>JADMNL010000027.1:21767500-24167500 GCA_016271365.2 Neoceratodus forsteri | reverse complement strand
TTTCACCCCCCCCACTCCCTCCTCCACAAGTTCTTAAATACACCTAAACCACTCCCCCTTCTGTGCACCTCCTCCCATTGGCCATCTTGCCCTACACAAATTTAAAGCTGCAGAACACCTCCTAGAGTGCGGTCCTGCCCCACAGAACTACATTTCTAACATCCCCTTGCTTCACCACTCCCTCCTCTCCCCCTTCATAAGGCTGACCACGCTAATTCTCTCCTACTACTTCCGCCAAGAACCTTCCAGGGCTCCCAGCTCATCCACTGCAAGAACTGCGGCCACTGGGCGGTCGGCGCTCCCGAAGCCGCCGCCTGAGACCCTTCTTCTCTTTTCTCTGTCCCTTGAGCTAAAAAGGCGCTGTTTTTTTCACTTATGCTTGCTAATGTATGCCTATTTTGTTAGAATCTGCCTGTAAACTGCCTAAAAAAGCTGTAATACTTGCAAACTGCTCTTGCTAGATTGATTAAGTGAAACAGCCCTTTCCTTTGCCTCTGTAACTGCCCAGACTTCAGGGCGCCACGGAAATCGACTCCTTTCATTTGTGAATTAGTTTTGTCACTGGGCAGCTCGACCATTGTCTGGGACCAGTTCTAATTGGCTTCGCTTTCTCTTCCCCTTCAGCTGAGAACCCTCCAGGGCTCCCAGCTCATCCGCCGCAAGAACCACGGCCACCGGGCGGTTGGCCCTCCCGAAGGCGCCGCCCAAGACCACTTGCTCGCACTCCAGACCCAGAGATGCGGCCAAAGTCGCAAGTTACATCCCACCCTCCCATCACCCTCACTGACCATTATTATATAGACATTCTTGCCCCGCCCTCCCCTGCCATTGGCTTTCCTACAAATCTATCCTCCCCGCCTCCCTAGGACAACCACAGACATATACATGTTGGGCTGCTGCTCCAGGTTCAAGTCTCCCATCCTAACTAACCCTCCACAGTCTCCCCTACCACTGGTCTCGGATCAGATTTGTGACTTCTTATTACTGTCCCTAGTCGCTGTGTCATAGTAAATTATCCTTGCTCCCTACAAGTGGTTTCAGCGCCTACATCACTTTGCTGACCCTGTGGTGTGTAGCCTTCGCTGGTGATACTTCTTAGATCAGGTTTATGACTCCGCATAACAATCTCTAGTTGCTGTGCCATAGAAACATCTCCTTGCTCCCTTTAAGTGGTATTGGCACCTATATCCCTTTTCAGACCCCATGGCGCGTAGCCTTACCTGGTGATACCTTGCCCCGATTAAGCCCTTACAACTGTTTCTCTTTCTGACCCCAGACTTTAACCATGGAACTTGCAATCTGGCTCTACCTATTTGCATGTATGCACCTACCTGTGGGTACACACCAGATGGAATTTACCCCAAGAGGACTCATATCCCCTACCACAAGAATGTCTACTCACGGAGTCCCTATACAACTCATGCCATGCCCCCAAGTTGTCGTACCCACTTTCAGCTGAGTTTCCCTCTCGGACAGCCACCGGCATCTCGTTACCTACCCAAGGAATATTACCTACTTGGCCCAGTTCCTGCATCCACTGGTGCCATACGGCTAGGGTCTTAGCATGTGTATCACTAGGACTGAACAGTACAAAGAATAGGTCCTTGCATTCCTACGCCAATACTTCCACTAGCCAAAGAAGGCTTATTTTTTTCCAAATCACCACTTGCTGCCCTGAGGAAAGTTATACTCCTCCTTCTCTTGCTATGCTCAGGTAATGTTAAACTTAACCCTGGTCCTATACAAGCAATTCCTTCACCGTCCGAAGTCACGAAGTATAAAGGTATCAGCTTTATGCATGTTAATGTGTGTAGCCTCTTAAAGAAACTCACCTCAGTACAGGCTTGGGATATCCACACAAAGCCGGATGTACTTGTCATATCTGAATCCTGGCTTTGTCCATCCATGCCAGACAAAGAGGTCAGTATCCCCAACTATCTGTTATTCAGAGCCGATAGGCTAACCAGAGGCGGTGGTGTAGCCATCTATGTTAAGGACAAGTTTTCGGTCGCTACCCTCAAAACTACATCAAAAATCAAAATATCGCCAGCCTGGTGGTGCTGAGGGTTGAGGTGCTGGACGCCACACTGGCGACTCGGGTTCGAGAATGGACTTAGGTCACCAGGGGCTGGCAGGGGGAAGGAAGGATTGAGCATCCTACGACAGCTCTTCTTCCTTCGGGGTGGGTTAGGAATATGCGCCGCACTGCAGTGACACCCAGCAGAGGCTGGGTGTTCGGCAGGTGCAGGCATTAACATGGGGGGGAGAGCCGGCAGACGTCTGCACATCAGTGTATTGATGTCATTGCACGTCGGGCTCCCTAGAGGAAAGGAGGAAAAACATCTCCAAATCCTCCTAGATGATGACTGCCGTTGTCTGCTTCGCCACCTGCCGACTAGGAAGGGGCAGACTCCGCTGTGTGCAGCTCGATCACTCCGGGGATAGAGGAGGGTTAGGAGGATTCCCTCCTCGCCCCGCCCACGGGGCAATCCGGGCCATCAAAGGACCCCAAGGATTCGTGAGTGTGTGGCATTCTAGGAGCAGACTCCGGGGCAGTCGGTAGGGTCAGGAAGCAGAGCACCTTGGTGGCCTGAATGAGTGGAGATTAGGAGACAGTAGAGGCGCAGAAAAATATAAAGTAAAAAAAAAAAAAAAATGAAATATCTACATCAATGGCCCTCCATGTCATAGGATGTTATAGACCCCCCCGTCCTCGGGGGTCACAGCTCCTGTCCCACCTATCATCTACTATGAGTACCGACACAATGGAAACAATTATACTAGGGGACCTTAACTACGACTGGCTGTCAAGCACATCTCTTCCACTTAAATCCTTCTGTGACTCTCATGGGCTCACTCTACTTATTAATGAACCTACTCGTATCAATAAGAAAAACCCTAGGAAAAGTACACTATTAGATGTACTTCTAGTAAGCAAACCCCATTTCTTCTCCCATGCTGGAATCTTTTCTGCCAATGTTAGCGACCATTGCTTTATTGCTGGCATAAGAGCAATCCCTAAACCAACAGCCTCAGCAAAGTTCTCTACCAAAAGATCAAAATGGAATTTTGACCCGCTTGCATATATCAATGACTTGAAAGCCTCCCTGCTTTGGCAGACCTTTTATTTAGCCAAATCAGTAGAAACAGCATATGCCATTTTCCACGAAATTGTATCCAGCGCTCTTAACATCCACGCACCCTTAGTCAGAACCCGCATAAAGGCTAGAAAGTGTCGGTCGTTGGTTTACAGCAGACATCAAGGCAGCACTATTAAAAAGAGACAAGCTCTGGAAGCTAGCACGCAAATCCCACAAAGCCGAAGACTGGCATCTTTTCAGAACAGCCAGAAACCACTGTACAAAGCTAATTCGGGAAACCAAGTCCAACTTCTGTCGTTCTGAACTGGACACTGCCTCCAACTGACCTACCAAGTTCTGGTCCACAATAAAAGAACTTTCTGGTACTAACACAGGAAACACTCTCCTCTCAAAAATTATTTCTGACAATGTAACTATCAACAACAATAAAGAGATACTACAAGCCTTCAACAATCACTTTGCTACCAGGGCTAGCACGATAACTCACCTGCATGCAACCTACGCTCCCCAGCTTACCCACGCAACCTTCAGAATCTAGTTCCTCAGATGCAGTCTTTTCATTCTCTCCTGCCTTACTAAAAGGTTGAAGATCTCCTCCTCCAGTTGGACACCAGAAAAGTGCTGGTGCTGCACCTTCGATCCATACTACCTAAAGATTGCTTATCATGTCTTGGCATTACCTATTATGCATCTATTTAACTTGTCCCTTTCTCAAGGGACCCTCCCCAAACTGGAAGACCGCATATATTCTCGTTGTTTAACCGGAGACCCCTGTGATCTAAACAACTACAGGCCCATCTCCTTCTCCTGGTACTATCAAAACTTCTGGAAAAAATCGTGAATGCCCAGCTGAAATCTTTCATAGATGATACCAACCTGCTAAACCCAATGCAATCTGGTTTCAGAACTGAACATAGTACAGTCACGGCCCTGGCCAAGGTGACAAATGACTGACAGCTCAAGCTAGAGAACAAAAAATTTGCACCATTTTTCTAGACCTAAGTAAGGCCTTCGACACTGTCGACCACAGCCTCCTTCTTCTTTCATTAAAAGCTATTGGTCTAGATTCTACCTCCTTGTGTTGGTTCCACAACCACCTTCTGATAGGCACCAACAGGTCAAGGCCAAGGAGAACTCTCCCCTCAGATCTGTTAAAAGGCGTCCATGAGAATCCATCCTGGGGCCCTCCTATTTGCCATCTATATCAACAATATAGACTCAGGCATCAATGAGCCGAAAATTCATCTGTTCACAGATGATACAGTAATCTACCTAAGCCGTACAACTCCTGAAACTGCCTGTAGCGACCTGCAAGCTGACTTCAGCATACTTCAATACCAGCTCCTTAGTAAAAAAAAAAATTGCTACTTAACGCCAAAAAGACAAAGACGATGCTATTTTCACCTATTAACCATGCAGCCTACCCTGCTCTACCACCCATCACCACCCTCCTAGGAGAAACCCTGGAATTTGTGCCGAAATTCAGATACCTGGGTTCTGGCTAGACTTCAAACTCTCCTTTGCAGACCACCTGGAGGATTTGTTAAAAAAAAACTGAGGCAGAGACTAGGTCTCTTCTTCAGGTTAAACCGCCTACTAACTACAGAGGTCAAGAGACAGCTAGTTCAGTCTACATTCCTTTCCCTAATTGATTACTCCGACTTTATATACAGCCAATGTGCTACTTCATACCTCGGTAAATTGGACATACTTTACCACAGAGCTCTGCGCTTCATCACTGGTCTCCCCTTCTCCACCCATCGCTGTTCTTTATATGCGGCCATAGGTTGGACCTCCCTACACTACAGATGAAATAAAAATGCGGCTCTCTGGACATACAGAGCTATCACTGGCAAACTTTCGTAGTACATTGTTGACTGCCTGACTCTCAATATGCCTGGAACCTATACCCTAAGAAGCTGTTCACGGATTTCTCTGAAAGTGCCCAAAGCTCTAACGCGTTTTGGGAGAGCTGCCTTAGGATTCGTTCTACAGTCACTCTGGAATGTGCTACAGAAATCACTGAAACTGAGGACTCCTGTTAGTATTACTGGGTTTAAGACCTTGTACTCAAATACATTACAGAAGCCTGCAACTGCTTCCAATGATCCTAGCTCACTTACACCCCCCTTCCACATCCTCCCTGCTTTTCCCATCCTCGTTCCTTCTTGTATCAGTGCATAACTTGTCCCTGAGCCACCTACTTACCTACTGCCCTAAATCTCACCCTCCCTCAACCGCCTATTCTTTGTATACCCACAGCATCTCATTCCTTCGCTCCTAGTATTATCCCAGTTCCAGACCCCCCCACTGGCTGCCCACTTCTCCCAACACGTCTCCCCCTTGATATGCTTGGGTCTTTTTAAACTGACTATGTATGTCTCTTTGTTTGTAGCATCCACGTCAACTAATCTCTTCGCTGGACTATAATGCCTTTACCTTACAGGAATATTAAACCATGTATAGTATGTTGTATCTGTACAAAGTTTTACTGACTTGCTACCCTATTGTTATATATACCCTTACCAACTGTCTTTTACCTGAACCCAAATGTATTTTTACTTATCCTGTCTGTTGCAGGCCTAATATCTGTACTGTTGTACTCTTGCATCTACTGTCTATTTGTCTGTATATAAATGCATTGTTACTTGACTTGTGTAATGCAGGTCCACCTTGTAAATGAGCTTGCTCACTGGTGTTCACCTAGCTAAATAAAGAATTTGATTGATTGATTGATATAACTTGAGAATGCACTCGTAACCATAAGAGACATAGCAACTGTAAATATTAAGATATAGTAGGTAAAATGCAGTGTAGTGCAGTATAGTACAACACAGTACATTGCAGTACAGTACAATGCAGTGCAGTACAGAACAACACAGTGCAGTGAAGTTCAGTACAGTGCAACACAGTACATTGGAGTGCAGTACAGCACAGTAAAATACAGTGCAGTACAGTACAACAAAGCACAGTGTGGCACAATACAACACAGTACAGTGCAGTACAGTACAACACAGTGTAGTGCAGTACAATACAACACAGTGCAATGCGGCACAACACAGTACAGTACAACACAGTGCAGTGCAGTACAACACAGTACAGTACAACACAGTGAAGTGCAGTACAACAGTACAGTGCAGTACAGTATAACACAGTGCAGTGTGATATAAGACTGTACAGTGCAGTACAGTACAGTATGATACAGAAACATACAGTACAGCATAGTACAGTAAACTAATTGCAGTAAAGTACATATATAATAATGAATGTGGACCCCTAGGCGATGCTGCCCGGTGCCGCGGCTCGACGACACCCGGTCTCGGTGAGTGGGGCAATGGCGACACTGCAGCTGGGTCCCCTTCTGACGCCGCTCGCTGTGGTGGTAGAGGTAGGGTCCGAGGGGTTGCTAGTATGACGATCTCCCTGATCTCGTCCTCCGGCTCGGGGGCTGAAGATTGGGACAATCCTGATTGGCTCCCCAGCTCTGAGAAGCCCTTGGACTTTTCCCAGGCCAGCCCAGGGCCTGTTGTTGTTTTAGAGCCTGAGGATCCCCTTCTCGGTGCCGACCACGGTGACACCTCCCCAACGTCAATTCAGTGCCACTAGCAGTGCCAGGGATGCTTCTGGTGGGCCCTGACACTAGCAGGGTAGAAGGTGCCGATTTCAGTGACGAGTTGGGAGCTGGCGCTGACTCCAGTGCTGGATCTGCTTCTGCTGCCGGGGCTGGCACTGAGGCAGACTCCAGTGCTGGGGACAGTGTCAAGGGGGAGCCCGTTGTCATTTGCAATGCTGGGCAGGCTCCCCACCTTCTTGTGAGTCCCAATTCAATTTCTAGGCCCCTTCCAATGGGCAGATTCCTCTCTGGTGGGGTAAGGTTTGACAGCTCGGTCTCGACACCGCGGCCCATCCCTACAGCATTGCATGGCTTAGGGAAGAGTCATAGTGCGGACTCTGGTTTGTCCCCCCCCATCAGGAGGGATCCACAGTTGATGGGGACAAGGGCCACCCATTGGGGTTCAGTATGGCTCCGTTCACCTCATCTGGGGGTCCTCTCCAAGGGCACCACCCTGCTCTCCCAGGAGTAGTTGAGCAGGTTTTGGCTGGCGGGTTGGCAGCCCACCACCTTCAGGAGGGGTCCCCTGCATGTTCCTGTAGCCCTTGCAGAAGACCTTTGGTGGTCTGTCACGACTCTTCTCCCTTCTGTCATCTGTCTCCTCCCCCTTCTTCCAGGCTTTTCTAGCTCTGCAGGGCCTTTGACTTGGGAACAGTTGAAGGCCTTGGCGGCTGCTTTCCCCAGATACCTGAGGGCATTAGATGAGGTCATCTTCAGACTTGCAACCCTTGCACCGCCTCCTCCTGAATCCAGCTCTTCTGGGTCTTCGACTTCCTCCTTGGAAGAAGGGGATTCCTCCATCCACTACTCCTCAGATGCTGATTTCTCTAGATATCAGTGTTCCTTTCAGAAATGTTGGAGGAGCTGCACATCTCCAGGGTGGGTGGATGCAGTCCTGTGTGTGTGCACGATGCTGTCATTCATGGGGTAATACAGTGCTGACTACTTAGTCATACCTTCCTGGCTTCGGTCATTCGTGGAGGCTACGCCTAGTGTGGGGCGGCGTTCCTTTGCCCCTGATCCAGCCCCTAGGGACTGCCAGCACAGGTACTAGACACCTGTGGGGTCTCCCGGTGCCATACCTCACCCCATGTTGGGAGTGGAGCTCCTGGACACCCCTTTTGGGTATCGTCGCCCATGGCATGACCTCCCCCCATAGTCCGACTCGGCCATGTTTGTCTGCTGGGGTAGAAGAGCGTTCTCAGAGGCGCACCTTCTCCTGTGCTTTGCTGCACACCAGGCCCACCAGGCTGCCTATGCCAGGCACTCGTAGTGCTCTCTGGCTGCAATCAAAATCAGCAGATACACCAGGCTGCCTATGCCAATCACCTGTGGTCGGTGTTGGGACAGTTCATGGCATCGATGCATGATTGTGAGGCAACCTGGCAGACCATTAGCCTTTCTGCCTGTGAACTGGCGCTGGTGAGGCAGGAACCAACTAACGGCATGTTACGATGCCAGCGAGGTAGCCTCCAGACTTGCAGGAACCTCAGTTTGCATCAGGTGGGTGGCATAGCTTTGCCTCTCCCAGTTGTCACCCTTGCCCTGGCATAGGGTGATTGTAGCCTGACGTTTCCAGGGGGCCTGTTTTTTTCCTCTCCCGTAGGGTCAGGTGTGAATTGCAAGGGTGTCTTCCTTCTCCCAGGGCTCAGGAGTGTCCACCTGGCCCTAACCAGTTTCGAGTCTCGCCAGACCTGTAAGGGACTTCCGCCTCTCGTGTCTCCCCCACAAGAGGCTGAGGGAACTTCTTCCTTCAGGGTTTGCTGTCACCACCACAGATGGTGACTTAGAACTCTGACCCATATTGTGATGAATGGTGAAGATTGTTTTGGGTAAGATATGAAAATTACGTACTCAGCGTAATTCTTTATCTTCCCAGACATCTTCACCATTCATCTCAACTTCCCACCCACCTTTCCCTCATGGCTAGGCCCTGGCCAGTGCCTCCTCCCTTTCAGTTATTCCCCCCTTTTTTCAGTGAAAAAAAAAAAGTTTCAGAAAAAAGGGACAATTGGTAATTGGCAAACCCTGTTTTCAGGCTTCTGCCCTTCTGGAGTAGGTGGGGAGTGGGTATAGGATGAGTTGTTGGCTTACTCCTGGTCTTGCCCCGCTGGGAAGGGTGATCCTTACCTCAAAAGAAAAAAAAAAAAAGGGATACCAAATGTCAACCGGGCGAGCAAGTCTAGGGTCTTCCTTGGCACATATCCTCCTCTGACGAGCTAGAACTCTGTGGAAGGCTCTCTGGTCTCCTCAGAGAGACAGAGTACATTCTAAGGGGCCATCCATCCATCGTCCAGTTTTTATACCTAATAGATCCTCTCCTTTGCTCCTTTCCTCGCCTTTTTCTAAGGAGAAGGTTTTGTCCTTTAAAGCTCCTCTCAGTGGAGGTGATATTTAAAAAAGAAAAATTTCGGCAACAGGTATTTCTCTTGTCTGCTTCAGCAACCCAGGCCCCCAGCCCCCAGCGACCACAGTGACTTCTCCACACATCTGAGTTTCATCTTTCATTGTCTTAACTACTTGTTTGCAAGCTTCTGTCTCCAGATGATTTTACATTAATCAGCTAAGGGGGACAGGCTTTCCAGCAGCTACCTTTCTTTTCTAAGATAGCATAAAGAGCCCATTTTCAGGCATGTGGTGCAACTATCTCTCTCCCCTCTGTGGGCAAAGCAGTTCCTCAGGACCTCTGGTGAGGTTTGCCTTCTCTTGAGTCACTTCTTGATGACTCATTAATGGGGGGAGAGACCACCCACTGTGGTGCTCTCTCTCTCCCCTCCTTATCCTTTGGGCCTGCCAGGTGGTTCTGGCCATCTCTTGCAACCCCAAGTCCCTCATGCCACCCTTCAAATCTCTCTCCTTCTCATTTGGCCTTATATCTTTTTCAGTTATTTTCCTTTTTTTTTTTTCTATCCCTCGCCCCAGCCTTCTGTATCCTCTAACCCTTATTCTTCCTCTCCTGGTGGACAGAACTGAGGAGGGGGGGTGTCATCGGTTACTGGCCAGTCCATGAATCTCATTTAGTATGTCCACCTTGTGGGTGGCACCATCTCCGACAGCGGCTCCCCCACTGCAAAACTCTTAAAGCTAAAGCTCCCGCGGGGTCCTGCGCCTCCAGTAGAGACCCATATTGTAATGAATGGTGAAGATATTTAGGAAGATCATGAATTACGGAGAGTACATAATTTTCATTTCTATCCTCTCCTTTTCTGTCTCTCGTCTGTCTGATTGCGCAGCCAGATTTTCTTGTGAGACCTTGGAACTGATCACTCAGACAGTCTCGCAATTTTCCCCGTCCGCTAGCTCCGTCTTCATGTGTTGTTTCTTGCTGTTTTTGTCTTTCCCTCCCCGTGCTTATCTGTGGTTATAAAAATATATGAATCTTTATGTGAAACGGGGATCCTTTGGTTTGAAAATGTGTATGGTTGTATTGTTTAGGTGATTGCAGGAGGCTGTTTAGAACTAGGTTGTTAACTCTGAGATGCAGTTTGACTTCCACAAGCTCATTTGCAGAGTTGTCAACAGGAGATTATTTCTGGGACACAGTGTTCTATTTTGTTGCACCTGCAAGGAAAGAAACTGACAAAGTTCTGATACATTTTGTGAGAAACAGGATGTCTCTTAACAAGCCCAGAATGCAGAAAATAATTGCCCGGCAAAGACTCCTTATAAAAAGAGCAGCACTGTTTTTCGCGAGAGAGAGAGATTGAAATTTAGAGATGTAGATACCCTCAGATGAAGGACTTCATCTTCTTTGTTTGTGCTGCCTTTGTAAATAGCTATCCTGAACAATTTAATTTTTTTATTTTATTGTTATTGAAAATAAAACGCTACTTGTGAATTTTATAACTGCCACTGGTTTTCCTGTGCTTCCTGACCTGCGCTTCAACCACATATCCAACTACATGGACCCTGCACTATAGCAGAGTGCAGTGCAGTACAGTACAGAGCAATACAGTACAGTGCATTACATTATAGTGCAGTACAGAGCAGGACATTGTAGTAAAGTACAGAGCAGTGCAGTACCGTGCAATACTATACAGTGCAGTGCAGTACGATACGATACGATACAATACAATATAGTGCAGTGCAGTACAAAACAGTACCCTGCAGTGCAATACATTATAATACGATACAAAAACATATGGTACTGTGCAGTATAGTACAGTACAATATAGCAAATGAGTTTCAGAGAACTCTTCTATAGAGGGTTTCTGGGAAATGGAAACTGAGTTATATTCAAATATTATATTTTAAAATGTTTTTCTGGATACTGGAAACCCCTTTTAAGAAACCAAGACCCTGAATTTGTGCAAGTGCCTGTAATATTCTGGTGCCCTAGACAAACAGACTCAGACACAGCACATCAGTTCAGTGGCCATCTCTATCCTACTCAGGAGATACCGGTCACACACTGCTGGACACAGACAAAGGAATGCCCACTGGACATGACAGGAACTACGTATAGATAGGGCTACACATATCTTTATGCAGGAACTACAGCCCTGATGGCACAGGTGTGTGCCAGACACTTCAGTGCAGTGATGTAGTCGGCAGTAGGTTCCCCCTCCTCTTGGCTGCAATGATGAAAAGTGTAATGTTTGGCAATGATAAGGTGCTGGGATTTAAATGCCGTGCAAGTGTCTTGGTGACTTGCGCATATGTCAAGGTCAGGATGGCATCTGGTGCAGTGAGATTCCGAAGAGGGGCATAAATCTGTGGTGGCAAAACTGCTAAGGAGACATCGACTTTGTTGTAATCTTCGATTTTGTTTGCCTTAAGCCAGTGGTGGAATCGCTCCAAGTATAAATCAAACGTTTCCTTCAATTTGTCAAATTCCAGTGCACGTCCAATTTGTGCCATATCGGTTGGCATTCTGATGAGCTTACTGTGCTCAGGTATGCTGTTCTGCACTGATTGGGCTGCAGTAATGCAGGTCAGCCACTAGGTGCTGAGGTTGTGCTGCTTGGCGCTGGAGAGGTGCAGTTCCAGTCCTCCAGTCTAGATGGTGCTGTGGGCAGAAAACTACGCTGTTGCTGTGCAGGCTTGCTAGTTTCACCACTCCTTGGAGTGTTGTGGCTAGTGGGAGATTTTATGACTCCCTTAGCTTTGAATGCCTGGAATTCCTTGCTGCTTGCTACATCAAGGTACAGCGGTAGCTTGATGGACCGCATTGGGGGGGGTGGGCTGCCTGGATCGCAGTCTCAGAGGCACAGAGCATGTAGTTTGTTTATTTTGATTGCTCAGCAGGTTAAGTAACAGGCAGAAAAGGTTTTATGTGCCAATAGCCACATATTTTCCCAATCCCATTCATCAGTCGGATATCTATGTTCTTGAGACCACCACCTAATTGTTTCTATTGCTGATCCCCTAATCAACTCTGTAAATAATGCATAAAACATAGAAATACATGTTCATATTTTCATACAACCTAGGACAGTTACTACATATGTTTTGGTACTGCCCTCTTGTTCAACCATTATGATTGGAAGTTAAACAACTATTCCAAGATGACCCCTTGACCTTTAACTACATTCAAACAAATACTTGTATTTTATGCCAATTCGACAATAACACCCGCTGGACTGCTGAACAGAAACACAGTCTTCTTTTAATAGGTATGTCAGTTAGGCATAGTATATTGAAATATTGGTTATTAGATACAGTCCCGACTACTCAGGAATGGAAAAATAATCTGTTAGAAATCCTTAGACTTGAGAAATTGGCATTGCATCTCAGAAATAATAACACCACTAGGTATTATAAAAAATGGGACTCTATTCACAAACGTTTCTGCATGAGAATACAGAGCTAGATGATAGATAGTGAAATTTCATGTCTGTATTTTGGGTTGGACTTCTTATGATGACTTACACTGCTGATTAACACAAGTGGCACAGTGGAGATATTTAATGACCCTCAGGCTCTTTTATTTCTTTCCTTTTCTTTCTTCCCCTCTTTCTCCTTTAATTAATTCATGCATCGTTTGAGTGTTACTTATTTATCTTTATAATTATTAGTGGATACAAATGTAAAAGTAAATTTTATTTATCTATACATAGATACATAGACAGTGTCGGCAGATAAGGGCCTATGGCCCATCCAGTCTGCCCATTTGAGCTTGTAAGTTCAGGTTGTTTTCCTAGAAGTCTGTTGCCCCTTACCCCTGACCTCCAGAATTCCTTTATGTCTATCCCATGCATTCTTAAATCCCATGATTGTTTCAGCCCCCACCACTTCCTCTGGCAGGGTGTTCCACTTGTCCACCACCCGTTCTGTGAAGAAATTCTTCTCATGTTTCCTCTGAATCGCCCTCCTCCAACTTCATCCCATGCCCTCTAGTCCTGGAACATCTTTTTCGCTTAAAAATAGTTTTCCTGCACCCTGTTCCTCCCTGTAAGATACTTGTATGTCTCTATCATATCCTGCTCTCCTCCTCCTCTTTCTCCAGGGAGTACATGTTCAGTTCCTTCAACCTGTCTTCATAGGACTTGTGATGCAATCCATGCACCATCTTTGTTGCCCTCCTCTGAACCTTCTCTACCCTGTCTCACGCCCTACGTAGGTGTGGTCTCCAGAACTGTACACTGTACTCAGGTGGGGCCTCACTAGTGTCTTGTATAGCGGAATTATGACCTCCCTTTTCCTGCTGGTGATGCCCTGCCTATACATCCCAACATCCTATTTGCTTTACCTGCTGCCTTGTCACACTGTTTCCTACCTTGAGGTCATCAGAGATGATAACCCCAAGATCCCTTTCTGCTTGGTGCATGCTATATCCTCACCCCTAACTGATATATTGTGCCAGGGTTTTGTGCCCCATATGCATTATCTTGCACTTCTTTGCATTGAATTTCAACTGCCAAACCCCTGACCATTCTTCAAGTTTCTGCAGGTCGCTTCTCATTCTGTCTACACCCTCTGGTGTGTCTACTCTGTTACAGAGCTTTGTGTCATCAGCAAACAGTGAAATTCTGCCTTCTAGGTCCTGCGCAATGTCACTGATAAAGATGTTGAATAGGACCGGTCCCAGCACTGATCCCTGTGGTACCCCACTGGTCACTCTTCCCTCTGTGGAGTGACAGCCATTTACCACCACCCTCTGTGTCCTGCCACCCAGCCAGTTACCTACCCACCACACTACTGTCCTGCCCACACCCATTTTGTGTAATAGTCTTCTATGTGGCACAGTGTCAAAGGCCTTGCTGAAGTCCAGATAGGCCATGTCCACTGCCTTCCCTGGTCCACCTCCCTAGTCACCCAGTCAAAAAATTCAACGAGGTTGGTCTGACATGACCTCCCCCTGGTGAAACCATGCTGCCTTGGGTCCTGTAGTCCATTGACAACCAGATGTTCCACCAATCTCTCCTTCAGTAGTGCTTCCATGATCTTCCCCACTACTGAGGTGAGGCTGACTGGTCTGTAGTTCCCTGCTTCCTCTTTGTTCCCACTTTTGGATAAGGGGACTACATCTGCTGTCCTCCAGTCTTTGGGTACCTCCCCTGTTTCCAGTGATCGGCTAAACAGGATAGCCAGAGGTTCAGCCACCACCTCTCTTAGTTCTTTAAGGACCCTGGGGTGCACCCCATCTGGCCCCATTGCTTTATCAACTCTTATTACTTCCAGTTCCTTCAGGACCCTTTCTGATGTAAAGGGACTTGTGTCCATTTCTGCACCATTCTCACCTTGTACTCCTTCAGACCCATTACCCTCCTCTTCCTCAGTAAAGACTGAGCAGAAATACCTGTTCAATATGTCAGCTTTACTGTTGTCATCCTCCAGCGCCCCATCCTCCCCTTCAGTCTCACTATCCTCCCTTTGTCTTTCTTTTTCACTTATGTACCTGTAAAAGGTTTTGTCCCTCTACCCACTGATTTTGCAATGTGTTCTTCTGTCTGAGCTTTGGCTTACTGACCTCCCTGCCTCCCTTTGCTTCTCCTGGTACTTGTCCCTATCCCCTTCTGCCTGTGTCTTTTGTATTGCCTGAATGCAATCTTTTTGCTTTCACTTTCTTTGTTACCTCTTTGGAAAACCATAATGGTCTCCTCTTCCTTTTCTTCTTGCTAACCTGCTTAATGCATAATTCTGTTGTTCTTGTAATCTCCATTTTTACTGCCCACTGTTCCTCAACCCTGATTCCTGTCCCATTCCCTTAATGCCTCTTTCAAGTATCTCCCATTTTCCCAAAGTCTGCCCCTAAAATCCAGGATACGTGTTTTGTGTGGTTTGGTTCTGCTCTTTCTGTGATTTCAAACCACAATGACTGGTGGTCACTGTTTCCCAGGTGCTCCCCACTGTTACACCAATCACACTGTCCCTGTTTGTGAGCACAAGGTCCAGTATTGCCTTCTGCCGAGTTGGTTCCATGACCAGTTGTGAGAAGGCACCTGAAGGAGTCCAGGATAAATCTGCTCCTAGTTGATGCTGCTGCTGGGATGCTCCAGTCCACGTCTGGAATATTGAAGTCTCCAACCAGTACTACCTCACCTTGTCTGCCATCCTTTGGATGGCTAGCATCAATTCCCTATCTGTTTCTTCCTCCTGGGCTGGTGGTCTATAGACCACACCTGTGCAGATAGCTGTCCCATTTTCCTTTCCAACTAACCACAGTATCTCTCCCCCATTTTGTTCCTCCTGGATCTCTGTGGCCCTTATGTCATTTTTCACATACAGTGCCACTCCTCCTCCCTTCCTGCCTGCTCTGTCTCTTCTGAATATGTTGTAGCCAGGTATGGCCATCTCCCAGTCGTGGTTATCATTACACCAGGTTTCAGTGATGGCCACAGTGTCCAGGTCTGACTGCACCATGACAGCCTCCAGATCTTCCATCTTGTTGCTAAGGCTCCTGGCATTTGCACACATGGCTTTCCATGATTTGACCTCCCTAGACTGTTTCACTGTTCTACTCAGCCCTTCCTTGGTTGTCATTTATCCCTGGTTCTCCTTGCTGTCTGCCCTTCTGCTGCATTTGCCCCTTTTCTGCTTATCCACCTCTTGGGCACTAATCTCCATCTTTTGCACACTGCTTTGCAGAGATAGCCACTCCTCTGGTTCACTGGTTCCACTGCTAGCTGTGGGGGTGAGCAAGTGGTACCTCCTTGCTGGCCTGCCACCCCCCTTTGCTAGTTTAAATGCTTGTCAGTGTAGCATTTAAACTTATCATTGAGTGCTTGGATTCCCCTCCAGGATGGATGCAGGCCGTCAGGCTTGAACAAACCTCCATCCCTCCAGGTGGGTCCCCAGTCACCAATGAATCCAAACCCTTCCTCACAGCACCAGTTCTTCAACCATGAGTTAAAGTTCCTGGTGCATGCACTCCTATGCTCTCCCTTGCCTCTCACAGGTAGTACTTCTGAGAAAGTGACAGAAGTAGCTACTTGCTTGAGACCCCTCCCCAGTTTCCTAAACTCTTCCTGAACTTCCTTTGGCTCCCCACTTGCCAGGTCATTAGTACCTAGGTGGATAATGACATCCAGCTCACCCTCCCATCTTGCCTTCCCAGTGATCCCCAGGATCTTCCTTCCATCCCTCCATGCCGTGGCACCTGGTAGGCACCTCACCTCCCTGTCCTCCCCTCCTGTGTTCCTAGCTGGATCCTCTTATGATGGAGTCCCCACCAGGATTCGCTTCCTCCTCCTCTGGGGTCCACTGCTTTCCCGCTGAGGTCACCTCCTTGGCTAACCTCCACACCTCTTCCTTCCACTTCTCTGGGTACCTCTATTTGGTTGTCCTCATTTGCCAGTGTGGCATATGAGTTCTTCATGGAATAGGATCTGGGATGTACCTCTGCCTGACCGCTCTAACCCTCCTGAGCCCACTGTCATCCAAGTGCTCCTCGTTCTCGGCATCCTTTGAGGCGGTTGCATTGGACTGGGTGGTCCCTGGATAGGGGTGATGGTACCCTGACCCAGTTCACTCGCCTGAGTCTGGCTACCTCCTCCCGCAGTCCAGAGATGCGTGCAGATAGGGCAGCACCTCAGTGTCCAGAAGGTCTGCCTGAATATGGCTGCCCACAGCCACTGCATTGCACCACTCCCACATTATACTGCAGTTCCACTACTTGTCTGCTACTGAAGCTCTCCTAGTTCCTTTTTATTAATTTACTGTCCTAAAAATCCTGCCACTGATCCTCAGATAATTTTTTTTTTTAAAGAAAAAGAACCAATAAATAAATAAATGAATCAAAACACTTGTCGTGCTGAGGGTGGGCTTCTTCCTTATGCCCTCCTACTTCCACCCCTTACTATACCCGTGTTTAGCTCCTGTCAATCAGATTTAACAGGGCATATAATTAAGAGTTGGGGAAGGGACGAAAATTGCAGCAATTAAAGACAGCACAGAATTACACCACCACTATGTTTTAAATTTTCAACAGCCCAAAAACAATTATAAGTAAAGACAACAAAGAAAGTATAGTGTCACTAAAAGCCCACAATCTAAGTTTAAAAGAAAAATAGCAATTACCAGTTACTCTAAAGCACTGAATTGAATATGTTTACTTCCTTCCCCTTCTGGCTTCTTCTCTAATACTACTATACAGTAGATATGGTCTAAATGTTATAGCTAATCGTATTTATGTGATATGCCATATTTTTCTTGTAAATGTCTGATGTACTTAATGTATTTTTATTCTTTAAAAGAAAACAATAACAATTTTTATTGATTAAAAAAAAAAAAGTAGCAGGCAGAATGCAGTGCCGCAGTTGGTTAAACTTGCTGTATGTCTGTAGTTTAAGCCAGAGGCTGCAGCTGGCAGGTTAAGAGTGCTTAAAGTAGCTTGGCTGTTGGGGGTGTTAGCAGCATGACAGACCACCACAAGGCAGCAGGGGGTTCCTTGTTCACTTAAAGAACATGCCGTAGCATACCCAACCTTTCTGGCACCCGTGGAAATTGTTTTTCTTATGATCCTTGTCGCCAGTGTAGTATTCTGGTGCCCTAGACAGACAGACACTCAGACACAGCACATCAGTTTAGTGGCCATCTTTATTCCTACTCAGGAGATACTGGTCGCACACTGCTGGACACAAAGGAATACCCACTGGGCATGACAGGAACTGTGCATAGATAGGACTACGAATATCTATATGCATGAACTATAGCCCTAATGGTGTTCCCTGTACTTCCTACTACCATATACATAGATACAGTACCTATATGTATATACTACAATGTCCTTGATAATAAAGAATGAAATATTTTGTCTTGAATTCTGCAAATATAAAATGAGATTTGAAACACAGAAACATAGACATAGAGAAACTTAGACTTTGACAGCAGATAAGGACCGCTTGGCCCACCCAGTCTGCCCATTTCCCTACCAATTTGATAAGCTGCAGATCCTAGTTAACCAATAGCCTACTTCTTCCTAATTGCCTTATGTCAGTCCCATGCATTCTTAAATCCCTCCACTGTTTTTGACCCCACAACCTCCTCAGGAAGGCCGTTCCATGCGTCCACCACCCTCTTTGTGAAAAAATACTTCCTCACATTGCCCCTGAGCCGTCCCCCCTCTATTTTCAAATTGTGCCCTCTTGTTCTTGCACATCTCTTTTTCTGAAAGATGCTACCCTCTTGGACTTTGTGATTAGAAACATAGATTTTGACAGCAGATAAGGACCGCTTGGCCCACTCAGTCTGCCCATTTCCCTACCTACTGGATAAGCTGCAGATCCTAGTTAACCAGCAGCCTACTTCTTCTTACCCCCACCCCCCCCAGAATTGCCTTATGACTGTCCCATGCATGCTTGAATTCCACCACTGATTTTGACTCCACAACCTCCTCCGGAAGGCCGTTCCATGCATCCACAACCCTCTCTGTGAAAAAATACTTCCTTAAATTACCTCTGAGCAGCCCCCCATCTTCAAATTGTGCCTCTTGTTCTTGCACACCTCTTTTTTGAAAGATGCTACCCTCTTGGACTTTGTTGATTCCTTGAGGTACTTGAAAGTTTCTATCATGTCCCCTCCCTCCTCCTTTTCTCTCGAGGCTATACATATTAAGCTCCTTAAGTCTCTCTTCATATGTCTTCGGTGCAGACCCTGCACCATTTTAGTTGCCCTCCTCTGGACAACTTCTATCCTGTCTATGTCTTTCTGAGATTGGGTCTCCAGAACTGCACACAGTACTCCAGATGGGGTCTCACCAGCTGTCTGTACAGAGGGATAACAACTTCTTGTTTTCTACTGGTGATGCCTCCTGTGCATCCCAGTAACCCCAAGCCTCCTTGCTGCCCTCTCACATTGCTTGCCCACCTTTAGGTCATCTGATATGACTACCCCCAGGTCCCTTTCCATTTTGTTGTTGTTAGTATCTCACCCCCATTGTGTACTCTTCCCTGGTTTTTGTTTCCCAGGTGCATTACCTGCACTCCTTAGCATTGAATCTAAGCTGCCATACATTTAACCATTCCTCTAACCTTGCCAAGTCCTTCTCATCCTTTCCACCCCACCCTGTGCATCAACTCTGTTGCAGATCTTAGTGTCATCTGCAAAGAGACATACTTTTCCTTCCAGTCCTTCCGCAATGTCGCTATAAAGACATTGAAGAGGACCGTCCTAATACTGAACCCCATGGTACCCCACTAGTAACCTCTTTTCTTCTGAGTGGACTCTCATGTACTATTACTCTCTGTGTCCTATTCTCCAGCCAATCTTTACCCAGGCTGTCATCTTGGGACCCACTCCCAGGCTGACTAACTTGTATATTAATCTTTGTGTGGGACTGTGTCAAATGCCTTGCTAAAGTCTAGGTAGGCCATGTCCACAGCCCTCCCTGATCTACTACTTTGGTCGCCAGTCAAAGAAATCTATCAGATTTGTCTGGCATGACCTTCCCGCTGAATCCATGCTGCCTAGGGTCCTGTGCCCTCTGGCCTCTAGATACTCGACAGTTCTTTCCTTCAGAAGTGATTCCATCATTTTTCCCTATCACGGAGGTTAAACTAACAGGTCTGTAGTTTCCTGCTTCTGCCTTGCTCCCACTTTTGTGAAGGGAATCACATCTGCCCTCCTCCAGTCCTCGGGTACCACCTCATCCTCCCATGATTTGTTAAAAGGGTAGTCAGCGGTGTCACTAGTTCTACCCTTAGCTCTTTTAGAATTCTGGGATGAATCCATCAGGCCCCATTGTTTGTCCACCTTCAGTTTTAAGAGTTCTTTCAGAACCCTTTCTTCTGTAAATGGGCTGGTATCAACTTCTGTATCCAGAGTGTTACTACTGTTTGTTTTATGTACCTCCCTCTTCATTTGTAAATACTGAGCAAAAATATTTGTTTAGTATCTCTGCCTTTCACAGTCTCCTCTGCCCACCCTCCTCCCCTTTATTAAGCCTCACTATCCCTCCCTTGGTCTTCCTTTGCTCCTGATGTACCTATAAAAGGTTTTCCCCTTCTTAACCGAGTTGGCTATCTTTTCCTCGGTTTGGGCCTTTGCTGTTCTGACTTCCTTCCCAGCCTCCTTTTGCTTTAACTGATACAGTTCTTTGTCCTGCTCCTGCTGCGATTCCTTGTACTTCCTGAATGCTATCTTTTTCTCTTGAACCTTCACTGCCACTTCCTTTGAGAACCATAGTGGTTTCTTACATCATCTTGTTTTGTTTATTTGCTTCACACAAAGGCTCGTTACCTCTGTGATGGCAGTTTTTATTATTCCCCATTGTTCTTCCACCCCTCCTTCCTGCCCATTTGCTAGTGCATTTCTTAGGCACTCACCCATTTTGGCAAAGTCAGCCCTCCTAAAGTCCAGTAATTTTGCCTTTGTATGGCTTGACTGTATTGCTGTATTTATTGTGAACCATACTGTTCGATGGTCGCTAGTTCCCAGATGGCTACCCACTTCTACATCTGTGATCCTCTCTCCATCTCCATTTGAGAGACTCAAGTCTAATATTGCTCCCTCTCGAGTGGGCTCCAGTACTAGTTGTCTAAGGCATGCCCCCTGTAGGGCATCTAGAATAACTGCACTCTTCGATGTGGCAGCTGCAACTGCACTCCAGTTAACATCTGGCATATTCAGATCACCCATCAGCAATATCTCCCCTTTTTCTGCCATTCTAAGTATACTTTCTATCATTTCCCTGTCCATTTCCTCCCCCTGAGAAGGGGGTCTGTATACAACCCCTGTGCGTATTGTGGTGCCATTGCCTGTCTCCAAATTTACCCACAGTGCTTCTTCTCCTCCCTGTTTACCCTTTTGTTCTGTTGCTTTTATTCCTTCCTTATGTAAAGAACTACTCCTCCTCCTCTTTACCCTCCCTGTCCCTCCTGTAGACAGTGTATCCTGGTATGTTTATGTCCCAGTCATGGTTTTGTGTGTACCATGTTTCTGTGACTGCCGATTTCAGATGTTCCTCCTCCATCAAGGCCACTAATTCAGGAAGCTTGTTACCCAGACTACGAGCATTAATACTCATTGCTGTCCATTTTTTGATGGCTTTACCTTCTGTTGCAGCATCCCCCACTGACCGTTCTACCTCAGTCTTTTTCTCATTTAGTACCCTGTTTTGTAGGGAGAGGCTGGGATTTTCCTGCTGCTTGTCAGTGCCTCCCCCTTTAACTAGTTTAAAAGCTTGCCAATGAAGCATTTAAACCGATTGCTCAAAAGACTTGTTCCCTTCCTGGACAGATGCAGACCATCCTGCCAGTATAGGCTGGTGTCCTCCAGGTGGAACCCCAGTCCCCAATGAAGCCAAACCCCTGTGCTCGCACCATTTTTCAACCATTCATTAAACTGCATGGTGCCAGTACCCTCGCCTCCCCATGCTTTTGACAGGCAGCACCTCTGAGAAGGATACTGTGTGTGCTACTTGTCTTGGGTCCCTCCCGACTCTGCAATGTCCTCCTGCACTGCTCTAATCTCATGATGAGTCAAGTCATTTGTCCCTAGGTGGACAATTACGTCCAGCTCGGAATCCCTTGCAGCTGTTCTCGTGATCCTGAGGATGCGCGTCCTGTCCCTCCAAGCCATGGCACCAGGCAGGCACCTTACCTCATTTTTCCCAGTTCTGTACCCCTAATAATTGAGTCCCCCACCAGGAGCTGCTTCCTTTCCCTGTGGTGTCCTCTGCCTCCTTCTCCCTTGTGACAGTTAGCATCAGTCTTCTCTGCGGGTGCATCCATAGGGGAGCTATGCTCCCCCAGAATGGTGTATGGATTGTGGAGTGGAACAATTGACTGGGTGTGCCTCTGTTCCACCCTCCTCACCCTCCCTGAGCCTACTGTGGTCCAACTGCTGTGCTTTCTTCGCAACCTCTGAGGTAGTGGTGGTGGCGCTAGTGCTCCCTGGATGGGGGAGGTTCCCTTCCTACTGTCCAGTGTGGCCTGGGGGAAGGTTTCCTTACTACTGTCCAGTGCGGCCTGAAGGCAGGCAGCTTCCTCCCCTCAGGGCAGATGGTTGTCTGCAAATAGGGCAACATCTCAGCCTCCAGAAAGACTCCCGGAAGACTGCTGCCCCACAGCCATTACATTGCACTACTCCCCACATGTTTATCTAGTTTTTAATTTTTTTTTTTATTGTATTTGTGTGTGCGTGCGTGCGTGCGTGTGTGATTTGTTATATAGAAATATATATATTATACAATGTGTATGCTTATATTGTCAGTGCAATGTGCTAGAGAGGTTATGACAGTGAAATGCACCTTGCACTCGAGGAAATGATGTCAGAACCTCAGGTATAAAGGAACTATTTCCAGGGGTGGGTGGGAAGGGTTGGGCCTAAACTGTGTCCTCACAAAACAATCAACTAAAAGCTCTCACCCACTGCTGCGATGGTGCCTTTTGTCAGCAAGATACCCTACACAACAATTTGACAGAGAAAGTACCCTGCTAATCAAACAGAGAAAAATCCAGACATCCAAGTCAGACACAGGTAAACCTCTCCAGCCCCAAAACAGCCTGGTGGTTTGTTAGCCACAAAGGAAAATCAAATATGCAGTTATTTCAGCCCTTCTGAGGATGCTGACAAGATGAGCAGTTTTAAAACCCCCCTTCCTGAATTAAAAACTAAAACAAACACAAAGCAATACTACTTTAAAAGTGAGGAAAACTTCTCTCAGATGTAAACCCACCAAAAGTTGCAAACTATATTGATGCAGATTCTCACAGAATTCTAGTAATCAGTCCAGTTAGCCACAAAGGAAAATCAAATATGCAGAAGATAAGCAGTTTTAAAAACCCCATTCCTGACTTAAAAACTAAACCAAACACAAAGCAATACCACTGTAAAAGTGAGGAAAACTTCTCTCAGATGTAAGCAAGAGAGAGAGAGTTTAGTTAGATATTTCGTCCAAAATAGTATATCCCACGCAGCTTCTCAGTTGTTTCCAAGCACTCCTGTACACAACTTGGGAAGAAGATGGACTTCTGCCTCAAACAGGATCACACCACTAGTTTATAGTAATTCCCAGTATAGTATAGTATAGTACAGTATAGTAGTATAGTAATTTATAGTGATTCCCTTGAGGTAATTTGCTTTTTTATTCTGGTGTCCAGCAAATCCTCTTTTAAAGAATGATCCCTGCTTCAGTGGATCTTGCGCTACATTAAAAGAAATGATATCAGCTCCTGACAAAACTAGCCCAGTTTGCTCTACTAAAGATCCCAGATCCAGGCTTGAACTCTCGGACTCCCCTGCCTCCGTGAGCTCAGAAACATGTAGAGCTTCAGCTGCTTTAAGAAAAGTATCAGTTACGTCACAAGGTAACTTCTGCAGATGGAAGAATCAGAAATGTTGAATAATCTGAACAAGCCCTTTGTAGCTTGATTGCAGCAGCTGACAACTTCACATCCCTATAAATGGGACAGCTGCATATTGCTGGGACTACTCTCCTGAAATATCTTTCAGTAACATAATCTTCCATTTTGTAGGGGGAGCACAGTCAGCAGTAACATTGCTAATGGACCAGATGAGAGTAGGCAGTGAGCTGCATTGAGATTTGGGGGGGGGGGGATCGTTGTTGGAGAGGATGAGTCAGAGTAGCTTTGTTCCAAAAATAGTGAAACTGCTTTGAGTATGTTCAGCACATTTTTCATACGCAGTGTAGCATTGTTTAAAAAAAAAAAAAATGCAACGGCAAGATGGAATCTATTTCTATTTATAGGTTTGATCCACAAGATTCTGTGCAGCCAGCAGAAAGGGAGTCCATGTGTTGAGTACAGGCAGACAGAGCTCCTTTTTAGTTCATGGCAGTCCGAGGATTTCTGTGCTTGTACTGGGGAAACACATGAAGAACATTAGTGAACTCTGTGAAAGGGAAGGCTCCATTTGAGAAGATTAAATAGCTTTGTGATTGCAGGATATTTCCAGCATGTCTGAGCCAGTGAGATCAGACTGCTTTCATTACTGTTCTTATCTCTCCTTCTGTTGCAAGGGGAAACCTGTTAAACATGTGCCAAACAAATGTGTGCCTATTAAACTACTGTGCCTTTAAGAGGAGTGACAGAAGTCTTCAGAATCGGTTCACACTCCAGCCATTAGATTCCTCAGCATACAAGACCTGGGTAGGGGGCTGTTTTAACTATTGCTGAAAAACTCAAAATGCAAGAGAAGTTGGTCTCCTACAGTGTCCCAGACCCTTCTAAACCTGACTTAGGTCCTGTGTCCTTAGACTCCTGGTGGGCCTGTTAATGATTACTTGGTCAAGTTTAAAGCAATTGGGGGGACTGGTCCTTCTCAGTGGCCACCCCACTGTGTGGAATGTTTTACTTCAGCCTTTGAGGGAGGCCCGAATCGCATCCAGGGACCCGAATAGCACAAGCCAGTCTCCTCCCATCACTTAATTATGGCGCGGTTGTCGTAGATGCTGCCAGCAAACCAGTACTACAAAAAGCATACCTCATATTATGAAATTGCCAGATTTGATTCTGGCAGTGCATTCAGTGCCCGCCACTGTCTCGTGCTAACTACCTTAAATTGGCTACCCCCTGACCTCAAAGCTAATCTAACTCTTGCCACACTCGTTAAAATACTCTTGCAGTGTGGAGCCCCTGCTTACCTAGTAAATCAAATCCTGCTTGATCTGCCCACATCCTGCTCTGCTTCTAACAACGTTGCAGTCCCTCTATTTCCCACTAACATGGGACAGCGCTCCTTTAGTTACCGAGCTGCCTCAGTATAGAACTCTATACCTCCATTAAACAATCCTCCACATTGGCAGCCTTCGCTAAGCTTTTGAAAAATCATTACTCCTCATCCTACGCCTGCAACTGCTTCTGCTAACTCCTCTCTCCTCACTCTTACACGCCCAAGCAACATGGCACTTGTTTTATTATCTCCCCAGCTTTCATACCCCTTATATGTTCAATAACTCCAACTTAGCACTGCCTCCTCCCCCCTCACTGTACATTTTTCTTGTGTATACTGCATAGTATTTCATTACAACCCGTGTCTGTTTTTTTTTTTTTATATAATTTTTGTATTGAGGCTCTGAACCATGATGTATTACCTCCTGAGCCTGTGTCTTATCCATTGTGTACTATCTCCTGTGTCAATGTATTACCTCCTGTGTTTGTACTTTTGCACCTGGGTCATGCCTGAAAAAGGCATTCATTGCCAGTGCACTCACCTGGTCAACAAAGTTAAATACATAAATAAATAAATGGACCATTTTAAAAAGGATCAGAAGGTTCACCTGTTTAATCTGGCATTTGGACCCCTGACTGCTGCTTGACAGAGCTGGCTGAACCACCAGTCGGGCAGTTTTGAGAACCAGACATCTCTTTTTCCTCTCCTTTATCACCAGTGAATCTGTAGCAGTCTTCTGAGCAAAGCACCGTAGCGATGAAGACATCAGGGAGTCTGCTTGGTGTCGACCATGAGTCAGGCGTCGGCCGCTAATGCTGCTCACTAGGGTCTGCCTTCTCACAGCTCCATCTGACCCCTCCAGTACCTTTGTGACATAAGTAAGACTATATGTGAACCTGGTTCTGGACTAGCATATGTCTCACTGCACACACATCTGTTGTTCACCCCATCTAGGCTGTATTTATCCTCATTGCAGATTAATTCTGTTTTGTCTGTGTCTTCTTCATTGCCAGTCTGCTTGCTTATCCATGTAGCCTCGCTAGTCAGCTACCTCACTGAGTCCTGCAGCAGTTTGTTCACATAGCAAGTGGTTCCCCTGCTGACTTGTAATTTAACCATTTTTTGGGTGCATTCATATTGCTGCCTTGTATTATCATAAAGCTACCTACTGTCCCTGTTTTCCCAGGACAGTCCCTATTTTAGGCAGCATGTCCCAGTGTCCCCACAAGTTTTGCAAAATGTCACTTTTGTCCCAGTCTTTGCTTACTTGTCCCAGTTTTGTCCCCCTTTTTTTCTGCTGACTGCTAATCTGTGAGTGACAGTTATTTCAGCACTATGTGGCACTGCTCGGGCTGGACAGCAGTTTGCAACTTCAATCCTTGCGCCTGTGTTGCACTGCAAGCATGTCAGTGGGAGCACAGTAAAGCATGTTCCTTCCTGTTAGATTAGAATGGGTAGTACTGCAAACAAACAAATGTGGACGTCTGCCTGCCAGCAGCTTAGAGGGACTCCAGACAGAGAAGAGACTGGCAGCAGGGCACTAAGGTACCTGAACCTGATCAGCTGTAGGGAAGTGTGTGAAAACAACATGCTGTGGTGGGAGTCACTGAAGTGAAGTTTGCTCAGCAAGTGAGGTGAGTGTAAGCGGGTTGGATGGGACTGTCAGGAAAGAGCAATACATGCAGCTCGAATGTCTGATCACAATTTAACGCAGGTTTGCTTCTAATGAACTTTCTGTACATCATGGTTTGGAACTTGCTGCAGCAGAATGATGTATTGTTTTGATCTGAATGTTTTCTACTGGTGTTACTGAGGGGTGGCATGGCCAAAGCAAGCAGCAAAATTTTACTAATTGTGAGCAGTGTCTGTGGGCGTGACTTGGTGGGGGGGTCATTATCAGGATGAACAGTCCCAGTTTTAGACCTCAGAAAGTTGGTAGCTTTATATTATCATCATTTATTGGCTTGCACGAGTTGTCATCGTATGCTTTTCATGCCATTTATCAGTCCTCAGTGCTTCTTATTTTCACTAACTTTTTAACTAATTTATGCCCATCATTATATTGTGTGGCCTATTGCATAGCACCTTTCTAGTCCAGTGCAGCCATCCCATTTATAGTCACTGCTTAGATATTGTCATTGAAAGTTTTCATTCACTGTTTAGACCTGCTGCTAGATGGAGGTTTTTAACTGTTTGACCATGAACTGTTTCATCAATTTTACTGTATTGTATTGCTTAATAGCTGGCTGTTGCACCCCTCTCCATGCTTACAATTATATCACCCTTATTTTCCTTTTTTCCCTTCCCTCTGCTACCATAGCCTACACCCCCCCATCTCATCTACCCCTCCTCTATTCCCCAGTGTCCACTTTTCCCTCAGTTCTCCCCCTTCTCCCCTCCTATCCTCCGCGGTCTCCTATTGTCCCACTCACTTAACCTTGAGTTTCTCCATCGCATTCTCCTCTCTCTTCCCTCCCCTGCTCTAAGGGCCGGAAATCCCATTCTATCTTGCTGCTCCTCTTCCTGCTTCTTCTCTTGTCTAGCGATGTGGAACTCAACCCAGGCCCCACCTCTCCAGCCTTTTCTGCCTCCCCAGCTGCCAAAGGCTTGAGCATTTTTCATCTCAGTGCTCGGAGACTTCCTCCAAAATTTGACCGCTGTCTATACAGCAATACTCTTCTGATATATTCTGTGTCTCAGAATCTTGGCTGTTTGCCAGGATCCCAGATTCTAGCCTGGTGCTCTCTATGAACTTTTCAGACAGGACAAGGGTAAACGTGGGGGTGATGTTACTGTTTATACCAATCAGAGCCTCTCCTGCAACATGGTTGCCAGAGAGGCTGTATCCTCCTCCCATGAGTCTCTCCTTATCAGGCGTTCATTCCCCTCCTCTGTGCCCATCTTTTCATTTGTATACTCTGTGCCTAGCCCAAAATCTCATCCTTGTTGAATCTACCTCTACTATCACCTACCATTTCCTCTGCTGGTGAACTCATTCTTCTAGGGGATTTTAATGTTAGTTGGCTCTCCCCAGCCTTCAAGCCAATCACCCACAAGGTTGAGTTTCTCGGTGTCACACAGATAAGCTGAATAAGCTGGTTTCTGCTGGCCTCTCTGCTTGTGCTGTCGACTGATTCTCTTCTTGCTTCACAGGCCAACTACAGACAGTACAGGTTGGTAGCGCCTTGTCACCTCTTCTTCTCATACAGGCAGGGATCCCACAGGGCTCCATCCTGGGCTGTATACTCTTCTCCATCTTCCTTGATGGCCTCCCTTCAGCCTTCACAACTTGCATATTCACATGTAACTCCACCAGAGACGTGGAAGGTCTGTTACAGCAGGACTTAAACAACATCTTACAGTGGTTCCAGTCAAACCGGCTTTGGGTCAACACTAAAAAAAAAAAAAACAGTGTCCATGATCTTTGTCACCAGCCAAAACCTGGCCAAACTCCCATCTGTGCCTATCTTCGCCACTTTGGCTGGCTCCTCCCTTGAACAGGTTCCTTCCTTCAAGTACCTTGGTGTGTGGCTTGACAGTGTTCCTTCCTTCAAGTATCTAGGTGTGTGGCTTGACAGCAAACTCGACTTCAGTACCCAGATTGATGCCATCCACGCCAAGCACCAATTTACACTTAATGTCTTGTACTGTAATAAAGACTGCATTTCCTTTCAGGTTCGCCGGGAGCTTGTTACCAAAAGGGTGCTCCCAGTCTTTGACTATTTGGGCATGGTCTATGGTTTCACCCCCTCCAGCTCCCTGTCCAGACTGGATGTCCTATGTAACTCCTTCTGTTGCTTCGCAGCCAGTTCGCCCTCTCAAACCCATCACTGCTCGCTTTACACATCACTGTCCATCCTCCCGCAATCATCCTGTTGCCAGATGCACTGTGCCTCCTTTATATCTAAATTTTGGTTTGGGTCTTTCCCTTCCTACCGCTCGTCTCTTCTCTCCATTGTTCCCTCTGCTTTCTCAGCTCCTGGGACCATCATTCCTTTGCTTTGCTACAGCCCTGTAACTCGGCTGACCAGTCAGTTTTCATCTATCGTCTCCCCTTACTTTGGAACCAGCTCCCCTCTTCTCTCCGCTTCACTGCCTCTCCTGCTTCCCTCGGATATCAGCTGAGACTCCTTCCCTCCCCCACTTGCTCCTGTCTTCCTCTTCCCTAAGAGTCCCTCATACACTTGCTATAATGTTCAGCTGCCTGCTGATGACTTGTTTGCTCATTGTGCACTTTCTTTGGTCTTTTTGTGCTCTGACCTTACACTTTTTGTAACACTGACTTTGTCTATGCTTCGTATTTTTTTTTCCCTTGCCCCCCCCCTCCCCAGTCACACCCGGAAATGAGCCTTGGCTTAGTGTGCCTCTCCTCGTCACCAATTTTATAAATAAATTAATTTATGGACTAGTTTTCAAGATTCCAACCAGGGACCAGGACTATATTGTAAATGCAGTCATTTTTACCTCTAGATATTTTAGCTGAAGAGCACCAGCTTTTGCTGAAATTTATTTTGAATTAGTTAGGGAAACTGTATTCTGCTGTATATGTGTTAAGTACGTTTATGTAAGGTGCCCTGAACCTGAAGGACAGAAGGAGAGGCTTGTGAGTTTCTTGGAGGCAAACGGTATCCAGGACTACCAGCAACATGGGTTTGTTGCAGGCAGATCGTGCCAGACAAACCTGGTAGTGTTCTATGACTGGGTGACACTGGAACTGAACAAGGGCCATGCTACGGACGTCCTGTCAAATCAAATCAAATCTTTATTTATCCAGGCAATCATCATTGAGCAAGCTCATTTACAAGATGGACCTGCTGTTGTCCAAGACAGTTATACATACATAGATTGAGAATACAAAGTACAACATGTCCAAAGAGTTGCAAACAAATTTACAGAAAAGTGGTAGGTGCACAATATACATTCCAAGCGTTCTTGTAGGAATATACATGCATCACTCAGCTTTGCTGTGGTATATACAGACTCCATGTATGCAGAAGTTGAGGTGGTATGTTTAGTCATTCTTAGTCAAGCCTCCATCAGAGGGTACAATTCTTTGCATTTCAGCCCTCAGTGACCGTTTACCATACTTGGGTGAGGGTCTTGGGCTGCATAGGGGCTGTATGTTCCGCTTAAACGGTGAGAGGAGAGTAATATGGGAGAAGTGGTGCCTTGAGTGCAGAGGGCCACTATGGCAGCTGACTAGTGGACTTGATTAAAATAGGGAGGGGAGGAACTAGGTTAGTGGATGGATGTGGTAAGGATACGGAGTGAACCGTCAGCAGGACAGCTAGGAACTATGGAAACACTTACAGATTTCGGTGAACGTTTTGTCATAAATGATCCTAAACAGGGCAAAACTGACAGGAGAGCTGAGTCTCAAGGATCTTTGTACCCTGTTCCAGGCGTAGGCAAAGCGTGGCTTAGCGCCCTGCCAAAGTGGGTACTGATCCTGGGGATTTTCAGAGAAGTGTCCAAGTGGCTTCTTAGTGCGTAGCTACTGATTGGGCTCAGGGGAGGCAGGCAACAATGTAATCTGGGAGTTTGTTGGCAAGGGCTCAGAATGTCCAGAGTGCTGCATTTCTACACCGCCTGTATTGAAGGGAAGGCCACCCTATGGCTGCATATAAAGAGCAGTGATGTGTGGAGGATGGGAGACCAGTTATAAATCTTAGCGCTCTGTGGTACAGGACATCCAGTTTTGCAAGGTGTGAGACAGAGCATTGGCCATAGATAATGTTGGCGTAGTTGATTAATGAGAGGAAAGTTGATTGAACAAGCTGTCTTCTTGCGTCTGCGATCAGAAAGTGTTTAATTCTGAAGAAGAGGCCAAGCCTCTGCCTAAGCTTTGTCATCAATTCTTCTGTGTGCTCCTCAAAGGAGAGTTAGTTGTCCAGCCATATACCCAGATATTTGAATTTAGGCACGAACTCAAGATCTTCGCCTAGAAGGGTAGTTATGGGAGGAAGGGTACCAGCAGCAGCAGAGTAGGCCCTAGTGCTAGATGGGGTAAAGAGCATGGCCTTGTTTTTTTTGCATTTAGCAGTAGCTTTTTGCTGAGAAGCTGATGCTTCAGTGTATTGAATTCAGTTTGTAGATCTGTGCATGCGGCTCCAGGGGAATCACGGCTTAGATAGAGCACCGTATCATCGGCAAACAAGTGGATACTGACTTCTGTAATGCCTAGGTCCAAGTTGTTAATGTAGATGGCGAACAGTAGAGAGCCCAGTATGGAACCCTGTGGGACTCCTCTTTTTATTGGTTTGAGAGGAGAGAGCGTACCTTCGGCCTTAATTTGTTGCTGCCTATCAGAGAGATAATCTTGGAACCAGTCCAGTGAGGTTGAGTCCATACCTATGGTTTTTAAGGTGGAGAGAAGTAGGCAGTGGTTGACAGTATCGAAGGCCTTGCTGAGGTCTAAAAACACAGCACAAGCAAATTGTTTGTTGTCAAGATCCGTTGCCAGTCATTAATGACTTTGGCCAGTGCCGTAACAGTGCTTTGCTCTAAAGCCAGACTGCATGGGGTTAAGCAATGTAGAGTTGTCTAGAAACGATCTCAGCTGTAAATCCACAACTTTTTCCCAGCATGTTTGAGAGTATAGGTAGAAGCGATTGTCCTATAATTGTTCAGGTCGCATGGGTCCCCTGCTTTACATAAGGGGATAACATGAGCGGTTTTCCATTCCGCAGGGATAGAGCCCTGGGCTAGGGACAGGTTGAATGAGTGTGATATACAGTAGGTGGGGCAAGTATGTGGTATGCTATTTTCAGAAAGTATGGGTCGAAGGAGTCGGCTCCTGCACTTTTTCTGGTATCTAGCTGTAGCATAAGGTCTTCAACTTCTTTTATGGTGGTTGGGGAAAAGGAGAAGATCGTATCTTTGTTACTTTGGTCTGGAGGCTGGGCGGTGAGCTGTGGACAGAGACTACTTACTGGTGCATTATCGAATGCCATGTCTGCAGTGGCAAAGTGGTTGTTGAAGGCTTGAAGAATTTCAGATTTATCACTGATAATGACATTGTCGATGGTGATTTTGGATGGTAGTGCGCTACCTGGTGAGTGTCCTGTACTTGGTCTTCAGTAAGGCCTTTGATTCAGTGTCACATGGGAGATTGGGGGCTGGAGTATGTGGGGGCAGGACAAAAAATGGTGACCTGGATCAGGAACTGGCTGAGGGAGAGACAGCAAAGGGTGGTGGTGGGACGCTCATCACTACGAGTGGGGTACCACAGGGATCCGTGCTGGGACCACTACTATTCGGGATTTTCATTGCAGATATTTCGAATGGGATCCAGAGCAAAATAAGTCTGTTCGCAGATGATACCAAGATGGAAACTGTGGTAGATGACACGGAGGGGGGGAAGGGGTTACAGGAGGACCTGAATAATCTGCAGGAGTGGGCAGATAAATGGCAGCTGGGGTTCAACACCAAGAAGTGCAAAGAGAAGGACCTAGGGGTGATCATAACGGAGCATGAACAACTCTGTTCAGTGCAGAAGGGCGACAGCAAAAGCCAGCAAAATGCTGGAGTGTATAGCTAGAGGGATCTCCTCCAGAAGTAGGGAGGTTATCCTGCCCCTGTATAGGTCGCTGGTCAGACCCCACCTGGAGTACTGCGTGCAATACTGGCACCCGTTCCTGAAGAAGGACATCAGATTGTTGGAGGGGGTACAGCGTTGAGCTACAAAGATGATCCAGGGATTGGAGGGCAAGTCATATGAGGAAAGGCTGGGGGAGTTGAATATGTACTCTCTGGAAGAGAAGAGGGACAGGGGAGATATAATCGAGACCTTTAAGTACCTGAAGGGAATAAACAAGACTAGTACAGAGAGGATTTCCCAGAGGAAAAAAAGGGGAGGGACACGAGAGGACACCAACTGAGATTGGAGGAGGGTAGATTCAGGTGAGAGACTTTTTTTTTTCACGGAAAGAGTGGTGGACAAATGGAATTCCTTGCCAGGTGAGGTAGTGGCCTGCAAGACGGTAAACAGCATCAAGAGGGATTGGGATGGGGTAATAGGATGGGGGGGAAGGGAGGGGCAGCAGCATTATAAGGTGCTAGCTGCGCACTCGAGCAGACCCGAAAGACTGTGAGGCCTGTTTCTGCTGGCATTTTCATATGTTCGTATAGGGTGTCAAACAAACTATTTACATACTTATTGACTTTATAACGTTCATGTTCTTCACAGAGTTCAAGATTTGATTCTCTGTTGTCAGTCTGAAAGCAGAACTTTGTGTTTCTAGTAGAAGAAAACAAATTAGCATTTCTGTAGTGCTTTTCATACACATTGTATGCTAAAGTGCTTTACAAGCAACGCGGGACTGGTTCTGAAGTGACTGTAAACATGTAGTGGCAGCCAGTTCACACATCAGCACCCACACACAGACAGCCTTGGGCAATTGCTTGAACCTATTTTATGGGAAGGGGAATGCTTGCCAGGACACCTGGGAAAGTCCCTATTGTTGCAGAAAGTGCCTTGGTCTTTTTTTTTTTCACTCCCACCTGGACATCCACTAGGAAAGCACCAAATGTGGGCAGAAGGGACCTCGGTTTACCATTTTATCCAAAGGATGGCACGCCCTGACAGTAGAGCATCCCCCAGTACTGCACTTGGCTGTCATTGTTTATGGTATGAGCTCAAGTCCTGGTGTGGGACAGGAACCCACAACCATCTGGCCCAGAGGCAGATGTGCTACCAACTGAGCCACACTGACACCTAGTAACTTTAAGAGGTGCTCCAGACAGCAGTAACAAAATAACTAAATAAATAAAATTAAAAAATCACAGTTGATATTGGCACATCCCAGTTAGTCCAGAATCCACACTATGATGTCACAGTTAGAGGTTTATGAGTTTAGCTCTTGAATAGCATCAGGGCAAACTGAACCATAAAGGTCAAAGGTAATGTTTTCATAACATGTAGCTTATTAATAAAGAAAACAGTAGTTTAAATTCTGTTTCATTTTGGATTGGTAGCTAGAATCTGCTGTAGGTAACTGGGATTTTGTGTTTGTAACTGGGATCTGCTGATGGTAACTGGGATCTTCTGTTGGTAACTGTAATCTGCTGTTGATAACTGGGATCTGCCATTGGTAACTAGAATATTCTGTTGGTAACTGGGATCTTCTGTTTAGTTTACCAGGATAAGGCTCCATTGAGCAAGTTCATTTTCAAGGAGGTCCTATGTAGCACAACATACAGATAATATACAAAATAAAGTGCAAAAGATGCAGTATAATAGATACACAGTAAATATATGGTAGCTACAGATCTTCTTCGATGGTTATTTCAGTCATCAGGTCACATCGTAGGCACTTCACCGTCAATGAAGCAGGATCCACATGGAAGACTTTTCCAGCAGTATAGCTGAGGCTGCCCACGTCAACGTCATAAACCCTATAAAGGCATGCGTGGCCCTGGTCCCGGCTTAGTTCTTTCCTGCTGTCGACTCCTCTTGCATGGGTCTTTGTGGAAGCTCTGTTGCAGTTCACGCCTTTTTGCCTATGCTTTTTTCTTTAGCATTTTATTTGGGAACCTCTTTTTAATAAAGAGATTCTTTTACCTCATTTATGTTGAGAGTCACTCCTTGACATCTCTCTTCACTGCCACTGCAGAAAGAAGGTTGATTCCTCAGACGACCACGACCTCTGCATCTGCTATCTTGGGCCTAACAATGATGTTCCTGCCTGTGAGCGCTGCCAAAAATGTAATCTTACAACCCAAAGGCATCGAAAAAAGGCTCTGAAGAAATTCCTTATGGAACAGCAGGTAGCCAGTTCAGGGAAGGGGTCCTCTGGGGTCTCTTCTTCCCAATCGCTGGTGGTTTTGTCGAGCTCCAAGGCCTCAAAGGCCCAAGACAAGTCCTCGGGGGGGAGGGGGGAGATAGTAACAGAAAGGACCATAACCAGGACCGCTCCCACTCCCTGGCAGCTTCTTCTTCTTTTGGGGGTACTTCATCGGCTGCTGCCATACTGACGACCTCTGCTGTCCAGGCCTCTGCTGCTACCAGGCCCATACTGACAGCCCTAATGCCCTCTTTGCAGGGAGGCTGACCTTTGACCACTAGGTCATCGGCTGCTCGGTCGTCTACCTTTGGGTTTCCAACTGTCGCCCCTCCGAGGCCTGATGTCTCTTCAGGGCGTCAGATGCCAGGGCTGTCAGGACCCGAAGGGTGGTTCATCGTGCTCTGAGTTGACCATTCCTCCTCCTTCGCCTCTGCCTGCACCTGCCATCGATTTCAATTATACTTTAACTCCGTCGACGATGGCCTTGGTGCACATAGGCCGGCGTCTCTGTTGCCGTAGCACGCTCCGTCGATGTCGATGACTTTTCGGCCACTTTGGGCTATGTCTTCCAGAGGGCCGTCAGTCCCTCGTTCGTCAGATCCTGAGCCAGATCAAGTCGACGAGGAGGAGTACCATCCAGATCTTATCCTCCCTGAGGAAGAGGAAGAGGAGGAGGAGGTCTTTTCCTCAGACAGGTCTACAGCATCTTCAGTCTTCAGTGAGCAAGGACTCTGCAAAGCACACTCCCAGGTCCCCTACTGAAGACCCCACATTTTTCAGTATCATGAAGCAGCTGTCTGCTGCCATGGCGTTCCACACTGAGGAAGAGGATGCCACCAGAAGGTACCTGGTGAACTTTTTGGAGCTCCCTGCATCTCCACCAAAGGTCATTCCTCCCATTATGCCAGCACTAAGGAATGCCACCACTGCTGCATGGTACCGCACAGACATGGTCCCTCCCATGCCCAGGAGGACTGATAAGCTCTATCCTGCCCCCCAGGGCCTGCCCTACTATGCTGCTCAGCCTGAGGCCGATTCTGTGGTCATCAGAGTGGCTCACAGTAGATCAAAGGTGCCAAAACACTTCAGCTCCTTCCCCATGATAGGAAATCTAGGAGGATCAACCTCTGGGGTAAGAGGATTTTTGCCTTCTCTACTCTGGGACTCCGGATTGCAAATTACCTCTCCCATATGGTCAAGTATCAAAATACCATATGGAAGAAGAGCAGGGCAGCAGTTCATTCCCTTCCTGATGGTTCCCAGAAACAGGAGGTCCTTACATCCCTCCAGGCCACCGAGGATATCAGTAAGCACCTCCTCAGGGCCTTATTTAAATATGTCGTACACTATTGCCAGGGCTGTTGCCACCAGCATTTGCCTGTGTAGGCATGCCTAGTCGAGGGTATCTGGGTTTGCAACAGATGTCCAGCAAAAGGTTCTTAATGTCACTTTCAATGGCTCAAAGATCTTTGGGCCAGATATCCAAGACGTAATCAGTGATTTGCAGGTCTTGGGCAGGGCCATCAAATCTGTCCACTTACTGTACCATACCCAGCCCCGGAGCAGGCAGAGGCCGCCCTTCCGGAACGTGTCTCTCAAATCTGGTATGAGCTCCAGACTACAGGGTAAAAGGAAAGTCGGTTTCACCATGTCTACCCCTCCTCCTCCGCAGGCCCTGCGCCAAAACAGCCCAGAGGAAATGCGTCAGCCCCAGTGGCTGGATCTGTCTCCGTCTGACTCCTTGCCAGAGCCCCCTCTTCTGGTCCCCGATCAAGAGGTGGTGGTCAAAGGTCAGTCCTCCCTCTGTCTCAATCAGTGGAAAACCATAACCTCAGATGTTTGGATTCTTTGGCTAATAGAGAGGGGTCACACTGTGGAGCTTTTAGAACAACCCCCAGAGACACCTCCAGTGCCCTCCACCTACCCCCCAGACCACACTGCAGTCCTTTGGGAGGAAGTGCACTCCCTTTGGTGAAAAAGGGCAATAGAACCAGTGCCCAGGCGACAGCAGAACCAGGGTTTTTATTTCAGGTTCTTCATGGTCCCCAAGAGAACCAGGGATCTGAGGCCTATTTTAGATCTCAAGGACCTCAACGTCTACATCAGAAGTTTTACATGGTCACTCTGCCGGGTCTGTTGCCCGTGCTCAGACAGGGTGGCTGGCTGTGCTTCCTCGACATGCAGGATGCCTACCTACATATTCTGTGTGCTCACCACACAGGAGGTTCCGCCAGTTTCTTTTTCAAGACGAGCACTACCAGTTGAGTCTTGCCATTTGGTTTGTCCTCTGTGCTGCAGATTTTTATAAAATGCTTAGCAGCAGTGGCTGCCACCCTTCGGAGGGAAGGCCTGTTCGTTTTCCCCTACCTGGACGACTGGCTACTCAAGGCCCTATCCAGGGATCAGCTCCTAATGGAGAGGACCCTCCAGCTGTTCCACTCTGTGGGCATTACGGTCAATCAGCCCAAGTCCGTTCTGATCCCTGCTCAAGGACTGCAGTACATAGGAGTGGTCCTGGACTCCACGCAGGGCGAGGCTTTCCTGCTGCTGTACAGAGCGGAGTGGCTTATATCCCAAGCACAGGTGGTGGCTCAGAGCTGCTTTGTCCCCACAAGAATTTACCTGCAGCTCCAGGGCCTCATGGCAGCGGCAACTGCTGCCGTCTCCCTGCAAGTGCAGGTGCTCCAGTTGACCCTTTGGGTGCAGTGGGACCAACGCACCGACAACCTGGAGCAACTGGTGCTGATCTCCTCTCCAGTCCACAAGGTTCTTCAGTGGTGGATGGAACCCCCAGATCTCTTAAGTGGGGTTCCCTTCCTGATTTCGTCTCCCCAGCAGATTCTCACTACAGATGCCTCCGGATTTGGCTGGGGGCGGTGCATCTTGGTCCCTTCCAAACTCAGGGTATCTGGTTCCAGGTCGAGACATCCCTCCATATAAACGTCCTAGACATGAGGGTAGTTCTGTATGCCATGCAGGCCTTCCAGAACCAACTCTCTCTGGGCTAGTTGTTGATTCAGTCGGACAATCTCAGTGTGGTCTACTATACCAACAAACAAGGGGGGGGGGCACATTTGTGACCCCATTGCAGGGAAGCCATGAGGGTATGGTACTGGGCACCGGACCACAGCCTGGAACTATTGGCAGACCATGTCCTAGGCATGCTGAACACCCTGGCAGACAGCCTCAGCCGGACTCTGTCCAGGCCGCACGAATGGGAGCTTCTGTTGTCCATCACAGAAGACCTGTTCGACAGGTGGGGTTGTCCAGGGTTGGACCTTTTTGCGTCCCCACTCAATACAAAACTGTCCAATTTTTGCTTGCTAGATCCAGGGCCTGGAGTTTTCTGGTGAGATGCGTTGTCCCTTTCTTGGAGCAGGAGGTTCCTGTACGTCTTTACTCCATTTCTTCTGATTCAGAGGGTATTAATCAAGCTGCAGATGGAGGGGGCTAGCATGATCCTGGTGGTGCCCTACTGGCCATAGCAGATATGGTTTCCATTACTGGAACAGTTAGCAGCAGAACCTCTGGTTACCTTGCCTTTCTGCAGGGATCCACTGATGCAGGCTCAGGGGACTCTGGTCCATCCACACCGCAAGTCCCTTCATCTGCATGCCTGGCTCCTGAGGGCGTAGCCATTACCCAGTTTGGGGTTTCCGAGAAAGTGGCTGACGTCCTGGTGGCGGCTCAGAAGCCCTCCACTAGGGCCACCTACACCATGAAGTGGAAAAGGTTCACCATCTGGGCTGCCAAGCACCCTCTGGACCCTTTCACTTGTCCGGCGAGTCAAATCGTGGACTATCTGATCTCAATTCTGTGTCATACTAGCAAACACGTTATGGCGATTGCTGTTATGGCGAGTGTATAGAAACATAGAATTTGATAGCAGATAAAGACTGCTTGGCCCACCCAGTCTGCCCATTTCCCTGCCTAATGGATAGGCTGTGGGTTAACTAGGATCTGCAGCTTACTTCCACCTACCCCCACCTCCTAGAATTGCATTATGACTGTTGCATGTATTCTTGAATTCCACCACTGTTTTTGACTCCACAACCTCCTCAGGAAGGCTGTTCCATCAGGGATCGACAAATTTCAAAATGGCATGCTAGTCCAGGACAACTAGCCTTGCCAAAAATAGTAGTCCCCGAGTTTCAAGTGGTAGTCCAGTACATTTCGATGTAAATTTTTTAAAAACTTGTGTAGAAACAAAGTACGTGGTGTGGGGGTTGTATTGTTAATAGTGTGCAGATGTAGAACAGAAAACAGGTAAAATTATATATTTCTCAATGCTAATAAAATTGGTTTTACCAGTCACTGTGGTGTGTGCCTTTCATTGGGTGGTGGCACTTGAAAACTGGGATGGAGGGGTTACTGGAAATAGATGGCAGATACTTGTTGGTACAGTTAACAACCACCTGGTGTCTGTCAGTCAGGTAGAGTACATGCCGGCAGCATGGATGTGGGTGAATATGTTTACCCCTACAACTGCGTGTCAAAGTGCCCCACCCACAGCAAGTCCTGACAGTTAATCCTCCTTGAACCTGTCCCACACTCTTTTGCTGTGATTTTTACAACAGCACCCACAATACAGAGAGCCCAACCTTACAGTGCACTTTACTGTTCACCTGACCACTCTGGGTGCCAGTCAGCTAGGATAGGGTAGGATAGTTTTTTTTTAAAGTAATACACTTTAGTTTGTAGTGTAGTAAAATTGCACACAATTTTTTTTCTTTTCTTTAACCAGTCCTTCTTTCTCTGAAGCACTACTCAGTCTTCTTTCCCAGCCACCCAAGATTCCCTTTCCTACACACAAGTCCAGTCTCACACCCGTGCTGTTTCCTCTTTTCCTCCTGTGTTACCCCAAACTGCCCAGCTCCAATTGTCCCCACACTTTTCTGCTGAACTGCTTGCACAAATATTCCTTTTGTGTGTGTGTTTTTTTATTTATTGCCCAAAGCACTGGCTTGAAGTTGGCAACCACTTTTACTTTCTTCCTGGTTGCCTGCTGGTGATTACATTGCTGTGGCTTAGGTCAGGTCCTTCTCAGTCACTTACTGACTGACCTAATTCAAATTGTTTTATTTTGTTTCTCACGTTTATCCCCCTTTCACTTGGTTCATCGTCAGCGATCCTGACATATGCTTCGCGACCGACAGATAATATTCTTCTCCCCACACGTGCGCTCTTGAGTAGCCAGACCCTCAATACCATTTGAAGAAATAGCCCATGCAGAAACACTGAAGTTACTCTGCCTGCTACACTGGTCTCAAAAATAGCGCGTTGGTGTGCAGTGCAGTACTGTGCGAACCTGGCCAACCCCACCCCCATCTATCATTCCCACGCCCCACAGGACTGTCCCAAAGCAAATGGTGGGCTTACCTGTCAGCCCTGTGGGTAGCACATCAACAGTGGGTGCGGTGATGATCATGGAAGGGTAGCAGGAGGTCCCCATTGCAGCGGGCGCATGGTGCTCCCTCCCGACTTCTACTCCAGCGGCGGCGCTCCCTGCTACTACATCAGCGATAACGATAACTAACGCTTGATTACGTGATGGGAGCTCCGCTGCCCCCTCCTCCCATAGCCGAGCTAGAGATCTGGGTGGGGACATCTAGTGGTGGTGTCGGGTGAACCGAATGAATTAAGAAAAAAAAAAATGCAATAATGATTTGGTTGTCCGTGGGACAACCAAGTACTGTGAAATTGGTTGTCCCATGGCAAAAAATTGTAGCCCGGGACGTCGGGCTATGGGATTTGTCGTTCCCTGTGTTCCATGCATCTGCAACCTTCGCCATGAAAAAATACTTCCTCACATTACCTCTGAGCTGTCCCCCCTTCTATCTTCAAATTGTGCCCCCTTGTTCTTGCACACCTCTTTTTTTGAAAGATGCTGCCCTCTTGGACTTTGTTGATTCCCTTGAGGTACGTGAAAGTTTCCATCATGTCCCTCCTCCCTCCTTTCCTCGAGGCTATACATATTAAGCTCCTTAAGTCTCTTCATATGTCTTCTGGTGCAGATCCTGCACCATTTTAATTACCTTCCTCTGGACTTCCTCCATCCTTTCTATGTCTTTGCGGAGATTGGGTCTCCAGAACTGCACACAGCACTCCAGATGGGGTCTCACCAGCTGTCTGTAAAGAGGGATAACAACTTCCTGTTTTCTACTGGTGATGCCTCTCCCTGTGCATCCCAGTATCCCCCCAGCCTTCCTTACTGCCCTCTCACATAGCTTGCCCACCTTTAGGTCATCTGATATGACTACCCCCATTTTTGTTGTTGTTAGTATCTCATCCCCCATTGTGTACTCTTCCCCTGGGTTTTTGTTTCCCAGGTGCATTACTTTGCACTTCTTAGCATTGAATCTAAGCTGTCATACATTTGACCATTCTTCCAACCTTGCCAAGTCCCTTCTCATCCTTTCCACCCCACCTTATGTATCAACTCTGTTGCAGATCTTTGTGTCGTCTGCAAAGAGACATACTTTTCCTTCAGTCCCTCTGCAATGTCACTTAAAAGACATTGAAGAGGACTGGTCCTAGTACTGAACCCTTCGGTACCCCACTAGTAACCTCCCCTTTCTTCCGAGTGGACTCCGTTTACTATTACCCTCTGTGTCCTGTTCTCCAGCCAATTCTTTACTCAGGCTACCTTCTTGGGATCCACTCCCAGGCTGGCTAACTTGTATATTAATCTTTTATGTGGGACTGTGTCAAATGCCTTGCTAAAGTCTAGGTAGTCCATGTCCACAGCCCTTCCCTGATCTACTACTTTGGTCACCCAGTCAAAGAAATCTATTAGATTTGTCTGACATGACCTTCCCGCTGTGAATCCATGCTGCCTTGGGTCCTATGTCCCTCTGGCCTCTGGGTACTCAACGATTCTGAGACATCTGAGGAGATTTTCCAGCAGATAAAGGCCTGAGAGGTCTATCAAGTCTGCTCGAATGTGCAGCTAGCACCCCTTATTCTGCAGCTGCCCCTCCCTTCCACCCTTCCCCTTCATTAAAGTTCTTTCCTTCAGAAGTGATTCCATCATTTTCCCTATCACTGAGGTTAAACTAACAGGTCTGCAGTTTCCTGCTTCTGCCCTGCTCCCACTTTTGTGAAGTGGAATAACATCTGCCCTCCTCTGGTCTTCAAGTACCAGCCCATCCTCCCATGATTTGTTAAAGAGGGTAGTCAGTGGTGTCACTAGTTCTACCCTTAGTTCTTTTAGAATTCTGGGATGAATCCCATCAGGCCCCATTGCTTTGTCCACCTTCAGTTTTAAGAGTTATTTCAGAATTCGTTCTTCCGTGAATGGGCTGGTATCAACCCCCACATCCAGAGTGGTTATTTTGTTTGGTTTAGGTCCCCCCCCCCCCATTTGTGAATACTGAGCAAAAATATTTTAGTATCTCTGCCTTTTCACAGTCACCCTCTGACCAACCCCCTTTATTAAGCCTTACTATCCCTCCCTTGGTCTTCCTTTGCACTCTGATGTACCTATAAAAGGTTTTATCCCCCTTCTTAACTGAGTTGGCTGTCTTTTCCTCGATTTGGGCCTTTACTGTTCTGTCTGCCTTCCTTGCTTTCTTTTGCTTTAACTGATAAAGTTCTCTGTCCTGCTCCTTCTGTGATTCCTTGTACTTCCTGAATGCTTTCTTTTTCTCCCTAACCTTCCCTGCCGCCTCCTTTGAGAACCATAGTGGTTTCCTACATCGTTTTTTGTTTATTTGCTTCACACAAAGGCTTGTTGCCTCTGTGATGGCAGTTTTGATTATTCTCCATTGTTCTTCCACTCCTCCTTGCTGCCCATTTGCTAGTGCATTCCTTAGGCACTCACGCATTTTGGCAAAGTCAGCCCTCCTAAAGTCCAGTACCTATGCTTTTATATGGCTTGTCTCTACTGCTGTGTTTATCGTGAACCATACTGTTCGATGGTCGCTAGTTCCCAGAAGACTACCCACTTCTAAATCTGTGATTGTCTCTCTATCTCCATTTGAGAGTACCAAATCTAAGATTGCTGCCTCTCGAGTAGGTTCCAATATTATTTGTCTAAGGCATGCCCCTTCCCCTGTAGGGCATCTAGAATGACCCCACTCTTGGAAGTGGCTGCTGCAAATGCACTCCAGTTAACACCTGGCGCATTCAGATCCCCCATCAACAATATCTCCCCTTATCTACCATTCTATGGATACCTTCTATCATTTCCTTGTCCATTTCCTCCCCCTGAGATGGGGGTCTATATACAACCCCTGTGTGGGTTGTGGTGCCATTGCCTGTCTCCAAATTGACCCACAGTGCTTCCTCCCCTCCCTGTTTACCCTTTTGTTCTGTTGCTTTGATTCCTTCCCTTATGTAAAGAGCTACTTCTCCTCCTCCTCCCCTTTTACCCTCCCTGTCCCTCCTGTAGATGGTGTATCCTGGTATGTTTACATTCCAGTCATGGTTCTGTGACTGCCACAATATCCAGATGTTCCTCTTCCATCAAGGCCACTAGTTCAAGAAGCTTGTTACCCAGACTACGGGCATTGGTACTCATTACTCTCCACTGTTTGATGGCTTTACCTCTTGTAGCACCATCCCTGTCCTCATTGACTTTGCTTTTTCCAGTTACCCCTGTCCTACTCCCTACTGACCTTTCTACCTTGGTCTTTACCTCATGTAGTACCCTGTTTTGTAGGGGGAGGCTGGAAATTCCTTGCTGCTTATCAGTGCCTCCCCCCCTTCTAGTTTAAAAGCTTGCCAATGAAGCATTTAAACCGATCACCCAGAAGACTTGTTCCCTTCATGGACAGATGCAGATCATCTTGCCAGTATAGGCTGGTATCCCTCCAGGTGGAACTCCAGTCCCCAGTGACACCAAACTCCTGTGCTCTGCACCATTTTTTCAACCAGTTATTGAATCACATGGTGCAGAGTACCCTCGCCTCACCCATGCCATAGACAGGCAGCATCTCTGAGGAGGATACTGTGTGTGCTACTTGCCTTAGGCCCCTCCCCATCTCCACAAACACCTCCTGCACTGCTCTAATCATATGTTGAGCCAAGTCATTCATCCCTAGGTGGACAATGACGTCCAGCTCTGTCTCCCATGCAGCTGTTCTTGTGATCCTGAGGATGTGCTTCCTGTCCCTCCAAGCCATGGCACCAGGCAGGCACTTTACTTCACTTTTCCTTACTCCCCCCAGTTCTATCCCACTAATAATTGAGTCCCCCAAAAGGAGCTGCTTCCTTTCCCTGTGGTGTCCTTTGTCTCCTTCCTGTGGGCCTCCCTTACGACAGTTGTCCGCAACCTCCTTAGTCTCCTCTGCGAGTGCATCCATAGGGGGACTGTGCTACACCAGAATGGTGTATGGATTGTGGAGTGGTACAACTGACTGGGTGTGCCTCTGTTCCACCACCCTCACTCTCCTGAGCCCATTGTGGTCCAACCGCTGCGCTTTCTTGGCAATCTCTGAGGCAGTGGTGGTAGCTCTGGTGCACCCTGGGTGGGGGAGGTTCCCGTACTACTGTCCAGTGTGGCCTGAAGACAGGCAGTCTCCTCCCTCAAAGCAGAGAGTTGCCTGCAAATGGGGCAGCATCTCAACCTCCAGAAAGACTCCTGGAAGACTGCTGCCCCACAGCCAGTGCCTTGCACTACTCCCGACGTGTCTGTCTACCTTCCTGTGTATTTTGTGTAAGTTTTTTTTGTTTTGTTTTCTTTCTGTTGTTGTATTGTTATATAATGCATATGCTTATATTGTCAATGCAGTGTGCTGGAAAGGATATGACAGTGGTATGCACCTTGCTGTCCTGAGGAAATGATGTCAGAATCCCTGGTATAAAGGAAATGGTACCGGGGTGAGTGGGGTGAGGGGAAGGGGGGAGATATGGGCTCAAACTGTGCCCTCTCGAAACAATCAGCTAAAAGCTCTGACCTGCCACTAGGATGAGTCTTGACCTTCCTGTCAGCAAGACAACCTGCACAACAATTTAACAGAGAAAATACCCTGCTAAAGAAACAGAAACAAATTAAGCAGCTTAGTCAAACACAGGTAAACCTCCCCAGCCCCAATACAGCCTGTTGATTTGTGCTCTGAAAGCAATCAGCCCCAAAACAAGCTGTGCACAATGAAAGAAACAATAAAAAGCAATTTGGTAATATACACTTGCAGGCAACCACAAAACCAGCAGTGGGATTTCTGGATATATCACCAGCCGACACAAAAAAGACGCCTGCTCCAGAACCCGGCACCCTCCCAACCTCAACCTGCCACCCTACTCACTGCAGTATACCTCACATACCCTCCCTACCCTTCTGCCCGTTGTACAGCATGGTCCTTCCCTATATAGCGACATCCTGTAGCTGTAGTCGCCTACCCCATATCCCGTCATTACCCTGCCAGGTAACTCAGAACATAGGCGCCATGACTGAGTCACCCTTTTTGCAGTCGCTCAATCATGGTTGCCGTGTTCATTGGATACCCCGATCTCATTGTCAGACTCAGGACTCCAGTATTCGTCCCTCAAGGTGTACCTTTCAGCTATATCTGCCTTCCACGAGCTGATAGAGGACCGGACTGTTGCTCAGGTTAGATGTGACCCATACGTTTCTCAGAGATATCCTGCATCTGAAGTCTCCAATTCATAATCCTGTCCTAGCTAAGGATCTGAATGTTGTTTTGGAAAAATTGACCAAGTCAGCTGCGACTTGTGAGTTATGCTTCTTTAAATGGAAACATTTTTGGTTGATATTACTTCTGCTCAAAGGATTTCTGAGCTTCAGGTTCTCTGGTGTGAAGAGTCTTATTTGACTTTTCTCAAAGACAGGGTGGCTTTGTGCATGAATCCTCAGTTTCTTCTTAAGGTGGTGTCCGAGTTTACCTTGAACCAATCTATCCTCCTACTCGTGTATTTCCCAGAGCATCCCAATCCAGGGGAAGCACTGCTCCATACTTAAAATGTATGCAGGATTTTCAGATATTACCTGCTTCGAACTAAGGACTGCTGAAAGGCAAAGCAGCTGTTTGTTTCTTTTGCCCAAGGAAGAGAGGGCATTCAGGTTTCCAAACAATGTTTGTCCAAGTGGTTGGCTAATTGTATTGTGTTTTGTTACAATAAACATGGCAAAGAGCTGCTAGGGACAGTAAAAGCCCATTCCACAAGAGGCATGCAACTTCTATGGCTTGTTTCAAGGGTGTCTACACAGCTGATATCCGCACTGCTGCTACCTTGAGTATCATCCATACTTTCACCAGACACCACAGTCTGGACATTGCCTCTAGAGCCCATGCAGGCTTTGGCCATGCTGTACTTCAAGGCCTTTTGTTTTAGGCCTCAGTCTGCCTGCCTCCCAGACTGTCCTGATGTGCTTGTGCCTCGTTCCTTCAGTGTGACCTGATGACTGAGATACCCCCAAAGAAGATAGAACAGTTACGTAAGAAGTTACCTAACAGTAGATCTTCAAGGGGATCTCAGTCATCAGGTCTGCCTCCCCCTCCACCATCCCCCTTTTTGAGGTTCTCTTTTCGGACTGGCTATCTGGTGTCTACAGTCTTTTATTTCTGCTTGGGCAGCTCTCTCTCTCTCTCTTTGGTCCCCTGTGGCAGGAGTTTGCTCCGTTTGTCTCTGGGAGAAAGAACTTAGGGTTGATGATGTTGACAGGCAACGTCAGTGTTGGACGGTCCCAGTTGTACTGCTGGAAAGGTCTTCTGTGTGGATCCTGCTTCTCTGACGAAGTTCCTAAAGTGTGACCTGATGGCCGAGATCCCCTCGTAGATCTACTGTTACAGTAAGTCCTTACATATCTGTTCTTTCTTGTCACGAAGTAGAGTACTATAAAAGCAATTTGACAACAGAGGATGTAGCAAAAGCAGTGATGAAGATTGAAGAGAGACTGTAACAGTAATTATAAGGTTATCATGCAGAAGCAATCAAAATGAGGAGAGCTTAATTTCAACGTTTGATAATGTCATCTCTTATACTAGTCATGACAGCCTTCATGTCACAGCACTTTTACAGATACATGGTATTTCACATATTTTTTTCAATCATTGAATTAAATGCAGTGCAACTAGCTAGGCCAGTGAGTTTAAGGGATTTTTGTAATGCGTTCCATGTTGCTGGAATAATACAACCTAGTGCCATTTTGCCAAACTGGGAAGAAACCTTTGGAATATAATTATTTTTCCTTAATGAATACACACTACAGGACATTGCAAATAAATCTGTAATGTATCCCGGGACCTCCTTAGTGACAATTTTAAAGGGCCATCCATATAGATTTTTTAGTCTTCTTGAAGTTAAAGAAGTCCATCCTACAGCTTCGTATCAGATACAATGGTGCATTCTAGGTGCGAAATCGGTAATGAATGTAAGGACCCTATGGTGTAGTAAATCCAGTTTGTGCAAGTGAGATGAGGAGCACCAGCCATAGATTAAATCTGCATAGTCTAATAAGGGAAGGAATGTAGTTTGTACTAATCTCTTACTGCGGGAGACAGTTTTTATTTCTGTAGAAGAAGCCTAACCTGCTTCGTAATTTTTTACATAGTACCTCAACATGCATTAGGAAAGATAATTTACAGTCTGTCCAAAGCCCAAGGTATTTCAAACTGTTTTCTTCCTTAAGTGTATCGCCTAGGAGGTTAGAAATGTTCTGAGCAAGGGTAGTGAACGGGGCCTTATTGTTAGGTGAGAAGATCATAACCTTAGTTTTATCTGCATTGAGTAATAATTTATCGTGGTTGAGGTTAGTTTGTAATATGTTGGTAACTAGGATCTTCCATTGATAACTGGGATCTGCTGTTGGTAGCTGGTATCTGCTGATGCAAACTGATTTATTTATTTATTTACTGGTGAGCATATTCCTTCTGGTTCTCCCTGCGTTGCTGGTTTGGGCAGTTACAACTGAATCAGATGTACTTTCATTTAATTTTACAGTTTATGTACCTAGGTGAGCCTATGGAGACCCAATATTTTGTTTTCCTTGTGAGCTCTCACTTCTCCCCTGTTTTACAGCTGATGGAGTGTAGTGCAGGGACTGTCAAATGGCTTTCTTCTAGAGCTAGTAGTGCCAAAAATAGTAGGCAAAACATATTCCTGACTTTACAACTACCTGGAATTCCTTTCATGTAGTCACACCAGTGCAGTGTGCAGTTCCGCAGAGCTGGCAAGAAACCCTCAGAAAGAACACTGGCTAGAGCTTTGACCCCTATCATTCTTCCTCTGCCCTTGCCCGTACATGGTCCATATCTTTCTTTCCACTAGAAAATTGGGGTTGCTCCTTCTGTAGATCTTGCTGCTGTTCTGCTGGCATGGGCCAGGGTGACAAGACATCTACTGCATAAGCCGGTCGAGAACCCTCCAAACTCTGTGGCTATAGTGCATCACGGTAAGTACTGTTTGGACTCTGTGGCTGTAGTACATCACAGTCCATACTGTTAGCTTTGGCCACTGTGACTGCAGTGCATCACAGTCGGTACTGTTTTGGCTCTCTGGTTGTAGTGCATCGCAGTCCATACAGTTACTGTTTTGACTCTGCTGTAGTCCATCAAAGTTTGTACTGCTTGAGCACTCCTGCTGTAGTGCATCACAGTCCACACTGTTACTATTCTATCTTCCCTGAGTTCTGTTCCGAAGTGAGAAGAGAGAAAATTATATTGTATATATATAATCCTCCCCAAGGAAACAGCTGAGTATGAACAGGATGAGCATCAGTTTGAAGGATAAGGTGCTACAGCAAGGACAGTTTGGGACAGAGGTACAGTATGTCAGCAGTGCGGCAAGTATCTGCCTTTTGTTCAACAGTCTTGGTTCACTGGAGAGCCTCCTCTTTTCATGGGTTAGCACTCACAAGGCATTCTTGTAGCAAGATGTTTTCAGTGTGCCAGAAGCTCAGGTTTGGCATTATTAGAGAAGGACTTGTGTAAGCTTAGCGTGTTTAACGTGCTTCCAGGCCTTGTGCAGGGTTTGTTTTCAGGAGATACATTAGGAGGCATGGTGCATCTTTTATTTTTTTTAATCCTGATTTTAGATTCAAATATTCTGTTTAAACTGAGTTTGTCACTTTTGAGAAAACTTTAATAAACACAATATTCTGACATTTTATAAACTGTTTGCAGTTATACTAGGTGCTGTAGTATGAGACAGAAGGAGACTATTTGCCCGTTGTGTCTGTCTCCCACACGTTAGTGGGTCAGATCATTACCATAAGATTTAATGATGCATTTATCAAGACTGATATTCATCGAACACATCCCCTCAATTAGGCCAAGGCCACATCTTTGGAACTATAAGCCATCAGTGTTGGCACCACTCAGAAACATTTTACTAGCTGGGGGCCGCCAACAGTGACATGCAGTGTCAACATGTATATTTATTTATTTAAAAGTTTTACCAGGTGGGTGTATTGAGCGGACTACTGCTCGATTTCAGATGCGACCTGGGGGGTGGGGAGCAAGGGAGTCAAACAGGCAGAGTTTAAATACAACAATAATACATAAGTACAAAATAGCAGTGCATAAGTACAGAACAATATTGTGTACAGAGAAATGCAGGTGAAAAATTGGATGCAGACAGCTTATACATTGTTGTAAGGATTACTGGAGATGCACAGAAAATAGAACAGCAGTACATATACACAACAGCAAAAGTTTAGGTACAGCAAATTTTGCATAGAGATAATCAGGAAGTGAGCCAGTAAACATAGCCTACACATGGGCAGTTAGGATTAGTCAGGTGGAGTGAGACGGCCAAAGTTAGTTGCATATAGCTGGAGCTAGCTACATGCTGAGAGCTGTGACTACCGTTCCTGTTTAGGGACCTTGACTAGCCATGGTACAGAGTCTGTAGTCTAGGTACATGTACATGAGGAGCAGAAATGGGCTTTGAGGAGGGAATTGAGTTGGTTGACATAACTGGCTTGCTGAATGGCTAGTGGGAGAGAATCCCACAGTTTGGGCATGCGATATGAGAACGCTGCCTGACCTGCAGAGGTAGCCTTAGATGGGATACTCAAAGAGTGGGAGTCAGTATTCCTAAGGGAATGCGAAGGAGGGGGAGGTGAGGGGAGGGCAGTAGAGAGGTATGGGGGCAGGGATTGTGTCCAGAACTTGGCCGTGAGCCTGGTGCAGTGAGACAGCCTCCTATCCTGTAGGGAAGGGAGGTGTAATTTCTGATAGAGGGAGCAGTGGTGTATGCTGGGGTAGTCAAGGGCAAAATAACAGAAGGAGTGGAAAAGGGTGTCCAGTCTGGTTAGGGTATATAACATAGGCGACCCCATCACTCCTCAGTTCTTTCTCTCAGCGTTGATCATCCTTGTTGGACCTGCTGAAGGAAACGTCGTCAGCCAAGCCATTACCTTTTGTCATTTTACTTTTATTTAGCTTATTTCAAAATGTCCCTGCTGCCGACATGTGTGCTGCTGCCACATGGGTGCACTGTTCACACTTTCACTAAATATTACATGCTGAACATCATGTCTTGTAGACGTACTGGTTTTGGACTTGCTGTACTGCAAGGTCTTCCGTCCTGATAATATATTAAATTATCATCTTCCCTACTGTTTTGTACTGCTTGGGAGTCATTCCAAAGGTGTGGCCTAGTGGAGGAGATAGCCTCGATAAAGATAGAATAGTTATGTAAGAACTTACAATAATAGTAGATCTTTGAGAGAATCTCCTCCAATAGTCCATGCCGTACCCTCTCTCCTTCCCCCTTTCAAGTTCATTGAGGGTTATATCAGATGCTGTGCCTAAACCTTTACTCCATGCATCCTGTCTCAAGCCCCATGCCTCTCCGTGTGTGTGTCTGGTGCTGGTCTCCTTTTTCCTCATGGTTGGAGGCTCCCTAGGGCAAAACTGTGGCGGGGAACTGAGGAGTGATTGGGCCACCAATGTTATATACATGTTGACGCTGCACATCTTTGTGAGCGGTCCCCGGCTAGCAAACAGTTCCCGAGTGATCCTGATGCTGATAGCTTATAGTTCCAAAGGTGTGGCCTAATGGAGGAGATTCTCTCGAAGAACTACTGTTATTTATGTAACTGTTCTTTTTTCGAAGCTAGTGAACGTTTTTGTATCCACAATTTCCCCTGGTACTTTGTTTCATGAGCTTCCAGCTATTTGAGAAAAAAACTCCCTCCTACTATTTTTCTGATTGGTCTAGTTTAATTGGCCTGTTATGTGATCTTAAAGAGATTTACCAAGCTAACCTAAGGCACCACATCTTTCGGTGCCTTACCAGAGGGAAATGCTGCCTGCATGTAGTTGCCCCAAAGATGTACAGTTCTGGGAGAGAAAAAACACTTGTAAATTTATGTTTACCGGGTCCCCTGTACTTCCCGGTGTTTAGATCCACCCCTGCGCCGCCTCGCTGTCTGCCAACTTTGATGTGATGACAGGGAGAGTGCGGGGACGCACTATCTAATAGACTATGGGTGGTAACTTTACAAACAGTTTTGTATATTATATTGATCACGTGGTGATGAAACAAGGGCACCAGGTGATTAACAAGGGTTGTTAGTTGCCTGGTTACCCTTGTTTCATCACCTCATGATCGATATACTATACAAAATTGTTCGTAAGTTACCCTCCCATGGTCTATAATGCTAGCATCCCCACGCCTCCCTGTCATCATGTCATAAAGTTGCAGAGCGCTGAGTTGAGCGACGGGGCAGTCCTAAACACTGAAGCTCAGGAGACTCGTAAATATAAATTTACTAGCGTTTTTCTCTCTCTCCCAGAACTGTAAATCTTTGGGCCAACTACACGCAGGCAGCATTTCCCTCCAGTAAGGTGCCGAAAGATGTGGTGCACATTTATTTTCAAACAGCTTGATAAGTCTCTTTAAATTGATGTCCTTATCCTGAATTTCAAACCCTGGTTCTGTTTTCAGATAATTTTCACTCATGATTTTGTATAATTGTAGCATGTCACTCCCTTTTCTTCTTACTTTCAGACAAAAAAGTCCTAACTAATTCACCCTGTCCTCATATATTTTGAAATCTAGGGATTAATTTTGTTGCCCTATGTGGTATCCTATCAACATAATATCTTTCTTTAGGTATGGATTCCACAGTTGGGAACAGTAATCTAGATGGGGCCTAATATACATTTTGTACAAGGGGAGAGTACATTGTTCAGACAACATGAAGTCTTGCTGTATTCTGACATTATGCAGTTAGCCCCAGCACTTGAACTTTTCCGGAGAGGAAAGCGTTAACTCTATGCCAGAGCATAGAACGTTGAGCTCAAGCTCGGTTCAAACCTCCAGCTGCTGCACTTTGAAGTGTAACCGTCAAGAGTCTTTACTCCGCCTAACTGAACAGTCACTCCGGAGATTTCTCTTTTGCTAATGGTTCAGTCCGATTAAAAACATCGGTTTATACCGCTATTTGTTTTCTTTATTTCAGTTCAGATACCTGTCTGCGGTACAGTAAGTATATAGGTAGTGGACTAGTGCTGTATTTTTTTGTAGAAATTGTAAAAGTTGTATTTCAGCCAGTTCGGCTGAACCAGTTGTCTTTATCTTGTCTGTGTCTTTTTCTTTTAGCTGAATTTAGTGTGAGGTACCGGTACATATCGGTTCTAAAAAAAAAAACATATTTTATTGTTTTTTTCCAACACCCGTAACATGGTTAGGAACCGATAAGGGGGTCTTACCTGGCCGTTGCCATAAAAAGGATAAGTTATAGGATGGCTTTGTCTGAGAAACCCAAGAGAAAAACCGGGCCCACTGGATTTCAACATTGCAGTGAGTGTGGGGAGGCCCTTTGCTAAGGCCGATTCCCCACACCACCTGTGTTGATTGTCTGGGTTATGACCACTTGGAGTCAGACTGCTAAATATGTAAACATTTCCCTAAATCCACCCTGGATAAAAGATTGGGCAGGCTTAGGGAAAAGGAGGCCGAGAAGTCTGCTAACCCGGATGGCCAGCCCGGTTCGGTTCCAACTGAACCTCAGGGAGTGCCCACTGACCTGGGCGGGACTCCCTCAGGCAAACGGAGAGCCGATCCCGAGGGGTCGGTTCCGGCAAAAAGAAAAAGGAAAGAAAAAAATGGCCGGTTTGGATCCAAAACTGCATCGTCCAACCGCTGAAGAAATTGCCAGGGCGATTAGCATAGTTAAATCGCTCCGTTCAGTTCCGACTAATCAGACGCCTCCCGGTAGGCGGTCGATTCCTCCGGTTCAGGATTATTCCCCTGAAGACTATTATAAACTGGACTTGGAGGGGAATGAAGACTATGATGATGATGGTGGTGGTGGTGGTGGTGGTGGTATGGAAGGTCTGGATGAGCCCATAGAACCGGACATCTCCCCAGACAGGCCTTCTGGTGTTTCCCCTCCTTGGCTTTCTGAGTCCCCTTCCCACTTTATGTTTTACAGAAAAGTGGCAGAAAGCCTCCAGCTCCCTCTGGATGAAGCTGTCGAGGAGCAAGAGGAGCCTGACTATATGGAGATGATAGACATCCCAGAGTCCAAGAGATTGTCTATTCCCCTTCACAAATCCTTAGGGAAACGGACACAGAAGTTACTTAAGACTCCAGATTTTTTACCTCCTGTGGACAGGCGAATGGACAAGAGGTGTATGTTGTCAGGCCCAGGTTTGGAGTACTTGTACCAGCAATGCAGCCATGTTGAGATTGTGGAGGCTGCAGCCTGTGATAAGGCTAACATACCCTTGACTTCACACCCCCTCCCCCCCAGATAAAGACTCCAGGAAGCTGGATGCCATGGCAAAGAAACCGTACATGGCATCTTCTTTGGGATTCAGGCAGGCTAACTATATGGCCTACGTGGCCAGATACCAGAAGTCCAGATGGGATACTGTTCCGGAACTTGCTAAACAGGCTTCCCCCCAGCTGGCCGAGGAGCTGGAGGAGGTGGCTGCTGATGAGACTGAAGCATCAAAAGTCCAATTTCATGCTGCTGTGAACTCCAGTGATGTGTCATCAAGAGTCATGGCTATATCTGTGGCTCTTCGGAGATTAGCCTGACTCAGCTGTATCACAGGACACCCAGGCTAAGGCCATGGATTTCCCTGTTGTTGAGAATTCTCTGTTTGGGAAGCAGACAGAGAATTATATGAAAAAGATGGATGAATACAAGACCACCTACAGGAGTGCACAGGTCAGGGAAAAGCAGGCAACTCCTCATAAGCAGCAGGCTAGGGGCAGGCCTTTTTACAGGCCTTTCTACCAGGCACAGGCCTACTCTCCTTTTTCCAAGAGGGGATTCTTCAGAGGGAGAGGCAGAAGGGGGATGAGCAGGACTGCATCCTCCTCTCAGCCCAAGGCTCCTGCCAAGCAGACACTCTGATGTGTCAGCCCGGGTCGACTTCCCAATTCCTGTAGGAGGCAGGCTGGCTTACTGCTTCCAGGACTGGAAGTCTGTTACCTCAGACAAATGGATCCTGGAGATAGTAAGCCAGGGACTGGCCCTCAGCTTCAAAAAATTTACAAAGCTGAGGGTCAGGTCCTTTCCACCTGCAAACATCTCCGAAACCATTGTCCTAGAGGCAGAGGTTTCATCTCTGCTGGCTCTCAGAGCCATAGAGAGAGTTCCTACACTTCATGGGGCAAAAGTCTATATTCCAGATACTTTGTTACCCGGAAAAAAACAGGGGAATGGCAGCCTATCCGAGACTTAAGATACCTAAACAAGCACCTACTAAAGCCAAAATTCAAAATGGTGACTCTGGGAATAATTCTTCCCTCTCTAAGGCCAGGGGACTGGCTAGCCTCCCAGGACCTAAAGGATGCCTACTTTCACAATCCCATCAGGTGCTCCCACAGAAAGTACCTCAGGTTCGAACGTGCCTTCAGGCCATTACCAGTTCAAAGCAATGCCCTTCGGCCTAGCAGTAGTAGCTTTTCTAAGGAGACAAAACATCTCTATATTCCCATACCTGGACGACTGACTCATTGTGGGTCAGTCTCCAGACCAAGTCAAGTCAGATTTACAAGTGACCCAACAAGTGCTCACTTCTCTAGGATTCCTCCTCAGTCTTCCTAAATCAGCTCTTGAGCCAGTGCTGCTTTTAACCTTCATAGGGGTAGAACTGGACACTGTCAAAGCAAGAGCCTTTCTTCCTCTGGCAAGGATAAAGGCCATTATAGAGCTGGCTTCCTCTTTCCACCTTCTGGTGTCTCGACCAACAAGGCATTTCCTTCAACTCCTGGGCCACATGACAGCTTCCACTACAGTGGTCCAAGGGGCCAGATTTCAGATGAGGGATCCATTTCCATTTGAGAGCTTTTTGGTCTCAGAAAAAAGATCCTCTAACCAAGCTTATTCCAGTGACTCAGACCCTGATCCAAGCTCTCCAGTGGTGGTTGGATCAGGATAACCTCAGACAAGGAGTCCCATTCATCACTCAGTCTCATTCTGTGGTTCTAATCACAGATGCTTCCCTCCTGGGGTGGGGAGCTCACCTGGGAGCTCTCACAACTCAGGAAATGTGGTCCCCTCAGGAGTCTCTTCTCCACATCAATCTTCTAGAGCTCAGGGAAGTGTACTTGGTTCTGCAAGCCTTTTCGGAGTCAGTACAGAACAAGGTGGTTCGGGTCAGGACAGATAACACCACCACCATGTGGTACATCAACAAGCAGGGAGGCACTCAGTCTACAGCCTTGTGCACGGAAGCCATGAAATTATGTTCCCTGGCTTATTCTCTACAGACCTCTCTGGTAGCAGTCCACTTTCCAGGGAAGGACATTGTGCCAGCAGATGCATTGAGCAGGAGTTCCCAGGGCCATCACAAATGGTCGCTGGACCCCGTAGTGTTAAAAGTGATCTTTTCAAGGTGGGGCACTCCAGAGATGGATCTCTTTGCAGCCCCAGACAATGACCAACTTCCACTCTTCTGTTGCAGACCCCCAGTCTTGGGTTCAGTCCCTCTGGATGCTCTAATTCTGGATTGGGAGGGGAAATTTCTGTCTGCCTTTCCTCCCTTTCCTCTACTGTTCAAATTTCTGGTCAAGATAAGGTCACAATCTTGCAAAGTGATCCTGATTGCTCCAGACTGGGCCAGACAGCCTTGGTATCCCCTGTTGCTGTCCCTAGCAGTTCATCTATCTTTTCCCAGGAATCACAATCTGTTAACCTCCTCTCAGGGGAGGATCTGGTACCCCAACCTTTGGTGTCTCAATCTCAAGGCATGGCTCTTGAAGAGCTAGAATATGCAAATGTGCATCTGTGTCAAGGGGTTCTGGACATTCTCAAAGCCTCTTGAAAATGTGCCACCAGAAAAACGTACAACTCCAAATGGAAAAGATTCAGCATTTGGAGTTCCAAGAAGCATATATCCCCAGATACTACTGATTTGTCTACAGTTCTGGATTACAGGTCTAGGCCTCTGACCAGCTACTCTCAAAGTACACTTTTCAACTGTTTCTGTCAGTGGGAAAGCCCTCCTCACTGACATCTCACCCTGTTTTCTGTAAATTCTTCAAAGGATTACTTCATACCAATCCCCCCTTAAGGATCCTACTCCTGCTTGGGATCTTGATGTTTACATTGCTCAGCTTATGCAACCCCCCTTTTGAGCCTTTGTCCTCAGCAGAGCTTAAGTACTTGACTTGGAAAACTGTGTTCCTGGTAGCTATTACCTCTGCCCGGCGTATCAGTGGATTGCAAGCTCTGTCAGTGGAGCCTGATTTTCTCTCATTCCATAGAGATAAGGTGGTCCTTAGAACCAACAGGAGGTTCTTACCCAAAGTGGTTTCAGATTTTCATCTGAAACAATCTGTGTCTCTTCCTGTATTCTTCACTGATCATTCTTCTTCAGGAGAGAGAGAAGATTACACAGTTTGGATGTTAAAAGGGCTCTTAGCTACTACATTGAGCATACTAAGGCTGTTAGGTTTGACACCCTCTAGTTGTCCCTCACTTATGGTGAAGTGGGGAAAAGGCAAACCTGCTACTAAGAGAACTATTGCCAGGTGGATTGTCTCTTGTATACAATTCCGCTATGAGAAGCTAGGCAAAGTACCACCCTCAGGCCTGAGGGGTCATTCGACTAGAGGTACAGCTGCTTCTCTGGCTGCTGATAGAGATATACCCTTATTTTTATTTTTTTTATCATTTTAACATTTTTCTCCTCTTGTAGCCACAGTCCTGCTATGCGTCCAGCCACCGCTCCACTCCGACCCCAAAGCTCACATGTCCAGCTGGCAGACGCAGCTACACCTGCGAAAGAGGGCCCCCCATGCCCGACGAGGAACCAGTACCGCACGTGCCTCCAGACATCATTGGCAGTAGGAGCTGTGGCTATCATGCTGCTTGGACACGTGCTGCCATTTTCCCCATTCTTTCCCCATTGGGACCTGGGCGTGCAATGGCGATCTCGCACATACGTGCAGACGTCCGCCATGGTCCCCCTTCCGGTACACTGCTGCATGCAGTACCTCCGGGGCGTCCCTAGGGGTCGCCGCAGCGCGGTGCAGATTCCCCATCCCACCCCAGGACCAGGAGAGCTGTCTCCCGACGCTCAATTCCAGTCCTCCCCTGCTGACCCCCGACGACCTAAGCTCATTCCCGAACTCAGGTCGCTGGCGTAAGGCGAGGTGTGGCGTCCAGCGCCTCAACTCTACCGGGCCGGCCCAGAGATATACTCTTATTAGAGATATGCAAAGCAGCCACCTGAAAAACAGTCCATACATTCACCAAGCATTACTCTCTGGATATCCAGGCTAGGAGTGATGCTAGGTTTGGTACAGCAGTAATAGGTTCGATACCCACCTCCATGGAGGTACTGCATAATGTCAGAATACAGCAAGACTTCATGTTGTTTGAAGAAAAAATTACTCACCTTAGTAATTGTGTTTCTTCTAATGGAGTCTTGCTGTATTCTGACCTCCTTCCCTCCCTGTCTCCCCTGTCAGAACCTGGTTTTTGGGAAGTGGGCTGGTAGGCGAGGTGTTGCACCTCAGGGGTGTACTTGGCACTCTTCCCCTCTTTAGACAGGAGGAGTGGGTTATTTATATGTTTTTGTTAATTATTTTGTTCACTACCTGGTTTTTGTTTTGGATTTCTCGACTTGAGTCTTTTGGGGATCCAATATATTTGGTTGCCTTTTTGGCTAGTAAATTTTACAATTTCCACATAGTGGGGGTAGTTAGTTAGTGTTAGCTCTGAAGAATCTGACGGTTACACTTCAGAATGCAGCAGACAGAGGTTTGAACCGAGCTCAAGCTCAACGTTCTATGTTCTGGTGTAGAGTTAACTCTTTCCTCTCCGGAGCAGTTCAAGTGCTGGGGCTAACTGCATAATGTCAGAATACAGCAAGACTACATTAGAAGAAACACAATTACTAAGGTGAGTAATTTTTTTTCTTCCGTTCCTGCAGTAAAAGTTCTTTTCTTGTAGTCAGTTTATTGTCATGGAAACCGTGCTGCAATGTTTCTCAAATTTAAAGGACAACTAAACCGGCTTTCTTTTTAGGTTAGTAAGTTAAAAACCAGAAATCATGATAAGCTTCAGCAGGGGATGGCATTTTAAAAAATGTTGCTGCTTACCTCTGTAATTGAGGTTTAACCCATTTTCATCAGCTTTTTAATTTGGTAAACAAAGATCCCCGAGTTTCATAGTTGGCGCCTCAATCCTGCCATTAGATGGTGCCGACGTGTGATGTGATGACCTCATTGGAGCGACACAGTTATTGCAGACTAATAGAAGCCCTATGTGCTAGCCCATTTGAGCGGCTACTGTAAAAATTCTAAAGCCCAGCAACATGTTAATCTGCCCCTAACACATGCAACAGACTCTGAATACCCATTAACAATGTAGGAGCTAACAGAAAGAATAGCCATTGACAATGTAGGAGCTAACAGAAAAGGAAATTAGGGTAAGTATGAAGAAATTTCTTCTTTTTGGACCATATAAACCCTGTTTTTTATTAAACTATATTTAACTAAATACTCTTCCTGAAATTTTGCAAGTAAGTGTACTAGTTAATAATATACATCTTTTATTTAAATCATACAGTACACTGAGCATAAAATATTATTACATGGAAACTGGAGTAATTACAGATAAGGATTCACCCAGCTTGATCTATCAGAAAATTTATTTAGATTTACTATATAAAAATAGTAGTGGTATGTTAATTCTACATAAAATTCCCAAACTAGAAATATTATTGTCTGCTTCTCCTGTGTCCTTTTTATACACTTCTGTTTTATTTTACTATTGAATTGTACACAGAAAAAATAATAAAAAAGTGAGATTAATTTTACTCATTTGAGTCAGTGTAAATATTTTTTTTTTATTTATTGTTGAGATCAGTTTTACAACCTTTGAGTCAAAGACTCGTTTACAAAGGTACCTCGTCAAAAAAGGGGGGAGACAACAATAGAGTGAGGTTAGGACAGGGATGACGAACAGGTTAGATACATAAAATATACATTTGGAGAGTGCAGACAGCGAAGCTGTACTGGAGCAAACTTGTGTAAGGTACTAACATTGGTAAAACAACAGGAGAACATTATTCAATTTAACAACATGTCACAAACTAATATGTAGAGTTAAAAGGACCGGAAGGCGAGGGGCTTGAAAAGGTTAGAAGGGACCGGCACAGGGCAGCTACAAACATTTACAGCATCGGTTGTCAATAATATGCTGGCGGAGGGCGATTTTGAAGCGGCCAATACCTGGGATCTTAGAGATGGTTTCAGGAAGGGAGTTAAACCAGGACGGGGCTAGTGATGGAAAGATCTTTTGTAGCAGAGGTCCTTGCTCTGGGAACGTTGAAGGTGGCTGCGGGCGGGCGATCGTGGTGAGGACCTCCAGCAGCCCGCTGCAAAGGTCCAGACCCCAGGAGGGCAGAGACCTGACATGGATTTTTTGGCCAGTAGGCAGGTTTGATATTTCAGTCTTTCCTCAAGAGTGAGTATTTTTGTGGCGGAGTATAGCAGACAGGTGTGGGTTCTGCTGTGGGCACCAGTAAGGAGCCTACAGGCTTTGTTGATAGAGGTCTGGACTTTGGATAAGGCAGAGGCGTCAGCAGCAGCGTAAACAGGGAGTCCGTAGTCAGCCAGAGATAATACCGATGAGGTGATGGCTAGTTTTAAGGCGGGTTCGGGGAGACAATCTTTGTGGCGGTAGAGAAGACCGATCCTGGAGTTCATTGCAGATGCCAAAGCTTTAAGGTGGGCGTGGAAAGTAAGGCCGGAGTCAAAGGTGATGCCCAGGTACTTATAGGATGAAACCTGCTCCAGAGGGAGGGGCATGCTGGTGGTGATGTGGAGGGGAAAGTCCCTGGCATTGTTTTGCCGATGAGAAAATAGCATGGACTTAGTTTTCTTTAGGTTCAGGACTAAGCGGTGATTATTGAACCACTTTTCAGTTTGGAGGAAGGCGCTTTGCAGCATGATTTGGAGTGGGAGTGGGTCAGGGTGTGATGCAAGGATAACAGCGTCATCAGCATAGAGTAATATTTTACTGGAACAGGAGCTGGGGAGGGTGTTCAGGAATAGGCTGAAAAGGGTCGGGCCAAGGATGGAGCCTTGGGGGACACCCGAGTGTACAGGAAGGTAGGAGGAGAGGGTCTCATTTAGCTTGACTCTTTGGGACCTGTTGTGTAGGTAGCTTGCGGACCACTTCAGGGGGCCGGCTGCGAGACCCAGTATGCTAAGGGAGTTTAGTAGCAGGGGGTGGCACACCGTGTCGAAGGCCTTGGACAGGTCTATAAAACCGCCCCTCGAGATGACCTTTGTCAAGTGCTGAGTGAATGTGGTGGGAGAATTCCAGAAGGGCAGTGGATGTGCTATGGCCAGTGGCGAAACCGTGTTGCTCTGGACAAGAAGGTTGTAGTTAGTAAGATATTCCAGAGCTGTGTGTTCACTATTTTTCTAAGGCTTTGGATGGGGGGAAGGATGGAGATGGGCCTGTAGTTATTAGGCAGAGTGCGGTCCCCAGACTTGTGGATGGGGGTTACTTCAGCTTGCTTCCAGGCCTTAGGGAATTGGCCGAGGCATAGGGATTTGTTAATGATAAGCGTCAGCGGGGTAAGCATGACATCCAGCACGAGGCGAAGCATCCTGGAGTCAAGAGGGTCATTGATAGGGTTCTGAGAGGCGAGGGATTTTATTAAGAAAGGTTTGGCATCGTGGGGTGAGATCATTCGGAAGTGGAATTGTGGCCTGGAAATGGGAGCGTGGGTGGGTTTGGCAACCGGTTCTGAAAAATGGGCCGGGAGGACGGCACTTAAGTCAGTGAAGGTTTTATTAAGGCAGTCAGCAATACAGGTGGGGTCAGTCGAGACAGTCCCATTTATGACAATCTGGGATGGAGGGGGGGAGCGGGTCTTACCATTTAAATCTTTAATGTTGTCCCAGAAAGCTCTGGACGAGCCCCAGGAGGATGTCAACGCAGCCTGGTAGAATTTAGCTTTAGCCTGCTTGATTGTCCAGGTGCATTGATTGCGGGCTGTCCTGTAGGCTTGCCTGTCAGCAACCCTACCGGAGTCATTAGCTAAGTGCCAGAGGTTATCTCTCTTTTTTAGTTGTTGGATCAGTGCAGGAGTTATCCATGCAGCAGTCCATTTTTTTATCCTAAGAGTGTTGAGGGGTGCATACAGATCACAGGCGTGGTTGAAGGCCGTGGAGAGGTAGGTTAGGGCAGAGTTAATGTCAGGAGCGCTGGCCAATGGGGACCAGTCGATATGGGTGAGGTGACGTTTGAGGTTGGCGAGACCTCCGGGGAGAAAACGGCGGTGAGGGGTCCTGCTGTACCCAGGGCTGAGGTGGGGAGGACCAGAAGCAGATGACAGGGGAGGTGGTCACTGAGTGAGTCGCAAGGACTTCAAGGAGACTATTTTATGAGGTCGGTTAGAGAGGATGACGTCCCAGGAGGGAGCTAGTTCCTGTTACTTTGTTAAGTCTAGTAGGCTGAGTGACCATTTGGGACAGGTCAAGGGCTGCAAGCTCATTCTTCAAATTATCAGCCGACGGACTGAGCCAATTGGAATTTAAGTCACCCATAATTAACTGTTAAGCGCCGGGGTAAAGGTAGCCAGGTAGTCAAGGAGAGAGGTGGCCGCAGAGCCTTTGTTAGACCCCAGTAGATAAGCCAAGAGTTAGATAGAGCGGACTGCTGGCCCAGGTAGGGTGTGACTTTAAGGTGATGGCTTGCGCCCAGGGGTTTAGGCTCAGGATTGGGGAGGGCAAGCCCGAGGACCGAGTTGCGCAAGTAGATAGCACACCCCTCCACGCCTGCCCATCCTATCGGCCCTGAAAATGGTAAAACCAGGAAGGAGATGGCAGAGTCAGGCGTGAGGGAAGAAGAGCCAGGTTTCAGCAAGCAGGAGAATATCCGGAGTGTTGGGTGACCCAACATTGGAGGCTGCAGTTTTCTTAGGAGACTGCATATATTAACGAAGGCGTTCAAGGCCTTTGCCATCTGTGGTCAGAGGGCTGGGATGACAGGCCCGGGGTTTGGGTTCACATTGCCGGAGAGCAGGAGCAGCAGGAGAATTAGGCGCCGCATGGTGTTTGTAGCTGGCGGGGGTGCATATGTGGCCGACGGGACCTCGCCTGGGAGGAGAGGATAGGAAGGGAGAAACAACCGAGGGCGCTTAGCGAGGAGAGGGTCCACTTGTGAAAGGAAACACAATACTGAGAGTAGCACATAGGTGGTTGGTGGGTGGGGTGGCGTGGTAGTCCAGGTACGGGAGGGATTTGGGGGGATGGATAGAGGGGGTGTGGGAGTAATCCGATGGGGAGCAGGAATTGAGAGTGGGGGCAGTGTGCTTTGGTTGGGGGCAGGTTAATGGGGTATAGAGGGGCAGAGAGGGAGCATAGGTGCTGTAGCAGGAGGAGGGCCAGCATAGCAAGGACCATGCTTGAGTGAGACATTTCCCCAATATAGAGCAAGAAGTGAGGGCAGGCTCTCAGTGCTGGAACGATATAACCAGCAAATGGGAAAGTAGGCTGATTGGTTTTAAGCCTCATGTGACAAGAAAAATGCTCTATATAAGGGAGAGCCGAGCAAGGGTGGTGGTGGGGGCGTCGGGGTTTTTCCAGAGCACCGACTGCAAATGAACAGAGGGTGATGCGAGCCTAGTGAAAAAGGTGCCAAAAGCCGCATTTCAAAAACAGAGCCGAGTTTCCAGCAGAGTGTCCACAGGTAGGCTGGCTCACTGACTGTCGCAATTTTTTTTTTTTTTTTTTTTTATATTTAATTCCCCAGGCAAGAGTTTACCTTAGCGGGAGGGCCCCTCGCAACCAACGGCTCCTCGGGGGGTGGGGGTGTCCTGGCAGCAGGGAAAGTCTGCAGGGAGGGCAGTTCCAGCTTTGCCCTCGGCGACCCAACCAGGCTCCTCGGGGTGGGGTGTCCTGCAGGGTTGCAGGCTCTAGTGAGGGCACTTCTAGTGCAGCCCTCACGACCTCCAGCTCCTCCGGGAGGGGGATAGATCTGTTGGAGAAAAGAGGCAGAGGTTAAGTAGGCAGGCAGGGGGAGTAGCGATTAGGGGGCGGCAGTGCAGGCGGGAGTTTGCTGCTGAGATGCGCTGCGGCAGAGGCTAAGATAGGGATATGCTGCAGTGAGTGATTAAATTAAATTATGTGCAATACAGAGTTTCAGAGAGGAGAGAAAAGAGCGGGCGGCAAAAATACAGGCAGGGAAAACAGTTCACATAAAGCAGTACTTGAGGCTCATAAACAAGCTCTAATATAGCAGGCAAACAGTGCAAAAACAGGAACATCCACAATAAATTCATCCAGTCCCAGAAATGCATATGGTATACCAATTCATCGGGGTTTTTCCAGAGCACCGACTGCAAATGAACAGAGGGTGACGCGAGCCTATCAGTACTGCTCATTTCTCTATCTTATTGTTAGTAGAAATTCGTAAGTTCTTTTTCTTTCAGTATATATTTCTATTCCCGTTGTTCCTCATTACTTGGTTAATTTGCATTGAAACAGGATTCGTGTCACGGAGAGTTCATCTGCTACTGCTGCTCAGTCTTTTGAAGTCCTAATCCTCCGTTTGTGACATCACACAGACTGTCACTGTGAAATGATTATGATGTCACAAAGCAATGATTGTGACTTCAGCAAATGATTAAACAACAGGAGCCGACCCACTTTCGCGGGGAAAAAGGATCCTTTTTCTGTAGAAATGAACTTGGTAGCCAGCCCGGTGACACTGAGGGTTGAGGCGGTGGACACCACACCTTGTCCCATGCCGGCGACCTGGGTTCTGGAACGAGCCTGGGTTATCAGGGGTCAGCATGGGGGGGGGGGCATGGAGCAGGACTGACCTGCCATGAAGCTGCTCTCCTCTCCCAGGGAGGGATGAGGGGTTTCCCTGGCCCTTGACTGCCACCCTGTGGAGGACGGATGGCAGTTCGGGCTATGGGGGAGCCCGACAGCTGCCGGGGTGGGGCGCCCGAGCTGACGTGTGGAGTGCATGCATGTGCACGCACTGCCATGTTTGGGGTCCCGGGAGTTATGGGCAGAGAATAAGGAGAAAAAAAAAATAAAACTGCGTATAGAAAAATAGAAATGAACTTGGTAATGAAGACGGAAAGGGATAGAAGTACAGAATAATTATAACATGTGAGCTGAATTGTGTCTAAATATTTAGTTTTTCAGTGTTTTCTGAAGATGAAAAAAATCTCTTGCCATTTTGTATGGGCCCTATAGAAAGGGAACTTGGTCATCCAGCTATACTGAGTATATCCGTGTTACTTGCCAATCTGCAGTGCAGGCTTTGAGGAGGCGAATCAGTCAGGGCTGGCAGTATAGCCTAGAGGTTAGACTAACGAGCTGTGAACGAGCTTGGTACATCCAGCAGACCAGACCTGGGTTTGATTCTCACAACTTCCACATGCATACTGTGTGACTCTGAGCAAGTCACTTAACTGTCCAGTGCTCCCAGGTTGCCCATGAAAACGGGCACTTGTGCTTAGTGGGCCTTACCTGGTTACCAAAGAATAAAATAAAAAATAATCATAGTGCTGATTTCTTTGATCATTGTATTGTTAGATCACATTTTTCGACTTCTTGGTTTTGTCACTTGCTACCATATGTGACTGCTAACTTTTTTCCCTGAGTAAGCCAGTGTAGGTCTGATTCCATTTTTTCTCACTACTTGCCTCTCATCTCAATCTTCTTCTCTTGCTTTCCCTATTTTCAATAGCTTGTGTCCCTCCATCATCCATCTGTTGCATACTTCACCCTTGCTGTGGTGTGCAGTCGACAGATTCACTAATGAGAATGTGTTGTTGACTTGTGTGGCCTGCAGAGCTGATGGGAAATGACACACCACATTGGGGATGACGGCTTCTGGCCCAGCTGGCTGAATGACACTTACGCAAGCTGACAGCTCCTGGTAATTGTCATGCCGACTCACAGTAGTGCTTGCACCACCTTGGAAAGGGTCCAAGTGCAAAAATAAACTACTGCCTTCCTCCCGAGACTGGTAAAAGATATGTCGGGTTTGCCTGCTTCTTTCTTATCACTTCATACAGACTAAACAGCCACAGAGTGAGAATATTGCTTTTCTATGTGTTAATTATCCTCTAAACATAATTGTTAATAAAAAGCATTTTAAATTGTCATTTGACGGGGTGGGGTTGGGTAGTCTGTACTAAAAACATAACCTTACTTGTAAGATCTACTACCTGAACATCATTACTTAAACCCAGCAGAAAAAAGACCTGGGACTGGGAATATTGAACAGCAACAACTTGAAATCAGAATAGCAATGTGGAGCAGCAGCTAGCAAGGCAAGCAAAATCATGGCATGAATCAAGAAAAACTTTATAAGCAGGTTGACAGATGGTAAAAAAAAATATATATATTTTTTTAAAAGCATTTAGTTTTTGTTAACCGGGGAAAGGAGAGCTCGGCAATTCTTCCTGTTTTCAGCCTTCTCCTGTTTGGTGGTGGTGGGGGTACAGGCAAACAGACATATTGAATCAGGTTAAGCTGTTGGTGTTATTTTTTTTTCTTAGTGAATGGGGGGAATTTCATTTGGCCAGTGCACAGAGAACAATCCACTACCCTTTTCAAGAAGTAACTTGGGATCTTTAACCTCCACCTGAGCAATCTCCACAGTTTAACGTCTCATCCAAACGATCGCACCTCAGGAGTGCAGTATCCCCACCCCCCTGCATGCTGCATTGCATTGTCTTTATTGGAATCAACCCAAGCTCCCTGGTGTAGGGCTGGAACTCACAACCTTCTGATAATGCCCGTACTGCATATCATTGATTAGGCCTCACTTTGAACACAGTGTGTAGTTTAGTTTCCATATCTGATAAAGGTGTTGCCATGATTAAGAAAGGTGCAGAAGGGAGTGTCCAAGGTTGGAAGGCATAGGCTGTGAGGACTGGGTGACCAAACTGGGTCTGTTTTTCACAGGGAAAACAAAGACTCTGAATAAACATGATCACACTATCCAAATTCCTGAAAGGGATAATAACACCCTCAGTCCAACTTCAGCTCTTTAGGGTGAACATGAATGAAAGGACAAGGGGGCACATGATATTACTGAAAGGTGGTAGATTTAGTGGAAATGCCAGGAGGAGCTGCTGCACAGAACATGTGGGGAACACTTGAAATAGATGTCTAGATCATGTGATATCCGCGGGTATTATAACAATCTTCTGACAGATGCAGCAGATACTTTGACAGAAAAGGATTGACAGTATTCCATCTGAGCTGCTTAGAGGATGGAACTTGATGGGTCAGCAGTCTTCTTTTCACCCTAAAACTGGATGTATTAGGGGGCGGATAATGAATATTAATTACCAAAACAACAAACAATAGAGTATTCAAATACTAATAATGAGTAATTTTCCTTCTGAATGTTCAGCCCCCCAAAAAAACAAAAAACTGCATCCTTCTCCAGATGGCCTGGACTAGTCTCTTGGCCACCCCTGCCTACCCCCAGTCATTCCCTCCCTGTCTTCCCATAATGAGTTTAAAACAAATAACCACTTGCTGCCCACTGTCACTGTGCCAGGAATTGAGGTCATGTGTTAGTCTTCCTCTCTCTCTAGGCTGCTCCCCAGTCCCACAAGCTCTATGTTATCAAAGTTGGCATCTCTTCTAACCCCCTGATGAATGATGCAGATCCTGTGATGGGATGTTAAGAATTGCAGATAGCCTAGTGTCCTTCCCTTCCCTTGCAGCATTCCAGCAGCTCATTAGCCTGTCATATGACTGATAGAGCACAAGGTGTACGCAACCAGAAGGGGGAGACGGGATGCCTAGCATTATCAATAATGTACAACATTCCACCATCCCCATCTTGGTCGCATGCACCTTGCACTCTTATCAAGTCATATGATAGAGCGATGGAACTTCAGGAGTGTTGCGGGACAAGGGACAACTGGGCTGGTGAGAATTCTTACCATTGATACCTTACATCCTTGAGTATTGGGACAGGGCTAGGAAAGGGGAAAAGACTTCAAAGACAGTCTTAGGAGCGGTACATTTATTTTTAAAACTCACTCTAGGCGGATGGGGTGGAGGGTGGGAGATCACTGGGATTGGAAAGGTAGCTAAGGAACTAGTTACAGCCACCTAGGGAGGAACTGAGATATTTTTTGGGTTATATTTTGTTTCGGTACCGAGTACCTCGGTTTTGCAAGTACTTACAAAAGGTGTTAGCACCCCGCCAGTATGTATTTACGGTATGTATCAGGGCTCGCGCCTGTGCTCACCATTTGTGCTATTAACATTTTTTTTTCTCTAGCACTCCACATTGACAATGGGTAGTCATTATAACTGGGTATTGTGCACCCCTACTAGTGGAAATGGCACAGCCCAAGGCTCTTAATAGATTAGAATGTTGGGCACATGAGGATTCCGGACAGCAGCAACTCTCCAGTTTTTGTTGTGCCATTGAAGGGGAAACAACTAAAAAGCTTCTCTGAAGAAAAGTTAGCTTCTAGTTTTCTCGGGCTGCAATTCTGCATCGCAGATTGTGGCTACCTGGTAACAGGTAATTTTCCTCAGTCAAAGAAAAAAGTTTCTGAAGTGAGAGCCTTTTGCTCTAGGTACTCTTGAGTCAGTTATTCCGCTCTTCAGGTGGTTTGGCATTTTTTCTAGGCTGCATTGAGCCACGCAGCTTCCTGCTGTTTTTGCACTGTTCTCTAACCGTTGGGTGTGCGCTCCTTCTCCAAGAGTCTTCTCTAGCCTCAGCGTGCCATTTGTGCACCTGTATTGTGCGCTTGCAACCCTCTGGCATGCCGACGTCATGCACAGTGTCATGACGCCACACATGTACACATTTTCAGAGAGTGCGTTCGTGCCTGTGCTTCCCCAGTGCTAGATGTAGTGGCTCTGTTTCTACAGCCCTTTTCTTTCTGGCAGTAAGCTTTAGGGGCTGAGAGGCTTACTTTTTTAGGTTTCTCTCCTTTTCCCGACAATCGGAGGTGAGGATCGTGGCAGTAGTATGCTCTATTTCTTTTTGGGGGAAACAACTTCAGGTTTCAGACCTTGGGCATCTGCAGGGCAACTTGATTGGCACCTTGGCATATCAGAGACCTCTCATTTTTAAAAGATGTAAGACTTGTAGAAAGGGTAATTTGTCCTTCTCCTCTGGGGTTTCTTGACCCCATTGTGTTACTCAAGCTAATATGTCTCTTACAGTTTCCCCCAGTCAGACCTCCGAGCTGTCAGGGGGGTGCACCTGGTGTACCAGCTGGCATTGGCGAAGCAGAACTGCATAAATCTTTCTTTTTGCTCTTAGGAGAGCTTTTGGGCCCCAGTGTTCCGCAGGGCATCCCATCAGACATGCCTGACCCCAAACCGGGCCACTCATGTTAGGGGGGCCCGCACAGGCATGTCCAGGTGCGTTGCAGCAGGACAGGGCTACTAATATGGTTATGTAGGCAGACCTGACCATGATCATAACAGAGGGTCAGGGTGAGGCTGTCTGGGATCTTGGGGGCGGGAAATCCTGACCTTAGGAAGCTACTTGATGAGGAGGAGGAGGAGAAAGGGAAGTGAATAGAGCAAAAAAGGAGGATTCTTATCCCTCCCCTGTTTGATACCAAGTTTTTGTCCTGTCTGATAACTGAGGCATGTAGGACATTACAGCTCAAGGAGATGCAATCCATGGAGGCATTGGACGTCAATCCTATCCTGTCTACATCCTCCTCCACTCCAAAGTGTTTTCGAAACTTTATTCACTGTGACCAAATTATTGAACAGGAATGGGCAGGTGCAGACCAAAAACAAAATCTGCTGAAACCTAAGGTACGGTGTTTCCCTTTTTTGGAAGAAAATACTCGCAAGTGGGAAGCCCCTCCTCCATTGGATAAGGTGGTTAATAACTCTGTCAGCTGCACCACTATTCCTATTTGAAGGGTCCTTGGCCTTAATGGGATTCGTACGACGAGTGAGTGGATGCTTTCTGCAGTAGAGCTGTCGCCTCCAATGGCACAAACCTCCTCACCTCCTATGCCTTCTTTATTGTTTCTAGAGCTTTAAGCTTGTGGGTTATGACCCTGTGTAGTTTCATTCTTTCGGATTCGGAGGGTGCGAGCATTTTGCAGTGTGTATCCATGGCCTTCACCTTCTTAGGGGATGCCACAGTGGAGAATTTGCACTTGTCGGCTCACTCCACTTACTACATTGTGTCTGCTATGCGAGGAGTGTGGCTCCTACATGGGGTCGCTGATCAGGCTTCGAAGACCAAGCTGTTTAACTTAGCCTTTGAGGGAGGCTTGTTATTTGGTTCTGGCCTGGATGATATTTTGAAAGATATCCAGGATAAAAACAGCCACTTCTAGGGACATGGATATGTTGTTCATCCACACTGTCTGGCAGGTATCCTTGCCGCTTTAAATCTTGCCGGAAGGTCTTCAAGCTGGCTCCTCCCACCCACCCGGGTGGTAAAACTCTCGGCTCCTCCCCATGACGCCAGATCTTCCTTACTGCTTGGAAGCTCAGGTTCCCTCCTTAACGCTCTGCATATAAGACTGGTTCCTAATTCTTCGAATTTTCGAAATAAAAAGTTTTTGCTAAAAACACTTCGGTCTTCTCTCCCTCGTGGCTGCGATGGACAAATCGACTCCCGGTTTCCGGAGATGCCCCTCGCGGCAGAAAATGTCTCCGGACGGATCCGCACTCCACGTCGTTTACTGCTGGGGCCTTGAGCCGCCCGCAGGGCCTCGTCCCTCGAGGAGCCGTGCTGCCCGCTTACAACTGGGGGGCTGGCCTGAGAAGAGATTTCCTCCGTTGTCAAAAGAGGCCCGTCGGCGGTGTCCGCGGGTGGCGGGCTCCAGGGATCAGCTCGAGCAGATGATCGCCCTCGAAGAGGAGGCGGTGCGGGCCGCTTCTACCTCGGCTGCGGCATTTGTCCCACTATCTCTCGGTGCCTCTTATTCGACTTCTTTTAAGAAGCTTTGTCTGACCCTCTCGACAAAAGGTGAGGGTCCAACTTCTTCTGGACCGTTTTCTCAGTCCAAAAAGAGAGACAAGGGTAAGTCTCACCATCGACGCTCTTGGGAGCGGGAAAGATCCCTCTCCCCGAGTTGTCGGCAGTCTCGCCGGTTGACCCTCGGCCGGCCACTGGTTTCCGGTGTCCCGTCCAGGCCAGTTGACCGAGACTCCCACGTCGCGGTCGAGATTTTTCTCGACCCGTTGGACGGGTTGTCGGCTGGAGAAGCCGAGAATCCCCTCTCCTCGGTTCCCCCGGTGGGAGTTGAGGATCCCGTCGGCTCAGCTGTGCCTCCGGTTCCGGAGCCTTCGGTTGAATCATCCGAACCGAGGGGAGTGCCGCTTCCCCGCGACACCTCCCCGCACCGTCCTCGGCCTAGCTGAGGTTCTCGGTCTCGGACGTCTTCGCGGTCCAGCCGATCCCGCCGTCATCGGCGGTTCCCGGCACGCGGCAAGCGCGCGCACCGCCGTCCTCTTCCTCCTCCTCGGACTAGGAAGGCTGGCGCCAGTTGCGTCGGGAGGTATGAGGAACTCATGTGGCAACAGCTCCTTCTGACCGGGAATAAGCCAGCGCCGTCGTCTTCCCGGCCATTAAGTGGCTGTCACGAATGACGAAACAACCCCTCATTCTAGCGAGGAGCCTGTTCCCAGGCGGTTGTTCGTCAATTCCAGCTGCCCACCGATTCTGGTGGAACCTCCGCCTCCACAGCGTTAGTTGGGGCTCGGCCAAAATTCTCGGTCGGCTGGGGACTGCCCATAGGCTGTCTGTCACCCTCACTCCGATAGACCTCGGCAGGTGGAGGGTGGCTCAGGGCCGAGGCAGCTCTTTGAGGACTCTTCCGAGTCCGAGGATGATTCTCCCTTTCTCCAAGCGAGTGGACTTGAGTTCTCAGGAGGACAGTCGGTGGCGATAGCCTTCGTCCTTCCTAGGATTGCTTGGCTCATCTCGAGTCCACGGGATGAAGCTCGAACCCGTTTCTAACCAGGCCAGGTATCCCCTCACGGAGATTCTGGACCGGGGGGATTTCCTGGAGGCCTTTCCGGTGGCGAGGCCATAGTGGGTCCGGCCTTGGAGCTCTGGTAGCCTTCTTCCTGTCCCGCCTTGCCAGGATGGCCAGGAAGTATGCGGTCCCTACCGGTTCCCTGTCCGGTTTTTCGGAACACCCCTCGGCAGAGGGGTTGGTTACCGACAGCGTTTTCTGGCGTGCCGGGAGCGCTAGGGATGTGGACAAACCTCCCGACAAGGAGTCCAAGAAATTGGACTATGCCGGGCGAAAAGTCTATGCTGCGTCCTCCCTCGGCCTTCGCCAGGCCAGTTCGGCCGTCCTCATGGCACATTTTTCTCATGCCCTGTTGGGCTCCCTGGATGTGGTCGTCCCTCATCTTCCCGCGGATCTGCAGACCACGGTCAGGCAGGTGCGGGACCAGGGCAGGGCAGTGGCAAACAGCAGCTCCAGACTGCTTTAGACATTGGGGACTCATGTGCCAGGTCTGTGGCGGCCGCGAGTGGCTATAAATGGATGGGCTTGGCTGAGGATATCCACCTTTGACCGGATACCCAGCACAAGTTGGCGGATGTTCCTTTTGGGGACTGACCTCTCGCCCTGGGGTGGAAGGTCACCTGCAGAGGATCGAGAAGTCCAATGCTACCTTGGACTCGGTCTCTTCTGCTCAGAAGGACAAAGGCCGCAAACCACAGCCTAAGCCCTTTCGGTCCTTCTGCGCCTGCTGGGCGCCGTCCGCCCAACAACGCTAGGCTAGCAGGCTCGGGCTTGGCATCCCAAACCCAAGCCCGAGCTTCCTCCAACAGAAGCAAGGAGGTAAAGGCCAGGAGGTCCCTCGGCCGGTTCCTCCTCAAGCCTGCCCAGTGACGGGCTGAGGGGTGTCGCCTCATCCCTGGCCACCACCCCAGGTTCCCCCCGTGGGGGGACGGCTCCAGTACTTCCTTTCTGCCTGGTCCGTTATTACCACGGACAAGTGGGTACTGGAGGTGGTGGGAAAAGGCCTGCCTCTAGAATTCGAGCAGGCCCCGCCCTTCAGAGCCGTCGCACCTCGGGGGGCCTCGGGGTCCGCAGCCTCACTGTTGGCTCGTCGGGCCGACATCGCTCTCCTCCTCCAAAAGGAGGTGATCAGGGAGGTGGCGGACCCTCCCTCAGACCCGGGGTTTGTGTCCAGGTACTTCCTGGTTCCGAAACGGATGGGGGGCTGGCGCCCCATTCTCGACCTTCACGACCTGAACAAGTTCCTAAGGTCTCGAACCTTCAGGATGGTCACTCTGGCTCAGATAATACCATCCCTGGAACACGGCGTGTGGTTCTGCTCTCTGGACCTGCAGGACGCGTTCTTTCACGTCCCTATCCGTCCGTCATCGGAGATTCCTTCGCTTTGACGGAGGGTCCCTCTTCGGTTCGAGCCATGCCCTTCGGCCTGTCTCCAGCTCCCAGGGTCTTCACCAAATGCATTGCAGTGGTGACAGCTTTCCTGCGGTGCCGAGGGGTCCGGGTGTACCCTTACCTGGACGATTGGCTGATAGCAGCCCCTCAGACAGGGAGGTGGAGGCGGTCAGAGATCTGGCCCTCCAGGTTTGCTCTCAAGTCGGCCTTCTCATCAGAGCCAAGTCGAGACTCGAGGCGAGCAGGTGATTCTGTTTATTGGGGCAGAGCTCGACTGTCTTGAGCCAGAGCACGGCTCCGGCGGACAGGGCCGAGGTTCTTTCCTCCTTTGCCCAATCATTTCTGGTTGGGCAATCGCGCCCTGCCCGGGACTTCCTGCGCCTCCTGGGTCTCATGGCGGCCTGTACCAGCGTGGTCCGTTGGGCACGCTGGCACATGCGCCCCCTTCAGTGGGGACTGGCCAGCCAGTGGTCACAACGCTGCGATCCATTGGACCAGCTAGTGATGGTGACCCAGGAGATGTGGAACGCTCTCCGGTGGTGGACCATTCCATCTCATCTGCAGGAGGGCATCCCGTTTGTCCGCCCTGAGCTGACAGTCTCTCTATCGACCGATGCCTCTCTGATGGGTTGGGGTGCCCATCTGGGGGAACACCGAGCGCACAGCCTCTGGTCCCCGCGGTAGTCCCGATGTCGCATCAACCTGCTGGAGCTCCGAGCGGTCCGCCTAGCTCTCACCATCTTTGCTCCGTTTCTCCGGGGTCAAGTGGTCCGAGTCCAGACGGACAATACCACGACCATGTACTACCTAAACCGCCAGGGCGGGACGCGTTCCATGCTTCTATGCAGGGAAGCTCTCCGCATTTGGTCACTCGTGCTCAGCCTGGAGGCGGATCTCCTAGCCATTCATGTGGCAGGAGCCTCCAACACCTTGGCCGATGCCCTGAGCTGGATAGGGGCTGCATCTCACGAGTGGTCTCTCCTGCCGGTGGTAGTACAAGATCTGTTCTCCCATTGGGGCACACCTCAGGTGGACCTGTTTGCCTCCACGGAGAGCGCGAAGCTGATGCTGTTTCATGCCCACCCCTCAGCAGGGCTCGCTGCAGGGGATGCCTTCTCGGCCGTGGACCCGGGCCTCTTCGCCTTCCCCGTTTCCCTTGATTACAAGGTGCTTCTCAAAGCAAGGAGGGACAAGGCACGAGTGATTCTGATAGCCCCAGACTGGCCCGCCAGTTCTGGTGCCCAGATCTCCTCAGCCTCAGCTCCAGGCTCCGAGGCAGCTTCCAGCTCGCCGGACCTGCTCTCAGTCAATAAGGGAAGGTGTTCCATCCGGACCTTCAGTCCCTGCACCTGACGGCCTGGTTCCTAGGCGGCTAGAGTTCCAGGCCTTGGGTCTTTCCGGCGAGGTCCTCAATGTAGTTGAGCGTCCTGTAAGGAGTCGACCAGGAAATGCTATGCCTTCAAATGGAAGAGATTTTCCATTTGATGTCAGGCAAGGGCTTGGACCTTTCCTCCTGTCCTTTGGCAAGCATCTTGGACTATTTATGGTCCCTTTCTAGTCAAGGGCTTAGGTCGACGACCCTAAGGGTGCACCTGGCAGCCATCTCTGCTTACCGGGCGCGGGCCGGGGCAGTCGGTGGCGCAGGAGAAGGTGGTCTGGCGCTTTTTCAAAGGCCTTGGTCACATTTCCCCTCAGGTGCGAGAACCTCCACCTCCGTGGGATTTACTGCTGGTACTGGCAAAGCTCATGGGCAAGCCATTCGAACCAATGCACAGGTGTGAACTCTCTCACCTGTCGTGAAGACCGCCTTCTTGGTGGCTATCCGTCAGCCAGAAGGATGGGAGAACTCCAGGCACTCTGCATCGAGTCTCCAGTGGTCTTCCACAGGGACAGAGGTTGTCCTGCGCCCCACCGAAATTCCTTCCGAAGGTGGTGTGGAGTTTCACCTTAACCAGGTGTTGACTCTGCGGTGTTTTACCCCAGTCACACCTCGGAGGCCGAATACAGGCTCCATACTTTGGACCCTAGAAGGGCTCCGCTTATTATAAGAGCGACTGGCTGAAATTCGGGAGAGGTTCGCCAGCTGTTTGTCACTCACGAGAGCGCACCTGGCAGACCTGCAGCCAAGCGGACGATAAGCAGGTGGGTCACCTCCTGCATAGATCTCTGCCATAAGTTGGCGGGCATGGAGCCTCCCAGAGGGATAAGAGCTCATTCTACCCGCCATACTGCTGCATCGTTGGCTGCTTCCAGGGACGTCCCTATCCAGGATATCTGCAGGGCTGCTACCTGGAAGTCAGCACACACCTTCATCACCCATTACCACATCGACCTTGAGTCACGCCGGGATGCTGGTTTTGGGGCCTCGGTTCTCCAGTCTCTATTCCCTAAGTAGGGGGTGTGCGCCTTCTCCTCCTCCCGGAGAACTGCTAGGAGTCTGCCAGACAGTGTGGATGAACAACATATCCATGTCCCTAGAAATGAGGTTACTCACCTGTAACAGGGAGTTCTAGGAATGGTATATGTTATTCATCCACACGACCCCACCCGACCTCCTCCCGGCTTTGACGCACAACCTGAGCTTCCAGCGGGCCAGATCTGGCGTCATGGGGCGGAGCCGAGAGTTTTACCACCCGGGTGGGTGGGAGGAGCCAGCTTGAAGACCTTCCGGCAAGATTTAAAGCGGCAAGGATACCTGCCAGACAGTGTGGATGAACAACATATACCATTCCTAGAACTCCTGTTACAGGTGAGTAACCTGTATTTTTCAGTGTCAAAGCAACAGCAAATAGCTGGTTCGACTCCTAAGGGCAAGCAGGCGGCCTACAGAAGAGGTATTAAGGGGGTTTTCACCCCTTTCAGAACTTTGGGAACCAGAGGAGCAAAGGAGCCTATTCTGGTTTCAGGAGCAATAGTAGCAGAGGAGCCCATGCCTGAAGTCACAATGGAGGCACTGGATGACAAGTGGGCACCTCACGAGGGTATGTGGGCCCATTTCTGCCTCCCTCCCTTCCCTTGGTGGAAGGCTGCACAGTGTTTACACACGATGGGCCCAGGTAACATCAGATGCATGGATTTTGGAAATTCTGGCTTTAGGTTATGCAGTAGAATTTTCAACAGTTCCCTCGAAGGGGCATTTTCTGCCATCCCTGGTTCAAAAGGACCCCATGAAAAAGCAAGCAGTGTCACAGACCCTGGACCAACTCACTCAATTCGGGGCGATTGTTATGGTGCCTCCCAGCGAGCAAGGCTCGAGAGTCTACTCAATCTGTTTCATCGTAATTGGGTGGTTTCCGGCCTATTCTGGATCTGAAACACCTAAACAAGTTTGTTTGCCACTCGACCTTGAAGATGACTCCAGCTGGGGGATTATCTAGCTTCCATAGATCTCAGGGATGTGTCTCTCCACATCACTATCCAGCAGTCTCATCGGAGGTTCCTCAGGTTTATGGTCCTGGGACAGCACTTCCAGTACTGGGCGCTCCCATTTGGTCTGGCAACAGCCCTCAGAGTTTTCTTGAAGGTGCTCACAGAACTGGTGGTTCAGCTCCAGCAGGAGGTACATTATCCCAACCTGGCTGATCTCATTTGACCGCCATCTGCACCATTGGCAAGGAAGTCAGTGACCAGGATTCTGGAGGTGTGGAGTCCCACGGCTGGGTGGTGAACTGGGAAAAGAGCTCCCTCAAGCTGTCACAGACCCTGGAGCACCTAGGGAGTGGTGTTCTGAATGGACATGGGGAAGGTCTTCCTCTCTCCAGCCAGGAAGGAAACCCTGTTGAGAGAGGTTTAGTGGCTGAGGAGCCCGTCATCAGCTTTAGCTCAACGCTTTCTGTAAATTCTGGGCCTCATGATGGCAGCAAAGACACTAGTTCTGTGGGCACGCCTTCACATGCGGCACCAGCAAATCAAGTTGCTGTCAGTGTGGGATACAACCTCGGAGGATTATCAGGCCAGGATCCCCATTTCATCATGACTGTGGCAGTCTCTGAGTTGGTTGGTGAGTTTGAAGAATCTGAGCAAAGGGTCTCCCTTGGAAGTCCCCCAACAGTTGATTCTGGAATCTGATGCCAGCCTGTTGGGTTGGGGGGCACAGTCCTGGACCACATTCCCATTCAGGGAACTTGGTCAGTACAAGAACAGCATCTACACATAAATGTTCTAGAGATGAGAGCTGTGTGCTTCACTCTCCTTCATTTTCAAAGTCGGGTGCAGTCAAAAGCTGTGAAAATAAGGTCAGACAATGCCGTCATGGTGGCATATATAAACAGTCAAGGAGGCACTAAAAGCAGGGAGATGCTGAAAGAAGCCACCGATCTTTTGCTGTGAGCAGAGGGGAATCTTCTCACTCTGTCAGCAGTTCAGCTGGCGGGAGAGTTGAACATTCAAGCCGATTGGCTAAGACACGAAAATATTCATCCAGGGGAGTGGATGTTGAACCTGGAGGTGTTCCTCCTCCTATGTAAAAGGCTTGCCCATCCTCAGATCGACCTATTCGCCTCCAGCCACAGTGCTCAAGTTCATCAGTTCTTCAGCCACTACAGGTGTCCACAGGTGATGGCAGTGGACATCCTGTCACAAGCATGGATTTTTGACAGAGCGTATAGCTTCCTCTCTCTGCCGTTCCTCCCCAAGGTCATATGCAAAATAAGGCACTCAAGAGGAAGCTTTCTTCTAACAGAGCCGGAGTGACCCAGAGGACTGTTGTACTTGGAGTTGGTGAATCTAGTTCATCGCACCCCAATTCGCCTTCCAATGCAGTGGGACCTTCTCTCACAGGGCCCCATTCTCCATCCAACTCTGTGAGTGATGCAGCTCACGGCCTGTCTCCTGAAAGGAACAGACTCCTGAAATGGGGTTTCTCTAAGAAGGTGGTGGACACCCTGCTGGCTGCCAGGCAGCTTATGTTCGCCTGTGGACCACTTTTTCAGCTTGGGCCAAGGAAAAAAATACCCAGCCTTATAAAGCTATGGTTCTGCAGATTTTGGATGTCCTGCAGGAAGGAGTGGAAAAAAGGTTTGGCCTTGAGCACCCTGAGAGGTCAGGTGTCAGCCCTTGGAGCCTCTTTGGGTTTGTCCCTAGGAATTAACTGAGAGGTTATTAGTTTTCTTTTTTCATATGTACTTTATGGGGGAGCTGACAAGTGGCTATGGCTCCTCTCTCTGAGGAGCTCATCTCTCTGGCCCCGGCACCCCTGCACTGAACCTCCCTGGAAATCCACCAAGGGGTTGCCACCCCACGACAGGGCCTGGAGCGAGGAGCGTCAACTTCTCCCCTCCCACGGAAAGCCAGTGTTCAGATTCCAGGGGCATGGCACAGGTGCAGCCGGGGCCATCATGGAGCCTGCCAGCTCTGTTTTTACTTTTCTCCCCAACCCCCCTCCAACGTCAGATGTGCCAGCTACGTGCCTCCTGACCCGTATCGCCCTCCAACCACCGCTAGAGGGCAGTCACGAGCGGGATGGCAGATCTGCCTTCCCCTGAGAGAGGAGAGGACAGCAGTCCTCTGGATGCTTAATCCTCTCTTGCCCCTACTGACCCCTGGTGGTCCGGGATCGTTCCCAAACATGGGTCGTTGACGTGGCGCTAGATGTGACGTCCAGCACCTCAACCTCCAGCACCACCAGGCCGGCAGGTTTTTAGTTTCCTGTGGGCTGTCAGCAGGAGTGGACCTCAGTTCTGATCCCTGTTCCCTCATGGGACCTGAATCTGGTTCTGAATGCTCTTTATAAGGAGCCTTTCGAACCGCTTTCATTGGTACCATTGGACATGCTGTCTTACAAGGTGTGTTTCTTAGTTGCTATGTTCTCAGCCAGGAGGATTGGTGAACTCCAGGCTTTGTCCCACAAAGAACCATACCTTGTCATGCATAAGGACAATGTGGTTTTCAGAACAGTCCCGTCTTTTATTCCAGTGGTTCCTATGGCCATCCATGTGAACCAGGAAATCTGTCTCCCATCCTGCTGTCTGCAACCTACTCGCCTAAAGGAGGAGGAGTTGCACAAGTTAGATTTCCGACAGGTTGTTAGGATGTACCTTAGACAAACTGCTGAGTTCTGGAAATTGGCTAGTTGTTTGTTCTTTTCTGAGCAGCCAAGCAGGGACACAAAGCCTCCAAGGTCACTCTAGCTAAGGGCCTGCATTGCCATGGCTTATGTCGCAGAAAAGAAGAGGCTTCAAGCTTCTCATAAAGGCTTACTCCACCAGGGTTATGGCATCCTCCTGGGCGGAGAGAGGTGAGGCATCTGTTTTAGAGTTATGCAAGGCAGCTGCATGGTTCTCTATCTACACATTCTCCAGTCATCATAGATTGGATGTTCAGAGCTCTGCCGGTGTAGCCTTGGTCACAGAGTTTTGCGAGTGGCAGTTAGCAGGTAAATTATTTTCCTGTACGTGGTTTTCGTATGGGATAATATTCTCCCTCACCCAGTTTTCTTGTCTGGGTCCTGCTTCTTAGAACCTAGTTGTAATGATTACCCACTGACAATGTGGAGCGCTACAGAAAAAAGAAATTCCTTCATACTCACCATAATTTCCTTTATTGTTGGCTCCTGCGTTGTCTGTGGTGCCCGCCTGGGGGCCTTGCTCCTGTGGGAGAATATTGTCCCATTTGCCAGGGCGGGGGTGTCCATTGTTCTGTTATAAATTCTGATTGTAAGCCTGTCTGGACATCCCTCTATAGTTTACCTGCTGCGCTTTGTGTTTATATAGATATGCAAAAAAAGCAGTTCCAGATTAGAATGTTGGTTGCTAGTACACAGATTTAACAGGTTCGAATTTGAGGTTCACCAATGGGGCCTCATTTGTTGTAGATGAGTGCTTACACTGCATGCCGTCCTTTTCCATTTAATAAGTCTGTTTCAGTTGATTCAGTTCTGCAGGACCTTCAGAGATGCAGACATTTGGAAGACGAGCCTCAATCACTCACTTTTCGTCATCTGACGAAGTAGGCCATTGTTTACTGCATTTTATTCTGGCTAAAGTCCTATCTGTGTAGACAGCTGATGTGATTTTTTTTTTTTTTTTGTCAGATCGGTGCAGTATTACAGAAGTAATTTTTGTATAAAAAAGAAGCCTCAAACTCTTGCATCAGGGAGAATTGGCGTGGAAGGGACAATTGTCCCTGAAAATACAAAAAAGTTAGTTGAGAGGTCTGAATACCGTGGTATATCATGAACTACAGTTATGGTGGTATGGGAAATTGCCCATGGTATCAATACTGTGACTTCCTATACCACGGTATAGTATAAAATCGTAATACTTTGACATCCCTACCAGAGATACAGACAGCTGCAAGCTCAATATGAAATAAATAAAAAAATAGTAAATAAGGGACTAGTGAGTCCTTGTAGGCTTGACTGAGCTACTACACACAATCGGGGATCTGCCTATCGGGGAGACAGAAAAAAAAAAAAAAAAGTCAGAACTCGGAAGTTCTGGGAGCACTTGGCTGAACGTGTGTCTGTCTGCTAATTTGACCACACTACACTCAAACCTGAAAGAGTGTTTACCCTGGGAGAGACAAAAAAATACTCTTTTTTTTTTGTTCAAATAAAGTTTTATTAGATAACATCATGGGCTGTAAAAGAAAAATACGGATCATAAGTGATTCAGACAATAAAGTCACCAAATTTTACATGACGAGTGGTGCTAATAAACCGAGTAGTACACCAAGCACAAACAAAACAACATGATGAAGCGCTCACTGCTAGCTCTGCTGCACATTGATGCAGTGTCTACTGCATCTCTGGAAATGCATGCTGCCCCATCAGTGACAACAACCATAACATCAACAGAAATGACATCTGACCAGCCTTTTACATTCCAAAAAAACTGTAGCATCTTTAGAAGTATCAAGTGTCAGTGCGTCTGCTCCATCTAAAAGTATTGCGTGTCTTGAAATAACTACCGACCAGACTCATTCCAAAAGTGTTGCCTCCCTCGAAGTTATTTATGGCTAGGTTCATGCTACTGCAAGTTCAGAGATCCTTACAGAGAACACTGACTCTGAACAAACTGAAAAAAAGAAGTAATCGAAAGATGGGCAACTAGGAGATACAGCAGTATTCTTCTGAATCAGATTTAAGATTTGGTGTTTTTCGTGGCAGAGTATTCAGACCAGTCTGGAAGTGCAACAGACTGTGGTTGACGCACATGGCAAAAGAACAAATGACGTACTGCCAGATTTGTTTAGATGCAGAATGAACAAGTTCATTCACAACAGGTTGCTTTGTCACAAAAGCAGAAAGCATCACAAAACATCAAGAGGCCATACTTCGGCCGAAGAATGCCAAGTATTGGCAAAAGCAGTATGGCAAGGACATATTAATGCTGTGATAAAATCAGAGGCAACAGTAATAGTTGCTTGTGAAGCATGGGTGTAGGCAGGCATACTCCAAACACTCCATGGTGTGCAATTTCATTAAAGGGGGGGTAGCAAATAGGCTCTGAACTGCTTCTTTTTTCCATGAAAACTAAACGAAAATACTGAACCTTTCTGTAATTTTATTCATAGGAGTCAAAACTAGAAGGACTGGTCAATAATACTCTCTATGCATCCCAAGGACAATACAACTTTACAGGCTTTGGGCTGGTATGTGGGTGTCTTAGGGAACAATGCATGGCATTTGTATTTACCCATGCATGGCAACAACCACCGTCATGAGATACAAAAGTTGTATTTATTGTGCCAAATGAGGCAACAAACACGTTCCTGGTGTACATTTGTATATTTCTGGCTACGGGGGTAGCTCACCTAACTGGGGGAGGTAGCAGTGAGTCCACTTGGTGTGCAGATCTGAAATCCCTGGCTACACCCCTGTTGTGAAGCAGGGACTGGTGTATCCGTTACAGAGTTTGGAGAGTGCACAGCATGGGAAGCTGGATCTGAGTTTGAGTTTGAGTTGTCAGGTAACATACTGACAGCGACAAAGGATAGACACCACCTCAGCATGTAGATCATTTGTTCAGAAATGTATTCGGTCCATCAATAAAAGGTTGAGTGACACAGACCGTTCAGACATTCAGAGGAGTCTTAATGGGGTTTTCTTGCCAAAGTTCATCTTGCTAGATCATTCTTCATATCACAACAATTCTCACGATTCTTCTTTGTCTGACGATGAAACTGGCACTTCTTCTTCATCTTCAGTTTTCAGGCATGTTTGCCAGCACTTTAGTGGAATGCAGTTCATCCCAACAGTTCAATCAGGTTGTGAAGGAACACGTAGACAGGAATACAGTCACTTCAGAACACTGAAGGAAAAGAAACAACAACAGTTGAAAACAGTCAAACAGTTACGGATGTTTGCACATTTATCACAGAAGGGGAAGGGGTTTACCCTTGTTTACATATTCTTCTGTTTTCATGGCAATGCCAGTGTCAACTGCTGATTGTGAACAGGGATTCAGTAAGCAAAACCTCATAAGGACTCTGCTAAGAAATTGTACACAGAGACGCTGTATAATTTAATGATGATATCCATTGAGTGATCCCTAAATTCAGAATGCTCATTTCACAGAGCATTTGAAAAATGGGTCGTGAACCCTATCATATATTGTCACGCGACAGTACTGGTGACAACTAAAGTGGCGCAAACAAACTGGCACAGGTTGTGGTGCAAAATAAAAAAAAAATCCCAGAGCCAGCCCTGTGCATGCATTTGTAACTGTATTTTTACTTTTGGTGTTTCCCTAATAAGTATGAGATGTCTGTGACATATGGTTTTTTAAGCTTAACATTTTGTTTCCTGACCCTTGATCCCAGCCACATAAGTTGGACAGATAGTTCCTGAAATTCAGTTGATAATTTCCTAAAAATGGTTTGCCATAGAGGTCAAAGTTCATTTAGCTGCTTAGTGTATATTGTGCGATTTGTGTTACAGGATAATCGTCATTGTCAGAGTGGTTGAATAGAAGTTGTATTCCACGTCTGTGGCACACAAGTGTGTACATTCTTCCTTAAAAAAAAAAAAGTGAAAACTTTAAAACTCGCACTTTCTCACCCCTCTCCTATCCTTGCTCCATCCGTGCTACTGAATGTTGTTGCTTGTTGGTGAGACAAGGGGCTTTCTCTAGGGATATTCTCTGCCCTCTGGAACTCCCTGGCTTCTCATTCAGTCCTCTACCTCATGCTTGTCCCTACAGAGGCAAGCTCTGGATCTGCTTTGTACTGCCGGTGTCTGCTCCCTTCCCCTCCCTCTAAGTAATCTATAATTATCTCACTCCCCTCCCTCTAAATAATCTGTAATTATATGCCGTGTTTCCTCCCAAAGGGTGCATGTGGAAATCAGCTGTCTGTAGCTTAGTGTGCCTTTCCTGGCCAAAACTTTAAAATAAATAAAATAGAATCCATCCAGGTATATAAATTAGAATGTAGTGGGATGGGGGTACCAATAGAACTTGTAGGTGAAAACAGCAGATTGAAGAAAATATTGAACGTGTGACGAACCAGGAACAGTACAGGGCACCAGCAAGTTTGTCACTTTTTTGACTGTATTTTTTGTCACTTTTTTAATAAACATTTTAAGCTCCGTAATAAAAAAAATGTTAAGTGCTTTATACTATATTTCAAAGGGCTGTATATAGGAAAAGGAACAGCAGATAAAATACAACAGCGGTAGAAATTAAGCAAGTATTCTAATGTGGGAGGCATAATACCAACCCCCTTCCGATTTGGAATTCTGTCGCAATGTCTGGTATTACACCTATCCAAAAAGGCTTTGCTACAGCATAAATTGCAGAGTGGTGGCATAGAGAAGTGGTAGTCCAGTCAGAATATCAGCATGCTGAAAACAGTATCCGCTTTGAGAACTGGTATGCAAAATGAGAGAATACCATTAATTTCTTGCCCTGTACAAGTAAACTGGTCATGCAACATCTTAAGCTGACTGATAACAGAAATGTTTTTTTTAGTGTGCATTTAAGTGTACTAACGCCAGTTCAGTAGCACATGTCTGAAGAGAGAGAGTTCTTTAGACAGTGAGGGCGTTGTAAGTAACATGTTCAGTGGGAGGCACAGCAAGATGACTCAAGGAGGTCAAGTAAAGATGCCCGGGACTAAAAGGCTCGTGCAGCAGTTCACACAAATAAACAGGAGCCAGACCATTCCATCATCTACAAACCATTAATATTTGTGAGAGATTTGGAGAGTGGTGCGAATAACTGGCACAGAATGAAAGATAGCGCTTAATAAGCTTGGTGTTAATTGGTTGCCTTCGAGTTCTTGGTGCGCCAAGAAACAGATAGCAGCTGGCTAAGGAGGTGCAGATTGAATTTGAGGTTACAAGTCTGGGGCTGCTGAGGGGTATGAAAGGCATCTGGCTGCTACTGTCATTTTCTCTGTAATGTTGAGCACCTAGCTATGAACAAGATAATCCCAGGTTTGAATCTCACTGCAGCTGCTGACTCATTGTGTAACTCTGAGCAAGTCACTCAATCTCCCTGTGATCCTGCCCCCCCAACTGTAAAACTGGCTCAGATCTAGGGATGCCACGATAACACGGTACGATGATGTATCAGAATAATTATCACTGACGATAACTTATCGTTGTAAAAAAACATTATCGCGGTTATCGTGCAGAACGATATACCACTATATACAGTGGTAAAGCACCTCAGCTTGCTTTACCAGCAGAGCATCCCTTTCCAGCTGCAACCTGCAACCATGATTCCTGATTCACCACCATCCTCCTAAAAGATTTTTAGTATTTTTCCTTAAAATAAGAAATGCAGTGCTGGCGATGTGGCGTGGAGTTTTGAGGGCCTGAGCACCCACCTGTCGCCGTGCTGGTAAACCAGGTTCAGGAATAGACCTGGGTCACTTGAGGGCTGACTGCATGAAGGAGGACTGAGCATCCATTGAGGGCTCTCCTTTTTCATTCAGATTTTTTTATCCCTCCAGGGAGCCCCTGGCAGGGGCTGCGGTCTCCCCTCATGAGGAGATTCACCACTCCAGCTCCCAACATCCCCGTATCGCTGGCCCTGGCCAGTCCCTAGTGGACTGTCCTCTGCAGCTGGGCCAAGAGAGAGAGGGGGGGACCAGCACTCTCTTCCCCCCCAGAAACCCAGTCCAGATTACCGGGGTCGATCCCCGCGGATGCCGGGAGCCATCATTGAGCTTGCCAGGGTTCAGTTTTTCCTGTTTTCTCCTGTCTCCCCTCCCTCAAATATCATGACATCAGCTTGTGCCTTCCGACCCGTACTGCCCTCTAGCCATCGCCAGAGGGCAGTCAACGAGTGGGACATGTCCTTCCTCCCCTGGGAGAGGAGAGCAGTCCTCTGGATGCTCGATGGTCTCTCACCGGTGCTGACCCCCAGTGACCCGAGCTCATTCCTGAACCCGGGTCGCCAGTGTGTCGCGAGGTGTGGCATCCAGCGCCTCAACCCTCAGCTCCACCAGGCTGGCAACAGATCTCCTTTTTTGAGGATAGGAGACAGAGCAAACCACTGTCTGGTTGCAGTCTGGAGACTGGGTGATGCAGCAATAACAGCTTTCTGACTGGGTTCAGGGGCTGAGTACATATGTCACATACTCGCACCATCGCATGTGTGCCAGCCCAAGGGATGGGGAATAGAAAAGGAGGGGGGGGAGGTATGCGCACCAGTCGACATACTTACATAAAACTGGCAGATAAGGACTGCTTAGCCTATCTAGTTTGCCCATTTTCCCTGCCTGATGTGATATCGCAGATCCTATTTGATCTCCAGCTTTACCCTCCCTTTCCTAACCAGTAAGGTTCCCTTACGCCTGTCTTATGCATTCTTGAATCCCGTTACAGTTTTTGCCCCCACCACCTCCACTGGGAGGCTTTTCCAGGTATTCACCTCTTTCTGTGAAGAAGTACTTCCTCACATTTCCCCTGAATCCTACCCCCCTCCAGTATCAGAGAATGACCCATTTTTCTTGAGCACCTTTTTTTTCTGAAAAATGCTTACCTTGTGTACCCTATTTATATCCATGAGGTATCTGAAAGTCTGTAGCATATGCCCCCCCTCCATTTCTCCAGGTTGTACATATTGCAGTCCTTTGGCCTCCCCTCATAGAGCTTTTGATGCAGGCCCTGCATCATTTTAGTTGCCCTCCTCTTGACTGCTTCTGCTCTATGTCCTTCTGCAGATGGGGTCTCTAGAACTGCACACAGTACTCTAGGTGAGGTCTCACCAATGATTTATACTACGGTATCACTACCTCCCTCTTTCTACTGGTGATACCCCATCCTATGCACCTTAGCATCCCACTAGCTCTCTCCACTGCCTTGTCACACTGTTTGGCCACCTTTAGATTGTCATATATGATTACCCCAGTGCTCTTTCCTGCTTGGTGGTCATCAGTACCCCTTCCCCCCCATCTTGTATGCTGACCTGGGTTTCTTTGCCCCAAGTGCATGACATTGCAGTTCTTAGCACAGAATCTAGTTGCCACATTTTTGACCACTCCTCAAGCTTTCTTCGATCTCTATTCATTTTGCACACACACACACACACACCCCTCCCCCAGAGTGCCTAACCTACTGCAGACCTTTGTGTCATCTGGAGAAAGGTGTACTTTCGCTTCTAGCCTCTCTGCAATTTTGTTAATAAAAGACATTAAAAAGAGGACCAGTTCTAGTACTGATCCTTGTTGCACCCTGCTGGTCACCCTCTCTTCCTCGGAGTGAGCTCTGTTTACCACCACTCTCTGTCGTCTATCCCCCAGCCAATTTCTTTCCCAGTTTGCTACCTTTGACCCACTCCCAGGCTGCCCAGCTTGCTTATGAGTCTTCTATGCGGTGTGGTGTTGGAAGCCTTACTGAAATCTAGGCAGACTACATCCAAAGCTCCACCCTGATCTAACAAAAGTAACAAGGTTTATGTTACTTGAACACTGACTCCAATTTGTACAACAAGTTGGGTTAAAATCATAAAAATAAGTTTTAAAATGCTACCCCGTAGACTTGCGTGGTGCATGCGCATCCCCGCACTAGGCATATAATGACCTCACAAAACAAGCAAGCGTGGGGATGGCACTGGCGATCAGGAAGTGGAAGGGATCGAGTGATTAACCCCTAGGGGGCAAACATGATCCCTTCCCTTCCTTAGGGGGCTAAGGAGAACATTTTTCAATTACTATGGAGGAACTCCCAGTCAGGTAAGGGAGTCTCTTGATTTTGCAGGCAAGGAGAAAAATCTGGGAAAGGCACTCTTTAAACAAGCAAGTAAAAATATTTGCTGATTCACACTTTAAAAGGTCTCGTACTCTGTGTGTATAACACGTATTCTTTGTGTATTTTAATTTTTATGGAAAAAATGCAAGCAGTTTTATAGAAACAGACTGACTGCAGTTAAGGACCGCTTGGCCCACACTGTCTGCCCATTTCCCTACTTACTGGATAAGCTGTAGATCCTAGTTAACCAACATACTTCCTTCTACTGCCTACCAGACTTGCCTTATGTCTGTCCCATGCATTCTTGAATTCTGCCACTGTTTTTGTCCCCATGACGACCTCAGGAAGGCCATTTCATGCATTCACCACCCTCTCCGTATATATATTTCAGAGATTTTATTGTGAAAAAATAAAACATATTTTTTAAAATATTTTACTTTGCATTACTTTACAACAGACTTCAAAATAATGTGCATAAATGCATAGCATTGCTTGAAAAGAATCATATGTAAATTATGTAAAAAAGAATTTAAATAGTTTTGCTAACATTGCTGCACAAGTAGCAAAATTATCGCGATAACAAGGTTATTGTGATAGTTTCATCATGGTTATCGAATCGTCAAAATTTTATTATAGTGACACCCCTATTCAGATCAGTACTCCACTGAAAATGAAGACCCTGCATCTCAGTTGGCCAGGCAGTCCTGGGTGACTAAGGCTTAAAATTGCAGACTAAATGATCACATTTTGACATGGCTGAAAAGGTGCAATGCCAAACTCTGCACTTAGGGCTGTTGATTAGAATAACAAAGCCCCCAAACCGCTGAATCAGCTGGAATCCCAGAAATTTCAACAGAGAGAAAAACTGCATCTTCAGGTAGACACTGCTTCTATGGCGATATGGTCTCCTCGGATAGACGGTGTTGTGCTTTCAGCATAGGCACTTGGAGAGCTTTCATGGAGGCAATCTGGTCTCCCACATTCATGAAGAAAAGGCAGTTTGGAATCAGTGCTAAAGAGAAAGTTGTCCATAACAGCATTGGGGATGGGATGTGCAGTAAAGTCGAGCAAGAGGAAGGAGCTGCTGTTAGAACTTTACTACTTTACTAGACTAAAGAACTAGTACTCTACTACTGAGAACTTCAATTTAGGGTAAAAACAAACAACAAAAGAGTCAGTGTGTTTGTCTGAGTTGGGTGAAGGAATTATCTGTGCAGTTAGGCTAGGTGAAGAAAGAAACTGTGAATTGGGGGAGTGACTTAGGCAGAAGGAAGTCAGGTGTTGTCATTTAAATCTGCCCTAGATAGCTTTTGGCAAAGAACAGCAAGAGTAAGGAGGCGCTGTTAGAACTTTACTACTCTACTATATCCCCCCTCCCTAGCCGGTTCTACTTCTATAGGCACAGGATTTGTCTGTCAACAGGAACTTCCTGTTTGGGAGCAGGAAGGAAGTGATCACAGAAGCACAAAAGACTCACCATCCTAGAAGGAAAAGAGTATCTCTCCATCCCCCCTCCAGCGGCTGGAGGTCTGACTGAGCAAATAAGAAGGAGACTACTGAGCAATATAGGAACTTCCCATCCCAGAACAGGAAGATCAGGAGCTTTAAGGGCACGGAGGCAGTAGGAAAGTAGAAGAAAAAAATTACATAAAAAAAATTGGAGGCGAGTAAGTATACAAAACAACAGCTAAGGGGCCACAAATAAGACATGATGGGAGTGGTGAAGTGCAGTGGCTGTGGAGCAGCAGTCTTCCAGGAGATGTTCTGGAGGATGCAGCGTTGTCCCATCCGCACGGACCTCTCTGGGCTGAGGGAGGAGGCTGCTGGGAGAGTGTCTCAGTAAAGCACTAGCAAACAGGCAAAGAGAAGGGGTGGAGCAACAATGGGAAACATCAAACTGCCATCCCAGAGGCAACAAGCCTTTGTGTGAAGCAAATAAACAAATCAAAATGAAAGAAAAACCACTGTGGTTCTCAAAGGAGGTGGCAGGAAGGTTACGGAAGAAAATATGGCATTCAGGATGTATAAGGAAACACAGAAGGAGCAGGACAGAGAACTGTACCAGTTAAAGCAGAAGGAAGCGGAAAGGCAGTCAGAATAGCAGAGGCCCAAATCAAGGAAAAGATAGCCGACTCGGTTAAGAAGGGTGATAAAACCTTTTATAGGTACATTAGGGGCGAAGAAAGACAAAGGTTGGGATACTGAGGCTGAATAAAGAGGAGGGTGGGTGGGCAGAGGGACAGTGAAAAGGCAGGATACTGAATGAATACTTCTGCTCAGTAGTCACAAAAGAAGAGGAGGTGGAGGTACCTAATCCAGTCAGTAGAAGCACTCTGGATAGGAGTCGATATCAGTCCTTTCACAGAAAAAAGGATTCTGAAAGAACTTCTAAAACTGAAGGGGACAAATCAAAGGGGCATGTTGGGATTCATCCCAGAATTCTAAAAGAGCTAAGGGGAGAACTAGTAACACCACTGACTACCCTTTTTACAAATCATGGGAGGATGGTTTAGTACCTGAGGACTGGAGGAGGGCGGATGTAATTCCCCTTCAAAAAAGTGGGAGCAAGACAGAAAACTACAGACCTGTCAGTTTGACCTCAGTGGTAGAGAAAATGATGAAATCACTTCTGAAGGAAAGAATTGTTGAGTACCTAGAGGCCAGTGGGGCACAGGACTCAAGGCAGCATAGAGTCAGAGCGGGAAGGTCATGTCAGACGAATGTTATCAATTTGTTTGACTGGGTAACCAAAGTAGTAGACCAGGGAGGGGCTGTGGACATGGCCTGCCTAGAATTTAGCAAGGCATTTGACATAGTCCCACACAAAAGATTAATAAACAAATTAGCCAGCCTGCGAATGGGTCCAAGGGTGATAGCCTAGGTAAAACATTGGCTGGACAACAGGATGCAGAGGGTAATAGTAAACGGAGTCCACAGTGAAGAAAGGGGGGGTAGTAGTGGGGTACCACAGTGTTCACTACTGGGTCCGGTCCTTTTTATTGTCTTTATAAGTGACATTGCAGAGGGACTGGAAGGAAAAGTATGTCTCTTTGCAGGCGACACAAAGATATGCAACAGGGTTGCTACACAAGGTGAGGTGGAAAGGATGGGAAAGGACTGGGCATGGTTGGGGAATGGTCAAATGTATGGCAGCTTAGATTCAGTGCAAAGAAGTGCAAAGTAATACACCTGGGAAACAAAACCCAGTGGAAGAGTGCACATTGGGGGGAGGGGGAGGTACTAACAAGAAAAATGGAAAGGGACCTGGGGGTGGTTATATCAGATGACCTAAAGGTGGACAAGTAGTGTCAGAAGGCAGTAAGGAGGGCTGGAGGGATACTGGGATGCATAGGGAGAGGCATCACCAGTAGAAAACAGGAAGTTGTTATCCTCTGTACAGACAATTGGTGAGACCCCATCTAGTACTGCATGCAGTTCTGGAGACCCCATCTCCTCAAAGACATAGACAGGGTAGAGGCTGTCAGAGGAGCAACCAAAATGGTGCAGGGTCTGCACCAGAAGACATCTGAAGAGAGACTAAAGGAGCTTAATATGTATACCCTCGAGGAAAGAAGGGAGAGAGGACATGATAGAAACTTTCAAGTACCTCAGGGAATCAACAAAGTCCAAGAGGTAGCATCTTTCAGAAAGCGAGATGTGCAAGAACAAGGGGGCACAATTTAAAAATAGAGGTGGGACGGCTCAGAGGTAATGTGAAGAAGTAGTTTTTCACGGAGAGGGTTGCGGATGCAGGGAACAGCCTTCCTGAGGAGGTCGTGCAGTCGAAAACAGTGGGGGGATTCAAGAATACATGGGACAGACATAAGGCGATTCTAGTGGGAAATAGGAGGAAGTAGGCTGTTGGTTAACTAGGATCTGCAGCTTATCCATTAGGTAGGGAAATGGGCAGACTAGATGGGCCAAGCGGTCCTTGTCTGCCATCAAATTCTATGTTTCTAAGTCAGATTCTAGGTCTCCTACATCAGAGCTGGAAGAGCAGAGTAAGGAAAGGCCTGTGTTTTGCCACAGTCTGTGTGACTTTTCTCCTAGCCTTATTTTTTTTCCCTGCAGTAATACTTGCTTCATTTTTCATTGTATTTTACAAGTTGTGTACCCTTGATAGCTCAGCTGAAATACAACATTGCAGTTTCACCTGCTACTCTGGGAGGAATGAACCACAGGAGCGTCGTGGGACTTGTTCAGGGTTATGTAGCAAGTCAGTGCAGGGAATGGAGATACATGGATTTGTATCTGAAACAGTGAGAGAAAGCAGAAATTTGTGCTGCAGAGCTAGACCGCTTTTCAGTGCAAATTTCTGAACTGTGGTTCTTTAGCAGCGTGGATTCCTTACTGTTAAGTTGCTATGAATTTAAAATGCACTCTCCCCATCCTGCTTTGACTGAGGTTATTCCACCTGGGATCTCCCTGCGAAATTAAGCGCTCTTTCCATCAGGCCACAGTCCCTTCCCCAGCTTTTGCGTTGCTTAATGTAATTTTTTAATGAGAACTAATTAAAAGTACTGGGATTTTTGGGGGGAGACCGGGATGGACAGAGCAGCCTAAAAAAAAAAAAGTGTCCCAGTCTTAAAACGTGTCTGTTTCTCAGTGGTGGTGGTGAAAGGATCACACTTTTCTGCAGGTAGGATTGTTTGTGGTAAGTGCAGATGAGCAGGGCTCCCACCGTGTCTTGCCAGCAGCCTCAGTCTTTGCAGACTGGTTCTGCTTATGATCTGCAGAATTTGCTGACAGGTCCAAATGCTCGATGAGATCGTGGATCCAGGCCTACACAGGGATGTGCTGTCTGATGTCTTGTGTTTCTGCATGTAATAAGCACTGGCAGCTCCTTGGAGATTGGACTCTCCTCAGCTAATGGGTATTAAAAGCCTGTTAACATTGGAAAGCTGGAGTGTGCAGGCTCTGTCTCGAAGTCTGTGACCCAAGACTGCCAGGAGGTTGTTGGGTGGGGTCAGTGTTAGTAACCCATCATGCACTTGAAATATCATTCATCTTACAAGCAGATATCAATATATGGAAGGATTCAGTCTGGAGTAGAGTGCAGGTGACCCCACCCCCCCGACATCAAGCTGTTGGGGTTAGAAATAAACTTGTTAGGTGACTGGCTCCCAGAGTCCTGCTGTTATTAAACATTACCAGCTGTGTCAGTTAAAGGGACAGATGAGAGATTAGGGGCAGGGAATCTGCATACCAGCGATCTGGAGTCCCACTCAGGATGATTCATAGAAAAATAGACTTTGACGGCAGATAAGGACCGCTTGACCCACCAAGTCTGCCCATTTCCCTACCTAGAGGATAAGCTGCAGATCCTATTTAACCAACAGCCTATTTCTTCCTACCTCCCACAAAAATTGCCTTATGTCTGTCCCATGCATTCTTGAATTCTCCCACGGTTTTAGACCCCACAACCTCCTCAGGAAGGCTGTTCCATGCGTCCACCGCCCTCTCTGTGAAAAAATACTTCCTCACATTGCCCCTGAGCCGTCCCCCCTCTATCTTCAAATTGTGTCCCTTTGTTCTTGCACATCTCTTTTTCTGAAAGATGCTACCCTCTTGGACTTTGTTGATTCCACTGAGGTACTTAAACATTTCTATCATGTCCTCCCTCTCCCTCCTTTCCTCAAGGGTATACATATTAAGCTCCTTGAGCCTCTCCTCGTATGGCTTCTCTTGCAGACCCTGCACCATTTTAGTTGCCCTCCTCTGGACTGCCTCCATCCTGTCTATGTCCTTGCGGAGATGGGGTCTCCAGAACTGGACACAGTACTCCAGATGGGGTCTCACCAACTGTCTGTACAGAGGGATAACAACTTCCTGTTTTCTGCTGGTGAAGCCTCTCCCTATACATTCCAGTATCCCCAGCCCTTCCTACCGCCCTTCTCACATTGCTTGCCAACCTTAAGGTCATCTGATATGATTACCCCCAGGTCCCTTTCCATTTTTGTTGTTACTGCCTCCCCCACCATTGTGTAATCTTCCCTGGGTTTTGTTTCCCAGGTGCATTACTTACACTTCTTTGCATTGAATCCAAGCTGCCATACTTCTGACCATTCCTCCAACCTTGCCAAGTCCCTTCTCATCCTTTCCATGCCTCCTTGTGTATCAGCCCTGTTGCAAATCTTTGTGTCATCTGCAAAGAGCATACTTTCCTTCCAGTCACTCTGCAATGTCACTTATAAAGACATTAAAAAGGACTGGACCCAGTACTGAACCCTGCGGTACCCCACTAGTAACCCCTCTTTCTTCAGAATGGACTCCATTTACAATTACCTTCTGTGTCCTGGTGTTCAGCCAATGTTTTACCCAGGCTGGTAGAATGGCAGGTAGAATGAGCTCTTATCCCTCTGGGAGGCTCTATGCCCACCAACCTATAGCAGAGATCTATGCAGGAGGTGACCCACCTGCCTATCGTCCGCTTGGCTGCAGGTCTGCCAGGTGCGGCTTCAGCGTAGGTGACAAAGAGCTAGCGAACCTCTCCCCGAACTTCAGCCATCCGCTCCTTGTAATAAGAGAACGCTCTGCTAGGGTCCAAAGTAGGAGCCTATATCCGTCCCCCCTCTATCTTCAAATTGTGCCCCTTGTTCTTGCACATCTCTTTTTCGAAAGATGCTACCTCTTGGACTTTGTTGATTCCACTGAGGTACTTAAGCCCTGCATAGCATCTGTATAGGTAATAAAGGACACAGGAGTCCATGAAGGCTGCTCTGTTGTTCCTTCATTAATTTATCTGCCCTTTCTGAGGCCCTCCCCACCACCTACCTTTATTTTATTCCTTAATACCCCTTGAAAATGGCCCATAGGGTTTTGAACACTGAGACAGTCCCAGCATCAGTCTACATTACTGGGTACACTTCTCCACCTATCCACCACCCTTTGGTGATGAAGTACTTTCTGACTTCCTTCCTGAATTTTCCTTCCACTAGCCCCCCTTGTGGTTGTGCTGCCTTAACTTAAATAACTTGGTGAAATCCCCTGTTACATCCCTGAATGTATTTGTAAGTTTCTGTCATGTCCACTCTTTCCTCACAGTACATGTTAAGACTGTACAATCTTTCCTATTAGGATCTACCCTGCTGCCCCTGGATCATTTTTGTAGCCTCCACTAGATAGTTTCTAACCTCTCCCTCCTGATATGGGTTCTATAACTGTCCGCAGTACTCCAGGTGTGGTCTAACCAATTAACTTTACAGCACCAATATCACTTCCTCATCACGCCTAGTGAAACACACCTAATACATCCCTGAATCCTGTTTGCTTTCCCATATGCTACAGTACTGAATTTGGAAGAGGCTTTCAAACTGCTGTTTATTATGGTATAACCCTCCTGTCTGTTTTCTCCTTTGAGTGAGCACCCTCTTCATGTCAGTCAACAGGGATTGGTAAAATGTGGGATGTTCTATACAAGCGATGTGTCCTTAATACTTGGGACAGCCTTTCACTGATTCTACACGAAATTAAAAAAAAAAAAATTCAAGTAAAGTAGGCAAGTCATAAACTGGGAGGGGCCCAGTCTCACTTCAGAATGGGTGGTGGAGCCAGTTTCATGACTAAGTCAAAGTCTTGAGATGTGGTCCTCTTAGTCCCAGAACTCTCATGTCAGTTTCACATTTATTCTGTAACTGCAAGGTATATTTTGTGAGTTACATTATTTAATGTGGAACCTCAGTCAAGGACCACAGTTGGGTTGCAGAGGCAATGGGGGAGTGGATACCAGTCCATTCATAGTGGAGAGAGAGTTCTGGAAGAACTCACAAAGCTGAAGGAGGATAAGGCCACGGGGCCAGATGGCATCCACCTGAGGATATTAAAGGAGTTGTGAAGGAAACTAGCAGCCCCTCTGGCGGCCCTGTTCAGAGTCACTCAACACAGGTATCATTCCTGAGGACTGGACGAGGACACATGTAGTCCCACTGCTCAGAAGTGGCAGTAGGGAGGAGGCAGGGAAATACAGGCCAGTCAGTCTTACCTCAGTGGTGGGAAAGATCATGGAGACACTACTGAAAGAAAGGATAATGGCACATATGGAATCCAGCGGTGCTCAGGATCTGAGGCAACATGGATTCGCAGCAGGAAAGTCACGTCAAACGAATCTAATATTTTTTTTTTTTTTGATTGGGTGACTAGGAAAATAAATCGGGGAGAGGGTGGTCGCCTACCTAGATTTCAACAAAGCCTTCTACACCATCCCACAAAGAAGGCTGATTAACAAGATGGGTAGTCTGGGGATGGGAGACAAGGCGGTGAACTGGGTTAGGAACTGGTTAACAGACAAGAGACAGAGGGTGGTGGTAAATGGGGCACTATCTGGGAGAGGGGTGACCAGTGGGGTACCACAGGGATCAGTACTGGACCAGTCCTGTTCAATATCTTCATTAGTGTCATTGCAGAGGGCTGGAAGGAAAGGTCTGCCTGATTGCAGATGACACCAAGATCTGCAGCAGGGTAGATACTCCAGAAGGGGTGCAGAAAATGAAGAGGGACCTGGAGAAGCTTGAAAGATGGTCGGAGATGTGGCAACTGAGGTTCAGTGCAAGTAGTGCAAAATAATGCACCTGGGAGAGAGGACCCTGGGGAGAGCTACAGGTTGGGGGAGCTGACTGTCACCAAGAGAAAAGGGACCTAGGGGTTATCATCTCTGATGACCTTAAGGTATCAAAGCAGTGCACAAAGGCAGCAGGGAGGGCCAGTGGTATGCTGGGGTGTATAGGCAGGGGCATGACTAGCAGGAGGCGGGAGGTGGTGATGCCATTGTATAAAATATTGGTGAGGCCTCACCTGGAGTACTGCATGTAGTTCTGGAGGCCACACCTGCGCAAGGACCTAGATAAGATGGAGACTATCCAGAGAAGGGCAACAAAGATGGTGCAGGGCTTGCACCACAAAACATTTGAGGAGTGTCTAAGGGACCTCAATATATACTCACTGGAGGAGAGGAGACAGCAGAGGGGACATGATTGAAACTTTGAAGTACCTCAAGGGCATAAACAAGGTGCAGGTGGGGGACCTTTTCCAATGTAGAAAAAAGTACTAGAACAAGGGGGCACAGTATGAAATTGGAAGAGGTTATATTAAGAGGTAATGTGAGGAAGTTTTTCTACACAGAAAGAGTAGTCGATGTTTGGAATAGTCTGCCGCAGGAGATAGTGGCGGCAAGCACAGTGGATTGGTTTAAGCATGCCTGGGACAGGCACAAGGGAAGCTTGAGAGGGGAGTGAGTGATAAAAAGCTATTGATCACATAGGGTCAGTGGCCACATACAATGTATAGGGCCTACGGCAGACTGGATGGGCCTAGCGGTCCTTATCTGCCGACAATTTCTATGTTTCTATGTAACATAAATTGCTCTGTCTTCCTGTATAACCGGTACCTGTTTATGGTGTCACTATACGTGTAAATGACTCCATTCTCCTGTAAAATGCAGCATCCCCACTAGAACTGAGAGTTCTGTAGTACCAGCTGATGAAGTATTGGGGGGGAGTCAGATGCCTAAATGTGTATGGCTTCTGCCAACTTGCTTAGAGAGAAAATTCCTTGTGTGTACAAATAAGATTGTTTACATACATCCCACCCAGTCATCTTTGTGGAGCAATCAGAAAAGCTCTGAATTAGATTACAGCTTAGTCTGTGGACCTTTACTTGAAATGGGGCAGGAAGTTATTTCTAATTGGCTGCTGACTGTAATTGTACCTATTTTCAGAAAATGTACTTATAACCTACTAGGGATGTCATGGTATCACGGTTTTACAGTATACTGCAATGTCAGAAGTCACGGTATTGATACCATGGGCAATTTCCAATATTGTGATAACCGTGGTTCACGGTGTACCATGGTATTCAGACCTTTCAACTCATTTTTTTTGTATTTGCAGGGACAACTGACCCTTCCACCCAACTCTCCTGATACAGTGTTTGAGGAGGCTTCTTTTTTGTACAAAAAATACTTCTGCAGTACTGCAGTTTAATGGAAACCGTAGTGCATGTGAAGGTTATCATAACGTCAGAATTTCATACCATGAAATCCCTAACACCCACAAGTGATCCATATATATTTTGTTTTCAGTCATGTTTTTTCCCTCGCCTTCCATTTACTTCTCTCTCTCTCTCTCTCTCCATAAGTACTCCTAATGACCAGTTAGACCCATTGGTCATCAGTCTTGTTCTCTCTCTCCCCCCCCCCCAACGGTTCTGCCATGGCAGGGGCTTAGCAAGACCCATCCTATCTTTGAGCAGACATCCTGCGTAGCAGGCGGCAGTCTTCATGGTGTATGTGATCCAAGGGTGCTGGCATCGGTCGTTTAGATGGAGACTGGGTGCTAATGCCCCTTTCAGTGCTAATGAGACTGTCAAGTACCTTAGGGCATTAAACAGGGTACACGTGGAAAGCATATTTCAGAGAAAACTCTGCACAAGAACAAGGGGGCATGATGTGAGGCTGAAGGGTGGAAGGCTCGGGTAATGTTAGAAAGTACTTTCTCACTGAACGGGTGGTGGAGTCGTGGAACAGCCTTCCAGCAGAAGTGATGGGTACGAAAACTATATGGGGGTTCAAGAGTGCATGTGATACATAAGGGTACCCTGGAGATGTGCAGAGCAGGAGAGCCACAGATCAAATAGGATCTGGGGCTACAGCAGTGAACAGGGAAATGTGCAGACTAGGTGGGCTTGCGTTCTTTATCTGCCGACAGCTTTTATGTTTCTTCTGCACCATCTCCCCCACATGGCATGGTCATATTCTTTGATGGCCTCACACAGGTGCAGTGTGCTCCTGCTGTGGAGAAGACTCCCTGGCCTGCCCCAGTGACCGCAGTGGTGCCATAACCCAGTGCTGGCCTGCCCCCTGTGCTGACAGCTGAAGTCCCCTCTGACCCTGTGTTGCCTGCGTGACAGTATGACATGCTGCCGCTGGGGCATCAGACAGCTCAAATGATTCATATTTAGCTGCAGCTTAATAAACAGTCATCTGAAAAACTGTATACTGTGTGTGTGTGTGTGTGTTTTTTTGGGGGGGCACAACACACACTACAGCTCTTTCCATTGACCCAGTAATTTGGAGGGTTGTTCCATTATGCAGTAAGGCACAACAGGGTGTGGGTTATTGAGGGGTTTACCCGCCTTGTGTGGTGTGTCACGAGGCGCAGCTGAGTGACTTAACCACACGAAGTGGGTAAATCCCAAATAACTCACACCCTGGAGTGCCTTATTGCGATTATTCAATGGACCCATGTGTAAAATGTGTTTAATTATGTTTTTTTAAATAAATGCAATTCCTTAGCCGTGGGTAATGCAGGGTTTACCCATGGTCATATGACATGTTTTAACCAATGAGGTTACAGGATTTTCACACACCATTGTATAATCTACATTTGCTCCCTTTCCCTGCTGTTGCCTAGGGATATACCAGTTCAGGCGATTGCTGTCATGCAGAAAACAGAGATATTGTCTCCCTTCATTTTCTCCTTCCTCCCCTTTTGGCATGAGATGTGCACTACAGCCTCTGTGATGCAGTGTGTCCCTGCAGAGCAGTAAGTTCCATGGCCCTCCACAGGGGTTGCTACATGCTGGAAGCTGCTGCTACCCTCCAGCAGCTGCCTGGGGTCTGTCACCCAATGCAATTGGGGTGACCAGTAATATGATTTTGTCTGTCACAGTTTGTGTACAGTGTTCTGAAACACTGTTCTGATAGGTCAGTAGCTTAAGCTGAGTTTTCTGTGCACAAGCCGTGAAACGCCAAATTCCTATTACATGATGAGAACTGAATAAAATGTCTATAAAGAAAATAACAAATAATTTTTCTGCGTCTGTGTTTATTCAGGTGCAGTTAAATATGGATCATTTAGAGGTATGAATTTCATTTCTGTCAAAGAACATTATCACACCTATCCTTTCCCTTTAAACTGAATCTGCACATATCCATAAACAGTTAAAGGGACACTGCCAACAACCATAGAATAGTGGCTTCCCAGTGTTATAAACTGAAAGAAACCTTCATGCTCGATTTCGGAAAAGGACCATTTTTTAATATTTTGCAAATAGATGATACAGGCATTGTTTATAGGTGGGGAGCAGGTTGGGTACAACTGAATTGGGTACTGTGTTTTGAAGTGATTACGTAAACATGGTTTCCTGCAAGAGCAAGCTCAGTACAGCAGCAGGAAGCACTGTATTCTGTATTGACAACACCACTGTGGCATCCTGTGCTGTTTGTTCTTTACTTTCCGTTTTTTATTTCCCACGGCTGCTGCCGTACCTCGACCGGTTCTGACTTGGCACCACTTGATGCTCCTAGATAGCTCTTCGGTTGTCATTCCCTTAAGTCCCTGCCACTTCACCCCCATTACTGGTCTGCCTTCCTTTTCTCACTTGATTCAGTTTGAGGACTTGCGGTGGAGGACTGCTAAATTTGGGCAGAACATTATGCCGTGCCTTCCTGTGTGTTTTCTCCTCTATAGAGGCACTCCTGTCCCCCTGCATCCCAGTATGCTAAACCTCCGGAAGAAAAACAGAATATGGTATGGTTGCTCCTGGTCTCCAACACCACTCTGCTGCCGATATTCATAGAAACATAGGAGTTGTTGGCAGAAAACGGCCATGCAGCCCATCCTTATGTGCCATGCCCTACCTGTTGTTTGTTGCTTGATTTCCCCTAGCATAGCAGAGTTGGGAGTTGAAGCACAGACATGGGTTGGCTACATGGTTGTTCAGTGCGCTACTCCCGACTGCCACCAAGTTGGGTGCCCTGCACACTTTTTAAAATATTAAACTTTCTCTTGGTTCCCTTCTGCTGCTGCTGCATTGTCTGTCACTGCATAGGTGCAACTGGTCATGGCCCAAAATGGAATGGGTGGCAGGTTACCCAGGGCTTCAGTCAACTTCTGCTTATACCTCAGCCACAAGGGATTGCTGGAGAGCAACACTTTCCAGCGCAGTTTCCTCCTGGAGAAGTGGATGTATCCCCTTCACAATGCCCCAGTCACTGAGGGCGAGACACAAGTTTGTTCCCGAACCATGGTCTCCCATGTGGCAGAGGCAGAGTAGTGCTCTGCTATCAAGTTTCTAGACCCACAACAATACCCCCACTTCAACATACTGTATTAGTTCAACAAATGTTTGTTTTTAAACACATTTTTATTCTTTATTTAAAATGCTGACAATCCCCTCCCACATTGTACCATTAAAAATCAATCATTGGTTTTCTGGAAGAGCTGCTTTTGAGCACGTGAATGGAGTCGCTTGGAATCAAACTACAGACCCAGATGCAGTAGGCTGCTACTTCTGTGCTAACCTAGGCAGCTAAAGCACCAAGTTAGTTCTTTATCATTTCTTTCTCCTCATTTTTCCTCTGTATTTGGATTAAATGGTGATGTTAGCCTCAAGAAGGATTCATGGCTATCGACTTTCCCTGCAGTCAAAGGCAGTTTACTGTGCTGTGAAGAAGTAGCGCACTAAGCTGCTAAACCTCTGTGCCAAACTTGCTGTTTGACTTTCTTCACATTGAGGTTACTTAGCCTCCTGCTGCTAGCCCTTGAGATGCTGCTGCTGCTGTTTTAGTCCAGGTTGCAGCCGGCAGATAAATATCCTAGAGTGGGGCGTCAGAGCAGCTGCACTTTGTACTGATGCTATGGCCACTGGCACCTGCATGTGCAGCTATACCTCCTTGGGGCTCTTGCTGGGGTTTGCAGCGGGAGTCGGAGACTGCTGCTTGCCTGTTCAGAGATAAAGGGCAATCAGTGAGGGATCCAACCAATGCTGACTTTAAGTGAAACATAGTGGGAGTTTCTTAGAGAGCACACTGAAGTGTCTCCATTTGCTCGATGGAAGCCATAAGGCAATGTCAGCAAGGTTATGATAGGGTTTCATCATATTTAAATGGAAAACCCGCTGAGTGTGCCTCCTGTTGGGCACCTCTGTGACATAATTCACATCATTCACCTGGCGTATGACCTCATGGGGTCCCTCCCATGCTGCCTGCAGCTTGTTATGCCTCACTGGAGTGAATACCATTACCTTAAGTTCTGTCCTGTAGTGTATGATCGAGCTTTGGCTCCTTTATCATACCGGGTCTTTTTCTTCTGTTTTGCTGCAGCTAAGTGATACTGAGCAAGACCCATGGACTCCTTAAGCCGGTCGCACAAATACAATACATAGTCCACAGCAGACTCCCGCTGGGTGGCAGTAGAGCCTTCCCACTCTGCTCTTACTAAGTCTAGGGTTTCTCTGAGCTGTCTAGCACAGTGGAGCTCAAAAGGTGAAAAGCCCAATGACTCCATTGGGACTTCCTGGTACGGGAACAGCAGGTAAGGTAGGAATTTGTCCCAATCCCTTGTGTGCTGTTCTGTGAACGTGCAAAGGAAATCTGTAAACTTGAATTAAATCTGTCAACTAAGCCATTTGTTTGTGAGTGGTATGGGGTTGTATGCAGTGGCTGTACCCACACACATCACTAACTGTCATTAGATCAGACATAAAGTTTGATCCCTGATCTGACAAAATCGCCTTAGGAAATCCAACTCTGTTTAAAATTCCTAGCAGCTCATTTGCAACCTTCTCTGCTTCTATGGAGGACATGGCTACAGCTCCCAGATATCAAGTGGCATAATCCACTGTAACCCCATCTCCAATTTGGGGTTTACTGTAATGTCTTCCTGGGCTCCTCGATGCCCGCTGCCAGGCTGGTGTCCTGTTTAGCTTGTGATCCTGTTTATTTACGTGTGAGTGCCATGTTAGGTCTCCACACCTGTCCCTTTAAGAGACTAGTTAATCTTTGTGAATTGAATGGTCTGAGCTCGGTCCAAATGATTTAATGCTTGCGACCGGCCATACATCGCTGTAATTTGCTCCATTCAGTAGTCGATATTTGTGCAGAGGGAGCCTGTATAGGAACTGTGCTTATTTACAGTTTATATGCTGATATCTTTGAAGTAGAGATGTTTGTCTAACCTGCTTTCCTTACAGCTTGTGTCCAGGAATGGGAGCCACCATGTTTGGTCCCGGACTTCCAGTAATTGGACCAATAGAACCTGGGGACCTAAAATGGATCCTTACCCCAGTGTTTCATGGGAAGGAAAATATGTAGTTTTTAGGTTGGCACCAAAATAACCTGGGTGGGGGCTCTAACTGTGACTGACAGCTTCCTCAGCCAACCTGCATGCTGGATTGATGAGGGAAATCCCCAGTGTGCCTTGAGGCAGTGGATCAGTTAAGAGTTGGAGGTTGAAGTGTGAACAGCTCAAGCCTTTGAGCAGCTGCTCCTTGAAGGAGCATAGGAAAATCGGCAAGAAGAGGACTACCTTGCCTCCCTGCCACCTTTCTCCTACATTGAACTGCCTGATTGCAGAAGTCTAACTTGTCCGATTCCAGCCTGGAACTGCGGCAGAAAGAAGAAAAGAAACTTATCTGTGGCATCTGCGTTTTGGACCGAAGATTTGCTTCTGTGAAGCGATTGGCCCAGTTCATGTGTGAGATGAACTTTGGATTGAAAAGCTTGCTCAGTGAAACTGCTGAATTAGCAACTGGACTGTATCCGAACCGTTACAAAGTTAGTGCTGCTGATTTTGAATGTGCTGAATGTGTTTATGGGTCGAGTCCTGCTTGTCTATGACCTAACCTGTTATTACGCCAGCTGGAGGTTTCACCAGCAAGAAGACTAACAAACTCTGTCAAATTGCTCACCCTACCTGGGCCTTTGCCAATCCAGTCAAGACCAAATACCCTGCACCAGAGACAGTTCCAGTGAGATCGGCAGGGATCCAGCCCTCGCAACAACTCACTGCAGGTTATGCCACTGGAAGGAACGGCCGTGAAGAGGAGATGTCGGTCGGCCCTACTTCCTCATGTTCATCGGCGAACATCACAAGGTCTCCATATCGCCTGCCTGTCTGCAGAAATCTGGTAGCGTGAGTACAATCAGGGTAGCTCCCTGCAACGAATGTTTGAATCATCTGTGGTACCATCTGACTGCATTTACTTTATGGGTTTTCAAGACACTGAGCCAACCGGCTCGGATTACAAATTGCTTGTTATTTTGCGTGCTAACTGCCTTTTCTTTCTATCAAGGGCCCCAACATTTGCTGAAATGCTGGCCACCCCTGAACAACGCCTCTGGCTAGCTAGACTTTCCATCCTGGGTACCCAGTGTTGTGTGACTGTCAGTTTGGGACCAAAAGCGCATGCCAAAACTGAATCAAATCAAATTGACCATCATTTGACTAAATTACGCCCTTCCTTGTTCACTAGCCCTAAATCAATCTGATTGTCTTTTTTCATGTTTAACCTGGCTAGTGTGCATATTATTAGTAGGGTTACAGTGTTAAAATTGTGCAACTGTATTACTGACCTTATTTTACAGGGGGTCTCCAGGGAAGTTGCTGCAAGTCCAACCCTGGTGGTAAGTGTGAAGGGTGTGTGCATATTATTACTGTTTTATACTGACTGTAAAGTCATTGCTATGTCAGGTACTGCACCACTAGGAGGGTTGGTGGGTAGTTACAGCTTCCCAGAGGGCTTTAGCAGAACAAGTAAGCATCCCCAATACCATTACTCTGGATGGAGGCACCTTAATACTGAATCCAGGCCCACAACCTGTGCATAACCATACAGGCAGGAGTAGTAGCCCTTGGAATAGTGCCGCCTAGGGGTTACACACTGTGACAAGAATGTATTTCTTTCCCCTCAAGCTAGGCGTAGCCAGTGGGCCCACAATGTTCACAGTGACCCAATAAAATGGTTCTTCAGTAATAGAGAGTGAAATGAGAGGAGCCTTTGCTTGATCCCGTTCTTACTTGCTGACACTCTGGACATGAGCGACAGTATTTAGCCAAATCTTTGTACAGTGCTGGGCCGTAAAAGTTTTGGAGCAAAGCTGGCCTGGTGGCACTGAAGTCTGAGGCGCTGGACGCCTTACCTCACATGACGCCGGCGACCCTGGTTTGGGAACGACCTCGGGTCACCGGGATGCCAGGGTGGGAGCAGGATTGAGCCGTAGCTCCTCTCCCAAGAAGGGGGGGGGGGATCACCCGCCCATAGTCCCGCCATCACTGGATGGAGGTCCAGCGATGGGGGCAGGTGGTCAGCGAAGCAACTAGTAGGGTGGGGCATCCTGAAAGCATGTGCAAGTGGGCTTTCACACGTGTGTGTCACGTCAGGGACACAGGAGTGGGATTGAGGAGAAAACCAGAAAATGCCGGGGCTCAACAGGACCCGTGATGGCCCAATCGCTCCAGTGAGTCTGTCACCAGATCTGACGTGGGGGGATGGGGACGCTGTCACCTCCCACCCTGGCCTTCCTACGGAGGGGGAATCCACGGAGGATCCCCGAGGGGTGGACAAGCTGGGAATCGTGGCCAGAGGATGTACCCCTCTGAGGGAGTGGTCATAGACTCTGTCGGGTGGGGGTGGGGAGTGCAAAATACATTTAGAAAAAAGTTCTGGAGCAAATACCTCTTTCTCCATTTAACCCCTTGGTGTCTGGACAGAGGACTTTGGTGTGCTAAATTTAGGAGGGCTGCTTGGTATTCCTGTGGAACCACAATCTGCTTGAACACATTCCACTTCTCAGGAGCATTCTTAGAAACCCAGTCTCTGTATAATATATCTTACTTTTAACTACTTTCTGCTGCTCCTCCCTTGCAGAATCACTAGTGCAGCTAGAGATGGATTTGCTAGCTGAGCTTTGTGCAACTCCTCTCATGAAACACCTCTCAGCTTTCTTTTCCTTGCGGCGGGCTGCAGCTGCTGCTTATCGTTGAGGTCTCCCTCTACTGACTCCTGTGTCAGTGAACTGCTGCCTTCTGTGGAGCTCTCCGGCACAGCCTCTCGCTGTGACCTGTTGGACTTAGCAGCCACACTGTCTGGTACAGGCCCAAGGTTATGGACAGGGTCAGATTGTGTCTCCTCCCAGTCTTCCCATTTACCTCTGCCTGTCCTGGTTGTGAAGCTTGACTATGAATCCCAGCACAGACCGTGTCTTGCTCTCCTTCCTCATCCCAGTAATTTCCCAGCAGAACATCTGCGAGTAATCCAGAAGCAACCACAACTTCTCTCTCACCTTCACCCCTTCCCACTTCAGGAGTAGTACTCTGGCCTCTGGAGCTGTGGCCCCTCAGGGGTAAGGACCAGATTTATTTGAGGCATCCTTCCCAGGCAGGATCTGAGCCAGCCGTACCAGCTCCTGCTGGATAACTGTGACCCTGGCCCAGGTATCCCTCAATCCTTGTGTCAAGGTATTATTTACTCATACTTGCCTCAGGTGGCCTCTGAGTATTCCTGAGAATAGCTCTTGAGACGCAGTTTACCATATGCTGCTCTTAGGTGGAGATCTGGCTCTCACCCTCCCTCAGTGAGTGTGAGGTTGACCACATTGTGTCCCATAGTCTGGCGGTGGCCTTCCTTCGCTGTGGCTTAGTCCCTATTGTCTGAGTGCAGTCATAAGACAAATGGCCAATATTTTGGCAACCATAATGCTTATGACTTTCTTCTCTCATTACATTTAGGCTCTGTTGGTGCATTCCTTCTATGTTCAAAGGACTGCCGTGTTTTAGAGCTTTCTTGTGTCTCACCCATCCTTTTAACAAAACCCCCTCCCCCATGTACCGTTTTGTATGTATCAGGGTGGCTGTCTACATACTAATTGACCCATTCTGCAGCTTCTACCCCAGTACTAGGATTCTTATCTGTTAACCTTATATTGAGATTAGCATGCACACGTTTTAAAAAGTGTTCAGTGAACATCATTTCACAAATTTCTTCTGCAGTTACAGCTCTCTTCCCATTTAACTATCTCCCTAGCAAAGTACTTAGTTGCACACTCAGTTCTTTATAATTCTCTCCCAGCTGTTCTCTTAACTGTCTAAATTTGAGTCTGTATGCCTCAGGGATTAACTCATAACATTTTAAAAAAGCAGGCTTGATTTTTCCATAGTCCCTACTATCATTAGGGTCCAATCATGAAAGCACTTGCCATGCCTTCCCAGTAAGTAGTGGTGTCAGATGGGTTGGCCAGTGCTCCTGCGCCAATTCGTACTGCAAACACAGTTTCTCAAATTGAGAAAATCATCAGTATCCATATGCTCTATTAATTTTGGAAACAGTTTAGACTGAATGCTTGAGCTTTGACTATCTGCTTGGGCTGTATCTACCTCTTGCTGTTTTTGCTTCTCCTCTGCATCTGTTTTTCTCTCTCCTTTGCATGGAACTTAGCTGCTTTAGTTTTTAACCTGGGAAGTTCTGTCTCCCTGTGCTTGTGCCTTTATGCAGTACGAGCTAATTCCAACTCCGCTTGCAGGTCTGCCTCAGACTTCTCACTTGAGCTACTAGAGTCACCCGCTTTCAGAGCATGAATCAATATAACCCTATTCAAGCCTTTGTGTGGTATGCCTGTCTTCTCACACAGCTGCTGAAGCTTAGGCAACCTCACTGTATTGTACCTGCCTTGCATTCTGTCTGTAAACTTTGTAAACCCGGATAGAAACTCAGAAAAGTTAAATGTGAGAGAAGACTGTTGTCATGCTCAGAAGTTTTATACCTGTTAAAGCATTTTACAAATGAAGTCCAGCACTCTCCCAATCTAAAATATAAGTAACGACTAAGCAATCCAAGAATATAAGGTACCCAAAGTTTAATAAAGTGCCACACCAAACACCTTGATACATTTCGAATTTACACAATTCTTTTTCAGAAGGCATTCAGTAAGAGAAATCAGTCACCTTATATACACATATCAAGGTGATGTCATAACAGTACGTCAGGGTTAGTACAAGTGCCAATATTTACAAATACGTACAAAGTCCAAAAACATACATAAAGGTTAAAACATCATTAAAATAAAATTATTTACAACACTTTATTCTCTCTTTAAATATTAGCATGGAATGCATATTAATTAAATTGAATAACTTCACAGATAGATGTCCAGAGAAACTGAAACTTTGACTAAGTTTAACCAAGTTAAAAATTGTTAAACCTAAGAAAAGAAAAAATGTGTGTTAGTATTTAGTTACAAAATATTCAAATTCATCAATTTCGCATGGTTCAAAATAACTTGGAGGCAAAGCTATTGGTTAAGAAAGAGGGAGGGGCATGGGGGAAGGAAGAGGTTGGAAAGCAAATAACCAGAATAAGGACTAGATAAGACTAGATATTGTACAGAGATGTGTATATGAATAAAGCACAAGCATATTAATATTTAATAATATAATAATGTTGCTAAACTGAACGCGAAGACAGGTAAAAATTCTGGTGCTCACTAGTACAAATACATCAGCTGTAAAGAAACAAAAACTAAGTTAGTGTTCAAAGAACAATATAAACAGCAATGCACAATATTTCTGTACTACCTGGTGCAATCTGAGGGTTCATCACTGTGGTGCAGAAGTATTCTAAACATCTAGAAGCTACAAAATAGGAGAGATACAGTTAGAAATGTATTATCACTTAAGATTGATTAGAATTGACTCTTACTATTACATAACATCCAGGGCTCCTATACAGGGTGGATATTTACATACCTAAAATATACTGAAAAATACATGAGAAAGAAGAAAAAAATAAACAGTTAAAAATATATAGTCAATATTATTTATACCATTGTTGACATTATTTTCTCAGGTATGGCACAACATCAAAAGCTCTGTTTAGATCTGGATATTTACATGCCTGTAGGTTATAAATCCAAAATCCTTCTCTTCGTTTCAATAGATTATCAAAATTGCCCCCTCTGGGGTTTGTACAGACTTTGTCAATTGTTGAAACTGGAAGCAGTGCTCTGCAGGATTTGTAGCTGGAGGACATGAAGTGCAGTAGCATATTTTGCATCTTTATTATTAATAGCATGGCAATGTTCCCAACTCCATTTTAAATTGTAGCTTAGTCTTACCCACATAATGAGCATTATAGCCACATAAAGCCATGTACACAACTCCAGTGCTCTCACAGGTACATAAATTGTCTAATATCATAAACCGTACCATTATGTTGGTTCTTGAAATCTTCACCTATGGAGACATGTTGACAGAAAACACGTTTTTTACAAGTAAAACAGCCTGTTAACCTATATGTTAACCAAGTGTCTAGAATTGGTCTGCATTGATAACTGTGTACTAAGACATCTCTCAAGGATTCCACTCATCTAACAGTCACTCGTGGAGGGGTACCTGTATGGACTTTGCATGTATTTGTTAATATTGGGACTTGCACTTTAATACTTGTAGTAACCTTGACATACTGTTATGACGTCACCTTGACTTGATACATGTTTATAAGGTGACTAATTTCTCTGTTTGAATGCCTTTTGAAGAAGAATTGTGTAAATTTGAAATGCGGCAAGGCGTTTGGTGTGGTACTTTATTAAACTTTGGACAGATTATATTCTTGGATTGCTACTTCGTTACTTATATTTTAGATTGGGAGAGTGCTGGACTTCATTTGTAAGTTGCCTTATGTTTTTTTTTGTTTTAGCACCCCTCCCCAGTGCATTTTTTTCTTGTTTGCTTCAGCTGTATACCTGTTAGTGCTGCTTAATTTTGTGACTGCCCTCTTAGGTACTGGATAGCTAAACTATGCTTTGTACAAGTAAGTCTCACTTTTTCATCGTCACCGCAAACACCGTATGTAACGATCAGAGCATCCTGCAGTCCCAAACAAGCCTCTTTCTCTTTCTCTCAGGCCTTTGCCACTGAGACCGTCTGGATCAGCGTCACCGTTGTCAAGGACCCCACTTCAGCATGAGCTCAGACCCTGGTGTTCTGATGACCCTTTTCCACCACTTTCTATCCTTTAGACTCACTGTAGTAAGGGTCTCTGCTCTGGGCAAGACATACACTGCTCTCTCAATTACTTTTTTTTTTTTTAAATACCTCCTTCCTCCAGTGCCAGTCCCCACTCCTTCAGGAGACACAGATGGCAGTCTCTCCCCATGCCCAACCTCCCTGATTCTGCCCGGTGGTTCCCCATCGAGCCATGGCTGTACCCCACCCCCAGGGGAGTGCAGGGGTGGGGAAGCGTCGCCCGAGAATCTTGCAAGTGCCGGATCTTCCGGGGGCGTCAGGAGGTATGGGCAGTCAGGGTCTCTGCTGGGTCTCCGTCACCTAGAAGACAGACACTGGTGTTTCCTCCTTTTTCTCCCTCGCATGGTGCGTGTCCTTGACATCAAGGTGCTATGCGCCGACGTCCACCATGCATCTCAGCCGGCCCCTCCTGGTAACAGGACTTGCCATACCCCAAGCCTCCACTCGGGGTCAGGCAAACTGCGGGCCTTGGCCTCCCCCCTTCCCCCTGGAGAAGGCAAGCTGTCGTGGGACACTGAAGCCTTCTCCCCCAGCTGGCCCTCCAGTGACCCGAGTCTGCTTCCAAACCCGGGCCGCGGTGTCGCAAGCGGAAATCCAACCACTGCGCCAATGGGCCGGCAAACTCAGTGACCTTTTAGTATGCACCCGTTTTTATCCAGGTACCCCTCCCTCAGAGATGTTGGCACAAACAACCAGTTACTTCAGTTTTTAGAAAAATAATTTATTAATGAACACTGGTTGTGTAAATACAGCTGTGTTAATTAGGGATAACACTGTTTACACAGTGAAACAACAGTATACATAACGGGATTATAAAAGAAAGCTTGCACACTTGTACATGTAAACGCTTCTATCTTTCCTGCAAGTTACAGAGTCTTCATATCACACTAGCCTTGTTACCTCAACTTCTCTCTGTAGAAACAGTCTGGCTCCCTCCATGGACACAGATGAACCCAAGCAAAAAGAGAGAGAGAGAAAATAACTGGGTTGTAGCATTTATAATCTCTCTCTCTCTCTCTCTCCCTCTCCCTCTCCCTGGTACCTTGGCCAGACAAGGCTGTAATGTTGTTTTCTAGGGACATGGATATGTTGTTCATCCACACTCATTGGCAGTATCCTTGCCGCTTTAAATCTTGCCGGAAGGTCTTCAAGCTTGCTCCTCCCACCCACCCGGGTGGTATAACTCGGCTCCAGCCCCATGGCGCCAGATCTTCCTTACGCTTGGAAGCTCAGGTTTCCCTCATAACGCTCTGCGTTTGTGACTGGTTCCTATTTCTCCGTTTGCGGTTTAAAAATAATATTTTGCAAAAGACTTCAGTCTTCCGATCCCACCATGACTGCGATGGATAAATCGACTCCCAGTTTCGGAATGCACATCGCGGTGTAGAAGATGTCTCGGACGGATCCACACTCCCGTGTGTCTACTGCTAGGCCTTGAGCTGCGACCCGCGAGCTGCGACCTGTGCTCATCTTTCTCGGCCCCTCGTCCTCGAAGACCGTGCTGCCCGATTGCAACTGGGCCGTCCGAAGCGTTTCCCTCGGTGAAGTCCAAGGAGGCCCGGTTGGCCGTGTCGGCGGCGGCGGCTTCGGCGGATCAGCGGCGGATGGTCGCCCTCGAAGGAAGGCGGCAGCAGAGCGTATCTTCCTCGACGCGGCGGCATTTATCCGCTCTCTCTGGGTTCTTCTACCACGGCTTCCTTTGAAGCTTTGTCTGTCCCTCTCACTAAGGAGAAGGGCCTCGTCTGCTGGACCTTTTCGGTCCAAAAAGAAGGACAAGGGTAAGTCCCTCCGTCGGCGCTCTTGGGAGGCGGGAAGGTCCCTCTCCCGGGCCGTCGACCGTCGGCTTGATTAGGCCGCTCGGCTTCGGCCACTGGCCTCACGGTGTCCCGTCAGGTCAGTTGAGCCGAGACTCCCACACTGATGAAGTCGGAGATTTTTCGCGACCCATTGAGACAGACTGTCGCCTTTAGCAGCCGAGATTCCCCTCTCCCGGTTCCCAGGAGAGTTGAGGATCCCGTGGGCTCGCCTGTGCCTCCGGTTCCGGAGCCCTCGGATGGACCTTCCGAGCGAAGGGAGTGTCGGTTCCGCCGACACCTCCTGCACCGACCCGAATTCCGGGACTCTCGGTCTCGGTCTCGGACCTCTTAGCGGTCCAGCGTTCCCCACCGTCATAAGCGGTCTCGGTCTCGGCACCCTAGTAAGCGGCGTCGCCGCTTCGTCCTCCTCCTCGAGATGAGGAGGCTTGGCGTAAGTCGTCGGCGGATCGAGGACCTTATGTTGCAACAGCTCCTCCTGGCGGGAATAAGCCCGACTCGAGGCGCCCCGGCCATTAAGTCGCTGTCACCGGAGCAGCCGACCCCAACCCCTCGACTTGCCGAGGAGCCTATACCAGGCGGTTGTTCGGCCAAAACCAACTTCACTCCACCGATTGCGGTGGAACCTCCGCCTCCACAGCCACCAATTGGGGCTCCGACCAAGGATTCTCGGTCGGCTAAGGAGTTTACCTCATGTTGTCAGTTTACCCTCACTCCCGACCGGCCTCGGCAGGTGAAGGGTGGTTCAGGCCAGAGGCAGCTCTTGAGGACTCTTCCGAGTCGAAGATGATTCCTCCTTCTTCTCCAAGCGACTGGACATGGAGTCTTCAGGAGGTCAGCCAATGGACGATAGCCCGTCGTCCTTCCTAGACTGCCTGCTCATCTCGAGTCTACGGGATGGAGCTCGGAACCCGTTCCAAGCGGGCCAGGTATCCCCTCACGGAATTCTGGACCGAGGGATTCTCCGGCGAGGCCTTTCCGGTGGCCGAGGCCGATGAGTGGGTCAGCACTGGAACTTTGGCAGCGCCCTGCTTTACTGCCCTGCGCCTCGGCCAGGATGGCCAGGAAAGTATCGGTCCCCGGTTCCTTGTCCGGTTTTGAACACCCCTCTGCTGAGGGTTGGTTACCGACAGCGTTTTCGGTAGCGCCAAACAGCGCCAAGGTGGACAAACCTCCTGACAAGGAGTCCAGGAGTGGACTATGTCGGGCGAAAAATGCCGTTCGTCCTCTCTCGGCCTTCGTCAGGCCAGTTCGAGCCCGTCCTCATGGCACATTTTCTCATGCCCTGTTGGGCTCCCTGGATGAGGTCATCCCTCATCTTCCCGCCCGATCTGCAGACTACGGTTAAGCAGGTGCGGGACCAGGGCAGGGCAGTGGCCAAACAGCAGCTCAGACTGCTTTGGATGCAGGGGACTCATGTGCCAGATGGGTGGCGGCCGCGAGTAGGCTATCGTCGGCGGGCTTGGCTGAGGATATCCACCTTTACTCGGATACCCAGCACAAGTTAGGCGGATGTTCCCTTTTGAGGACTGACCTCTTGACCCTGGGGTGGAAGGTCACCTGCAGAGGATCGAAGTCAATGCACCTTGGACTCGGTCTCTTCCGCTCAGAAGGACAAGGCCGCCAAACCACAGCCTAAGCCCCTTTAGTCCTTCTGTGTACTTTAGCGCCGGCCAGCAACGTCCAGGGCCAGCAGTCTCGGCCTTGGCATCCCAAACCCAAACGCCCGGCTTCCTCTAACAGGAGGCAGGAGGGGAAAGGGGCCCAGGAGGTCCCTCGGCGGTCCCTCCTCCAAGCCTGCCCAGTGATGACGGGCTGAGGTGTCGCCCCCATCCCGTCTCACCTTACCCCTAGGTCCCCGGTAGAGGGCGGCTCCAGCACCTCGTTCCGCCTGGTCGCTGTTACCACGGACAGGTGGGTCTTGGAGGTGGTGGGAAGAGGCCTGCCTCTGGAATTGACAGGCACCACCCTTCAGCCGTCGCCCTCGAGAGCCGGGATCCCCAGCCTCACTGGCGGCTCGTCGAGCCGACGCCGCTCCCTCCTCCAGAAGGAGGTGGTAAAGAAGGTGGTGGACCCTCTTTCAGACCCAGGGTTTGTGTCCAGGTACTTCCTGGTTCGAAAGCGGACGGGGGCTGGCGCCCCATGCCGACCTACACGGCCTAAACAAGTTCCTAAGGTCTCGAACGCTTCAGGATGGTCACTCTGGCTCAGATAATACCATCCTTGGAGCAGCGGTGTGGTTCTGCTCTCTGGACTTGCAGGGCCAGCGTTTTTCCGTCCTATCCGTCCGTCTCACCAGAATTCCTTCGCTTCCGGCGGAAGGATCTCTCTTGATTCAAAGCCATGCCCTTGGCTTGTCTCCAGCTCCCAGGGTCTTCACCAAATGCATGGCAGTGGTGACAGCATTCCCTGCGGCGCCCGAGGGTCGGGTGTACCCTTACCTGGACGACTGGCTGATAGCAGCTCCCTCGGAAGGAGGCGGAGTGGTCAGAGATCTGGCCCTCGGGTCTGCTCTCAACTGGGCCTCACTATCAAGCAGGCCAGAGTGAGACTCGAGCGAAGCAGGTGATTTTATTCATCGGGCGCAGCTCGACTCTCTTCCCGAGCCAGGCGCGGCTCCGGCGGACAGGGCCGGTTCTTTCCTCCTTTGCCCGATCATTTCTGGTTGGGCAATTGCGCCCTGCCGGGACTCCTGCGCCTCCTGGGTCTCATGGCGGCCTGTACCAGCGTGGTCCGTTGGGCCCGCTGGAACATCGTCCCCTTCAGTGGGGACTGGCCAGCCAGTGGTCCTGCGCTCGCGATCCTTGGACCAGCCTGTAGTCGGTGACACAGGGGATGTGGAGCGCTCTCCAGTGGTGGACCATTCCAGATCATTTTGCAGGAGGCATCCCGTTCGTCCGCCTGACGACGGTCTCTCTGGCGACCGATGCCTCTCTGATGGGTTGGGGTGCCCATCTGGGGAACACAGACTCATGGCCTCTGGTCCCAGCAGAGTCGGTGCCACATCAACCTGCTGGAGCTCGGCCGGTCCGCCTAGCTCTCACCGCCTTTGCTCCGTTCCTCCGGGGTCAAGTGGTCCAGTCAGGCGGACAATACCCACGACCATGTACTATCTAAACCGCCAGGGCGGGGCCAGCGCTCCATGCTTCTATGCAAGGAAGCTCTCCGCATTTGGTCACTCGTGCGCGGCCTGGGCGGATCTCCTAGCCATTCACGTGGCAGGGCCTCCAACACCCTGGCCGATGCCCTGAGCGGATAGGGGCTGCATCCACAGTGGTCTCTCCCTGCCGGAGTAGTACAGCATCTGTTCTCCCTTTGGGGCACACCTCCAGGTGGACCTGTTTGCCTCCATGGAGCAGCGAAGCTGAGTCTGTTTCATGCCGCCCCCTCAGCAGGGCTCGCTGGGGGATGCCTTCTCGAGGCAATGGACCCGGGCCTCTTTCGCCTTTCCCCCATTTCCTTGATCCACAAGGTGCTTCTCAAGGCGAGGAGGGACAAAGGCGCAGGTGATTCTGATAGCCCCAGACTGGCCTCGCCAGTTCTGGTACCAGATCTCCTCAGTCTCAGCTCCAGGACTCATGGCAGCTTCCAGCTCGCCGGACCTGCTCTCAGTCAATCAGGGAAGGTGTTCCATCCGGACCTTCAATCCCTGCACCTGATTGGCCTGGTTCCTGAGCGGCTAGAGTTCCAGGCTTTGGGTCTTTCCGACGAGGGTCCTCAATGTAGTTGAGGCGTCCGTGAAGTCGACCAGAAAATGCTATGCCTTCAAATGGAAAAGGTTTTCCATTTGGTGTCGAAACAAGGGCTTGGACCCTTCCTCCTGTTCCTTGGCAAGCATCTTGGACTATTTATGGTCCCTTTCTAGTCAAGGGCTTAGGTCGGCGACCCTTAGGGTGCACCTGGCAGCCATCTCTGCTTACCCGAGGCGCGGGCGGAAGCAGTCCGATGGCGCAGGGAGAAGGTGGTCTGGCGCTTTTTCAAAGGCCTTGATCACATTCCCCTCAGTCGGGAACCCCACCTCCGTGGGATCTACTGCTGGTACTGGCAAAGCTCATGGGCAAGCCATTCGAACCTATGCACAGGTGTGCTCTCTCTCACCTGTCGTGGAAGACCGCCTTCTTGGTGGCTATCACGTCAGCCAGAAGGATGGGAGAGCTCCAGGCGCTTTCCATCGAGTCTCCTTACCTGGTCTTCCACAGGGACAAGGTTGTCCTGCGCCCCCACCAGAAATTCCTTCCGAAGGTGGTGTCGGAGTTTCACCTTAACCAGGTGTTGACTCTGCCGGTGTTCTACCCCAATCACACCTCGGAGGCCGAATATAGGCTCCATACTCTGGACCCTAGAAGGGCGCTCGCTTATTATAAGGAGCGCACGGCTGAAATTCGGGGAGAGGTTCGCCAGCTGTTTGTCACCTACGCTGAAGCACGCATCTGGCAGACCTGCAGCCAAGCGGACCGATAAGCAGGTGGGTAACCTCCTGCATAGATCTCTGCTATAAGTTGGCGGGCATGGAGCCTCCCAGAGGGATAAGAGCTCATTCTACCCGCCATACTGCTCTAGCAGTGGCTGCTTCAGGGACGTCCCTATCCAGGAAATCTGCAGGGCTGCTACCTGGAAGTCAGCAAACACCTTCATTACCCACTACCACATCGACCTTGAGTCACGCCGGGATGCTGGTTTTGGGGCCTCGGTTCTCAGTCTCTCTTTCCCAAGTAAGTATATGGAGTGTGCGTCTTGCCTCCCTCCTCCCGGAGAACTGCTAGGAGTCTGCCAATGAGTGTGGATGAACAACATATCCATGTCCCTAGAAATACAGGTTACTCACCTGTAACAGGAGTTCTAGGAATGGTATATGTTGTTCATCCTACATTGACCTCCCGGCTTGACGCAAGGACCTGAGCTTCCAGCGGGCCAGATCTGGCGTCATGGGGCGGAGCCGAGAGTTATACCACCCGGGTGGGTGGGAGGAGCAAGCTTGAAGACCTTCCGGCAAGATTTAAAGCGGCAAGGATACTGCCAATGAGTGTGGATGAACAACATATACCATTCCTAGAACTCCTGTTACAGGTGAGTAACCTGTATTTTCTGTACCCAGATTCACTTGATTGGCTGAAACAGCTTCAGGCCTAGAATTTTGGGTGATGCCTACCTTGTTATAGTATCTGTTCTCTGTGTTTCAGGGACCCAGCTTCCTCTTGCAGATTATTTAGCATCTGAAAATATGTGTTCCGATGCCATTGGGACAGTCTGTCTCAAAGTCCTTTGTATACTAACAAACTTATCCCCCTTTCAGGAACCATTACAGTGAAAGTCCACACTACTTAAGAAACACTGCTGGGCTGCTAGGAATCTCACAAAAAGGCAACTTTTCTCATCTTTGATCAATGCCACTTGGCCCTCCTCTGCTACAGAAGGTACTAGCATTTGGCATAATATTTCAGACTACCAGCAAATGTCTGGTTATTACACTAAACAGGATTAAAATATCTTCTTTGGCACTTTGAAAGGGGGATTTGAAGATGTGTGTAGTTTGGAGTAGCACAGAAACCTAACAAGACTAAAAAAGTCTGCTTTGGCACTGGGAATGAGGTGTTAAAGGATGTGTAGTTTGGAGAGATGTACGAAATCCAAACAAGATTAAAATATCCTCTTTGGCATGGAGAAAGAGATGTTAGAGTTTGTGTATGTCTGGAAAGATACAGTACACAAAAACCAAACAACACTAAAATATCCTCTTCAGCATGTGAGGCCACCTTGGAGAGTTGGTGTTGAGTATGAAAACCAGACATGGGTGTTGAATGGAGGTGAGACTCTTAGCTGACAGATAGGTTGTGTGCAGGGAGACCAGTACGTACACACTCATTGCTGGCCAGTCAAAGCGTGGCGCTGGTGTCTGCTGTGAAGTCAGCAGCTTGCCTGCCTTCTTGGCAGGAGATAGGAAGTTCCGGATCATCAGAGTGGTGCCATGGTGACCCAGATCTTAAGGGTTGATCCTTGGCAACCTGTATGGTCACAATGTAGCCATGATGACCCAGATCATCAGGGTGCAGCCGTTGTGACCCATACCATCAGGATACAGCTGTGCTGACCCCGATCACCAGGGTACAGCTGTGGTGACCCCGATCATCAGGATGAAGCCATGCAGTGGTGACCCTAATCATCGGGATGCAGCTATGGCGACCCAGATCCATCGTGCAGCTGAGGTGACCTGCATCATCGGGACGTGCCATGGTGACCTGGATCACTGTGGTGGTGCCATGGTGACCCAGATCATTGATGACTGCCGTGGTGACCCAGATCACTGTGGTGGTGCCATGGTAACCCAGATTATCAGGGTGAAGGACTTCAGAGAAATGAAGAATGCTCTGGTTTGCTGTGTTACTGATTAACCCTTAGTTCATATTTTTTATTCAGAATTTCAGTTTGGTCCGAGAGGTGAACAGCCATAGTTCAACTGGTTTGATTCTTTTTGATGATCAAACTTAGCCACACTGCCACTTTACTCAGTAGCAGTGTGCTGATTCTTTTCCGTTTCTCCTCGTCCAGGAACAACCACCCACCTGCTCTCCATTCTGCTCCCTCTCTTTTCTCGGTCAAAGCCCTTCTCTGTGACCTATCAGTACATACCTGCACAGTTAGACCCTCTGTAATTTGCAAATCACTCACTTTTTGCTGCATTTTTGAAATTTCTTTTGACCTCAATTTGTTCCTAATTTGAATGTTTGACTTAAACCCACCTAGTTATGCAAATTTAGTATTGATCAGCACTACTGAACTTATTCTTGCTTCTGTATGTCTCTAAATTATATTCTCCCTCCCCAGTTGCACATGGAAACAAGCTTTGGCTTGGCTCAGTGTGCTTTACCCAGTCAACAAATTTCAAATTCATTCATTTAGAATTGGACCAAAATACACACACACACACACAGTGCAGCTTTAACTGGCTTCTGCATCTTCAGTGCCATAACAGCAGTGCACATAGCAGGAAAATAAGGCAGCTGCTTTCCCACCAATGTCAAGTGCTCTTTATTTGTAGAATCACTCTTCTTTCATGAAACACTTGAGGAAAAAAGCTGCCTCCCTCACTCACTCACACTTTCCTTTCCTGTCATTCTTCTGTCTACCTCTCTCTCTCTTTTCCCCTTCTCTCCTTGTCTCTCTCTTTCACTTCCTCCTTGTCTCCTCCTTCTCTCCTCTGTCCCCCCACTCTCTCTCTCTCACTTTTCTCCCGTCTCAAGTCTCTCTCTTTGTTCTGGTCTCTCCCTCCTTATCTCTCTCTCTCTCTCTCTCTCTCCATCTATTTCCCTCTCCCCCCCTTCTCCCTCCTGTTTCCTCCCCCTTCAATCTTTCTCCATTCTCCCCCCTCCCATCCCTCTCGTCTTTCTGCTTTTCCATCTCTCATTCTCTCTCTCTCTCTCTTTTTTTTTTATTCCCCCTGACTTTGCTTAAGAGCCTCTGCTGCCCCTGGTGACATCACAGCTGCATCTTCGGCACTTAAACCTCGTTACCGAGGCAACAGCTAATGTCTCAATGTCATTCAGCACATAATTATGGACTGGATATGAAATATGCTTTGTTAAAGAGCCTGTGTGCTTACTGAGAAACCAAACGTGACCTCCTTTTGTCTTGAGACTGGATAAGAGGTGAATATTTTATGCATCAACAAAAGAGAAGTGTGTACAGAGTAATGCCGAAAGTATATATTAAATTAGAATTAAAAGAAGTGTTTTCTAAATTGATTAGCAGCCATTTCATAAGATATTATATACCACTAATGAATAATAAGATAAATTGTATCTATGTGTTCTTGCACTGTTTTTATCTGTATTTTCAGTTACTCTTGAAAATGTATTTCCCAAGTTGTTTATAACCCTGTTCCTCTCATCTCAAATCTTTCCCTTGCCTACCTAGGGTCGGGTCGTTTCAAAATCAATCAATCAATAAATATATTGCCAACAATATGTACTTTCCCTTTGTCTTGTCTCATGTGTTGTGCATGTCACAAATGGTAACATAGTAATTTAATGTCAGAAGGGAGTCTGTGTCCATTAAGGGTATACCGTTATGTGGGCGACACAGTTAGGGTGCCACAACCAGTTTGCCTGTCATGCTGGCGAACTGGATTTTGTGGTTCGGCAAGGGAAGGTGCCATCCGGGTGTTGTGCCCTTGCCCCATACAACTCTGACCTGGAGGTGATTATATTAAAGTTCGGGGGTAGGGGGTGGTGCTAGAAGTAGCTGGCCCCCCAGTAAACAACCAAACGTGCCCAGGGCATTGAACAAAGATCGGTGTCCAGGCGGCACAATTGCCAAGCTGCGATGTTCGCTGTCAGCATTGTGCTGCAGCCTAATGACAGTCACGGTTTTCTTGTCCCTTAACATGGGTGAACCTCTGTTAAGCACCTTACCTGCTCTTCGTAAGCAAGAACCAACAAGTATGCTGTACAAACATGTACTAATTTATAGGATTTTCTGCCGATCTTACCACGCAGAGTACCCTGTAATTCCCCAGGTAAGCAGAAATTTGTCCAGGCTTAGCTTGATGGCCTGTACTGTCTTTACGTCCACTGCTTCTACTTGTAGACTGTTCCATAGGTTCAACACCCTGAGGGAGAAGTGCCTCCTAATGTAATGTTACCCCTGAATTGTTACCTCTGAATTTACCACCTATGAACTCTATTGCATGTCCCTGCCTTCGGCTGGAGCACACCAGAGCAAATATTTCTCTCTGACTGACCCTGTTGATATCCTTCAGTATGTAGAAGATGAAGATCATGTCCCCCCTCAGCCTCCTTTTCTCCCGAGTGAACTTGTTAATGGCCTCTAGTCTTGCCTCATAGCTTTTATCCTCCATACCTGTGATCATTTTGGCGGCCCTGTGTTGCACCCTGTCTTTTACATCAATGTGTTCTTTTGTATTTGGGAGCCCAGAACTTCACACAGTACTCCAGGTGGGCCCTGACCACCCATGACATGTAAGGTCATAGAACTACTTCCCTGCTCTGTTGGTCACCCCTCTTTAAAGTTTCCATGCATTCATCCAGCCTTCAAGACAACAGTTGCTCCCAGCATGCCATGCTTTAAACCTTTGCCTATTATGACCCTCAAGTCCTTTCCTACTTAAACCAAGCAGAACTTGCTGCAAGCAAACTGGGCCCAATCGGTGCAGCTCCCAAATAAGGTGGCTTACCTCACACAATAGAACAGTCCATGCAAAGGTGGTGTGCGCACACAAGGAATGCAGGAGGCAGAAATACTTGTGAACAAATCTTTACTTATAGTTATGCCTCTTTTATTAGCAGGCTAATAAATATGTGGTTTCAACAACGGCTATAAGCAGCATTCTGTAACGTTACAGGTGTAAACACAAACGCAAACCATTGCGGTAACGGTTTTGCCCTCTGTAACGTTACAGAGGCATAGTATGGACAGGGCCTTAATCTGAGATTCCAGGAGTCTTGACTAGTTGCCTCCTCCTGAAGTTTGTCCCCATCCTCAAATGAGTCCAATACTCTAGCCAGCTTAGTGTCATGCCATGTTGATTTAAGTAGACCCACAGATAGACCTATACATCATAAGAAATATTAAAGGAACACTAATAGCTTTTTGTCAGATTTTTTTAGCCCCATGAAAAACAATACCTGTCTGTAACCATCAGTAGCAGTATCCTTCCTATGAGCATTCAATCCAGTTTAGCAGTACCCTTCCTTTGTATAGTGCTTGAGTGAGTTAAAATGAGCATTATCCCAGTGTTGGTAACATTTTAGATATCTACCTGACCTGGTGGCAGCTGACTCCTGCACATGTACATTCAACTTGGCGCTAAACTGTGCGTGTACAGGTTTGCATTTTTAACTTGCACCAACAAAGCGATTTCCTAAAGTTTATAGTGTTGTGAGTGCGCTGTGAAAATGAGTGCTCTGGCATGTTTAATTCTATGTTTGCAACTGAAAGCCTTGCCCTGGGCATGCACTTAGCGTTGATGTTAATGTGCATGCCCTGAGTTACTAGCTTTTGATTTGAAACTGTCGAATTAAACATGTTAAAGCACTGTTTTAATAGTGCAATCACTTCTGGCATGAAGGACACTATAAGCGTTTAGAAAATTGATTTTGTTGGTGTTAATTAAAATAAATTTGCACTTCATGAGTTCAGAAGCGCTTTGGCGCCATGTTGAATGTGCTCGCAGGAGGAGCAGGCGGCGAGGGTTCAATCAGGACAAGCAAATGTCTAAGATTTCATCAAACTTGGATAAATGCTCAGTTTAACTGCACTAAGCCACCAATAGTAGAGATAAGGGGGTATAAGTTTTCATGGGGCTAGGAAAAATCTGTCAAAAAGCCTGACAGTGCTCCTTTAAACAGGTCTCCAGCACAAATTGCATATTACTGACTTGATGATATCTCTTTACATTGTTTCCTAGTGTTACCAAATCAGTGCAGGGCATTGGGAACTAACAGCAGAAAACACTGAAATGGAAAGTTCTAAGCAGTAAGAGTGTGAGTGTAAGCCACACCTGGCAGCAATAAAAAATAATCAGAGTAGCCAGCCCTTCGATGCAGCGAAGCTCACAACACCTGTAACCTGAGGTCGGGAACAAACTCAGGTCGCCAGGGGCAGCCAGGAAAGGATGAGTGAGAATCCCAGAGGGCATGATGTGGGTTATAATCCCCTGCTGCTATACTGCCACCTATGTGACTGCAGGTGGCAGTGCAGTGAGGAAAGCGTAATGGGCAGAGGGACACAGGCTGGGTTCCGCCCAGCACACTTGCATACAGATGCGTGGGGCTTCAAGTATGCTGGCAGCCTGAGGAGTGGGGAACTAGAAAACCAAAGAAAGTACTCTGGTGCATGCAGGATGACCCATAGCATGCTCGGGCTCCGACTCTTGCTACTAGCCTCCCCTCCCCATGGACTTTGCCTGCCTCTACACCAGCAGGAGTAGGGGATATTGCATGACTAAGGCTGAGACCCGCTTTGGGCAGTAAGCCCTGGGGCAAGGAATTGGGTAAACGCTAGGGATGCAGGCAGGTGAGGGTGAGGCTGAGCCCAACCTGGGGAAGTGGACTGCACCAGAGAGAAAGGGGCATAAAGAATAACTTAACAAAATTAAAATGAAATATAGAATAATATATGGGGTGGTATGTGTAACAAGAATTTTACACACACCCAAGGTGTTGGATATAAACCCGCGAGAAGCGAGGGTTTTATCTAATCACTTCAACACAAATGCGTGTGAAAATTTGAGTTTCTGCACCACCACATATTTTATTTCACATAATTGCTGAGTTTTGCTTTTTATACAGTGATTATATAAAATAAAAGGATATTCCTGTAGTCCGTGGTTTGGTTAGGGTTCAGTGCGAGGTCTGCGGTTGCCTTTATTTATTTATTTAAAAGTTTATTTCAGTCAGCAGAAAGTTTTTTTTTTTCATGGCAGTTGATCTTGTGTTTTAAAATCACCTACTGCTGAGTCCGAGTTGTGGTTCAGTCTCCGGGGAGCAAGACAAAGGGGCCAGCGGTCGAGATGAAGAGCTCGGCTGGTGCATGCGTGGAGCAAGGAAAACCCAGCCTGTGTTTGCTGTTATAAACTTTCCCTTATAACGGCAAATTACGCCATGGGTTTCGCTTATGGTGGAAAATGGGAAACCCAGTTATTATTATTAAATTAAACAGCCAAAACATGTCAGAATAGTGTCTGTAACTAAATGTAATATACAAGATGTATATAGTGTTTGTTTTTTATCAGATCGAAATTTGAAAAAGAAAAAAATAAATACAGTTCATATTTAGTGGCCTTCTTTAGAATAAAAGATTGGCTTTTTTTTTTTTAACTCTCGATAGTTGATACTGTTCTTGTAGCACCAAACCAGTAACTTGTGAATCAAGTAACTTGCAGCTGGTGTAGAGATAGAGGGATACAGAAGCACTTGTTAACATTCTTATATTGGTAATTTGCTGTTGAATTGTGCAAACTATACTTGAAGCTGGAGACTGGTAGAATCCTGGCTTGACCAATGCAGTTGTCAAACTCAGTTCTCTATAAAGATTCACACTCTTAGGTTTGTTACCTGAATGCTAACTGCTGAACTGGGCTGTGATTCCTATCAGTGAACACACACACACAATCCTACTAAAGTGGATAACACCTCACCCTGACTTCCCACTCCTAACAGTCCAGTCAGTTTATGTGGTTGAGAAATTAACACACATGGCTTACATTCACTGGACATTCTTTCTTTTGGAATTATTTGGACTGGCAGAGGCCCTGAGGAGTTCCCATTCAGGCCATAAACCAAGCACTGGAGTTATTTTTTTAAAAATATATGTGTAGGGGTGGGGGGGTGACAAGGGCAACACGCCTGTCTAGACACTAGGTCACAGGATAGGGCAGGGTAAAACTAGGCAGACTGGATGAACCAGTGGTCTTTTCTGTGATCTAAGTAATAGAATATGGAACTGATTAAGCGGTGGTTCCTGTAGCCTGTTAAGATGGCATGGCACTTGTGTCAAACCTTTGAAAAATCCTAGGGTTGTGACACTGGACAAATAACAAGGTATGTTTGTTCAATTATTTCATTATTTTACACTTTTAAAGGGAATTTTGATACATAGGCAGTTGTTAGAAACTGTAAAGTTTAGCTGGTTGATCCGTATCTCTCCCCCCACAATACTACTGAACTAAAAGTGCCAGAGTCCCCTGCAGCCAACTCCTTGATAACGCAAACTACGAGCTAAGCACTGGAGGACATCTAATGGCTGGTAGTTCAGTATGTAAAGTAAACACTGTCAGACAGGATTTTCATGCTTAGTCTACTGGTACCAATCATGCTGACTCCATGCACCTAGAAATAGCTGATGTGATCCATTACTCTATTTAACACCTCATTGGAGATGGAAGTGGGTCCAGAGGAATGGAAGAGAGACGATGTGGTCCTCTGCACAAAGCGGCAGCAGGGTAGGGTAGAGGCTAACAACTACAGACCACTCAGTCTCACATCAGTAGTGGGGAAATTAATGGAGTCCCTGCTGAAGGAGAGACTGATGGAGTACCTGGAGACATATGGCTGCGTGACCACTGGCAGCATGGCTTCACTGGAGGGAGGTCACGTGAAACAAATCTCATAGAGTTTTCTGACTGGGAAACTAGGGAAGTGGATCAGGGCAGGGCAGGGCAGTGGATGTGGCGTATCTGGGCTTCAGTAAGGCCTGTGACACTGTACCATACAGGAGGCTAGTAAAGAAACTTAGCAGCCGATGAGTTGGGGAGAAAGGGGTAAACTGGGTATCGAACTGTTTGAGAGACAGGAGGCAAAGGGTGGTGGTAAACGGCAGTCACTTGGAGGAGAGGAGAGTGAGCACTGGAGTGCCACAGGGATTGGTACTATAAGAGACATTGCTGAGGAACTGGAGGGGAAGGTGCGTCTCCTGCAAGGCACAAAAATCTGCAAGAGGGTGAACACCCAGGAGGGGGTGTAGAGAATGCAGAGAGATCTGGAGAACTAGAGGAGTTGTCCAGGATGTGGCAGCTGGGTTTCAATGCCAAAAAGTGCAGAGTCATGCACTTGGGGGGTAACCTGGGGACTGTGTATAAGATGGGGAGAGGTACTTACAGTTACCAAGCAAGACAGGGACATTGGGGTGAGCATATCTGATGATCGCAAGGGGGACAAGGTAGTAGGTAAGGCGAGTTGGATGCTGGGATGCATGGGGGGATCTCTACCAGGAGAAGGGAGGTGGTGTTGCCTCAGTATTACTCACTGGTGAGACCCCACCTGGCATACTGGACCCAGTTCTGGAGGCTGCACCTCCGCAAGGATATTGATAGGGTGGAGGCAGTCCAGAGGAGGGCTGCTGAAATCATGCAGGGTTTGCATGGGAAGCCATATGAGGAGAGAGTGCAGGAGCTGGACATGTACTCCCTGGAAGAAAGGACAGCGAGAGGGGACATGATTGAGACCTGTAAGTACCTCACTGGGGTGAACAAGGTGCAGGGGGAGCTTCTTTCAAACGAGGAGGAACCATAGTACATGGGGGCATGTTATGAAACTTGGGGTGGGGGCGAGTTTAAGAGGGTTGTGAGGAAATACTTCTTCACAGAAAGGGTGGTAGACACCTGGAAACAGCCTGCCATAAGAGGTGGTAGAGTGAAGACAGTGGGGAGCCTCAAGCATGTGTGGGATAGCCGTGGTTATTGTAAATAGAGAGGTGAGGGAGGAGGTGGGACACCTGTGACCAAGTAGAGTCCAGGGTATAGTGTTAGGCAGGGAAAATAGGGTAGACTAGATGGGCCTACTGGTCCTTTTGTCTACACTTTCTATGTTTCTATTACATAGTGCTGGCTATAGCTGTCTCTACAGTATGCTCTCGCACTCAGTCCCAGTCATTTAGATGTCTGCTTACCGAGGTGGAGAGAGGAGGGTCTGTGCTGGTGGCTGCCCATTGCCTTGCTCACAGTTGAGTATGGTCTTTTAGACTGTTGGGCGCCAGGCGTGGGGTGGAGGATAGTGGTTTTTGAGTTGGTGTGCTGGGGGGTGTGTGTTACAGTCATTTGACAACATGGATTGAGGCTGGAGGGGTACCACTGGGCCACCAGGGTAAATTTTAATTTACAGCTTGGATTGGGGCAGGAGAGGGAACCACTGGACTACCAGGTAAGAGCTTATCTTACAGTGGGGATTGGGTAGGGGTGGGGGTGGGTACCACTGGACTTTAAGGTAGATTTAATTTTACAACAGAGAGCAGGTGTTGTTTTTTTTTGGGGGGTTACCACTAGACTGCTAATTATTTCTACATTAGTGTACTGGCATTGGGTGAGGGCAGCAGCCAACTCTCTGCACTATGTTTCTGTGTGTACAGTTGCGTGGAGGCATTGCACAGAGCTGCTGATGGCCACATAATGGCATGCACGTAGCCCCTTAGCACCTTTTGTGCCATATGTGGTCATTGGCATGCTGGCATCTGAATATGACACCAGTAGCAAAGATGTGGTGACCAGTTTGGGATGGTGGTGTCCCTGTTTGCTCCTGAGTGTCTGTTATTGGGTTGGGGGGCTCAGTTATGGCATTTGTGCAGTGTTACCACAGTCTAATATTCATGCAGGTAGCACACGCCGGACAGAGTGTGCTGCCCGTATGAATATGCCTCTCCATGACCACATGCTGTTTCCGCATAAGGTGCTATGATTTGTGTGAAGAAAGCAGTTTTCTTGATGCCAAATAGCAACAGTCCATTTCAGAATTCTGCCCTGTTATATTTGCCATATTGTTGTTTGTTTTATGGGGAATATGTCGCCTCCCATCTTGATTTGTGGGATCACTACTGCCGCGGTTTGACAAGCAGCCAGCAAGAGCAAGTAAATGGCACAATCACGGTGGTTTCTTGGCAGGGTTTTGGCATGGCTAGGTGATTTATACCTTCCGTCCCAGGAGCTGAGTGTGCTTCACCAGCAATGCTGTTGCTCCGTATCAGTGATAGAAATAGGGGGATATAACTGCAAGGAATGGTGAGTGTCAGTAAGGGGATGGTAAGGGGCAGACTGTCCTCCTCTTGGCCAAGTGATCCTTAGTCACTGCCACTGGGAGCTCTGTACCCAAGTCATTCGGCCATATTAGGATAAGGTGGGAAAGAAAGAGGCAAACATATGGGGACACTGCTCGAAAAACACAACAAAAATGGTTACTGTGTGTAGTGTGACATTGCTATAGTCAGTCATACCCAGTAAAATGTAATAAAGTTGGGCTTGAGTAATTGAAATGCCACTACCCCCATGCCCCTCCATCTAAATTGGAGGCTTGAGTTCCCATGGAATACTGGGTGGCTTTATCCGGTAACACCTTGATTGTCAGTTCCTAGGAAATGAGCACATAAAGTGCTGCTCTGTAGTGTCCAGAACATTTCATTCTGGTTTACTTGGAAGGAGGAAAAAAACAATTTTTTTTTTTTTTGGGAGGGGGGAGATGTTCACAGAACCATCTAGTCCCCCACACTCCAGTTACATCTTGGCAGGTTTTGCAGAAACACTGTTTACTCATGGAAACCTGGTTTGATAATTTATACTGAATTTATGTGGAGCTTTTAGGGTCTCTTACTCCTTTAAGGGGGGTCACCTCTTGTGTCCTTACAGAGCCAGACCTGTTCACCTTCAGTCTGCAGCTCTTTCACCTTCAACATGTGCAAGGAAACATTCTTACAAGCATAAGAGATCCTCGTGTGTACATAAAAAGCATAAATAACAGCACATTTTTTAACATGTACAATATACTTACGCATTTAAAAATATATACAAATCTTACAGTTTTCAATTTTTATTTTGTTAAAAAGTATTCCATTGCATAATATCAATAATATACGTTAGGGTGTGGGGTATCGCCATTTCTTAGGTGCATTAAGGCACTTGACCCGCAGCCTCGTGTCTCATTATGCACCCAAGGCATGGCTATATCTTCAATGAGGGTATCTCTAGCATCATACTACGCCTATGGAACTTATAGCCACCAGGCACTAGAACTACACAAAAACTTTTCTAGTTAGCTGTCTACAAGGGGTCACCCAGGACGACATCAGACACAGCAATGTCCTTCCCATATAAATGTGAACAGCCCTGTGCCCTCCTCAGTTATTTTCTAGCTGTCAACCTTTGCACGTCGAACTCCACGGAGACAACGCTGCTTCAGTCGACCGCCACATTTTGCTATTTACCTTTCTTTTCTCACCCTAGTTTTTTTTTTTTTTTTCAACTTTCTCTATCTCCTCTCTGGTCCCATAGATGGCTCTCCAGTGAGGCACACAGAGCATCTTGTTTCCCACCTGGCCTGAGGACCTTCTGAACTGGTCTGCAGCTCCCAGGAGCTCTCCCCCATCTCCACCAACCACCTGGCTCTGAGCCCCCCCGAGGTGGGACTGCCTTCACTCCTCCGGCAGTCTATCTACAGTCTAGAAGGGCAGCCGGAGATGGAGGAAAGAGAGACAGCGATCAGCCAGGTTGGACCCGGCGGTGGACATGGGGGACGTCCTCTGGCCCCACCTTCGCTTCTCTGGGTGCCAAGGTTTTTTCTGGTTTTTGTTCCCAGAGGCACAAACGTGCAATGATGGCCAACCCGCAACAGACACACTCCTGGCCGCAAGCAATCCGCTGCCACCTCCATACCCCAGTAGCGTGTCTCTTGCCTGTTGCGATGCCCCCAGTCTCCACTAGGAGACACCGTAACAGTGGGAGACGCCAGCCCAGCCACCCCAAGAGAGCCAGGCGTCTCAGATGCTCAATCCTCTCCCTGCCCCTGCCGATCCCCGATGACCTGAGCTTTTTCCCGAACCTGGGTCACCGGCAGGTCGCTAGGTGTGGCGTCCAGCGCCTCAACCCTCAGCGCCACTGGGCTGGCCTCTCAGCCTAGTTTTAGCAATCATTTAATTTATTTATTTTTGCATTATTTCTTTATCCCCCTATGTGCTCTGGGACCCACCACTCCTTCAGGTGGCCATGGTCTCCGACAACCCGTACTACTCCCATGTGCCTCCTTACCTCATATTGCAGCCTTCCCCGGCGTAACCCTCATTGACATCCTAAGCTGACATCAATGTTTGGCAGCCAGTGCACGCCTGACCCCTGGTGGAGGCTGGGGCTCAGTGTCACACAGCTGCTACAGTATGGGAAGTGGTGCACGGCAAACGCTTGATGGGGATGTGCGTTGGAGCATGCGCAACCCCATCACAGGCGTCATTGCATGCCGCATGACTGCAGGGCACAAGAAAAGCAGGAAAAATAGCTCCCAGCGGACGATGGGGGAGCTCGCAGGTCCCACACCTGGCTAGCCACGCTGTGAAACACTGTTCTGGGCTCGGTAGGGGAGGGCCTCTGCCGACTCCTGCCATGGGGGGTAAACCCTGGAAGATAGTGCAGGATGGTGGATGCCAGGGTGATGGGGTGGGGCTCCCTCCAATCGAGAAGGCCGTTGAGTAAAATTACCACAAAAAAACCCAGCAAGGACCTTGTTAGTAGAGCAGTTGCCTCCATTAATCTCCAAGTGGCCAAAGTAAATTGCCAATACTGACACCTTCTTGAACTAACGCTCCCCAAAATGGGGGGAAATATTGTAATGCTTTTATGCAGAAAACCATTTCAGTTCCATGCCATTTTCATAAAATATTTTTGACAGCTGTTGAATGGTTGTGAATTTGTCAAAGAAGTATAGTGGCTGCCATTCTTTTGATTATATCTGCTTTCTGAGTTCAAGTTTCAGAGGTGGCTGGCTCAGGATAAAAAAAATTGAAAAATCCCAATAAAAAATATAAATAGCTATTCAGACAATTCAAACATATATTCAGAATGTCAAGTGCCTTAATATAAAAGAAAGAGAGTAACCAAAGATGGATAGATATGTACATAAAGCACCTTGATTGATACCAGTGGCTGTAGTTGTGGGATTTCATTTCTTCGTTGTCATCCTGTATATATTCTTAGCAGGACATGACGTAATACGATAAATCATTATTCTAATAATGCTGCCATATATTTAAGAATGTACTTGTGCAACCAAACAAACTTGAAAACTATTTCAGGTGCATCAGAAAAAATGGAATGTATGAAACACGGGGGCGTCATTAAGGTATAGACAGCAGGGGTCGGCTCACCTTGGGCAGCTCAAGAGTGTGAAATGTTTGGGGCATTGTGCACTGCCTGTTTGCGTGTCTCCACGTTTGCTATGTCTCAACAAAGAAAATAAAGATCTTCGAGGATATCTTAGGCCACACATTTGGAACTATAGCCATCAGTGCTAGGACCACACAGAAACTTTTGCTAGCCAGGGCCACCCACTGTAACGTCCTGTTCCTGCGTCTGTATAAGCATGGGCGACCAGATCACACCTCAGTTCTTTTCCCATCTTAGATTATCCTTGTCAGACCTGCTGAAGGCAGTGCCGTTAAGCTGTCCATTGCCGTTTATTCTCTTATTTTGCTACAGTTTTATTTCATCATCTCTGCATGCTGCCAGAATCAAAAGAGCCTTTATTTCAGTATTGTAAGTGCGGAGAAAAAATTTATAAAGAAGTCACATGCACACAGTCTATGTGTGCTGTCTGGGCCTGTCTCACAATGTGAGGACTTGTGAGATTTGCCAGAGCTGCAAGACAACACTGCAAGGAAGCACTAGAGAATGTCCTCCTTCTCAAAACTTTGAAAGCCATGGAGAAGGAACAGGGCCACAAGTCGGTGTCTCCCTCACCATCGGCCAAGAAGCAGCAGCTAAAGTTGAAGGACTGGGACATTGAACGGTCACATCGTAGCCCTCCTTGTTATCTGGTCACAAGCATAAACTCAGAAAGAAAGATCTGCTTTGCTGGTGAGGTCCCAGTTGCGTTGAGACAAGGTATATCTACTGCGTCATAGCACCTCTGACTGCAGCCCCGATGAGACACCAGGGTTGGAGCTTGACTTGGTGCTGTCATACCTACTGTGGACAGTAGGACCCCACTGTCACTGGGCGAAATCCCATTGACACAAGTAGTCCCTGCACTTTTACATTGTGCCGTTGACTCTCACACTGTGCTGGTGTCCTTCTCAGAAATAAGAATAATTCTGCCTAGACTACCAAAACAAGCAGTTATTCTGCTGATGGAGCCTCTTGCTACGCAGCCCTCATCAACAGCTTCTATTAGCATGCTGCAGATTTCTTCCTCTCAACTGCCACTGGCATCGCCGATGCATTCTGTGGCTCTCACTGTTGATAAAGACATTGATGAGGAACCAGTTATCCACAACAGGGTATGGGGTTATAGGCATTTAATACATGCTTCGAGTGCGTTATGAGGCACGAGAATGCAGGCCAAGTGTCCTCACAGTACCCGAGGTGTGGATTAAATGCCTATAACCCCATACTCTGGAGTGGGTTATTGTGCTTATAACATGGGTTATGTTGACAAACAGAAAAAAAATACAGAAAGGTGTGTTTTCCCTGTTTAAATAAGGAAAAAGTTATGGTGAAAAGTAGTCCACAGATTTAATGCATATGTCACTGACGTTTATGAACACACAAATGCCAGAAATATATGCTTCAAATGATTTCTGACATTTGTTTTTCCATAACACTTTGTAAGACTTACTCCTGTTCAGGTATCTTGTCTCCAGCAGATTTCTATAGCACCGCACTCTCTGTCTGAGCTGGCTGAGCACTGTTGCTGAGATGAGGGGTGGGGTGGGGCTCATCCTCAGGAACAGAGTGGTGAGGAACTGAGGTGCCACATTAAACAGTGTTGTTCACTACTCTGTGATGTAAGGCAGTGGACAGGTGTGTGAGACCAGGTCTGTTGCTGCCCCCTGTGTCTCTCTCCCTGTGTCTTGCAGCACCACGTTCCGCTGCTTGCTCGCACTCTCTCTCGCAAGCAACAGCTTCAAAGCAGATATAAAGAGGCGAGCATAGGAATGCACACCTGAACCAAAACACTTGGCACCAGTGCAAACTGCTGAATGTGGGATGGGGATGTAGCACACTGAAGAAGCACGTCTGCTCACTGTGACATTACAATCTGATTGACAGTATCAGTTCATTGTGGGATGGGGGTACAGCTGCCAGTAGTGCTTCCCACGGACTTAAATAAAAACATAGATAATTACAAATACATAAATAAACACTAAGTTCCAGACACAGAGAAAGAGAGAGAGAGAGAGAAACACACACACACAACTTCAGGAATTCTGCATTAAATATCCCGGTTTCTCACTCCCTGTCAGTGTGGTGCTGAGCGATGCTGGGTGGGCTGGTGGTGAGCAAACTCTGCTGGGCTCCCAGTCTCTCTCTCCACTCCCAGGACTGTCTCCTGGTCATAGTGCGGGTGGTGAGCAGTGAAACAATGTACACAGTCCGACGTGTGAGACTGAGACACAGAGGGAGAGAGATAGAGGGCACTGCAGGAATTCTTTATTAAATGTTCCAGTCTCTCTCTCTCTCTCTCTCGCTGTCAGTAAGGGTGCTCAGCCTTGATGTACAGGCAGGCGGGGGTTTAAATGGCTGTCTTTTTCTTTTGGAATATGCAGGACAGAATGAATCCCGATGGCACTTTCCCTGACTCCCTCTGCTGAACCATGGATTAAATAGGGAATTTAATCCACAGTCAGGTGATGGTGTTTAGCCAGTGACATTGCTGGCTGCTCTGAACACTTGTTATAAGTTGAATATAATCCTCACCTCATGATTTTAGAGGAGATTTAGAGGAACAGTATGAGGGAGAACAATATGTTGCAGCTGGTTGTAATTCCACTCTCTCATCCTGCAGTTTACCCTGTGATCTCCTCCTAAGGATCCAGCCTTTCAAGTCATGATGCAGCAAATGCAGTCTGCCATGGGTTTTACTGTGGAAGAGGAAGAATAATAAAAATGTGGACTGTTTACATTAACACAGCCTACTTGAGTGATCTCTGCTCCCATCTGCGCTTCAGCCATAAATCTGCCATCATTAATTGGGGTAGAGGGTGATGTGACCACACTGCAGAATTTGTACTTTAAGGTTCTTAAGTTTTAGCTCGAGGGCAACACCTCAAGGCTGAAATGCTGCTGTTTGCATGACTCTTAAATACACCCTATACTAGGAAAACCATTATTACTAAAATGAGTCATTTTTTCTTCTTGCCTTGAAGTCACAGTTCTCTGCATATGGTATCACAACTTGTTATTACAGAAATTATTCTGATGTGACAAGCAGATGATTATAATTTAGGGCAGGAAAAGCAGTAGGGACCTCAAAAGTTTTAAGTGGCAGAGAGCTTGGTGTCGTGAAAATCCCTTTAGTAATAAAGGCTAAAATGTCCCAAAGTTCATATTTATTTGAAATGTTTTGATATTTGAGTCCTGTTCGTTCCAACAGGAATATTTTTTGCAGCAGTGCTCGATATTAAAGGTTTTGCTAGGTGGCCACTAGTATAAACTTTCACTAGCCAAAGTGAAATCTCTGGTAGCCAAACTATCTGGATTTGTCTAATGCAGAAGCCAAAATCCTGAGATTACAGAAACATTTTTCCTCGATTGAGTCAAAGTCTTCAAATTGAGTGTAAGTCCCCAAGTGCAGAAACATTTCTGCAGTTGAGTCAAATGGCATAAAGTTTTTCCACATTTTGGATACTTAGAAAAAAAATGTGATTCACCCCTGTTGCAACCTGACGACATCTCCACAGGTTGCAGTAAAGTTCAGGTTGTAGTGTTTTTTTTTTTTTTGAAATTCAAGTTTATTATTTCACAAAAGAAAGGAAAAATACACCATACCATAGTATTAGGAAACCAATCAGTAAACCAAGAAACAAATCAACCCCCAGTCACTATAACAAAAGGCAAAATAACAAACCTAATAGTTTCAAAAGACAACGTAAACATGTTTATCCATAAGCGGAAACTGAGAAAAACCAAATCCCACCCCACCCCAAGGTGCACCACTCAAAACATAGCTAGCAACTTTCAAAGTCTGGATATCACATTTCAAGCTACCATCTTTTACTGGCTGTGTTAATAGGTCTACAATACAGTGAGAGAGACTGGGTTATATCACTTTAAATCATATACTAGAATGGCAGTCATTATATAACATAAAGTGAGGGTCAGGGATCAGATCACAAAAACTTAATCTCCTGGTAGGTAAAAAGGACTGAAGTTTACCCCATCTTTTATAAAATAGATCCATACGCTGCTTATAGCTGGCAATCAAGCTTCGGACTGGAGGTGCGGCATCAATTCTTTAACCAATCCACAAAGGATAATACTAATTGGTCTTTCCAGTGCCTTAACACCAATTTTTTGACTGCCATCGAAATCAGAGCTATATGGTACCCGCGGCCCACACAGTCTATATGAGAAAGAACCCCTCATACGCAGATACCTGGAGAGAAAAACCTGCTCAGACCCAGAAGGGATCTAGACTATCAATAATAGCGGACCAAGCGGGCCACTTTAGAGAACTCCCAGAAAACATGAATCAAGTTACCCTCATCCCGAAGACCACGGAAACACCGTGAGGAAGAGATCATCTTACGCTAAGATAGCTTGACTGGAGTGTAGTATAAGTTATTGACAATATTATACTGACTAACGAACCTATCCTGAGTATGGTATTTGTGCAAGTTAGGCCATAGGGTTCTCCAAGATGGCACCTCCTCAGGAAGTTACGCTCCAGAGCAAGGGACTAGCTACCTCCTCTTCAAGTTGAAAGTCAATAGATAGGGAGTAGATCTGTGAGATGGAATGGGGTTGAGATGCCAGCCTAATGATATTAGAATAAAAGGGTGTACCATAGGCGGTTTAAATACCAAACCAAACTTGTTACAGACCAAATGACGGAGTTGGAACACTTTAAAAGTCTCTGTACTTGGGATACCAAATTTGGCGAGGATATCGCCTGATGTGAGAAGAGAGGTTGAATTATACAGCTGTTCTACCCTGGAATCCTTGAGTTGTGACAACCAAGTTACTCCTACCCTCGAATCACCAATAACAAGATTGGGATTGGAGGTAATTGGTTGTCCTAAATCCGTTTTATTAGAGATCCGGAAGAACCTAAGACATTGGGCCCACACTTTAAGAGAAACCGCCACCGTATTATTAGAAATCAAGTGTGAAAATGAACTCGGAGTAAGATAGGGTAAGGTAGCTATGTCAAATTTAAGTTCAGAAAGAAAGGTCGATTCTAAGTGAAGCCATACCGGGGAGGAATTCTCAGGACTTGCTGTAAACCACTGTCCCAACTTGGATAGATGGGCCGCCCAATAATAGAGCTGAAAATTGGGAAGTCATAGACCTCCCTTGTCTTTAGGGAGCGAAGGGAACCATAAGAGCAGCGTGCCCTTTCCTTTTCAGATGAAGTAGAAAACATACTATGGAGCCGTGTGAAAAGGAAAGAGGAAGCCAGAGATTGGTGAGGTTCAGTGGGTAGAAAATCCGGGGAAGAACGTTCATTTTAATAATATTGATTCTGCCCATCAAGGAAATAGGAAGAGATGCCCAACGTTGCAGATCCTGACTAACCGAGTCTCTAATCTTAATTAGGTTTAATTTCTTGAGCAGAAATGGGTCAGTGGAAAAGTGAATCCCAAGGTACTTAAGGGAACTGGAAGTCCATCTCATTCCAAAGGGTAGGAAGCAGCTCTTGAAGACATAATTATTTAAAGGAAAATCTCACTTTGATGTGTTTAATTTGTAACCAGAAAAGGAACTAAAATGCCAAATAATATCTAGAGCTGCTTCTAACGATGCGACCGGATCAGACAGATGTAACAGAACATCATCTGCATACGCAGAAAGAACTAGCTCCTCCCTAAGATCCTAACCCCATTCACCGGCGAGGATTTAAGCTGAATCAACAGAGGTTCCAAATACAAATTAAACAACAAAGGAGAGAGGGGCAGCCTGTCTCGTGCCTGCAAGAGATTGAAAGAAGGATAGAACCCGTTGCAATAGATTTTCGGAGGGACACTTATATAGTACCTGGATCATATTTAGGAAGGGGGATGGGAAGCCCATTTCTTCCAGAACAGCCCATAAAAAGGACCAGTCGACCCGGTCAAATGCTTTTTCAGCATCTAAAGAGACCAGAACAAGTGGTTCTGAAACTGACCGGGCGTACTGTGAAATATGGGACAGTGTCCTTAGATGATCAGCAGCAGATCTCCCTGGAACAAAACCTGCTTGTTCAGGGCTCAGGAGGTCTGTCCAGATCCTTTTAATCCTTTCGCCGAGAATTTTAGCCAGTATTTTAATATCATAATTCTGTAGGGAGATAGGGCGTTAGCTAGCTGGGTCTGAGGGCTCTTTGTCTGGCTTAGGAATTAGGACTATGGTGGCCTCAAACAAGGCCGAATCGAGATCTGAAGCCACCTGAAAGTAGTTATATAATTTAAGCAGAATAGGGGTCAAGTCCTTAGAAAACTTTGTAAAATTCACTGAAATCCATCTGGACCCGGTGATTTGTCTGGGGCAAGGGAGGCAATAGCGTCTGGATCTCCTCAACTGAGATGGGCGCCACTGAGCGTTCCTGCTGGGAGTCGGTATGCTAGGAAGAGCCACTCCACTTAAGTAACCTTTAAGGTTAGCTACAGAGTGGGATGTGGGAGGGGGACTATAAAGACTAGAATAGTATTCCCGAAAGTCCGAGCAACTCTCTGGGCGAGGAAACCCTCGTGCCAGATGAGGAAACCAGAGAGGAATAATCCTCGAACTCCAATGCTTTGAGACGTAGAGCCAGAAGTTTCCCAGATTTCTCACCGAGGTCTATACTTAGCCTGGGTTTTGACCAGATAATACTCAATCTTATCTTTCAAAAGATCCGAATACTCATTTTTGACTGAAAGCAGTTCCTTAAGATCTGACACCGAAGAGGATAGTGAGTACTTACCTTCCAGATCTCTGATCTTACCCACTAATTCTAACGCCTTGGCTAACCGTGCCTTCTTCCTGAGGGAAGCTATCTGAATAAAGACCCCCCTAAGATAGCACTTTAATGCCCCCCATACCATGTCCACCCTAGGGGTAGAGTCCAAATTGTCTGCCAGAAACAGAGATATTTTCGAACTAGTCTCCGAAACACAGTGCCGGTCCTTCAATAGTTGGGTATTTAATCTCCACATGGAGTCACGGGCAAAATCATGTCTGATGGACAAACGTATCAAACCAAAGCATGGTCTGACACAACTATCGGTTCTATACCGGAGAGAGAGACCATCGGGAGAGAGGAGACACTCACTAAAATCATATCCAGTCTAGATTTAGTGCCATGTGACTGCGATTGAAAGGAGAAGGCCCTAAAAGAAGGGTTAGCAACACGCCACGGGTCACCAAGACCTAACAACGAGACCATCTCACAGAGGGCTTTCTGTGCTGAGGAAGGCGCTCTTCTATCTTGGGGATCCCTGTCCAAAACGGAGGGGAAAGGTACGTTCCAGTCCCCGCCCAGCACATATTGAGTCGGCAAAAAGGCAGCCAGCTTGTCTGTCAACCTCATAAAGAAGTCTGGATCGCCTCCCACCGTCCATATACACCGATCCCAGTACCACATTTTCTCCATTTAGGTTACCCTTTACTAAGATGAATCTCCTTCCGGGTCTGAGCAGGTCGAGTCCTTGATGAACAAAACGTGTTTTTAATTAAGATAGCCACCCTCTACTAAATTGAGAATTCCTGCAAGATAGACTTGAGAGAATCCAGACCGAGAGAGGAGATTAGCTTCCTCCCGGCCCAAGTGTCTTTCTTGCAAAAAAAGAATATCTATACCAAGTAAGGAACAGTGGTTAAAAATCTGCAGCCTTTTACCACGATCCCTGAGCCCTCTCACATTCCAGGACGCTATACAAACTGCATTCTTGGCCATTTCAAATAGAACTTACAATAGCCTGGTACCCAGATAACATAAATCCAACCACTAGTAGCAGGGTGCACCTCCCCAATCCCTAATCCCACACCCCAATCTAACACTCCCCATACATGAGAAAACCCAAACCCCTATAAAGATGACAGGAAACAGCAAACCAGGACCCCCCAGTGCCCACCCCTCCACCCACCACCAAAGTTCTGCAACAACCAAGCAGGAACCCCATCACGAACAGAGTGACGAACCCAAAATCTGTAGTCAAAGGGAGAAATACAGTCCTCCTCAAACCCACCCCCATCCCCAAAAACTATATACAAAGAGAGGCCCCAATATCCACAAGCCCTTATCCAGTCCTCATGTCGGGTTACGAGCCCCTCGGGTCCCCATGCGAATCCCAAAACTCCCAGGGCCAAAACCCAATGTACGTGGGCCATAAAGACCAGTATCTCGCTGGGCCCAGGGCAGGGATTAGCCACCCCCCAACCGCGCAGCTCGCGATCCCACATCCAGCCCGCCAGCTTGCCCAATCCCCCCCCAGCCGCCCCCAATGCCCATTCCCTGACGTACCCACAGAAGCAAAAACCCAAATAAAGACAGCACATAGAAAGGGGGAAAAGGAAACCAGAATCCTGAAAAAAGGGAGCCCCTGCTAGTTGAGGCCTTCAGCGCCCTCAGCCCCGTGGACCTTCCCGAATTCAGTCCAGTCCCCACGAACCCTACAGCTGGACGAGATTAACTGGTCCACTTACCAACGATAGTGTGACTCCAGCTCAGGGACCAAGCCGCCAACAACGGCCATTCCAGAGGCAAAGGAAGAGACACCGGAAGCACCAATGTGGTTGCTGTTTCTTGGGGACCCTAAAAGCAGCCGGACCCAAACAGCGCAACACTCCCGGAAGTTCCCCCCGGAAACCGCAACCCTAACCGACGCTCCCTAATCAGAGGCAGGCCCAGCAACAAGGGAAGGCCCAGAGTCGTCGCGCCGACCAGGGCCTAGGCCAAAACCGCCCCCACCTCGTGAACCTCGACGCCGACCCACCCGAAGGACCCACGGAGACATCGGAACACCAGACCAGACAACGGAAGGACAGTCAGACCACATCATCCGAGGTAAGCGACAGGAGGGCGGGGGGCAGGACAGAAACAGAGGGTCAGGGGAGACGGCAGCCCTCATCACCAACAGGACAAAACAAACAATCAAACCACAGAAAGGGCACACTAAGCAGACAATAACAGAATTCAAAAGTCCACAATAATTATTCAGCTGGAACCCTTGAAAAGCTCTGGGCAGTCTGCCAGCCAGATCCTTGAGAGCCGCTTCAGGGGTGTCAAAGTCATGTTCCCAACAGTTACTTTAAGGGTGGCAGGGTAAACCATTCTAAAAGGTATTGCAGCTGCAAAAGTTTTGCACAATATGATGATAAGCTGCCCTCTTTGCACGGATCTCTTTGGGAAGGTCCTGGTGATCCGGATCTTTGAAACGCCCCACAAAATCTCCTTAAGGTCCCGAGACTTCTGAAGAACGTGTTGCCTGTCCAGATAGCTCAAAAATTTTATAATAATCGGGCGGGGGGGACCCAGCAGGAGGCGAGGTCGTACGAGCGGTGGGCCCTTTCAAGGTGATAGGAGGCTCTGATAGGTGATGGGCCACCACCTTCAGCAAAAACCTTGCAGAAAGGCTGTGAGGTCTGGGCCTTCTTCTAGCTCTGGGAGGCCCATTATTAACAGATTATTACGGGCGACTGCGCCTCTTCAAGGTCTTCTGATTTGGCTTGAAGCCTTCACATGTTGCTTAAGCCCAGCCATTTCTTCCTCGCCCTGGTTCTCCAGTTTTCACGGAGGCGACCCTAGCTTCAACATCCGAGACCTTCCTGGCAACATCAGAGAGGTCACCACGAGGATTTAATTCGCCTGTCAAACCCATCAGGAGATCCTTCACGGAACCAAGCTCTTGGAGAAATCTGTCTTCTGTTAGAGGTGCAGGCTGCCCCATTTTCTCACTGCTACGATCCGGCCTAGTTGGGGCCTGGTTCCTCTGCTTCTTTGCGGCCTTCTCAGGAGATGCAGGAGGGGTGTGTTTAGTTAAGGCCTGCTTCGGATCCACCTCCATCACGATCCAGCAAGGGCTGAAATATCTCAAGTCGAGTTACCTAATCGATCAGTAGACGTTGATAGATTAGATTTTTGGCCAATTTCCTCGAAAAGCCCGGTCAAAATACACTTTAAATAAGAAAATAGGCGGCCAGAGGGGGGAGCTCAGGATATCAGCTGCTGCTCAGATGAATGCCATCACGTGACTCCCAGGTTGTAGTGGTTGCCATGTAGAGCACTGTTTTGCAGAAAACTGGCAAATTCAATAGTGTGTTATTTTTGTCTTTGAAGTAAGGGTCCTGCTAATCTGTACAAAGGCATGTCTGCTGTTTCTTTTCTAAGCACTCTCTAATATACTGGTATCCACTGGTTAGACTGCTGTCTCTGTCTGGTTCCTCATACGCTGGAACAACTTACCCACCTCTCCCTTTCCATGTCTCTTTTACACAATGCCCTGGGGCTTAGTCCTGCTCTTGCCGCCACTTTCTGCTTTTTGTCATTTTGCCATCTGACAAGTTTGTTACAGCTTATTTTGCACACTACTTTTGCACTATTGCATTTCTGCATTTATTGTGTGCACTGATGTACTTTTCAATTGTGTATCACTACTTTACACCGCTCCGCTGGATCGGACCTGTAACCGAGCCTTAACTTGGTGTTCTTTCCTGGTCACTCACTTTATAAATAAATGTACAATCTACTCATGTTTTTAAACTTTTATTCGTATGTGATGAACTTCAGCCTGTCATTTCTGAAACTTGCAGTTGTTGGTAAACAAGTCGAATCAAAAATAAAGAGGGGAAAAAAAATCACTTAAACTCAAGCACTTTACTGCGTTTTATAATCAAGGTAAGTCGTTGGGTTGGGGGGTATGAGACCACCTCTCATGCCTCACTGCTTTACTAGGGATTGGCAGAACTTAATTTTACGATGGTCTGAAAAACAAAATAAAAGAATTCCAGGTCATTCCATTCTGAGGTCATTTGCATGAAAGCCAGATCTTTGCCCTTTAAGATGTCATCAGTATCTGATGCTTTTTCTCTGAGTTCATACCCTCGTCTTGTCTCGTGACAGCAGTCTCTTGATGTATGGAACTTTTTTGTCCGAGTGTTTTGCTGTCACCCAGTTTCATAGCCGGATGGACTGAAGCACCTGAAAGGATAAGTGAGTTGCACACTGTCATGCAGTAAGCCAATAGCTGTGGTGGGATTTTCATAGACAGTAAACTGCAAGTTAAACAAAACTGCTGCTCAAATGGGAGCTGACATTAATGAGCAATGTTAAGAATTTCTTGTGTAATGTAATTTATGTGTCTGCTACTGTGCCCAAGGAGCAAGAAGGTATGAGTTATCCCTCTCTGGTGGGACAGACAGAAAAGTCTGAGAATTATGAGGACATGTTGCCTCGTCCCATAACGCCAGTCCTTTTCTATCTGTCCTAGTACCTGGCGATAGCTCCCGTCTTGTAGGCACTGTCCCCCTTTTCTTTTATAATAAATTTTGTTTTAATTCTTCATGGATGAACCATTAAAACATATCTCAGCATTTTCATAGTACATAGCCCTTTGCAGATGTTGTTCTTCATAAAGTAGTGATCAGTTGGGTCTGATATCTGTCTGTCTCTCTGACTAGACAGGTTATGGTCTGACATCCTTGTTGTGCTATGCAAGATGACGTCGCTGTAGCAGGACAAAAATACATTTTGGGTTCTGTGAGTCATGATTTGTATCGGCTGGTTTTCTTTTCACGTGATGTATAAAACGTGCCTGTTAGGACCCAGACCATACAGTACTGGAATTCCCACAGTCCCCAGGCAGGATTGATCTAACATCTCAGGAATGTGCCTTTGGATCTAACATCTCAGGAATGTGCCTTTAGTTTGACATGAGTTCCAGCTGCAGACAGCAAGAGTTTGCACTTGGAATACCATCAGTTTATTGATTTAGCCAGATGAAAAAGAAAAGGAGCTATACTTGTATATCCAGTTCATTCTGGGGGTTTAAATGTTTTATTCAAATAACTGTTGTAGCAGGCGGTTCCATGTAAAATAACTTATTTGGTGTACAGTGTATATTAAATGCAGTCGATGGCATATGAGTGGAGTTTTGGGGGCACAGCATGAGTGTGTACTGCTGATTTTTATTTTAACCTCTTCCTGTTGCTTTATTATTAAATAAAAAAGCGGGCGGAGGTGAGACAGTTAGGTACATTGTATGTGGTAGTTTTGTGTTTAATAGATTGACATGTAATTGTTATATGTGATTTGTAATTGTCCTATTGATTTTGTTTGCTTGTATTCTATACTGTGTGAATTTGCCGGGGTCGGTCTGGAAGAAGGGCTTTGCCCAGTGTCCTCACCCGGTTAACACATTTAAAATAAAATAAATGAAAACATAAAGTGCCAGTCATATACCCTGCTCTCTCACAGACTGGCTTTATTGTATTACAACTATGGAAACACTAGACACTTTCTACAAGGCTACCTTTTTTTTATTTGTGTTTCCCTGTTTTGTAATGCAGTACTTCCTTCCCTTGTACGTATTTGATGCCAAACTACATATTATGAGTCCAAATGATTTTTTTTCACCTTGACTTTGTTAGTCACTGTCAAAAATTACACTTAAATTCCCCACTTATTTCTTTACAATTTGCGGTAGTGCAGTCTTCTACTAAACAGACAAGAACCTTTAGCGAACCAGTTAGAATGCTGATTTTTCTGCCGCAGCATTCAGTTATGTTTATAATGAGTTCCTTTGCCTGAAGCCTTTACTATTAAGTCTAATAAACAGCTGCATTGAGGGGCCTGCCCACATTGTTAGTTCTGCATTGAAAACCCTGGTGACTGGCAGTGCGGGTTGCTGTCAGCACTTCTGAGACCAGGCTCATTGACTGAGACAGAAGGGGAGACACTCTTTCGCTCTCTCACTGTTGTAGTCAAGCACTGTAAGAGCCCTTGAGAGTGCTTGTTTCTGACCTTGGAAGCAAAGAATTAAAACAATGTCTTTCTCAGGTGTGAATGTCCCTCCTGATTTGTACGGCCCTTGAAGGGGCTGTAAATCAGAGAGGAAGAAAAGTGCCTTGAGCTGGGTAGCACTACTGAGTACCCTTGAATTTGACTGTATTCCAACGGAAATTTAGCAGTCTCTTTAATCTTGCCTTCCACCAGTTCCCTCCTCTTAGCATAATTTTGTGAAGGTGAGCACGCACTCTCTCTGCGAGACAGCGCTCAGTGGCATTATTTTAGATTTGTCTGAAATTTGTTAGCAGCATTACTTTTCTGCCAAGAAATGGCGTCATAGTAACCGGTTTTTAGGACGAGAGTTTTTTTTTTTTTTGCTTTGAGTGGTACTGTTTGTTGGTGCAGGGTAGCCATTTCAGTGATGTTGGTTTGATTTTATTCCACTTTTAGAGCGGACATCCTTTTTTTTTTTTTTAAACATAACCAGTCTCTTTCTCCTTCTAAGCTTGAGGCATCAGGTTACTAGTGAGCTCTCCCTGTTTACACTGCCAACGTTGCAGTGCATTAACCCACGCACACGGGTAGATGCGCTGCAAAGTCGACAGTGTAAACACTGTCAGAAGCGCCGTATGTGCGAGTCGGATCATTTTTTTTGATCCGACTCAGTTGTATGATCAGTAGTGGAACGAGCACATTGAATGGCAGTGTGAGCGCTTTGATGCGCTTGCTCCACTGCATAGGCTGTTTTAAAGTCAGCCTCCGGTGAATTCACAACCCCTCCTCCTCAGAGCGACCTGCAGTGCTGTGAGGGTGGGCTATGTAAACGGGACCACAGACAATGCATTGGGAAGGAAGCAGCGTACATGCCACAGCGCTGCCGCCATGTAAACATGGGAAAGCTGCTCTTAGTGGACCTCAGCTAAGAGACAGGGTGTCTAAGGTTGATGTCCTGCTTTTTGACTGAGCCTGCCAAGAACCTGGGCATGAATATTCATGGTCCTGCCCTCCCTCCTTACTCTATAAAGAGGCAAGGCTAGCTGAGGAAGATATAAACAGAGCTCAGAGATTTAGATCCTGAAAGGACTGGGTGCTCGGGTATCAGAGTTTGAGGGAGAAAGAGGTAACAGAGAGGGAGCCCTGTCTCTCCTTGTCCCCTCCTGGGATGGGGAGGTGCCTTCCGGAGGTCAGCAAAGGAACCCAGAATAGTCCTTCCCCAAGGGGGGAAGAACCTTCAGCCCACCTGATAAGCACTAGGGAGTAGTGGTGGACCTCCTCTTAAAGGAAGTCACTAGGATCCTTTGCAGATCTACTCCCGCAGAACTACACAAGTGAGGGAGTAATGTGCAAGTTAACCTTCCTGGAAGTGCTCCATAACAGAAAAGATACCTTAAAGAGTACTGAGTAACCCCTAGGAAAATGTAATGGTAATGGTGTATCAGGATAAGGGGCCTGAAAAGAGTCGGGGTCAGTTGTCCCACAGTGGTTTGGTCTGACAAGGGAGTCCATTGTATTGGGGCACTAGGACCATCAGTGTGTTGTCGGTAGGGGCAGACACATAGCTGGACCAACTGTCTGAAAATTCAGAAGTAAACCATAGTCTGATTGCTTATCAGTTAAGATACCACTGGCTGGTAGGCATAATTGCCACTAGAGTAGTGTCTCACCCTGCTTTGGGAGGAGAGCCATTGCGCATTGTCTTGTGGGTAACATTGCCCAAGGGACCCTGTATGGGAGATAGGGATTCTAGAAAATGGCACTATCTGTGCAGCAGTGCCCAAGCAAATGGAAGGAAAAAAGTAATTGTGCGATCATGTAAGTAGTATGGAAACATGAGTGACTTTGAAGTGATTGGCGAGGGTGATGCCGTTTGAAGCTGTGTACCATCAGAAACAGCTAATAGACATGTAACCTGTTGACCCCAGCTCCTGGTATGGACAATAGTTCTGTGAGTGGTCTCATGTTAATGGTAGTGATGTTAAATTAGTACTTCAGATACTTAGTTTCTGGTACCTAGACATATGGTTGTATTAGATTTTGTAGTTTTTAAGAGAGCCGGGGTGTGGAGGGGGCATTACTGTGGCATCCAGAGCTGACTGTTTACAATGTGTACAAAATTAGACTATCTAGGTGCAAAGTTGCATTCACGAAGAATGTCACTAACTATTTAGTTGGTGTTGTTTAGAAGTTCAGTTAAAAATCATTGTTGGATCAGGACCGAGGTTAGGAATACGCATATAGAATTATGTTTGAAAACAAGGTAGAGGAAAGAGGATGCAGTTGTGGGGGGTGGGAGAAAGGCCAAGACTTGAGGTTAGTGGCAGGAACAGGGTGTTTGGAGGTGCTTGAACATAGTAATTTTAAATTGCTCAGTGTTTCTTAAGTCCTTGATAGTGTCAGGGATCTGATTCCGGCTATTTGGAGTGGTAACTAAGAAAGCTTTTTCTCCAACATTTTTGTTTAATCCTGGATAGATAGGTAGGTATGTATGTATGTATGTCTGTCTGTATTTATTTATTGAATTTTGGTAACAAGGTAGGCCTACTCAGACCAAAGGTCCCTTTTTTCAGGGATGACCCGGGATTAATTACAAGCAAATAATTAAGTTATAGACAGCTCAGGTGTAAAATATGCAGTTATTTACGCAAGTAATAAGCTACGACTGGGTGTGCATTATAGGATTCCAATGTATGCCCCTGGGTACTGCATCAAATTCCCATGTGATATATACTCTGGAGAGGCCCATTACACTTACAACATGGCTGTAAGTGGGGTGGTCCGGTGACGCTGATGGTTGAGACGCTGGATGCCACACCTAGCATCACACCGGCGACCTGGGTTCGGGAGCGAGCTGAGGTCGTCTGGGTTCGGCTGAGGGGGGAGGGAGGAACAGGACTGAGCAGCTGCTGGCAAGCTCACCTCTCCTAGAAAGGGTTTTCATGGTTTCCGGTGCAGCAGTGGCACCCAGTAGTGACTGGGAGCCTCTGCAGTCAAGACCACTCGAGAAGGGTACAGGAGGGGGCGGAGGCCTACGGGAGTTGTGCAGGAATGCATGACTTGGCATGCTGGCTTCATTGCACGCCTCCCTCCTTGGGGCACCACAGGAACAAGCGGAAAAACCCCGGCGGCCAGGAGGACGACGGCGGACCTCGATGGAGTGGCACACATGCCCACTGCCGGTCCCCACCAAACCAGCTATTCCAGGTCCTCTTCTATGTCTGGGTCTGCGGTGGGAGAGGATTCTGTCCCCCATTTCCTGTTCGGGGGGATTCAGGCAGGGCAGTAGGAGCCACTCAAGATGTGTCTTACCTGAGGGAGTTCCTGACAGCCGCGACCAGAGCGAAAAAGAGTTGACAAAAAAAAAAAAACAAAAAGGCTTTGAACAGTTTTTTTGGGGGGAGAGGAAAATGAGATTCGGCACTTGACTGTGCATTTATATAGGTTTAGTTAACGGTGAGGAGGTGACATCTCTCAGCCAGTGAAATTCCTAGATTTTTCTTGGCATTTTATAAATAGAATGGATTAAAGAGCACCTGAGAGCATTAGGAAAACTTTGGGGAAAAAGTAAGATTTATATTCAACGCTATTCCATTTTCTTTATTACTTTGCATATTTTCAGTAATTAGGTCCCCATTTTCTGTATTACTGAAAAGAGTTGTATGACAAGACCACTGTCCCCTAGATGTTATCTGTTCTGGCTGATTGTCTACACCTGACATCCTAATCCCCTGTTTATGACATCATAAGTATCTCTACAGCAACAGACTGTGATGTCATAAACAGAATCATGATGTCAGTTGTAGTCAAGCAGCCAGAGCTGAAAGGGTAGATACTGTTTTCACGGAAATACCCTTAGCAATAAGGCAATGAGAGTGAAAATTACAGAATAAAATATGAAATATAAACTACATGTACATCTCAGTTTTTCATCACAAATTCAAACATTGGGAGTATTACGCATCATAGGGAAATACCCCAGTAACATTGTGAGACAACATGCAATGAGTCCCTACATCAACATGGGAACTTTGTCATTAGGACAGTGTGCAGGATGTATTAACAGGCAAGGTAGTCAGTCAGCACTATCACATACAGTGACAGTGCTCCAGAAGAAAGGTCTTGAGCCAATTCTTACCCCTCCAAGAGAGGAGGAGTTTTGTAGTACTGCCTGGAGGGAGTTCCAGAGGGCAAGTGCAGAGAATTGGCAGAGGACCTGTTGTCCAAATTGGTTCTTACCCTGGGTACCTCAAGCGGGTGACAGTTTGAAAACTAGGTGACGGCCTCTTGGGTTTAGTAGATAAGATTTTATTCAGGCTCGGAGGGATGTAGACCTTGGGAAGTTTAAATGTCCGACAGAATGGGGTACAACATCCTTCCTTCCTTCCAGTGTGGACCAGTTTAGGGAGGAGAGAACCTCACAGTAATGTTTTCTGGGAGGGGCCCTGGAGGCAAAGTGACAAATTTTGTTATGTAGAACTAGGAGCTTGTTAGACTCTGAGCTCCTTAGGGACTACCTGTAGCACAGTGGAGCCAAACAGCAGTGCTGGGTGTAAAATACTGATTGCTGTGGTAAGTCTCGAATCCATGGTTAGAACTCACCCAGATGGTGTAGCAGACCAGTTGTCTGGTGCATTTCTGTAACATGTGGTCTAAAGGTAATTCCATGGTGGAGACAAACCCCAGGATACTTCAGCTTATCCACCAGTTCTTCTACCTGTGAGCCAGGGGAGGTGAGCAGGATAAGCTGGTGTTGCCTGTCAGATTCAAGGTGTTTTGGTCCTAAGAGGACAGCCTTGGTCTTTTTACATTCACACCAGCTTATTATCTGAGAACCACTTTTTTCAAGGATACAAAAGTCAGAAGCAAGTTGGGCATTATAGAGGGTTGATATCGGAGGACGCTCTGTACAATACTGCATCATCTGTATAAAGCTGTAGGATTCCTCCACTGCAATTTTTTTGGCTTTTAATTGACAAATATCAAGAAAAATAAAGGACCCAGGATGGACCCCTGAGGTACACTATCTGTGATAATCCTCCAACTGGAGTGGATGCCCCTCCATTTGACCTCCTGAGACCTTTTTGTCCTATAGTGTAAGAACCAGTGGTGTGATTGGCAATCAAGGCCTGGGTGTTTTAATGTATCTAGACACAGGCTGAGATTGACTAGATCAAATGTTGCTGTAAGGTCTATAAATATAGCTCTAGTCAGTATCCCTATGTCCGTGACATTTAGAGCATCAGTGGTCAACCTTATCAGGGCAGTGTTGGTACTGTGATGCTTTATAAAGACATGCTGCTTGTCTGATAGCAGGAGGTGCTGCTCTAGGTATTTCTGCAGTTGATTATAAACCAGTCTCTCCTGTACCTTGGCCAGCAGACTAAGAAGATTGATGGGACGATAATTTTCTACTGGTTCCCTGAGGCCACCTTTATGCACTGGCCCCACAGTAGCTACTTTCCATTTACCAGTGGTCAGGGGGTCACTAATGCATTGACCATCAGCCAGAATATCCCCAGTCAAGGAACCAGCATGGCCTTTTAGCTGGGGGTTAATCTGTGCCCAGAATCTCTTGAGATCAGCTAGATTATTCCTTGACGACTCCTTGTATATTCTTTTATGGCTGTTTTTGTCCCCTTTTTACACTGATTTCTTAACTCCCTGTATTTGTCCTTATCTGCTTTAAGGCCAGTTCTTTTAAAGAGCACCAACGCCATGTATCTTAGTCTCGTCAGTTTTTTGAGCTCAGGGGTCAACCATTTATAGAATTTCCCTTTTACTCTGAGCTTTCTGAAAAGGGCATGCTTATTGGCAGTCGACAAGTTGTTAATGAAGAAATCGAGCGCATCATCAATGTTTGGGAGTTCACTTATTAGAAACATAGACAGTAATGGCAGAAAAACACCACAGGTCCATCCAGTCTACCCAAGTTCCCTATTTAGCCCTGGGACCTACTGTTCCTCCAGGGTCCTAGCCCTCACCATCCCTCCATTCTCCTCCCCAGTCATGATGCCCTAAGCAACCACTGTACCCTTCATTCTGTCCCAGAAATGCATACAACCACTAATGGTTTTTGCACCCATCACCTCAGCTGGCAGCCTGTTCCACAGGTCAACCACCCTTTCTGTAAAATAGTATTTCTTGATATCCCTCCTGAACCTTCCTCCTGTTAGGGTCTGCTCATGACCACTTGAGCTGGTATTCAAGTTAAGTAGTTCCCAGTAGTTCACCCTGTTAATTCATTTTAGGAATTTGAAGGTCTCTATCGTATCTCCCCTCTCCCTTCTTGTCTCCAGCAAGTACGTGTTCAGTGCCTTGAGGCGGTCCTCATAGGACATGGCCTGCTGACCCTGAATCATCCTTCGCCTAAGACCTCAGCTGATAGACAGGTAGTACATTGCATAGATGATGGCTTCCATCACCTCTCTCAGCTCCAGTGGATGGTCTAACCAGAGGTCCCAATAAATTTGAGGACTGGGACGTATATACTGCTAGTTTCTTCCCCCTGGTAATATTTTCGTGTAAATGGTAGTAATACCATCTATTGACCTGTCTTGGACCCCCCACCTCTAATCCAAGCATCAAACCCACTGGGCACCTGCAGCCACTGACTCTCTTTATATGCTACTGGTGTGGAGTATTGAGCTATTCCCCACTGCTATGTAGTGCTGTGACTCTATTTTTTTTTTTTAATTATCTATTTTTGCCCCTACTACTCCCGTCGGAATTATCTGCTCTGGTCACGGACCCCTGCTGCCCCCACCTCCGGATATGACCGCTTCCCCTCGGTCATCCCTGGCTTACCCCCCAGAGAGCGGGGCTGTGGCTCCGACCCCCTATATCGGGCCGCGGAACTGTATCTAGTTGGGGGATCGGCTCTGGAGGCTAATCAGGGCACCCAAGGGCAGAGCGCCATTAAGACAGCGAGGTTCGGGATTTTTAAGCCCCTTTAAGCAGGATAGGGGCGTGCAATAGCGACCTCGTCCGCCCCATCCTGACGTGTTGCGAGCATCGGCGTGGTGCGGCCACCCAGCCTCCGCTGAGGTGCCGCACGTATGCCAAGTGCTGCCCTGCCCTCCCCAGAGAGGAGAGCTGTCCAAAGACGCCAATCCTTCTCTTCCTGCGCCGCCCTCCGGTGACCCGGTCCGCCTCAACCCGGATCGCCGGGCGCCGCAAGCGAAACCAACCGCGCCGACGGGGCGCCCCGCCTGACTCTATTTTAAGATTTCGCCATGTTGCAGCTACACCTCTGGCCAGCGAGTGAGCAACTCCTGACACTGTCTCTTACACTGTACACAACTGATAACGTTGCAACTATATAGCAAATATGCAGATTGGAAAACAAATTCTAAAATCAGAAATGGTAGTAAAATACTCCTTTTATCTGTTCCTCTGGGTCTAATTGCGTTCTTTGCTCTGTGGAGGCTAAGCAGAATGTTACAGAGTTCGGGAAAGTATTTTACCCTGGTCCAGTCTGTCCTCGGAGGTGTAGAGGCACTCATAAAATGCCGAAATGCATGGTTAAGTTCTCCCTGCTGGTGTAGTATCTTTCCAAGCTGTTTGATTCTTTTTATTTTTGTTAATTACACATTGTTTATTAGTACTATGGCTTTTGAGTATGAGGAGAAGTGCCAGAGTGACCACTGGATACTGGAGGAGTGCTCTGTTATTATGTGTTTATATGTACAGTTACTATGTCTCTTGCCCTGTCAATCAGTTGTTCGCTGCACTGTTATGACTGATGCACAAAAGATTTGAGAAGACACTCACAGCCATAACTGACACAGTAACTCTATAGATAAACATAATAATCATGTCAAGGACTTGGGTTTTCAAAACATGGAATGTGGATTTAAAATTAAAAAGTCTGTTTTTATAAGTGCATGCAGGCATTTATTCTGTTGCCTGCTCCATCTCTGCAAATTGCTTCTGTAACTTGTTTGCTGCACAAAAGTAAAACATTTATGTGTTTTTCATTAAAATTAACTTTTAAGCGTCTCGACCTGAATGCCAGCCGGCAGCCACTCCTGTGCATCCATGTGAAAAAAGTGGCGCTGATCTGCGGGAACACTCATTCACGAATGAGTTGGGCATATTTTATCATAGTTAAAAGAAACAGTGTGCCAAGTTGTATTCCATTCGCTGCACTTTACAAAGTTTAACCTATTTTTAGTCAATCTTTTTATTAAAAGGTCACACACAAACAATAAAAAAAGGCACAAATCACATGAAGTAACCTGTAACAAGAAGCAGAGGAAGGATAAATTACACCACATAGGTTCATCCAGCAGAGTATTCCATCGTAACTTTTCAAAACTTAGTACTGATCTCTGGAATCTGATTACACTCATAACTCACCGCAGTACCACATAGCATAAGACAGTGGTGGCTAATACACCTTGTACTGGGATCCATTTTGGTGGATCTCAAGAAGCCTCGAGATCCACCAACAATAAAGTGAACAAAAAGTACAATAATTACGCTCATCAGCTGCGAGGATCTTCATTGATTCGAAAATGCAGCCTTTGCCCCAAGATCCACCAGTGGAACTTGATCCACGTGTTGGCCACCACTGGCATAAAACATACAGATGCATAGCTAAACAGCTGCTGAGGAACCTAATTATTTTGTTCACTGAAAGTTGAAGCCGTGACTCTGGGCATGCGCATTCACGCAGCCTCACGGCTTCAACTTTCAGTAAAAAAAATTATATAGGTTGGAGCACTCCATTTTAACTGGGGCTAACTTTGTAAATTGCAGTCAATGGAATCCTACCTTTAAGCTCACCTTTAAGGCCCTACAGGGACTAGGCCTTGGCTCTCTGGCTGATCTCCTAACACCTGCCGTGCCAGTCTGCTCCCTCCTCCGTTCCTCCTCCTCTAGAGGCCTCCTGGCGATTCCCAGGATGAGATTAAAAACTGCTGACAACTGGGCATCCTCCTGCCTTCAGGGAGGTCTCTTCAGCTGAGGTTTTTAAGAGCTGCCTTAAGTCCCACCTTTTCTCTCTGGCCTTCCCAGATGTAGTTATTTAATCTGATATTACGAATTAATTACTGAATTTATTTATTTGAAGTATTTTATCTGAGTCTATGATTGTTTAATATGTTTGTATGTATACATACCCTTGTTCCTCTCCCTTAATTGTTCCTATGTGAGGTGCCCAGAGCCCCCAAGAATGGGCACCATACAAGTAAATTTTGCCTTGTGTTGCCTACCTGGCACACTCTTTGTTTTAGCTATGAAAAAATATGCCCAGCTTGTTTGTGAATGAGTGTTCCCATGGATCGGTGCCATTTGTTTTTTTCAAACGGACGCGCAGGAGTGGCAGCCAGTCGTCATTTAGGTCGGAATGCTTAAAAGGTAATTTTAACGAAAAACATGTAAATGATTTAACTTTTGTATGGCAGACAAGTTACAGAAGCAATTTGCAGACATGGAACAGGCAATAGAATAAATGCCTGCATGCACTTACAAAAATGGCATAAAACCTAACAGTGCCCCTTTTGATAGATAGATACTTATCTATAAAGCACCCTTCCCCAGAGGCTGAGGGCGCTGTACAATATATAAAACAAATATAACAATAAAATATTCAATAACAACACATTACAGAGCTTATACTTAATTAAAATCGCAACATATGTAAATAACATACCATGACAGTCAGCAAAACACACACCTCAGCATCTTCTTATTATGTCATCTCAAATGCGTGGTTAAGCAGGAATGTCTTGAGCCTCCTCTTAAAGATTTCCACTGAGGGGGCTGCTCTCAGATATCCCAGAAGCATATTCCACAGGGCTGGTGTGGCCACAAACATCTCCTGAGAGCTACAACCTAGCCCTAGGGACCACAAGAGGCCTCCCTTGGAGGAATGGAGAAGGCGAGTTGGGCAGTGAGGACCAGGAGGTTTTGCAGGTAGTCTGGTCCCCAGCTATGTAGAGATTTGTAGAGTCAGTAATCTGACCTTGAAGGCAGTCCTCCACCTTATCGGCAGCCAGTGCAGCCCACAGAAAACGGCATATGATCAAATCTTGATGCACCCATCAATAGCCTGGCCGCTGTTCTGCACCAACTGCAGACAGTGGAGATTGCCTCCTGAAAGCTCCAGGTACAGGGCATTGCAGCAGTCCAACCTCGATGTGACAAAGACGTATCAGGGTGGCAAGATCATCAGCTGGTATCAGGGAACAGATCTGGGCAATGTTCCTAAGATGGTAGAAACTGCTTGGTACAATGGCTGACACCTAGGCATCAAGTGTCAGACCATTGTCAAGCACCACACCTAGATCCTTAACACAAGTGGAGGGAGTCAGGGACTAACCTCCCAATCTAAGATCAAGGTCAGGCCCCAACACTCCTCCACCACGCTGTTGACCAGGTTCCACCACCAGTACCTCCGTCTTGTCCGGATTGAGTCTTAGCCAGTTCTGAGTCATCCAGTCCTGGATCTCAGCCAGGCAGGTGTTAAACACAGAGACAGCCATCTGGGCTACTGGGCGCACAGGACAGGCATAGCTGGGTGTCATTGGCATAGCAGTGAAAACCCAACCCATACCGCCTGATAACATCTCCCAAAGGCAGCATGTACACTGTGAACAAAAGAGGCGACAAGACCGAACCTTGCGGAACTCCACAGCACAGAGGCATTGGTCTAGATGAGGATAACCCCATCACCACCCTTTGCACTCTGCTCATGAGGTAGGACCTAAACCAGCTGATGACATTGCCAGTTAGTCCACACCAGTTTCGCAGTCGGTCCAGTAGCACCACATGGTGCACAGTGTCAGATGCCACAGAGAGATCGAGGATAACAAGAATAGTTTGTTCTCCCCTATCTCTCACCATAAGGAGATCGTCCATCACCCACACCAGGGCAGTCTCCGTGCTATGCCCAAATCTAAATCTGGACTGGAAAGACTCAAAAATGGCAGAGGAGGCGAGATGGGCCTCAAACTGACCAGCCACCACCTTCTCAAAAACCTTCCCTAAAAACGGGAGGTTTGAGACCGGCCTGTAGTTGATGAGACAGTCCGGGCTGAAGGAGTGTTTCTTCAACAGGGGGTCTCATTATGGCCTCTTTCAAGGCTGCAGAGAAGACCCCACACTCAAAGGAACATCGGACAATCTCAGCAGCCACAGGTCCAGTCAGGCCAATACAACTGACCAAAAGTTGGGTTGGACCTGGGTCTAGATCACAATAGGTTGGCCATAGCTTTGAGATTATCTCACTCACCTCATCCACTCCAACTGGGTCAGACTCACCCCAGACAAGATGGTTGTCCCCCCAATGCCGTTGGTTCGGCCCCTCAAGCCCTTTGAGCGACCCTGGAAGATATCGGTCTTGATAGAGGACACTTTGTCAGCAAAGAACAGAGCAAACTATCACACCTAGTGCTTGAACTAGCTTCCTCCTGATGTAGACAGGCTGGGTGCAACAACTCGTCCACCTATATGGAAGAGCTGAGCCAGTCTGTTCCTTGCTGCAGCAATCTCCCTTGATAGAAAATCCATCTTTTTGGGAGATTGCCTTTTGATAGTCACCATAATGTGACCTCAAAGCCAATTTGTCCTCCATGAGCCAGGACCTCCTCTAGTGACGCTCCAACCTCTGGCCCTTAACCTTCATCTCCCTGAGCTTCCCATCGAACCATGGGGTCTCCGGCAAGTGGATAAGGGCAGTACATGGACAGGTGTGACAGAGTTGAAGGTGGCGGTGAGAGCCCTATTATAGAATGCCACCGCCTCCTCTGCACCCACCATGCATGCAGTTTCCACACTTGATAGGTCCAGCACCACTAATAGTCCTGTTGGGGACAATTCCTATAAATGGTGGTACTGACCATCTCCACAAGGAAGGACCCTCAGGGGGGCGTCAAATGAGAATCTCACGGTCCTATGATCCGACCAAACCACCGGATCAATCATGAGGTCACCAACCTCAACACCAAGTGTGAACACCAGGTCTAACATGTGCCCATGCGAGTGGGTCACTGAGGTAATAACCTGTGACAGGCCCAGAGCTTCCATACATTGGCATTGGAGGATGTCATGTCCAAATGACGAGGGTTTGTAGATCCAGGCATTGAAATCCCCCAGAATTATCCATCTGGGGGACTCCAACACCAGGCTGGCAATGAAGTCTCTGACCTCCTGCAGAATTCCCTCTTCCCACCAGGTGGGCTGTAAATGAGAAGGATCCTGCAACCTGTGCCAGGACACCCCCCCCCAGAACACACTCTCAAAAGACCTGGTAGAACCCATCAGTAGCACCGGGAGGTTAGGTCTGGTTTTAAAATAAATGGTCACTCCCCTGCCTCTATGATCCTTCCTTGGGCTGTGAATCACAGAGTACCTGGCCAGAATCGCTGCCTCCAGAATTGGGCGAGCATTATCATCCAACTAGGTCTCCGTGATGCGCATGGTCTACCAAGGAGACCAAGTCCGCCATTATAGCAGTCTTGTTCCTCATTGACCTGGCATTGCATAACACATCCTGGGTTAGATGAGTGGGAGCTGCTGAACCATTGACCATCTGCCCACTCTCAACCGTGGAGCCCTTGGGTATAGGAACCAGACAGGGAGGACCCTCTCCAGCACCCATTTTGCTCCAGGGCACCCCCTGGGCCTCACCACCTGAATCACCAATTCTCCGGTAGCCACTCCTGTGCCCCTTTGCCTCGACCCCCAACCACGCACAATCCCCAAAGGGGGACACTGTCAGCTTACTGCTTTCTTTTTTGACAGGTATCCTAAAAGTGCCTGCAGCAGTCCGTCTTGTGATACAGTATAGATAGCACAAATGTATTCCGCGCCCCCCCCACAAAAAAAAAAAATCTACTTTCACAAATTTTACTAAAAAGCAAAACCCTGTCAGTCTACTCCTAATTTCCACTCCTAGTACAAAAGCGCGGTCATGTTGATAAATGGTGCTGAAGCACCAGTAGGTTTATGAACTGACTATTCCACCTGAGTTCAACCAAACACAGTTCCTAATAGGAGAAAGAAAGCTGAACTTGGGGGGGGAGGGGGTTCTTTTTTTTTAAAAAGGGTTCTCAAACTTTAGGCCCCTTTACGTGCAGTGGTCTGTATCGAAATGACCAATACAGACACACTGTAATGTTACCTTTTTCATGTGTACAGGCATTCCCTGCCACAGCCAAAGTGAGCGCTTCCTTAAAACACGTTCCCTGTTTTCCTGGGTTCACCTGCTTCTGTTCCGTTTTGTTCCGTTTTGCCCTGCCGTTTAAATGTGGCTTTCCGCTCATTTCGGTGAACTGCTAGCCTCACAGTTACACCACCTTTTGCAAACAAATATAACCAAACCTGATAACATAAAAACAAATTATAAGTTCAATACAGAATTCATTTAGGGAGGATTTTCCCTAACAAATTCTGTTGAAATCATTTTAAAAAATCATCCCTGATGAGTTGTATTTGTTAATGCATTTGTTCAGTAACTTGGAGGTTTTTGAGTTGATATTCTGTGCATAACTTCTGAAGAATTTTGTAATGTTTTCAACAGAATTCGTTAGGGAAAACCCGCCCTAAATGAATTCTTCATTGAACTTATATTTTTTGTGTTATCAAGGCAGAATGGTTGCCCAAAGTTCCGTTAATTTGCCGTGATACCACCAGACCCTGGATGGCAGGAAACACCGGAAGAGACTAGCAACCAAAACACCAGTTCTGTGTACAAGTGGCATGAGGGCGCAGCAGGAGGAGTGTTACAGGACAGTAACAAAACCAAGCAGCACAAGTAAGCACCGTGTAAAGACGCCTTTAGATAAATCACGGTCTGAAAGTCAAGCCTGCCCATTATCACAGCTCGACTGTCATACCATGATTTATGTAAGTTTGAGTGCCTGTTTAAAGAAAAGAAATTCTTTCATGAGTTCAACTTTCTTAGGAACTGTGTTTAGCTGAACTTGGGTGGAATAGTCAGTTCACAAACCTTTTGCGCTGGAACACCATTTACCAATATGACAGCGCTTTTGCATCAGGTGCAGAAATTAGGAGCAGACAGAGTTTCGCTTTTTAGTAAAATTCATGAAAATATTTGGGAGGGGGGGTACACTGCTGCTATCCATACTACATCACAAGAGGGACTCCTGCAGGCACATTTAGGATACCTACCAAAAAATTAACGGGCTGACAGTGTCCCTTTAACTACGTAGAAAATTAAGGCGTTTTTACACGGCGATTACTTGTACTGTTAGTCTTTGTTATGCTTGGCCTGCTGCCACCTTGTACACATATCTTCTGTTTTGCTTGCTCGTCTCTTCCGGTGTTTCAGTGGTATTTTCTGACATTTAGGGTCGGGCGGTATCACCTCAAGTACACAAGATAAAACAGAACTTTGGACTGCCATTCTTCCTGGATTTTATGATTAAAGTTATAAGTTCAATGCAGAATTAGTTTGGGATGATTTTCTCTAAAATTCTGTTGCTTCACTCTGAAATTAGGTCAAGGTTATCGCTGAGAAAGTGAACTCTGAGACACTGCACTAATTTATTAACAAATACAGTTCCACCAGGATGAATTTTCTAATGTTTTCAACAGAATTCGATAGGGAAAATCCTCTCTAAACGAATTCTGCATTGAACTTTATACCTTCATGCGGAAATACAGAATAATGGCTGTCCAAAGTTCCGTTCTATCTGTTTGCAGAAGGCCAGGAGGTGACATATAATGGGTCAGGCTACCAGTTCGCCGAAAGGAGTGGAAAGCCCCGATTATATGGCAGGGTAAAAGGAAAGCAAGCTCTGCAACCCAGAAAAGCAGGGAACGCAGAATCGGTGAATGTTCCTTTCTCTTGCAGAATGGATCTCCTATACATGCAAAAAAGGTAATGTTACAGTTGATCTGTATACCTGCGTGTAAAGGGGCTTTTAGAGAAAGCCCTCTGTGGAAAATGGACTGTGCCAGCTGAACTAAGATCTGAGAACTTCAAAAGTTTTGGAACTGTTAGCATGATACCTTCTTATGGGTATTATAAATGGCATTATTTCAGCAAGTCCATATTAAGAACCGCAAGACCTTTTGTCCTCTGTACAGTTGTCTAGTGTGGCAACATTAAAGTGGAGCACTCTACTTCAGAGGTATAGGAGAGGAGCATTCCTTTTTTTTATAAATAGAACTTTAAAAATGTATTGTCAGTCACTCTAGCTAGCTCAAGTAATATATAATGGTATGTATAAGTTTATGTATTCTGAGAAACATCCCTTACAAGAGTGTTACCTTGTGTAGTTTGGGTAGACACAACCGCTCAGGTTTATTTTGCTGTCCTAAACCACACGACTGTACTCTTATACCACAAGACACATCAGCTTACACAGAAGTTCCTTAAAATGTCTAGAAATAATCTTGATTGTACCACAAGATGCAGTGATAAACTGTGTAGACTTTGACACTTTCATTGCTCTGTCACTGTGTGTCCCTGTGCATTTCTAACAGCAGTTCCTGATCCTCCTATCCGATTTTCACTCTTTTACTAAAACTAGAAATGCTACTGATCGTGATAATCGGTATATTGGGATGAAAACTTGCACAACTGTTGCGATACTCAAAACTTAATATAGTGACATCCCTACCAACCAGTGCTCCTGAATATATAGATGTGGTTTAGCCTGTCTCACTGGTGGTAAAGCAGCAGCTCCATTCCTGCTGAATCCAGGGCATCTGTTTGGGGAAAGGCTCCCAAGTGCACATCACACTGTGCTGAATTGTATACAGTGGCTTTGTGACTGACTGCTGGTCATGGGAGTACACACCAGCTAACTCATGTCAGATCTCTCTTGTGACCTGGGTATAGTTTTTTTAACGGAGACTTCTCCAGCAGTGAAAGGACATTGTATCGTTCTCTGCCTTCTGTCTCAGTCTCCTTACTCTCTCTCTCTCTCTCTCTCTCAAAGAATTCATGGCCACGAACCTAACCTGTTGACAGTCCCTTAAAATGTACCCTCCCTAATAGACACAAGGTTTTATACTGAAACTGCGTGTTGGAAGCCTGAGGGCAGGGATCCCCCTCAGTGTTCATTATTTGAGTTATTTTTCAAAGATCTATTATGTTCCCTTAGCCACAGCTTGTGTTGCACTGAAGCAGCGCGCTCTGTTTATATAATGTTACACTTGATCTAGTGTCACACTGGCACCCTCTGGTGGCAGCTGTAAGCACTACAAAAATACAGGGACAGTCCTGTGACTGTTTTTCCATTATGCTGCTAAAAGTGGCAGTAAGTGGAGAAGTGGGGTCTGTTTCAGAAATAATATTTTGTGGGAAACAACTGTGATGTAACCTGTTAAAACCAATTTACTGGCATTTGAGCTACTAGAAACCAATGAGCCTTACTGAAACAAAGAAGTAATGAAGCTGGTTGGTTTCCAGGATTTTTTTTTTTTATAATCACTTGTTAACATTCAACTGCTGGTGGTTCTTATCAGGTTGTTTAACAATTCCTAGTTGCCTGCCCAAGACAAACTTAAATTCTTAGAGTAAAACAAGCAAAGCATTCAGTACATTCACCTAGTGTAGTACAGTGTACAGAGCATTAAATAAATTCACCTACAGTGGTACAAGATGCACTTCATTTTCATTCGGTATACTCACCTACATTAGTACAACACACAGTACATTCAGTGTGTTCTCCTACTCTAGTGCAGTTCTTGGAGCATTTAAACATATTCCCCTACAGTAGTACAGCATACAGTTCATTCATTATATTCACCTACTGTAGTACTACGCACAGTGCATTCAGAATATTCAGGTGGGAGTATAGTGCAGTGGTTTAAGGCTCTGAGGCAAAATCTGGAGACCTGGGTTTGAATCCCCCACCCCCACTTGCATACTGTGTGACCTTGAGCAAGTCACTTAACTTCCCTGTGCTCCCAGGTCGCACCTGTAAACAAGCTTTCAGCTTACTGTGCCTCTCCTGGTTAAACAATTAAAAAGAAAACAATATTCATCTACTGTAATACAGCACACATTGCATGCAATATATTCACCTGCTGTAGTGCAATATGCAGTTCAGCATTTTCATCTACTGTAGTACAGTACAATACACAATTCATTCAACAGCTGCAGAAATGCAAAACGCTCTGCACTTACTGTAGTACTACGCACACTGCATTCAGAATATTCACCTGCCGTAACATACAACACACAGTGCATTCAGTATATTTCCCTACTGTAGTACAACACAGTAAGCATTTAACATATTCCCCTACTATAATACAACATACCGCGAATTCAGTATACTCCAGTACTACAGCATGCAGTGCATTCAGAACCCCCCTTATATAATAAAAAAAAAGTGCATTTAGTGTATCCTCCTATTGTAATACAACACACAGTTCATTTATATTTCTCTACTGTAATGCGACACAGTGCATTTATTATATTCAGCTACTATATTACAACACACAGTGCATTCAATATATTCCAGTACTGCAATATGACACGCAGTGTATTCAGTATATTCCCCTGCTGTAGTGCAACACACAGTGCATTCGGTGTATTCTCTTCGTCTAGTACAATATGCAGCTTGTTCAGTATATTTCAGTTGATTGAATATATTCGCCTACTGTAATGCACACACAGTACATTCAGTATATGTGCCTACTGTAGTACAATACATCTTTCAGTATATTGCTCTATTGTAATACAACACGCAGTACGTTAAAAGATATTAACTTACTGTAGTACAACAAACAGTACATTCAGTGTATTCACCTGCTCTAGTACATAAGCAGATCATTCAGTTTATTCACCTGCTGCAGTACAATACACAGAGCATTCAGTATATTCACTTACCGTGATACAGCACACAGTGCATCAATATATTCACCTACTGCAGTACAGTACACACTTCAGTATATTAACCTTCTGGAATGCAACATGCAGTGCATTTAATGGTCACCTATTGACTAGTACAATACACAGTGCATGTGATATATTCATCTACTATAGTACAATGCGAAGAGTATTCAGTATATTTTCCTGCTTTATATGCCACATAGTGTTCCCCCCCCCCCCCATATAGGTTTTTATCCTCCCTCTGACCAGGACAGGCTGGGCTCCCATCCATCCTGCTCTGCCGACCCCTGCTGTCCCCAGCCTCCCCAGGAATTACCAGTTGGTCTGTCTTCTCCCACAGCTTCCCCATTACAGGGTCAAGAGGAAGAGGGCCCCAGGTCAAGTGTCTGGTTCCTGTCTTCCGTGTTCTGTTAACGAAGTGGGTGAGGGATCAGTGGGCAGAGCTTAATTAATGCCTGCCCTGCCTCCCATTTTTCTCTGTGGCCTAGCATTGTGGGGGCACGCACATCGGTGTACATGTGTGGAGGCACACAGACACACACACACACTGCAGAGTCCCCAGCACCTCCCACTTACTGGTTCTCCTGTCCCACACTACCACCAGGTCTCCACCTGGTGGTAGTCACTCAGTGGAGCCAGTAGTCCTCCCTCCCAAGGGAGGACAGTAGTCTCTGGGACGTTCGATCCTCCTCCCTCTCTCCCTGGCCGACCCTTGGCATCCCATGTTCATTCCCAAACATGAGTCACCAGCATGGAGCAAGGTGTGGCATCCAGCACCTCAACTCTTAGCACCACTGGACTGGCCTCCACACAGTGTTTTAAATATATTCACTTGTAGTATAATAGCTCAAGATGTACGCTGCAGTAGTAAAATACAAAGTGCTTTTAATATATTCACCTACAGGGCCGGCCTGGTGGTGCTGAGAGATTGAGGTGCTGGACGCCACACCGAGACCCGGTTTCGGAACGGACTCTGTCATTCGGGGTCGGCTGGGGAGGTGGTAAGATCGAGTCCGGGAGGACTGCTGTCCTTCCTCGGGGAGAAGGGAACATGTTGGGCGCTGTTTGTGACAGTTGTCAGCGCATAAGGGGTAGGCCCCACGTCCAGGGCACCAGGCTGCCTCCGCGGAGGTGGAGACAATGTTTCGCCCATTGCACGGACAGGGGCACAGGAGAAAAGCAGAGGAAAACCGGGGGCCAACAGGACCAGTTTGCCCTCGCAGCAGCCCCCAATTCTGGATTACTGCATCTGGGGAGTAGGAGTAAGCCAGCGCTCCCAGACCTCAGCCCCACCATGGGGAAGCCGCAGGGGAACGCTGGAGGATTGCACGGCAGGGCGATCGGGACTGGTGGACGACTCTCTGTGGGGGTCATAGTCCCTGTTGGGTCTGCAGGGAGAATAAAGACATCCTATAAAAAATATATATTCACTTACAGTAAGTAATACAGCAAGTAGTGCATGCAGTATCAGGGTTTATTTCAGATATTTATTTATGTGGGACATTGACCCACTGGGTATAAAAAGTGAGGGTCAAATAAACAAGATAATGGGTCATATTGCTCAACTGAGCCCAGATTCATAAAAGATCAGTTTAAAACCCCAATAACACTGAGCAAGTTGTCCCCAAAGTAGAAGAAAAAGTGGATCAAAATTAAAAACTGTGTGCCAATTGTCCCAATCCCTCACCCAAAAATGAACCCTGCAGTATATTCATGTACTGTAATACAACGCAGTGTTTCAATATATTCACCTACAGCTCAGTGCATTTAAGTACATTCATCTACTGTGTTATACAATGCTCAGTTCACTCAGTATATTCATCCACTGTAATACAACACACAGTACATTTGATATTCATCTACTGTAGTTCAGTATGCAGTGCATTTAATGTATTCATCTACTTTAGTGCAATACGGAGATCATTCATTATATTCACATATTGTAATTCATGACACAGTGCATTCAGTATATTACCTATTGTAGTACAATGCACACAGTGCATTCGCTTACTGTAGTATAACACACAGTGCCTTATATATATTTACCATCAGTAATACAACACACAGTGCACTCAGTATATTCATGTACTGTAAAACAGCATGCAGTACACTCAGTATAGTCACCTGCCATAACACAGTACGTTGTGAATATATTAACCTGCTGGACTACAGCACACAGTGCATTCAGTTTAGTCACCAACTGTAATACAGCATGCGGTGCATTCAGTATATTCACATGCCATAACACACAGTGCATTTGGTTTAGTCAACTTCTGTAACCCAACATATAGTGTATTCGGTATATTCACCTAGCGTAATACAGCATGCAGTGCATTCAGTGTTATCATCTGCTGTAATACAACATGCAGTGCATTCAGTGTGTTCACCTGCTGTAACACATAGTGCATTATATATAGTCACCTGCTGTACTGCAACACACAGGGCATTCAGTTTAGTCACCTATTGTAATACAGCATACTGTTCATTCAGTATATTCACCTACTGTAATAGAACACACTGTGCGTTTGATATATTCACCTACTGTAATACAAGATCTAGTGGCTACATCCAGATGCCACTGTTTCCCTGGGCTGTCAATTCCTTGCTGTGTATTCCTTTCTGTACATAGTATTTGCAAGCGTGTGCTCTGTCTCTCTCTCCTAGCATTCCAGGATCCAGCCATAGTAGGATTGTGTACTACATAGCATGTGTACATCTGTGTTAACTCTGCTTCAAGCAACACTGTTATTTCTAGTTGTACCTTTGCTACCTGTTACTTTGTGATGTCGACCTGTATTTATTGTAACCTTGATCTTGTTGTTAATCTGTGTACTGTATTTATGCATCACTGCTTTGTACTCTGTGTCACTGTATGGTGACCCAGGTTGTGCCTGAAAACGGTCCCTGGGATCCGCGCACCTATCTGGTTACCAAAGTCATAAATAAACACCTACTTCATTCAGTATATTAACCTACTGTAATACAACACAGTGCATCAGTTTAGTCACCTACAGTAGTACAACACACAATGAAGAAGTGATATCAGTCCCCAGAGCCAGCACAGTCAGGAAGAAGAGGATTGATGAGTTCAGTGACTGGCTGAGAGCTTGTACAGGGAGGAAGGGGTCAGTTGTATCCGGGGCATGTGTCGAACAAACGCTGTATTCAGCAGATAGGTTACACCTTAGTAGAAGGGCTCAAAAGTACTCTGAGACAAACTGGGAGTACACAGCCAGTGAGCTGAGTTTTAACTGCTTGAGGGGGGCAGCAGGCTCAGGGACAGATGGGCCCCAATACTGGCGGTAGCAATAAGGAGGGTGGGTATGGAAGGAGAATTTAGCACGGGGGAGAGTACAGGTGGAAGGCAGGTCAGAAAAAAACAGAAGGAAGGGAAGAAGGCCCACAGTTGACGTGGAGGGTGGTGTCACTGACTGCTCATAGTCTCGACAGTAAGATTGCAGACATGCAGGCACTCTTAGTGGAGGGGAAGGTAGACATAGCAGCAATTACCGAGCTCTGGGCCACACAGCACCATGACTGAGACCTCTCGATCCCGAGATAAAAGCTGTCTAGAAGAGACAGGGCAATAGGCAAAGGGGATGGCGGCTTATATCAGGAATTGGATAACAAGCACAAGGGAGGAGACAGAAGGGGAGTGGAAGCACTGTGGATTCAGATACAGTCCAATAGAGGGAGGAAGGTGAGGTTGGGAGGAGGAAAGTGGCATGGAGCTGAGTTCACAGTTGCTGGAAGCTGCAAGGAAGGGAGAAATGGTAGTGGTGGGGGACTTTAATCTGCCCAAGGTGGACAGGGGTATACTGGCCACATCCCCTGTGCCAGGAGTCAGGTGAACCTGTATGCGATACAGAGTGGGTTACTGACTCAGGGCATCACTGAACCCACCAGGGAGGACGCAATCCTTGATATAGTGCTAACAAATGGGGAGCATGTACAAGAGATAATGGTCAAGGAACCCCTGAGTGGCAGTGACCACAGCACAGTGTGGTTAGGTTGGATATGGGCAGGGAAAGCATGCCCCACTAAGACCAAAATCCTGGTTTTCAGAAGGGCAGACTTCAAGAAGATGGGCTAGGTGTTAAGGACATGCCTAGAGGGCATTAGAGTGGATATGGGGGTGGAACAAAAATGGACAACCATCAAGGAGGCAGTACTGGCTGCCACAGTGGAGTGTGTAAGGCTCAGGAGGAAGAACTCGGGCCAAGGCATCCAGCTGATTAGGCCCTGAAGTTGCCCAGGTGTTGAGCCTTGCTTGTAGATCAGAAAGCAGCTAACTAAAAGAAGCTACAATTTTCTTATTAATTTAACACTTCTATCTTGGCAGGAGTCAGTGTCTGTTGAGATTAAGCAGACAGATACTTTATTAGAAGTAGAATGGGTCTTATTTAGGGTTAAAAAAAAAGAAAAGAAAGTCAGTGTGTGTTCTGTGCTGAGAAGGGTAGTGTATTAACTTAATTTGCTAAACCAGTAGGAGGAGAGAGAGCTTAATTGGGGGTGTGGCTTAGACGAGATAAAAGCAGGTGACTCAAATTACAACTTCTTGTTGCTAGCCTTGCTTGTAGAGCAGAAAGCAGCTAACTAAAAGAACCTACAATTTTCCTATTAATTTAACACTTCTATCTCGGCAGGTGTCAGTGTCTGTTGAGATTAAGCAGACAGATACTTTATTAGAAGTAGAAGGGGTCATATTTAGGGTTAAAAGAAAAGAAAGAAAGTCAGTGTGTGTTCTGTGCTGGGAAGGGTACTGTATCAACTTACTTTGCTAAACCAGTAGAAGAAGAGAGAGCTTAATTGGGGGTGTGGCTTAGACAATATAAAAGCAGGTGACTCAAATTACACCTTCCTGTTGCTAGCCTTTTTTTCTTACTAATTGTCCTCCATCCCACCCACCCTAAGCCAGTTCTACTTTTATAGCCACTGGATTTGACTGACAACAGGAACTTCCTGTTTGGCAGTAGGAAGGGAAGGATTATAGAGAAACACTGGTTTTGTCAACCCTAAAGGAAAAAAGTAGTTCACCCCCCCCCCCAGCTGCTGGTGGTCTGACACTGAGCAAGGAAGGAGGAGGCTACTGAAGAATATAGGAAATTGCTTTCCCAGAACAGGAAAGGTGAGAGTTATAAGGAGAGGAGAGAGTAAGCATACAGAGAAACGGGAGAGGGGACACAAAATAAGACATGATAGGAGTGGTGCAGTGCAATGGCAGTGGGGCAGCAGTGTTCCGGGAGACATTCTGGAGGCTGCGATGCTACCCTATTTGCAGGCACCTCTTTGGTCTGAGGGAGAAGGTTGCCCATCTCCAGGCTGACCTGGCTAGGATTCGTGAAACCTCCTCCCCCACCCAGGGACCACCAGGGCCAATGCCACTACCTCAGAGGTTGCCAAGAAAGAGGAGAGGCTGGACCAGAGTGGGCTCAGGGAGGAAGAGGGTGGTGGAATAGAGTTGCATCCCTCCAGCTGTACCTCTCCACAGTTCATACGCTCTTCTGTTGGACAGTGGTTCCTCCATGGAGGCACCTGCAGTGGAGACCAAGGAGGATGCTGGGAACCTCACAAAGGAGACCCACAGGAGGTTGGCATGGACCCCATGGGGAAGGAAACAACTCCTGGTGGGGACTCAATCATTAGGGGGTAGAAATGGGGAGGAAGGGAGAGGAGGTAAGGTGCCTGCCTGGTGCCATGGCTTGAAGGACAGGAAGCAAATCCTCAGGATGGGAGCAGCTGCACAAAGGAGGAGCTGATGTCATTGTCCACCTAGGGACAAATGACCTGGCTAGGAATGGGATCAGAGCAGTGCCAGAGGAGTTTGTAGAGTTGGGGAGGGGCCTTAGACAAGTAGTGCATATGGTAATCTTCTCGGAGGTGCTGCCTGTCTATGGCAAGGGTGATGCTAAGGTACTCCTCACCAGGGAATTCAATGAATGGTTGAAAAACTGGTGTGGAGCTCAGGGTTTTGGCTTCATTGGGGACTGGGGAGCCACCTGGAGGGATGAAGACCTATACTGGCGCAATGGTCTGCATCTGTCCACGGGGGGAACCAGGATCCTAGGTGAGAGGTTTAAATGTTTCATTGGCAGGCATTTAAACTAGCCAAGGGGGGGAGGGACTGAAAAGGAGCAGGGAAATCCCAGCCTCCCCACAAAACATGGTAATTAGTGAGGTAGACACCAAGGTAGAGAAGTCATTAGGAGCAGGACAGAGGTAAATGTAAAAGGCAAAGTCAGTAAGGACAGGAATGGGGCTAAAGGGTAAGGCCATCAAAAGTGGAGGGTGATGAGTACCAATGCCCATAGTCTGTGTAACAAGCTCCCTGAACTAGTGGCCTTGATGGAAGAGGGTGGCCTGGATATTGTGGCAGTCACAGAAACATGGTACACAGAGAACCATGACTGGGATGTCAACATACTAGGATACACAATCTACAGGAGGGATAGGGAAGGTAAAAGAGGAGGAGGAGGAGTAGCTCTCTATGTAAAGGAAGGGATCAAAGCAACAGAACTAAAGAGTAAACAGGGAGTAGATGAGGCACTCTGGGTCACCCATGAGACAGGAAATGGCACCACAATCCGCATGGGGGGTTGTATACAGACCCCCATCTCAGGGGAAGGGAATGGACAAGGAAATGATAGAAGGCATCCTTAGAATGGCAGAACAAGGGGAGATATTGTTGATGGGGGACCTGAATATGCCAGATGTTAACTGGAGCACCTTTGCGCAGGCACATCCAAGAGCAGAGTCATACGAACATATGAAATTTGCCAGCAGATAAAGGCCTAGAGGTCTATCAAGTCTGCTCAAATGTGCAGCTAGCACCCTTATTCTGCATCTGCCCCTCCTCCCACCCTTCCCTTCATTAACCCCTCCCCTTGTCCTGTCCCATCCTCGCTTGAAGCAGTCCACTATTCTACTGCATACCACTTCAGCAGATAACGATTCCACCCAGCCACCACCCTCTCTGTAAAAGTGTCTCTCATCTCCTCCTGAACCTTCCTCGCCCAGTCATATCATGGCCCTGGTGGCCCTCCCCTCCCTTACTTTGAACAGCCCCTCTGTACCCGTCTTGTTTATTCCTTTCATGTATTTAAAGGTTTCAGTCATTCTTGATGCCCTACAAGGGGCATGCCTCAGACAGCTAGTCTTGGAACCCACTCGGGAGGGAGCAATCTTAGACCTGGTACTCTCAAATGGGGACGAGAAAGAATCTCAGATTTAGAAGTGGGTAGCCATCTGGGAACAAGCAACCACCAAACAGTGTGATTCACGATAAACACAGCCATACAATCAAGCCATACAAAAGCAAGAGTATTGGGCGTTAGGAGGTCTGACTTTGGGAAATGAGAGTGCCTCAGAAAGCTCTAGCAAACAGGCAGGAAGGAGGGTGGAGGAACAATGGGAGTAATCAAAACAGCAATCACAGAGGCAACGAGCCTTTGTGTAAAGCAAATCAACAAAACACGTCGAAGGAAAAAAAACACTATGGTTTTCAAAAGAGATGGCAGGGAAGGTTAAGGAGAAAAGGATAGCATTCAGGAAATATAAGGAAACACAGAAGGAGCAGGACAGAGAACTTTATCAGTTAAAGCAGAAAGAGGCTGGGAAGGCAGTCAGAACAGCAAACGCCCAAACCGAGGAAAGGATAGCCAGTTCTGTTAAGAAGGGGATAAGACCTTTACAGGTACATTAGGGAGCGAAGAAAGACCAAAGGAGGGATACTAAGGCTTAATAAAGGGAGGAATGTGGGTAGAGGGTAACAGTGAAAAGCAGGGATACTGAATGAATATTTCTGCTCAGTATTCACAAACGAAGAGGAGGGTGAGTTATCTAAACCAAACAAGAGAAACACTCTGAAGACGGGTTCGATATAGTCCATTTACAGAAGAAAGGGTTCTGAAAGAACTAATAAAATTGAAGGTGCACATAGCAATGAGGTCATGGATTCACCCAAGAATTCTAAAAGAACTAGGGTAAATCTAGTGACACCGCTGACTATCTCTTTAACAAGTCATGGGAGGATGGGGTGGTACTTGAGGACTGGAGGAAGGCAGATGTGATTCCTCTTCACAAAGTGGGAGCAGGGCAGAGGCAGGAAACTACAGACCAGTTAGTTTGACCTCAGTGGTAGGGAAAATGATGGAATCACTCTGAGGAAAGAATTGTTGAGTACCTAGAGGCCAGTGGGCACAGGACCAAAGGCAGCATGAATTCACGATGGAAGGTTTTATCCGACGTAATCTAATAGATTTCTTTGACTAGGTGACCAAAGTAGTAGACTAGGGAGGGCTGTGGACATGGCCCACCTAGATTTTAGCAAGGCATTTGATACAGTCCTCACAAAGATTAATACACAGTTAGCCAGTCTTGGAGTGGGTCCCAAGGTGGTAGCCTGGATAAAAATTGGCTAGACAACAGGATGCAAAGGTTAGTAGTAAATGAAGTCCTTAGTGAAGAAAAGAGGGTTACTAGCGGGTACTGCAGGGTTCAGTACTGGGACTGGTCCTTTTAATGTCTTTATAAGTGTCATTGCAGAGGAACTGGAAGGAAAGGTATGTCTCTTTGCAGATGACACAAAATCTGCAACAGGGTTGATGCGCAGATGGAGTGGAAAGGATGAGAAGGGACTTGGTAAGGTTGGAGGAATGGTCAAATGTATGGCAGCTCAGATTCAGTGCAGAGAAGTAGGTAATGCACCTGGGAAACAAAACCCAAGGAAGCATACACAATGGGGGGTGAGATACTGACAACAGTAAAAATGGAAAGGGACCTGGGGTAATTATATCAGATGACCTAAAGGTGGGCAAGCAATGTGAGAAGGCAGTAAGGAAGGCTGGGGGGATACTGGGATGCATAGGGAGAGGCATCAGTAGTAGAAAACAGGAAGTTGTTATCCCTCTGTAGAGACAGTTGGTGAGACCCCATCTGGAGTACTGTGTGCAGTTCTGGAGACTCCATCTCCGCAAAGACATAGACAGAGTGGAGGCTGTCCAGAGGAGGGCAACCAAAATGGTGCAGGGTCTGCACCAGAAGGCATACGAAGAAAGGCTAAAGGAGCTTAACATGTGTACCCTTGAGGAAAGAAGGGAGAGAGGGGACATGGTAGAAACTTTCAAGTTCCTCAAGGGAATCAACAAAGTCCAAGAGGGTAGCATCTTTCAGAAAAAGAGATGTGGAAGAACAAGGGTGCACAATTTGAAGATAGAGAGGGGACGGCTCAGAGGTAATGTGAGGAAGTATTTTTCACTGAGAGGGTTGTGGATACTTTGAACAGCCTCCTGAGGAGGTCGTGAGTCAAGGACAGTGGGGAAATTCAAGAATACATGGGACAGACATAAGGCAGTCCTAGTGTGGGGTCGGAGGAAGTAAGCTGTTGGTTAACTAGGATCTGCAGCTTATCTTTTAGGTAGGAAAATGGGCAGACTAGGTGGGCCAAGCGGTCCTTATCTGCTGTCAAATTCTATGTTTCTATGTTTCTAAGAGGTCAGCCTGCAGGAGATACAGGAGGACCGCGAGTGAGGTGAATAAAGAAAACTACCTGAAGTTGGCCAAGGTGGCATGCAAGGTAGTACAGTAGGATAAGGCACAAAAGGAACTCCAAATAGCTGAAGGGATCAAGAAGGGGAGAAGGCCATCTTTCGTTACATAAGCAAGAAAAGAGACAAGAAGGACGGGATAGTTAGACTTAGGAAAAAGGAGGGATGAGTGGAGGAGAACAGGGGTAAGGTGGAGGTATTGAACAAATACTTCTGCTCTGTCTTCACTAGGGAAAAGACGGACTCGTGCCATCAGGGGGAGAAGGGGGGGCGCAAATATAGTGATAGAAGAGGATAGAGTGAGGGAGGGGCTGTTGGTACTGAAGGTGGACAAGTCACTCGGACCAGACGGCATACACCCAAGGGTACGGAGGGAGCTTACAGAGCCACTGGCGTGCCTCATCAGTATTTCCCTGGAGTCAGGAGTGGTGCCGCAGGACTGGAGAATGGCACATGTGGTGCCCCTCCACAAGAGCAGTCCCAGGATGACCCAGGGAACTACAGTCTGGACAGTCTGACCTCAGTTGTGTGCAAGCTCATGGAGCCCATACTATGAAAAGGTTGGTATATGGTGTGGAGGTAGTCTCTAGGATGAAAGGCAGCATGAATTTGTGGGAGCAGGATCATGCCAAATGAATCTGATTGACTTCTTTGACTGGGTCACCAGGGCAGATGACAGGGGCCAGGTGGTGGACATCCTTTACCTGGACTTCAGCAAGACCTTCGACTCTGTGCCACACAAGAGGTTGATCAGGAAACTGGCGGATCTTAGGGTTGGGGAGAAAATGACCAGGTGGGTAGAAAACTGGCTGAGGAATAGAATGCAGAGGGTGGTGGTAGGGGGAGAGTTATCCAGCACCAGGGAAGTCACAGCAGGGTCCCACAGGGCTCAGAGCTAGGGCTGGTGTTTAATGTCTTCATCAGTGACACTGGGGAGGGCATTAAGGGCAAAATGTGCCTATTTGCGGACGACACCAAACTATGTGGAAGGGTGGACACAGTGGAAGGGAAACAAGACCTGTAGGAGGACTTCTGAAAACTTCAGAGATGGTCATGGGTCTGGCAACTTGGCTTCAGTGCCAAGAAATGCAAAGTTATGAACGTTGGACCCAGGAACCCAAGGACCGAGTGTGACAGGGTCAGTCCCTGCCACTAATGTGAGGACCCATCTTTTCCTTTTCTGTATGGTTGCAGCCTCTATCTTTCACTCTGCTAAGGCTATCCCTTTCTTTCTCAGTATGGAGGCAGCCCACCTCCATGCCTAACCACCACCGCTTGTACCTTTTCTTTGTATATTTCTCTTCCTTCCTAGGGGTCCAAACATGTTATCCCAGTGTGGGTACAGTAATTATGTGTCTAATTTGTGTAAAGACATGGTAGACCTGATGAGTATGTGAAGTCAGAATGAACTACATATAAACATACTCCTATCAGAGTTTGCAAGCTTATAATGAAAAGTGGAGTTGCGTTATTGTAAACAGAATATTGCATTAGTTTCATATGTCTGCTTTAGTGCAGCTTCATTAAAGTTTTTCCTCATCTCCCGGTAGTTGAAAAAGGAAATGAGAGACGGGTTGTAATGCAAAAGAGGAGTGTCTCACTCCTAGCTTTCCTCACTCTCTCTACAAGTGCTGTGTCTCGTGTCATAACGGATGGTAGGTCAAGTTTCTCTACCACCTCGCTCCACTTGTACATATAATACAGAAGTGTTTTTACATGTACAGGGACAAGGAAGTTCCTACAGTGAAAACAAATAACTGCAACTTAAGAATGGGTTGCCAATATAAATAGTGCAGCTTATAAATAAAGGGCCAGAAATGGGCCCCATGGAAAAGGTAGCCGACGGGCTGCAAATTTAGCCATCAGGGAAGGGGGAAAAATAAACAGGAGAAAGCTCTCTAGTGAAATAGGAGCCCCCTGAAATAAATAAAACCTAATGTGGGGCATAGGGTGTTAAAGACACATAAAAAGAAAGCAAAATATATTGTTTGCTGCCTGTTGGGCTGCCTGGGTGTTCTTTAGGGCTGGCAGCCCACAGTCTGTCTGTTTATGTAAGAGTTTTGCAGGCAAATCATTTGGGAAAAGCCCAAAGCACCTCCAGAGGATTAAACAAGGGAAGACCCAATGATACAGACTTGTTAGGTCTTTTTGGGAATACTATTACTGCTATGTTTAAAACCACAAACATAAACAAAACCTCCAGTGTAGTCTACCTTTTAGCCTGTAAAGTCAGGGTGTCTGTGGGTAATCCGGCTGCTTCAGAGAAACACTCTCCTTGCTGGTTTTCTTCTGAGTCTCTGCTGCCATTTTGTGTCTGCAGTATTTTCTCCAGGTCTTTTCACCATAAAGGCTGCCCTGATCTGAGCAGCTCTATAGAGGGACAGCAGCCCTAGAGGTCTGTATTTATACATAATCTGTATAGATGCCTAATATGCAGAAAGGGGAGTTCTGGTGCAGAACAATTAAGGTTTAATTTGTTATAAGTTAAAGCCTGAAGTATAATATGAAAGGGTGGGTCACAGAGACTATAGCCTAAACAAGAGGCTTAGAAGTAACCCTTTTCTTTCTGTATAGGCCGGTTCGAGCCTAGAGGGAACGCTGTAGTTTTTAATTAGATATATACATGTAGGTCACCTGGCAGTGATGTCACCAAGGTGGATATAAAAAGGCTACCACTAGGGATTCAAACAGTTAGAGAGCAAGATAGAGTGTCAGTCTGGTACTGATAGTCGTTGAAGGAAGATCCGAGAAAGACAGTGGGTGCTGTCTGAGGGAAGGCGTGCCATTGCTGGGAAATATATTGACCTTCTGAGGACCACTTTGATGAATGAATATGAACTAATATCTCCTTAATTTCTCTAAAACTGCCTGATCATTTTATGCAAGAAAATAAAATAAGTGCCTTGCCTGTGCTTTTTATGTACTTATGAAGCTGTCTGCCTGAGGTTTGTATCCTGGTATCCTAGCCTCGTTCACATCGAGTACTGCCTCGGTGGGTCAGGGTAACAGCAATGGAGGAGGAAAAGGATTTGGGAGTGATGACAACTAGTGACCTGAAGAACTCCTCGCAGTGCAAAAAGGAGCAGCAAATGCAAACAGGATGCTGGGGTATATAGCCAGGGGAATCAGCAGTAAGCGAAAGGAAGTTATACTGCCCTTGTACAGGTCACTGGTGAGACCACATCTGGAGTATGGAGTAAGATACTTGTGTCAATACTTTAAGAAGGACAACAACCCGCTAGAGAAGGTCCAGAAGAGGGCAACTAAGATGATCGCGGGTCAGCAATGTTATGTCTTACAAGGCGGTGTTGGGGACCCTAAGGATGTATGTACTGGAGGAGAGGAGGAAGAGAGGGAATATAATAAGAGACCGTCAGACACTTGAAGAGGATAAATAGGGTGGATAGGAAGGGTCTCTTCAAGCTAAGGGGTAGCCGAACCATGAACATACGAAATTTGCCAGCAGATTAAGGACTAGAGGTCTATCCAATCTGCTCAAATGTGCAGCTAGCACCCATTATTCTGCAGCTGCCCCTCCCTTCCACCCTCCCCCTTGTCCTGTCCCATCCTTGTTTGAAGCAGTCCACTGTTCTACTGGATATCACTTCTGTAGGTAACACATCCACCCAGCCACTACCCTCTCTGTAAAAAGTGTCTCCTCATCTCCCTCCTGAACCTTCCTCCCTCCAGTCTCATATCATGGCCCCTGGTGGCCCTCCCTTCCCTTACTTTGAACAGCCCCTCTGTACCCATCTTGTTTATTCCTTTCATGTATTTAAAGGTTTCAATCGTGTCACCTCTGTCCCTCCTCTCCTCCAGTGAGTACATGTTCAACTCCTTCAACCTCCTCTCGTATGATAAGTCCCCCAGCCCCTTGATCATCTTTGTCGCCCTGTGCTGCACCCCCTCCAGTAACTTAATGTTCCTCTTCAGATACGGGCACCAGTACTGCACGCAGTACTCCAGGTGTGGTCTAACTAATGACCTATGTAGTGGCAGAATCACCTTCTCGAGGATATACCCCTTGCAATACAACCCAGCATTTTGTTGGCCTTTGCAGCTGCCTTCCTACATTGCGCCGAGTTGTTCATTGACCCTGTAATGAGCACAGCCAGATCCTTCTCCTCTCTCTCTGGTCTAGCTGCACTCCCCCTAGCTGGTAACTGAGGGGCACACAGTCTAAAGCTGGAAGAGGGGAGGTTTAGGAGGGATGTAAGGAAGCATTTCTTCACGGAGAGGGTGTTGGCCAATTGGAATGTGCTGCCGGAGGAAGTGATCTTAATGAAGTCAGTGAGCAGCTTTAAGAGGGCTTGGGATAGGCATAAGGGGGGACTATGGGACCACGGAGGAGAGGGCAGGGTCAGTAGTGTAAGCTGGGGACCCTGCAGTACAAACAGACTTGATAAATCAAATGGCCTTCTTCTACTGTCTTTCTTATGTTCACATGCATGTAATTTCGTCACCTACTATAATGCAGCATGCAGTGCATTCCATTTAGTCACCTACTGTAATACAACACACAGTGCATTCAGTATATTCCCCTTTTGTAATACAACATGCAGTACATTTAGTATATTCACCCACTGTAGCACATAGTGCATTATGTAAGTAATAAGCCATGACAGGGTGTGCATTGAAGGATTTTAATGCACACACACCAGGGGCATGCTAAGGCATGAGACTGCAGGCAAAGTGCACTTATGCCCCCGTGAAGTGCATTAAAATCCTTTAATGCATATCATGTAGTGGCTTATCACACTTATAAGATGGCTCAATTGTAATGCAATAATACATTTATTTAAAAACAAGTGTGTGTTTTTGTGTGTTAATATAGTGGTTTTAAATGTAAATGTCAACATTGTAGACGTTCATAAAATAGTGTTCTTTGCAGTATGTAGCCAGCAGGGGGTGCTGTGCTGTTGAAGTTAAACTGCAGGTAGCTTGTGTGTAGTTTTGTCTGCTCGGCTCCCCTTTCCCCACCCAGCCAGATCCACTCTGCCCAATCCACCTGCTGAACTTGAGAGTGAGCAGTTTAGCAGACTAAGTTACTTAGTTTTTAAATTGGTGCCCAGTGTCAGAAGTCATTTAATATGACTTGTAGTACAGTGTTGAACCTCTTCCCAAAGGGTCGGTCCGTGGAGGCAGTTGATCGAACCCCCCCCCCGACATGACTAGATAGAGATCAGCAGGCAGAGCAACAGTCTGGATTTTTGAACAGTTAATTAATCACTCTTATGACCCTCACAATCGCTGTAGATGAGACCGAGGAGCTGAGTAATGCTGGGCTGCTTACTGACGTCGTGAAGACACTCTCTGTCTGTTGATCAGGTAGAGATGGCAGATGGGTGACGTACAGAGGAAGATGAGCTGCTTTTTTTAAAGATGTTCCCCATTTATCATTAGGCAGTTCAGATTTGTGAACAGCAAATTGTTAAGTCTCCTGGCTCTCACAATCTCTGTAGATAAGGCCAGGAGCTGAATAACGCCAGGCTATCTACTAGCATAGTGAAGACACTCTCTGCCCCAGCGATCAGGTAGAGATGATGGCTGATCACGTACAGAGAAAGACAAGCTGGTCACGGACGGTGGCTGCTTTTCTAATGATGTTTTCCCCTTTGTCTCCAGTATATGGAGGTAAACTTTGCCCTCTTTAATTAATTTAATTTAGGTGGTATTGTACTGCAAGAAACTGATTATGCAGTACTGGACGGCTGGATGCGACTATCTTTGTTAGCAGGAGACGGAGGTGAAACAGTGTCTTTTGGCAGAGGTCACAGTTAATTTTAAACTGAGATATGAAATTTGATTAAGTTGTGGGAGTGTTTAAAAGCGTGGTACAACTCTGGCAGTGCAGCCTGTTTAAAAGATTATGAAACGTGTATTAAAAGATTCCTAGATGGTGGCTTTTTACTTTTATATTGGAGTGCAAGAATATGTTTAAGTAAGTGGGTTTTCTGGGAAGAAAAAGATTTAGGCCTGACTGTGCATTTATAAAGATCTAATGCACAGTCAGGTGAGATTTCTTAGCCAATCAAATTACTAGATTTTTCTTCTCATTTTATAAATATATATTCACTTGCTGTATTGCAACATGCAGTGCATTCAGTTTAGCCACCTAATGTAATGAAACTCTTGGTGCGTTCAGTCAGCTACTGCACCTACTACACCTACTGTAATACAACATGCAGTGCATTCAGTATGTTTGCCTACTGCAATACAACATGCAGTGCATTCAGTATGTTCGCCTACTGCAATACAACATGCAGTGCATTCAGTATGTTCATCTACATGTAATACAACATGCAGTGCATTCAGTATGTTCACCTACTGTAATACAACATGCAGTGCATTCAGTATGTTCACCTACTGCAATACAACATGCAGTGCATTCAGTATGTTCACCTACTGCAATACAACATGCAGTGCATTCAGTATGTTCACCTACTGCAATACAACATGCAGTGCATTCAGTATGTTCACCTACTGCAATACAACATGCAGTGCATTCAGTATGTTCACCTAGTATAATACAACATGGAGTGCATTCAGTATGTTCACCTACTGTAATACAACATACTGTGCATTCAGTATGTTCACCTACTGCAATACAACATGCAGTGCATTCAGTATGTTCACCTAGTATAATACAACATGGAGTTCATTCAGTTCAGTATGTTTAGCCTACTGCAATGCAACATGCAGTGCATTCTGTATGTTCATCTACTGTAATACAACATGCAGTGCATTCAGTATGTTCACCTACTGTAATACAACATGCAGTGCATTCAGTATGTTCACCTACTGTAATACAACATGCAGTGCATTCAGTATGTTCACCTACTGTAATACAACATGCAGTGCATTCAGTATGTTCACCTAGTATAATACAGCATGGAGTGCATTCAGTTCAGTATGTTCGCCTACTGCAATACAACATGCAGTGCATTCAGTATGCTCACCTACTGTAATACAACATGCAGTGCATTCAGTATATGCCAACAACCAAAAGCTTGGTGTGTCTCACTTGTTTGTCTCGCACACTAGTAGCACATATTTTGGTTCTCTGATACTTATGAAGCAATTTAAAATGAACCTTTTTTGATAACCATGTCCAGCCTGGCCCTTCCTTTATGCTGTTACTAGCTCAGAACTATTCGAATGCAGGTCTTATTGGTTGGTGGACTGTTCTTGTCACAGGGGATTAGCTGCCCCTCCACCTGCACTGGAGTCCTGCACTGGTAGTGCATACTGCTTTGTTGGGTCATTTGGTATATGCACCTGCTCTGGTACAACATGCGTCATTCAGTTTCGTCACCTATTGTAATACAACATGCAGTGCATTCCATATTTACACCTACTGTAGTACAGCATATAGTTACTCGGATAGACATAGGCCGGTGGATGTCCTGTACCTAGATTTCAGCAATGTATTTGATTCAGTGCCACATAATGGACTGATAGCAAAAATGGGGGAGATGGAGGTGAGAAGACAGGAGCTAAATTGTGTTGCAAATTGGCTTTTGGGGTGTTTACAGAGGGTAATGGTGGATGGGATATTATCCTCCCATAGGAAGGCAATCAGTGGGGTTCCTTAAGGTTCAGTATTGGGGCCACTCTTGTTTAATGCCTACGTCTCAGATATAGGGAGGGGGGTTAGGAATAGGTTGAGTCTCTTTGCGGATGAGTCAAAACTGGGAGCACTGGTGGATTGTGAAGAAGCAACGGAGACAGTCCAGGGGGATCTGGATACCCTGGAGGGGTAGTCAAGGAGGTAAGGACTGAAATGTAAGGTACTTCATTTGGGGGTCAAAACCCGGGCCATGTATACACCCGGGGGGGGGAGACGTGTCACTGCATGCCACATTGGAAGAAGGGGATTTAGGGGTGGTGGTAGACGTCAAAATGAATAACTCTGAAAATTGTAGAACAGCAGCAGCCAAAGCAAACAGTATATCGGGTTGCATAGCAAAGGGAATTACATCCAGAAGGAGGGAGGTGATCCTCCCTCTATATAATGTTTTGGTCAGGCCGCAGCTCGAGTACTGTGTACAGTTCTGGAGACCTCATCTGAAGAAGGACATAGCACTGCTGGTGAGGGTCCAGATGAGAGTGACCAGGATGATTCAGGGCATGGAGGGGAGGCCTTATGAGGAGAGACTGGAAGAGCTTGGGCTTTACTCACTGGAGGAGAGGAGGGATAGGGGAGACATGATAGAGGTTTTCAGGTATGTAAAGGGAATAACCAGGAGCGGAACCAAGGAGCCGTTTAGGCTAAAGAAGGGGGGAGCAACCAGGGGCCATGGTGGAAGCTGGAGGGGGAATTAAGGGTGGTGGGAAGCATTTTTTCACTGAGAGGGTGGTGGAGCTGTGGAATGCGCTGCCAGGAGGCTGGTGGAGGAGGGCACAGTGGAGGGCTTCAAGAAGGGATAGGTACAAGGGGAAACTGAACCTAGAGAAGACCCTCTTGGGGCTGGGGGGGTTGGTAAGGCGAGCAGCCACTAGGTTGCTGGCTTTCGAACAGACAGGACAGACCATTTGGCCTATTCTGCTGGCTTTTTAGTATGGTAGTTCAGTCAATACGTTCATCTGCTGTAGTACAACATGCGATTCAATCTTTATATCCACCTACTGCTATAACATCACACGGTGCATTCAGTTTCGTCACCCGCTGCAATATAAAACATTAAGTACATTCTTTTACTGTAGTGCAACACACTGTGCATTTAGTCTATTCACCTGCTCTAGTACAAGACACAGTACATCCAATCAGTTCTCCACTGTTTCACCTACTGTAGTAGAACACAGTGCTTTCGATATGTTTACCTGTTGTAATACTGTACAACACCTAGCAATCAATATATTCACCTACTGTAACAAAACAGAATGCATTCGATGCATCACCTACTGTAACACGATGCACTGTACATTCGGTATATTCCCCTACTATAGTACAACACATTGTGCATTTAATAATATTCACCTACAGTTGTACAGCACACAGTGCATTTAGTAATTCTCCTACTGTAATATAACATGCATTGTATTAAATATATTTATCTACTCTTAATACTAAGCCAAGTGCATTTGATATCTTTACTTTCTGGAGTATGTCACATGGTACTGTATAGTCTCTGTATTCAAGTATTGGAATACAACACACTGTGCATTTGATAAAGTCACCCACTACATTACAACACATGGTATATTCACCTGCTGTATTACATTTTGGACTTGGTGGGGCATTATTGATTCTGCAATGGGAAATTATGCCAAACACATCTTAATGTTTTTTGAAAATGTCCTCGAGCTGTTTGTAATAGTACATTGTAACGTCGTATGTGGGAGAACCTGTGGATGTCATGTATTTGACTTAAGTAAAGCATGTGATACTGTACTGCACAGCAGGGTAATTCATAAAGTAGAGAACCTATATTTAACCAGATGCTGGACAGGAAACAAATAATCTTTCTAAGTGGTAACCTGCTGGCATAAAACCAGCCAACAGCAGATCTTCTTTGAGGATATCTCTTCCATTAGGCGCACTTTTGGAACTGTACCCACATCAGCACTAGGACCACATACAAAAGTTAGCGAGCCGGGCCGCCCATGATGATGTCGTACATCAGCGTCTACGTAAACGTGGGCAGCCCCATTACTTTTCAGTTCTTTTCACACCATTGATCATAGTTGTTGGACTTAAATACATAGATACTGTCAGCAGATAAGGGCCTATGGCCCACCCAGTCTACCCATTTGAGCTTGTAGGTTCCCTTTACATTTTTCTAGAAGTCTGTTGCCCCTTACTCCTGACCTCCAGGATTCCTTTATGTCTATCCCATGCATTCTTAAACGCCGTGATTGTTTCAGCCCCCACCACTTCCTCTGGCAGGGTGTTCCACTTGTCCACCACCCGTTCTGTGAAGAAATTCTTCCTCATGTTTCCTCTGAATCGTCCTCCCTCCAACTTCATCCCATGCCCTCTAGTCCTGGAACATCTTTTACACTGGAAAATAGTGTATTCCTGCACCCTGTTCCTCCCTGTAAGGTACTTGTATGTCTCTATCATATCCCTTCTCTCCCTCCTCTCCTCCACGAAGTACATGTTCAAGTCCTTCAGCCTGTCCTCATAGGACTTGTGATGCAATCCCTGTGCCATCTTTGTTGCCCTCCTCTGAACCTTCTCTGCCCTGTGTCCTTACGTAGGTAAGGTCTCCAGAACTGTACACTGTACTCCAGGTGGGGCCTCACTAGTGTCTTGTATAGTGGAATTATGACCTCACTTTTCCTGCTGGTGATGCCCCTGCCTGTGCATCCCAGCATCCTATTTGCTTTACCTGCTGCCTTGTCGCACTGTTTCCCTACCTTGAGGTCATCAGAGATGATAACACCAAGGTCTCTTTCCTGCTTGGTGCATGCTATATCCTCACCTCCAACTGATATGTTGTTCTGGGTTTTTTCTGTCCATATGCATTATTTTGCACTTCTTTGCATTGAATTTCAACTGCTAACCCCTTGACCATTCTTCAAGCTTCTACAGGTTCCTTCTCATTCTGTCCACACCTCTGCCTTGTCCACTCTGTTACAGAGCTTGTGTCATCAGCGAACAGGAAATTCTGCCTTCTAGGTCCTTCAGAGTGTCACTGATGAAGGCGTTGAATAGGACCGTCCCAGGCCAGCACTGATCCCTGCTTTACCCCACTGATAACTCTTCCTCTGTGGAGTGACAGCCATTTCACCATCCTGTGTGTCCTGCCACCAGCCAATTACCCACCCACTGCACTGCTGTCCTGACCACTCCCATGTTCCCAGTTTGTTTAATAGCCTTCTATGAGGCACAGTGTCAAAGGCCTTGCTGAAGTCCAGATAGGCCACGTCTACTGCTCTCCCCTGATCCATCTCCCTTGTCACCCAGTCGAAAAATTAGATGAGATTGGTCTGGCATGACCTTCCCCAGTGAAGCCATGCTGCTTTGGGTCCTGTAATCCGCTGGCAACCAGATGTTCCACTAATCTCTCCTTCAGTAGTGCTTCCATAATCTTCCCCAGTACTGAGGTCAAGCTGACTGGTCTGTAGTTCCCCACTTCCTCTTTGTTCCCGCTTTTGTATAAGGGGACTACGTCTGCTGTCCTCCAGTCTTGGGGTACCTCCCCTGTTTCCAGTGATCAGCTAAATAAGATTGCCAGAGGTTCAGCCACCACCTCTCTTAGTTATTTTAGGACCCTGGGGTGCACCCCATCTGGCCCCATTGCTTTATTGACTCTTATTCCTTCCAGTTCCTTTAGGACCCTTTCCTGTGTAGAGAGACTTGTGTCCATTTCTTTGCCCTTCCCACCACTTGTTCTCCCTTCAGGCCCATTACCTTCCCCTTCCTCGGTAAAGACTGAGCAGAAATATCTGTTCAGTATGTCAGCTTTACTGTTGTCATCCTCCGCGCTGCCCCCGTCCTCCCCTTTCAGTCTCACTATCCCTCCCTTTGCCCCTTGCTGAGGGAACCATCAATCAGTCATTGTTTTTTTACTCTTCTTTCTTTCTTTTTTTTTTCTGTATAGCTTTTTCTCCTCTCGGGTTGGCTCTGGCAGTCTGCCAGCCGTGTCCCGGCCACCCCTGCCCAGCGTCCACCTCCCCAACCCACCACAGCCAAGAATTCCCTCAGGGACTCGCATCTGGAATTGGGTGTGGCAGTCGGGTGGTGACACGGGGGCAGAGGCAGATAGGGCTTCACATAGCCAGAGCCTCCCGATTTTCCATTTTCTCCCTCGATCCCCTAGCCGCGACATCATGTATGCATATGTGCATGGAGGCATGCACACACTACGGGCCCGTAGCCCCCTTCTGCCTATGGCACTCAGCTCTGGCACTGCATCCAGCCTCCACCAGTTGGCAGTCAAGGAACAAGACATTGTCTCTTCCCTTCCCAGGAGAGGAGAGGAGAGCAGTCCATTGGACGTTAAATCTTCTTCCACCCTGCCCAGCCCCTGGCGCCCTGAGATCATTCTTGAACTCGGGTCGGTGGCGTGGGAGAGGTAAGGTGCATAGTGTCGCAGCCGTCTACACCACCGGGCCGGCCTCTTTACTCGTCTTTATTTTACTAAAGTGCTTTTCATCATCTCTGCATGCTGCCAAAATCGAAAGACACTTTATTTCGGTACTGTAAGTGTGGCGATAAAATTTATAAAGAAGATGCACAGTTTGTGTGTGCTGTTTGGGCCCGTCTCGCAACGTGAGGACTTGTGAGATCTGCCAGGGCTTCAACCAAGCAACAAGGCGACACTGTAAGAAAGCTCTAGAAAATGTCCTTCTCCAAAAGCATTAGCAGCTATGGAGAAGGAGCAAGGTCTAAAATCGCTGTAGCCATCCACACTGGCCTAAACGCGGCCACTGAAGTCAAAGGACTGGGACAGGGAAGGGACGATATCGTGGCCCTCCTCATCGTTGTGCTATAAGCATAAGCACAGAGGCAAAGAGAAGTCTGCTTCCTCAACAAGATCGTGGTCACCACTGAGACAAGGTAATCCTACAGTGTCTTCTCCCCCTCTGGTGGCGCTGATGACAGTACACCCAACCGTCACTGAGACACCAAGGTTTGGGTTTAGCTTAGGCACTGCCATACCTACTGTGGAAGGTACAATGCTGTCGTTGTTGGGGCAGGGCCCATTATTGATATGGGTAGTCACGGTCCCTGGACAGGGTGTTGTTGACTCTCAAGCTGTGCTGGCATCATTTTCAGAGATATGACACATTCAGCCTGGCTTACCTGTGTAGTTGTCCCATCGACAGGACCAACAGTCACTCTGACTCTGTCAGTGACTGCTTCCAGCACACAGCAAATTCCTCCTTCTCGGCTACCTCCATTATTTCTGGCGCCTTCAGCGGCTCCTGTCGTATCAGAGAGCTCGACAACGAGGTGAAATATAATCTTGACCTCGTGATATTCGAGGAGGATTTGAGTGGGATTATGAGGGAGAACAGTATGTAGCATCTCATTCTAGTTCTACCCTCTCATCCTGCAGTGAGGACTCAGTGGTGTATATCTGAGATCATCTCCCGCGGATCCTACTTTTCAGGTCATGATGTAGCAAATGCAAGTTGCCATGGGCTTTGCTGTGGAACAAGATGATTCTGTTAAAAGAATTTAATGAGCGCCCAGTGGCGCTGAGGGCTGAGACACTGACGTCCTGGCTCAGCACACACTGAGGACCCGGGTTCGAAACAAGCCAGGGTCACTGGTGGGGTGCCGAAGGGGAGAGGGACGGAACGGAGTAGGATCGAGCAGCCGATAGGGCAGCCCTCCTCTTCTGGGGAGGACACCTGTCACCCACTGTAGTTCCACTGCTCCCAGGTGGAGGTCAGAGGGCAGTGCAGGCGGATGGCAAAGCAGAGGTCCAAGGCACCTGAGTACTTTGCCTCCTGACAAGGAATCTAGGAGGCTGGTTGTGATGGACAAGCTGACATATGCCTCTGCCTCACTGGGTCTTAGAGTTGCTAATTATCAGACCCATATGATTAAATACCGGCACAGCCTGTGAAATGCTGCCAAAGCTGCAGTCCAAGCTTTGCCTGAGGTTTCTGCTAAGAATGAGTTAATTAAAACTTTAAATTACGGGACTGAGATGGGCAAATGTTGGCTGAGGTCAGCCTTTGATGTCTCTGATGCTGCTGCCAAGTTACACATCAGTGTCCTGGAAATGAGGGCTGTCCTGTACAGCCTCCAGGCATTTCAGGAGCATTTAAATCTGGTCCTGTGTTAATCCAGATGGACAATGCCAGCGTGATGCATTACATCAAGAAACAAGGGGGTACCCATTCCTGTCCCTTACGCAGGGAAGTAATGAGAGTGTGGTACTGTGCTCTGTCCCACAGCCTACAGCTGTCAGCTAGGTATATCCGAGGTCTCCAAAAAGGTCTTAGCAGACAGGCTAAGCAGGTCTCAGTCCAATATGCACAAATGGGAACTGCTGACCTCCATGGTAGGTGACCTGTTTGCAAGATGGGATCATCCAGAGTTGGACTTTTTTGCGTCCCCACACAACGTAAAACTGCTGGGTTTCTGCTTGCTTGCTCCAGGGTCTGGAGTTTTCTGGTGAGACATGTCCCTCTCTTGGAAAGGGAAATTCTTGTATGCATTTCCTGCAATTCCTTGAATACAGAGTCATACTAAGGCTGAGGTTGGAAGGTGCTACCCTCATCCTCATAGCCCCATCATGGCCTTGCCAGATATGGTTTCTACTCAGCAACAACTGGTGTTGGAGTCTCCAGTACCTCTACCGTTGTGTCGGGGTCTGTTGTCACAGGACAAGGGGTCCCTGGTTTATCCGCACCTGAAGTCCCTACATTTGCATGCATAGCTCCTGAAAACATAGTCATGGTATGTTTTGGGGTATCCCCTTAAAGTTGCTGACGTTCTGGTTGCGGCCAGAAAACTTACCAGAGATTCTTATTCTTTTAAGTGGAAGCGGTTCACTTTGTGGGCTGCTTCCAAGAATTTGGACACATTTACATGTCTTCTAAATGCAGTGCTGCTATACTTGCTGTCCCTTTCAGACTCTGGTCCACAGTATTCCTCACTTAAGGTGCATTTGGCCATAATATTAGCTTGCCATGCCCTTACTGATGGGCGTACAGTTGAACAATTGGAGGTCACCTGTACTTTTCTAGAGGTATTCTGCATATAAAACCTGTTTGTAATCCGGTCCCTCCTTGGGACTTTAATTTTGTGCTTGAGAAACTAATGTTTGCTCCATTTGAGCCAGCAGCAAGTTGTGGCTTACATTTTGTGTCATGGAAAACATTATTTTTGGTTGTTATCATTTCTGCCCAAAGGATTTCAGAGTTGCAGGCTTTAATGTGTGAGCCTCCTTACTTGATTTTTCAGAAAGATAGTTTCTTTGCACACAAATCCCAAGTTTCTACCAAAGGTGTTATCTGAATTTATACTGAATCAAACGATGCACCTTCCTGTTTACTACCCTAAGCATGCCAGTCAGGGTGAGGCACTGCGCCATACTTTGAATGTATATAGAATACTGACATGCTATTTGAATTGCACCAAGGACTGAAGAAAGTCCTCTCAGCTTTTTTGTATTTTTTGTCCCTGGGGAAGAAGGCACCCCGTGTGGTCATTCCACAAGGGGTATGACCATTTATGTTGCTTGTTTCAGACATGTTTCTGCTGCTGACATTTGTGCTGCAGCCACGTGGCGTACTGACCACACCTTCAGTGAACATTACAGTCTGGACATAGTTTCTCGTAGACGTGCTAGCTTTAGATTTGCTGTACTGCAAGGTCTCCTGTCTTGAATGTATATATTAGATTGTACCAGCCTTCCAGTGCCTTTTGGGACTGGTTCCAAAGGTGTGGCCTAATGGAAGAGAGATCCTCGAAGAAGACAGAACAGTTACATACTTGCCATAACAGTAGATCTTTGGGAGAATCGCTTCCATTCGGCCATGCCGTCCCTCCTTCATCCCTGTTCTGCTTTAGCAAGAGTAACATCTAATATTGTGCCTGATTCTTATCTGTGGCTGTTATACCCAGCACCATATCTCACCTTGTTTGCTTGGTGCTGGTCTGATCTCCTGGTTTCCCATGGGTGGAGGTCCTCCGGAGTCTTAATCTGCAGCGGGGAACTGAGGAGTGGTGGGGCCGCCCACGTTTATGTAGACACTGACACATGACGTTGTTGTGGGCGACCCCCAGCTAGCAAAAGTTTCTGTGTGGTCCTAGTGTTGATGGGGGTATAGTTCCAAAGGTGTGGCCTAATGAAAGAGATTCTCTAGATCAGCTGTTACGATAAGTACGTAACTCTTATTTCCCACAGGGGCCTGTCCAGATGTCATGGTATCATGATTTCACAGTATTGATACCATGAACAGTTTTTGATACTGTGATAACTGTGCATCATCACAGTATACCATGGTTTTCTCAGGCATTTAAACTAATTTTGGGGAGTGTTTTTAGGGGGCAACATTCGTGTCTGCGCCAATTGTAATACAAGTTAATGGAGACTTCTTTTCTGTACAAAATGACTACTTCCTTGATACAGCAGTATTACATTTTGATGTTTATCATATGGACATTTATCATACCACTAAAATTGCATGGTGTGATATTTCTAGCATTGAGACCTGCATGGTTTAACTGGGAGGTGGGCATTAGCTGCTTGATCACCAAGTTTGCTGATGACACCAAGATAGTAAGGGTAGTTACAGCACAACAGTAGATTAATGAAATACAGACAAATATCATGGCAACTTGGTTTGTTCGCAGCCTGACAAGTAGTCAGCCTGGCATTTGTTTGGCTTATCTGGTTCCTGCCAATTTGTCCCACCACGGGCCCTGGCCACACGCATGTATGCATTCACATCCATCAGGGTGGGACAAATCAGGTAGCCAGGTGGCCAATGGCCACTAAAATAAACTGGCTTGGCTACCAGATTTTGAAAAGTTATCGGCCAGCTGGCAACCTGCCGACAGAGTGATTTGTGGGCCCTTTAAAAGTATGGCCACTAAAAATATTGATTTGACTATCAGTTTTTAAAAGCTAGGGGCCAGACTGACCACCAGATAACAAACTGATTTGTCGCATCCTGTGTGTGCGCGCACACACACATACATTTATTCATATATCTTATTGCCATGCACAGCGGCTAGCTGTTGGAAGGCAGAAGTGGGAACAGCTCTTTTACTGGCTTTTCTGCTTTTTCCAAGCAACCTGGATTGACCTCTGTGGACATCAGTCCATGTAGCGCCCTCCCAGCACCATGGTGAGATGCCTCATAGATCACACAACCATAGATACCCTACAAGACTTTAAATGCAGTACAGATGCTACCTGCAAGGCTCGTGGAATATCTGAGACACTGTAGTTTGGAGATACCTAATCCTTTAGAGGGGCCTGCAGGAAATATGACTTGAATTCCCTGAAAATGAGAATGTTATGACAGCTACTTGCAGACTTTAAAAACACTGCTGGTGAGAATCGTGGTTCTGTGAGCCGCACACTGCACCATGGCTGCTTTTTGCTTTCGGTGCAGGTTCATGCGTGTCCCTCTATAAAATATGTTTATGTGCAATTGCTGGCTCGGTGCCAGAAACTAAGCACTCTGAAGTAATGTACTGCCTATGTAATCCAGTGATGATTCATCCCCATCTGAGACACTTCACACTGATACGCTTCACTTGAGGCAGGCTTGTATGGAATAAACAGACCTTTGATTATAGGGAAAACTGAACGTTACTCTGCTTATAGTTAAGACGGTCAAACCTTACTACATAGCCCACGTCTAACTCATCCCACATGTATGGGTTAAAAAAAAAAAAAGACAGTCAAACCCTGCTTCATAACAGAAACAGACACATCCTTCTGCCCACATGTAATGTGTAAAACCACAGGGCAGTCAAACCCTGTTACATAACACACACCTCCTTCTACCTACATATAAGGTGTACAACCAGGGGATTGCCCAGCCCTACTACATGACACACCTCTCCTTCTGACCACATGTAAGGTGTAAAACCAAAGGTCAGTCAAACCTGGCTACATAACCCACACCTCCCTCAGCCCACATGTATTGGGGAACAACAAGGGACAGTCAAACATGACTACGTAACCCACACCTCCCTAAACCTACGTGTAATGGGTGAAAACAAGGGAAGGCAATTGTGACTACATAACCCACACCTCCCTCAGCCCACATGTATTGGGGAACAACAAGGGACAGTCAAACATGACTTCGTAACCCACACCTCCCTAAACCTACGTGTAATGGGTGAAAACAAGGGAAGGCAATTGTGACTACATAACCCACACCTCCCTCAGCCCACATGTATTGGGGAACAACAAGGGACAGTCAAACATGACTACGTAACCCACACCTCCCTAAACCTACGTGTAATGGGTGAAAACAAGGGAAGGCAATTGTGACTACATAACCCACACCTCCCTCAGCCCACATGTATTGGGTAAAAATAAGAGGCAGACGTGCCTACATATCCCGCCTTTCTTTCAGACCACACTTGGGTTTACTGCAGTGTTTGAAGAAGAGCTGTGCAAATTGTTTCCCCTAGTGTAACGTTTCAGGAAACAAAATGCAGAAAATTCTTCACATTTACTTCACACCAAGGTCGTGGAATTTCATAAACAAAAGTTCTGCAGCACTGTTACGTATGTTATACTAATTTGCAGTAATTGTGGGAGATACAAATATGTAAGTTCATAAAACTATTGAATTTTTAGGAATACAATTCAGACATGTATACCACTGTAACCATTGGTGCTGGCTGACCACTTCCTTGGGGCCACTTGTACCTGGAACGTGCTTGGGCCTGTTCACATTCTGTTTTTGGCTGCTATTGTTTCTGAGCTGAGAGTAACCTGCATCTCCCCCTTTTGGTATGTTGCAGTGAGCACCTGTCCTGTGCCTTCATGTTCTTCCTGCACGGCGAAAGTAATGTGTGTACGAGTGTGGAGATTGCCCAGCATGAGCCTGTGTATAAGATCGACGAGGAACACATTGCCATGGCCCAGTCTTCAGCAGCCCCACTGCAAGGTGAGTAAGACTCTTTTATTCTCATGCTTCCCCCCAGGAATTGTTTACAGCATATGCAACCCCCCGTTTTTGTTTCAGTTCATAGAAACAGAGAAATTGTCGGCAGATAAGGACTGCCTGACCCATCAAGTCTGCCCGTAAGCCCTTGTACTGGATTACTGCTTCCGACCCACCCACTGCTGTACCTCTATGGTTCCCCTATGCCTGTCCCAAGCATGCTTGAATCCATCCACAGTGCTCGCTCCCACCACCTCCAGAGACGGATCATTCCATGCGTCCACCACCTTCTCTGTGAAGAACTTCGTCACATTCCTTCTTAACCTCCCGCCTTCCAATTTCATGTCATGCCCCCTCGTTCTTGTGCTCCTTTTGTATTGCAAAATGTCCTCCCCACTCCCTGCACCTTGTTTATACCCTTGAGGTACGTGAATGTTTCTATCATGTCCCCTCTTTCCCTCCTCTCTTCCAGCGAGTACATATGGAGGTCCCTTAATCTCTCCTCATAAGTCTTGTGCTGCAAGCCCTGTACCAGCTTAGTCGCCCTTTTCTGGACCGTCTCCAGCCTGTTAATATCCTCATGAAGGTGCGGCCTCCAGAACTGAACACAGTACTCCATGTGAGACCCGACCATGGTTTTATATAATAGCATCACTAACTCCCTCCTGCTGCTGGTGCTATCCCTGCCTGTGCACCTCAGCATGCCACTGGCCCTCCCAGCTGCCTTAGCACTCTGATTTGACATTTTCAGGTCATCTGAAATAATAACTCCCAGGTCCCTTTCCTTCTTTGTGACTCTCAGCAACCGCCCCCCGCCAATCCTGTAGCTTTCCCTGGGTTTCTGTGTCCCAGGGCATAATTGCACTTTTTGAATTAAACTTCAGTTGCCAGTCCTCCGACCATTTTACAAGCTTCCCCAGATCCCTCCTCATTTTCTCCACCCCCTCTGGGGTATCCACTCTGTTACAGATCTTTCTGTCATCTGCAAACAGGCAGACCTTTCTCTTCAGCCCTTCTGCAATGTTGCTAATGAAGACGTTGAACAGGACCGGCCACAGGACTGATCCCTGAGGCATCCCACTGGTCACCCCCCCTCCCCAGACTGCACCCCATTTACTACCACCCTCTGCCTCCTGTCTGTTGGCCAGTTTCTAACCCAGTTTACCACCCTGTCCCCATGCCCAGCCTACCCAGCTTGTTTATCAGCCTACTATGTGGGACGGTGTCAAAGGCTTTACTGAAATCATGGTAAGTGATGTCTACTGCCCCACCATGATTTACTTCCTTTGTCACCCAGTCGAAGAAATCAACCAGATTTGTCTGACATGACCTCCCCGCTGTGAATCCATGTTGCCTATGGTCCTGGGCTCTGTTGGCTTCTAGATGCCTCACTGTCTTTTCTTTATACAATGTCTCCATGCTCTTCCCCACTACTGAGGTGAGGCTGACCAGCTGAAAGTTCCCTGCCTTCTCCCTGTTACCGGATTTGTGTAGAGGGACCACATGTGCCCTCCTCCAATCCTCTGGTACCACCCCTGTGTTGAATGACTCGGTGAACATGGCTGCTGGAGGTTCTGCTGTCTCTCTTCACAGTTCTCTTAATATCCTTGGGTGTATGCGATCTGGTACCATCGCTTTTTCCACCTTCAATTTAGTGAGCTCCTGTAGGACTCTTTCCCCAATGACTGGACTGTTATCCACCTCTTCACCCCTTGGCAATTGCTGTACTGCTGTGGCCTCTGCCCTTCCCCCTCTTCTGTGACTACTGAACAGAATTATTTATTCAGTATTTCTACCTTTTCCATGCACCCTCCTTGCATTCCCCTCCCTCCCTCTCCCTTGAGTCTTGCAATCCCTCCCTTGTTTTTCCTCCTTTTGCTGATGTACCCGAAGATTGTCTTGTCCCCTTTCATAACTGACTGTGCTAAACCTTCCTCAGTCCGTGTCTTTTCTCTACTTACTGCCTTTCCCGCCTCCCTTAGACACTCTAGGTACTCCTCCCTTTGGGCCTCTCTATATTTCCTGAACCCTTTCCTTTTTGCCCTGACCGTTACCGCCACCTCTCTTGAGAACCACAGTGGCTTTCTCCTTCTCTTGTCTTTGGATACCAATCTGATGCATTGGTTTGTTACGTCCAGTAAGGTTTCCTTTAGATGCTTCCAGTTTTTCCACTTCCCCCCTCCTGCCCTGTTCTCTCCAGGGCTCTTTTTATACCCCTCCCCACTTCGGTGAAGTCAGCATTTTTGAAATACAAAATCTTTGTCCTAGTATGACTTGAGTGAGTCTCTGTCCCTATGCTGAACCACACAATATTGTGATCGCTGGATCCCAGTTGCCCTTCTGCCTGGACATCTGTGATTCAATCCCTGTTTGTCATTACCAGACCTAGAATTGCCCTGTCTCTGGTGGGATCAAGCACATGCTGCCTGAGTTCAGAAGCCTCCTGAAGTGAATCAGGGATGCCTCTGCTTCTGGCTGAAGCAGCTACACTGGTGTTCCGATACATGTCTAGCATATTGAAATGCCCAATCAGTAGAATTTCACCTTTCATTGCCATCTCGTGTATTTCCTCCACTAGCTCCCTGTCCAGTTCCTCACCCTGTCCTGGAGGCCTGTATATCACCCCTGTGCATATTGCTGTGCCATTTCCAGGTTGAAGGTTGACCCACAGTGCCTCAGCCTCCCCCTGCCTATCCTGTACCTGTGTTGCCATTATTCCCTCTCTGAGATACAGGGCTACTCCCCCTCCCTTTTTGCCATCCCTATCCCTCCTGAATAGAACATATCCTGGTACATTTGTTTCCTGCTCATGACTGGCTATGTGGGTTTCAGTTATTGCTACTATGTCCAGGTCTCCTTCAGTTATTAAGACCTCCATATGTGGGACTTTATTCCCAGGCTGCGTGCATTTATCAACATGACCTTCCAAGTTTTACTGCCTGACTTCTCTCTCTCTCTCTCTCTCTTCCTGTTTTCGGTCCCCTGCATCTCCCCCCCATCCCGATATTTTTCTCTTGTGTTCCTGATTCCTTTCCTACTCTATTTGTGCCCAACTCCGATGACCTTGATATCAACTCCTCTTCGTGCTTCATTTTTCTACTTCTCTATCATGTGGGAGTGGGCTGCCTGAGTATCCCTGCTCCTGTTGCCCTCTCTGCCTGGCTAGTTTAAACGCTCATCAGCAAAGCATTTAAACCGTTCATTGAAGGTTACCTCCCCCTTGCTAGACAGATGCAGTCCCCGTCCCCACTGTACAGGGCTGTATCACTCCGGGTGGATTCCCAGTCCCCAGTGAAGCCATACCCCTTCTCACTGCACCAGCCTTTCAGCCATGTGTTGAAGTTACTAATGCAGAGATTCCTGGCCGAGAGAGAGGGAGAATGAAAGAAGTGGATGGATATGGATGAGTGGATGGAAGGAAGTTGATTGCTGGCCAAATGATTGGGTGGATAGATAGATTAAGCAGTCTGCCCACGTACTGAAGCAGGCAAAGCATTGTCTGTGGGCCCTCCTCTGACTACAGTACCTGGACACCAAATAGGGCTCCTCCCCTGGTGTGGAGAGGTGCACAAGCACTGCCCCCAGGGAGGAGCCAGGAAAGGTTGCCCAAGGAGCAGGGGAATCTGTCTGGGGGGAGGAAAAACAGAGGTGTAAGAGGGCCTGTGCCTGAGAGCTCTACCTTTGTTTTTCTCCCCCTGCCAATAACTCTCAGTCCACAGTGTGAGGTTCTTTTGCAAGGGAAGTGATTTGCACAGTTAAGATTGACTTGGCAAGACTCCGGAGCTGCGCATGTTAGTCTAATCTGTATGATAGTTTATTATTTAATCTACCAGTGGCTGTGACCATTTCTTCCAGGAGGGGTGTGTGTGTCTGTGTGTGGTTTGTCCAGGGAAAATGGGAATGCAGAGGCCTATCAAGACACAGATAGACAGACATATATCTATATCTAGCCAGATAAATAGATAAACAGTATTGCCCTTCTGGGAATGCCACAAAAAGTGCCTTACAGTTAAACAAAGAAACAGACAAACAGAAACACAACATTCATGCAACAAAACCTTCTATCCCAAGAAATGGGAATATAATTAAGAAGATAAGTGCAGATATGTTTTAGAGACATTTGTGTTGCATTTTTTCAGTAGTACACAAAAGGAAGACCAAAAACCTGAGACCTGATTCTCAGTCAGAAAGGTTAATGGCACAAAACAGGGCAGCATTCTGTCACCACCATTGTGCCACCAGTCTTTTGTGCAGTATACAAACCAGGTTGCTAGTTGCAGATTCTGTTTTACAGATATTGCAGGGTGCAAACAGGATGGCATAGCACAAGCCACATGGTGCTTTGCCACACTGTGACTTTGTAGCTGCCCCAAAATCTTCCCTAACACTTTTTTATCCTCCCTTCCTTCCCTTGATAGCTCCAGTGGGTCCGGGTGGAATGTCCCTCCATGATCTGATTTTTTTTGTTAATATCTTTTTAGTAAGATAAAAATTCATAACATGCAACAATTAACATAAGAAAAGCAACACAAATAGAATTATATTGTAAACACAAGAGAATAGCACAGGAAAATATTCCCCATCTAATAGTAATATTCTATTTATAATCTATATCTAAAACTAACATAAATTTATTCGACAAGTTAAAGCAAGGAAAGTAAAGCATCCATAATAAAAGAAAGTCAAGAAGAAAGAGATGCAGATCTAAAGACAGAGGGAAAAAGTGAAAAAGAGGATAAAATGAAGAGAGAGAGAAAAAGAAAGCTAAATGTTATAGTGAAATATATAAATTGAGACAGAAGTCAGAAAACATCTAAAGGAAATTATTAAATGAGATAATGTGATATGCTGTCTGTGTTTTATGGAAGTCATAAATTTGAGCAAGGTTTTATATTTTTTTGTGAAAATAATGTTTTTTTTTCTTTAAAACATGTGAAAGTCTTTCAGTCTTTTAGTCTCTTACCAGTTTATTTGTCCATTCATTCAGAGGGATGGATCTGTCATTCGAACATACGAAAACGCCAGCAGAAAAAGGCCTCATGGTCTATTGAGTTTGCAGCTAGCCCTCAGTTTGCAGCTGCCCCACCCTCCCCACCCCTCTTCATCAGTCTAATTTTAAGAATGCAGTTCTTTGCGGCTATAGAGACCAGAGTAATGGAATGTTTGGTTTCTTTGGTTATTTTTAGATGTGAAGTAAAGTTGCCAATCAGACATGTTTCAGTATTCATGTCATTTTGAATTTTGTTGAAATTTGTAAGTTTATTTTTGAGATTGAGCCATAAATTCTGAGAGGTTGGGCAGCTCCAAAACTTGCATCAAATCAGCTCCAACTTGACCAAATTTAGGGCAGGAGTCTAGACCATTAATATTTGTGTTTTTCACATGTTTAGGTGTGCAGTACAAGTTATTTAGTTAAACTGTATCGATTTACGGTTTGCAGAAGAAAAGGCTTTGTTTGAGAATTCCCATATTTTGTACCATTTTCACCCAGATACATCTTTGCCTGAGGCTCTTGACCACCAGAATATGTTCTCATCAACCCTCCCACAACTGACTCTAAGAGCAGCTTATGAACATGATTGGAATGGCTAAGGCTAGTTTTAATTGAGAACTGAATATGTGTGAACGTATATAGATTCTGGATGTATATATACGTCCACAGTCTTCTAAGGGTTAAAAAGTCCTGTATATTCAATGTGACTCTTTAGCATGTTTAAATATTTGCTTATAATTTGCTTAAGTACTGAATAAAGAGAAGATTTTTGTTCTTTCTAATTTCCTCAGAATCTTTAAAGATTAGATCATTTAATAAGTCTTTTATAGTATAAATGCCTTTACCGGGCCAATAATTTTTAATCAGAATTCTGTTGTGTAGCGTAAGATTTGTAATGTACCATAAGGGCTACTGTGCAGACTTATCTAGATTTAATGTTATTAACTTAGAGAGTTGGGACAAGATTGATAGAGAATCTGAAGTCACTCACTCCCTAGGGATTTATTTACGTTTCATGAACAGTAAGCTTTGCAGGGCAATCTGATGAGCCATAGCTGTGTCTTTTTCCATTAATAACCATTCCAGAATATAACAATCACTCCTGATAGGTAAAGCTCATTTAGAGATCTTTCCCTTTCTAGTAGCTAGAAAATATAGTTTTATATCAGGAACTGTTAATCCTCCCGCATTGACAGGCCTGCTGAGTTTATATAGTAAGCACATCTTACCTTTGTATTGGCCTAAAGGAATTTACGAACTAACCGGTACACATTCATGAGCCATTTAACAGGTATTTTTTGAGGTGTCATGTACAGCAGAAAAATAAGATCTTACTTTGATAGGCCTCTTGCAGTAGGTAATTACGTATAGGTCTGACCCGGCAGGCGTCAGGACCCCATGGAAAAATTTCTAGCTAGCAGTCTGTGGCGGGGGACGGCCCCCACATCATGTGACTGATGTGTGATGTCAGTATAAAGGGGCGGTCCCCCATGCCCGCCTTCCAGTTCTTTCCTGCCGTCGACTTGTGAAAGTACCTCGTGGTAAAGTTCCTTCACTCGACAGTCTTACGTCAGTCTAGTTTACCAAATTTATCGAATGTTTTTCTTGTTTTTTCTCACTTAACGGCCTTGCATGTTGTCCCCGACGCCATCTGAATCACATAAGAACAAGTGCGACTCGTGCGGTTCCCAACTGCCGCGTAAGGACGGTCATTCCCTGTGACTCTTCTGCTTAGGTCCGGACCACCCTGTGGAGAAGTGCCAGCACTGCTAGCAGTTCAACTCAGCCACCTGAAAATGGAGGCAGCAGTCCCTGGAGGCCCATGTTTTGAAGAAAAAGATGGCTTTCATGGAGAAGGGCTGAAGAAACTAAGGCAGGCTTCCACTTCGCCCGAAGGCCAAAAGAAAGAAGCCGGGACCGGGACTTCACCTCCATAGCTTCGCGACTCTGGACGAGTCACCATTCTCATGTAACGCCTGGGGACCATTCCCCATGGCCGCCTTGGTAGTGTCCAAGATGCGCCGCCCCTCCAGCGGGCTCGCGCTCGGGCTCCTCGGGTGCCTCCAGGGCAAAGGAAGCTGCCGCTCCCAGGAAGACCGCTACCATGTGGCCCTCTGGGCCGAGCGGGTCCGTTAAGCTGGATGCCAGTGCTACCGATGTCGACCCGGACAGAGCTGATAAGATGCCTGCTCCTTCAGGGGGTGCACGGTCCCTCACATGCTTGCCAAGGTCGCTTCCCCAATGTGACCCTCGTCAGGCCTAGGTTCGGAAAAGTTAGACGCCAGCTCCTCCGACGCCCACCCGGATCCTGCTGGTAAGCAAGGACGTCGGCCCTTCCGATGAACGCCCAGCGAAAGGGCCTACGTCGGACCCGTTGGACCAGTCCGACGTACCAGGCTCACCACAACGCTTGTCGCTGCCTGCTGAGGCTCCCGCATCGCCTGTGCTGGACCCCGGGGATTTTAACCCTGCATCCCTGGTCGATATGGAGGAGTTAGGCATGCTGACGTCGGGGCTCCCTCCTACAGGACCGGACCCTCGGTTGCTGGCTCGGACGCCGGCCTACCCGACGCCAGCCGACATCCCTTTGCTGGATGCTGCTCCAGCGCCGGACCCACTTTACCTGGCCCACCTGCTGGACCTCTCCCAGGGCCTTCTGCTCCGTCAGAACCCCTGGCACCCAGGTATCCAACCCCGCGTAATCCGGGACCGCAGTACCCGACGCCGCAGTACTCGGTGCCTCTTTATCTGGCACCGCAGTACCCAGCGCCTCAATACCCGACGCCAGGCTTTCCGCCATCGGGTTACAGATACTCACCTTACGGATATCCTCAGTATCCATATCCCCTTCCTTCTTCTCCACTGCCCCCACCACAGCTGCTGGTGGATTTGAAGGAGACTCTGGCTGCCTGGTGGGCTGAGGCCGAGGCTCAGCTCACCAGGGAGGTGGAGAGCCGTCTGCCAGCACCGGACTCTGTACAGGATCCCCTATGCCAGAAACGGGAGACTCCTTCCCCCTTACCCGACACCAGAAGTGAACCCTTGGGTGACAGGGATGGGGAGAACACGCTTCTCTGAGGGAGTTCCAAGGGGATTGTTCCTCCCTCGTGTCGGGAGGAGTCTTCCTCCTCTTCATCGGAGAACTCTGACTCAGAATCAGGGGGTTGCTCTGATCCAGATGATGAGCCACATACTCCAGATTGTCCCAGGCCGAGGACTCCTCTGGAGGATCCTTCTTTTTTGGAATTACTGAGAAAGATCCAGGAAGTTCATCAGTGGCACTCTCTGGAGCCAGATCCACAGCGTAAGACGCTCACTGCCCACTTGGATCTGCCCGAGACCGCTCCAACATTGATTCCACCCTGGATTGAGCCTCATGCGGACCTTGTTTCTACTATCTTGAAGCAACCGTCCGTGTTAGACCCCCTGGACTGGCTGTATCAGGCTCCTGAGGGTGTAGATTCTTTGAATGCACACCCCAAGGCTGACTCGGTCGTGATTAGCGCTGCTCACGTCCATTCAGCCAGCCCAAAACATCTCAGCTCGTCTCCACCTGACAAGGAATCCCGACTTGTGGACCAGTATGGAAAGAAGGTGTACGCTTCTTCCACCCTGGGGATTAAGGACTTGAACTATGTTGCAGATATGGGGGACTACCAGAAGACGATCAGGTGGAATCAAAACTGGACTCCCTTCCTGAGTCCCAGACCACACAGGAAGTGGCTGATCCTGTCCAGTCTGCTCGTTCGGCCAGTCGGCACATGCTTTGTGCCACCTACGATGCAGTGGACGCAGCTGGTTGGAGTTCGGCTTTTGCCTGTAGGCCTTCGGTGTCATGCCTGGCTCCAGGTGTCAGGATTGGTCCCTGAAGTGCTATCCGCAGTGCGCCTTTCAGGGGTTCGGTGCTGTTCGGCAGCGCTGTCAAGGACATCATCACCGACCTGCAGGAGACGGGTACTGCACTCAAGTCTGTCAACTCTCTGTACAGGCCCCCTCAGGGACAGCGTTGCCCTTTTCACGGATGTTCTCAACCTAAAGCGAAACCTCAGGGCAAGCGGTCCAACAAACATCGGGCCCCCTCCAGCAACCAAGACTCCTCCGCCCAAAAAAGCTGCGGGAGCTTTGGCTGCTGCAGTGCCCCACACCTCCTGACTCCTTCCCTCTCCCACAGCCTCTCAACACTCCAGAGGAACCAGTAGGAGGGAGGTTCTCCTTCCATTTACCGGGTTGAGAGAGGATTACATCGGATGCTTGGGTGCTCCCACTGATAGCAGCAGGACACTCAATCGAGTTTCTTCAGAAACCACCCAGAAGACCACCCCCCAAGTCTTCTTACTCCCCGGAACATCTTTCTCTGGTCCTGGAAGAACTTTCCTCCCTTCTCTCAAAGGCGGCAATAGAACCAGTCCCCACCCATCTTTGGGGGTCAGGTTACTATTCCCATTTCTTCCTAATTCCAAAGAAGATGGGAGATGTGTGGCCTATTCTAGACCTCAGCTCCTGAACATGGTCGTGGAGTACAAACGCTTCAGAATGTTCTCCCTGCAGAGCCTTCTGCCACTTCTTCGGCAGGGACAGTGGCTGTGCACTTTGGATATGAAGGATGCCTACCTGCACATCCCCATCCCCCCTTCCCACCACAAATTCCTTTGGCTTTCATTTCAGGGGGACCACTAGCAATTCAAGGCCCTCCCATGTGGTCTTTCCTTGGCTCCCCGATTGTTTACCAAATGTCTTTCAGTGGTAGCGGCCCACCTGCGTACCCAGGGAGTGCAGGTATTCCCGTACCTGGACGACTGGCTTCTAGCGGCCCTGTCCAGGGAAGAACTTCTACGCTCTCTTTCCCTTACCCTGCAGGTTTTCACCAGCCTGGGTATCACCATCAACCAGGCCAAGTCCCATCTGGTCCCTTTCCAAAGACTCCAGTTCATCGGGGCGATCCTGGACATGACCATCGTCAAGGCCTTTCTGCCTCCAGACAGGGTGGACACCCTCCAGGCTCAAGCAAGTCTGTTGTCCAGTCACAGAAGGGTCGGTGCCAGGTCAGGTCTTCGCCTCCTCGGGGTCGTGGCAGCTGCTATCCCAACAGTCCCTCGTGCTCAGCTCCATATGAGGATCTCTCAGTGGATGCTCTGATCTCAATGCAACCAGACCTTGGACGACCTAGACCAGGAGGTTTTAGTCTCCGATCCCATGGTCAGGGACTTGCAATGGTGGATGGTGCAAGAGAAACTTTGCCGGGTGGTTCCCCTCTATATCAAACCCCCCTCCCAAACATTGACAACAGATGCCTCAGGAGAAGACTGGGGAGCCCATCTAGGGTCTCACAGGACTTGGGGCTTCTGGTCCAGACTCGTGCAGACTCTTCACATAAATGTGCTCGAGCTCAGAGCTGTCTTGTATGCTCTCCAGGCTCTGCACTCTTACATTCTTCCCGGTCATCTAACAATCCAGATGGACAACATGTGCGTGGTCTGGTACATCAACAAGCAGGGAGGAACTCATTCCTACCCGCTGTGCAGGGAAGCAATGAGAGTTTGGAGTTGGGCTGTTCAGCACAACCTTCACCTGACGGCAGTTCATGTTCCGGGAGTAGAAAATACTCTGGCAGACCACCTCAGTCGGTCTTCAGCCAAAGTCCACGAGTGGGAACTGGATCAAGAGGTAGTAGACGAGATCTTCTTGCTCTGGGGAACCCCTCGGGTAGACCTGTTCATGTCTCCTCAAAATGCAAAACTTTCTGCCTTCTGCTCATTCGCTCCAGGGCGAGGCATTTTCTGGCAGGACGCTCTGTCTCTTGATTGGGGGGACAGATTTGTCTATGCCTTCCCTCCAATTCCCTTAATTCCAAGGGTCTTACACAAACCCAGTACAGAAGGAGCCCGGATGATCCTAATCGTTCCATTCTGGCCCAGGCAAGTTTGGTTCTCTCTCCTGCAACAATATTCAGAGGAACCTACTCTTCCTCTGTCACAGTGCTTGCTGACCCAGGATCAGGGGACCTTGGTTCATCCAGGTCTCAAATCCCTTCAGTTGCATGCACGGCTACTGCAGACGTAGCTCAAGCCCGGTTCGGGTTTTCTTCACTTGTTGCAGATATTCTGGTGGAGGCCAGAAAGCCTTCCACTAGGTCCACCTATGCCATGAAGTGGAAACGTTTTTTGATTTGGGCCTCTTCAAAGGACTTAGAGCCTTTCTCTTGCCCTGTCGAGAGAGTCCTGGACTACATGCGTCATCTCTTTGACCTGGGTCTCAGCCATTCCTCTTTGAAGGTCCACATGGCGGCTATCTCAGCCTACCATGTCCCTTTTGGAGACAGGACTTTCGCACAGTTGGAAGTTTCTAAGACTTTTCCTCAGAGGGGTTCTCTATTTGAGACTCCCCATCCGCATTCCTGCTGCTCGTTGGGATCTGAAGTTTGTCCTCGAGAAGCTTACTCTGCCTCCTTTTGAACCGGCAGCTTCAGCAGACTTGGAAGTTCCTCTCTTGAAGACTCTCTTCCTAGTGGCCTCTTCAGCTGACTTAATTTCCGAGCTTGTGCCCTAATTTGCAAAAACTCCTATTTGATTTTTCGCAAAGATCATGTGGCTCTGCGCACCAACCCTAAGTTTTTCCCTAAGATGATAGCGGAATCTATCCTAAATCAATCCATTGAGCTACCCTCTTTCTTTACGCAACACTCCAACCAAGGGGAGTACCTCTTGCATACTTTGGATGTCCATAGGATACTGAGATACTATACCACTAGGACTAAAGATCTCAGGAAATCTGATCAGCTTTTTGTCTCTCTTGCTCACAAAAGAGAGGGCAATGCAGTTTCCAAGCAATGCCTATCGAAGTGGTTAGCTCATTGTATCACCTTCTGTTACAACAAGTACCACAAGACCCTGCCGGGTCAAGTCAGGGGTCACTCCTCCAGGGGTGTAGCCGCCTCTGCGGCCTGTTTCAAGAATGTGTCAGTGGCAGATATCTGTGCAGCTGTGACCTGGACTTCTGTCCATACCTTTTCGAAGCACTACAGTTTGGACATTGCCTCTCGTCGTAGAGCAGGCTTCGGGTTGGCTGTACTGCAAGGTCTTCTTTCTTAAGACCCATACAGCCAGAGGTTCCCTTGGTTGGTTAGTTTTCCTCCTCTTGAGTGCTTTTCCTTGTTCCAGACTGCTTGGGATTCAGTCCTATATGTAATTACCTACTGCAAGAGCCCTCTCGAAGTAAGATAGTACAGTTACGTAGGAACTTACCATAACAGTAGATCTTCGAGAGAGGCTCTTGCAGTAGGTAATGCCTTCCCGCCCTCCATCCTTCTTAGCTTTTCAGCTTCTTTTCCAGGAAGGGAAACATCCGCTTCGCTCTCGTCTTACCTGTTTTGGCCCTTGGCAGGAAAGAACTGGAAGGCGGGCATGGGGGACCACCCCTTTATACTGACATCGCATGACGTCGGTCACCTGACGTGGGGGCGGTCCCCCGCCAGAGACTGCTAGCTATACATTTTTCCGTGGGGTCCTGACGTCTGCCGGGTCAGTCCTATATGTGAATACCTACTGCAAGAGCCTCTCTCGAAGATCTACTGTTACGGTAAGTTCCTACATAATTGTACTTTTTGGGAGTATTATCATTTTAATAGCTTCCAGCCTTCCCCAGAGTCCAAAGGGAAGCTTATTCCATGTAAGATTATCTGTAAGATGCTGTCTAGTTATATATATTAAGTTTAACTGACATAGGTTTTTGAAGATTCTTATGGATCAGTATCCCTAAGTACTTAATAGAGTTTGTCGCCAAGCTGTGCCTGAATCTTCAGTATCTTTTTGCTTGCATAAATTATTAAGGGGCAAGAACATTGTCTTTCTACATTGATTTTGTTACCTGATAATGTGCCAAAGTCTTGTATAGTACTTGAGAGACTGAATGGACTATTTGGGATCTGAGATGGAGAGAGGTATGTCATCCATGTGAAGTGAACAAAAGTATTCCTTACTATGATAGCTGATGCTTTTTCTGTTCTTACTGGCTGTCAGTTTTCTAGCTAGTGGATCAGGGTCAAATTAAACAGCAAAGGTCAAAGCAGACAACCCTTTCTTGTCCCTCTTTCTAAATTGAAGGCAGGAGAAATAAGTCCATTAGTGAGAACCAAGCGATGTTGAGTCTTTATAAATTAATGGTTTTGATCTATCTGATTAAATTCAGAAGGGAAGTTATAAAGTGACAATATTTTAAATAAGTAAGACCTGTGAACTCGATCAAAACCTTTTTCAGCATCAAGTGAAAGCAGTCCCATGGGTACTTCAGCCTTTTTTGGCAAAATCCATTAGGTGACATTTTTTCCTAGAATTATCAGCAGCCAATCTACCTTTTAAGAACCCAGTTTGCTGAGGTGTAATTAATTGTTGAATTACAATTTCTAGTCTTTTAACAAATACTTTGGTTAAAATTTTAACATCACTATTTATTGGGGAGATTTGTCTATAAATTTTTACCAAATAAAGGGCCCTTATCTGCTTTGTGCATAAGCATTGTTAAGTCTTGCCTCAAGGTGGGTGGGGAATATTTCTTTCTCAAAGGATTCTTTGTACAGCTCAGATAAGCAAGGCACTAAATCAGATTCAAAGGTAGCATAAAAATCAGAAGAGAAGCCATCGGACCCAGGAGTTCTGTTTTTCTTTAAATCCTTAATGGTTAACCTAATTTCATCTCCTGAGCTTGGCTTTTTCAAAAGTTCTGTGTTATCTTTATCAACTTTGGGGAATTCCAAGTTTTTGCAAAATTGCTCTAAAGTGTCTATATCAGTTTCCGGTTGCCTACGGTAGAGAGTGGCACAGGATTTTTAGAATTCCTCTTTAATGTATTTGAAACCACAGAGCAATGTGCCATCAGTAGTCTTTTTAATTCAGTTTATTTTGATTTTATTCATTGCTTGCTTGAGTCTAATAGCTAATATTTTAGAGGCTTTGGCACCCAAGTCTGAATAATTAATCTTGGCTTTTCTTGGTATTTCATCATTTTCCATCTTTGCTTTAGGCCAGTTCCTTCAGTTATCCTCTGAGTCTGAATTCGATAGTTTAGTCTCAAGGGCTTTAAATTCATCTGATTGCTTTAGAATTTTTAAGATTTTTCTCTTTCTTAATACAGTACCTGAAGATAACCCAATCAAGTAGTTTCGTATAATACACTTGAAGACTTCCCAAGTCACTGACTAGTTTGCATCCTTAGGATTATTCGTATAAAAAATTCTGTGATTGTATCTTTGATTTTTGTTTGGATATCCCTTTGATGTAAGATGAAATTATTTATCTGCTGCCTGTTCTTAACATCTGTGAATGCTATTCTGAGGCACATTGGGGAAGGAAGCACCACTTGTGCTTGACACCAAATTCCCCGACATCCCACACAGCGACAGCACAGTACCAACACCGGTACTGTGCCATCACAAAACAATAGACAGTGTGTTTTCTGGGGGGCTGTGCACCCGCACCCTCCATGCAGGGACTCCTGCCCCCAACATTTATTTATAATCACTTCCAGGTCTGAGTTGTTCTGTGGAGGGACAGACCACCGGGAGAAGCTGCATCAGTGAAAACAGACCATTACAGCGACTGTCACTGTAATGCCCTGTTTTCAGGTTTCACTGTCGGGGTGTCACGCTAGAGTGGGCCACTGATTGGGGAATGGTCAGATGCTGTCGCAGGAAGAATACGTGATGAATTAACCTCATTTGTGTTGTTTTTGGCAGTCCTGGAGCTGTTTTATAAGCAGCTGACCAGTATGTATAATCCCCGACAGATGGAGTCATTATTCTCCAAATGTCAACCAACCCAAGATTATTTTGAGAGTCTATCAGGTCTTGGTCTGATTCAGTACATGAAGAAGAAGATCCAGTTTTGTCTAAAGTGCACTCCCTGATATAGTTAGTGTCTCCTGCCAAGATGATCCAGCTATTTAGAAAGGGAACTAGTATATCCAATATGTTGGAAAAAAATCTCGTGGGATCCATTGCTAGGTCCATAGATGTTAACTAATGTGACAGGTTTTTCATCTGATTTATCATATACCACAAGGAAGTAACCAAGCTGATCTGCAGTTTTTAAACAATTTTAAAACAATTGGGGGGGACATTTTCTCAACCATCTGGAAGTTAACTCCTCTCTTGATTAATGTTAGTGTGCCAGTCTTTCTGGAGCTGTCCCCTGCTCCAAAAACGTGATCCTCACACTACCTCCTCATTAAATCATAGTCTTTGTGTTTCAGATTAATATCTTGCAGGAAAGCTATCTGTGGATCGTGTTTCTCAAGAAAACGTAGTACCTTGTATAGATTTATGTTCAAACAACATGAAGTCTTGCTATATTATGACAATTGCAGTATGACCACTGGTTAGAACTGCTCCGGAGGTGAAATAGTTAACTTTTCCATGCAGGCATGGAACTTAGAGTGCGAGCTCGGTTGAAAACTCTGTCTGTTGTGCTTCAAACGCAAACTGTCAGATTCTTTACTCCGCCTCACTGAACAGTCGCTCCGGAGATTTCTCCTTCTGCTCGGTTCATTTTGTCAGTTTAAAAGTATTATTTTTCGGGTTTTAGCCGAAATTAAACCGCAACCGGTCGGTTCAAGCTCTGTCTGTGGTAATGTAAATAATAGATAGGTTTTACATTTAGTTTTTCTGTGTGGAACTTGTAATTTGTTATCGGTTCGGTTTGAACCGATCAGGTTGTATTTAAATCTACTAGCCCTTTTTTAGAGTGCGGTTCCCGGTCCTTATCGGATCTAAAAAAAACGGATTTTCATTACGGTTTTTTCCACGACCCGTGACACGGTTGGGAACCAATAAGGGTGTCTTGCTTGGTGGATTGCCATAAACGGGCAAGTTGGTTAGGCTGGCATTATGTCTGAGAAACCCAAAAGAAAAACTGGACCCACTGGGTTTCAACACTGTAGTGTTTGTGGGGAAGCTTTGCTAAGGCTGACCACACACCAATGTGTCTATTGTCTGAGGTTTGACCACCTCAATTCAGACTGCCAGATTTGTCACAATTTCCTGCTACCACCATAGATAAGAGAGTTGGTAGGCTCAGGAAAGGGAGGCCAAAGTCCGCTGACAGATGGCCAGCCGGTTCGTTACCAACTGAACGGAGGAGTGCCTCTGACCAGGGCAATACCCTGGCAAACGAAGAGCCGGTTCTGAGGAGCCGTTCCAGCAAAAAGGGCTAGAAAGTCAGCTAGAGTAGAGCCAAAAGTTCTCTCCCCAACTGCTGAGGAAATAGCTAAAGCAATTAAAATTGTCCAGTCTCTCTCTCCGGTTCCGACCGAATCGACACCTTCTGGTAAGCATTCGGTTCGGCTGGTTCCACCGGTTCAAGATTATGATTTTGAGGATTTTTATGAACCGGGGGAGGGGGAAGAGGAATATGAGGAGAGTGAATATCGTTTTGAAGATCTGGATGTGCCCATTGATCCGGACGTCTCTCCAGATAGACCCCTAGGAGTTTCTCCTCCAAGACTTTCTGAGTCCCCTTCTCATTTCATGTTTTATAAAAAAGTTGCTGAAACTCTCCAACTCCCTGTTGAGGAAGCTGTTGATGACCAGGAGAAGCCAGACTATGTAGAAATGATGGATATTCCAGAGTCTAGGAGACTGTCTATTCCTTTGCATAAATCTTTTCGGAAACAGACAGTAAAAGTTTTAAAAACTCCTCACTCTATACCTCCTGTGGATAAAAGGATGGACAAGAGGTATACCTTATCAGGCTCCGACACTGATTTCCTCACTCAGCAATGCAGCCATGTGGGGTAGTGCAGGCTGCAGCCTGTGACAAGGCTAATATTCCCTAGCTTCACACCCCTGAGAAGGACTCCAGGAAGATTGATGCTTGGCAAAGAAACAGTACATGGCAGCATCTTTGGGACTCAGACAAGCAAATTATATGGCTTATGCTGCTAGGTACCAGAAATCCAGATGGGATACTGTGCTGGCCCTAGCAAAACAAGCCCCTGACCAGCTTGCCAGGGAGCGGGAACAGGTGGCTATGGATGGTATTGAGGCATCCAAGGTGCAATTTCATGCTGCAGTGGACTCCTAATGATGTTTCATCAAGAGTCACGGCTACATCTGTGGCACTGCAGGATGGCTTGGCTCAGATGTACTACCCTGTCTCAGGATACCCAGTCTAAGGCCATGGATTTTCCTGTTAGGAAATTCTCTGTTTGGGAGCAAACAGAGAATTACATGAAGAAAATGGATGAATATAGGACCACCTAGGAGTGCACAGGCCAAGGAAAGGCAGGCCACTTCTCAAAAGCAGCTTCCTAGAGGCAGGGCAGGCCTTTTCATAGGCCTTTTACCAAGCCCAAGCTTCCTCCTCCGCCTATGCTCAGAGGGGTTCTTTAGAGGGAGAGGCAGACGGGTACAAGCAGGTCTGCTTCCACCCCTCAGTCCAAAGCCCCTGCCAAACAGGCACCCTGATGGGATTGCCAGGCCGTTCTCTCTACCTGTAGGGGCAGGCTGGCTACTTTGTCCAGGACTGGAAGTCTTTAACATCAGACAAGTGGGTCCTGGAAGTAGTAAGCCAGGGACTGGTTCTCAGCTTCAAAAAATTTCCAAAGCTGAGAACCAGATCTTTTCCACCTGCAACTCCATCAGAGGCACTCACCCTAGAGGCAGAGGTCTCTACCTTCCTGGCTCTCAGAGCTGTGGAAAGGGTTCCTCCCCTACACCAGGGCAAAGGTTTGTACTCCAGGTACTTCCTTACCCCAAAAAAGACAGGAGAATGGCGTCCCATCCTGGATCTCAGATATTTAAACAAGCACCTTTTAAAGCCAAAGTTCAAAATGGTGACTCTGGGAATTATCCTACCCTCTCTAAGGCCAGGGGACTGGCTAGCCTCCCTGGACCTCAAGGATGCCTACTTCCATATTCCCATCAGAAGCTCCCATCGAAAGTACCTCAGATTCGAGCTGCCCTCAGGCCACTACCAATTCAGAGCAATGCCCTTCTGCCTCACTTCTGCCCCAAGGGTATTCACCAAATGCCTGGCAGTAGCAGTTGCCTACCTAAGAAGGCAAAAGATTGCCATCTTTCCTTACCTGGACGATTGGTTCTTAGTAGGCCAGTCCCCAGACCAGGTCAATTTACATCTTCAGATAACGCAGCAACTGCTTACCTCTCTAGGTTTCCTTCTGAATCTCTCAAAGTCAGTTCTAGAGCCTGTCCAGCTTCTTACCTTCATAGGCGCAGAACTGAACACACAGGAAGCCAGGGCCTTCCTTCCCCTGGACAGGGCAAAGACCCTAGTCTCCCTGGCCTCCTCATTTACCCTGCAGGTCTCCCGGCCAGCAAGGCATTTTCTGCAGCTCCTAGGACACATGGCTGCTTCCACAGCAGTTGTGCAGGGAGCAAGATTTCAGATGAGGGACATCCAGTTCCATTTGAGAGCTTTTGTCCAAAGAAAGGATCCTCTCACCGAGTTGATCCCAGTAACTCGAACCCTGATCCAGGCCCACAGTGGTGGCAGGATCAGAGCAACCTGAGACAAGGGGTTCCTTTTGTCACTCCAGTCTCATTCTCTAATCCTTACTACAGATCGTCCCTCTTAGGCTGGGAGCTCACATGGGCGACCTCACCACCCAGGGTCTGTGGTCTCCCCAGGAATCTTTGCTCCACATCAACCTGTTGGAGCTCAGAGCAGTTTTTCTAGCACTTCAAGCTTTTTCCAAATCTGTTCAGAACAAGAGTATTCAGGTCAGAACAGGCAACACCACTACAATGTGGTACAACAAAGCAAGGGGGCACTGGGTTCACGGCCTTTGTGCATCAAGCGAAGAAGTTGTCTCTGGCTTACCCCTGAACACCTCCTTACGGCAGTTCACCTCCCAGGCAAGGACAATGTCCTGGCAGATGCCCTCAGCAGGATTTCCCAGGGCCACCACGAATGGTCACTGGATCCTCTGGTCTTGGGAGTAGTATTTGCCAGGTGGGGCACCCCACAGATAGATCTTTTTGCAGCCCCAGACAATCACCAACTTCCTCTTTTTTGCTGCAGGCCCCCAGTGTTGGGCTCACTCCCCCTGGATGCCTTACCCCTCAGTTGGGAGGAGAAGTTTCTCTATGCCTTCCCTCCCTTTCCTCTCCTGTTCAAAGTGCTAGTAAAAATCAGATCCCAATCCTGCAAAGTCATTCTGATAGCTCCGGATTGGGCCAGACAGCCCTGGTATCCACTCCTGCTGTCCTTAGCAGTCCATCCTCCCCTGTGCCTTCCCAGGAATCACAATCTTAATGTGCCCAGGGAAGGTTCTGGTACCGAATCTCAAATCTCTCAATCTCAAGGCTTGGTTCTTGAAGAGTTAGAGTTTGCTGATTTACACCTTCCCAAGGTGTAATGGATATATTGAAGGCCTCAAGGAAGCCTTCCACCAGGGCTACTTACAATTCCAAATGGAAAAGGTTTTCCATATGGTGCTCGGAAAACATATTTCCCCAGTCTCTGCTGATCTACCCACAGTCCTGGATTATATGGTCCACTGAATTCTTTGGGGCTGAGACCAGCTACCCTGAAGGTGCACTTGGCAGCGTGTCTGCTTTTATTTCAGCAGGCAAATCCTCTTCTCTTTCAGCTCATCCTGTATTTTCCAAGTTTTTAAGGGTTGTTTCACACCAACCCTCCATTCAGGGATCCTGCCCCAGCCTGGGATCTTAATGTTTGCATTGCTCAGCTTATGCAACCCCCCTTCGAGCCCTTGTCTTCAGCTGAGCTCAAGTACTTGACTTGGAAAACTGTGTTTCTGGTAGCCATCACCTCTGCCAGATGCATAAGTGAATTACAAGCGTTGTCAATGGAGCAGGAGTTTATCTCTTTTCACAGAGATAAGGTGGTCCTTCGGACTAACAGAAAGTTCCTGCCTAAGGTGGTTTCGGATTTCCACCTTAATCAATCTGTTTCTCTTCCAGTGTACTTCACTGACCACTCCTCCTCTGGGGAGAGGAGGCTGCACAGCCTGGATGTGAAGAGAGCCCTTAGTTACTACATAGAGCGTACCAAGGGTCATAGGTTTGACTCTCTCCAACTGTTCCTCACCTATGGCGAAGTTGGTAAAGGGAAGCCAGCCACTAAAAGATCCATTGCCAGGTGGATTGTCTCTTGTATCCAATTTTGCTACGAGAAGTTGGGTAAAGTTCCCCCCTCAGGCCTGAGGGCTCACTCTACCAGAGGTACAGCTGCTTCTCTGGCTGCTGCCAGAGACATTCCTATTCTAGAAATATGTCAAGCAGCTACCTGGAAAACAGTTCACACTTTACCAGCATTACTCCCTGGACATCCAGGCTAGGAGTGATGCTCGGTTTGGCACAGCCGGCTTCAGAGCCTATTTCCTAAGTAGGTTCTGTCCTCCTCCATGGAGGTACTGCTGTGTAGTCGTATTGTTTATAATATAGCAAGACTTCATGTTGTTTGAAGAAAAATTACTCACCTTAGTAATGTTGTTTCTTCTAATGGAGTCTTGCTATATTATGACCTCCTCCTGCCTGCCTCTCAGAACCTCTGTTTGGGATGTGGGTGGGCAGTACAGGGTTGGCACTTTTGATGCCCACCTTGTTGTTTTTCACCTACCTTTTGGGTGAATTGGTGTTGTGTTTTGCATTTTGGGTCTCCTGACTTGAGTCTTTGTTTAAGGCCAAAAATGAGTGTTTATGTTAGTAGCCAGCTGGCTAGTGTAGGTTTACAGCTTCCACACAGAACCTTAGTGAGTTTTAGCTCGTAAAGATCTGACAGTTTCATGCTTGAAGCAACAGACAGAGTTTTCAACCGAGCTCGTGCTCTAAGTTCCATGCCTGCATGGAAAAGTTAACTATTTCACCTCCGGAGCAGTTCTAACCAGCGGTCATACTGCAATTGTCATAATATAGCAAGACTCCATTAGAAGAAACAACATTACTAAGGTGAGTAATTTTTTCTTATCACTAAGACCCCTAAAATTCCAAGTAATAAAATAACTGATTGCTGTCATAAAATGAAATTCTTAACATAAAAATTCTCCTTTATACTCAAGCAAAATTTGAAATTTTCCACATGCTTTAGGAAAACTGCGTACCTCTGTCCTCACAGTTTGTCTAAGGAGACCAATAAATAAGAAATATAAATGCCTTCCTTGACTCTGACAAGTAAAGTATCTTTTTTTTTTTTTTATTCCAGCTGTTTGTTCCCCATCACCTCCTCCCGCCTACTAGGTGATGGGGACACATAGGGAGTTAAACTGGTTTTCTCCCCTGACCTCCCCCCCGAGGCCCCCACACACGTCTGTGCGTGCACGTGGAGGCACGCTACGCACCCATTGGCACCAGCTCAGTCCCTTCCATCTCCTGTAGCTATTTGCTGCCCCCTCTCCACCTACGCTACCCACCGGACCTCCACCCAGTGGGAGTGGAACTGCAGTGGGGCACCAGCCCTCCCTCGGGAGAGGAGAGCTGCCCATTGACATGCTCAGTCCTGCTCTGCCCTCCCCTCATGCCAGCGCCCCGATGACCCGAGGTCGTTCCCGAACCCGGGTCACTAGCGTACCAAGAGATGTGGCGTCCAGTGCCTCAACCCCCAGTGCCACCGGGCCGGTTAACAAGTAAAGTATGTTTGAAAACTTTCCTTACAGTATACCAATAAAATATGAAAACTTAACTAAAAAATGAATGTTTCAAAGGAATGACATCAGTATAGTCAATATAGATATTATAAAAATAGGGTTCAAAAGTTTAGAAAATAAGGAAGAATAAGAAAAGGGAATATAAGAAAGAAGGATGCTGTACTTGGACCATTCAAGAAAACAGGACATTTATACGCAGCAGCAAGTACTGTATAGCCTAAGCGAACCAGGAACAAGCACAAAAAGAAAAAAAATGCTGGTTAAATCTACCCCTACTGGTCATTCCTAAATGACCCCCCCCAATTAAAGTTTTAAGTATAAATGTGTGTTTAAAAAAATCTTTTTACATTTTAACTAACCTTAAAAAACTAGTACAATAGCAAGTTCTAACAATGTTATTAATTTTGCATTGAAACTGATTACGTGAATCGTATCAGCGACGTTACAATTTCTCCATGTGAAATGGAAATGTATATCTACTACTATAAACCAAACACAGAATTCATTAAACTTGTATAAGAGGAGTAATCCATTTAAAGATGCCATCATTCACTGACGAGGAGAAAACGTAAACATAATCTAGCAGTCCTTGTCATTACCCAATTAATTGACAGTTGGTATAAACACAAAATGCAGCTTTTAAAGATACGTGACAAAAATTGCCAATTTTGTTGAGGTGCCAGGATAAGAAACACCTCTTGACACATTTTGGATTAGCTCCTTTTCCAAAAGACATCTTTTGGAAAAGGGCTAATACAAAATAATGTCAAAGTGACCCCTTATCCTAACACCTAACTCATGTATTTTTAAAAACTGCATTATTTAATTAGGTGGTGAGTGCTGAATTTTGTGTATATCAGTATTTATCCTTAGTACCCCATCCTTGTGCGATCTCCTGCTTTGTGTTTTACTTCCTTGACAGTTACTTAGCTAGCTGCATTGAAGTTGCATTTTTCAAATATCCGGATGTTCACAAATGGAAGTGGTTTGTCCTCCAGTGTAAAAGCGTATTCAAAGGGACAGAAGTCTCTAAGAATGTGTTTATATATGCCTTACCACAGATTCTGCAAATACTGTTCACATATTCAAAGAGAAAGCATGCCGGCCAATCAGTTTCCCTAATGATGGTCACCATTTCTATGGAAAATAAAAATTGGATGTGAGCATGCGTGAACCAGGTTTTAGCACGAGACAGTGGAAACTTATTTGAACACATACTTTTTCCCCCAAATGGATGACAGTTTGAACCAGCAAATTGAAGATGGCAGAATTTTTAAATAGTAGTTCATATCGTAGCCTGTTCCATGAACCAAGCTTTGTTAGTGTAAAGCCCAAATACTTGTGCACTGCATAAACAATAACAGCTGATCATTTGAAACAGCAGCAGTTGGGCTCTTACCTTAGAAGTCATTAGAGGAGTTCTGTATAAAGACAAAGACAGCACTACAAATATCTGATTGAAGTAAATTGCAAGCACTTCAGCAGTGTCAGTGGCTCAGTAGGTAGCACACTCGCCTCTGAGGCCGGGAGATCTGAGGGCTGTGGGTTCAGTTCCCACATCTGGCACTTGGATTAATATCCTCGTACTGACACTGTAGTGCAGCATGAGAGGGGTGCTGCACTCTGAGGTGCTGTCTTTCGGATGAGACGTTAAACCGAGGTCCCATCTGCCTGGATTGGTGGTAGTTCAGGTAGATGTTAAAGATCCCATGGCACTTATCGAAAAGAGTAGGGGAATGTCCCCGGTGTCCTGGCCAAATTTCCCTTATTCACTAAAAAATACCACCAACAGCTTAATCTGGTTCAGTTTCAGTTGCTTACCATCTGTATGCCCCCCCGGTCGCCCCTGAAAAAGGGACTTCTAGGCCCAGTGGGCTTACCGGGTCAACAAAATTCAACAAACAAACAACTTCCAACAGTAGCACGATACTCCTACAATGCATAGAAAGCCAAATTTGAAATAAAAATATACTGTCTTTCAAGCAACTCACAAACGATTACCAAACAAGTTAGGAATGTACGATTTAAACTTACTTCCAGTGTGTCACATTAGTGCTTTGGCCCCAGATGCTGCAGAAGAGACCGTTTAAAAGAAAAATGAATTTAAAACAGAATTTAAAAGCAGAGTAGAGATTGTTAGCTGTACTGGCCAGACCTATGCCCACCTCACAGCTGGGGATCTTTGCCCTCTGCCCTGGCTCCTCCCGCTAACCCTGGGGACCAGTGGAGAGTGAAGCTACACCTAAACTTTTAAATGGAAGTAATTAAGGGAGCTAAGCAGAATATACTTCCTGAGATAGATCAGTTTGTGAAGCTGCATGAAAAATCAGAGAAACTCAGTAAGTAAGCTAGTCAGTAAAAATCTGCAAATCTGGTAAGAACCATTTAATGTATCATACTACTGTTAGCTTGCTGCAAGGGACAGAGTCATAGAGAACAGTTTGGGTAAAGCTTTTTTAAGGCCAGTTTTAGCAGCCTCAAAACCAGTCTAATCTTTTACTCTTGCATCAGTCCATACTCTGAATATCATAGGGAGAGTAGGCTGTACTTGAATCCTGCCTCTCTTAGTTTTCTTTAAATTGGAATGAGGCTGTCTTTTTTTCCCCCCATCCATTGTTTATCCTCTGTTGGAGCCTGCATGGGCCGACCGTACTGGACTACCGTGGTCGTTCGAGGCACCCTCCCTCTCATATCCCGGCAGACTACCAGAGCCAGCCTAGGAGCTTCATCCAGCCATGGCCTCCGATTTTTATCGCCATTTTTTCACCTGTTTCCCGAGGCCCCAGAACGTGGTTGCCCATGCACGTGGAGGCACACATGCACACCGCGGCTCTGGTGAAGGCCCTTTCCGCCTTCCCGGCCTGTTGCCAGGTTCCGGTGTGGCGCTGCCTCCTAGCCTCCACTGTGTAGCAGCCAAGCACCGGGGAAACCCATGTCCCTCCCGAGGAGGAGGCATTGCCTGCTGGCTGCGCAATCTGCTCCCGCCGAAATTCACGATCCGGTGGCGCTGAGGTTGAGCGCCCGGACGCAACACTTTGCTCCATGCCTGCGACCCGGATTCGGGAACGAGCCCGGGTCAGCGGGGAGGACTAGGATTGAGTGTCTGACGACAGCTCTCCTAGTCCTGGGGAAAGGGGTGGATGCACACCGTGCTCTGGTGGTCCCTAGGGACACCCGGACGTACTGCAGATGTGCGGGTGCCGAGTTGGGGGGGGACATGGCAGATGTCTGCACGCCAGTGCACGGACATCATTGCACGTCCATGCTCCCATCAGGGAAAAATGGCAGCACAAGTCCACGGCAGCTTGATGGCCGCAGCTTCACTGGCTGACGATGCCTGGATGGCGTGTGCCGGTAATGGATCCTCGCCAGGGCACGGAGGCTTAGGGGGGAGCCTCTCTCGACAGTGTAGCTGCCTATGCATGCTGGGCACGACAGCTTCGGGGTCGGTGGTGGAGGAGCAGTGGCTGGATATGGGCAGGACTGTGGCTGCAGGTGAGAAACTCTTAAATGATTAAAAAAAAAAAATCTGCTCTCGCGCCCCGGTTAATCCTCAGCGACCCGACCTCATGCCTGAACCCGGGTCACGGTGTGGCGCAGTGTGGCATCAGTGCCTCAACCCTCAAGCGCCACCAGGCTAGCTGTGTCTTTTTTTTTTTAAATAAGTTCTGGAGGAAGGTTACTGATCAACTTAAAACACGAAACAAATCCTTTGCTCATCTGGGCCAGTAGGTACACTACCCAGCTACCCCAGCGCTTTGCCCAATCAGAGACACATCAGGAGAAGGTAGCAGGCACTGTAAAATGGCCCAGATGAGGAAGCTTCCCAACGAAGCTCTGATAGGGCGAAGTGCTGGGGCAGCTGGGTAGCGTGCCTGCTGGCCCAGATGAGGAAAGGTTTGGAACTGTGATAATATCATATTATGTGTACCTGCATGTTTAACTGACAGATAAATGAACAGCATAAATCCTATGCTTGAAGCATTCTCCCTGTATTTTGTCACAGTGCACATGCAGCACCTTTTCATCTATGGTTGTGGAGTGCTGGATTTGTTTGATGTTTTGTCTGTTCATAGGAACATGCCCCCAGACTAGCACCCCTTCTTTGTACTGGTGAGCACAGCACTTCTGGCTTCTTTCATTGAACAACTTAATCCTGCAGCCATCAAATTCAAGTGACTGTCTCTTAGTAAGCGTTGGATATAGCTTTTAACTTGGAAATTCATTAGTTTGAATCCAGACGATCATGATTGCTCCCCAGGGCCGGGTTTAGGTTTAAGAGATCTTGGGGGGGGGGGGGCTCTCGTTAATGTAATTACAACCATTAGGGGGAGGATCAACTGATTTTGGCAGACATTTATTCACAAAAGCAATGGGGTCGTTACCACCTTCTTTGAGTCCAAAAGTACGCAAATTTTTCCTACGGTTTCTACATTCATGGTCTTCTGTTTTGCTCTCAAATTTGGACAGTCATTGGGTATGAATAATTGGCTCACTACTTTCCCTTTCAGCTCTGTCCTCAGTGGTGCTAATCCTTATTTCCTTAATTTTTTTTTTTAAAGATATTCTGTTTTTTGCACCCCCAGTTTGGCTATGGCAGTGGCGTACCGTTGCTCCTCAGAGACAGCTTGGCTGGACAACCTGAGATGTGGCACTTTTTTTTTTTTTATTGTGATCATACCCTCCCCCAACCCCTGTGCGCAGCGTACAATGACGCCAGTGGCAGTGCTGTGCACCGCCCATGCACAGTATGCTGGGTGTCTGTCATGATCCTGTCCCGCTGTCCAAGCATGGTCCGCACCAACCCCAGCCCACTTGAGGTCAGGCATGCAGTGGATGCATAGCTTACGTGGCGAGCAGACCATGGGTTGCTCAGTCCCCCCCGGCTGCCCTCAGCGACCCAGGCTCGCTCCTGAACCTGGGTCACATGGCGTCACAAGCGGTAATGCTGTAAGTGCACCGGCAGGCCGGCTCAGCAGGATGTAAGATTAATCTAATAAAGTCAGAGGCTATGATTCTCAGTGGGATACCCTTCCCCCCAAACTTTAAGGCAAGTTTCCATTTTCATGGGAAGAAAATAATATACTTTTATTACCTCGGGGTACAGGTATCGGACACATCACACCTGTTCAAGATAATTATCTCGACGTACACAAACAATACACTACAAGCAGACATGGGCCGATGGACACTGTTACCACTGACACTATATGGGAGGACTCTGTTAATCAAATTGAATACCCTGCCACATTTGTAATTCTGTTTTCAAATGCTTTCAGTCCCCATACCAGTGAAGTGCTGGAACACCCTAAAAAAGATATTCATATGTTTATTTTGGGGAGATAAGCACCCATGAGTGGCAGAGAAAGTCTTACATTAGCCTTTTCAGAGAGGGGAATTTGAGCCTTTCCTGCTTAAAAAGATATTGGCTTACTACTGCCAGGGGGCCTTCCTGTGCACCTAGGCCAAACAGAGGATAACCTCGGGTTTGTACCTAACAGAAGAAGATACATTGCCTGGTAGAGCCCTTTGGTCCCTGCCGACAGCAGGAATCTCCCCTCAGCTCTGGCCACAGGTTCACAATCCATGGACTAACCATACTTTACCTAGCTTTATGAAAATTAGGAAGTCAGTGGCCACTCCAAATGGGGTGGGCCCCCTCTTCTTCATTTGACTTGAAGGAAATGTCACTTCTCCTTCATTAGATGGCAGATATGCTGGGAAGGAGACTCACAAGATTCACACAATGTATAGGACCCCAGCGGCGCTCCACTTTTGCACAGCTCAATTGTACATTTGACTTGAGATGCGAAGATTATTACAGGTACTTACAAGTTTGGCACTTCATATGTTCTGCAAATGCCCTATGCGACCCTCCCAGAGACCCTTTACATGTTCAGAGCAGTTATTTTATGATGTGGTGGTCCTTGTAGGTATGTGTCAGATCTGTATAAGCTTCTTACCTGAGAGAGCCCCCCCCCCCCCAACCATAGCTGTCAGGCTGAGCTGGGGGGGGACTCCCCCTAAACAGTGTAGTCTAGACTTCAAAAAGGGTAGAGTGTGATGGCCTTCTCCACCTGGAGAGAATATAATTGGAAGATCGGCATCAGTTCTTCCGCATCCTGGTGGTAACCAAACATTTCTCAGGCAATAACTCTGATGCTTGCTGGCGCCAGATTTGTTGGTGGGGGTGGGGGTGGGGGTTACTGGGTACCTGTCATCACATATTCTGGGCCTGTCCTAAACTAGAATCATATCAGAGGGACATTCATCAAAACATTCAACAGATAATAGGCCGTAACTTCCCAAGAACTTTTACTGAACTGGTGTTGGGGTTCCCTTCTCTGACGAAGTGCCCTGAACGCACTCAGAAACTAGGTCAGATCCTTAGAGTTGCTGCTTTTAACTGGTTATCCTCCTTGCCTTCCACAGTAGAAGAGTGGGAAGCTAAGGTAAATGACACTGAACATATAGAAAAGATAACCAGGGATTTAAGACTGCAAGGGGAGAAATTCCTGGAGATGTGGAGCCCTTGGCATAGATCTTTGGTGCCAACAATGGAAGTATAGGAATGAACTGACTCTGAGTGATATGACCCCTGTTACACTTTACACAGAGCCGTGCTGGAATTTAAAAAGTGGGAGGACACTCATCACCTGATGACAAGGAAACCTTCTCACCACTGGACATTATCACTTTGTTATGAACTCTGAACTTGGACTCTAAAATTAAGTTAACTTACACGGATGGATGTAACAAGGGGGGAAGGGGACAGGGACAGGCTAGTTTTAGTTCTTGGTGTTAAGTTAAAAGTTTGCTATTTAGGGATGTCATGATAACATGATATGACGATATATCACGGTAATTATCACTGAGGATAATTTATCGTGGTAAAAAAAAAATCACGATTATCGTGTAGCACAATATACCATTATATACAGTGATAAAGTGCCTCAGCTTGCTTTTCCAGTAGCGCATCCCTCTCCAGGTGCAGCTATGACTCCTGATTCGTCACTTTCCTCCATTCAGATTTTTACTATTTTTCCTTAAAATTGAAAATGCAGTGCCGGCCCTGTGGCACCGAGTTCTGAGTGCCTGGGCATCTCACCTGCTGCTATGCTTGTAAGCCAGGTTCAGGAATAGGCCTGGGGCACTCGAGGCTGGCTGCATAAAGGAGGACTGAGCATTCATTGACAGCGCTCCTTCTTTCAGAAGGGGGGGCAGCACAAGCCGCTGCTTGGTCACCATCTAGCGGAGACTGGATGATGAAGCAGTAACAGCCTTCTGACTGTCTGGGTGCAGGGGCTGGGGCTGAGTACATGCAACATCTTTACTTCACACTTTTTTAAAGACATCTAAAGACACAAGATATTTTTTGGATACATTAGCAAAAAGAGAAAGACCTAGGGAGGGACAGTAAGGCTGAAAGGGGAAGGAGGGGCTTGTGTGGAAGAGGACCGCCAAAAAGCGGACATGCTGAACAAATTCTTCAGGTCAGTATTTACAGTAGAGGGGGTAGGTAGCTGGCATATGATAAAAGACAGTGGCATTAAGGGATGGAAGGTGGACACTAGCCCCTTTACAGAGGAAAGAGTCCTAAGGAAACTGTCTCAGTTAAAAGTAGATAAGACAATGGGACTAGACGGGGTGCACCCCAGGTTATTGAGGGAGCTCAAGAAGGAGCTGGCTGCTCCTCTGACAGCCCTGTTTAACCTGTCACTAGAAACAGGAGAGCAGTATACTGGGAGACTGGAGAAGGGCTGATGTAGTCCCACTCCACAAAAGTGGAAGCAGAGTAAAGGTAGGAAACTATAGGCTTGTCAGTCTGACCTCGGTAGTGGACAAAGTAATGGAATCACTATTGAAAGAAAGGATTGGGGAATACTTTACCACCAGTGGACTACAGGATCCAAGGCAACATGGTTTCACGGGGTGAGGTCTTGCCAGACAAACCTGATCAAGTTCTTTGATTAGGTAACCAAGAAAGTGGATAAGGGGGGAGCAGCTGACATGATCTACCTGAATTTCAGTAAGGCCTTCGATGCCATTCCACATAGAATGGTGGTGAGCAAGCTGAGAAGCCTAGCAGTAGGCCCTAAAGTAATAAGATGGGTAGTGAGCTGGCTAGGCAATAGGAGTCAGAGGGTGGTGGTAAAAGGTATCCACTCCGGAAAAGGTAAAGTGAACAGTGGGGTGCCACAAGGGTCAGTACTAGGCCCAGTCCTCTTCAGTGTCTTTATTAGCTACATTGCAGAAGGACAGGAAGGGAAGGAACGCCTGTTCGCAGATTACACAAAAATCCGCAACATAGCTGACACCCGGGGGGGGGGGGAAGAATATCTAAAAATGCTGCAAGAATGGTCACAAGCTTGGCACCAAGGTTTCAGAGTAAAAGTGTACAAAATCATGCACTTGGGCCTCTGAAACCCAGAAGGCAGTATACCACATAGGAGCAGAAGTACTAGCAGTCACAAAACAAAGAGACCTGGGAGTAATCATTACTGATGACCTGAAGGTAGCTAAACAGTATGACAAGGTAGTGGGAAAGGCTAGCGGGATGCTTGGATGCATAGGCAGGGGTATCACCAGCAGAAAAAGGGAGGTAATATTACCCCTGTATAGATCACTGGTGAGACCCCCACCTCTAGTACTGTGTACAGTTCTGGAAACCCCACCTCCAAAAGGACATTGACAGGGTGGAGGTGGTACAGAGGAGGGCAACCAAAATGGTGCAGGGCCTGCACCAGAAGCCCTATGAAGAAACGTTTAAGGAATTAAATATGTACTCCCTAGAAGGAAGGAGGGAAAGGGGGGATATGATTGAAAGATTCCGATACCTCACAGTTATAAACAAGGTACAGGAAGGGAGCATCTTCCAAAGAAAAAGATGCTCAAGGGCAAGGGGTCACACTATGGAGCCGGGGGGGCTGAGAGGAAATGTGAGGAAGCACATCTTCACAGAAAGGGTGGTGGATGCTTGGAACAGCCTCCCTTCGGGGGCTAAAATGGTTGCAGGTTTCAAGAATGCATGGAATAGATACAGGAGGACCTTAGAAGTAAGGCAAGGGAGGGTGGAAACTGGAGACCGAGTAGGGTCCGCGGAGACACTGTAGGTAGGGAAAATAGAGCAGACTAGGTGGGCCGGTTGGTCTTGATCTGCTGACACCTTCTATGTTATGTTTCACACACCCGCACCATTGCACATATGCTAGCCTCAGGGATGGGAAAAAGAAATAGGAAGGTATGTACACTAGTCGACTTATTTACATACAAACATAGAAACTGATGGCAGGTAAGTACCACTTGGCGCACCAGTGGAGGTCATGGGGGCTAAAATGGTCCCAGGATTTAAGAATGCATGGGATAGATGCAACGGAATCTTAGAAGCAGGAGGTGGGTGTAAGCCGGAGTCCAGGTAGGGTCTCCAGAGGCACTATAGGTAGGGAATGTAGGGTAGACTAGGTGTGCCATCATGTGGTCATTATCTGCTGATGACTTCTATGTTTCTACCTAGTCTGCCCATTTTCCCTACCTACTTTCTTAGCTCTATAGTCATTTTTTCCAACCCCCCATCTCCACCTCCCCGGAATGTCTGCCCTATTGCAGATCTTTGTGTCATCTGCAAAAATGAATTCCTTTCCTTCTAGCCCCTCTGCAATGTCGCTAATAAAGACACTAAAGAGGTCTGGTCCCAGTACTGATCCTTGTGGCGCCCCACTGGTCACCCTCCCTTCCTCAGAGTCAGCTCTGTTTATCACCACCCTCTGTTAATCAATCAATATCTTTATTTATCCAGGCGGGCACCATTGAGCAAGCTCATTTACAAAGTGGACCTGTCATCTATCCCACAACCAATTTTTTACCCAGTTTACCACCTTTGGACCCACTCCCAGGCTGCCCAACTTGTTTACGAGTCTCCTATGTGGAATGTTGTTGAAGGCCTTACTGAAATCTAGGTAGGCCACATCCAAGGCTCCGCCCTGATCTAATTCCCTGGTCATCCAGTGAAAGAAATCTATCAGATTTGTTTGACTTGACCTCCCTGTTGTGAATCCATGCTGCCTCGGATCCTGTAAGCCACTGGATTCAAGATATTACACAATTCTTTCCTACAGTAGTGATTTTCCTCCGTGGTACTTAATGGGGAACAGGAGCCCTTGGACCTCTCCCCATGTTGATTCCACTGCTGAGACCGCAGGGGGAGTGGCGGTTGGGGTTGGGAGCACCAGGACGCACGAAGGCTGGAACTGGTGGCGACCAAGCAGAAACAGCTATATGGGAAAAAATGTTTTTGAAAATTCTGCTGATTATGGTGATAATCAATATATCGTGATAATTTTTACCCAAATAGCGTGATATTAAAAATTTGATATTGTGACATCCCTATTGCTGTTTATTGGTACGGTGACCATGTAACATTACAGTGTCAGTAGGTCCTTAGTGATGGTGGGGTCTAATCAGTTGTATTGTATTTTGTCCCCCCCTCCCCTCCTCACTGGATTCTACCCTCACATCTTGATATACCCAATGCTGCACTTTTCACCCTCTCGCCACCCTTCCTACATTCCTTCTCCCCCACCCCCACCCTCTTCCCTCTCCCTATGACTCTGGCACTTCTTATCTGTTGTCTATTTTCTCTGACAAATGCCGCTGGCTGCCTTGTTACAATGCTACCCTTGAACTGTATTAATCTGTACTCTGTTTGCAATGTCCACATTGTTGTAATGCCTGTCTTGATGTTCCCAATAATTTATATTTCTCTGACGTGGAACCTTTGTGAAAGAGCCATGGCTCAAACGTATTTGTAATCCTAGACTTGATAAATAAATAATAATAAAAAAAAAAGTATTATATGTACTATGCATTATTTTATTCAATAAAAGCTTGATGTTGGAAAAAAAAAAAGAAATCAACCCTTTGTTGCAAACTCTAATCATAACCTTTCTTCTACAGTGATACTTAGTCCCTATGGCTTAAGTGGTACTCTGACGGGTCAGGCATACAAGATGTCTGATCCAGCTACCCGGAAACTGATGGAGGACTGGCAGCATTTCTATCCCATTGTTCTGAAGAAGAAAGAGGGTGTGAAGGAAGAAGAGGGGACGGAATACAATGACTCTCCTGTAGCAGTGGAAGTTATTGTTGGTAAGCACGAAGCATTATGGTAAAAGAATGTCTGTCTTTATAATTCACAGGCCAGAGGTTAGATAGCTGTTGTAATCTCTCCCAGATTATCAAACAGACAAGGGGTTAGCATGATGAGGAATTAAAATTTGAGTACTTTGAATCTGCTCATCTGTGTTAGAGTATCTCCTCCTCCCCTTAGAGTCAGCCATTTCTGTTTAAACACATTGCCTGGCCTATAAAACGATATCAGTGTTGGGGTGGCATGAGGCTGGTGTGCCCCATATGCCTATATACTGATCATTCAGGATGACAAAGGCAGACAACGTGGCCTAGTGGTTGCAGCAAAGATCTGGACTGTAGACTAGGATGTCCTGGGTCAGGTATCTGGTTCCAGGCAGTTAAGTCTACTGGTTAAAGCAAAAGACTGTGAGCAGTAGTACATCCAGCTAGTTGTGTAGCGAAGTAGCACCCAGTACCCCTTTGGACAACAAACGGTAGCTCTTCAAACAACATGAAGTCTTGCTGTATTCTGACATGTGCAGTTAGCCCTAGCACTTGAACTGCTCTGGAGAGGAAAGAGTTAACTCTATGCCACAGCATAGAACGTTGGGCTTGAGCTCCGTTCAAACCTCTGTCTGCAGCACTTCAAAGTGTGACCGTCAGATTCTTTACTCCGCCTAACTGAACTGTCGCTCCAGAGATTGCTTCTTCGCTTGTCGGTTTGGTCCTAGTAAAACGTCGGTTTTATACGGTTTTTTTTTCTTTATTTTTTCGGTTCAGATCGCTGTCTGCAGTACAGTAAGTTCTGTAGGTAGTGGACTTTAGTTTAATTACTGTTTATTTCTCTGTGGAAATTGTAAAGTTTGTCAATCGGTCCGGTTAGGAACCGATTGTGTTGTTTAGTTTTATTCTTTAATTTCTTAGTGTAAGGTACCGGTCCCTATTGGTTTAAAAAAAAACATAATTTTTAGACATTTTTTTACACAGCACGTAACACAGTTAGTAACCGATTGGGGGGGGGGGGTCTTGCCTGGCTTTTAAGCTGCTGTGGGTAAGTGGTTAGGATGGCTATGTCTGAGAAACCAAAGAGAAAAACTGGGCCCACTGGGTTTCAACACTGTAGTGAGTGTTGGGATGCCTTTGCTAAAGTAGCCCCTCACACCACCTGTGTTTATTGTCTGGGGTTTGACCACCTTGATTCAGACTGCCAAATCTGCAAAAATTGTCCGAAGGCCACCCTGGACAAGATTGGGTAGGCTTAGGGAAAAGGAGGCCGAGAAGTCCGCTGATCCGGATGATCAGCCCGGTTCGGTTGCGACCGTACCTGAGAAAGTGCCCACTGACTTGGGTGATACTTCCTCGGGCAAAAGGAGAGACGATTCTGAAGGGTCGGTTCCGTCAAAGAGAAAGAAAAAATCGTCCGGTTCGGATCCAGAGCTGTTACGTCCAACCGCCGAAGAGATAGCCAGGGCGATTAGTATTGTGGAATCGCTCTGTTCAGTTCCGTCTGATCCGGCGCCTCCTGATAGGCGCTTGGTTCGGTCGGTTCCTCCAGTTCCGGAATATTGTCTGGATAATTATTATGAACCGGATTTGGAAGGGGAAGAAGGCTATGACGACGACAGTGATGATGATGGTGTGGAAGGTCTGTATGAGCCCATTGAACCAGATATCTCCCCAGACAGGCCTTCTAATGTTTCCCCTCCCAGGCTTTGAGTCCACATCCCACTATTTGTTCTACAAAAAAGTGGCAGAAACACTCCAGCTCCCTCTAGTTGATGCTGTTGAGGAACAAGAAGAGCCTGACTTTGTAGAAATGGTGGACATCCCAGAGTCCAAGAGGCTGTATATTCCCCTCCATAAATCTCTTGGGAAACAGACACAAAAATTCTCCGAACACCAAATTCTGTATCTCCTGTGGACAAGAGAATGGACAGGAGGTATATGCTGTCAGGCTCAGGTACAGAGTTCTTACTCCAACAATGCAGCCATGTTGGGGTCATGCAGGCTGCAGCCTGTGACAAGGGTAACATACCCTTGGCTTCACCCCCCCCAGATAAAGATTCTAGGAAGGTGGATGCTATGGCCAAAAAACAGTACTTGCCATCCTCCTTGGGACTCAGGCAGGCAAACTATATGACCTACACAGCCAGATACCAGAAGTCCAGATGGGGATACTGTTCTGGAACTGGCTAAACAGGCTTCCCCTCAGCTAGCCAAGGAGCAGGAGGAGATGGCTGCTGATGGGATTGAGGCATCTAAGATCCAATTTCATGTTGCTGTGGACTCAAATGATATGTCATCACGAGTCATGGCTACATATATGTCTCTTTGGAGGTTGGCTTGGCTCAGATGTGCTAGCCTCTCACAGGACACTCAGGCTAAGGCTATGGATTTCCCTGTGGTGGATAATTCTCTGTTTGAGGAGCAGATAGAGAATTACATGAAAAAGATGGATGAGTACAGGACCACTTACAGGAGTGCACAGGCCAAGGAAAGGCAGGCAACTCCTCGGAAGCAGCAGTCTAGGGGCAGGCCTTTTCACAGGCCTTTCTACCAGGCACAGGCCTGCTCTCCTTTTCCTCAGAGGGAGTTCTTCATAGTGAGAGGCAGAAGGGGGATGAGCAGGGCTGCATCCTCCTCCCAGTCTAAGACTCCTGCCAAGCAGACACCCTGATGTGTCAGCCCGGGTCGACTCCCGTATTCCAGTAGGAGACAGGCTGGCTTACTACTTGCAGGCCTGGAAAGTTTGTTACCTCAGGCGTGTGGGTCCTGGAAGTAGTAAGCCAGGGACTGGCCCTCAGCTTCAAAACATTTCCAAAACTGAGGGTCAGATCTTTTCCACCTGCAAACATCTCCTAAACCATTGCCCTAGAGGCAGAGATTTCCTCTCTGCTGGCTCTCAGAGCCATAGAGAGAGTTCCTACTCCACACAGGGGCAAGGGTCTGTACTCCAGATATTTCCTTACCCCAAAAAAGAAGAGAGTGGCGGCCCATCCTAGACCTAAGATACCTAAACAAGCACCTTGTCAAAACAAGATTCAAAATGGTGACTCTGGGAGTAATTCTTCCCTCTCTGAGGCCAGGGGATTGGTTGGCCTTCTTGGACCTCAAGGATGCCTATTTTCACATTCCCATCAGGTGCTCCCACAGAAAGTACCTCAGGTTCGAATTACCTTCAGGCCATTATCAGTTCAGAACAATGCCCTTCGGGCTAACATCAGCTCTAAGGGTGTTCACAAAATGCCTAGCAGTAATAGTGGTCTTTCTCAGAAGACAAAAAATATAAATTTTTCCATATCTGGATGACTGGCTCATTGTGGGGCAGTCCCCAGACCAAGTCAAGTCAGACCTACAAGTGACACAACAACGTCTCACTTCCCTGGGGTTTCTCCTCAATCTACCAAAATCAGTTCTTGAACCAGTACAACTCCTGACCTTCATAGGGATAGAGTTAGATACTGTCCAAACAAGGGCTTTTCTTCCTTTGGCAAGGGCAAAGGCCCTTACAGACCTGGCTTCTTCCTTCAGCCTTCTGGTATCTTGACCAGCAAGACATTTTCTTGAGCTCCTAGGCCACATGGCAGCTCCCACTGCAGTGGTACAGGGAGCCAGATTTCAGATGAGGGACATTCAGTTTCAAGTGAGGTCCTTTTGGTCCCAGAAAAAAGATCCTCTAACCAAATTGATCCCAGTGACACAGACACTGATACAGGCTCTCCAGTGGTGGCTGGATCAGGACAATCTCAGACAAGGAGTCCCATTCATCAGTCAGACTCATTCAGTGGTACTAACCACAGATACTTCTTTTCTAGGCTGGGGGGGGGCTCCCTTAGGTACCCTCACAGCACAGGGAGTGTGGTCCCCTCAGGAGACTCTTCTTCATATCAATCTTCTGGAGCTCAGGGCAGTATTCCTGGCTCTCCAAGCTTTCTTGGACTCTGTAAGGAACAAGGTGGTTCAGGTCAGGACAGACGTGGTACATCAACAAGCAGGGAGGCACTCAGTCTATGGCCTTGTGCACGGAAGCCATGAAAATTTGGTCTCTGATTTATGCCCTGCAAGCATCTCTGGTAGCAGTCCATCTACCAGGGAAGGACAATGTGCTAGCAGATGGCTCTGAGCAGGATCTCTCAGGGCCATCATGAATTGTCCCTGGACCCCTTCATTTTGAAAGTAGTCTTCTTAAGATGGGGCACTCCAGAGATAGATCTCTCTGCAGCACCGGACAATCATCAATTTCCCCTCTTCTGTTGCAGACCTCCAGTCAGGGGCACAATTCCCCTGGATGCTCTGGTTCTGGATTGGGGGGCACAAATTCCTTTATGCCTTTCCTCCCTTTCCCCTGTTATTCAAGGTTCTGGTCAAGATCAGGTCACAACCGTGTAATGTGATCCTGATTGCACCAGACTGGTCCAGACAGCTTTGGTATCCCCTGTTGATGTCCCTAGCAGTCTGTCTTCCCCTAGCTCTTCCCAAAAGGCAGAACCTGTTAACCTCCTCTCAGGGGAGAATCTGGTACCCCAATCTTCAGTCTCTCAACCTCAAGGCTTGGCTGTTGAAGAGTTAGCGTATGCAAGTCTGCACCTGTCTCAGGGGTCTTGGATATTCTTAAAGCCTCTCGAAAACCTGCCACCAGAAAAACTTATCATTCTAAACGGCAGAGATTCAGCATCTGGTGCTCCAGTAAAGATGTTTTACCAGGCACTGCTGATCTGGCTACTGTTCTGGATTATATGGTTCATCTCAATGGCCTAGGTCTCAGGCCAGCCACCCTGAAAGTGCACTTAGCAGCTGTCTCTGCTTTTTTGTCAGTGGGGAAGGCTTCCTCCCTGGCATCTCACCCTGTTTTCTGTAAGTTCTTTAAAGGGTTGCTTCACACCAACCCTCCCTTTAAGGACCCTACCCCTGCTTGGGAGCTTAATGTTTGCATTGCTTAGCTTATGCAACCCCATTTTGAGCCATTGGCTTCAGCAGAACTTAAGTACTTGACTTGGAAAACTGTGTTCCTGGTAGCTATCACATCTGCCAGGCGTATTAGTGAGTTACAAGCTCTGTCAGTGGAGCCGGATTTTATCTCATTCCATAGAGATAAGGTAGTCCTTAGAACCAATATGAGGTTCTTACACAAGGTGGTTTAAAATTTCATCTGAACCAGTCCATGTCTCTTCCTGTGCACTTCACTGATCACGCTTCTTCAGGAGAAAGGTTACACGGTTTGGATGTTAATAGGGCACTTAGTTACTACATTAAGCATACTAAGGCACTTAGGTTTGACTGTTCTCAGCTGTTTCTCATTTATCGTGAAGTGGGAAAGGGTAAACCTGCTACTAAGAGAACTGTTGTAAGGTGGATTGTCTCTTGTATTCAATTCTGCTATGAAAAACTAGGCAAAATACCCCTCTCAGGCCTGAGGGCTCATTCGACTAGGGGTACAGCTATTTCTCTAGCTGCAGCCAGAGATATACCTTTGTTAGAAATATGCAAAGCAGCCACCTGAAAAACAGTCCATACATTTACCAAGCATTACTCTCTGGATATCCAGGCTAAGAGTGATACTAGGTTTGGTGCAGCAGTACTGCAGAGCCCATTCCCAAAATAGGTTTGGTACCCTCCTCCTGGGAGGTACTGCTTTGTAGTCTGCATATGTCAGAATACAGCAAGACTTCATGTTGTTTGAAGAAAAAATTACTCACCTTAGTAACTGTATTTCTTCTAATGGAGTCTTGCTGTATTCTGACCTCCCTCCCTGCCTCCCCTCTCAGAACCTGTTTTTGGGAAGTTGGCATGCAGGTACAGTGTTGTACCTCAGGGGTGTACTTAGCACTCCTCCCTTTTAGAAAGGGGAGTGGGTTTTCACTTAAGTTGTTTTTGTAGTTATATTTTGGTCTACTACCTGGTTAGTTTTTTGGGTTCTTGACTCGAGTCGTTTGGGGACCCAAAAATCTGTTGCCTGTTGGCTATTGTATTTACAATTTCCACTTAGGAGGTATAGTTAGTTAGTACTAGCTCGTAAGAATCTGACGATTACACTTTGAAGTGCTGCAGACAGAGGTCTGAATGGAGCTCAACGTTCTATGCTCTGGCATAGAGTTAACACTTTCCTCTCCGGAGCAGTTCAAGTGCTGGGGCTAACTGCATATGTCAGAATACAGCAAGGCTCCATTAGAAGAAACACAATTACTAAGGTGAGTAAGTTTTTTCTTCTAACCTAATCCAAGATTTTAAATGGACCATTTTATATTTTTCTGAAGAAAGTGCAACTCTCATAAATAAAATCTGTATCTGCCTGACCGCAGTGACTCCGGTTCTGATCCCACCACCACAATTACTGGCTCAAGATCTTGAGCAAGTCCCTTGATTTCCCTGTACTTAGTCCTCCTTGGCGTAAAGTTGCGTAAGAGTGGGTCCTTTGCCCATGCGAAGTGTTGCATCTCAGTTGTTCCATCCTTAGGGTATGTCAACCAGAAATAACTAAATACTCAGAGCTCGGAGGCTGTGGTCAAAATCTTAAAAAACTGGAACACATGTGCCGGCCTGGTGACGCTGAGATTTGAGGCGCTGAATGCCATACCTCATGCCATGCCAGCGGCCCGGATGGGAGCGAGCCTAGGACAGCAGGGGTCAGCGGGGGTGGGGGGCTGGCGAGATGGATTAGTGGCTGTAGGCTGCCTCCTCACCCAGGTGGGGATCCAGTCGCGCCCGCTGCAAGGCTGCCCCTGGGTGGAGGCCTGAGGGTAGTGCAGATGTGAGCGGCTAGCATAGGGAGGGTGTCACAGATTGCTGCGTGCACATGCCTCCACTCGCCCACGAGCAGCTGCGGCAAGGGGAGGGGCAGAAAAGTGGAAAATAGAGTTGGCAGGTTCCATGATGGCCCCGCAGTGCCTGGGCAGCCCCCGGAGTCTGGATGTGGGTCTCTGGGGGAGGGGGGAAGTCATGCCTTTCATTTGCCCTGCCGCGGGAGGCCAACCTATGGGGGATTGCTGGGAGAGTCGGGATGGAGAGCAAGCCCCCCCCCATGGGAGGGGCTGGAGCCACCTGCCAGCTCTGTGGGGAGCATAAAATGTATACAGAAAAAAACAAACAAACCTGGAGCACACGTAAAGCAGCAGGCTGTGAGAAGGGATCAGAACTTATGTAGCCCATCCTATCAAATCTAATGATCCATGCAGTCCAATTTCTATTGGTCCTAGAGTCCCACATAGCTTACCTTGTCAGATCTAATGACCCACGGAATTCATCCACTAATCAACCTAGCAGTCCACATAGCTCGTCCTCTGTCAGACCTGGCAACTCAGTTACTTGTCCCGTGTCAGACCTAGTACCCCATGTAACTTGTCTCCAGTCAGATTTAGCAACCTGTGTAACCCCTTCCCAGTCAGACCTAGCAACCCGTCTGACCAGTCCCATGTCAGACCTAGCGACCCATGTAACCTGTCTCCTGTCAGATTTAGCAACCTGTGTAACCCCTTCCCAGTCAGACGTAGCAACCAATCTAACCAGTCCCATGTCAGACCTGGCGACCAGTGTAGCTTGTCCCTTGTCAGACCTAGTGACCCATGTACCCCCTCCCCTGTCAGACCTAGTCACGCATGTAGCCCTTCCTCCATCAGACCTAGTGACTCTTGAAGCCCATCCCATGCCAGACGTAGCGACCCCACATATCCTGCACCTCCTCATTATAGCTGCATCCCTAAGTTGGTTTCTGTATTTTAGGTGTATATTACTACTCTCTGTTATGGGCTTGGGCTCAGAGGAAACACATCTGGGTATCTGAGCCTCAGCAGACCTACCTGTTTCTCCCAGGCGTACTGCTTTATGTTAACAAGTGTGACCCTAATGACGCCCCGTATTCCATTTTACTCCGATCTCATGTCCCACTGTTTTGGTATATAATAGGAATGTATCTAGAATGACTTTTAAAGCCTCTGTGCTGCTTGCCTCGACGGTATACCCTGTCAGCTTATTCCATAACTGCACTACTCCCAGAGTAAAAAGTGTTTCCTTAGGTTTGTTTTTAGTGTATCTCTCCAAACTGTACCCATACTGGAAAGCCTCATTCTGTGTTATCGCAAATCCTCCCACTCCCTTAGTGACCTCATCTTACCAAATAAAATGGGTATCACTGTTGTTGTTCTTTAGGATCTTGAACACCAAAATCTTGTCCTATTTGCTCTCTTTTCCAGTGTGGACCTCACCATATGTTTTAAAGGGGAACAGTCAGCACTAAGAGCCCACAGTCAAGTGTGGGGATGGTCCTAATTTACACTTTGTGCGCAAAAACCTTTTTTTTTTTAACTAGTATAGTAGAGTGTATCAGGCTGATTCTGCTGACATGCATGCTGACACTTGATGTAACCACACATCCCAGAATTCCCTGCAGCTGTTACCAGAAAACGGGGCTGCAGCAGTAAGAGATCCAATAGCCTGCAGTGCATGTTAGAGTTTTTGGAAGCTCTGATCTTTCCTTTGCTGGTCTCCCTGTCCTCCCAGGGACAAGTAAAGTCACAGAGGACTGTACTTAGCCCCTGAGAAAACAGCAGGACTGGCAAACATCTGATTTGAATTTATAAAAGTTCTGACATGCACTGTAGGCTATTGAATCTCCCACTGCCGCAGCCCTCCTCTGATGTGAGCTACAGAGCATTCTGGGATTTCTGGTTACAGCAAATGTCAGCTTGGAAGTCAGCAGAATCAGCCTGATACAGTCTACTATACTGCAGTAAACAAGTTAAAAAAAAGTTTTTGCACACACAGTGCAAATTGGGACAGTCCTCACACTTGTGCATGGGATAGTTAGTGGTGACTACTCCCCCTTAATTTGTTTATTTATTTATTTATTTATTGAACTGTATCGGAATTACAATCCTTTGAGTCAGAGACTCATTTTCAAAGACTCCACATCACATTTCTCTCTGCCTTAGCCATGAATCAATCAGTCAGTCAATCACTTTATTTAACCAGGCATATACACCATTGAGCAAGCTCATTTTCAAGGTGGTCCTGGGCAATAATACATTGCAGTTTAGTACAAGGAAAAATACAGATGAGTTAAGGTAGTAACAAAAGAAAAAAAGAAAAAAAAATGTAGAAATGCTGTCCTGTCCTTTAAAATGTCTTGTATCACATACCTGGCATGATCCTCACTAACCCAGGTAAAGAGGAGAGTTTGAGTTTATGTGTTAAAAAGCCTAGACTGAATTAGTTTTCATTGTTATCAATTCCTAAAGGTTCATGCTAGATTTTTTTTTTCTAGTTGAGACCAGCGCTGGAAACAGTCATTCAGGTCATGTGAGTGTGTGTCGTGGACACCTTCTCTTAGTGAAGAGTAGCAACAGGGTAATGCAAAGGATAGATTACAGTATAAATTAGCTAGATTTGTCTTGGGTCTTAAAGAGCTGGTGACGCTTTCAGGAGAACTTTAATGAAACAGAATATTTGGACACAGTCCAGTTTGTATTTCCCATTAGTTCTCTGTTTCTCCTCTCCATTATTTATTACTGAGGTCATTTGTATGAAAACAGAAACTTTGCTTCTGAAGAGTTAATCTATTCCTGCTGCTTTCTCTTTACCTGAAGTCATAGAGCGCTGCGTGTGATCTCTCAGTTACTCCCATGGCATCAGACTGTAATGTCACAGCAGAAGATTATGACTTGAAGTTGGGAGTAAGCTATAGAGGCAGATGGACTCAAAAAAACCTCTGAGGGACAACAACCATATATTCATACATATTTCTTTAATAATAAATTATGGGGAGGAGAATTATATTAAATAGAAAAAAGCAGAATTGTACCTAATTATTACGTTTTTAAAAAGTTTTCTTTGGGGCGTCCGTAGCTTTTTAAGGGCCCCTATATCACCCATCACCACTGTAATATGCTTTCTCAATTAAACTGGGTCCCACTGGAAATTACAAGGGACTGAATCTTGAGTAATTTCCTGTATAAATGTGTCAATGGATCTGTTGCAGATTATCTTAAAGATAAAATAACCTTGAATGTAACAAGTTACTCATTACATGACATTAGAGGGAGGTGTCCGAAGGTCCCACATATAAAAACCAAGTATGGCAAAATGAGATTCGATTACACTGTGGCAATCAAATGGAATTCGCTTCCCCCTACTGTACGATATAAGCCAACTTATCTAACCTTAAAGTCTGTTTTACTGGACTCTTATTTATTTAAGTGTACTTATTATCATTGAACTTTATCCACGTTTTTATGTGGTGTGAGTTTATATTTATATTGTGTATGGGTTTGTAACTATGTAGTTTTCCCTTCCTGTTATGTGTTGTAACATTGTAAACAGGACGGTTCTGAAAACAGGCTTTTGCCTAGTTCCTCATCCTGGTGAAATATAAAAATAAATTGAAACTGAGGGCAGAGCCAGCCTTGGGCGCACTGAATGTCAACGACTACTGTCCAGAGCTAGTGCAAGACATCAGTCTTTAAAATGGAAATTGTTGTTTTAATTTATTATTTTCACACACTCCTGCCCTGTTGTAACAGCACATATGGGGCAACACGTACAAATTGGCATCAGAATGCTATAAGGATAGTTGACCAGATGCAGCCCAACCAGTCGGAGGCTGGGGCATTATGGATAGAGAATTGCTCAAGGATGGGCGGGGGGGGGTAGGATTCCTGTAGTTAAAGGAGTAGTGTATGCAGCCGGCCGAGTGGCACTGAGGGTTAAGGCACTGGACACCACACCTCTTGCTATGCCAGCGACCCGGGTTTGGGAACGAGCCCGGGTCGGCAGGGGAGAGGGAGGATTGAGCATCCGTAGACAGCTGTGCTCTCTCTGGGGAGGGATCCAGAGGTCGCCCATGCAACAGCGGCCCCCAGTGGAAGCCGGAGGGACGTGCGCACGTCTGGGCACAAAGCAGAGGGGCGGAGTTGGGGTGGGCATTGCATGACCAAACTCCTGGGGGGGGGGTGGCATGGGACGTAAAATGGGGAAAAAAAAACAAACTCTGAGAGGATAGGCGAAGGCACCACCACCTGCACCACACTCCCAATGCTGGGCACCTCACTCTCCCCGAGGCCAGTACTCCGATTGGCACTCTATACTGTAGATAGAGTGCCCTGGGAGGATAGGGTGGCCCTTCCCTGTGGTGTTCAGAACCAGGGGTGTAGCTGGTCGGAGTGAGGGGAGTAGCTGAGACTGTCACCGCAGGAGGTAGAGAGCAGGGTAGGTGGCTGCCGGAGAGAGTTCCTCCAGTAGGGGTGCAGAAACAGAGTCAACAAAAAAAAAAGTAGTAGTGTAGAGATGCAGGGTCACTCATGGTCTGATAATTCACGAAAAGCACTTTCTTACAAAGTACTGGACTTTCCTGTTGGTGTCAGCAGTCCTAAGATATCGCTGTCAAAAGCTGTTCTATCTTAAAGGAGAACTGCATTCAAACCTGCATGCCAGTATTTTATGTTGAATCTGTTTTTGAATATGGGTTCACATCCTGCTACTTTCCTTCTTTACTGTCCTTTGAGTACATTCCAAGGGTGTTTCTGACTTCCAGTGTTGTGCTAAAGAAATTTTAGAACTGTGTGATGTAGTTTGTGTCTTCGCTGAACTGTTAGGTTGTTGGAACTGTTGTTAAAAGGGACATAATCTACATCATCAAGTTCTAAAATAATACTACCAGTATTTTTTATTTTTATTTTAGTTGTTTAATCAGGAGTAGCACACTAAGCTGAAAGCTTTTTTTATAGGAGCGACCTGGGAGCACAGGGAAGTTAAGTGACTTGCTTAGGGTCACACAGTATGCAGGTGGAAGCTATGGGATTCAAACCCCGGTCTGGTCTGCTGGATGTCACCAGATTTGCAGCTCAGAGCCCTATACTACTGCGCTATACTGCCTCCCCAAGTATGCAAATTAGAAACATCATTGAGTTTACTAGAAGATCAGTGAAGATAAAACAATAAAAGAATTGGAACTAATATTCAGAGCACTGCTTATACAGGAAAAAAAAGGACTTACAGGTGTAGCGCAGTTCCCTTAAAGGAAAACTGCACCCTCATATCTTCTAAATGTCGTTTACTTCCATGTCAGCAGACAACTCTTTACATGTAGCTGTTGAAGATGTAGGCAACTGCTTCATTTAGTTTTCGCACTTCATACTAGGCCCTGTCACTCTCCTGGGAGGGTCCATTTCGTGGTTGTTGAAATCACATTGTTCCTGAGAGCTGCATTAGCATATGAGAATGTGATGCGTAATCAACCTTTAAACTCCCCAGTATACCTGTCTCCTTTAGTAGTTTTAAAAGAACCAAGCTGCAAGAAGGTGTGAAATACAGCATTTACCTTCAGTGAGTTTTACAAGCTCTCTTAGTTGTAATGCAGTTTTTTTCCCCTTTAAACTCCATTCGATTTATAAGTTTCCAGAGAATTTTTGCAGGGTATTTGTTATTTTAGCATAGAGATACATGATATAAATGGTTGATCTGACATCATGTTCTCATATGCTAATGCAGCTCTCGGGGACAATGAGATTTCAAAAACCACGAAATGGACCCTCCCAGGAGAATGAAAGGGCCTAGTACAAAGTGTGAAAACTGACTGAAGCAGTTGTATACATCTTTAACAGCTACATGAAAAGAGTTGTCTGTTGACATAGAAACAAATAGCATTTAGAAGATATGAGGGTGCAGTTTTCCTTTAAATTAAGGCAGCAGCCATTTCATGGAACTCTGAAACAGGAAGTAATGTCACTGTTGGGCATGCTGTGCTTAGAATAGTGACATCACTTTCTGTCTTAAGGTTGCATGGAATGGCTGCTGCCTTGATGAAATATCAAAAAGATTTAAACAGGGAATATCTCTGGATTGCTGATACCTACACATTAAGCTTAGTGCCTCATTTAAAAGGGTTTGTCATGATCTTTTGGACTTTGAGGGATGCTGCACATCTCTGTGCTCCCCTAAGACAGTGACTTGAGACACTCTCCCCCTTTGTTAACCATGCCCACAGATTTTACTTTGTTGTGATTTTGTACCTATGAACACATTTTCATTCACTGGAGATGTCCCTGTTGTTTTGTACAACTTCAGTTATCCAGCATCAGGGCTTAGATTCCTGATCATTTCACGTGGAGGGCTGGCTGCTTGTCAGTTTCTGTGACAACATGTAACCTGATCAAGAAAGCATCCATTACTATTCTCCTCCCTCTTTTCATAGGTGGCGTGCGGATGATATACCCTGCAGCCTTCATCTTGCTTCCTCAAAATGATATCCCGCCGACACCGAACACAGTCGTTGCTGGAGGCCAAGCAGGCCCAGGACATCAGGGCTTTGGCACAATGAAAGATACCACCAGCTGCACGATGCCACTCACTCCGCCTACCTCTCCAGAGCAGGGCATCATGGGTAAGCTGCACTGAATTTTTTTTTTTAATCTGCAGGTCAAACGAATATTGCTGCTGTTTAAAAAAGAAAGTTACACGCCATCTCAACGACTGATCTGTGTTGAATAATGTTACATTTAAAACCCCAGGAATCCCTCACTTATGTTAAACAACAGCAATCATTTCCCCGAAATGTGCAGCCCCGGAGATTTCGAATTTTATGTTAGTGATGGAACTTTAGAATTAAATTCAAACTCTGCTGTGTGGGCATGTTCACCCCTGCCTTCTATCATGAGATTTATTTCTTCGCTGAAGGGAGTAGTTATCCCAAAGCCATCCCCACACTTCTGATTTTTTTTTTGTTTGTTTGTTTGTTTTTATTTCTATAAGTGTTTTAAGTATTTTAGTTGGTTTCTTCATATTCTGTATTAGTTAGGATGTTATTTATTTGTACTTGTGAGTTTTTTGGTTATGTCTTCAGTTCCAAGAAGTCCATTTCTTGACATGATTCCCGCTTTTAGGGAACAGTTACATAATATTTAAAAAAATTAAATAAAAACTGTTTATTGTGTAACCACTTTTGCGGTTTGTAATCTGATTATGCTCATTTCCAATTTTGGGGACCAGAGATGACTTTTGTTGCATTTCACTTACTGAACCTCATTTGCGGTAACTTTTCAAATTACGGTTCTCATTTGAGGAACCAAACTACATTTCTTACTGATAAGCCCTTTTTAACATTATTTGGGCTTACTGTTTAATTGCCTTTTTTTTATTGGGAACCCAAAACATCTATCAAGGTCTCCAGTGTTTGGCATGACTGACAAACCTAAAAAGAAGGCAGGATCTACAGGCTTTAAAAATTGTACTATTTGTTTCCAGTTTATGACAAAGGCAGACTGCCAACAAGCTTTGTTTAAGGTGCCTAGGTCCAGATTTTTTGAATTGTGATATGTGTAAAATGTTTTGCCCTAAAATACAAAAGAAAAGGGCCAAGTTGGAAGACTTTTTGGCTTCTCAGTCTGCCTCCGCTTCACTAGAAGACTCAGGTGAGAGTCCAGCCCCTCAGAGTAAGCAGCAGTCCCTGTTGTGATTTGCATATGCAGCCCATGATGCTTTGCATTGTGTGGGCATGTGTGATTTTGTATTTTCTTGAAACTTGGCTTCCCAGCCAAATACCCTTTGGGGTAACCCTTGCCTCAGTGTTTGCGCACAGAGGTTCTTTGTCTTTTAAATAGTTTTTTATTTTAATGGGTTCACCACAACATATCCAAGACACACTGTCTTAGGGTAGCTGGTCCATTCCACTGGGGTGTCAAACAGACAAGGCATACTGATGAGTCCTGGTAGGGCCGAAACAAGTATCTATGTCTTCTGTTAGCACCCTTTGCAAACTGTGTGAGGCCTTTCGGCACCATGCAATTCTGCTTAAAGTTGGACCAGCATAACATTCTGTGGTGATTTGCATATGCAGCCCATGATGCTTTGCATTGTGCGGGCATGTGCGATTTTGTATTTTCTTGAAACTTGGCTTCCCAGCCAAATACCCTTTGGGGTAACCCTTGCCTCAGTGTCTGCGCATAGAGGTTCTTTGCCTGTTAGTAATGTTGCTAATGATGATACAGAACTCAAGGTGTCTGAAAGGGTGAATCCTGAATCCTGTAAAAAGAGCCTCTGAGCAGACACAGGAAACAATGCCTGCCAAGAAAAACCAAAAAGAAAAACATGTCTCTGTCCCTCCTTGAGAAGGAAAGGAGCCTCTAGTTGACTTAAAAGAAATGCCCTCAGTAGAGGACATGACAAAGGCAAGACAATTTCTCTAGGCTCTTCAAGCTAAGAGAAATTTCATGAATATATACCCCCACACACGGTTCCATTCCCAAAGCCTGTGGAGGAGGAGGTTGAAATGTATTATAAGAGATGAGAAAGGCAGGAGAACTTCGTAAAACCAGACGGTTCTCCCGAGCAGGAATTTAGATCTCCTCCTAGGCCTTCAGAGAACTATATCTGTCACTCTACGTTTGTAAGGCATATGGTAAAGACCCTCGTCATTCCTGCACATGAAACTGAGGAGGATGACGAGGAAGTAGAATTTACAGATATGATGGGATTAACCCCCACATGGAGGTTGATGCTGCCCATTCATAAATCCCTTAAATAAGCCACAAAGTAATGTCAGCACCTACCTCAGCTGTTGACATGAAAGAAAATTGAGAAAAATACTAGGTGGATAGGCAGGGTGTGAGTACCTCTAATCTCACCTTGGTCATGAGGGAGTGGTCCAGACTGTTGCATGTGATAGGGACAAAGTGCCTCTCTCTTCCCAGCCCCCTGAGAAAGATTCCAGAAAGCTAGACTGTATGGCTAAAAAAAACATAAACATCAGCTTCCCCGTCCTTCAGGCAGGCAGCTTACTTGGCTGACACAGCTCAGTACCAGAAAGCACTGTGGAACTCTATACTGGGACTGAGTGAGAAAGCTACTGGAGACTTTGCACAGGGCAAGTCTAACACAGCAAGATCAGCTATAGTTGCTACAAAGTACTGGTTCCATATGGCAGTGGACGCAAATGACACTACCTTCAAGGTTATGGCCCATGCAGTGTCCTTAAGAAGGTTTGCCTGGGGCTGTCCCAGTGGCGCTGAGTGTTGAGGCATTGTATACTACACTTGCGCTACACCGTGACGGGAATGAGCCTGGGTTGTTTTTGGGGGAGCTGGATTGAGCCATCTGTTGGCAGCTGTCCTCTCCTGGAGTGAGGTCAGGCACCACTTCAGTAGGAAGAGGTGGGGGAAGGGAGGATGCTGCTAGGTGCTTGGCTGAGCAATGTTCTCAGCACAGCTCCATGCCTGGGCCATGGCCCTTCACGTCAGTGTCCTCAGGGGTGGGGACTTGGGACTCCGGAGCTACTTCAGTACGCCGCCACCGAGCCCTCATCGGCGGCAGGTGATAAAACATCTATATTAACAAAAAAAAAAAAATGGTTGCCTGGCTTAGAATTACCAGTCTATCCCAGGACACTGACAAAAGCTGTAGATTTTCCTTAAATATCCTCTATCTTTTTCGAGGATATCTCTTTCATCAGGTCACACCTGTGGATCTTAGCCGTCGGGTACTAGGATCCCATGGAAGCTTTTTCTGTAGCAGTCTAACCAGGGGCCGCCTATGCTGACATCACTCATCGCCGTCACTCTTTCTATAAAGGTGTAGGTGGCCCCACTTCCTCCTTCGTTCTTTTCCCGTCGTTGACCATTCTCGCTCGGGCTCTGTAGGAAGCTTTGTCCTTCAGTCGACCGCCAAAACTTTCTAAAGTTTTTTCCTTTTTTTATGTCTAGAACTGCTGAGTCATCCTCTCTCTTCCATCGCTGCCACTGGGGAAAGATGATTTACTGGGAGGACGAGTATGAGTTCTGTGACTGCTGTCTCGGGCCTTCTCATAATGCCCTTGCCTGCGAGCTCTATCAGAAATTCAACCTCACTACCCTCCGGTGCCGAAAACAGGCCCTCAGGGTATTTTTGATGGAACAAAAGTTAGCCAGTTTGGAACAGGGGGGCTTGAGGGGCTTCTTCCCCCTCTCTGGTGCATTCTTCCAGCTTGCAGGCATCTAATGCCTGGGAAAAATCCTTGGGGAAGCATAAGGACCAGGACCGTCACAAGGACCATTCCCCAGGTCGTGGTCCCTGCTGGCTTCTGCCCAGTCCTCTGGGACTCTGTTGTCGGCGCCTCTGGGGCCGGCCTCCTCCTTTGCCTCGGCATTGGTTTCTTCCAGGCTGATTCGGGGGCTTCTCCAGCATCTGAGGATGCTAGGCCGTCGACCTCTGGGTCGCTGGCCTCTGCCCCGCCATCCCTGCCTGCCTCTTAGCAGAGCTCCATGCCGCCAGGCCCCTCTGCTCCCGTTGTGGACAGTGGGTCGTCAACAGCTTTCCTAGTTTCATACCCTTCACTCTCAGCTACTGCTGTGCCGTGAACGTTAGTTTTGCCTCTGTGCGATCGCCCTCAGTCCCAGTGGGCTTCGTGCCTCCTCTGTTGCTACCGGTCACAACCGCCATCCCTTACCTGGTCATCGACTTTAACTCTATTTTGACTTCTATCACATCGGGTCTGGTCAGGCAGTTCACTCCTATGCCTGCCCTGCCGTCGACACCTCCTTCCACTTCTTGCCAACTCGGCCTTCTCGCCCTGCGCCCTCCTGGGTGTTGGCATCTGTTCTGTCAGTCCTTGTCTCAGAACAGGTCGATGTACAGGAGGAATATCACCCTGATCTCGTCCTCCCAGAAGAAGAGGAGGACGTTGGGGCTCACTCCTCTAATAGGTCCACTGCCTCTTCCAGGTGTAGGGACTCAGAGAAAAATACTCCAGATCCCCCCTGAGGACCCCAGCTTTTATAATATTATGAAACAGCTTCAGACCACCATGGCATTCCAGACTGAAGAGGATGACATCACCAGGAGGAACCTGGTGGATTTTCTCATCTCCCAAGATCATTCCTCCCTTGCTTCCAGCCCTGGATGATGCTGCCCAGGCTGTTTGGTGCCGACCTAGCTAAATCCCAGCCATGCCTAGAAAGGTGGGTAGACTGCATCGGGCTCCCCTTAGGAAGCCTTTCTGTTCTACCCAGCCTGAAACGGACTTTGTGGTTATCAAGGCTGCCCAGTTTTCATTTATTCTTTGGTAACCGGGTAAAAGCACTGGACCAAAGGTCCCTTTTCAGGCCCAACCCGGACAAAAAGACAGACAAAAATAAACAAATACAATCAACAACAATACAATACCAAAAAATACAAATTACAGTTACAAGCAGATTTATGTAATAAATAACTTTTTAACCTTTGTTTAAAAGTTAAAACAGAGGGAGCAATCCTCACATCAAGTGGGAGTGAATTCCGATACAAGGGTGCTGCTATTGAAAAAGCTCTAGAACGTATTCTAAGCCAAGACCTGGGGACAAAATATAGGGGGCCGTCAGATGACATGAGGCTGGGAAGGAGAAAATGGAACTAGAGAAGCTGGCAGGCTCCTTGATGCTGCGGCTCTGCACCTGGCTCTGGCTTCCCCGGATCTGGATTGTGCTTTTGGGGGGAGGATGGACCTCCCCCTCCGGCCCTGCCATGGAGGGAATATCTGTGGGGGAATGACGGGGGGTCTTGGAGTTGGCCCAGTGGGACTGTGGCAGAGAACTGAGCCCCCCAAGGGGGGGCCATAGCCTGCCTGCCAGCCCCCACAAGGAAAAAAGGAATATGAAAAAAAAAAAAACAAGCAGGGAGGAGCAAGATCTTCAAAGTTGTTTACAGAAGCTATGAAGCTTTGGAATCTACCCTACTACCTGGAAGTCCAGCTGTCCGTAGTACACCTGCCAGGGAAAGACAGTGTGCTGGCAGACTCCTAAGCAGGATCAGACAGGAAAATCACAAGTGGACCCTGAACCAGCAGGTACTGGCATCAGTGTTGAGACGGTGGGGTACACCAGAGATAGATGTGTTTGCTTCCTGGGAGAACAACCAGCTCTCATTCTTTTGTTGCAGACCCCCAGTGGTGTGCTCAGTCCCAGAGGATGCTTTAGTCCAAAACTGGTCAGTGAAGTTTTTGTATGCCATCCCTCAATTCTCACTTTTACGAGAGTACTGATAAAACTGAGAAGTGAGTCTGCAACAGTGATTCTCATTGTTCCAGCCTGGGCCAAGCAGACCTGGTACTCCGTGCTTTTGTCTCTCTCTCCAACAGGACTCCTATCAGCCTGCCTCTGAAATGCAATCTGCTGACACTGTCTCAGGGCAGGATAACATTCCCAGACCTGAGAACTCTGCATCTCAGAGCATAGTTCTTGAAGAGCTAGAGTTTTCTGGGCTAAACCTTTCTGAAGAAGTAATCAAAGTGTTAAAGGTTTCTATGAAACCAGCAACAGGGAAAACTTGTGCTTCAAAATGGAAAAGATTTTTCATCTGGTGTACTGCTAGACAGATTAACCCCATCTGGGCAGGTCTTTCTACAATCCTGGACTACCTAGTCTACCTGCAGACTTCTGGGCCTAAGGCCTTCAACCCTGAAGGTACATTTAGCAGCAGTGTTAACTTACACATCAGCTGGAAAAGACAGGTCAGTGACTTCACAGACCATTTTCAAAAAATGTTTTAAAGACCTTAACCACATGTACCCTCCAGTGAGGGAACCTGTCCCTCCCTAGAACTTGAATGTGTTCATTACTCAGTTAAGAAAGGGGATAACACCTTTTATAGGCACATTAGGGAGCAAAGAAAGACAAATGCAGGAATACTGAGGCTGAATAAAGAGGAAGGTGGTTGGGCAGAGAGCGACAGTGAAAAAGCAGGGATACTGAATGAATATTTCTGCTCAGTATTCACAATGGAAAGCAGGAGAGACCTAATCCAGTCAGTAGAAGCACTCTGGATAGGGGAGTTGATATTAGTCCTTTCACAGAATAAAGGGTTCTGAAAGAACTTTTAAAACTCAAGGTGGATAAAGCAAAGGGGCCTGACGGGATTCACCGCAGAATTCTAAAAGAACTAAGGGAAGAACTAGTAACACCAATGACTACCCTTTTTAATAAATCATGGGAGGATGGTGTGGTACCTGAGGACTGGAGAAGGGTGGATGTGATTCCCTTTCACAAAAGTGGGAGCAAGACAGAGGCAGGAAACTACAGACCTGTCAGTTTGACCTCAGTGGTAGGGAAAATGATGGAATCACTTCTGAAGGAAAGAATTGTTGAGTACCTAGGGGCCAGTGGGGCAGAGGACCCAAGGCAGCATGGGTTCACAGCAGGAAGGTTATGCCAAACAAATCTAATTGATTTTTTTGACTGGGTGACCAAAGTAGTAGACCAGGGAGGGGCTGTGGACATGGCCTACCTAGACTTTAGCAAGTCATTTGACAGTCCTGCAGAAAAGATTAATAAACAAATTAGCCAGCCTGGGAGTGGGTCCCAGGGTGGTAGCCTGGGTAAAACACTGGCTGGACAACAGGACACAGTGGGTAATAGTAAATGGAGTCCACAGTGAAAAAAGGAGAGGTACTAGTGAGTACCGCAGGGTTCAGTATCAGTCGGTCCTTTTAATGTCTTTATAAGTGACATCATGGAGGGACTGAGGGGAAGGTGTGTCTCTGCAGATGACACAACGATCTGCAACAGGGTTGATACACAAGGTGGGGTGGAAAGGATGAGAAGGGACTTGGCAAGGGTAGAGGAATGGTCAAATGTATGGCAGCTTAGATTCAATGCAAAGTAGTGCAAAGTAATGCACCTGGGAAACGAAAACCCAGGGCAAGAGTACACAATGGGGGGTGAGATGCTGACAACAACAGAAATGGAAAGGGACCTGGGGGTAGTCATATCAGATGACCTAAAGGTGGGCCAGCAATGTGAGAAGGCAGTAAGGAGGGCTGGGGGATACTGGGATGCATAGGGAGAGGCATCACCAGTAGAAAACAGGAAGTTGTTGTCCCTTTGTATGGACAGTTGGTAAGACCACATCTGGAGTACTGTGTACAGTTCTGGAGACCCCATCTGCGCAAAGACATAGACAGGGTGGAGGCTGTCCAGAGGAGGGCAACCATAATGGTACAGGGTCTACACCAGAAGACATATGAAGAAAGACTAAAGGAGCTTAAGATGTATAGCCTCGAGGAAAGGAGGGAGAGTGGGGACATGATAAAACTTTCAAATATCTCAGGCGAATCAACAAAGTCCAAGATGGTAGCATCTTTCAAAAAAAAGAGATGTGCAAGAACAGGGGGGCACAATTTGAAGATAGAGAGGGGACAGGAACTTCCGGTGCAGCTCTGGACCTAATGGCAGCTTAAGATCGGAGCCCCGCTCAGACCTCCCCCCAAAACTACTAAAAAGCCAGAATTTCACAAGAAAACCTAGTAGATGGAGAAATTTTTACAGATGGCGTCAAATACACAAAAAGGAACCATGAATAGATATGAAGTATTACCAATAGAAGAAGAGAAATCTGGAGCTGAAAAATCGAACTCTGAGACATCAGAAATATCACCAGCCCAGGTGACGTCTTCGGAGAAGAAACCCAAATGCAGGAAACTAATAAATAAAGATTTAGTCCTAAATGACAAACTCGATAGAATAATAACTGACTTACAAGAAATCAAGGAGGACTTTTCAGGACTTTCGGTCTGAACATGATCTCTTATGTACTGATGTATCGAATCTGCAAAACCAAGTAAAGTCGCTGGAACAAAGTGACTCTGACCAGGCCACAGAGATCACGGATATCCAAACAGCTATAACTTAGCTTCTCGATATTACCAAAGCACTGGGAGAGAGACAAGAAGATGCTGAGAATAGACAGAGACGGCAGAACATAATTTACGGAATTCCAGAAGATAGCGAGGGCAGAGATATGGGAGAGTACATAGAAAACTTGCTAAGAGAGGAGTTAAACCTTGAACAAGATTTTCCTATAGAAATAGAGAGAGCCCACAGAGCACTTGGCCCTAAACCTCAAGCATACCTCTCAACCTCTGGTCTCATAAATCAGGGACAAGGCTTAAAAAAATCAGGGACAAAGGACCAAAATCAGGGACACATTTTTAGAATTGGAGATATCCACTCAGAAATCTGGTAGAATATGGGGCTTAGTGCAAAATGCATTTTCTGAAGAAAAAGAAGTCTGTAACTTTAATATAATAACTGGCTTCCCCTTTTTCCCATAGGGAAACCGTGGCGCAATTGCCGTTATAAGGGCATATGACAAACATACAGATTTCCCTTTGCTGGTCTTGCATGCTCAGGCAGCAGCGCCAGACCAGTCCAGACCACTCAAGGCTTCCATCTCGCAGACTAACAGAACCGCCAGACGAACGTGGCGGTAAGTTCTTTTCTTTTCTTTTTTCCCCCCACATACAAAGACCTGCTCAAAGGAAAAAAAATGAGTTTAAAATACGGCAAATCTCGGCACCGCTAAAACAAACCGAACTGAGGACACACCTTAAGCTCTTTATTTTATATAATTGCTGAGGCAAAAAAGGGAAACCCAGCAATTATATAAAATAAAAAATGGGTCGGTGTCAAACTCGATTAAACACACCTTGTTGTGGGATGCTTTTCACAAACTCCTCGGGCTTCGCCCTCGGGGTTTATGTAGCATCCCACAACTCGGGTGTGTGTAAAATCTCGTTACAAACCCCGACCCATACTTTATTCTATATATTTTACATTATTTTGTGCTTTCAGACCCTACTGTTTAGCCACGAAAACACAAATTTTTAGGAGTGACAGAGTAAAATTCTGAGGCAAAATCAGGGACATCCCTGAAAATTGGGGACAGTTGAGAGGTATGACCTCAAGATCCAGAGCAATGCCCTCGCTCTATAATAGTTTGATTTCTAAGTTACTGTACTAAGGAGAAGATACTCCAGAAAGCATGGACAAAAGGGAAAATATTCAGGGGAAAACAGACACTTTTTTTTGATAACGATTATGCGAGAGTCGCAATGCAGAGAAGGGAATACGTACCTTTGTTTCCAATTCTAAGGCAACTGCAGCTGAAATTCCGAACACGTTATCCATCCAGACTTTTAATCCAATATCCCAATGGACAGACCACATATGATACAGTAGAGAGTGCAGTGGAGGACCTGAGGGAAAGAGGATTTGAGCTACCCACTAAATTACCAGGAAAACCGTATGGACTAAACTTGGGACAGAACAAAGAGAGAAGACCAGAAAGAGAATCACAGCAAGTAGTACTAGATGAGATAAAGAGACTATTGGGTCAGTTTGCAAACAAAGAATAATGGGTTTCTCCTAGCGATAAGTAGGCTGAAGAGCTAGAGCACAGCACTGAGATGAGGTGGAAACATAGAAACATAGAATTTGATGGCAGATAGGGACCGCTTGGCCCACCCAGTCTGCCCATTTCCTTACCTACTGGATAAGCTGCAGATCCTAGTTAACCAGCAGCCTACTTCTTCCTACCCCCACCCCCTAGAATGGCCTTATGACTGTCCCATGCATGCTTGAATTCCACCACTGTATTTGACTCCACAACCTCCTCCGGAAGGCCGTTCCATGCATCCACAACCCTCTCTGTGAAAAAATACTTCCTTAAATTACCTCTGAGCACCCCCCCCATCTTTTGTTCTCTTGTTCTTGCACACCTCTTTTTGAAAGATGCTACCTCTTGGACTTTGTTGATTCCCTTGAGGTACTTGAGCGCTTTCTATCATGTCCCCCTCCTCTTTTTCCTCGAGGCTATACATAATGCCCTTCGCCTCTCTTTATATGTCTTCCGTGCAGACCCTGCACCATTTTAGTTGCCCTCCTCTGGACAGCTTCCATCCTGTCTTTGTCTTTGCGGAGATTGGGTCTCCAGAACTGCATGCAGTACTCCAGATGGGGTCTCACCAGCTGTCTGTACAGAGGGATAATAACTTCCTGTTTTCTACTGGTGATACCTCTCCCTAATGCATCCCAGTATCCCCCAGCCCTCCTTGCTGCCCTCTCACATTGCTTGCCCACCTTTAGGTCATCTGATGACTACCCCAGGTCCTTTCCATTTTTGTTGTTGTTAGTATCTCACCCCCATTGTGTACTCTTCCCTGGGTTTTGTTTCCCAGGTGCATTTCTTGCACTTCTTAGCATTAAATCTAAGCTGCCATACATTTGACCATTCCTCTAACCTTGCCAAGTCCCTTCTCATCCTTTCCACCCCACCCTGTGCATCAACTCTGTTGCAGATCTTTGTGTCATCTGCAAAGAGACATACTTTCCTTCCAGTCCCTCTGCAATGTCACTTATAAAGACATTGAAGAGGACCAGTCCTAATACTGAACCCTGCAGTACCCCACTAGTAACTCCTTTCTTCTGAGTGGACTCCATTTACTATTACTCTCTGTGTCCTATTCTCCAGCCAATTCTTTACCCAGGCTGTCATCTTGGGACTCACTCCCAGGCTGGCTAACTGTATATTAATCTTTTGTGTGGGACTGTATCAAATGCCTTGCTAAAGTCTAGGTAGGCCATGTCCACAGCCCCTCCCTGATCTACTACTTTGGTCACCCAGTCAAAGAAATCTATCAGATTCGTCTGGCATGACCTTCCCGCTGTGAATCCATGCTGCCTGGGGTCCTGTGCCCCTCTGGCCTCTAGATACTCGACAATTCTTTCTTTCAGAAATGATTCCATCATTTTCCCTATCACTGAGGTTAAACTAACAGGTCTGTAGTTTCCTGCTTCTGCCTTGCTCCCACTTTTGTGAAGGGGAATCACATCTGCCCTCCTCCAGTCCTCGGGTACCACCCCATCCTCCCATGATTTGTTAAAAAGGGTAGTCAGTGGTGTCACTAGTTCTACCCTTGGTTCTTTTAGAATTCTGGGATGAATCCCATTGGGCCCTATTAGCTTTGTCCACCTTCAGTTTTAAGAGTTCTTTCAGAACCCTTTCTTCTGTAACGGCTGGTATCAACTTCTGTATCCAGAATGTTTCTACTGTTTGTTTTAGGTACCTCCCCTCTTTATTTGTAAATACTGAGCAAAAATATTTGTCTAGTATCTCTGCCTTTTCACAGTCTCTCTCTGCCCACCCTCTCCCCTTTATTAAGCTTCACTATCCCTCCCTTGGTCTTCCTTCGCTCCCTGATGTACCTATAAAAGGTTTTATCCCCCTTCTTAACTGAGTTGGCTGTCTTTTCCTCGGTTTGGGCCTTTGCTGTTCTGACTGCCTTCCCAGCCTCCTTTTGCTTTAACTGATAAGTTCACTGTCCTGCTCCTTCTGTGATTCCTTGTACTTCCCGAATGCTTTCTTTTTCTCTTGAACCTTCACTGCCACTTCCTTTGAGAACCATAGTGCTTTCTTACATCGTTTTGTTTTGTTTATTTGCTTCACACAAAGGCTCGTTACCTCTGTGGTGGCAGTTTTTATTATTCCCCATTGTTCTTCCACCCCTCCTTCCTGCCCATTTGCTAGTGCATTTCTTAGGCACTCACCCATTTTGGCAAAGTCAGCCCTCCTAAAGTCCAGTACTTTTGCCTTTGTATGGCTTGACTGTATTGCTGTATTTATTGTGAACCATACTGTTCGATGGTCGCTAGTTCCCAGATGGCTACCCACTTCTCAATCTGCGATCCTCTCCATCTCCATTTGAGAGAACCAGGTCTAAGATTGCTCCCTCTCGAGTGGGCTCCAATACTAGTTGTCTAAGGCATGCCCCCTGTAGGGCATCTAGAATAACACCACTCTTCGAAGTGGCTGCTGCAACTGCACTCCAGTTAACATCTGGCATATTCAGATCACCCATCAGCAGTATCTCCCCTTTTTCTGCCATTCTAAGTATACTTTCTATAATTTCCTTGTCCATTTCCTCCCCATGAGAAGAGGGTCTGTATACAACCCCTGTGCAGATTGTGGTGCCATTGCCTGTCTCCAAATTTACCCACAGTGCTTCTTCTCCTCCATGTTTACCCTTTTGTTCTGTTGCTTTTATTCCTTCTCTTATGTAAAGAGCTCCTCCTCCTCCTCTTTTACCCTCCCTGTCCCTCCTGTAGATAGTGTATCCTGGTATGTTTACGTCCCAGTCATGGTTTTGTGTGTACCATGTTTCTGTGACTGCCACGATATCCAGATGTTCCTCCTCCATCAAGGCCACTAATTCAGGAAGCTTGTTACCCAGACTACGGGCATTGGTACTCATTGCTCTCCATTTTTTGATGGCTTTACCTTCTGTTGCAGCATCCCCCACTGACCTTTCTACCTCGGTCTTTTTCTCATTTAGTACCCTGTTTTGTAGGGAGAGGCTGGGATTTTCCTGATGCCCTTCAGTGCCTCCCCCTCCCCCTTTGACTAGTTTAAAAGCTTGCCAATGAAGCATTTAAATCGATTGCTCAAAAGACTTGTTCCCTTCCTGGACAGATGCAGACCATCCTGACAGTATAGGCTGGTGTCCCTCCAGGTGGAATCCCAGTCCCCAAGGAAGCCAAACCCCTGTGCTCCACACCATTTTTTCAACCATTCATTAAACTGCATGGTGCTAATTACCCTCGCCTCCCACGCGCCATTGACAGGCAGCACCTCTGAGAAGGATACTGTGTTTGCTACTTGTCTTAGGCCCATCCCCAACTCTACAATGTCCTCCTGCACTGCTCTGATCTCATGATGAGCCAAGTCATTTGTCCCTAGGTGGACAATGACGTCCAGCTCAGACTCCCTTGCAGCTGTTCTCGTGATCCTGAGGATGCGCTTCCTGTCCCTCCAAGCCATGGCACCAGGCAGGCACCTTACTTCAGTTTTCCCTGCTCCCCCCAGTTCTGTCCCCCTAATAATTGAGTCCCCCACCAGGAGCTGCTTTCTTTTCCTGTGGTGTCCTCTGCCTCCTTCCTGTGGGCCTCCCTTGTGACAGTTGTCATCAGTCTTCTCTGCGGGTGCATACATAGGGGAGCTATGCTCCCCCAGAATGGTGTAAGGATTGTGGAGTGGAACAGTTGACTGGGTGTGCCTCTGTTCCACCATCCTCACTCTCCCTGAGCCCACTGTGGTCCAACTGCTGTGCTTTCTTCGCAACCTCTGAGGTAGTGGTGGTGGCTCTGGTGCTCCCTGGATGGGGGAGGTTTCCTTCCTACTGTCCAGTGTGGCCTGGGGGAAGGTTCTCTTACTACTGTCCAGTGCGGCCTGAAGACTGGCAACTTCCTCCCTCAGGGCAGAGAGTTGTCTGCAAATAGGGCAGCATCTCAGCCTCCAGAAAGACTCCCGGAAGACTGCTGCCCCACAGCCATTACATTGCACTACTTCCCACATGTTTATCTACTTTTTTGTTTGTTTTTGTGTGTGTGTGTGCGTGCGTGATTGGTTTGTTATATAGAAATATATATATTATACAATGTGTATGCTTATATTGTCAGTGCAGTGTGCTAGAGAGGATATGACAGTGATATGCACCTTGCACTCTTGAGGAAATGATGTCAGAACCTCAGGTATAAAGGAACTATTTCCAGGGGTGGGAAGGGGTTGGGCCTAAGCTGTGCCCTCACAAAACAATCAGCTAAAAGCTCTCACCCACCGCTGCGATGAGTGCCTTCCTGTCAGCAAGATGCCCTACACAACAGTTTGACAGAGAAAATACCCTGCTAATCAAACAGAGAAAAATCCAGACATTCAAGTCAGACACAGGTAAACCTCCCCAGCCCCAAAACAGCCTGGTGGTTTGTTAGCCACAAAGGAAAATCAAATATGCAGTTATTTCAGCCCTTCTGAGGATGCTGACAAGATGAGCAGTTTTGAAAACCCCCTTCCTGAATTAAAAACTAAAATATTTAAACACAAAGCAATACCAATGTAAAAGTAAGGAAAACTTCCCTCCGATGTAAGCAAGAGAGAGAGAGTTTCGTTTCAGATATCTAGTCCAATATACTGTAGTATATCCCATGCAGCTTCTCAGTTGTTTCAAAGCACCCCCACTTACACAACTTGGAAGAAGATGGACTTCTCTGGAAAACCAGCACTCGAGGAGGTAGGCCCTCAGCTTAGACTGCAGCGGTTAACTGGGAGGGGCAAAACCGGGCTGGGTCAGGCAGCGGTTAACTGGGAGGGGCGAAACCGGACTGGGTCAGGGGTGGACATTCCCACGGGGAGTAGTACACGAATGTCTCCATAAATGGAGAGGGGACTCTAGGAGGCTGGCTAGGGATTCTCTAGGAATTGCTCTCACCAGTGAGCGCCAGAGAGATTCTGTAAGAAAGATCGCGCTTGGGGGAAGGCGCTAATGAGCCCTGAACTAAATATTAGAGAATGCTTAATAGTTTAAGAGGGGTGACCGGGGAGCCGACTGCTGCTTCTTTGGCTTATGGATAAGCATTATAAAGGAGCCTTGGAAAAGGGTTGACTAGTAAGGGCGGGTGCACCGGAAGCGATGAATACAGAAATGGAGTCTCAGTGGGGGCGCACTTAGGAGACAGGGATATGGAGAGTGGGACCAGCTGAATTGGGGGCCATTTGAAGGAAAACCCTGGGGGAGACATCCGGCCTGGGCCTGGAAAGCACTGCAGGGACTGAGCAGTTGTGATCGGGGGCTGCCTGAAACTCGAGTAAAGGGCTGGATAAGGAGATTAAAGGCCCTTCAAACGGGAGGAGAGGGCAGTTACTAAAAAAAATTCACCTGAGGGCGCTCTCTGCTCTAAGGCTGAGAATTAAGGGGCACTCCACATAGAATAGCTCTAAGAGAAAGAAGGAATGAGCTAAATTAGAAATAAAATAATTTGATAATGGACATAATATGGCAAGAACAACACAGAAGAAAACGGAAACTGGAAATCAGGATAATTTCAATAAAGGACATGAACTGATGAAAATAAAATTGTGTACATCCCAGAGATCGGGACAAAGATGCACCAGAGCGAAGCACCTGTATACATTATCTTAAGTTTTGTTTTACATTTTTTGTTGGTAATTTCAATCATTATTTAGTAATTTATTTAAAGGGACCGGAAGACCAGATAGGGAAACTGGATAAGACCCAATTTGATTTTTATTTACATTCTGGGGGATATGTACAACCCTCGGGGTAGGCCTACTGGGTAAGGCAAATAGCCCAAACTAGACGGATTATTCCGTCCTTGTCAGGGAAGAATCTGACATTGGAACTCACTATGTATATAGTTAATATTCAGAGGAAAAGAGACAATCAGTTGGGGGGGGGCAGGAAAAAAGAAGATACAGAATCATAGAAGAGCAAAAATGGTTGAGAAGCAGGTCGGGAAAAAGAAAGCCAGAAGGGAAAACACTCAGGAGCATAAGTATTATAGAAGTAATACAATGTAATAGATACCAAAGAATGCTAAGGGGGATCTTGTTTCTAACGAAAGTTGATGTCTCAGACGAAGAAAACCCTGAAAGTGGTGTCCCAGAGTGTCAGTGGATTAAGTAACCTCTAAAGAGATCAAAAATAATTTGGCACCTTAAAAAAATGCATCCCAAAATCATTCTTCTGCAAGAGACACATTTATCGAAAGAAACACCAGAAATTACTCAAATATGGAATGACGGGAGTAGTGGCCAGCACATATACAAGAGGACATAGGAGGGGAACAGCTATATTTATTCCACGAATCTCGACATTTCAAATTCTTGAATCATTTCAAGATGGAGAGGGAAGGTTATCCTTGGTAAAGGGAAATTGGGAGGGCCAGACATACACAGTGGGAGTGTGTGTATGTATATATATATATATATATATATATATATATATATATATATACCTCCAGGATCAGAGAATTTAGTATATCAGACAGTCTTTGATAAAATAATAGCCTTTAAACAAGGGAAACTAATATTAGGTGGGGACTTAAATCTTCTCATGAACCGAACAAAGGATAGTTCAAGCGCCAATACCCCCAAAGCGACTAAGGGACAGAAACATGGCAAGAGATTAATAAAGGACCTAGCTTTAATTTATACCTGGAGACACTGTCACCCAGCAGTACAGGCTTATATACACTTCTCAGGGGTCTACAATACCTGTTCGCGTATAGATTACTTCTTGGTGGATGCAGAATCACTATATATATAATACATAAGGCAAAGAATTTTCCAATTTACCTATCAGATCACGCAATTATCACTATAGAACTAGAAGCAGAGCAGGAAGTAAAGATAAAACAATGGAGGTTTAATAATATGTTAATTAGGGACAAACAATTTAAAGAAAAAATACAACAATGGATCCCCCAGAATAATACAAGAAAATACAAAAGAAGAGGTGCAAGAGGGAGTACTGTGGGACACATTAAAATCAGTACTAAGGGGAGAAATTATGGCATACACAACTCATCAAAAGAAAAAGAGAGATAGAAAACAGAAAGAGCTGGAAAAGGAATTGGAAAGATTACAGCAAGATCAAGCAGAGGGGGAGGAAAGATAAGACTAAACAGATTAATCAAATTAATCGGGTAAAGACAAAATTTCAAGATATATTAAATCAGAAAACTGAACAAGCCTTGATGTATGTGAAGCAAAAATATTATGACGGGGGAAGCAGAGCAGCTAAACTGCTTGCTTATAGACTAAGAAAAACAGGCACTATTAACAATCTCCACATTAAAGCATCCAACACAAGGCAATATACTTATCAAAACAAAAGAGATATTAGAAGGCTTTAGAACATTTTATTCAAAACTATACCACCAACAAGAACCAGAAGAAGAAGAATATCAAAAGTTTTTCACAAAAATGAAATCACCTCAAATCACAGAGGAACAAAGTAAGTTATTAACACGTCCAATTATCCCCCCCAAGAAATAAGTAATGTCCTTAAAAACTCCAAATTGAATAAAAGCCCAGGCCCAGATGAATATACAGCAGAATTTTATAAAACATGAAAAACATTTTACTCCCACCACTAAGTTATTTAATGCTATACAAGATGGTGATTCCCCTATTCCAAACAGCTGGCAGTCTGCTAATATATTGGCAATACTTAAACCAGATAAAGACCCATTGAGCTGTGAATCTTATAGGCTCATTTCAGTTTTAAACCAGGATTACAGATTCTTTACAACCATTATGGCCAAAAGGTTAGAAAGCATACTTCCCCATATTATAAATAAAGACCAAGCAGGGTTTACTATAAAATGCCAGACAGCAGACAATGTTAAAAGAACAGTATACCTACTAGAAGAAACACAAAAGGAAAAAAAAAAACTTTTATATTACTAAGTATGGATGCCAAGAAAGCATTTGACAGTTTCCTTGAGATTCCTAAGATACACGATGGAAAAATTCAACTTTCCAATGATACAGTACAAATCATATATACATCCCCACAAGCCATGATGAAGGTAAATGGATCTTTTTCAACCCGTTTCCCCCTAAACAGAGGTACTTGACAAGGCTGCCCCCATCCCCCTCACTATTTGCTATATACGCAGAACCGTTAGCACAAGCTATTAGAGAGAATGAAAGAACTGCAGGAATAAAATATCTCAATACTACCCACAAAACAGCAATTTTGGCCGGTGACTTGCTGATACACCTAACTGAGCCAGAAACTTCTGTACCAAAATTATTCCTCCTTTTGGGCGAGATGGAGTCCATCTCAGGATATAAATTAAACACAAGTAAAACAGAAGTGTTATGTTTAAATTACCATCCAAAGGAATCAATTCAGGCAAGATACCCATTGAGGTGGAAAAGCAATAAATTCAGATATTTGGGGATAATATTAACAAAACAAACTCAGGATTTATATAAAGCCAATTATGGCCCACTATTACAATCTATCAAGGAAGATTTTCTGAGATGGGACCCCTTACCTCTCTCGCTCAATCAGAGAATAGAAGTTATTAGAATGAATATACTTCCAAGGTTCCTATACCTCTTTCAGACTCTCCCGATATATCCGCAACAGACAGATTTTAAAAAATGGAACAGTATGATATCCAGATTTATATGGCAAGGAAAAAAAACTAGAATAAAATACAAAACCCTTCAGATGTCAAAAACAAAGGGAGGCCCAGCCCTTTCTACTCTAGAACAATATGCACAGGCAGCAGCAATCTCACACATATTACAATGGCTAGATGACAGGGTGGAACCACATTGGAAAGAAATAGAGAGGAACTCACCCTGAGGGGATAGAGAGATACTTATTTGGGCAAACTATACCAAGATCAGCTATGCAAAAGATCATCAGATTTAAACAAACCGGGCAATTATTGAAAGTATGGAGATCAACAACTAAAAAAATTAATGATTCCAGAATTAATCCAATACGAAAAATAATAGCAGATCCTAGGTTTGAACTCATCAGACAGGACTATAATTTCACTAGGTGGCACTATCGAGGTCTAACCAGATTCTACCAACTATTTGAACAGGGATTTTTTTTGTCAATTCAAGACACTACAAGAAAAGCATCAGCTAGGAAAACAAGATTTTTTTTAGATTTCTTCAGATAAGGCATTACTGTAGGAGCATGTTAGGAAAAGACTGGGACCCAAGAGAGATACACCCACTTATGAGAATAATAATCAATACAATAGAGATAGCAAAAGCAGAACATGTAATATCCAAAACATACCAAGCTTTAACAAGCAACCAGAAAAAGATCCAAGATACGTTCCCAGCAATGCTGGCAAGAAGAGTTTGGTATCAATCTAGAGGAAGAGAATTGGGAAGAGATATACACAACAGTACATACAATTGCAAGATCCTCAACCTGGAGAGAATTTGGGTGGAAATGTTTGATAAGATACTTTAGAACCCCACAGGTAGTGGGGAATATAATCCACAACTAGGTATGACATGCTGGAGAGGGTGTGGAGAACAAATAGCTAATCATATACACATATTGTGGAGCTGCCCAACATTGAAAATATTTTGGAGAAGAGTGGGAGAAGCATTAGGGGAATTATTTCCAGAAATAGGGACCCTGACACCGGAAATGTCACTTATACTAAATTTAACAAAGGAATTAGGAAGAGGTAACACAAGGCTGTTATTAGCCATATTACTCTTGTCAGCCAATAAAGCAGTCACGAGGAAGTGGTTACAAAGTGATCCACCTGCATCTAGAGAATGGGAAGATATAGTATGTCAGATACATAGAATGGAACTTATGACCGCTCAGATCAATCAAAAACCACAGAAAACTATTAATTTCTAGACTAAATCGTGGCTCTGGGTTTCAGGCCATAGACCAGATCTGATCCCATGAGGGTGAATTATCCACTGACAGAACAGGGACTACCACAAGGGACAAAATATATGAAATACTATGTGCTCTTGAGATTAACTCATTAGACCAATATGTAAGATGTATCTATAAGGACGGAATTGTATACAAGTATGTACAAAAATATATTCTGTACTTCTCCTGGAAAAACTGAAACAATAAAAAAAAAAGGGGGGACCGGCTCAGAGGTAATGTGAGGAAGTATTTCTTCACAGGAAGGGTTGTAGATGCATGGAACAGCCTTCCTGAGGAGGCCACAGAGTCAAAAACAGTGGGGGAATTCAAGAATGCATGGGACAGACATGAGGCAATTCTAGTGGGGGGGTAGGAGGAAGTAGGCTGTTGGTTAAATAGGATCTGCAGCTTATCTGTTAGGTAGGGAAATGGGCAGACTAGGTGGGCCAAGTGGTCCTTATCTGCCGTCAAATTCTGTGTTTCTATTATCAAGCTGATGGAGGCCCCTTTAGAGCCCATTGCCACTGCTGCACTGAAGTACTGTATGTCACCTGGAAAACAGTTTTCCTGATGGCAATGACATCTGCCAGAATGGTGGGTGAGCTACAAGCCCTCTGGACTGATCCTAAGAACATAATTTTCCACAGGGACAAGGTAGTCCTGAGGAGAAACAGGAAATTCTTCCTAAACGTGCTGTCTGAATGCCATCTGAATCAGTCAGTCACCCTTCCTGTTTTCTTTACAGAAAAATCCAGCTCAGGAGAGCAAAAGCTTTACTGTCTGGATGTGAAGAGGGCACCAAATTACTACTTGGACCACACAAAGGATGTCAGGTCCACTAGTCTCAGGGCATAAACTGCAAGAGGCACCTCTGCCTCTGTGGCTGCATTAAGGGGTCTCTTCCCTGCAAATCTGTAAATCAGCTACCTAGAAAACAGTACACACTTTCCCAAAGCACTACTGTCTGGACGTACAGTCCAGAAGGGATGCCAGCTTCCTCACTGCTGTCTTGCAGAACCTTTTCCCTAAATAGATTCCGTACTCGGCCTCGCAAGGTACTGCTATGGAGTCTGTTGCTGTTAAATTTAAGCGAGGGATTCCTGGGATTGAAGAAAAACGTACTCACCGAAGTAATGTTGTTTCTTCCAAAGTGATCCCTCAATATGTTTAACAATCCCCAACCCCTGTCGCCCCTTCCAGAACCTGGTAAAAGGTTCAGACAAAATCTGTTCTTTCCTGTTTGCTTGAGCATTACTTGCTACCATTCCTTTACAACTGCTGCTCAGTGATCTGAATTAAATTCTTTTTTCAAACTAAATTAGTTTATTCTGCTTTGTTTCAAACATATTTCAAAACATTTCTTTTATAAATATTTTTGAGAATATTTGGTAGCCATATAGTTAGGTTTAGTGGTCACAGCTCACCCTTAGCTTTAGAAATAAATCTAACCTTAGAAGGCATGGGTGAGCATGACTACACAGCAGAGTTTGAATTTCATTATAAAGTTCCATCATTAGCATAAAATTCTAAATCTCCGGGGCTGCTCATTTATGGGGAATAATTGTTGCTGTTAAACAGTGTGAGGTGTCTCTTTAGAAGAAACATTACTACAGTGAGTAATTTTTTTCTTATGTTTGTCAATTTTTACATTTGGTGGCAGTAGATAAGCCAGTCAGTATCCCCAGCCTAAGGCGGTCCTGCCAGCTTGCCTCCCCCCGAACCATGGTTATCTGCTACTGGGCTGCCTCCACCAATGAAGATTGTGCATACCACAACCGGTGCATGGAGGTGGGAATAGGGCCAAGTCATTACTCACTTTTGGAAAGAATAATACCCTCTCCCCTGACACTGGCTGTCCTTCCTAGGACTTCAGTGTGGTATATTTCCTTTCATGTCACAACCACCCATCTTTCACTGCTGTACAACTGGTTTTGCTTATCTGGACAACCAGAGGGCAGTGCTGCACCAACCAGGGCCTCCCTGTAGAATAAAGTATATGCTTTTACACCACATTCTCCCCCGCAGCTTACCATGAAAGTCCCAAGTCCAGGATGCAAACCTTAGTTTTGCACACTTGGTAGCACAACATACCACTGCCATTGCACTGCATCAAAACAGTTTATGCCTTTTTTTCAGTCCTTTGTTTTTCCTCAGTTTTCATCTGTCTTGAGCTCACTGGTGACTGTACAGCCCCGTCACCTGATTCCGTGTGCCAGTGGTCCTCCACGGCTCCAACCCCAGTGTCAACCCCTGATGATATGCAGGCATCCTCACCTCTCCAGCCAAAGCACAGTCAGGCACTGGGCACAGAGCAGCAGGCACAGGGCCCAGGGGTGAAGGAGTCTTCGCCCTAATGGTTGCACTTTTCCCTTTTTGCTACCTCCCTGGACAGAGTCAGTCAGGGACCCGAGTGTGCACAAGCTGAGGTGTGAGGATGCAAGGGTGACACCGTCCACATGGTTTCTTGTGTGCCCTGCCAATGCTGCCTCCATGTGGCCACCAGGAAATGGCTGCAGTCCAGGCAGCACAGTCCTTCCTCACTGAAGGCTGGGGGCATCTGGGTGGACATCATACCAGCCTGCAGTTACAACCCAGGCTGTGGGCACAGACCCTGGTCACTAGCATGGCAGACAGCGCAGTGGTTGGGAAACTATCAGTCCGGCCAGTGTTAGTCCTTCTGAAAGAGTGGTGCCAGTCACAAGTTTTGTGGTTAATGTTTTTTATTAAAACATAAGTAGGTTAGAAACAGTCACACAATGTTAAATCAAAGTATGTAAAAGCATCAGTTGTTACACAATAGTCGAGAATAAAACTGCATGACAAGTCATTCTGTTCTGTTTTTTTTTTTTTTATTACATTTTTTTTATGCCTCCATCGTCAACCACCCCAGCCCTGTCACCCAGCTTCTCCTGGGTTTACTTTCACTCCAGTCCCCCATCGTAGGACGTGGAGATCCCCAACTCCTGCCTGGAGAGAATCCAGTCTGGAGGAGGGCTAAGTCACCGATACAGGTTCTGGTGGGAGGCAGATTCATGCTGCTCTGTTTGGGGGTTTTACATGATTTCTGGTCCCCTTGCCCATATAACACCTACAGGGGAGCATGCACGTTGCGCACTTAAGCTTGGGTAGCGCAGCCCCCCCCCCCCAACACATACACACACACACTTACATGAAGCTGCTCCAACTGCACCACTGCATGTGGTCACCCTGGTGGCAGTGCTGCAGCATAGCCAGCTGCCTTCCCTGTCTGAGGATGGAGAGTGTCCTCTGGGATGCTCAGTCCTCTTCCCCTGGCTGGCCCCCCACAACTCTGTCTCATTTCCAAACCTGAGATCTTCTCCAAGGATATCTCTTTCATCAGGTCACACCTATGGAACTGTAGCCATTGGGTGCTAGGACTACACAGAAACCATTTTGCTAGCAGTCTACTAGGGGCCGCCTATGACGACATCATACGTCGTTGTCTTCCCCATATAAACGTGGGCGGCTCTGCGCCCTCCTCAGTTCTTTTCCCGCCGTCGACCATACTTGCTGGACTCCACAGAGACACCGCCTCTTCAGTCGACCACCAAATCTTCGACTTTCTTACCTTTATTATTTTTCTCACTCTAGTAGTTATCACTTTATTTTAAAGTGATTTAGGTCATTGTGTGTGTCAATGACCGACTCTGCAAAACTCAATATTATGACGACAACCATGATGCCTGTGTCTGCTGTCTCACAGATGCCCACAACATTAAGGCCTGCAAGATCTACCTCAGCTGCAACGAAGCTACCCGGCAATGCCGTCACAAAGCCCTGTAGACTTTCCTCCTTGAACAGAAGGTAGCCAGAATGGAGAGGGAGCTGCAAGTGAGAAGCTCTTCTGCATCACCGGCCCCATCCATGGTCTTCCACTCTTTGAAGGCCCAGGACAAATCATCGGGAAAGCACAAGCACCGTGAAAGGGAGCAGAGTAAGGATAAGTCCTCTCAGTATGCTCTGTCACCACTACATTTGGCGCTGGACACAGCAGCATCGTCTTCTGGTTCAATGGCAACACCTCCTGCCACCCAAATCCTCGCTACCACAGGGTTAACTTTGGCAGTGAGTCCCGCTGAACTGCCCACGGCCAGCGACGGTTCATTGACGTTGGGCCTATTGACACTTCCATTGAGTTTGCAAGCCCTGCAGTACAAACCTCAGCTCCCTCAGGGTCAGCTGGCAGTGGGTTCCACCAGACCTTCTATGGCCGGCGATGGCCCATTGGGCACCCCCCCCCCGCCGTCAATGCCAGGACTCCAGCCTCCCCTGTTGATGTTGCAAGGTGCTCCAGCAGTGCCGTCGACATGCAGTCCATGCTCTCCTCCTTTATGGAGATAATTCAGCGCCTTGTGCCTCCTCCGGGCCCAACAACACTGGGGCCTACCAGACCAGCCCCCACATAAGTACCTACCATGGCACTGCGCGTTGACGAAGATCAGGAATATGACCCTGTCCTCATCCAGCAAGAGGAGGAGGAAGATATGGATAGAAGCCCATCTAGGTCTAACTCCACCATTTCCCCAGGTAGTGAGAACTCCACAAGGTATACCCCAAGGTCCACTCCTGAAGACCCTCCTTCATCTGAATGATGAAACAACTCCAAACAGCAATGAGGTTTGATGCTGAGGGGCAAGACATTACCAGGAGAAACCTGGTTGAGTTTCTGGAACTACCAGATTCTCCCCCTCTCATTATTCCTCCTCTGCTGGCTGCAGTAGAGGATGCCACCATGGGTGCCTGGTACAGACCAAGTCTGATCCCCTGCCATGCCCACAGAGGCAGATAAACTGTACCAGGCTCCCTTGGGAAACCCTTTTTTCACAGGGCAACCTTAGGCTGATTCAGTAGTGATTAATGCAGCCCATGATAGGTCTAGGAGGCCTCAGCAACTCAACTCCCTTCAACCAAATAAGGAGTCGAGAAGGTTGGTCTTCTTGGGCAAGAGGACCTTTGCCTCCGCCACACTGGGCCTCAGAATAGCGAATTACCAGGTCCCTATGTTCAGATTCCAGAATACCCTCTGGAAAAAGGCTAAAGCAGGCTCAGGCCCTTCCAGAGGGTCCTCAGAAACAGGAGATACTTAAGGCTCCAGACTGGGGCAGATTTAGGTAAGCACCTTTTGAGGTCTACCTATCAAATCAAATAAAAATTTATTTTTAAAGCGCTTTTCAGTAAACCAAAGCACGTATACAATATACAAACTTTAAATCCAAATAAAAATATCAAGGCAGCAGTAACAAAAGTAAACATTATCCCCAAATGCCATTTCAAATAAATATGTTTTTAATGAGGATTTATGATGCCTCAGCCAGTGCAGCCACGGCAGGCATCTGCCTCAGAAGGCACTCTTGGCTCAGGGTGTCAGGATTTGCTAGTGATGTCCAGCAATCCATTCTAAATGCCTCCTTCAGCAGTTACAAGCTATTTCGGGCAGATATACAGGACATCCTTTCTGACCTGCAAGCTTCGGGGAGAACTCTAAGGTCAGTCCACTCCCTTTACCACACCCAACCAAAAAGTGGGCAGAGGGTACCCTTTTGTCGGGCTACACACAGACCCAGGTTGGGTCCTAGACAGCAGGGCTAACTCAGAGCAGCATCAGTTCGTCTTTCCCTACCTCCACCACAGAGAAAACCTCTAGAAGTGGAGGTGCGGCCCCAGACACATTATCTGCTTCAGCATGACTCCTTCTTAGGCAAGGCAGTTTTATTTCTATGGCGCCCATTCCTGGATGATCTGGGTGCCTAACAATAAAATAATACAAGTAATAAAAGCAAAAACATTAAAAAAAATAACTAAAATTCGTATTCACAGCTTCCTCATATGTATCAAAATTACTCAAACGTTCGGGTGGGAAGAGTTATTCCAGATAGGCCAGGCAGAAGAGGTGGGCCATAAGCCTCTGTCTGAACACCCCAATCGACGGGGCATCCCAGACTGCAGATGGTAGCGAGTTCCACAGTCTCGGCCCAGCGACACTGAAGGCGCGATCGCCTGATGTCTTGAGCCAAACCCTGGGAACGTCCAGGAGGCCCCTCTATGAGGAGTGGAGGGAGCAGACAGAGATTGCAGGAGTCAGGAGCTCAGTCAGGTAGCCAGGGCCCAGTCCATATAGGGCCTTAAAGATGAGCAAGCCCACCTTGGAAAGGACCCTCCACCTGACAGGCAGCCAGTGCAGAGCATGCAGGACTGGAGTCACATGACCTAGAAAAATCTGTCAGTAACCATGCCACCGCATTCTGCACCAGCTGCAGTCTGCGGAGTGTTCCCCCCATGACCCCAAAGTAAAGAGAATTACAGTAGTCGAGCCTAGAGGTAACAAAGGCATGCACGAGTGTTGGCAGATCTTCTGACGGAACAAGGGGCTTGATCCTGGCAATGTTCCTCAAGTGGTAAAAAACTCTTCTGACAGCAGAAGACTCCTGATCTTCAAGTGTCAATCTGCCATCCAGGATCACACCAAGATCACGCACCCTCGGGGAGACCACCAATGGAGCTGACCCCAGGAAAAGTCCTGTGTCGGCTCCATGTGCCAACCCATAATGCCTGTGACCCGGCTTGATCACCAGTACCTCCGTCTTATCTGGGTTCAGTCACAACCAGCTGAAAGACATCCAGTCATTGATTTTAGCCAGACAGATGTGAAGCACGTCTACAGCATCGGATATTCCGGGTGCAAATGACAGATACAGCTGGGTATCATCTGCATAGCAGTGAAACTTCACGCTGAACTGCCGAATGATCTCATCCAGGGGCAGCATAAACACTGCGAACAACATCGGTGACAAGATCAAGCCTTGAGGCACTCCACATGACAGGGGCATTCGGGAGGAGGAGAAATTCCCCATCACTATCTGTTGCACCCTATCAGAGAGATAGGACTCAAATCATTTGATGACAACACAGACGAGTCCACAGTACTCACAGAGCCGATCGAGAAGCACAAAGTGATCCACAGTGTCAAAGACTGAGGAGAGATCGAGGGGAACAAGAATTGACCTGTCTCCTCTGTTTCTAGCCCTGAGCCTATCATTATGCACCCTAACTAATGCTGTTTCCATGCTATATCTGGCCTGAAAACACGACTGAAATGGCTCGTAGATATCAAAGGACTCAAGGGAATCCTCAAGCTGTTGTGCCACAAGTTTCTCAACAACCTTGCTCAAAAATGGCAGGTTGGAGATAGGACCCCCACCTTCCAGCCTTCAACCCAGAGGAGCTGATAGGGAGTCATCTCTCCCTTCACCTAGACCAGTGGAGAGAGAGATCACAACAGATGCTTGGGTTCTGCAACTAATAGAATAGGGCCACGCTCTAGAACGTCTGAAGCTGCTTCCAAAACTTCCGCCATTTCACTTAACCCATCCTCCAGATCACATACCAGTTCTGCTAAAGGAAGTACACACTCTTCTGTGCAAAAGGACCATAGAACCAGTTTCTTTGGAGCAAAGAAACAGAGGGTTCTGCTCTCATTTCTTCCTAGTCCCCAAATCCACAGGGGGACCTAAGGCCCATACTGGACCTGAGAGACCTGAACTGCTATATTCAGTACAAGAAGTTCAGGATGGTCACTCCACAAGGCCTGCTGCCACTCTGCGAAAGGGGGACTGGATATGCTCCCTGGACATGCAGGATGCATAGTTGTGTATCAAGATTTGTCCGCCCTGCAGGAGGTACCTCAGGTTCTGTTTTCGGTGGGAACATTACCAGTTCAGGGTATTGCCCGTTGGCTTGCCAGAAGTGCTGCGGGTATTTACCAAATGTTTGGCAGCTGTGGCAACAGCTCTTCAGAGAGAGGGCCTGTACATCTTCCCCTATCTAGATGACTGGTTGTTCAAAGCTCAGTCCCAGGAACAACTGTCCTATACCCTAGCGTGCACCAGACAGTTGTTCAGTGCGCTGAGGATCATGATGAATCTGCATGAGTCAGTCTTGACCCCGTGCCAGCACCTGCAGTACATAGGGGTGGTACTGGACACTGCTCCTGGCTTCGCTTTCCTCCCCCAGGACAGGGCTGAGCACCTCATGGCCCAGGCCCAGCTGCTTTACAGCAGCAGGTATGTCACAGCCAGGACATTCCTGAGACTGTTGGGCCTGATGGTGACAGCTATTGTCATGATTCCCCTGACCAGGCTACACATGAAGATCACTCAGTGGACATTGAGAGTCTGGAACAGCAGGTTCTAGTAACCCCTCTGGTTTGAAATGTGCTTCATTGGAGGTTGGAACCCAGAAATTTGCTGAAAGGGGTTCCATTCCTCATCCCCTCCTCTCAGCATAGTCTCATCACAGGCGCTTTGGGGCCAGGCTGGGGGCACATCTGGGGCCTCATCAGACGCAAGGTACATGGACTAATGTGGAGACTTCTCTCTGCATCAACGTCCTGGAGATGAGGGCTATTTTGTATGCTCTGCAGGCCTTCCAGAATCATCTGTCCCCAGGCCCCCTGCTGGTGCAGATGAAAAATATCAGTGTAGTACACTACATAAACAGGTATGAGGGGACCCACTTGTACCCTCTGTGCAGGGTGGCGGTGTGGGACTGGTACTGGGCCCTACAGCACTGTCCGGAACTCTTGGCCATTCATGACTCAGGTGTCCAGAGTGTCCTGACAGACAGGCTAAACCAGTACTAGTCTCGGATATGCAGGTGGGAGCTGCTGACCTCGGTAGTAGAAGGCCTGTTCAACATGTGGGGTCATCCCTTGTTGGACCTTTTTGCATCCCCACTCAATGCAAAACTGCCGCTTTTCCGCTCGCTCACTCCAGGGCCTGGAGTTTTCCAGCAAGACACGTTGTTCCTCTCTTGGAAAAGGAGGTTTCCTCTATGCCTTCCCTCCCTTTCCTCTGATTCAAAGGGTTCTAATCGAGCTCCAAATGGAGGGAGCTACTCTTAATTCTGGTGGCTTCCTTCTGGCCTTGTCAGATATGGTTTCCATTACTGCAGCAGCAAGCAGTGAAACTTCCAGTACCCCTACCCCTGTGCAAGGGCTTAATCTAACAGGGGCAGGGCAACCCTGGTCCATCTGGACCTCAAACCACTCCATCTGCATGCATGGCACCTGATGACATAGCCATGATTCGATTTGGGTTGTCTCAAAAGGTGGCCAATGTCTTGATGGCTGCTAGAAAACCCTTCGCTAGGGCCACATATTCCATGACATGGAAGTGCGTTGGTCTGTGGGCTACTTCCTATCGTGTGAATCCCTTTACTGGTCCAGTGAATCAGATTCTGGAGTACTTGCTGTCCCTTTCAGATGATGGACTGCAATACTCTTCCATTAAGGTGCAGCCTTCCATGTGCCTATTGATGGCTGTAAGGTGATACAACTGGAGGTGCCTCATACGTTCTTGTGAGGCATTCTCCACTTGATGCCTCCTATCCACAGTCCAGTCTCAGCTTGGGACCTGAATTTCTTTCTAGAGAAACTTACTTTATCTCCTTTTGAGCCAGCTGTGACTTGGCGGGCTACGCTTTCTGTTGTGGAAAGTGTTACTTTTAGTTGCTATTACTTCTGCTCGAACGGTCTCTGAGCTTCAGGCTCTTATGTGTGAGCCTCTTTAGTTGATTTTGCACAAAGACAAAGGTGTCTTTGTGTACCAACTCTTAAGTTTTTGCCAAAGGTGGTGTCTGAGTTTACCCTGGATCAAGCCATCCACCTGCCTGTTTACTTTCTAAGGCATGGCAGTCCAGGGGAAGCATTGCTCCATACTTTAGATGTACATAGAATACTCAGATATTATGTTTACGGTATGGGGGACTGCAGGAAGTCCTTGCATCTTTTCGTTTCTTTCACCTCTGGGAAAGAGGATGTACCGGTTTCTAAACAGTGCCTGTCCAAGTGGTTGACCAACTGTATTACTTTTTGTTATAGCAAGTACGGTAAGGAACTTCCTGGGTTTGTGCATGGTCATTCAACCAGAGTCAAGGCCGCTTCTGTTGCCTGTTTCAGGAATGTGTCGGCTGCAGAAATCTGCTGCTGCAACTTGGAGTACTGTCCATACTTTCACTTAACACTACAGTCTGGACATTGTCTCTAGGAGAAGGGCAGGCTTTGGCCTGTATGTGCTTCAAGACCTCCTTTCTTAGGCCTATGGTGTCCAGCCACCCAGACTGCGTATATGTCAGCACTGCTCGGGACTTGTTCCATAGATGTGGCCTGATGAAAGATATCCTAGTAGAAAATAGTACAGTTACATAACAACTTAGCATAACAGTGTATCTTCAAGAGAATCTCTTTTTTTTTTATCAGGCCATGCCGTCCTACCCTGTGTCCCCCTTGGACTCAGAGCTTCTCAGTTCCTTTCTCTCTCTCTTGCTCTCTCACACTCTCTCTCTCAGACAGTTTACCTACTGTTTTTCCACCTTGTGTGGTGGTGGGAGTCTTCAGCTGTCCCTCGGATCCCTAGGAGGAGGGCCTCTGCGTATGATCTCCAACGGGAAACTGAGGAGGGCGTGGTGTCACCCACATTTATATGGGGAGGATGTCGATGTATGATGTTGTCGTGGGCGGCCCCTAGTAGACTGCTAGCGAACAAGTTTCCGTGTGGTCCTAGCACTTGACATCTATAGTACCATAGGTGTGGCCTGATGAAAGAGATTATCTCGAAGATCTACTTCTACTGTAAGTTCTTGTGTAACTGTACTTCTCTGGCATTGTGAAGAAAAAAAGCCTACCACTGCATCAACAAGCCAGCACAGTCATTCTTTTCTTTAAAAATCTGTGATATGGGATTGGGCATTAAAATACAGTCCTTGTCATTTAATGTTCAGTTTGTCCTCATGATATTCGGGATCTGAGGTCATAATAATCCTCTGCTTGTGACATCACACTCTGGTCCATAGCAACAGGCTGTGATGTTACTAGCAGAGGCTTATGACCTCAATGCCTGAACAGCATCAGGACAAACTGAACTGTAAAGAACAAGAGTTAAATATATATCATCCTAGTAACAAAGAAAATGGTACCTTAAATTCAGGTGTAGGGTGCTGTATCCCTGTTGGTCTACTTTTAAATAAAAAGTAAATAAACTATACCTCATCTAGTGTTCTTAAATACAGAATTTTATTCTGTGTTAAAGTCAGTGTAAGCCCACAGTTAGATTACAAGAGTCCAGACTGGGTGTAGTCGATGGGGTTGAAAGTGGCTCTTTAATAAGGTCAGTTGTAGTTAACAGTAATATTGAGTAGCATTGTGTGTACGCAGCACTAACATCAAAACCTATAGTGCTACAATATGCACAGCTGTAAAGCACTGGAAGATCTATTCCAGCTGAGAGCCGCACCTGTTTCCCAGTTCCTTGTTACACCTGCTAAAGTTAAGTACAGATATCCCCAGGCTGTAGCTCGTGCCTTACAACACTGACATCATTGTGGCAGGAGTGTTGGAGGTCCTGGTTTCTGCAGCGTACAGGAGCATACTTCAAAGTAGGGGGCTGGGGGTGTTCAGTAAGAGTGAGGCATCCCTTTGTGTTCCTTGAGCAGGTGTAAAATGCAGTAGAAGGCTCCAGCAGCAGCTGTGCCAGGCCCCAAGAGTTACCACGTCTGGCGATCTCCATATGTCCGGCTTCTTTCCCTTTTGATTAGAATATCTTTATCTACTGCATCATGTAAAGCAGCAGTGCAAAGAAAAAAGCATTCCAAAACTCTAATTCTAGGGATGTGGATATGTTGTTCATCCACACTTGTTGGCATGTCCCTTTCACCTTTAAATCTTGCCAGAAGGTCTTCAAGCTGGCTCCTCCCACCCACCCGGGTCGTATAAACCGCAGCTCGGCCCCATGACGCCAGATCTTCCTTTCTGCTGGAAGATTCAGGTTGCTTCCTCTTTGCTATCGCTTTTTGTAGGCCCTGGCTTCTAACCCTTAGGTTATTCATAAAATTCAGCTCATTCGAGCTAGCGACTGTGGTCTTTGCTACTCGGTCATGGAAGACAAATCTTCCCCTGGATTTCACCAGTGCCCGTGCGACCAAAAAATGTTGTGCACCGATCCGCACACCACGTGCATATACTGCCTGGGTGTCGGCCATGACACCCAGACTTGCAAGATGTGCCTCACGTTTCACCCGAATGTCCTCGATGATCATCTCGCATGCCTTAAGTTGGGCAGGCCCGAGAAACTGAATCCTCCGGTGAAATCTAAAGAGGCCTGGTGGGCGGTCTCCACGGCTGTGGGGTCCGCCAAGCAGCTGAAACAGATGCAGGCCTTCGAAGAAGAAGTGACGTGGGCCTCAGAATCATCTTCTTGGTCAGTTTTTGTTCCCTTCAACCTAAGCTCCACGTTTTTGGGTTCCTTCTGAGAGCTGTGTCAGTCCCTCCCCACTAAGGGCGAGGGACCTGTGGGATTGCATTCCTCTCGATCCCATAAGAAGGAAAAGGATCCAAAAACACTCTTCGTCTCAGCGAAGACGCTCTTGGTATCGTGAGCAATCTCGGTCCCAGGAGCTGGCAATATCGACTTCGATCGAAACTGCTTCCTCGGCTGCTGGCTTCTCGGCCCTGCCGTCTGACCAGTCGACCGAGGTCTCGATTGACGAGGTTGAGATTGTTCTTGATCCTGTCAACCCATTGTCACCCGATGAGGCTGACAACTCTCTGACTAGGACTCTGGTCCTGCCTCTTCCTGATGAGGAGACCCAGCCAGCTGGGACTCCCGTCGAGGAACCAGTCCCGGATCCGGGCAAGTCACTGGTTTCCCCGGTGTCTCCTGAGCAACAGAATTGGCCAGTCCGGTCGAGATATAGGACCCCCTTGACTGACAGGCTGAGGAAGGCGCATAAGCGCTCCGAAAAGAGGCGACGCCACTGGTCATCCTCATCCTTCTCCAGATGAGGAGAGGCTTTGGCGGAAACTTCATCGACGCTACGAGGATTTAATGTGACGTCAGCTGATTCTGTCCAGACAGAAGCCGGCCACGGTTTCTACTCCAGCTATTACTTGGCTTTTGCCTCCTAGGCCGAAGCTGACTTCCTTGGAACAGGTCAAATCGGTTCCCCCACCCGTGGAGCTGGCTAAATCCACTCTGGTTCAGCCAAAATCGGTCTCTCTGCTGATTGTGGTGGAGCCGCCATTTAAAAAACCTTTGGGAGGGGCTCCTATGAAGGATTCTCTGATGGTTCCGGGACTCCCATGTAGGTTGTCGGTCACCCTTACGCCTGATCACCCCAGTCGTGTTGAAGGGGACCCTGGTGGCCGTCTGATCTATCCGGATTCTTCGGATACGGAAGACACCGACTTACACTCTCACCCTCTGGACCATAAGTCTATCGGTAGTCTGTCGACAGAGGCGGGCCCTTCATCATTTAAGGGGATTCTCCGCCTTATCTCTGAATCTACGGGGATGCCCTTGGAGCCTATTCAGAAAAGGGCAGAGTACCCTCTTACAGATATTCTTTAAAGAGGGGATACACCCATGGAAGCCTTTCCTGTGGCCGGAACCATTGTTGGCCCACCCTTGAAGCTCTGGCAGCATCCTGCCTCCTGCCCAGCGCCGTCTGCCTTAATGGCCTGCAAGTATGCGGTGCCCATTGGGTCCCCCTCGGGGTTCACTGAACATCCCTCAGCCGAGGGGTTGGTGACTGCCTCTGTGTTCAGATGCACAGGCAGCTCTGCTGACACTGATAGATCTCCGGACAAGGAATCCAAAAAACTGGACCACACTGCCAGGAAGGTCTGTGCAGCCTCCCCTTTAGGCCTCCATCAGGCGAGCTTGGCCATCATCATGGCGCACTTCTCTCATGCCCTGTTGGGCTCCTTAGATGAAGTTCTCCTGCACCTCCCCACGGACCTTCAGACTACAGTCAGGCAGGTCTGGGACCCGGGCCATGCTGTTGCCAAGCAGCAGCTTCAGACAGCTTTGGACCTTGGGGACTCTTGCGCCCTTTTGGTGGCAGCCGCAGTTGCCTCACACCGCAGGGCTTGGCTGAGGGCATTCCGCCTTTACGGCGGATACCCAGCACAAACTCACCGATGTTCCTTTCCTGAGTACTGATCTCTTCAGCCCAGGTGTGGATGGTCACCTTCAGCGAATTGAGCAGTCCAGTGTCACCTTGGACTTAGCCCTTTCTGCTCACAGCGCCCCTGGCGCCAAGAAGCAGCAGAAAAAGAAAAAGCCTTTTCAGCACCCTGCTCCTGCAGCCCAGCAGCCCTCCTTTCATGGCGGGCAGCAACAGCAGGCACAGGCTTGGCGCCCTTGGCCCAAGTCTGGGCCTCCACCGGCCCACAGACAGGGAGGTCGGGGCTCAGGTCCTCGACCCTCTTGCTCCAAGCCTGCTCAGTGATGGAAAAGGGGTTGCCACCCCTGTCCCCATCATGCCAGCTCTGGATCCTCCCGTGAGGGGTCAGCTCTGCCACTTTTTTCCCCGTTTGGTCCGCTGTTACCACGGACAGGTGGGTCTTAGAAGTGGTTGGCCAGGGTCTGCCTCTGGAATTCGAGCAGTACCCTCCCTGCCAAGCCCGCGCCCCATGGGAGGAAAGAGTATCAGCCCATAGCCCATCGCCATAGCCCTGCGCCTCCTCAAGGAGGCAGTGGTTCGCGTGGCAGATCCTCCAGTCAGCCCAGGGTTCGTTTACAGGTACTTCCTGATCCCAAAGCGGACAGGGGCTGGCGCCCCATTCTAGAGCTGCACAGTCTCAATCAGTATCTCAGGCCACGCACCTTCAGGATGGTAACTCTGTCCCAGATCATACCATCCCTGGAGCAAAACATGTGGTTCTGCTCACTGGATCTCCAGGACGGGTTCTTTCACGTCCCAATCCGTCCGTTCCACCAGCGGTTCCACCGCGTCAGAGCAGTGGGAACCCTATACGAGTTCTGAGCCATGTCATTCGGTTTGTCATCGGCCCCGCAAGTCTTCACCAAATGCATTGCAGTGGTGGCAGCCCATCTCAGGCATCGAGGGGTCAGAGTGTACCCTTACCTCGATGATTGGCTCTTGGCAGGTTCCACCCAGCAAGAGGTGGGGAGGTCCATGGACCTGGCCCTCCTGACCTGCTCTCAGCTTGGCCTCCTGACCAGTGAGGCCAAGTCGGAGCTCATGCCTTCTCAGGTGTTATGCCTCATCGGGGCAGAGCTTGACTCTTGCCGAGCCAGAGCACGGCTTCCGGTGGACAGGACAGAGATTCTCTCCTCCTTTGCCCAGTCATTTCTGGTTGGGCACTTGCGCCCTACCCAGGACTTTCTGCACCTTCTGGGCTATGTGGCGGCTTGCACCACCATGGTCCGTTGGGCCTGGTGGCATATGCGCCCCCTTCAATGGGAGCTGGCCACCCAGTGGACTCAACGCCTAGGTCATTTCGACCAGTTGATCGCTGTAACCCAGAAGATGTGGGACACTCTTCAGTGGTGGACTGTTCTAGACCGGTTGCAGGAAAGGATCCCATTTGTCCGCCCTGAGCCGATGGTCGTCCTCACGACCGATGCCTCTCTTATGGGCTGAGGAGCCCACATGGGGCACAACAGGGCCCACGGGCTCTGGACCCTCAAGGAATCCCATTACCATATCAACTTGTTGGAGCTCAGCGGTCAGACTGGTGGTGTCAGCATTCGCGTAGCAGCTTCAGGGTCAAGTGGTTCAAGTCCAGATGGACAATACTACGACCATGTACTGCCTCGACAAGCAGGGCGTCACGCACTCCTGGCTGTTGTGCAGGGAAGCGCGCCGCATCTGGTCACTCGTGAGCTGACTGGAGGCGGATCTCCTAACCATCCATGTGGCAGGAGCCTCAAATCAACTGGCGGATGCTCTCAGCTACATAGGTGAGACATCCCACAAGTGGTCTCTCCATCCAGAGCTAGCTTACAGCCCATTCTCCAACTGGGGCAAACTGATGGTGGACCTGTTTGCCACCATGGAAAACACCAAGCTGAGGCTGTTTCACACTGGCCCCCCCCCTCAGCGAGATGCCTTTTTGAGGCCGTGGACCCCAGGCCTCTTCTCCGCCTTCCCTCCATTTCCCTTGATCCACAAGGTGCTCCTCAAGGTGAGAAAGGACATGGTGCAGATGATCCTGGTAGCCCTAGATTGGCCCCACCAGTTCTGGTATCCAGATCTCCTCAGCCTCAGCAACAGGCTCTCGAGGTGTCTTCCAGCATGCCCGGACCTGATATCTGTCAATCATGGGAAGGTATTCCATCCGGAACTTCAATCCCTGCACCTCACAGCCTGGTACCTGAGTGGTTAGAGTTCCAGGCTTTGGGTCTCTCTGAGGATGCACTCACAGTAGTGGAAGCATCCAGAAAGGAGTCGACTAGAAAGTGCTACGCCTTCAAATGGAAAAGGTTTTTATTTGGTGCCAGGGCAAGGGCGTGCACCCTCTGTCCTGTCCTGTGGCTAGCATTTTGGACTACCTTTGGTGTCTGTCTAAAGGGGGTCGTCGCCCCTTAAGGTGCACTTAGCAGTCATCTCTGCTTACTGGATGCGGGGCCGGTCAGCAGACAGTGGCACAGGAGAAGGTGGTCTGGCGCTTTTTCAATCACATGTTCCCTCCGGTGCGTGAACCTCCACCTCCGTGGGATTTACTGTTGGGTTTGGCAAAGCTCACGGGCAAGACATTCAAACCAATGCACAAGTGTGAGATGTCACACTTGTCATGGAAGACGGCCTTCTTGGTGGCTATCACGTCCGCCAGAAGGACTGGGGAGCTCTCGGTAGAGTCTGCTTATCTGGTCTTCCACAGGGACAAGGTTGTCCTGTACCCCAACCCAAAATTCCTCCCTAAGGTGGTGTCAAGAGTTTCACCTTAATCAGGTGTTGACTCTGCCTGTGTTCTACCCAAACTGCACGTCGGATGCAGAGTACAGGCTCCATACTCTGGATCTGAGACATGCTCTCTCCTACTGTAAGGAGAGGACGCCGGAAGTTCGGGGAGAGGTTCGACAGCTGTTTTTCACCTACGCTGAAGCCGCACCTGGCAGGCCTGCAGCATAGTAGATGATTAGCAGATGAATTACATCATGCATTGATCTCTGCTATAGGTTGGCAGGTAGGGAGCCTCCCGTAGGGCTAAGAGCTTATTCCACCTGCCATACCGCTGCATCAGTGGCTGCTTCCAGAGACGTCCCTATCCAGGAAATCTGCAGGGCTGCTACCTGGAAGACCTCAAACACCTTCATCACCCATTACCTCATCGACCTTGAGTCACGCCAGGATGCTGGTTTTGGGGCTTCAGTTGTCCAGTCTCTACTCCCAAAGTAGGGGGTGTACGCCTTGCCTCCCTCCTCCCTGCGAACTGCTAGGAGTCTGCCAACAAGTGTGGATAAGAACAACTTATCCACATCCCTAGAAAAACAGGTTACTCACCTGTAACAGTAGTCTAGGAGTAGTATATGTTCATCCACACTGACTCACCTGACCTCCCCAGCTGCAAGACGCAGCCTGGCTTCCAGTGGGCTAAGATCTGGCGTCATGGGGCGGAGCCAAGGGTTATACCACCCGGGTGCATGGGAGGAGCCAGCTTGAAGACCTTCCAGCAAGATTTAAAGGGGAAAGGGACATGCCAACAAGTGTGAATGAAAAACATATACCACGCCTAGTAACTACTGTTACAGGTGAGTAACCTGTTTTTTTCTACTATGGTTATGAAAAATTTTGGCAGAACTGTTGATTTGGATTTTCTGGATGCTTTCTATGCTGTGTACTGCACATTTGCATTTTTGTCTAGATTCTTACCCTCCTGAGGTCTTCAGTGTTATTTCTATGCAAAAATGAGGTGGCCATCTTTTTTTCTTGAGAAATAATTGTATTAAAACTTTCATTCTTAAAAGACAATGAAAACTAGAAATTTCACCACCAAAATAAACCGGCAGACATCTGGCATCAATTAGGAAGAAAAAAAGGTGGGGTCAAATTTTAGCCTATTTTCGTTGCATTGCTGCTTTAATTGAGAAGTGATGTTACAATTGGCATCCCCTGATCCCGACCCCCAAGTCCTGCAGTCTGGTTATATGCTTCCAAGGCATTTTCCTTGCTGCTATTGGAATACAGTTCCTGCTGGTATTTCTCACTGTCATTTTTACTGAACCAGCACTGCACAGTAAAAGATTCAGGCCAACACAGTGGAGGAGCAAACAGTCATGTAAAAATCTGACAGCAGGCAGTGAGGAGGAGAATGTGTGAAACATGATTTCATCAACCACACCTATGGTTCAGCTCTGTTGGTCCCAAGAGAAGAATGTGAGCAAGCAATGTCCAAAACTCCACAAGGGAGGCACGGTTGTCCAAAAGGCAGATAAGTCAGTCAGGAAAAGTTGCTGGTAACTGCAGGTGCAAGTGCAGTTTATTGGAAATACAATGGACAGACGCAAAACTCCAGTGCTTCCGCTCCACCTGATCCTTTTTAGAGGCATCCCTCTCAAGGTTGAGTCACTCAGCTCGCTGTGGAATATTGGCTATCAAAATGTAGGGGCTAATGGCAAAATGTGGGACATGGGATCAGATCAGGGAGGTACAGACCCCTACCAGTACTGAGAGTAGTGCACTGCTGTTAGTGTTCTGTTATCAAAGCATCCAAGATTTAACCCAGTTTCTGTCTAAATATCTGTCAGTATGATATGGGGCAGCAGTACCAGTCCCTTGGCAAACTAATGTATTTCAAGTGGTGAAATGAAAGGACAGTTGGAGAGGTTTGACTTGGGGTCCCAAACATGGTCTGTAATAAAACAAAAGGCTCTAAAAAACTAATTCTAACTTGTGCGTCCATTTTGGGTCGGATTAAGCAATGGATGGTTCTGACGCCATATGGCGCTACTGGTAAGAATGGGTTTTAAGGTCGGGTACAGTTCTGTAGAGCCTACATCTGGCGGTATCAGGGGTTCTTTTGTCTGCCTTACACCTGACCAGGATCTCCATTGGCAGAGGCAGTGATGTTTTATATAACCCTGATGCAGGTGATCTAACCTGCTGATGTGCAGCTACAAAATGAGGATGTGTGCCAACAGCTGATTCTGGCTCTGGGCTGCAGGCAGGATCTCCATAGCAGAGTCCTTTAGACTCTTACTAATGAAACAAGGAAGTCCGGAGTATGAAATGGAAAGACAGAGATCCCAGAACTTGGGCCAGCGGCCTGGAATAGAAAACTCCATGGTGTCCTGAGGCCCAGTCTGATAAATTCAGTGTCGTAAAAGAGAATGAGATGGCAGCCCATAACAGTAATGATTAAAGCCCTGACTGGGGCAGATGCACAGTGGCAGCAGCATGTCACAATGACATCTTTCAGACCGGAGTTGGTATGTGAGCTGGAGGAAGGGTTTGGGCCAGAAGGCGTCTCCTCCTAAACAGTCATGGAACAGTGTTTTTGTTGACTGTGGAGACCCCACCCCAACTGGAGAAGGGATGCAGCTGTGGTGTCCCTGATATTTGGGTGGATGAGAGGAGGGGAAAAGGTTTGGGGGGGGGGGTAAGAAAAAGAACAGCTCATCTGTACTTTGCAGACCAGTGTGGAAGCCACTTTCAGTGTCCTTGTAAAACCAAACACTGGTGGAATGGACGATCTAGCTATTGCAGCCGGGCCAAGAAAGAATTGTATTCTTTGGCCTTTGGGGCACCTGAATTCATTACTCCAGTTTATGCATGTATAAAAAAAGATTCATTGCTTTCAATGTAGCAGTGAGAGGTAACCTCTCCATTTTATTAATGTCATCTCAAGGTTTTCTCAAGAATGCTGGATGCAGGGTACAAGGAATTGTGTGCAGAGCTGTGACCTTGTCAGACATCTGTAATGTTTCCGTTTGTCTAGTTGGGGGAACCCCACAGCAGTCCAGCAGCAGAATGATAACTGAGCGTTCGGCCCCCTCTGCTGGCCGCTTCTCATAATGACACTCTCACAACATACAGGTGTTTTTTTTTCTTGTATTGCATTCATAGTTAAAGGTGTTCCCTGTTAGTGGTGAGGGATGGATGCCTTTGGAAATTAAAGCTCTCCGTTTATATTTTAAAACTACTTCCTTTTTTGTTTAAGTAAGTATTTTATTCTTCCAACACCCGAGTCTGCAGATGCCCCCCCCCAAAATCATCGACCTTCTCACGGACTTACCGGCTTTCCACCGCTTGCACAGAACCTTAATTTGGTTAGTGGTCAGTCATGCAAGAGCCTCCGGGAAGGGGGGGTGCTAGCATGTGGCAGCCTTGCCATTTTCCACCTGCTATTTGGGGATATGTGTGCGCTAGCATGTCATCCTGCCACCCTTCCCTCTCTGTTGTTGTCCTGCTGTCCGGCCTTCTTCAGGTGGCAGTCTCTTCAGTGGCACTGGTGCCCTCCCCCCGAGGAAGGAGAACTGCCATTGGGCGCACAATTCTCCCTGACCCTGTCAGCCCACCGAGTGACCCTGTCCATTCTCAGACCTGGTTCGCCGGCGTGGGGGATGAAAGTGCAAGTGCTCTCCCACCAGGCTGGCTTTTTTAAGGATACTCTGGATGTCCAGCTAGAATTCTTAGATGTCACCAGCACATGTCCACAGTATTATTATTAGTATTATTCATATACTGTTTGTGGGCTCTTTTTTTTTTATTTTATTTTATTCAAGGTGGGTGTACAGTACAGCACAACTTATCATCTACCATATACTAAATACATCCAATCTCATCTAGGTTTTACAACTTTCATAATATTAGTGTGCCTTTACATAACTTTAGAACATACACATACTCTCTGTGGTTGACAGACTTCTGGTATATGAAATTAAGACTGAAATTGTTTTCAGGTATGGTACACTGCACTCAGCCTTAAGCTTAAAATTGATGGACACAGTTCTCCACAGTGTTAACCAAGTCTGTGTTACAATGTCTGATTTTGTTCCTCAAACACAGGTTTCATTAGTGCATTTAACAGTCCAATTACTAGGAAAAACATTTACTTGAAAACATAAGAAAAGGAGCAGAGTAAACTAAAGAAGGAAAAAAAATATCCTAACATAAAAAGTATTGCACCAAGACCTTATTGTGTTGGTAACTCTTTCTGTTTGTGGGCTCTTGTTTCATAATGCAGGTGAGAGTGGAGTCACTTCAACCACTGTCAGCCACCTAACAGGACAGGAAGGGACAGCTGGTCTACAGAGTCCAAAGCATTCTGGGAATGCATGTAACAAATTAAACACGCAGATGGTCCAACGAACCTGGAAGGAATTCACGCTCCATAAGACCCACCTCAGGTAAAAGGACTCCCTTGTACACAGAGCTTTGTCAGTCCACTTGTAAATTAGTTTAGAGAAGTAGGTAGTAATCGTGTGCGATTAATTTAAAAAGCTGTGTACCAGGGGTTGCATTGTTAGTATTAGACAGTTTTTTGTTATTTTTGTTAATGTGGTAGGTCTGACACTTTCTTGAGGTTTGCATGTAAACCATAGCCGCTTTCTCCTAACTAGTTTGTCTACTCATCCTGACTAGTGTGTCTTTTGAGTACTTGCTGAAATCATAGAATGACATGTGGCTGTGCAGCAGTATTGGAGAGGTGCAGATGAGTTCAGGGTAACTAAAGGGATCAGTTTCTTAAAGGGTCATTGTACCTGCTGCGGGGGAGCGGTGTAACTGGTTTCGTGGTTATCTGATGGAGTTACTGTGAAGGTTACTGTCGGGTCTGTTGAGAGAAGAATGAGGATGAAAGACTTAGGGGGATAACCGGGGCAATTATCTGATGGTGTTACTGTAAGGGTTGCCGAACAGATCTGCAGAGGAAAGAAGGAGGGTGAAAGTATTAAGTATTCTTGCATTAGGGGAACTGGATACTGTATGGATTGGTAGAGGGTTAAGGAGCTCTTCAGAATCTAGGTAATTGGTTCAAAACCAAACCACACTGGTAGTGGTTGAAAGCCATTATTACCTGAGGGCAGTTCAGTGGCCTATGTGAAGTGAGTCGCGGTGGTCTCAGTCCAGTTCCCAGTGGGCAGGTGTCCACATTAGAACACCACTAACAAAGCTGGCACTAACTAGAACCCTTGTTGGCAGTCTAGCATGAGAGGCGAAGGATTGAATGGCCATAAACTCTGAACTAACCTCTCACCTATGTGGTGGTCTCTCAATAAGTGTTAAGATACATAGAAGAGGAAGAACTACTAGAATTTCTAGTATGTAATGTATCCCAAAGCCCTTTGTAAGTAATGAGAGAATGGTAGTGAAGTGGCTGTAAATGTAACGTGGCAGCCATTTCTCACATCAACACCCACACACAGCCTTGGACAGTTGCATGAACCAGTTTAAGGGGAAGGAGAATGTTGGCCAGGAGCCCTGGAAAAGTCCTCTACTCTTGCGAAAAGTGCTTTGGGTTCTTTTACTTCCACCTTATGATTGCAAAGGCCATTACTTCTGTTTTTTTTAGAGCTGTATTTAAAAAGAGAATAACAACTTTCAAAACAATAAGATGATGATGGCAGAAAAAGATCAGTTGTCCATCCAGTCTGCCCATATTACCTTATCGTACCCCAGGATCTTTTGTCTCTTAGGGGTCTTCGCTTATACTGTTACCCCTTTTGTTCGTGTTTTTACTCCCCACTTTCTGCTGATAGCTAATATCCCCTTGACTCTATCCCAGTCGTGTTTGAAGCCATTTAGGGTTTTGTCACCCACCAGCTTTACTGGTAGACCATTCCATGGCTCGGCCACTCTTTCTGTAAAATAATACTTCCTCTCATGCTTTTCAAGCCTTCCCCCCGTTAACGTCCACTCATGACCCCTTGTCCTGTCTGTTCCTTGTAAATAGCTGCTGACAGTCCACCTTGTTAATTCCTTTCAGGAACTTGAAGATCTCTGTCATATTCCTTTCTCTTCTGGTTTTGAGTGAATACATGCTCAGTGACTTTAGGCAGTCTCATAGGATTTGGCCTCCTTGCCTTGAATCATCTTGGTTATCCTAGAGTGTACCTTCTTTAGCCTGTCCCTGACCTTTTTTAGGTGGGGACTCCAGAACTGGGCACAGTACTCTAGGTATGGCCTCACCAGCGACTTATAACGCTGGTAACAGTCCCTTCTGTCTTCTGCTGTTGAACCCTCTTCTGATGCACTCCAGCATCCTATTAACCGTGCTGAAGGCCTTGTTACATTGGCTAGTTTGTTTAAGGAAGTCGCTGATAATGACTCCTAAGTCTCTCTCCTCTGATGTTGTGTTCAGCCCCCCCCACCCCATTCCAATACTCCATTCTTGGGAGTTTTTGTTCCCTAAGTGCATAACTTTGCACTTTTTGTCATTGAATTTCAGCTGCCATATGTTGGAACAATTTTCTAGCCTTTTCATTTCTCTGCAACTCCCTTATCCCCTCTGCGTTGTCAACCCTACCACAGAGTTTGGTGTCAGCTGTGTATAGACACAACCTGCCCTGAAGTCCCTCTCCAATGTCACTGATGAGCACATTGAAGAGGATTTGGGCCCACAACATATCGCTGTGGTACTCAACTGGGTACCTTTTATTCCTCTGACCTGATGCCATTCACTACAACTCTTTGTTGCTTTCTCTCCAGCCAACTCCCTACCTATCTGCCTTACTGTTTCCTTTGCTGTTCTCAGATCTCCCATGTTCTTTAGCAGCCTTTGATGTGGCCCTGAGTCGAATGCCTTGCTGAAGTTGAAGTAGAGTAAATCTACAGCATGGCCCTTACAGCTGCTTTGGTTACTCTGTCAAAGAATACTGTCAGGTTGGTCTAACAAAACCTCCTTGTCCCAAATCCATGCTGCTTTATCCTAAAGTCCATTTTTCTCCAGGTATTCCACTAGATCTTCGTTGACTAGTGTTGCTCTCAGTTGCCCTACCACAGAAGTAAGGCTTACGGGTTTATAGTTTCTTGGCTGCTCTTTGTCCCCTCTTTTGTGCAGCGGAACCATGTACACCATCTTCCAGTCCCTGGGAACCACCCTTGCTGCATAGAGCTATTGAATAGCCCCAACAGGGTTTTGGCTAACACTGATGCCAGTTCCCTTAGCACCCTCAGATGCAGCCCATCTGGCCCCAGTGCCTTGTTTACCTTCAGAGGTGCCAGCTCCTGTTTTTTTTTTTTTTTGGGGGGTGGGGGGTTTCAGTGTGTGACTTGGCTGTCGATGTCTGACCTGGTCACGGATCCCCACCCTCCCACCTCCAGCAATGCCTGCGCTGTCCCAGGCACCCCCTGGCTTTTCCCCCAGAGGGTGGGGCTGCGGCACCATCTCCTTACCTGCACCGCAGTACTAGTATCTGGTTGGGAGAGCCAGCTGCGGAGGCTAATTGAAGCCCGAGGACAGGGCATCATGGATACGGCCAGGCACACACCGTTTTTCTCCCCTGTAGGCAGGGGCAGGGACGTGCAGTGACAGCCGGCATCCGCCCCGCCCCTGAGTTCCTAAAGGCGTCGGTGCTGTGCGATGAACCCACCCTCCGCTGGGTGTTGCTGCTGCACCGGACACACACCCCACCCTCCCCGCGGAGAAGGAGAGCAGTCCAGGGATGCTCGATCCTTCTCCCCCTGGCCGGCCTGCCAATGACCCGGGTCCATTCCCAAAACCGGTCACTGGCGTCGCAAGTGGAAATCCAACCGCTGTGCCGACGGGCCGGCCTGCTAGCTCCTGTTTGACTCTCTCACCAGTAAATTTCTGCAGTTTCAGTCCCGAAAATGAAACTGCAGAAATTTACTGGCGAAAGAACGGAAAAGGAGCTAGCAGCCCTGAAGTAGACCTGCTGTGAAAGACTGCTGTTGCTGTCAAAGCTGTAACTCTGGCCTGTGGGAAGAAAGCTTTTCCCTGCAGGGTGTTTAGCTCTGCCCCTATAAAGTCCAGTACTTGAACAGGTTCTGGCTGTGACAACCTTTGCAGGTTTATCAAGAATTCCAGGTTCTCCAAGGTGCTTTTTACCAACTGAACTGAGCAACTTGTTTCTTATTCCATTTTCCCTGAGACGAGCCAGTTGTCCAGGTAGGGGAAAACCACCACGCCTTGTTTTCTCAGATTTGCTGCCACCTCAGCGAAGCACTGTGTGTAAACTCATGGGTCAGAGGTGAAACCAAATAGGAGAGCTGTGAACTGGTATTGGCAGTTCCCCAGCTTCAATCTGAGATATTTCCTGTGGGACTGTCTGACTGGGATATGAAAATAGACATCCCAGCTAATGGCCCTCCTGCAAAGATGGTATCACTGTCATTACTGTGACCATCTTGAATTATTCCTTTTTCAGAAGCTTGTTCAGAAACCCAAGATCTAAAGTGGGTTGCCACTCTCCTTTTTACTTGTGGGTCATGACGTATCTTCAGAATAGGCCCCTGCCCCACTGTGAGGGAGGTACTTTTCCTATAGTTTTTCTGTATTAACTTTTTTTTTTTTTTTTTTACTTCCAGTTCCATCAGTCTTCTTTATATGGGAGAGTGAGTTGAACAACATCTCTGTGTTTCTGCAGGTTTGGAAAGTGTCTGAACTGCAGACACGACCCCTGGCCCACTACTTCCAGTACCTACTTGTCTGTGATGATGTTCACCCATTCCTGGAAGTAATGTGCCATTCTGCCTCCCATCGGGAATGGTTGGGTGACCTGGGCAAAATTGTTCGGGGTTTGGTTTTGTCTGGGGCTTAGGTGCTGGAGCTGCAGCATTACGCTTGGGAGCCGTTTTTCCCCTTCCCTTGTAGGTAACCTCTTCGTGATTGGTGCTCATAGGAGGCCTAAGAGACATAGGCTGTCCGGAAGTATCCCTGCCCATTTTCACATTCCAGTCAGGCCCAGCTACAGAAAGTACCTGAGGTTCAGACTACTCTCAGGTCACTACCAGTTGGCAGTCATGCCCTTCAGCCTAACCTCAGCTCCTATGGCATTCACCAAGTGCCTAGCTGTAGTCGTGGCTCATTTGAGGCTGCAGTGGGTCACAGTGTTCCCTTACCTAGACGACTGGCTAGTCATAAGACAATCTCCCCAACACAGCAGAGACTCTCTGGCTCTCACTAAGAGCACTTTGGAGTTCCTGGGATTCCTAATAAATGCCCAGAAGTCCCAAGTAGACCCTGTTCCGGCCCTGGAGTTCATAGGGGCAGAGCTGGACGCCCTGCAAAGAAGGGTCTTCCTCCCTCAGGACAAGATAAACAGTATCCTGGAGCTGGCAGGCTCTTTCAAACTGAACAGACCCAGGCCAGCAAGGCACTTCCTGCAGCTCCTGGGCCACATGGCAGCAGCCACAGCTGTGGTGCCTGGATCAAGGTTTCAAACGAGGGACATCCCGTTCCATTTAAGGGCTCAGTGGTCCCAGAGGAGAGACCCTCTTGCTAAGCTGGTGCCTGTCACAAAAACCCTATTACAAGCCCTGCAGTGGTGGTAAGACAGAGAGAACCTCAGGGAGGGAACTCCTTCTCGGCAGGCAGTTCCATCGGTGATACTTAACACAGATGCCTCTCTCTTAGACTGTGGGGCACACATGCACGACTTCACAGCCAGTGGTACATGGCCCCCTCAGGAGTCAATTCTGCATATCAGTCTCTTAGACATCAGGACGGTTTACCTTGCTGTACAGTTTTTTGCACCTCAGGTCAGAGGAAAGGTGGTACCAGTCAGAACAGACAACACTACCACCATGTAGTACATCAACAAACAGGGAAGCACCAAGTTGACCTTACTGTGTAGAGAGGCTATGAAGGTCTGGCACCTTCTTACTCCCTGTGGATGTCTCTGTCAGCAATCCACCTGCCAGGGAAAGGACAACATTCTGGCAGACTCCCTCAGCAGAATCAGTCAGAACAACCACGAGTGGTCTCTGAACACACAAGTACTGGCATCAGTATTCAGGTGGTAGGGCACACCAGAGAAAATCTCTTTGCCTCCACAGACAACCACCAGCTGCCACATTTCTGTTGCAGACCTCCAGCTCGGGGTAATGCGCCAGTGGATGCCCTAACTCTGGATTGGTCAGACAGATTCCTTTATGCCTCCCCCCCCCTTTCCCTCTGTTGCTCAGAGTTCTCATAAAACTCAGGTCACAACCAGCAACAATGATCCTGGTGGCACTGGTCTGGGCAAGACAGCCATGCTATTCCCTCCTGCTAGCCCTAGCAGTGTCACAGCTGATTCACCTCCCTCAGGCACAATCTCCTGACATCCTCGCAAGGCAGAATACTGTAACTCAGTCTCAGGTCTCTCCACCTGAAAGCCTGGCTGTTGAAGACTTAAAATTAGCTACTCTGCACCTCTCTGAAGAGGTCCTGAATGCCCTCAGGGTTTGCTGGAATCACTTATCCAGGAAAACTTATGCCTCCAAATGGAAGAGGTTTTCAATCTGGTGTAGACACAGAAGTGTTAATCCCTCCTGGGCTGGGTTACATGTTCTTTTGGATTACCTGGCCCACTGGCACTCACTAGGCCTTAGGCCTTCTACCTTGAAGGTACACCTAGCTGCAATTTCAGCATATATTTCAGCTGGTAAGGACATGTCTATGGCATCACACACTGTCTTCAGGAAGTTCTTTAAAGGACTCTTTCACCTCTATCTTCCCATTAGGGAGCTAGTCCCATCCTGGAACCTAAAGATTTGTATTGCCAGGCTCATGGAAGGCTCCTTTGAACCTATGGCAACTGCAGACCTAAAATATGTTACGTGGAAGACTGTCTTCTTGGTAGCCATTGTCACAAACGCACTCAGCAGCTCAGGCTCTCTGCTCCCACGGTGCCAAACTCCGAGCGCCGTATTGTGAACAGGTAACAGACAGGGTAACCCTCCTGTCTGCTCGTGTCTCCGAATCACCTTTGGTCTCAAATTCTGGGGGGATTCAAACTGTGAACCTTATGCCAGCGTACCCAAATGTACAGGCTCAGATAATCTGCTCTTTGCAGGGATGCCAGATATCTTTCACCTAAGGGCACCTAACCAGGTATCCAAAATGAACCCTTAAAAACTCTATAAAAGACTTTAGGTATATTTTTACCTTTTCTGTTTAGTAACACCATCAAGTTTATGAACAGTTTTTGTCAGTCTTAACCCTCTATAAGTCACATGCAAAAAGTACTTCGAAGACACATCCAGGCAGTCTTTCAAAATAATATTTTTACTAAAATGGATAAAAATATGTAAAATGTAAACATTGAACACTTTATCACAAAGCATACAATCATTTAAAAGAAAAGCAAAGAAAACTACAGACAAACTCCTACCAATATACAGTTAGACTTTTTCCATCTAATGTATTACCTCTATAGTGCTTATGTTTGATCTTGTTCAAGAGCCCAAAAAGATATGTCACAAAGATCAGACACAAGTCCTTGTTTAACTGGGTCTCTCTCACACACCCCTTCTGTGATGTCATCTAGCTCCTCCTTTTAGAATATAAAAAATATAATTACAAACAATGATCTTCCTGTCAGGAGATATTTTAAATACTGTGACGTCAGCAAAAACTAATTTCCCAAATTATGACAGTCTTTAATCAAGCCTTTCCTTTTATCTTGTGTGGTTTCCTGTTCCCAAAGCAGGTAAAAGATTTTACAACTTTTCACACCATAGTGTTATGACATGTTTTTCCTCTAAGATGTCATAAAAGTTTACAAGCCCTATATCCTGGCAGCTGGGTCAGGTCTAATTAACATAGGAAAACAGGAGACCTGTAATTAAGTCTCTCTAGTCTTTTAGTTACCTTCTAGTTTCAGGTTAATATATCCTGTTATTTCCACTAAAACGTGGGGGGGGCACCTATAGCACAGGATGTCTCATTTGAGACACTCACATACCACATTCTATATTACAAATATCATAGAACAATCATAATCAGCTGGCCAAACGTCACAATCCTCCCCACCTAGACTGAATTTGGGGACTCTATCCGCTGCATGGGATAAGCTTCCCAAATCAGTTCACTCCTCATACAGACGCGACAATCCATCTGTTTTCTGATTGGTCGCTCCAGCCCTATGTAAGATTGTCATGTCATACTCTTGCAAGGCAAGACTCCATCTTAACAGTCAACCATTAGTTTTTCCCATTTGTGTCGTCCAAACCAGTGGGTTGTGGTCAGTTTGTACCTCAAAATGCTGTTCATATAAGTATGGCTCTAACTTCTTTAGGGCCCACACTGTGGCAAGACACTCGTTTTCCACAGTAGAGTAAGCCTGCTCCCTGGGAAGTAACTTTTTACTCAGGTACACTACCGGGTGATCTTTCCCTTGGTTGGATGTCTGACTCAGTACTGCCCCAATACCCTCGTCTGAGGCGTCAGTCTGGACTATAAAGGAGCTGCTGTAGTCAGGACTCGTCAATACAGGAGCACTACACCGTGCCTCCTTCAGTCTGGTAAATGCTTTTTTCACAGGCTGGTTCCCAGGTAATTTTCTTTGGCATCTTTTTCTTTACCAGGTCAGATAGGGGAGCAGCCAGGGCACTGTAATTGGGTACAAATTTCCTATAGTACCCTGCTGTCCCAAGAAAACTCCTGACATGCTTCTGCATTTCTTGTCTGGGCCGTGCCTTGATCACCTCTATTTTTACTTGGTTAGGACAGAGCTGTCCCTGGCCTACAACATGCCCGAGGTATGCCACTTCAGCCATGGCCACCTGGCACTTCTGAGCTTTGACAGTGAGCCCAGCCCTCTGTATCCTGCCCAGCACTTCCCTCAGGTGGGACAGGTGTTTCTCCCAGCTGGCACTAAAGATGACACTGTCATCCAGGTATGCCATGGCGTACTCCACAGCACAATTTAACACCTGGTTCACCAACCTTTGGAAAGTGGCCGAGGGCGTTCTTCATTCCAAAAGGCATTACTGTAAATTCAAATAAGCCTATTGGAGTGATGAAGGCCGACCTCTCCCTAGCTCTGTCAGTTAACTCGACCTGCCAATACCTGTTTGTCAGGTCAGTAGTCGTAAGGTATGTCACCCCTCCCAACTTGTCCCGGAGTTTTTCCGTCCGGGGCATCAGGTGGGGCATCTGACTCCATCCACACAGAAATGAGTAGAGCCATCTGGCTTGGGCACAAGGACTACAGGTGAGGCCCAGGGGCTGTGGGATCTCTGGATTGCCTCTAAATCAAGCATTTCCTCCACCTCCCTCCTAATGTCCTTTTGGACAGCCTCTGACACCTGATATGCTGTCCGCCATATAGTTGTCTATGTCCCTGTCTCTACATCGTGCGTCGCTAAGGGGGTTTAGTCCAGGCTTGGCGCTAAACAGTGGGGCAAAGTCTGCTAAAAATCTCCCTTACTTCCTGGATCTTATCCGGGGCCAGCTCGGGAGACAGTTTAATTGCCTCCACAGAGGACTCCCGCTTGGTTTCTTCCAGCAAGTCCAGAAAGGGGTCTCCTTCATCCGTCCCCTCCCCAGGACTACATACTGCAAACACCATATCAGCCCTGTTAGCATATGGCTTCATCATGTTGACGTGGTACATTCTTTCTGTCTGTCTTCTGTCCGGTAACTCTATGATATAGTTCACGTCATTTACCTTCCTAACTACTTTGTACGGACCTGTCCACTCAACCTGCAGCTTGTCTTTCTGGACTTGAATAAGAACCAGGACTTCCTGACCCACCATGTACGAGTGAGCTCTGGCCCTGCGGTTGTACCACACTTTTTGTTTCTGTTGGGCAGCTGCCTGGTTGCTCTGGGCTGTCCCCATAAGCTTCTTCAGCCTTTCCCTAAACCTAAGGACGTAATCCACTATGGGAGTTCCCTGGGTGGCGTGCTTGCCTTCCCAGTTCTCCCGGATCAAGTCTAGGGGCCCACGTACCCGGCGTCCATATAAGAGCTCGAAGGGGGAAGGTCCTGTCAACTCTTGGGGCACCTCCCTGTATGCAAACAACAGGTGGGGAAGGTATTTCTCCCAGTCCCTCCCATGCTGTTCAGCAAATGCTTGGAGCATTGACTTCAGGGTACCATTAAATCTTTCCACAAGCCCATTGGCTTGCAGGGGATAAGGTGTTGTGCACCTCTGCAGCACCCTGCACTTCTCCCACAAACATTTCATCAGGTCCAACATGAAGGAACCCACTTGATCGGTGATAACCTCCTGCGGAAACCCAACACGGGAGAAAATCCCAAGTAAGGCATCTGCCACTTTGTGTGTCCTCAATAGGATAGGGCGACTGCCTCAGGGGTACTGGGTGGCATAATCCACCACAGTCAGGGTGAATCTCTTCCTGGAGGAGCTGGGAGTATTTAAAGGCCCCACAATATCCATTCCCACCCTCTGGAATGGCTCCTCCACTGTGGGCAATGGAATTAGGGCGGCTTGGGTTTTCTGACCTGCAATATTCCTTCATCTGCTGGGTGAAGTTGGGCCAGTAGAAATTCTGGGCCAACCGCTACGTAGTGCGCACGATTCCCAGATGACCAGACAAGGGAATATCTTGTGCAATCTTGAGCAACTGCTCACGATACCCCTGGGGAACGACAAGCTACCTGCCTATCACCCCTCCCTCTGTCTTCATAGCCTGCGTATACATCAGTCCATTTTCCCAATAAACTTTACATTTACCATCACCTCCCTGTGCTCCGTTAGAGTCTGCCCAAGCCCTCAGCTTCTCTAGACTTGGGTCACTTTTCTGAGCAGTTGCAAACTCCTTACACATTCCCAAGGCATGGGACAGGTTCTCTTCAGTCTCTAAACTAGGGTCCCTAGCACTAGCGTCAGGGCACTCAGGATCACTGTCATCCCTAACCCTCTGACAGTGGGTCATCCCTCCTCCTTTGGAGTAACCTCCATAGCTGTGTGGTTAACTGCTACTGGGGACATTTCTACCCCCTTTTCATTAGTCTCCATATAAGGAGACACAGGCTGGGGAGCCAGCCTCCCAGTGGTTTCCACAGTGGCTTCTGTGGGGTCCAGGGAACTTCAGTTTTCCCTTGCCGCTTGGCTATGGGTAACTGCACACACTATCCCTTGTTTGAGATTGTTGCCAAGAATTACATCAACTGATAAAGTTTTGGCTGCAGCCACCTGTTGCACAGTTCCCCCAGTTTCACCCCAGTCTAGGAGAATACTAGTGAGGGGCAATGTTTTCTCCTCATCAGTAAAGTCTTGTACAGTTACAAATTCATTGGGTATAAGCTGACCAGGCTCTACCAAATCCCCTTTTACCAATGTCAGGGATGTCCCTGTGTCCCTTAACCCTTGTGTCCGTACACCATTCACCGTGACTGGGTGCATGTGTTCCCTCATGTTCACAGGCATGCTTCCAGGGACACACAAACAACCCACTTCTTTCCTAGCTCCATTCTGCGTATTGCTCACCCTTTTGGGACACTGTCTGGCAGTATGTCCAGTTTCTTTACAGACCCAACGTTCGTTTCTTTTCTCAGAGAAATATTTTCTCTGAAACCTGTGGATAACTGTTTCGGTGGAGGCAGTGAGGGTTTTAGGTGCCCTGAAGGCGCTTTTCCCTTTCTACACTGCCACATCCTCCCCATTCGCTCTCAGAGCAGGTCTGCTCTTGGCATAGAGGTCCGAGAGTTCAGCAGCCTCTTTCACTGTTTTGGGATCTCGGTCCTCCAACCAGGTTTTCAGCTTTGCTGGGCATGCCCAAAAAAACTGTTCTAACAAAATAGCATTTTCAATTTTATCTACAGAGTTTGCTTCAATTCCTTCCCACCAATGTTTTAAAAACTGACGTCGTTTCATGGCTAGCTCCTCATAGCTCATATCAGGGCTTCTCCTGAGCTTACGGAGTTTAGCTCTGTATGCTTCTGCAGTTAAATCAAACTTTTTTAACAGTGCAGCTTTAAGTTTGCTGTAATCATTACTGTCCTCATTGTTCATTTGACCCAGTGCATCCCGAGCTTTCCCGGCAAGTAGTAGGGATAGCTGGAAGCTGCAGGAACCTCTAATAATTTTTGCCTGAATACAAACTTTTTCAAAGGAATTTAAAAAGGCATCCATATCCTCCTCCTCTTTAAATTCAGCTATCAATTTGTAACCCAGTTCTGTAGTTCCAGTTAAACCCAAGCCACGTACCTGCTCTGGTGCTGGTGGTTGGAGTCGTAACTTCTCCAGTTCATGTCGCCTCCTCTTGCTGTTCATGGTCCCTCTTCTCCTTTGAGGCTCGCTGGCACTCACATGCTTTACGGTCAGCCTCCCGCTGTTCCCGGTCAGCCTCTTGCTGTTCTCGCTCCCTCTTCTCCTCTGCGGCTCATTTCTCTCGCTCAGCGTCTCTCTGGAACTCCAGCTCCATTCTGGGCAACTCAGTCTGCAGCCTGATTGCTTCTGGCTCCAGAATGCCAGTGACCGTCCCCTGCTGCTGTGACCCTTCGCTGGCACTGGCCCTGCTGTCATCCTCACCAGATCTGGACACTGAACTGACCGCTGGCTCCTCTATGCTCAAGGTTTGGTCCTTTACAGTCACAGTCAGTGACTCGATGCTCTGGGAATCTGCTGCCATCAGGGCATCCATGAAGTTCTGCATGGTGGGTCTCCTCTCATACAGGACTCCTCTGTCCTGGCACAACTGCCTCAAGTAGTCTACAGTGAGCCCGCCGTAGTTGAAAGCCATCTTCTTCCCTAACTACGGCTACTCTAACTTGCACTTTAGAAAAAAAATAAAACAGGTAGGGACTTGACTATAAGCAAAATTATATAGTTCTGTTTCCTTTGTAAAAATAAATCACTGCCTTTTTTTTTTTTTTGCAAGTGAGCTGTACAATATTAAGCTAACACACTGAACAGTTAAAGCTTGTGTTACCAAATTTGATCCGCACCGCTGCCAACCAGTCTGTCACAAACACACTCAGCAGGTCAGGCCCTCTGCTCCCACAGTGCCAACCTCCAAGCACAAGAGTGTGCACAGGTAACAGACAGGGTAACCCTCCTGTCTGCTTGTGGGTCCGAATCACCTTTGGTCTCAAGTTCTGGGGGGATTCAAACTGTGAACCTTATGCTAGCGTATCCAAATGTATAGGCTCAGATAATCTGCTCTTCGAGGGGATGCCAGATATCTTTTGCCTAAAGGCACCTAACCAGGTATCCAAAATGAATCCTTAAAAACTCTATAAAAGACCTTAGGTATATTCTTACCTTTTCCCAGTTTAGTAACACCATCAAGCTTATGAACAGTTTTTGTCAGTCTTAACCCTATATACGTCACATGCAAAAAGAACTTCGAAGACACACCCAGGCAGTCTTACAAAATAATGTTTTTACTAAAATGGATAAAAAAGAAAACTACAGACAAACTCCTACCAACGTACAGTTAGGCTTTTTCTGTCTAATGTAGTACCTCTATAGTGCTTATGTTAGATCTTGTTTCTTAACAGCCCAAAAAGATATGTCACAAAGATCAGACACAAGTCCTAGTTTAACTGTGTGTCTCTCACACACCCCTTCTGTGATGTTATCTATCTCCTCCTTTTAGAATATAACAAATATAATTACAAAAAATTATCTTCCTGTCAGGAGATATTTTAAATACTGTGACATCGGCAAAAACTAATTTCCCAAATTATGACAGTCTTTAATCAAGCCTTTCTTTTGATCTTGTGTGGTTTCCTGTTCCCAAAGCAGGTCAAAGATTTTACAACTTTTCACTCTATGGTGTTATAACATGTTTTTCCTCTAAGACATCATAAAAGTTTACAAGCCCTATATCCTGGCAGCTGGGTCAGGTCTAATTAAGACAGGAAAACAGGAGACCCTTAATTAAGTCCTCTCTAGTCTTTTAATTACCTTCTGGTTTCAGGTTGTTATATCCTATTTCCACTAAAACCTGCAGGGGGAGGGGCACCCATAGCACAGGATGTCTCATGTGAGACACTCACATACCACATTCTATATTACAAATATCAAAGAACATTCATAACCAGATGGCCAAGCGTCACAGCCATTACTTCAGCTAGGTGAGTAAGTGAGCTACACTACAGGTCCTGTGCACAGATGTGAATTACATCTCCTTCCACAGAGATAAGGTGGTGCTCAGGACTAATAGGAAATTCCTTCCTAAGGTGGCTTCAGACTTTCATCTGGATCAGTCCATAACACTGCCAGTCTTTGTCACTGTCAGTCCTAGCTCAGGCAAGCAGAAGTTGCATAGCCTGGATGTCAAGAGGGCACTCTGCCATTACCCAGACCTCCAGGCCAGAACACACTCAGCTGTTCCTCACTTATGGGGAGGTGGGTAAAGGTAAACCAGCTTCCAAGAGAACTGTTGCATGCTGAATAGTGGCCTGCATTCAGTTCGGTTACAATAAAGTTGGCAGCAGCCTCCCCTGGATCTCAGGACGCATTCTACCCGGGGTACAGCTGCATCAGTAGCTGCAGCAAGGGACATACCTTTACTGGAGATTTTGCAAAGCAGCTACATGGAAAACTGTTCACACTTTCACCAAGCACTATTGCTGGGACATACAGTCCAGAAGTGATGCCATATTTGGCACTGCAGTCCTGCAGAACCGTTTCCCTAAATATATTCTGTACCCAATTTCCAAAGGTACTGCTTGTTAGTCTGCAATAGTTTAAGCATACTGAGGGATTCGTGGGGTTTGAAGAAACAATTACTTACCATAGTAATCTTGTTTCTTCCAGGGGATCCCCAAGTATGCTTAAAGCTCCCACCCTGCTCCCCCTCCAGAACCAGGAAAAAGGGGCTTTTTATTCTGCATCCCTGTTGGTCACTAACTGTTCTGTACTTTTTCTAGTCACTAGTATAGTTTTGAACCAGTGTGTACTGTCTTCTTTGTCCCTTCTTTCAGGGACCCATGGTTTTGGAGTTTTTAATGTGGGATTAATTTTTTTTTTAGATGAGCTAGTTAGAGGATCATCACCCTGTTGGGCTTTGTAATGAATCTGAACATTTCTCAGAACGCAGCAGTTACTGGGGCAGCAGTTTGAAATTGACATGAGCCAATGAGGGTTCCATCATTTACATACGTTCCATTCTCTCCGGGTCGGTTCAACACAGGAGGCTGACTGCAGTAGTTTAAGCAAACTGAGGGATCCCCAGGAAGAAACAAAATTACTGTGATAAGTAATTTTTTCCTTTTGTGTCATCCAAGGCTGATCTTGCTGTGGCATTCAAGCCCTATGCCAGATCATTCTCTGCTGTCTCTGCCAATACCAGTACCAGAATTGTATTCTGAAGTGCATTCTGGTACTGTGCAATATGTGCTGAATAAGCTGCTTGCCTGATAAGCAGGGAGGCTGTTGCATAAACATTTTTTTGGTCGCAGTATCCACATTTTTAGAGTCATTCTCAGAGGGCTGCACAGATAGAATGATTTTTCTCTCTCACAAGCAGTAGTTTTGACCGCTCTATGATGGTCAGGATGGGCATTCAGATATTCCACTCCCTGCTTGTCCACCTGATATTTTCTCTCAATTTTTTTTTACTGATGGCCGCAGCTGAAGGGGGTGTAGCCATGATTTTTGCTGTGGCCTGCTCAGGTAGAATCTGAGGTAATACAGTAGGCAGGGAAAAAAACAGGCAGACTAGGTGGGCCAAGCGGTCCTAATCTGCCTGCAAATTCTATGTTAAGTGGTGTATAGATGAGAAGTAACAACCTTCTTGGTGGAGCTACTCCAAACATGCCCATAGAATCAGCATCCTCTTCATCTTCCTCTGTTTCTAGCGGGGGGATGTTGAGGGTATCAACCATTTGTCAGACGAATGAGGAAAAAGATTAGTAGTCCGCATTTCGCCTTGCAGGAGGTTTGAAGTCTTACTCAGATGCGCCCTCTAATTCCATGGGGTCACCTTCCTCCATTTGCCCATAATATTCTTCCTATTCCTCCACAGGCAGATAGGTTGGAGCCTGAGCCTTTCAGGGAAGGTGGCAATTATCTTATTTAAAGTAAAGAGATGATGTTTTGAAAAAACGTTGTGTGCTTCATAGCCTGCTACCCTGGGGCGGTGATAACCCCTCTGTGTTAAAATTATAAACTGTAACACAGTCCTGTAAGTTTGGGTAGGGATCGTAACTCTGGCCAAACTGCCAGCCAGCCGATCCCTTCTCACTTCCTGGTCTGCCTGCTCCACTCCCATGTTTTGTGACATGTGACTAGAGAGAGTGCATAGAAGTCTATGGGGTTTATTTTCATTACGTTTTTACCGAACTTTAAGCTATCTTTTGATAAAAAATGAGCCCCCGCTCAACTAATAAGATCCCTATTAGTTGTGCAGTGACTTTCATTTTTATCAAAAGGTAGCCTAAAATTTGGTTTAAAAAAAAAGTTCTGAAAATGAGCCCCATAGACTTCTATGGGGTGCATCCCCGAGCTGTCACTGGTGACAGGTCACAAACCGTGGGCGTGCGAATCAGACCAGGAAGTGGGAAGGGACTGACTGGTTGGCAGTTCGGCCAGAGTTATGATCTCTTCATAAACTTACAGGATTGCATTACAGTTTATAATTTTAACTCAGAGGGGCTGTCACTGCCCAAGCATAGCAGGCTATGAAGCCTGCTCAGATATCTCACACCTTTACTTTAAATTTTCCATTGTATGGACCACCTGGAAAAACTGCCTCATTTTTGATATGTACTCTATGGCATTTTATCTATGCCATCTGCCTACTCCTTTCTCCGTTCAGGAGAAGTGGCAGTGACATCATTTTCTTTCAATTTCTTTTTGGCAGACACTGTTTCCAGTGCCTACTCTGAGACTCTCTTATTTTTATTTTTGCCATCGCTGGATTCAGGGTTCCCCTTTTTGGACACCCTGATGATATCTGAACCACCTTTACCAAGCTTTTCTGATGGCTCTGTAGATTCAGCTTTTTTCTTTTTACCTTTTATGTTATTTGCTGCTTTACATGAGGAAATGGACCCTTCTGATGTGTGCTTTCCACCATCATTGGGAACACTCTCAGAGCCTTTTTATTATTATTATTAGATGTCACAGAGGCAGACTGAGAAGGCATGCTTCTTTTTGAATTTTTTTTTTTTGCCTTTTTAATGAGGTTTTTGGGCAAAAAATATGACAAGACTTAAAATTTACAAAGTTGTGTTGTGGACCTAAACACTTTAAACAAAGATCATGACAGTCTGCCCGTGCCAGGAGCTGGAAACAACTTTTACAGTTTTTTGCAACTTTCCCAATTTTTTGCAGGTCCACATTCAAGAAGGCCTCAAACCACAGCTTTGTTGCCCTGATTTTGGGATACGGTAAAACTTTAGTCCCATAGTAGTTCACGTTTTATTGAATGTTGTCATGACTGTAATTCATATGCTGTGAGTTATGTATATGAATGGATTTTTATTGTACTTGTGTACTATATACTTTGTGTATATGTATTGTTGGTATTTGTAAAATAGATAACTTTATTGCTCATGGTACCCACTGTAAATGAGCCGTGTTGCTCAGTTAGGGTCTGACCATGTTCATGCTTTTCTTTTGATTAACATGAATAAAAATGCTTACTACTTACTACTACTACAACACAAGGTCTGTCTGACATACCAGTATGAGGGAACCTTAAATAGTTCAAAATGATTCTCAAAAAGAGTACAGTACAAGAGCCCAATAGTAAAAAAAAAAAAAAACAGCTCTCGTTCTGAAGAAACTGTGCCAAAGGCCAAATCGTGTCTCCTGAAAGAGGAACAGATTAATTAAAGTGAAAGAGCACAGACAGAAACAAACTGAAAGCGCTTTGTTCTCTGTAAATGGGATTAATTAAAAACACTAAAGTACTGCTGATTTTGATAAAAAGTGGTTCAGTAGCTAAAAGTGAACAAAAATTAAAATGGTAGCCAACCAGGATATTCCTGGAAATCAGTCAGGAACCAGGAACATCATAAATTACTGAAAACCCTAGCTAAGTGCAGAGTAATTGAAAAAACTAAGATGCACATTTAAAGAGCTAGTATACTGCCTAAAACTAGTATTCATTTTTATGTTTGCTTGCACGCAAAAATAACCCTGTGGAAAAAAAAACGGTCCCTCGCTGTTTCTCTTGCCCCTCCCCCAACCCATGCCCGCCCTCTGTGTACCCCACCTCCCCACACACCCCTGCAATTTCAGCTATTGCTTCTAGTGAGCTTAATACCTTCACCTTTTGGTGTGAGCAAAGAGTAGGGAGGGAGCCAAGATGGTGTATCGTAGTTAGGTGTCAGATTGGGAAAGTGTTTGCTGGGTGTGCAGACCATGTGAAGCTGTGTGAAGCCTTCTGATTGTGTTTCACTTTCAGTATAGCTCAATTAAAATAATGGAACCCCGATCATCTGGACTCCTGATTATCCAAACTGATCTAATGTCTCCCAGGCAGTCTGGATAATTGGGATTCTACTGTGCTTGTTTCTCTTGATAAATGTTCCCTTGCATATATTTCTTTTCCTTGAGAACAGCCCGTTTTACAATTAAGCAGTAAAGCATGACGGGATGTGATACGGTGGGATAATGTCCCTCCTTGGATGGGTTGCAGCATGAGACAAAGCAGAGTGCTTCCACCATCTGTGAAGAGCCGTTAGCTCACCATAATGCACTCCCTGGAATATTGCGATTATGAAATGGGTTTAATATAGTACATTGATTTTTTGTTTAAAATATATACATTTTTTTTATTTCTTTAAGTATTTGAATTTAAGTTTAAAATGAAAAAGTAGTCTAACGTGGACAAAAGAGTTCATTTTAGACCGTCAGTAGGCGGTGCTGATACTGCATATAAGCAACAGTTTAGTAAGTGTAAAGGGAGGGTGGGCAGTGATCACAGACACTAGTATAGTGTCGGGAGCAAGGAGGCTGCCAGTCAGACTGGAGCGCCAATTTAGCATCGGGCATTGGGGCAGACTAAGCCCTGTTAGCCACTGCCAATTGTAATGATTTATCAGACTGCCATTGAGATCGAGAGAGGGGCAGGTAGTTGCTAGAATCATGAGCTAACCTGTCCATTTTTTCTTGATTAGCGGTTGTGGTAAACTGAAATCATGATTAAAAAAAACAAATAAAATTCACCATGGCCACCTCTGAGGACCACACCCTGGGGTGGGAAAAGGGAAGGGTCTAGTAGGGGAATAAAGGCCCCCTGCCCTCCCCCCACGCCACATCTGGGTCTCCTTGACTCCTCCTCCTGCACCTTGCCGTCTCCACCCCATGGGCCCTGACTGTCGAGTGAAGTATGTTACTCTCAGCTTGAGGGGAACCGGGAGGTCACTCCTATGGGGGATAAGCCATGGGTTACAGTCCAGGTACCCAGTGGGTTGTCAAGCAAAGCCTGGTGTTGAGTTGGATCAGCAAGGGGATGTCACGTGGCTGGTAGAAGGTTTGGGCAGGTGGAAGGAGGTCTGGGCAGCTGGCAAGGCAAAAATGAGGGACGAAAACAGAAAGTTAAAAAAAAAAAATTAAGCTGTTCGAGTCGAGTGGGAGCAGAACTGTTTAAGGAGTAGGTGCAGAATGGTTTCTGAAATCGGAGCCAGACCAGTGGTATCAGCACTACAGTAGGGTACTGTGTAGGACAAGCAGTCAAATTTATTTGGGGAAATCTCTCCGTTTGCTAACAGCGTATTGGTATTTCTTATGTGCAGAGTCCTGATTACCAGGAGTTACTTTTACCCTGGCTCTTGTGCAGTGGAATCCTCAGCCCCAGCCTCTGTTGCATCTAGTTTTACTGTCTGCCAGTGTACAGGTAAAACTTCTGCACTGACGCACTAGTCCTCTCTCTTGTCAGGTGAAGACCATCACCCTTTGAGAAGCCTTCTGTCTAGGCCCCCCCAATCCCCTATAAAGGGGTGCCCTTGTTCCTGACATCACCCCTTCAGTTACCTGTTGAACTGCTCAGTCTCTGCCTCCCTTACTCTGTCACTCCTACAGTCCCTACCACTGACAGGAAGGACCTTAGAAAACACTGAGGAAATCAAGAGCTTCTTCAGTCTGTTCCTCAGCCTCTGGAAGTCTGTCTTCACCTTCTTCACAGGTCAATACCCGAGTTCATTGGTAATAATGTGTATCAGCAATCCCTGCTCCCCCCACTGCTATCCTCTATAGCCTATCCCAATCTCTGACAGCTGATGCTCCATGCAGGCATCTGACCACCCCCCTACCCCTTACCCCACCCTTACCTCCACCCCTCTAACCACAGAGCCTGCTGTCACTAGAATCCTACGTGCTACCCCCTCAGCCCCCTGGGTGTCACCAAATCTCCCTTCTCATCAGTGCCAACTGACCCATGGTCACCCCTGCTTGAGTCAGGCACATGTGCCTCTTTCTGGGGCACAGAGTGGTTGTCCTCTTTAATTATTGTTTGAAAGTTGGCTCAGACGCATTGTTAGACTGTCTTTAGACAAATTATATAGCTAACAACCTTTATTTTTTCTGTGTTAGTTTTTGACATTATTGTTCATGCTCAGCTTTAATCCAGAAAAAATGTTTTTTTTTTTTCAGCTATTTTTTTCTTCTTCAGTGAACTGCACATATGCCTGGTTTTAAAACTTTATAACCTTACAGCTTAGAAAACAAAGCATAATTTTTTTTTTAAATGACAAAAAGGCCCTACTCTAGGACAAGATCTTAATGAACCTGTAAGTTTCATCATTTAAATTTGTCCAGTTTTTGCACTAACCAGTAGCGAAAAAAAGTCTTAGTTTGGGCTTTTTTGCATAATTTTGCTGATCAGTAGCTTTCAAACTACTGAGTGGATTTACATTTTCATTAAAAATCCAGTTTAGAAATGAGATCAGTTCATTACTTCTGTTAAGCGGACATTAGGGTCATGATTCTTTTGTGCAGGTGCCCTCATGCGTTCTGCCTGAAGCAGTAGTTGAGTTGTAACTTTTCATCCAAGGCCCTGCAGACCTAAGTGAAGCAGGATATGAGCCATAACTTTCTTCACACATGGCCCAGTGAGCCTTACACAGAGCAGGAGATGAGTCATACCTCTGCGGGCCCTGCATGAAGCAGGATATGAGTCATAATAACTTGCTTTTCGCAGGGCCCCTGACCTGTAACTTGAAGCAGAAGACCCATGGGTTATGGCCCCCAGACTTGTAGCTTGGGTCTTGGAAAAAAAAACCAAAAAAAAATATTGCCACAGTTGCTGCCTTTTGTCGCTTTGGAACTCTAACACTGTATTAACAGTTTTTCACAAGTGAATTTCCTTACCTTTTTGTTTAATTGCACATTTTTTATTGTCCACTGCCAGCGGAACTTGATGGCGGTGATACCAACCATCCATGCTCTGTCCTCCCTTCTTGAGGATTATACTGGGCGGCAGTGGGGGGCTTGAGTTTTTTTTGTATATGTATTAGGTGCCTAGTTTTGGGCCCCGATCCTCATCTCTGAGGACACCGGCACAAGGGCTAGAGTCCTGGCTGTAGACGTGCTAGTGCATGTCTCTGCCAAGCGCCTAATGGCGTCCTCCCCTCACTGTAAGTCCCGTGCCACTGCCCGAACATCCACAGGTGGCAGGAACGGGAGGGTGCAACAGCCCTCCCCCCTCGGAGGAGAGTGTCCTATGGGACACTCAAGCCTCCTCCCCGACGACCCTGGCTCATTCCTGAACTCTGGTCACTGGCGTCGCGAGCAAGAAGGTGTAGTTGTAATTTGCTTTTCGCCGGACACAAGTCCAAATCCGTTTCATGCAGGGCCTGTCCTAATTTGCTTTTGTAGGACATGGATCCTTGCTCGGGTCATGCTGGATGTGACTCCCCTAACTCATTTTCCACAGGGTCCTTTTGACTCGGTGCGTAGAAAAATATGAGTTCTAACTTGCGTTGTGCAAAACAGGAGATGAGAAAATGAACAAAATTACAATGCTCCCTCGCTATAACAAACAAAATGGAGTCCATAAGCACAGTTTGTTTTATTGCTTTGTTTGTAACATTGAGGGACACCAGAATGAAAACACATAAAGACATGGTAACACTGTTATTTACTGCATGTAACTTTATCCCCGTAAACCACAGTTATATTGTGTCGGTGTCAGTGGCTCAGTAGGTAGCACACTCGCCTCTGAGGCCGGGAGGTCAGAGGGCTGTGGGTTCAGTTCCCACATCTGGCACTTGGGTTAATATCCTAGTACTGACACTGTAGTGCAGCATGAGAGGGGTGCTGCACTTCTGAGGTGCCGTCTTTTGGATGAGTCATTAAACCGAGGTCCCATCTGCCTGGATTGGTGATAGTTCAGGTGGATGTTAAAGATCCCATGGCACTTATCGAAAAGAGCAGGGGAATTTCCTCGGTGTCCTGGCCAAGTTTCCCTCATTCACTAAAATACCACCAACAGCTTAATCTGGTTCAGGGTCAGTTGGCATTCATCTGTATCCCCCTCCCCCGGATCGTGCCTGAAAATAGGCAGGATTTGTCTAGTGCACTTACCCGATCAACAAAAACTAAATTAATAAATAAATAAATAAATACTGTGTTCTTTTTACCTGTATTGCACCTGTATGTTACCACTGTTGTATCTCACACTGTAACCATGTCTACCCTCCCTGCAACGAGGTGCCTTTGTAAATGAGTCCCTGACTCAAAGGTTGTAAATCCGACTTTCAAAATAAATAAATAAACACTGTAACACAAAAGTACTGTTTTGTGTTTAAAACAATTTTTTTTAATTGCAGAGTGCAGACACACACTTATCTTAAAACCAGGGATAAATACATACTATAGCAGTTAATAGTTGTAAATCACAGTACTATACTTCTAAATACTTTTGTCTCATTTCTAAATCACGTGCCCACTGGAGCTTTGGCCCCCCACTCCCCCCGACCATGGTCTTTTCAGCACTGTAAATGGGAGCCTAAGCATATAGGTTCAAAACTTACTGACCTTAGCCTGGCTGAAAATTGATGCTGTGAGTGATACACCTGAGAGGTGGAAGCCTGTTAGTGAGTGGGTAAGTAACTTTAGCTTAAGGAATGGAAGTATGGGAGTACAGGAGCATGCAAACTGCAACTGCTGACTAAGCTTAGCTGTCTTGATTAAGCTGAACAAGTCTGAACTATTTCTCAGCTGCCACTAGAGTGGGCAGCAGCACAAGCTGTGCAGAGAGACGGCAGTGTCAGGAACACAGGGAGACCCTCCTGGTACTGTCTTATCCTGGGAGAAAACGCAAATGTGTGGTGCTTTAATTAGGCTGAAAAAGATATTCCCAGTTTGGATTACTGTAGTAAGTGACGCTCCTCGACTCCCATAGTTGCTCAGCAGTTTCAGATGTTCAGTCAGGAGCCCTGTGGCTCATCCATAAAATACCCAAGGTTTCGTTATACTGGGGTTCAGTATAGCGAGGGAGCACTGTATTTTTATTAGTTGTGTTCCCAACATTTGTCTTGTGTTTTGCACCTTTAAACATTTTATTTGTGTAGAATGAGAAATGTTTTCGTGCCCGTTTTTTACAATTCCCATGCAAACATGTGAAAATATAATTTGTGTCATGATTATTTTTAACTTGGTGTTTTTTTTTTCATCCTGCATTACGAAGCACACACACGGTCTGTTGTGCATGAGCTGAGTTTGTTAAAGTCAGTCGCAGTGATTTTTCATGGGACTCAGGAACATTTCTGTTCCTAATTAACATACTAAGTGTAATTAGTTTCTTGAAAAGTCTGCTCATACAGGAGTCTTGTTAATTGTCCTCTGACGTACCATGCCTAAGTCAGTTTTTACAGTTAAGTATTTTTTTTGAGTTAACTGTTAAAGATGTTGTTGGTAGGGGAGTAGCAGGACAGTAAAAATGTGTACACCAGGACCATGATTATTGCCCCATCTGGCACAATAAATACACATTTTGTACACCATGGCACTGGTTCTTGCACTCACCCTTGTTTTTCTTTAACTTTAACCAAGCTTGATTATGCTGTTCGGCATTCCCTGAAATTTTCTTCTTATAATTAAAAATAAGTAAACAAATAAAGGCTGTGGATCTCTGTGATGGAATACCACTAGTATCTTACATAGATACATAGACATTGACAGCGGAAAAAGGCCTCTTGGCTCATCCAGTCTGTCCACTGTATCTGACTGCTCTGCATTGGCCCTAATGGCTATCCCTCCCCTTAATTTCTGCTCCCCCTTTCTGACTAAACCCATAGCCCATATGCCTGTCTCATGTCTGCCTGAAACTGTTCACCAATTTGGCCGTTACCCTTTTCTTCCAGCTGCTTGCTCCACTTGCTCACCAATCTTTCTGCGAACAAGCACTTGCGGACATCTTTTTTTGCTTCTTCCTCCTGTTAGTTTGAGTTCCCCTTATCCGTGTGGTTGAGCTTATGGAGAGGAATACCTTGGTGTACACCCTGTTTATCTCATGCAGGTACTTCTGTATTGCTATCCTGTCAGCTCCTTCCCTTTTCTTCTTGATGGGGTGGGGGAGGGGTTCATGTCCAAATCCTCTCCCAGTCTCTCCTCATATGTTTTACCCCATTCCTAGGACTGTTTTGGTTACCCTGTGCTGTACTGCTTCCATTTTGTCACAGTTTTTCCTCAGATGTGGACTCTAGTACCTTGCGCAGTACTCCAGATGTGGTCTCACCAGTGACCTGTACAGTGGGTGGATCACCTCCCAACTTGTGCTGCTTATCCCCCTCCAGTACATTCCAGTATCCTGTGTTCCTTCCACATGGCTGTGTAAGGGGCTTTGTGTCTTTTGATACAGCAGACACTATCAGATAAAGTGTTGTACAACGCCATTTAACAGTTTGATGCCAGAGCTGATGTGCATTGAAGTATGAAACAGTACTGACATGACAAGGCTGTGTCAGCTTCACTCCACGCTTTCGTTTTAAAAATAGCAGATCTTACTTTGAGAGGTCTCGTGCAGTAGGTTTTCACATAAAGGACTGACCCACCAGGCGTCAGGACCCCACAGAAAAATTTCTAGCTAGCAGTCTCTGGCGGGGGACTGCCCCCACTTCAGGTGACTGACATCATGTGACATCAGAATAAAGGAGCGCTCCCCCACTCCCGTCTTCCATTTCTTTTCCACCATCAGCTAGTCAGAGTTCCTCATGGTAGAGTTCAATGCTCATCAGTCATTCTTCGGTCTAGTTTTCAAACTTTTAGACCCTATTTTTTCTCCTTTTCGACTAATCGTTCGATTCGCCATGTATGTCGTCCCTGATGCCCTTCAAATCACATAAGTGTAAGTGCGACTCGTGCGGCTCTCAACTGCCACACAAGGATGGCCATTCCTTGTGCCTCTTCTGTCAGGTCCAGACCACCCCATGGAGAAGTGCCAACACTGCCAACAGTTCAACTCCGCTACCTGGAAAAGAAGGCAGCAGTTACTGGAAGCCCATACTCTAAAGAAAAAGATGGCATCCATGGAGAAGGAGCTGAAGAAGTTAAGGCAGGCGTCCACTTCCCCCGAAGGTCACAAGAAGAAATGGGATAAAGAGAAGCATCGGGAGCAGGAGTCAGCTTCCACGGCTACCGTGGCTCTGGCTGGAGTCGTGGCATTGAAGGTAACATATACATTTTTTATGTCTATCTGGGCGCATCAGCTCAAGGGCCTTCTCCCCACCCTGCTGGACTGGGACCAGGCAGGTTTTGTGCGCAGCCGCCAACCCCATGATAATGTGTGTTGTGTTTTGCTGCTTTTAGACTATGTTCATCAGCATTCGATACCTCTGGTCCTGGCCAGCTTGGACGCGGACAAGGCCTTCGACTGTGTCATGGCCTTTCCTTTGGTTAATGCTGCAGGCTTTCAGCTTTCCCTTAAACTTTATTACTATGTTGCAAAAGTTACATCATTCGCTCCTTGCTTTTGTAAAGGTCAAAGGATCTCTTTCCACTTCATTCTGTCTAACAAGGGGCTTCTGTCAGCGATGTACCCTCTCTCCATTGCTCTTTATAATGAGCTGTTTGCTTCCTGTATTAGTCATTCACCTGTTACTCAAGGCATTCCTCTGGGGCTGGGACTACATGATCACGTTATTTGCTGTTGATATTCTGTTAACCCTTTCAGACCCTTCTACATTGCTCCCTGCGGTCTTCCCTTTCTTAGATACTTTTGAGTGGCTGGCTGGATTTTGTTTAAATAAAAGTAAAATCGAAGTCTTAGCCTTTTCTTATTCTCCATCTTCTTCCATCTTGGAATTATTACTGGTTTGATGGAACCAGAATTTTTGAAATATTTGACAGTGTCAATTACTAAGGCCCCAGAACATCTTGATTTGTTAACTTAAGAGCCTAGCTGATCCCAACCATTGGTCGTCTTTTAATCTTTTCTTTTTTCAGCAGGTGGACATTTATTAGACTTGATGTTCTCACGCAAATTAAATTTTCTTCAAACGCTATCCCATCACCCTTTTCAAAAATGGCACCATTTGATTCTTCCTTTTATTTGGAAAAGGCACAAACCTAGACTTCAGACTTCTTTGTTGTATCTTCCCCCTGCTCAAGGGGGGATTAATCTTCCCAAATCTTTGTTGGTACATTATGACTTACCAGCTGTACATACTTTGTCTCTGGACTGTGGCATTGTACCAGGCCCATTGGAAGGATGTTTAGTTTATGTTAAAGAACCATCATGATGTTGGCCACATTCTTTATTCTTCCCCTCCAGACTACTTACCATTTTCTAATTTCACCCGATTTACTGTTGAGGTGTTAAAAACCTGGCATAACATTTGGAGGAGTTTATTGGGGGATGAGAATCAATATTTGTTGGCTTTGGCTTGGAACCGACAAAACCCATTAAACACCTCTGATTCTTTCTTACGTTGGTGGGCCCAGTTCGGTCTTTATCTACATCGGGTGTTAAATAGTAGGGGAATTTGCTCCTTTACCGACCTTCAAACCATTTATACTGTAACCTACCTATATTGGATTATTATCGATATTTGCAACTGCAAACATGTATACAATCTCTACCCCCTTCGGGCAGGTGCCTCCCTGATCAGCACTTGCCTCTTTACTTGTCTCTTATCAAAAGGGTAGAGTCCAAGATAATTTAATTAGTACAATTTATTCTTCTCTTTGTTCTTTTTTTAAAGAGTCTACTTTTCCTATCTTTAACCAGTGGTCAACTGATATGCAACTGTCCTGTGACTCTGCTAAGTGGGAGAAATATTTTTTAGCTACATATAAGATTTCTGTGGCCCCATACCTTAAAGAATTTGCTTGGAAATGCAGGATGTGTTCTTCAAGACCCTGGTGCATTCCACTTCCTGTCTAGGTTCTCAGGCTGGTGCTTGTTGGAGGGCTTACGGTGAGCTGTGGGCAGACCATGTGCTTGTGTTTTGGTCATGTTCGCGTTTGTCTTCATATTGGTTGGCTGTTTCTTAAGTGATTGCTTCTTTGTTTGATTTTTCACTACCGTTATCTCCATCATTGACATTATTACAAATCCCTCCTACTGATGTATTGCTAAGAGTCCGGCAGTTCAGGTTGTTATTGATCCTTTTGATGTGTGCCCAAAAAAATCATTACTATACTGTGGCTCAAACTGCAACCCCCACAAGTCACACAGTGGATAGCTACTGGGGTCACTATTTATTGACATGAACATTGTATTTTTTGTTATTTAAATCGTAAGCCAGTTTTTGAGGAGATTTAGAGATGGTGGGTTCTTTATAAAGTTCAGTCAGACTCAGCTTTTGTCTCTTGATTCGGTCTTCCCTTCTTATTTATTTTTCCTGTGATGTTTGTGCTTTTATCTTATGGGACATCAGCTTTACATGGGGTTCCGTTCTTTCAGTTTTTTTCCCCTTTTTTTGTAGACCATGCCCTGCCTTTCAGCTTGCTTTATGTTTGATGGTTGGCAGTATTTTAGTGTTTTATCGTGATCTCTCTTTTTAGCTCATTATAATGTAATAGTCTACGTCTATTGCCTGTGACGTATTATCATATGAACATACGAAAATGCCAGCAGATACAGGCCATACAGTCTATCGAGTCTGCTTGATTGCGCAGCTACCAATCTAAACTACTGCAGCTGCCCCATGTTTTCTTCGCACCCCACTTTATATTGTCTTTAAAGGGGTTTGTGTTAGTATTGGTGATAGACTGTTTTTATACTTGTTTCTTACTATTTTATGGTTCTTATTGTTACAGTTTAGTATTTTTTCAATAAAATTATTGTTATAAAAAAGAACTACCTGATACTCCACCAATAGTTATTCTTCCCCTCCTGCCAGTCCTAGAGGATGCTACCGTGGCTGCCTGGCACAGGCCTAACATGACACCTGCCATACCTAGGAAGGCAGATAAGCTGTACTAGGCCCCCTCAGGCAAGCCCTTTTTTGCCTGACAGCTTGAGGCGGATTCTGTGGTAATCAGCGCGGCCCATGACAGGTCTAAGGTTCCAGAGCACCTCAGTTTCCTTCCTCCTGACAAGGAGTCCAGGAGACGTAATGTCTTGGGTGTAAGAAACTTTGCTTCCACTTCTCTAGAGCTGAGGATTGCAAATTACCAAGCTCACATGGTAAAATACCAGAATACTCTTTAGAGGAAGGCCAAGGCAGCCACCAGGCCCTTCCAGAGAGTACTGCCAAGCAGAAGATACTGAATGTCCTGTCTGTAGGTGCCAGCATAGGTAAACGTCTCCTAACCTCCACCTACGATATCTCTGATGCTTCTGCCAGGGCAGCAGCCTCTGCTGTTTGCCTCAGAAGGCACTCCTGGCTCAGAGTGGCTGGCTTTGCTAATGATGTGCAGCAATCCATCCTTTATGCACCCTTCAAGGCATATAAACTGTTTGGAAGAGATGTGCAAGACATTCTCTCCAACTTACAGGCCTCAGGCAGAACCCTGAAATCTCTCCAGTCCCTCTTATCATACCCAAACAAGGACTAGTCGTCTGGCCACAACCAGGTACCGGTATGCAGCTAGACAGCCAGGCAAGGGGAGAACAGCAACAGGCTTGCCCTCAGCAGGCTTCACCCCAGGTTCCCACTCAAAAGCCCTTAGAGGTGGCACTGTGGCAGAAGTCGCAGCAACCAACTCTGCCGGAATCCTTCGGCAACCCCCCACCACCTGTACCTCCGGGGTGGTTGTAGGAGGGTCACTTTATGTGGACTAGTGGAGAAAGGTAACTTTAGATGCTTGGGTCCTGCAGATAACAGCAAATGGCCATGGTCTAGAGTTGCTAGAATTACCTCCAGACCATCCGCCAGTGCCCCATCCATTACTATTCAGATCACATTCCATTGCTTCTGGAGGAAATTCACACCCTGCTGTAAAAGAAGGCAATAGAACCTGTTCCTCTGGACCAAAGGAACACAGGGTTCTATTCTCGGTACTTCCTAGTCCCAAAATGGACAGAAGACCTAAGACCCCTTCTGGATCTTGGAGACCTGAACTTTTTTGTAGCAAACAAGAAGTTCAGAATGGTAATACTGCAAGGCCTGTTTCCTCTGTAACAAACAGGGGACCGGATTTGCTCCCTGAATATGCAAGATGCTTACCTGCACATCAGGATATGTACTGCTCACAGGAAATACCTAAGATTCCTGTTTCAGGGGGAGCACTACCAGCTCAGGGTATTGCCCTTTGGCTTGACATCTGCGCTACGGGTATTTACCAAATGTTTAGCAGTTGTGGCAGCAGCACTTCACAGGGTAGGGTTTATATGTCTTCCCATACCAGGATGACTGACTTCTCAAAGCTCACTCCAAGGAGCAGCTTTCCCACACCCTAGACCACATCAGACACATGTTTGATGCTCTAGGGATTACTGTCAATGTAACAGTCAGTATTGACCTCTTGCCAGCATTTGGAGTACATAGGGGCAGTCCTGGACACAGTCCAAGGCTTATCCTTCCTATCACAAGACAGGCAGAGCATCTGATGGAACAGGCCCAGATAGTCTACAACAGCAGGTATGTCACAGCCAGGACATTCCTGAGACTCCTAGGCCTGATGGCAGTGGCCAGCACCACAGTACCACTGGCCAGACTGAACATGAGGATCCCTCAGTGGACACTAAAGGTCCAGTGGGACCAAAGTACAGATGACCTAGAACAGAAAGTTCTAGTAACTTTCTCCTGTCAGAAAGGTACTTCAGTGGTGGATGGAACCCAGACATTTGTTGAAAGGAGTTTGTTTCCTGATTCCTTCTCCTCATCAGATTCTGGTGTCTTGGGACTGGGCTGGGGTGGCACACCTGACTCCTCGTCAGACACAGGAAACATAGATGAAAGTGGAGGGCATCCTCCACATAAATGTCCTAGAAATGAGAGCTGTTCTGTATGGCCTACAGGCCTTCCAGTCTCATCTCTTCCTGGATCCTCTGCTAATTCAGACGGACAACATAAGTGTGATACACTGTATCGGCAAGCAAGGGGGAATACATTCCTATCCCCTGTGTGGGGAGGCAATGAGAGTTTGGTATTGGGCTCTGGAACATGATCTAGAACTATCACCAGTACATGTTCCAGGGGTCCAAAACATTTTGGCAGACAGACTAAGCCGGTCTGAGTCCAAGATGCATGAGTGGGAACTATTGACCTCGGTTGTAGAAGACCTGTTCGACAGGTGGGATAATCCAGAGTTGCATCTTTTTGCATCCTCACACAACGCAGAACTGCAGCTTTTCTGCTCACTTGCTCCATGGCCTAGAGTTTTCTGGCAAGACGCGTTGTTCCTCTCCTAGAAAGGGAGGTTCCTGTATGCCTTCCTTCTAATCCAGAGAGTACTAATTAAGCTTCAGATTGGAGGGAGCAACTCTGATACTCATCGACCCACTGTGGCCCCATCAGATTTGATTCCCCTTACTGCAGCAGCTGGCGGTGGAGCATCCAATACCTCTGCCATTATGCCAGGATCTTCTGCCACAGGAGCAGGGAACTCTAGTCCATCCAGACCTCAGGTCACTCCACCTTCATGCATGGCTCCTGAAGACATCGCCATTGCGAGGTTTGGAGTGTCCAAAAGGTGGCTGATGTATTGGTGGCTGCCAGAAAGCCTTCCGCCGGAGCTAGTTACTCTATGAAGTGAAAGCGGTTTGCTTTGTGGGCCACTTCTCACCAGCTGGATCCTTTTACCTGTCCAGTGAACCAGGTTCTAGAGTATTTGCGTCTGAAGTACTCTTCTATTAAGATGCACTTGGCTGCCATTTTAGCCTTCCACGTGACTATTGATGGTCGTATTTTTGCTCAGCTGGAGGTGGCCCAGGCATTCTGCACCTGAAGCATCCTATCCACAATCCTGTCCCAGCTTGGGACCTGAATTTTATGTTCGAAAAGCTTACTTTGCTTCCTTTTGAGCCAGCTGCAACTTGCAGCCTATGCTTTCTGTTGCAGAAAGCGTTATTTTTGGTTATTACTTCTGCTTGAAGAAGAGCTTCAGGCTATGTGTGAGTCTCCTTATTTGATTTTTCACAAAGACAGGGTGTCTTTGTGTACCAGTCCTCAGTTTCTACCGAAGGTGGTGTCTGAGTTTACTTTGAATCAAGCCATCCACCTGCTAGTTTATTTTCTTGAGCATGCCAATCCAGGGGAAGCACTGCTCCATACTTTCAGAAGTACTTAGAATACTCAGTTACTATATACACCATACGAAGGACTGCAGGAAATCTGCAAACTTTTTGTTTCCTTTGCCCCTGTGAAAGAGGGCGCTTCTGTTTCTAAACAGTGCTTGTCCAAATGATTGGCCAACTGTATTATTTTCTGTTGCAGAAAGTATGGCAAAGAACCTCGGGAGGGGAGGTTATGGTCATTCCACAAGAGGCATGGTCGCATCTTTCTTCGAGAGGGCTCTTGCAGTAGGTTCTCGCATATAAGACTAAGCCACCAGGTGCTAGGACCACACGGAAAACCTCTAGCTAGCAGCGTCTGGCAGGGGACTGCTCCCGACGTCACGTGACTGACATCAGCGTGGCGCTATATAGGGAACGATCCCCATGCCTGCCCTCCAGTTCTTTCCCGCCATCGCTCTGCGCACATTGGACCTTGCGAAAGAACGTTGCTACTGTTGATGCCATCTTTGGATGAGTATCACCATTTAAACTTAGTGTTTAAATTACTGTTTTCTCTTCAATTTCTTGTTTAAAGTGTTTTATTGAGTGATCATGCATGTCATCTCCGACACCTTCCAAATTGCATAAAAACAAGTGCGACTCCTGTGGAACTCAGCTCCCTCAGAAGGATGGTCATTCCCTCTGTCTTCTTTGCCTGGGCCCAGGCCACAAGATCGAGGGGTGTGAGCATTGCCAGAAATTTAATCAGGCGACACATAAATGCCATCAGCAGTCCCTGGGAAGCTCAAAAGATGACTAACATGGAAAAGGAGCACTCTTCTTCCTCTCCGGAGGGCCATCACAAGAAGAAGGACAAAGAGAGACATCGGGATCAGGAAGGGTCCCCATCGCATCCGCTGCCTCCGGCTGGAGTAGCAGCTTTGAAGGTAACTTCCCCTCTGGGGGAACCATCTTCGATGACTGTGTTGGTGGCTACCAAGCAGCCATCAGCCCCCCGCCCAGGCTTGGGCCCGATGGGAGCCTCCGGGGATCAGGAGGCACCCACCTCCTCTAAGGCCTCAAAGATTCAGAGGCCTAGCAGTGCAGTGGGACTAGTAGAGTCGAGGTTCTGGCTCCTCTGAATCTCAAGGCAGCCATGGCTGCTAAGTCACCAGCCGGCTCCTTCGACAGCCGCACAGCCCCGGATCCTCCGCCAGGCCCCCAATAACAGGCCTGATGATGTGGTGACGGACCAGCTGATGTTGGATACGCAGCTGATGACAGAGATTACTCAGACTTCTCCTTTACCGCTGATTGAGATGGTACTTCCAGCTCCCCCCGCAGGGGAACTGGAGGGCGGAGATCACCTGCCATCGGGGGCCTTGCCACCCCCTATGCCGGAACCTTAAATGTCTGAGACGCTGTTGGACCAGACAGAGGCCCCTCTGGCTCCCTCAGGCCTGTTGGTTCCTCAAGGACTGCCGTCGGGCCCGGCATCTGCACCGTTAGGAACCTCGGGGCATCTTACCCAGCCTTCTGTACCCCCGCCAGGGTGTTTTTTGGACCCTTCAATCCCACCATCAGGCACCTCAGCCCCTCTGGGTCCTGCGCCAGGATTGTCTGGCAGCCCTTTTTTGTTCCCGACGCTGGGTTATCCAACACCACATTACCCCACACCGGGATTTTAGGCGCTGGGTTACCCTCTGTTGGGATTTAATTACCCTTACTGCAGGTACCTGAGTTATGGATTTCATAACCCACTGCCCCCACAACCGCAAGTGGATTTGCAGATGGTCCTGAAATCTCGGTGGATGGAAGCCAAGTCACAGCTCACATCGGAGCTCGAGCAACGCAAGCTGCCGACAGCTCTTACACCAGCTCCCAGGCCTCTTTCTCCCATCGCCACCTCTGCTGTTGGGCCTTCGGGTTCCAACGTTGGACAGAAGAATGGAGCCATTGCTGCCTAATCCGCAGCTTCTAGAAATTTCCCAGCCATCTGACTTCTCAAGGCCGGTAGAAGTTGCACTTCCTACAGTCAGCTCACCCGACAAAAGCCGATCGTCGGACTCTGACAGTAATTCAGTGTTCACTCCAGCTCTGACTTTGAGTCCCCCATACTGGAAGACCTCAAACATAAAGAGTCTTCAAGAAGATCCAAGCAGCATACATCTGGCATATGGTCGCTCAGGATCCGCAGAGACAGAGATTGGCTGCACATCTGGATTTGTCAGATACCTCCCCAACCCTCATTCCGCCCTGGATAGAGCCATATAAGGATTTGGTCACAAGAATTTGGAAGCAACCTTCCTCCCTGGCTCTGGTGGCCAGGAGGGCAGACAGGCTTTACCAGACCCCAGAGGGCAAGGACCACCTTAGCAACCTTCGGAAGGCTGATTCAGTGGTCATCAGTGCGGCCCATGATAGGTCCACAAAACAGAAACACCCTAGTGCTTCTCCTTCCAACAAGGAGTCTAAGGTTCTTGACCAGTATGGGGAAAAAGATCTACTCTTCCTCCATCCTGGGAATTAGGGCATTAAATTGTGTTGCTCACATGGGGGACTACCAAAAATCAGTCTTAGGACAGCTGGAGTCCAGAGTAGACTGTCTACAAGACTCAACCCTGAAAGGAGAAATGGCAGAGTTAGTCAGATCAAAAGGCTTCAAGCACTGCAGCCTCCTCCCTGCTCACTGCCTCCCGACTCTCTAACCCTCCCACCTCCACTGGAATGCATTCCAGAGGATCGGGTAGGGGGAAGAGTCTCCCACCACCTACCGGAGTGGGATAAGATCACGACAGACTCATGGGTACTTCAATTGGTGGCAAAAGGCCACACAACAGAATTCACAGAGAGACCACCAAAAAATCCTCCCGGTCACTCATTCTACCCACCTCACCACAGACCCTTGGTAAGAGAGGAAATAAACTCCCTGCTGGCAAAGGCAGCAATAGAGCTAGTTCCAAAGCAACATCATGGGACAGGGTACTATTCGCATGTTTTCCTGGTACCCAAGAAGACAGACGATGTCAGACCCATTCCCAAGTCTGAACTCTCTGACCCTCTTTGTGGAGTACAAAAGGTTCAGAATGTTGTCTCTTCCCAGCCTACTTCCTCTGTTACAGAAGGGTCATTGGCTGTGCGCACTGGACATGCCGGATGCCTACCTGCATATCCCAGTTTTTTCGCCACACTGCAAATTTCTCAGGTTTTGTTTTCAGGGAGAGCATTTTCAGGTCAAAGCTCTTCCCTTTGGCCTTTCTTCGGCACCCTGAGTGTTCACAAAGTGCCTAGCAGTGGTAGCAGCTTTTCTATGCAGACAGGGGGTACAAGTATTACCATACCTTGATGATTGGCTGATTTCAGCTCCATCGAAAGACAGTCTGGCCAGTTCTTTGGCCCTTACCCTGGATATTTTTCAGCGGGTGGGCATTACGGTCAGTCATGCCAAATCCCACCATTTCCCTACCCAACAGCTCCAATTTATTGGAGCAGTGTTGGACACAGTCCAGGGCAAGGCCTTCCTGCTGCCGGACAGGATGACAACATTGCAACAGCAGGCACCCCTGGTGGTCTTGCAGAGAAGGTTACCAGCCAGGTCAATCCTTCGGCTGCTCAGTCTCATGACCATGGCCATCCCTTCGGTCCCCTTAGCTAGGTTGAGTCTGAAAGTCACCCAGTAGACCCTCGGAGTATGGTGGGACCAGAGATCTGACAATCTGGACTATGAGATCCTGGTCTCAGACCTGATGGCTCGGGACCTTTTGTGGTGGCAGAACCAAGACAACTTCTCCAGAGGTGTCCCATTCCGCACAGACATTCCCTCCCAGACCCTGATGACAGATGCCTCGGGCTTGGGGTGGGGAGTGCACCTAGGAGCTCACAGGACACAGAGTCATTGGTCCCACAATGAACTGTCCCTTCATATCAGTGTACTCGAGATGAGGGCAGTGTTGAATGCCCTGCAAGCTTTCCAACACCTCATCCAACCGTGACATCTCATGATTCAGACAGACAACATCTGGTACACGAATAAACAAGGAGAAACCTGCTCTTATTCCCTCTGTTGGGAGGCAATGATAGTGTGGTACTGGGCAGCCAATCACAACCTTTATTTGACAGCAGTCCACGTGCCAGGCATTCAAAATGTCTTGGCAGACACACTCAGTCGCACCCAAGTCAGTGCACACAAGTGGGAACTCAGAAAGTCAGTGGTAGAAGACATCTTCGAAAGGTGGGGAAGACCACAACTAGACCTGTTCGCCTCTCCACTCAACACAAAACTACCAGCTTTCTTCTCGCTTGCTCCAGGGCATGGTGTTTTCTGGTGAGACGCGCTGTCTCTATATTGGAAGGGGAGGTTTGTGTACGCCTTCCTTCCACTTCCATTGATTCAGAGAGTACTAATGAAGCTCCAGGCAGAAGGAGCACAAATGATCCTCATTGCTCCCTTCTGGCCAAGACAAATATGGTTCTCTCTGCTGCAACAACTGTCAGTGGATCCTCCAATTCCACTGCCAGACTCTCAAGATCTCTTGACACAGGAACAGGAAACCCTGGTATATCCAGGTCTCAGGACCCTTCATCTACATGCGTGGCACCTATTGACATAGCTGCTGCACGTTTCTGGGTTTCCCAGAGGGTAGTACAGATTCTAGTGGAGACCAGACAGCCATCCACTAGAACCACGAATGCTATGAAATGGAAAGGGTTTTCCATATGGGCAGACTCTTAAGGGTCTGGACCCCTTCTCCTGGTCAGTCGCACAGGTGTTAGATTACATGTTGCATCTCTATGACCTGGGTCTTAGTTACTCGACTATAAAAGTCCATTTATCTGCCATTTCTGCCTACCACGTCCCTGTGGGAAGCAAGACTCTGGCTCAGCTGGAAGTATCCATAACCTTCTTGAAGGGGATCCTACATTTAAAACCACCAGTACGGAGCCCTGCTCCACCCTGGAACTTGAATTTCATCCTGGAAAAACTCACACTGCCTTCCTTTAAACCGGCAGTGCATTCTGACATGCGCTACATTTCCTGGGAAGCGCTCTTCCTAGTGACCATCACTTAAGCTCGAAGGATTTCTGAGCTTCAGGCCCTAATGTGTAAAGTGCCTTACTTGATTTTTTCACAAAGACTGGGTGGCTCTGTAAACTAATCAGAAGTTCTTGCCTAAGGTAGACTCAGAATCCACCTTAAATCAGTCACTTGAGTTGCCAGTGTACTACCCTGAGCACTCCAACTGGGATGAAGCAATTCTACACACTCTGGATGTACATAGAATTCTTCAGTACTACACGAACAGGACGAAGCCTGTCTGTAAAACTGATCAGTTATTTGTGTCCTTCATGCTCAAAAGAGAGGGCGCTGCTGTTTCAAAACAGTGTTTGTCCAAATGGTTGGCAAGCTGCATTACCTTCTGTTATCAGAAGTATAACAAACCTCTTCCAGGGGAGATCAAAGGACATTCAGCCAGAGGCATGGCTGTTTCTACTGCTTGTTTCAGGAATGTCTCAGCCGCCGATATATGTGCGGCCGCAACTTGAAGTTCCGTCCATACTGTCAACAAACACCATAGTTTGGACATTGCTTCAAGGCGCAGAGCGGGCTTTGGCCTAGCTGTCCTGCAGGGACTCTTATCTTAGGTTCCTGCTTCCTGTAGACCCATTCCTACCTCCCATGTCTCAGACTTGTCTCAGTTACTGCTTGGGACTCAGTCCTGTATGTGACTGCAAGAGCCCTCTTGAAGAAAAACAGTACAGTTACATAAGAACTTAACCATAACAGTAGCTCTTCAAAAGAGGCTTTTGCAGTAGGTGTTGCTTTCCCTTCCACCTACCCCCTGGGTTTCTTCTGCTCTTTCTCCCGTATTAGCTTTTAGCTCCAGGAGCTCACTCCTTATCTCTTGTCACACCTTTCTAGTTCTCCGGTGGGAAAACTGGAGGGCGGGCTTAGGAACCACTTCCTATATAGTGCCACGCTGATGGTCACTTGACGTCGGGGGCGGTCCCCTGCCAGACACTGCTAGCTAGAGTTTTCTGTGTGGTCCTAGCACCTGGTGGCTTAGTCCTATATGTGAGTACCTACTGCAAGAGCCTCTCTTGAAGATCTACTGCTACGGTAAGTTCTTGCGTAACTGTACTTTGTTGCATGTTTCAGGAATGTGTCTGCTGGTGAGATTTGTGCAGTTGCTGTCTGGAGTACTGTCCACACCTTCACTAAACATTACAGTCTGGACACTGCCTCAAGAAAAAGGGCAGGCTCCGGCCTAGCTGTGCTTCATGGCCTACTTTCTTAGGCCTGTAGGCTCCAGCCACCCAGACGGTTTCTCTGTCATTACAGCTTGGTACTTGTTCCATATGTGTGTTCTGACGAAAAGAGATATCCTCGAAGCAGATAGAATGGTTATGTACATGGAAAAAAGCCACAGTGGTACTGCTGCACAAAAGCGGCAGCAAGGAAGACGCTGGAAACTACCATCCAGTTAGCCTCACCTCAGTGGTGCGGAAAATCATGGAAAAACAGTAACCTGTTCTCCCCGCAGCCATATCCTATATATTCCAACACACAGAACTGTGCTTGCTTGTCCACACTGCAGCTAGAACTATTTTAATTAAACCACTACAACTTACACAAAACAGTGTCCGTGGCCTGACTGTCTGATATTTGCGTATGTATGGGTCTGTCTTATTACTTGGAGCAAAGGAGAATTTTACAGTGCAACTTTAGTGGGCATTGTTTGTGCTGATATGAGGAAGATGCATGTATTGTGAATGTAGCTAGCAACTATGCTTTATGGGATATTTCTCGCTCTGTTTTTTTTTTTCAGCTCGAAATTAGCTACAAGCTGATTGGTTCCAGCATTTACTGTACCACAAAGTTATGCTACTTGGCTTCTCTAAAACAAATTGTTAACTAAATTTTAGGCTCTAATGCTTCTTTATGGGTGAAGTTGTAATAGCAAAAATTGTTTCATTCAAATAGAATTTCACCCACTATAATAAGCTACTTCGCCATCAAGAAAGCAAAATACGCCTTAACAATTTAAGACACAAAGTTCCAGCAGTAGTCTTGCACAGATATAAACACATTCCATTTTCACAGAGCATAACAATTTTTTATCATCTGTCTTGGAGATTTCCTCTATATTGCACTGTCTTTGCACTTTATCTGACACTTGGAAAGAGTCCATGCATTGGAGGAAAGATGTTCCTGGCATTTTTTAAGATGTATATATAAGGAAACAAAGTTGCATTTTTCAAAGAGGGTGATACCCAAAATGAACTCACTGCCCGCTCCTGCACCTGCCCCTAGCTGTACTGTCTGCTACCCGATAGCCCGAGCCTGTAAGCATTCATACTGCCTCTGAATATTGCTTTGACAAAGTTTGATCTCTCCTTACTGCACTGTTTTCCTTTGTCTGTGATTAGTCCCTTTATCACAGGGACCATGTTTAGCTAACCTCTTGTATAGGCCCCACTCCTCTGAATTGCTCATATATTTGTACCTATGTAACTATGTCTCTCTCCCCCCTAGCCAGCATTTTGTATAGGCCACATCACCCTCCGATATCTGTTTAAATGTCGACACTGTAACTGCTGTAAGCTATCTTGCTTTGTAACTGACATGGAGCCTTTGGAAATGAGTCTATGACTCAAAGGTTTGTAATTCCGATATTCTAAATAAATAAATAAAATAAATAAACTGGTGTTTTGATGTAATGGCAAGTTGATCTAAGCGTATTCTTACCAAAAAGAACAAAAATAAAAGAAGGGAAAATAAATATGGTATTAAAACCCTTAGACTGCCGACAGAATCGGAACGTGCAGGAATTCTGGACTGATATATCAGTCCGTGGCACATCAATGATTAAATAAAATCCAAGTGAAAATAATAAACTTTTTGTCCAGTTGTGGTGCTGGTGTTCACCTCAGGTGGGTGGAGTAATAGGTACCTGTATTTTTGTGTGGTTCGCTAGATCATTGGTACACAGGTGTACCAGCACCCGAAGCTTCCTTTCTGCCATCCTCCCTATCCTAGTTAAATCCCTGCTGGCCGATGCTCCAGGAAGGCACTGGACCATCCCCCTCTCATCCAGCCCCCACCCTCTCCACCCTCTAATAATCGAGTCCTCAACCACTAAGACTCTCCTAGTAGACTTGCTACCCCTCCATGCCATCACCTTGTCATGCCCTTTCCCACTGACTGACTTGGAGTGACTCCTGGTCCTGGACTGGCCACCCTCCTTATGGTAACCCGTGCCCCCACTTCCCTCTTCCCCTCCCTACCACTCTCCGTCCCCCTGGACCACTGGGTCTCTTCGGGAATGGGGATGGGGATGTGGGGGTGGGTTCCGGTTGAGCTGGTGACGCAGCTGAGATATTTATACCCTTGCTGCCACCAACTGAGCATGGAGCTCTGCCGTGGTCCTGCAAATGGGACAGTGCCCCCTCCTCCAGAGTGTATCCCTAGAGAAGGGTACCCCACAGCCACCACAACTGCCTCACCTCTGAACCCCATCCCTATACATGCCATTGAATGAGGCTGGGTGTAGGTAAATAAAGCACAGGAAAGTTCAGTCAGAAAAGTTTGGCACAGAAAAATTAAACAGCCGGAAATTTGGTCCACGCCGCCATGGATCACCACTCCAGTGAAATTTCGGGTTTAAGTGTGGATTTACTATTATAACACCACTCTGCCATGGATCACCACTCTAGTGACATGCGTGACCAAATTTCTGGCTGTTTCATTTTTCTGTGGCGAACTTTCCTGTTCTGAACTTTCCAGTGCCGTATTTGCCGTGCTTCATGAGGCTAAACCTAGCTGACGTGCATTTCCAACAGCGGGTTCAGTTAACAAAATATTAAGTCAGCCCGCAGTGCTCACACAGATAAGATGCGACTGTTAGACTCAGCTACAGCATAGGAAACGGGGATAAAAACTACCTTGCAGTGCTCACCTAGACAGAGTATACCTGTAAGACCCAACTGTAACACAAGTACTAACTTGACTCATACAGCTGCGCCCAGATAGGGTGTAACTGTAAGACTTAACTATAACACAAGTACTAAATGAATCCTTAGTGCTCACCCAGATAGGATGCAGCTGTAACACCCAACTATAACACAAGTACTAAGTTAACATGAACAGCTACACTTAGTGTGTAACTGTAAGACTTAATTATACACAAGTACTAAATGAATCCGTAGTGTTTCATCCAGATAGGATGTAGCTGTACAACCTTACTAAGCTCTTTCATCTAAGTCTTCTAAGATGTAAGATATTTCAGTACTTTGTTTGAAAGAGCCTTTTATGGGCTTTCAAACTGTGAGGGAGCCTGTACACCTGCATTCCCCTTTAAGAAATAAATGTAAGAATTATTTTGACTTTTTTAATAATTTATTTTGATTATTTTTTGCATCGTTCGTAGTTGCATTTTGAATCATTTCATTGCTACTTTACACAAACTGTCCCATTTAACTTTTTTTCTGTACATTATTTTGACTGTTAAATAACTGCTTTTGTATTTTGTTCTGTTAATCCAGTACACCCATTCCCCATGATACACTTGGAAATGAGCTGTTCGCACCTTATTATGTTCTCTCCTGGACAGAATTTTACAATAAATAAAAGCAAAAGCAGAATGTGCTTAGCCAGTTAAGCTAAGCCCACAAGTGGAAACAGCAGGAGTTAACAAAAAAAAAAAAATCTCATAATTGGGGAAGGGACATGACTTTTTTTTGTTTGACTGAATTAGCTGTCTCGAAACTGAGGTGAGCAAGTTGTATAATAAATACTGTCTTTGATGAGATATGAAACAGACCATTGAAACATGCCTCAAAAAGCTTCAGTTTATGTGAACAGAGCAGCCGGTGGCGCTGGGCCTTAACAACTAGCGCCATGCGGTGACCGGGTTGGAAGCGAGCCGGGCCACTGGGGTCAGCAGGAGGAAGAGATTGGCGTCTGTGGGACAGCTCTCTCTCTCTTCTCGGGGAGAGTTGGGGATCGATAGCTGGTGTAGTGGCCTCTGGTGGCTGTCGTGGGGCACTGACTAGCGAGCTTCGAACAAGCAGGCGGAGTTGCGGCATTCGTTGCCTTGAAGCTGCACTCTGTGGGGGGGGAACATGGCAAACAGTAGAGGAAAAAACATTTCCTGGGGATAGATGAGAGCTGTGTCTGCCCAACAGCCACACTTCAATACTGGGCTATCTCCTCTCCAAGGGGCCACTCATGTTAGCTTCGCACTTTGCCCTATAAGATAGAGCGCCCTGGGTGGACAGGGTGGCCCTACCTCCGGAGGGTTCAGACCCGGAGGTGGTGCTCGGTGGCACGAGGGAGAGGGACTAGTCTCAGGGGAAGGTAGAGGCTGGGTATCCAAGGTGCCTGGAAGGAGTTCTCCAGGGAGTGGAGATAAAAAGAGTTAAAAAAAAAAAAAAGGATATGTGAACAGATACTTCAATGCTCTTATCATATACTTGTTTACAGGTGTGGTAGATAACCAGATGAAAACAATATGGATGACAGTACCAATTTAGGGAAGTCTCTTATTGATGAGCCTTTTTTTTTTTTGTCTGTGTAGGACTCAGCCAAATAGTACAAATCCAGAAGAAGATGCCACCAACAGTGTGTCTTTGTGGGATTTTCAAGAGCCCAGCAAAAGAGTTCCATGCTCCTGTTCCAGGTATATAGCAGGGAGGGCATAGATGAGCCCAGTCTAAGGGGCAGTAGCTTTTATGGCTGTTTCTTGAAACTGTTACTCTCGTCTCAAGACTGCACTTCTCCATTTCTGCCTGCAGCACATGAAGACAACATTAAAGCAGTGTTTTTTGAGTAGCTTTCATTGGAGCACAGAAGTCAAATGTGTGGTGCTATAAAACGTTGAGGGGCCACTACTTACTTCATAGTGTAGTTTATAGAAAGATAGAAACTGTCAGCAGAATAGGACCACTGGTCATCCATCATCCAGTCCGCCCTGTTCTACCCTATCCTACCCTGGGAACTATTGTCTAGTCGGGTTTATTACCCTCATCCCCAACCCCCCCAGCCACCATCACCTTACTGCTCCTTTCTGTGTAACTATTAATGCTTTTTTTCTGTCCTAGCCATGGTTCTTTGCCCACCATATCTGCTGGTAGGCTGCTCCGTGGTTCAACCATCCTCTCTGTAAAATAAACCTTTCTAGGGACGTGGATGTGTTGTTCTATCCACACGTCTTGGCAGTTGCCTTTCCCTTTAAGATCAGCTGGAAGTCTTTAAGCTGGCCCCTCCCATCCACCTAAGTGGTGTATCTCCACCTAAGTGGTATATCGCTTGACTCTGCCCCATGACACCAGATCTTCCTTTCTGCTTGGAAGAAGCAGGTTCCCTCCTTACCACTCCCGCATTGAGTAGGCCCTGGTGCCTAAATCTTTGGATTTTCTACCAAAACTTAAACTCGTAAGAATTTTTCTAGGGGATGTGGATATGTTGTTCTTATCCACACATATTGGCATGTCCTTCCCCTTTAAATATCTTGCTGGAATTCTTTAAGCTGGCTCCTCCCACCAACCCAGGTGGTATATTCCTCAGCTCCGCCCCTTGATGCCAGATCTTCCTTGCAGCTTGGAAGAATCCGGTTCCCTCCTTACCGCTCTACGTTGAGTAGGCCCTGGCGCTTAAATCTTCGGATTACTTACCAAAACTTAAACTCGTAAGAGTTTCACTATTATGATCTTCGATCATGATCACAATGGAGGACAAGTCCTCGCCCATGTTCCGCCGGTGCCCTGCGGGCAGAAGATGTCTCACACTGACCTGCACGCCATGTGCATTTATTGCCTGGGTCACGATCATGATACCAAGGCTTACGATTTTTGTCGCTTGTTCCAGACGAACGTGTTAGACGATCATCTCCCACAGCCTCTGGGCCTCACAGAGGAACCGGTAGGAGGGAGATTCAGCTCCCTAAACTTGTTCGTGGAGTACAAGAGGTTCAGAATGCTCTCTCTGCAGAGTCTTCTGCCCCTCCTTCAGCCGGGACAGTGGCTGTGCGCTCTGGACATGCAGGATGCCTACCTGCATATCGCTATTCACCCTTCTCACTGCAAATATCTTTGTTTTTTGTTCCAGGGGGACCACTACCAGTTCAAGGACCTCCCATTTGGTCTTTCCTCAGCGCCCCGAGTGTTCATCAAATGCCTTTCAGTGGTAGCGGCCCACCTGCGTACCCAGGGAGTTCAGGTTTTCCCGTACCTGGACGACTGGCTCCTGGCGGCCCCGTCCAGGGAGGAGCTCCTGCGCTTCCTTTCCCTTACCCTGCAGGTTTTCACCAGCCTGGGTATTACCATCAACCAGGCCAAGTCCCATTTGATCCCGTACCAGAGGCTCCAGTGCATCGGGGCAATCCTGGACACGACCTCCGGCATGGCGTTCCTGCCACTGGACAGGTCTCAGGTCAGCCTGTTGTCCAGTTGCAGGTGGGTCAGCATCAGGTCAGTCTTTTGCCTCCTCAGGCTCATGGCAGCTACTATTCCGACAGTCCCTCGCGCTCGGCTCCACATGAGAATCTCTCGGTGGACGCTTCGGTCTCAGTGGGATCAATTGGTGGACAACCTAGATCTACAGGTCCTAGTTTCCAGTCCTGTGGTTTGGGACTTGCAATGGTGGATGGTTCAGGAGAAACTTTGCTGGGGAGTTCCCTTCTGCCTCTCTCCCCCCTCCCAGACGCTGACAACAGACGCCTCAGACGAGGGTTGGGGAGCCCACTTGGGGTCTCACAGGACCCAGGGCTCCTGATCCAAGCTCGAACAGACTCTTCACATAAATGTGCTCGAACTCCGGGCTGTGTTGTATGCTCTACAGGCTCTGAATCTGTATCTGCTTCCTGGTCATCTGGCTGTCCAGACGGACAACGTGTGTAGTCTGGTATGTCAACAAACAGGGAGGAACCCATTCCTACCCTCTGCAGGGAGGCGATGCGAGTTTGGGATTGGACAGTGCAACACAACCTTCACCTCACAACAATTCACATTCCAGGGGGTGGAGAACACGTTGGCAGACCACCTCAGTCGGTCGTCTGCCCAGGCTAACGATTGGGAACTGGAGCAGGGGGTAGCAGACGATATCTTCCTACGCTGGGGAACTCCTCAGGTAGACCTGTTTGTGTCTCCTCACAACGCAAAACTTCCCGCCTTCTGCTCGCTTACTCCAGGGCACAGCATTTTTTGGAGAGACGCTCTGTCTCTAGACTGGAAGGGCAGATTTGTCTATGCCTCTCCCCCCCCCCCAATTCCGAGGGTCTTACAAAAACTCAACTCAGAAGGAACTCGCATGATCCTAATCGCTCCTTTTTGGCCCAGGCAAGCTTGGTTCTCTCTTCTGCAACAGTATTTAGAGGAACCTCCTCTTCCTCTGTCGCAACTTTTGCTGTCCCAGGATCAAGGAACCCTGGTCCATCCAAGCCTCAAGTCCCTTCAGTTGCATGCGTGGCTCCTGCAGACGTAGTTCAAGCCCGATTCGGGGTTTCTCCACTGGTGGCTGAGATTCTGGTGGAGGCCAGAAAGTCCTCCACTAGATCTACCTATGCCATGAAATGGAAACTGTTCTCGATTTGGAGCTCTTCCAAAGATTTCGAGCCATTCTCTTGCTCTGTCGGGAGGCTTCTGGACTACATGCGTCATCTCTTTGATCTGGGTCTCGGTCATTCCTCTCTGAAGGTTCACATGGCAGCCTTCTCCGCTTACCATGTTCCTTTTGGGGACAGAACTTTTGTGCAGTTGGAAGTCTCTAAGACTTTTCTTAGAGGGGTTCTCCACTTGAGACCCCCTATTTGCGTTCCTGTCCCTCCTTGGGATTTGAATTTTATTCTTGAGAAGCTTACCCTGCCTCCTTTCGAGCTGGCAGCCTCAGCAGACCTAAAGTTCCTTTCCTGGAAGACTCTCTTCCTAGTGGCCATTACTTCTGCTCGAAGGATTTCCGAGCTCCAGGCCTTGATTTGCAAAATCCCATATTTGATTTTTCACAAGGAACGTGTGGCTCTGTGTACCAAGTTTCTCCCTGAGGTGGTAGTGGAATCTACGCTGAATCAATCCATTGAGCTGCCTTCTTTCTTTACACAACACTTCAATCAAGGGGAGTACCTCTTGCATACTTTGGATGTTCACAAAATTCTGAGATACTACACCACCAGGACGAAGGATCTCAGAAAGACTGATCAACTGTTTGTCTCTTTTGCTCATAAAAGAGAAGGCAATGCTGTCTCCAAGCAATGCCTTTCTAAATGGTTGGCTCATTGTATCACTTTCTGTTACGACAAGTACCACAAGACCCTGCCGGGTCAAGTCAGAGGCCACTCCATCAGGGGTGTTGCTGCCTCTGCTGCTTGTTTCAAGAATGTGTCAGCGGCAGACATCTGTGCAGCCGCAACTTGGACTTCTGTCCATACCTTCACGAAACATTACAGTTTGGACATTGCTTCTCGCTGTAGAGCTGGCTTCAGGTTGACTGTGCTGCAAGGTCTTCTTTCCTAAGACCTTCACAACCATACAGTCCTGTATGTAATTACCTACTGCAAGAGCCCTCTCGAAGTAAGATGGTACAGTTACATAAGAACTTACCATAACAGTAGATCTTCGAGAGAGGCTGTTGCAGTAGGTAATACCTTCCCACCCTCCATCCCCCTAAGCTTTTTCAGGTCCCTTTCCAGGGAAGGAAACATCTGCTTCTCTCTCGTCTTGCTTTTTTGGCCTTTGGTGGGAAAGAACTGGAAGGTGGCGTGGGGGACCGCCCCTTTATCCTGACGTGGGGGCGGTCCCCCGCTAGAGACTGCTAGCTAGAAATTTTTCAGTGGGGTCCTGATGCCTGCCGGCTTCAGTCCTATGTGTAATTACCTACTGCAAGAGCCTCTCTCGAAGATCTACTGTTACGGTAAGTTCTTACGTAACTGTACTTCGCTGCCCCTCCTTCTGAAGAAGGAGAGGCATTGCATTGGCAAAAGTAAAATGCTCTTGGAAGAGGACATGACCAAGGCATGGCAGTTTTTCTAGGCCTTCCAGTCTGTGGAATCGCTGATGGGCATGGTTCCGGAGGAGGAAGTGGATTAATTTTATTATTGATGAGGAAGAGAGAGAACCTTTTGAACCTGGCAGTTCTCCTGAAGGAGAATTTGGCTCTCCTTCCTGAGCCAGGATAATTTCTTCTCACATTATTCTTCTGTGAAGCAAATAGTCAACACTCTCAACCACTACACCCAGGAGACTGCTGAGGAAGAAGACAAGGTGGAATTACTGGATATGATGGGGTTAACCCCGAACAAGAGGTTGCTTCTGCTGGTCCACAAGTCCTTAAAGAAGGCAACCTGCAAGTTGTTGCAACTCCTAGCCTCCACCCCTGGTATTGACAAAGAAATAGAAAATAAATACCAGTTGAACAAACAGTGTGCTGAATATCTTTACTCCCACTCTGACCATGAAGGGGTATCACAGGCTGCAGCCTGTGACAAAGCAAAAGTTCCCCTCCTTACCCAGCCCCCCGGATAAGGTCTCCCAAGAAGCTTGATAACATGGGGAAAAGCTGTACACCTCAGCGTCCCTGCTCCTGTGACAAGCAGCCTTCATGGCTTACACTGCCCATTACCAGAAGGCTCTGTGGAGCTCCATTCTGCCCGTGAGTGAGAAAGCATCTGGTAACCTGGTGCAAAACTTAGAAGACACTGCTAAGGCAGCAGTGGATGCCACCAAATAGTTCCATATGGCAGTGAACACCAGTGACACTGCCTCCAGGATCTTCGTCATGCAGTTTCTCTAAGGATGTTTACTTGGCTTAGAACCACCAGCCTTTCCCAGGACACTCGGACAAAGGCTGTGGATTTTCCCTATGAGGGAAATTCCCTGTTTGGTGACAAGACACAGGCATACATGAAAAAGGTAGAAGAGTACAAAGCCACCTACAAAAGTAATAGTGAAAAGGAACAGGTCTTATGGAAGGGAAGGTAGAGGTTGGTGATATTTTCTCACCTTTGATTTCTCCCAGGTGAGGGAGTCCTTCAGAGGCAAAGGTAGAGGGGGCTGTAAGCATGCTCACTCAGGCCCAGCCTAAATAGAAACCCTGACAAGCTGGTCCAAGTCACTCACCAATTGCCAATGGAAGAAAGAGTGGCTCACTTTTTCAGGAATGGAAAAACATCACCACAAACAAGTGGGTCCTGGAAATAGTGGGCCAGGGGCTCACCCTACAGTTCAGAAAATTCCCAAGACTGCAGGTTTGCAAGAACTTTACACCACCCACTCCAACAGAAAAAAATCCTGTTGGAGCTTGAGGTAGGGATGTTGTTGCAAGCAAATGCAGCAGAAAAAGTCTTCCACCACAGTGGGGAAAGGGCCTTTACTCAAGGTACTTCCTGACCCACAAGAAAAATGGGGAGAGGCGACCTATTTTGGACCCCAGATATCTGAACAAACAGTTCAAAAAGGAAAAGTTCAAGATGGTAACCCTGGCTGCAGTAATCCCATCCCTTCAGCAAGGGGACTGGGTATGGTCTCTGGACTTGAATGATACCTATTTTAGTATCCCAGTCAGGCCCTGTCACAGAAAATACCTAAGGTTCAGGGTAGAGGCCAGTGAGTACCAGTTCACAGCCCTCCCCTTCAGTCTCTTCAGCTCCAGAGTGTTCACAAAGTGCTTGGCCGTGGTGGCAGTACATCTGAGAAGGCAGGGAGTGGTAATTTTCCCTTATGTGGATGACTGGCTGGTTGCAGGGAAATCACACCAGGAGGCCAAGGCCTCTCTCCTCACTCAGCATACCCTGGAGGGTCTGGGCTTCATCATAAACACACAGAAGTCCAAGTCAGAACCAGAACACTTTCTGGAATTCATAGGAGCACAGTTGAATGCCCTCCATGGAAGGGCCTTCCTCCCAAAAGAGAGAGTGGGAAACCTGGTAAGCCTGGCGAAGTCTTTCAAGCTCAGCCAGCCAAGGCTTGCAGGAGACTTCCTCCAGCTATTAAGCCATATGTCCTTATCCACAGTAGTAGTGGCCAGAGCCAGATTCCAAATGAAGGACATCCATTACCACCTGAGGGCCCACTGGTCCCAAAGGTGAGACCTTCTCTCAAGTCTGGTACCTGTGACAATCTTTCTTACGAGCACTAGACTGGTGGAAGGAAGAGGGCAACATCAGGGAGGGTGTGCCCTTCCTGCAGCAGTCACCCACAATAGTACTAACAACAGATGCCTCCCTCCTGTGCTGGGGTACCATCTGTACGACCTAATAGTAAGCTGGGTGTGGTCCTTTCAGGAGCATATAAACCTTCAAGGTTCAAATTTTATTTGTCACATGTATCAAACACACAGTTTCTCATATGTATAAAAATAAATTATGCAATACATTAATGAGAAATTAAATCTATAATATGTAAATAAATTACACTAGAGCAACAACCACTACCTTTAAAAAATACCAATCTACTGTCCAGTACACTTATAAAATGACACATGTATGTTTTATAAAATTCCATACAGAAGGAAATTTGTCATGATTGTTTTTGCCACAGTCTGTTCATTGCTTTTTGTCCAAACTGCAACTGCATACGCATAACTGGGATTTTCAGATGAAAAAAGATATTCCAGTTTTTCTGTTTGTAGTACGACATTTTTTTGCACTGCTTCATATAGGTATTAACCAGTTTTCTCTCTCATGACTGAGTGCAGGACAATTCAGACAGATATGTTCCATAGAAATAAATTGGGCGTCATTACATAAACACTTGCTAACATAACAAAGACCAAAATGGTTTTAATATTCGGGAGGTAACCCAGAAGTAAGCCAAACCTAAAGCTGGCAAAAATCCTTATGTGTTCTTTTTTTTCACAGTAATACAAATAATAGTTTGACTCACCACAGTCCAGGATGTACAAATATAGTCTTAACTGATCTATGTCGTGTATCGTAGCCATATCTCTCTGAATTAGGACATCACTAAGTCTTTGTGTTACCTCATTCGGATAATTATTGCATGTATATCTATTTGGAGAGTGCCAAATGTTATATAGCCCATAAAGGGTCAGAACGTCATTTAGAGCTGCAAACCAGCTATTAAAAGTTTTTAATTTAGACTCTAACCAACATATCCTGGGCAATCTTGAGTCTTCCATCAATAATATCCTTTTTAGTAACCTAACAGCTCTTTTCATGATGCTATGTTCTACAGAGAGCATACTTGCTCCCAATCTGAAGAAGGCAGAGGTTGTGTCTCTTGGCAGATCAAGGGAGTAGCTAATAAAAAAGTTTTGCATCATTAGCAGATTACGTAGATACCTAGGAATCCCCCAAATTTTGCAGCAATAGAGTAATTAATTTAATACTTTAGCCTCAAAGACTCTTTTTATGGCCAAAAAAGAATTTCCTGTAAATCTCCCAGCAAAACTGAATATGCCTAAACATGTTTTGTTAGCTGTAGTTTTTGCATTTTTAACTGCATATTCCATGTTAAATTTTTGTCGAAAGTTACTCCTAACAAAATTCAGCAACTCAAAAACCTCGTCATTAATATACCAGATCTTACTTTGAGAGGGCTCTTGCAGTAGGTATTCACATATAGGACTGACCCGCCAGGCGTCAGGATCCCATGGAAAAATTTCTAGCTAACAGTCTCTGGTGGGGGACCGCCCCCACGTCAGGTGATCGGCGTCATACGACGTTGGTATAAAGGTGCGGTCCCCCACGCCCGCCTTCCAGTTCTTTCCCACCGTCGGCTTGTGAAAGTTCCTCACGGTAGAACAGCACCATCTTCTGGCCAGTCGCAAGAGGGTCAGAGCCAGGTCAGTCCTCCGCCTTCTCGGGCTAATGGCGGCCACCATTCCGACAGTCCCACTCGCTCAGCTCCATATGAGGATCTCTCAGTGGACGCTTCGGTTGTAGTGGGACCGGACCATGGACAATCTAGACCAAGAGGTACTAGTTTCCAGTCCCATGATCAGGGCCCCGATTTTTCTGTGGCACATCGGAGCAAAGTTCTGCGGCAGGGTTCTCATTTGCCGCAGAACTCTGCCTCAACACCAATTTCTGCTGGCAATTCCTGGCACATTTTTACCCTAATTTTTTTTCCTTTTTTGGCCAAATCTGACACAATGCACGCTCGTAACACAGTCATTTTAAAGGCGTTTGTCACCAAATTTTCAACATAGCCAGTTTAAGACCTCTGCTCATGAACAGTATCACTGTGATTTTATTAATCTGTCCGGAACATTAATTTCGCACACCGACCGCGCCATTGTGCGCTACATGTGCGAAAACACATTTTGGGTGAAATGTGAAAAATGACAGTTGTACTGTTCATAAGGAGGTGTGGTAAAATAGCAATAGTGAAAATCTGGAGTGAAAATATTAAAAATGTAGAAGTTAAAGAGCATGCGTAAGACTTCACATAGCGCCTTTCACGTAAAACAGTCGTTTGGGAATAATTTCACCAATTTTCAACATAGGGTTTTGGAGCCTACCTCATGAACTGTGACACTGTCATTTCGTTAATCATTCCGGAAAGATGGTTCCTGCGCGGTGACTGCGGAAGCACCTTCGGGACCGATTAACGAAAATAACAGTGTCACAGTTCATGAGGTGGGGCCCCCAAAACCCCATGTTGAAAATTTGGTGAAAAAATTTCCAGAAATGGCTGAGATATGCACTAAAGTTGAAAAAAATCCATTTATGCCATTATACAGCTTTACGGCATTTCTTCAGTTCGCGGTCGGCTTTGAAGAGTGCAAACGTGTTCCCGGTCCACAGAAGATCATTGCGCTGGGCTCCGGAGGTAAGTATGGGTTGAGGTGGGGGTGAAGTGGGGGTGTGGGGAGGTGGGTACGCAGAGGGTGGGTGCAGGTTGGGGGAGGGGGGCAAAAGAATCACCGATGGAAGTTTTTTTTGTTTGTTTTTTCAGGGTGTTGGAGGCTACAGGACATTGGTGTCTGTATGTGTCTGCACTCCACACCAACCTACCCACTCACACAGAAACTCTCAAAACCACATTTTTTTTTCACAAATATATTTCTTAGTTTGCCCACCCAGTTTTAATTAGGACAAGTGGGAATGAGTGTGTCCCATACTGGCTGAGGTAAATAGCGTGTTGTTTCTTGCTCTACTGTCCAACATACAGACAACATTTTTTTTGCCTCTTTTTATGTTTCTTTTTTTTTCTTAAGGCTTTATCTTGTTAATTTACTTTAAATGACTGATTGGCTAGGAACGAGCGTGTCCCTCAGTGACCACCGTAGATAGTGATTTTCTGCTTTGTGGTTGCCAAAATGTGACAGTCAGCAAGGAAGAGAAATAAATTTTTTTTTTTTAATTATTTTGTGGTCACAGTAATGCACTGCTTTTTTAGATGGGGACCTCTGGGCTGTTGTGGGTCTTTTAGGAGGGAGAGGAGAAACTGGGGGAAAATCAAGCTTGAAGATGTCAGAAAGTTTCAAACGGTAGTGTGTATTGGGCAGACATTTGAGCAGTGGGACCAAGAGCTGCAACTCTGAGAAACAGACAGGCAGTGAGTAAAACATATTTAGTACACTAAAACGTAAGTGGTTGTGCAGGAAAGGGGACCTTGGATACATTCACTAGTATAGTGCTTTCTGTATTAGTGCCATTGCACTCCCGCTGCAGCTAGTGTGGTTCTGTCAGATCATAGCTGAGGAGCTGCAGTGAGATAGCGGTGACACGAATTGATTTCACCATGTGCTGTATTTTGGGGCACACAAGTAATGCCAGTTGTAAGATTATTTCTTGATAAGGACATGGCCAGCCATAACATCTGCGGCAATTCCGCGGCTGGACGTGACTTCTACGGGTGAGGCACAATTCTGCGATTTTCTGCGGATAGTTCCGCGGCCGTGGAACCGCAGAAAACACGGGGCCTTGCCCATGATCAGTGACTTACAATGGTGGATGGTTCAGGAGAACCTATGCCTGAGAGTTCACTTCTGCATTGAACCCCCCCTCCCAGACGTTGACGACAGATGCGTCAGGAGAAGGCTGGGGTGCCCATCTAGGGTTCACAGGACTCAGGGCAGCTGGTCCAAGTTGGAACAAAATCTGCACATAAATGTGCTCGAACTGAGAGCAGTCCTTTATGCCCTTCAGACTCTACTCTCCTTCATCCTCCCCGGTCATCTCCTCATACGATCAGACAACATGTGCGTAGTCTGGTATCTCAGCAAGCAGGGAGGAACACGTTCCTACCCTCTGTGCCGGGAGGCGATGAGAGTCTGGCATTGGGCAACCCAGCATCACCTTCACTTGACTGTGGTTCACGTTCCGGGAGTGGAAAACACACTGGCAGACTAACTCAGTTGGTCCTCAGCCAGGTCCCACGAATGGGAGTTAGATCAACAAGTCATAAACGACATCTTTCAGCGATGGGGGACAACTCAGACAGACCTCTTTGCTTCTCCCCAAAACGCAAAACTTCCCGCCTTCTGCTCGCTCGTTCCAGGGCAAGACATTTTTGGGCGGGAGGCTCTGTCTCTCCCTTGGAGGGACAGATTCATTTATGCCTTCCCTCACATTCCTTTAATTCCGAGGGTCCTGAACAAACTCAGATCCAAGGGAGCTCAAATGATTCTCATCGCTCCCTTCTGGCCCAGGCAAGTTTGTGTAACCCCTAGGTGGCGCTATCCCAAGGGCTACTACCCCTGCCTGCTTGGCTAGGAGCAGGTTAAGGGGCCTGAGTTCTGAAATGGGTGCCTCCACCCGGAGGTCAGGGTTGATAGTGGTCAAGCTAACCTGGGCACAGCCCTCTGGTACACTGTAGCTCCCATCTTTCCTTACTAGTGGCCAGAACAATTCACAACAGTCACTGTCACAATACTCCTGATACACCACACAATTGCCCACACTGTTTGCTCTTACCACCAGGGCTTTCCTCTGGCTCAACCCTGGGGACCCCCTGCAGAACAGGCTTATACAGAGCAAATAACAGCAGTACAGTACTCTTGCACAAACTGAAACCACAGTCAGGGTAAATGCAAAAAAAGTTAGATCTGATTTATTTAAGGGACTTGAACAAGGGAGGGGCGTGATCAGGTTAATTTGCTTAAAGGCTATATTAATCAAACAGTTATGCATGCACTTCAGGGTCCATAAACAGTGACACACTCTGGGTACCCAGGTGAAGAAGAGGTGGGCTAGCCAGGATCGTTGCCCGGGGTAGGCCGGCATCGCAGCTGGTTGGGGCCCTGTGATGGAAGAAAACAACATGCACCACACACACTAATTGTAATCCGGAGCTGGAGGGCTCAGTTCGTGAAAGAAAAGAAACAATGACAATCAGATGACACACTTAGATTAATCTGTTGGTGCAGGGAGCTACCCTGATGGTTACTCACGATACCCAAGACTGGACGAAAATTGAGACTGCAGGTGGTTGATCTGGAGTGCCAGGAGAAGCAGGGCCCACACGATTTGCCGAGACATTGTTCCTGTTCAAGCGTGGAGCAGGGGGCTGATCCCCAGGCAGGTCTCTCGTCGATGGCTTTCTCTGTGCAGTGTGGCAGTGCCCAGGCCGTATGGAGATGAACGTGGATTCAGTCCGGTCGAGCTGGACACAGCTTCCAGCAAGCAGAACACAATTCACACAGTGGGGAACCAAATCATGACTCACTATAAGCATACAGTACATTTACATGTAAGGGATTCCACCATATCAGGCAAACCGCTCTCCGGTCACAATCGCAAAGTCTCTGCACACACCGGGAGTTTAAAGGTAGCTGGAAATCCTGACAGGCCGATGCATTCAGCAAATCTTCGGTCTTCTTCAGGTTGATCCTGGTCACAACTCAGTGGCTTACTTTGTTCTCACAAACTCGGATTCAGTCCGAGCTGATTCTCTTCTCCCTCTCAGGGGCAGCATGCAAGCCAAAACTCAGGCCTTTCCACAGAGACTGTCTCGAGCTGTTGCTTCTTCAGCTCCCAGCTTAGATCTGACTCAACTGCCAACAAGCCTGGGAATTTCCCCAAGATCCAACAGGTTTGGTTGGCTGATTCATCTGTCAGTCACAACAGGAGCTCCCCCTTCAGGTGAAAAAAGGCGCCAAAAGCCCCAAACTACAATTCCTTCAGATTCTGACTCCAGACAGCTCCTGTAGTCCGGCTCCATTTTAGGTCCCACCAGTACTGATTGGTCCAGTTCGGCAGTCCCGGGCCAAAGTGGTGGGGATAAACAAAACAGTCCTTGCTGCAAAAAAGGCAGGTTAGACAAACTACATTATCATTATCACTCTAAATGATTTTCAGCAAATAGTTACATCTTTCAACAGAGCTCCCTCTCAGATTAATTATGACTGCAATCCAGGCAGCTCTTAAAGAGAGAGTACACAGAGGCTATATAGGCATTCTCTGGCAATCACATTTAAACTGTTAAAATGCAGGACACCTTCCTGGCAGTGAGCATTTAGGCAAGCTCAGGGAAGACTTTTCGGGAACCCCCATTTGTAGGGGGGTTACATTTGGTTCTCTTTTCTGCAACAGTTTTCAGAGGAACCTCCACTTCCTTTTCCTGTGTCGCAACAATTGTTGACCCAGGATCAGGGGACCCTTGTTCATCCAGGTCTCAAATCCCTTCATTTACATGTGTGGCTCCTGCAGATGTAGCTAAAGCCCGCTTCAGAGTTTCTCCTCTCGTAGCGGACATCTTGGTAGAGGCCAGGAAGCCTTCCACCAGGTCCACCTATGCCATGAAGTGGAAATGATTTTCTATTTGGGCCAATTCGGAAGGACTTCTAACCTTTCTCATGCCCAGCCAATAAAGTCCTGGACTACATGCGTCACCTCTTCGATCTGGGTCTCAGCCATTCCTCGTTAAAAGTCCACATGGCCGCTATTCCAGCCTACCATATTCCCTTTGGAGACAGGTTTTTTGCTCAGTTGGAAGTCTCCAAGACCTTCCTCAGAGAGGTTCTCCATTTGAGACCCCCCCCCTTCACATTCCTGCCCCTCCTTGAGACTTGAATTTCATTCTGGAGAAGCTTACCCTGCCTCCCTTCGAGCCAGCAGTTACAGCTGATTTAAAGTTCCTTTCTTGGAAGACACTCTTCCTAGTGGCCATTATGTCTGCTCAGCACATTTCCGAGCTTCAGGCCTTGATGTGCAAAATCCCGTACTTGACTTTTCACAAGGAACGTGTGGCTCTACGCACCAATCCTAAGTTTCTCCCTAAGGTGGTGGCTGAATCTACGCTGAATCAATCCATTGAGCTATCCGCTTACTTTACGCAACACTCCAATCAAGGGGAGTGCCTTTTGCATACTTTGAATGTTCACAGGATACTGAGATACTACACCACTCAGACTAAGGATCTCAGGAAAACTGATCAGCTTTTTGAAGGCAATGCTGTTTTTAAGCAATGCCTATCAAAATGTTTGGCTCATTGTATCACTTTCTGTTACGACAAGTACAAGACGACCCTGCCGGGTCAAGTCAGAGGTCACTCCACCAGAGGAGTAGCTACCTCTGCGGCTTGTTTCAAGAATGTGTCAGCGGCAGACATCTGCGCAGCCGCAACTTGGACTTTTGTCCATACCTTTATGAAACACTACAGTTTGGACATTGCCTCTCGCTGTAGAGCAGGCTTCAGACTGGCTATTCCACAAGGTCTCCTTTCATGAGACCCGTTCAGCCTGACGTTCCATGCTATGGATGACAGTCTTCCTCCCGAGTACTTTTCCTTGTTCCAGACTGCTTGGGACTCAGTCCTATATGTGAATACTACTGCAAGAGTCTCTCTCGAAGATCTACTGTTACGGTAAGTTCTTCCGTAACTGTACTTTTTCTTTCTTTTTATGAGCTTTGTCGCCAAATACAAGAATCTTAGATTTTTTTAACATTAATCTCGAGATCTAACTCCCTAAGATGGTTCATAGTACTTGCTATCCCTCTTTTTAGACCCAACAGGGTTTGGGACAGAAGAATCACATCATCAGCATACATTAATATTTTCATTTCTTCGTTAGAAATTCTTGGTGTGAACATATCAGTGTTATCCAGAATTGTTATTACGCTGTTAATATGAATGTTAACTAAGCAAGGGGCCAACAAGCAACCCTGCTTAACTACTCTTGTAATACTAATTGGTTCCGTTAGTAAAGCATCTCCACTGTACCTTATCCTGGCATGTGTGTTATTATGTAACAGGCTTAAAACTTCCAATAGCCTTTCCTCTAATCTAAGGTTTTTTAGATCTTATCTGTGTCAGTCTTCACCATTCATCACTATTGGGTTAGCTCACCAGAGCTAGGACCCCGCGGGAGACTTTTTTTTTTTTTTTATATATATGGCAGTCGACGACTTTGGGCTGACGCCACCCTCGATACCAGCGCTCTACGTGGCGCTCGAGGGTTGACAGTTAGCCGTTGTCGACTTCGCCCCAGCCCTTTCTCTCTCGCTGTCGAGTGAGAATCCTGCATGTGAGACAAGAGAAAATTTGCGGCCTAAGTCCGTCGTGTGTGTAATGCCTCAGTTCTGACCGTCTGCTCGACATCGCTTCTTTGACTCCGGTAAGATATTTCCTTTTTGTTAAAAGCGGCGTCGAGTACTGTCTTTTGTTTAATTTTTCGTCCGGTCATGTCTCATCCAGGGGGCAAGAAGGCATCGAAGGCGGGGCGGTCCCCCATGCGTCGGTGCCCCTGTGGACGCCTTAACTCCGTTATGGATCAGCATGACCGTTGCCTCTCCTGCCTCGGCCCCGGACACGATATGGATAACTGCAATATCTGCTTCTCCATGGATTGCCATGTCCTTGAGATTCGCACGTGGAAGGTTGGATGTCCACCGCCGACTTTCGGAGGACGGATTCACAGTCATCAAGCCAAGGTCAGGACTCTCAGCCCTTCCTCCTGGTCCCCTCCCGGTCCTATACGGTCCGCAGAGGAGGGAACCCCCGCCTCATCTAGCCTTGCCACGGCGGGGGTTTCTTCCATGGTGCAGGAGGCCCAGGCTGGCCCTCTTGGGGGGTCAGTTGGGAGGCACCATCCTGGCAGTCGCTACTTCGGTAGCGAGGGCTCCCTCTGTGTCGCGTTCTGAGTCCCTCGGGACCGGATCGGCACCGTCCTCGGCGCCCTACCCCGGTGTTGCTTTCGGTCCTGGTGCTGTTCGCGGTGCCGTCGGCTTGGAGAACGACGCTGCAGTGGGTGTCAGGCCTGTCCTCGGCACCGTCATCGTCCCTGATTCTGCTTGCAGTGTCGGGACTTCTGGCAGTGTCGTGGTCAGTGGTTCGGAGCTTTCTGGGCCTGGTTCTAGTCTTGGTGCCGCTGGCGATGCCGAGACGGGAGCTGGGGCCGTCTCTGCCCCCGGTGCCACTTGCGGCACCAATGGCATAGTCAACTGGGGTTGTGTGTCCGCCGGGTCTGTCTTCGGTGTAGCTCGCGGCACCGGGGTGGTTGCTGGCACTGAACGCAGTACTGCTTCAGATTCGGCTCTCGGCACCGTCGGAGACCGGTGTGGAGCCGGGCTCGAGGTCACACCTGAAGGGGATGGTGTCGGCACCCGGTGCGGTACCGTACTGTCGTCTGCTGCTGTTGGGGATTTTGAGTCTCAGGGTGCCCAACCTCAGGGCCCGGGAACTGAAGGGGCCCGTGGGGTGGTCTGGCATCGGACCTCGGAGTCTCATTCCTTGGAGGCAGATTCTGGGTCTGATCCGGACTGGCTTCCGGATTCCTTGGGGTCTTCAGATCCTTTTGTCTCCAGCACCTCGGCGCCCACTCTTCCTCCCTCCTGCAGTTCAGCTTTCACTGGTAGACCTCAGGGTCAGGGGGTCTGACCAGCCAGCGGTGGTCCCGGTGGCCAACGCTTGGCAGCCTGAGATCTCTGGAGAGGCTGCTGCTTCATTTGGGGTTCCCCCTTCCTTGACATGTTTGGACAGTCCAAGTTTGGGGCAGCCCGGGGCACGTCAGGATGGGGAAGGTACGGTTCCCTGGGTAGTTTTCTCTGAGCCTACTCGGGGATGCCAGCTGCCTCAGTTAGTGGTAAAGAGGACGAGGTCCCTCTCTGACTCTGAAGGGTTGAGAGGTAGTGGGGTAGCGCAGCAAGCTCTTTCTGGGTTCAGGCCGGGTCCTGGAAGGAGTTGTAGTGCAGGCCCTCACCTTTCTCTTACGGAGTCTGGGAGGGGGACTCCTACTTCTGAGGTCAGGGGCCCGTCCTTCTGGACTCACATGGTCCCAGTCACCTCATGGGGGGATTTCTTCCTTGGGTCACAGCTCTGACCATTCCGACTCGATTGAACGGATGTTAGCTGCAGCAGCTTTGGGTTCCCCCTCCCTTTGAAGGGTTTCCTGTTGGCCTCCCTGCCCCGACAGAGACCGTTCTCCTGTTGCTAGGAGCCTGCCTTCCGAGCCTCTGTCTCCACCCCCAGTAGTCCCAGGTGTTCCTGGCCCTTGGGGTCCTCTTACTTGGGAGCAATTCAGAGGATCAGCTGAATTCTTTCCCACCGACCTCCATGCCCTGGACCAGCAGGTGTTCCACCATGCCCCCGTGCAGCCGACCCCTGATCTGGGGAGCTCGTCTTCTTCCTCTTCTCCCTCTACTGAGGGAGAGGAACCATCGGTCCACATATCCCCCGCGTCTGATCTGTCATCTTAACAGCGCTTCCTGGTGAGGATGTTGGATGAGCTCCACCTGGCCCCCATACCTATAAGCAATCCTGAGCATGTGACACGTGCCTTTTTGGGCGAGTTCAGTGCGGCCCACTTGGTGGCTCCCGCCTGGCCGATTCCTTTTCAGAAAGCGTCGCATCGGCTCTGGCTTCGTCCCTTCTCCACTGTTCCAGCCCCAAGGGAATTAAGCCAGCGGTATTACGCTTCCCCGGGGTCTCCAGGGTCTCTGCCTCACCTCCCTTCAGGGTTGACCTCCCTGGATACTCCTTCAGGGCCTTGCGCCCCTACCGTGACCACCGTCCGGATTCAGACTCTGCAAACTTCGATTTCTGAGGGAGACGAGTATTTTACTTGGCACAGATCTCCCTTTCAATTGCTGCACATCAGGGCCACTTTGCAGCCTATGACAGGTTCTTGTGGTCCAGGCTAGGACAGCTCCTAGCTTCAGTGCCTGATTCGGAGGAAACCAGGCAAGCTATCGCCCTCTGTGCGCGGGGCCTGGAGCTAGCAGGACACCAAGCAAGGGCATCTTATGATGCCAGTGAGGTAGCTTCCAGGGTGGTAGGGACAGCGATCTGCCTTCGGCAGACAGCATGGCTTCACCTATCCCGGTTGTCACCCCTGGCCCGGCGTAGGGTGATTTACTCCACCTACCAGAGAACCCATCTCTTCTCCCGCCGAGTGAGATGGCGACTTTCGGGGCACCTTACTTCCCTCACGGGGGGATCCCCATCTCACCCGGACCAGTCTGAGGCCTCCCCAGGCCTGTAAGGGTTCTCCCCTTCGGTCTTTCACCCACTGAAGGCTAAGGGACCTGGTCCCTTAGGTTGTTATGGGTACCCCCCCTTTTTTGGGGGGGGGGCCCGGTACTCACCCAGTAGTGATGAATGGTGAAGATTGACACAGATAAGATATGAAAATTACGTACCTACCGTAATTATTGATCTTTCTGTGTATCTTCACCATTGATCACTAAATCCCACCCTCCTTCCCCCGGGGCCTCAGTCTCTGGACTCCTCTCCTCTCCCCCGTGTGTCTCTTCCCTCCATCTCCTCTCCTGATGTGTAGATGGGAGGGTGTTGTGAGGACACATGAGGGTAATCCTCTGTCTTTCTGAGTCTGAAAATAACCTTCCATTCTTTTCCCCTCCAACGGGGTTGTGGACTGTGAAGAGGGTCATCCCCCCATATTTTTAAGAGTTTTTTCTTTAGTTATCTCAATTTGAGACCACCCTGTATTTTTTTTTCCTTTTTTGAAACCTCTTGTTGTTTTAAAAAAAAAAAAAAATTAATTCAGTGAGAGAGGAGGAACGGGCTGGGACACAGCCTCAGCCTGCTCTTCTCCACGTGGTCTTCCAGTCCTCGCTGCAGGTTTTTCTCTTGCAGCCGGCTTCTTTTTCCAGGTCTAGACCTTATGCCTGAAATGGAGACAGTATAACACAGTGGTTAAGTCTCTGAGCTGCAAATCTGGTGACTTCCAGCAGACCAAACCTGGGTTTGAATCCCACAACCTCCATGTTTATACTGTGTGACCCTGAGCAAGTCCCTTAACTCCCTGTGCTCCAGGTCGCGCCTGTTAAAAAAAAAAACAAAAAAAAAAACAATGTGTATATATACACACGTGGGGCACCTCCATTCTGAGGTTGTGTTACTCATCTTTCTCCCTCACTTCTTTTCCCTTGCTTCTCTTTTCTTCCTTCTCCTTCCAGAGATTGGGGCCCCTCTTCTTCTCCCCAATTTCCTTTCTAAAGTTTCCTCCTCTGTCATCTCAGTCATATATTTCTCCTTTTAGTTCATTCTTCTTTTTCCTTTTATCTATCCCTTAGGCTCCCTTGCCTCATCCCTCCCTCCCTCCCATACACTCTCCAACATGTCAGAACTGGGGCTGGGGCAGAGTTGACAACGGCTAACTGCCAACCCTTGAGCTCCACATAGAACGATGGTCTCGAGGGCGGCGCCAGCCCGATGTTGACTCCTATATATATAAAAAAAATTTAAAAAGTCTCCCGCGAGGTCCTAGCTCCGGTGAGCTAACCCAATAGTGATGAATGGTGAAGATACACAGAAAGATCAATAATTACGGTAGGTACGTAATTTTCATTTTTTTTCCAAAGGATATCTCCAATGATAGCATCAATTGGTCCCTTGATGTCTATAAAACAAGTGTGTAGCTTCACAGAACTATAATTGACAAATTTGACTAAGATGTAAGTCGGGGTAAAAACTAAGTCTAAAGTTGGGTGATTTCTTCTAAATCCACATTGGAATTAAGAAATAATGTTATTCAGAGTTATCCAGTCTTCTAGTTTTTGCAAAATCAATCTGAAAATATCTTTAGTCCAATCAGAAGTAATGATATTGGCCTATAATATGAAGGATCTAACTTGTTACCTCTTTTAAATAGAGGGATAATTATACCTGTGGTCCATTCAGATGGAATCACTAGTGCGTTTACAATAGATGAAAAAAGAGCTACAAAAATTATGTTGGAGTGCAGAGCAGTGTGCCTGGCCCTACAGCTTTTGCCTCCCATGTCAGGGGTCAGTCAAGTCCAGGTCAGGACAGGACAGATAACACCACTACCATGTACTTCATAAAAAAGCAGGGAGGCAAAAGAACCTTAAAGCTATGTACAGAAGCAATGAAGATCTGGAATCTGGCCTACTCCCTAGAAGTGCACCTACTCAGCAGTTCACCTGCGAGGGAAAGACAGTGTCTTGGCAGACTGCCTGGGTGGGATCAATCAGGGACATCATTTATTTATTTATTTGAGAATTTGGATTTATAACCTTTGAGTCGTGGACTCATTTACAAAGGCACCTCGTCGTAGGGAGGGTAGACATGAATACAGTGTGAGGTACAACGGTGGTAGCATACAGATGTAATACATATAACAGTAAGAATGCATTTACAGCAGTGGTTACAGATAAAGTTGCATACAGTAAGTTACACTCATATAGAATAGCAGTCCAACGGACATTGTCAGGCTAAGGGTGAGGCGGGAGTGACCCCACTATTACAATAATTAGGGGCAATTACAGCTTCGGGCATCAGAGGAGGTTACGGAGAGCGACTTTGAAAGGGACAATTTTGGTAAGGTTAGTGACAGAGGACGGAAGGGAGTTGAACCATGTGGGGGTCGTGGTAGTGGAAGGACCTTTGGGCTAAGGAGGTCTTGGTACAGGGCACCTGGAAGGTAGACTTAACTGCGTCAGGGGTGGCAACAGATGGGGATGCACGCTGCAGGGATGCAGTGACCCCTGGGGGGGACAGACCTAGCAGGGATTTTTTGGCAAGTAGGCAGGTTTGGTAGCACAGGCGCTCATCAAAGCTGAGCAGGTTGGCGGTGGACTAGAGCAGGCAAGTATGAGTGCGGTGGGATGCGCCAGTCAAGAGGCTGCAGGCCCTGTTTATTGAGGTCTGAATTTTGGCGAGGGCAGTATTGTCGGCCACGGCATAGATGGGTAGGCCATAGTCTACTAAGGACAGGACGGAGGAGTTGGTGGCCAATCGGAGGGCAGTTTGGGGGAGGAAATCTCTATGTCGATAGAGAAGGCCAATCCGAGAGTTTATAGCTGAGGACAGGGTATTGATATGGGTGTGGAAGGTAAGAGCTGAGTCGAAGGTGACACCCAGGTATTTGTTGGATGACACCTGCTCAAGAGGGTGTGGATTACTGGATTTACATCATAAATAGATCCTGAACAACAAGGTCGTGGCCACAGTGTTCAGGAGGTGGGGTACACCAGAGATCGACCTGTTTGTATTCTGGGAGAATTATCTGCTTCCCCTGTTTTGCTGCAGGCCACCTGCAGTGCTCTCAGTTCCTTCGGATGCCCTGACTCTGGGCTGGGCAGCATCGATCTTAATGGACTCGTCTCCACCACTTATTCACACTAGTAGGACTACGCCGGAGGTGCTAGGACCCAACGGGAGTCAAAAATCTTCAGAAGGGCTGGCGCCGGGATAGGACCACATATGCGCGGCACCACGAGACTAGCTTGCGCCTGTATGAGCTATCTCGGCGTCGACCCTCCAACTGCCTCAGTTTCTTTTCTCCCACCATCGAGTGTGCTTGGATATCGACGTTGTTCACCTGCCGGAGTCAAGTCTTCGTCTGTACGACAGCAGCTTTAGCCATTCAGTATTTGTTTAAATTAACAGTTTTAGTGTTGTTTTCTTATTTTAAAAGAAGATAAAGAAGATATGATGAAGAAAAAGAAATTCTCTCCTGCCATCAACGGAGTCGACCTTAGACGGTAGCAGTGATGGTAGGAAGACTTCATTTGAAAATTGTAATGGCAGAGGGGCTGTGTCCAGTCCGCCGCCTGTTACGAAGGGAGGGTCTGACCATGGGCAGTCCTGTGCTCGGGAGGGGGGAGGACAGTCCACCGAAGCACAAAACTGGTGGTTCTAGGGATCTGGCTCCGTTTGACCTCGAGTTCTTCTTCCTCCTTTGGGGAAGAAAAATCTGTACCTCTCCCGAGGTGCCTATAGTGCAGTATGAGATCGTCGATGGTGGAGGGTGGTATGCCCGAACCGACTCCGGTGGGTTCCCTTCTGGCCCCGGTCTTAACAGCCGTATTCTTCGACACTGGATCCCGTTTCTGTCCTCGATGGGGTTCCAGTGAGCAGTTTCATCTCTGGGCCACTCCTTTGGAGCAGGGGGTTCAGCATCTGTCCAGTTTTCCTGACCAATGGACCCAGTTCCAGGGCTTCCTGCTTCAGAGCCACTGGACCAAGGCCGGGTCGATTGGGCCAGGATGTGCACAGTGCCCTCCTCCATGCCGACGCCATCGGCATTGACCCCATATGCCTAATCCCCTCTCCTTTTTCCATGTAGAGGCTGGCACGGGTTCCGCTTTCTTTCTCCCCCCTCTTCAGTTTTCTGGTGGCAGTGCCGTTGGCACCACGAGCGGTACCGTTGGTGCCATGCAGCGCTGCAGGGAGTACGCGCTCATGGGTGGCATCCGCCACTCGTGCTGTCCCATCATCTAGGGTGATGCCGGCACCATGGATGGTGCCTGTTGGTGCTGTACAGCGGAACAGGTTGGAGTTTCACTTTTTCTCGGATCTCTTCTTTCAGCGGAAGTTTTTGCAGAGTGGTTTTCCGTGGAGTAGAGTGTGGTTCAGTGGAATACTTTTCCACGGATCCTTCTATGTGGCGGTCCGCGGAGGATCCTGTGAAATTCTGGCAGTTTCTGCTGGCAGAGCTGTCATTCCGCGCTGTTCCACCGGTGGAGTTTTGCATTCCGCGCAACACTAGTACTGGCTCCTTGAAGTGGCATCGAGCTCCTCGACGCTGTTCCAGGTGGCAGAGTCTCTAGTGATTCTGTTCTAGACCTCCTTTTGGAGGTTCTTCTGGGGTAGAAGTGGATCTGGATGAGTCTCTCCCTGTCCTGCTTGTCGGTGATGCAGTGGATGACTCATTTTAGAAGCTGGAATGCAAGTCTTCTGTATCAACACAGTCTGCGATGGAAGATCATCTTTTCAGTTTTTTTTCAGGGATATGAGGTCCACCATAGCAGTTCAGGATTCTTCCGTGGACCAAAGCCTTCTGTGTCTGGACTTTTTTCAGTTGTCAGTACAAGTACACCCTGTGGAACACACTAATTCAGTGGTCGACAGCCTCCCAGACTCTTCCGCTCTTTTGATAAGGGTATATGCCCCCCCCCCGCAGTGACACTGCCCCTACGGTGACTACCATTGGCAACGGGTGATTAACATCTCATCTGTGATTATTGGTTTGACCCTCAGATTAAGTTAGGGAGAGCACTCAGGCTCCTACTGCCCCTCGGAAGGATGACATCCTCGTTCTTGTAACAGGCAGTCCTTTCGAGGTAAGGCCTGAAAGCCTTGGTCAAGAACCATCTAATTGCCTGTAAGAAAAAAAAATTCGCAGTTGAGGATCTAGGCCCTAAAGCACCCGATCCCATCCTTCTGGATCCAGGCCCAGGTCCCACCTCAGCTGTCTGAGGTGGTCGCCTCTCGATAGAGGTAGAGGGCACCTGACTTGTTCTACTAACTAGGGGAAGTCTAATCCAGCGGAGGTATGGGTCATCAGGATTTTCCGAGAGAGATTCTCTTTTCTTTCAGAGATTTTTCTTAGACTTAGGCGGCAGCCTAGTCTGTTGTTTTTTTTTTCTGTCAGTCTCTCTTTCCCTGAATCGGGCCTCAAAGCAGTGGAAGTGACTCCATGGCAAGTCGGAACTCAGGTTCCTGCTTCTTTGCTTGGCTCCAAGATAACAGATGGCATGCTTCCTTTCTCGACCTTGAAAGGTCAAGAAGGTACTTATTCAGGAAAGAGTTCTCGGTATTCAGGCCTTCGCTTTCTGGACATTAGGCTCCGCGCCAGCCGTTCCAGGCTGGACTCTTCGGAAGCAGTTGTCTCAGCTTCCTTCTCACTTCTCCAGGAGGTTTTTTTCTGATTCAGGGAGGGTGTCAGTTTCAACCTCCCAGCAGCTCCTTCTCTTAGGAGCTCCCCTAGATACCTGCAGGGTGAGGGAGGCCCCCTGTCACGAAGTTACCCACTTCAAGCAGATGACGAAATTGTGATGTTCTTCATCAACAAGCAAAGTAGAGCACCTTCCTACCCCCTGTTCAGGAAGGCTGTGGTGAGTGGTGCCTTCAGCATGTTGTGTCAGTTCAGTCGTTATGCAGTCACTTTCAATGAGTAAGGCAACCCGAACCTGGTCCTTTCTGCATCCCATCTCAATGCAGATCTGCCCCTATCCTATCTCAGAAATCCAGACCGTTGTGTCTTCTGTCAGGATGCATTTTTGCAGTAGACAAGTTTCTCCTGTACACTTCCTTCTCTTCCCTTAGTTTAGAGACTGCTGCTCGAGTTGTAGGCAAACGGGTGGAATGATTCCTCATTGAAATAGGAAGTGGGTAGGCTCTGGTTTCTCCCAGACCTCCGCAGAGGGTTTCTAAGTCGTGCATGGGCCTTCCATCAGAAAGGCTTACGTGGCTAAGTGGAAACTCTTCTCCATTAATGGGCTAATCTCACCTGGACCTTTCGGTTGCCCACCAAGTAAAGTGTTCGAGTGCCTCTTGGACCTGTCTGTCGCAGGTCAGCCATACTTGGTAGTGGAGGTACACATCTGCGCTTTTTTGGTCTAGCTTGAACCAGTAGACATTGCCTCTGGCTCTTACCGTTAGTCACGTTTTTGCTTTAACTCTAGAACGGAAGGGAGCAGTCCCTTTACTCTCTGAATGTTAGGACGGTTCTGCGATTTACATTGATAGAACAAAGAGCTACATTTCCAACAATTTTTTTGTAGCTTCAGCATGCCTCAGGTGGGTCAACTTCTTGCCCTGAGATGTTTTCGCCTAGGTTAAGTAGCATGTCTTCAACACTACTAATCCTTGTCTTAGACCAAATTAAGAGGCCGGGTTCACACCGCTCTACCAGAGTGGTTGCGACTTCCTGGTGGAGATTCATAATGTGTCCATTGCAGTCTTCTGCAAGGTGGTGAATTGGAGCTCAAGTGCATACCTTTGTAAAGCACCATGTTCTGGATGTCCTTTCCAGGCAGCTCTTTTCTTGGCAGGACAGTCCTTGGACTTCCTTTCTGAGTGAGCCCTATCTCCGACCGCCCTACTCAGGGTGGGTTGGTTTTAGCTTGGTACTCTCCCATTAGTGTGAATGAGTGGTGGAGACTTAAGTCCAGGAAGATATGGAAATTATGTACTTACTGTAATTCTTGATCTTCTTGGATGCAGTCTCCACCACTCATTCACACACCCACCCACCATTCTCCGGGCTCACTCATTTTGTTTCGTTGGCCTTCACTGCCTTGTTGTTCGGACTGTGAAGACATTGTTCCTTTGACCCTTCTTGTTTGGGTCACCCGGGCCTTCACATGCCCGGAGATTAGGGTTAAGTTATTTATTTTATTAGTTATGCTGCACCTCCTCGGTCGAAAAGGTACTGAGGCGGTTAGAGGGTCGATGCCAAGATAGCCGATACAGGTACGAGCTAGTCTCGCAGTGCCACGCATGTGTGGTCCTATCACAGTGCCGGCCCTTCTGAAGATTTTTGACTCCCGCTGGGTCCTAGCGCCTCCGGTGCAGTCCCATTAGTGTGAATGAGTGGTGGAGACTGCATCCAAGATGATCAAGAATTACGATAAGTACATAATTTCCATTTCCTGTGTGCTTCCCCCCTTCCCTCTTTTGCTGAGAGTGCTGTTGAAGTAGAGGAGTCAGTCTGCAACCATGATCCTAATAGCCCCAGAATAGGTCAGGCAGGTTTGGTACTCCCTGCTCCTGGCCCTCTCCATCAAGCATCCCATCTGCCTCCTTCTGAGACACAATCTACTGATCCTGCCTTAGGGCAGGATTACCTTCCCATGTGTCTCAATGTATGGTTCTTGAAGAGCTAGAGTTTTCTGGTTTTAGCCTTTCTGAGGAGATTTTGGAAGTCCTTAAAGCTTCCAGGAAACCAGCAACAGGGAAAACCGACGCTTCCAAGTGGAAAAGGTTTTCTCTATGATGGTGTTCTAAGCAACTCAGTCCCTTTCATGCAGATCTGCCCATAATCTTGGACTACCTGGTCCACCTTCAGTCCCTTGGCCTCAGACCCTCAACTGTTAAGGTATATCTGGCAGCAGTGTCAGCTTATGTTTCAGCAGGTAAAGAATAAACCCTGGCTTCACACCACATTTTCAAAAAATTCTTTAAGGGGTTTCCAACCCTTCCCCCCACCCAATCAGGGACCCTGTCCTTGAATGGGATTTGAACCTGTACACTGATAAGCTCATGGAGCGCCCCTTCGAGCCCATGGCTACTGCTGGCTTAAAGTATGTCACCTGGAAAACAGTTTTCCTGGTGGCCACGACCTCTGCCAGAAGTGTTTGCGAGCTGCAAACTCTCTGCGCAGACCCAAATTACGTCATCTTCCACAGGGACAGGATAGTCAGGACAAACAGGAAATTCCTTCCTTAAGTGGTGTCTGAATTTCACCTGAACCAGTCTGTTACCGTTCCAGTGTTCTTTACAGCAAAATCCAGCTCTGGGGAGCAAAGGCTCCATAGTCTGGATGTCAAGAGGGCTCTCAGTTACTACTTGGACCACACTACAGAAGCGATATACCCTCATTCACAGTTGTTTGTGACATATAGTAAAGTTGACAAAGGTACACCAGCCTCCAAGAGAGCAACTGCTCATTGGATAATCTCTTGCATTCAGTTCTGCTACAGCAAAGCTAGCAAGCTACCACCACAAGGCCCCAGGGCACATTCCACATGTGGCACTTCCGCTTCTGTGGCAACTGCAAGGGATGTTCCTTTGCTGGAAATTTGTAAAGCAGCTACCTGGAAAACAGTGCACTCGTTCACAAAGCACTGTTGTCTGGACATATAGTCCAGAAGGGATGCCAGATTTGGCGCTGCTGTCTTGCAGAACCTTTTCCCTAAATTGTTTCTGTGCCCATCCTCCCAAGGTACTGCTTTGTAGTCTGCAGTAGTTAAGCACAGTAAGGGATTCGTGGAATCTGAAGAAAAAAATTGCATAGTAATGTTGTTTCTTCCAAGGGATCTCGCACTATGCTTGACACATCTACCCTACCTCTCCTTTCATAACCTGGAAGAGGTTCTCCAAGAATCAGTTTTCTTCTTCCTTATTTTGCTTGAGCATTTTTTATGCATTGCCTACAATTGATTTTTGGTGATTTTGTTGCAAAATATTTGGTCTGCCACGTTATAATCCTCCAGGGACTCAACATTTTTCGGCTTTCTGTTTTTGTATAGATTTAACTAGTTTAGTGGTCACTGCTTTCCTAGCTACAGAAATAAATCTGACGTTAGAGGGTAGAGTGGAGCGTGACCACACAGCAGAGATTTGAATTTCATTCCAAAATTCTCTAATTTGCATAAGATTCTACTCTCTGGGGCAGCACAAACCAGCAGACTCATTTACAGTAGTTAAGCATAACGAGGGATCCCTTGGAAGAAACAACATTATTATGGTGAGTATGTTTTTCTTTTCAAGGCTGGTAGGCAGGGCCCAGCTATGATGAATGGACTGACCGTGCATCCTTCACTAAGTGTTCTGCCTCTCAGAGCTGTAGATGCGGTTAAGAATCTTGGGGTCATCCTAGACAGCAAGTTGACACTTGATCAACAGGTGTCTGCTGTGAACCGGGCTTGCCTTTACCATCTTCATAACATTGCCAGGATTAAACAATATCTAGTAGCCCCTGCTGACCTAGCGACGATAGTTCATGCCTTTGTCACCTCTGGGCACGACTGTTGCAGCACTTTATACTAGGGTTATCTGGAGGTTTCTTGTGATACCTGCAGCTAGTCCAGAATGCTGTGGCCTGGCTGATTGTGGGCTCCCTTCATAGGGACCACATTACACTGGTGCTGCGTGCATTGCACTGGCTGCCTGTGCAGTTTCACATAACCTACAAGATACACTTGGTAACTTTCAAGGCACTACACCGTATGGGACCAGACTGCGTAAAAGACCTCCTAGTTCCCTATCACCCAACTCGCTCACTCCGCTCTTCCGATGCGGTCTTGCTGTCTGTCCCTATTTCTGGGCTCCGTCAATCTGGGGCCAGAGCGTTTTGTGTGACAGCACCTACCTTGTTGAATACTCTGCCAGAATATGTTAGATCTGCCCACACAGTAGGGGCCTTTAAGTCTAATTTAAAAACCTTCCTCTGCTGAGGCTTTTCCCTGAACTTTTTAATCATTGTTTATTTAGGACTTACGTATGCTGCCTGTTTTATATGAATAGTTTTGTAATTTGTATTTAAAGTGCCTAGAAGCACTGGGAAAGGGCGCTATTGAAGTAAAGTTGCCTTGTTCTCCTTCCCACCCACCCTCAGGACTCTGCTGTGTCCCAGAGATACCATCATTGACACTGACTCGACATGTAAGTTGAGGGGCTGTTGTGGTCCTTAGTTGTGTGAGGCAGCAGGGATATACACTTCTAGTTTCTCAGAGGTAGCACTAGTGTTTTGGGAGTCTAGAGGCGGGGGGCATGTGCCAGAAAAAGGAAAGAAATTAGAACACTGGGGAGTAAATTGGCTACAGTAAGGGAAAATGTGCTAGTATGTTAAATTCAATGGTGTGGATTCTTTTTTTTTTTTTTCCCAATTGTTTAACCAGGAGTAGCACACTAAACTGAAAGCTTGTTTACAGGTGCGACCTGGGAGCACAGGGAAGTTAAGTGACTTGCTCAGGGTCACACAGTATGCAGGTGGGGGCTGTGGGATTCAAACCCAGGTCTCCAGATTTGCAGCTCAGAGCCTTAGACCACTGCACTATACTGCCTCTGTTTTATAGCACAGAGTAGGGCGGGGTGGAGGGGCTTAAGGGTCTAAAGAATGGCCCAGTTGTAGTGTTCCAGGATGTGCAGCAGTGAAAATAAATATTTGTAGACTTCTTGCTTTGGAGCCAGTGTAGGCCGAAGCATATGTATTGCAACTTGCATGGAGGTCTAATAAAAAACATAATGTTACCTACTTTATCAAAGAAAAATATGTTAACCTCCTGAAACAGTAACTCAGGCCACATGGTTATTATTCTTCTCTTCTTTTAAAGGCACAAGCTTTTGAAACAACGTAGTGCAAATGGCTCCAACCGTCCTCCGTCTGTCTCCCAGCCAGGCTTTAATGCGGGGCCTTCCTCTTCATCCTCGTCATCCTCATCTTCCTCCTTGCCGCCTCCTGCCTCTTCCAAGCACAAAACAATGGAAAAGCAAGAGAAAGCGGACAAGCTGCAAAAAAGGCCGATGACGCCATTTCACCACCGCCATTCTGTGTCTGATGAACTATGCATGGATCAGGAGCGGTCTGGGCAGAAACTAGGGCTATCGGTGATTGATCCCTCCTTGGAAGTCCACAGCAGCAGGAAATATAGCAAGCAAATGTCCATACCTTCTGAAAGCCAGAGCAAACCGAATAATCTGAATCTTATGGATTCTCCTCATTCTTCTATTTCCCCTCTTCCTCCAACTCTCAGCCCTCAGCCCCGTGGACAAGAAACTGAGGGTTTGGACCCCACGTTAGTCACTATCAACCCAGCACTGTATGGAAATGGGCAGGAGCTTCAGCCAGTCCCCACATTGGAAGACAGGACTCCTCTATTGTCCCAGAGGCTACCAGTGATACAGGAGGTCAGCGAAACTGCAGTGTACTGCAGTACCCTTCCTCAGAGTCATGAGTCCTCCACCAGGTGGCAGGGCTACAAGGTACCAACCTGCAGCAACCTAGACATTCGGCTGTCAGAGCTACAATGTGACCGCTATGATGTCAAGATGGAGGGGGGCTCCGACAGAAGTGCACTGAAAAGGTAACGCACAGAACATAGTTTCTTTAGAATGTAAGCATTGACACAACCAGGGGTTGGGTTCCAGTTATTTGGTCTAACACTGTGGGACCATGAGGTACAAGGCAAAGCAGAGTGCCTTTTTTTCCTGTTCTTTTGGTAACTAAGTAAGGCCCTCTGGGGTGACCTGGGAGCACTGGGAGGTTAAGTGACTTGAGTAAGGATCACACAATATGCGAGTGAAGGTTGTGGGAACCAAACATAGGTCTTCTGGATGTTCCAAGCTAATTGACAGCTCGTTCCTCTAACCCTTAGGGTTAGATTAGTGAAGATTACATAACCTTGTAATGCTGTTATTTAAGAAGACTTTTTAAATTTTGTTTAAATTAATGTTTTTGTTCTTTTTTGTACTATCTGTTTATTGCCATTTTAAAATAACAATACAAGTTATACAGATCATATGCAGGTACTCAATAGACATTATAGGTTATACAACCAAATTAGGAGTTAGAGAATAAGAGATTAAACTGTGGCCTGCACACTGGTACAGAAGGAAGTGGGGGAATTCCTTAAAATTTAAATATTGTCCATATAATAGTCCCAACAGTGCCAGCCACTTCAGTGGCAAGAGTAGAGTCCTTTAGGGAGAAGCAAAGTAAATCTTTAATGCACTACAAACAGTGCTATATACTCTGTAGTCATAACAATCGTACAAGGAAAATTATGCTTATTCAGTGCTCTGTTTAACACAGCAATTCAGCGTTACCAGCTATATAGTTTTTAAACACTTCTAACAATGAAAGTTTTTCTTTCCCACCCATACCATCTCTTAGGCTTAGGCTGCAATGTACATCAGTCTTGTAACATAAGCAGTGGATCTAATTTTCTGGGCCGGAGAACAAACGCTATTAGTGTCCCAAAGTCCAGAACTTGCCCATCTATAAATTGTTAGGCCCTTCAAGAAGAAATAATAGCATGTATGTAGCCAGTCTTCCCCATTTAATGTTTTTAAAGTTAAAGTTTAAAATATGTGTTTTTAAAGTTTAAATTCTAATTGTTTTAGTTGTACACAACAGTTTCCAGACATGAACTCTTTAGAATGCATGCCAGTCAGTTGTTTTATAATACAGGTAACTCACTGATGAACACTGATAACAAGAAGTTCTAGCCATCCGTTGGGTGGCAGCCATGGTGTGGACCTTCATTTCTGGGAGTCATCCAGGTGTATTTTATTTTCAACATCAGCACTGTTGGCACTGCTTCTGAAGTGTATGCCAGCTTCTGTTGATTTGGACTCAGACACCATCGCAGCATCACAAGCCCACGGGCCATTGTGAACATGAAAGGGTCCTTCACCCCTTGGGTCTGGTGAGCCACAATCTAAGGTTTGAGGAGGAGCAGAGCACTGCACTCTGATAAGATCTCATCTGTCAAAATCATGTAGGTTTTACTGACACAAAGATCTGGTCAGTCTTGTCTTCTCTTGTTTATGAGTTTATGGGTACACTTGGAGGGTCTCTTATGGATATCAGAGATTAACCTCATGCGTTCTTTGAACCAGAGGACTGCGAACCGAAGGTGAGAAGTTCTGTGGTCCTAAGGACACAAGAGACAACACTCATATCGATTAAAGGCCCTCCAAATGGACCCATAAAATTATTATAGATCGCTAACTGCATTAAACAAATTTTACTTAATACAGTTAATGGCATGAGTGATCAGTGAGAAGCTTGTCACAGTTGCTCAGTGCGTGAGGTACTCTTATGCTAATAAGAGTACGTGACACGCAACTGAAGGGAGGGCCGTGATTGGTTGGGGATGCTGCCACGATCTATAATATACCTAGAAAGTAACTCTGGGACAACTGTCCAAATACAAAATGTGATGACCAACTACTTGTATATCTGAAAATATTACAGCTAGAGGTCTGGAAATCCGCTCTTGGCAACTGATGCCAGATGTTGTCTTACCTTACAATCTGAGATACTCTGGTCAGCTGCCTTCTCTGTTCTCACAAGCCAAACATATATTTTTATTTTGCTATTACCCATTTTAAACTAACAGTAAAAAAAAGTTCCCAACCATGGCAGCATCAATGTCAAATGTGAAATGTGCTCCAACCCCCTGTGATCATTCAGGCAATTTTCTAGGTAGTTTTAATGCTTTTAAAGAGCATATGTTCACTTCTAATAAATCAGCAGCTGACCATTTTATTTATTGTGTTTCGATGCATTAGTAATTGCATTCTGCTTTTATAATAATATAATATTTGTTCTAGGATCATGGATATGTTGTTCATCCACACTTCTTGGCAGTGTCCCTTTCCCTTTAAATCAGCTGAAAGTCTTCAACCTGGCTCCTCCCACCCACCTGGGTGGTATAACCCTTGGCGCCGCCTCATGACACTAGAGCTTCCTTTCTGCTGGAAGATTCAGGTTGCCTCCTTCGTGCGTTCGCATTTTGTAGGCCCTGGCTTCAAAACCTTCAGTTATTATGAAAATCTGTCTTGTTCGCATTAGCGATTGCTTTTTCTCGTTCATGGAAGACAAGTCTTCCCCCAGATTTCGCTGGTGTTTGTGCAGCCATAAGATGTCACGCACCGACCCGCATGCCGCAGGCGTTTACTGTTTGGGTGTCGGCCATGACACCACAGTGTGTGAGTTTTGCCTCGTGTTCCAACCTAACGTCTTCAACAACTGTCTTGCATGCCTTAAGCTGGGGAGGCAAAAAAACAGAACCCGCCAGTGAAATCCAAGGATGCCCAGTGGGCGGTTTCCACGGCCACGGGATCCACCAAGCAATTGGAGTGCATGCAAGCCTTCAAGGAGGAAGCAGCTTGTGCCGCGGAATCTTCCTCTCAGAGCTTCTTCGTTACACTCAACCTGGGCTCCACCTTGTCGGGTTCCTTCCGAGAGTTGTGCCACTCTCTCCCAACTAAGGGTGAGAGTCCTGCAGGCACGCACTCCTCCTGGTCCCGGGAGAAGGACCTGGGACTGTCTTCGTCTCAACAGAGACGCTCTTGAGATCGGGAGAGATCTCGGTCCCAGGAACTGGCCATTTCAACCTCTGTCGAAATCGCCTCTTTGGCTGCTGGCTTCTTGGCCATGCCATCTGGCCAGTCGACCGAAGTGTCGATCGACAATGTTGAGATAATTCTTGACCCGATCAACCCTTTGTCACTGACTTCAGTCGACGACTCCCTCACTCGGACTCTGGTCCTTGCTTTCCCTGATGAGGATACCCAGCCTGCTGGGAATCCTGCCGAGGAGGTGGTCTCTGACTCTGGAAAGTCACCGGTCTCACCAGTGTCTCCCAAGTGACCGAGTCGGCCCGTCCGATCTAGATCGAGGTCTCGGACCCCCTCGTCCAAAAGGCCGAGGAAGGGCCATAAGCACTCTAAAAAGAGGCTATGCCATCGGTCGTCCTCATCCTCCTCGGATGAGGAGAGGCTCTGGTGGAAGCTCAGTCAGTGCTACGAGGACCTCGTGGCAACAGCTGATTTTGTCCGGGCACAAGCCTACCCTGGCTTGTACCCTGGCCATAACTTGGCTTTTGCCTCCCAAGCCGAAGCCGACTCCTCTGTAGCCGACTAAGTCGGTTCCTCCGCCTGCAGAGCCGGCGAAAACTCCAGTTCGGCATAAACTGGTCTCTCCACCGATTTTGGTGGAATCACCGCCCAAGCAGCCTGTGGGAGGGGCTCCTTCTAAGGAAGCTAGACTGGACACCGGGCTTCCCCGGCATCTCTCGGTCACTGTCACCCCTACCGTCCCTGGCGGGTCAAGGGTGATGTGAGCGGTCGACTGCTGTATCCGGATACCTCGGATTCGTATGAAACTGGCTTCCATTCTCATCCAGGGGATGATGAATTGGCTAGTGGAATAGAGATGGAGGAAGGTCCTTCGTCCTTTCAGGGCATTCTTCGCCTCATCTCTAAGTCCACAGGGATGCCCCTGGAACCTATCCAGAAAAAGGCGAAGTACCCTCTCACTGACATCCTCAGGAGAGGGAATACCCCGATGGAATCCTTTCCTGTGGCCAATGCCATTGTTGGCCCGGCCTTAGAACTTTGGCAGCACCCTGCTTCCTGGCCAGCTCCGTCTGCCCGTATTGCCCGCAAGTATGCGGTACCCATGGGGTCCCTTGCGGGGTTCACAGAGCAGCCTTCAGCTGAGAGCCTTGTGACCGCCTCTGTGTTCAGGCGTACTGGTAGTTCTACCGATACTGACAGACCTCCTGAAAAGGAATCCAAATATTTGGATCACTTTGCCTGGAAGGTCTGTGTGGCCTTGTCTTTAGGCCTCCATTAGGCAAGCTCGGCCATCATCATGGCACTCTTCTCCATGCCCTTTTGGGGTCCTTGGACGAAGTCCTCCCACATCTCTCCACGGACTTGCAGACCATGGTCAAGTAGGTCCGGGACCAAGGCTGTGCTGTTGCCATACGACAGCTCCAGATGGCTCTGGACATTGGGGACTCGTGCCCATTCGTTGGCAGCCGCAGTTGCCTCTCGCCGCAAGACTTAGCTGAAGCTCTCTTCCTTGCCGGTGGATACTCGGCACAAACTAGCTGATGTGCCTTTCCTGGGCACCGATCTCTTCAGCCCAGGTGTGGCAGGTCACCTTCAGCACATTGAGCAGTCTAGTGCCACCTTGGATGACACTTCTGCTAAGGGTTCTTCTGGTCCCAAGAAGCAGCAGAAGAAGAAGAAGCCTTTTCGGCAGTCTTCCTCTGTGGCCCAGCAGTCCTCCTTTCAAGGTGGTCAGCAGCAGCAGGCTCATGCTTGGTGCCCCCGGCCCACGCCCAGACCCTCTCAGGCCCGTAAGAGAGGCCGGGGTTCAGGCCCTGAACCCTCTGCCTCCAAGCCTGCCCAGTGACAGGAAGAGGGGGGCTGCCATCCCTACTCCTATCACACCAGCTCCGGGTCCTCCCATGGGGGGCCGGCTGTGCCACTTTCTTTCCGCCTGGTCCGCTGTTACCATGGACATTTGGGTCTCAGAAGTGGTCGGCCAGGGACTGCCTCTGGAATTCGAGCAGTACCCTCCAAGCTGATCCCGCGCCCCACTGGAGGAGAGGGTGTCCACCCACACTCATTCAGCTCTCCGAGAGGACGTTGCTCAGCTCCTGCTCCTCCTCAAGGAGGCAGTAGCTCCAGTGGCGGACCCTCCAGCAGACCCAGACTTTGTTTCCAGATACTTCCTGGTTCCCAAGCGGATGGGGGTCTGGCACCCCATTTTAGATCTGCACTACCTGAATCAGTATCTCAGGTCACGCACCTTCCGGGTGGTCACTGTGTCTCAGATCATACCATCCCTGGAGCGAAACATGTGGTTCTAGGGACATGGATATGTTGTTCATCCACACTGTCTGGCAGGTATCCTTGCCGCTTTAAATCTTGCCGGAAGGTCTTCAAGCTGGCTCCTTCCACCCAGCCGGGTGGTAAAATTCTCGGCTCCGCCCCATGACGCCAGATCTTCCTTACCGCTTGAAGCTCAGGTTCCCTCCTTAACGCCTGCGGGGATAAGACTGTTCCTAATTCTTCGGTTTAATTTAAAAGTTTTGCACCTTAGACTTGTCTTCTATCCCTCGCTTGCTGCGATGGACAAATCGACTCGCGTTTTCGGAGATGCCTTGCAGGCAGAAGATGTCTCGGACGATCCGCACTCCATGTGTGTCTACTGTTTAGGCCTTTGAGCATGACCCGCAGGCTTGCGACCTGTGCTCTTCCTTCTCAGCCTACGCCCTGAAGACTGTGCTGCCCGCTTACAACTGGGGCATCCCGAGAAACGTTCCTCCGGGTGAAGCTGAAGTGGCCCGGGTCGGCGTGTTTCGTAGCGATGGTCTGGGCGGATCAGCTAGAGCAGATGATCGCCTCAAGAGGAGGCAAGGCGGCGCTGGCTGCACTTCCCTCGCCGCAGCATTTATCCCGCCTCCCTGGGTTCCTCTTATACAGCTTCTTTTAAGGAGCTTCGTCTGTCCCTCTCCACTAAGGGAGAGGGACCAACGTCTGCTGGACCTTCTTCTCGGTCCAAAAAGAAAGACAAGAGAAAGTCCCTCCGTCGACGCTCTTGGGAGCGAGAAAGGTCCCTCTCCCCGAGTTGTCGGCCATCGACTTCGGTCGGTCGATCGTTCGGCTTCGGCCACTTGTCTCACGGTGTTCCCGTCAGGTCAGTTGACCGAGACTCCCGTCGACGCAGTCGAGATTTTTCTCAACCCGTTGGACGGGTTGTCGCCAGGCGAAGCCGAGAATCCTCTTTCCCCGGTTCCCCCGGTGAGAGTTGAGGATCCTGTGGGCTTGCCAGTGCCTCCGGTTCCGGAGCCCTCGGGTGAACCCTCCGAGCCGAGGGGAGAGCCGGTTTCCCCTGTCCCTTCCCCGCACCGCCCTTGGAAAAGCCGAGGTTCTCGGTCTCGGACTTCTTTGCGGTCCAGCCGATCCCGTCGTCATAGGCGGTCTCGGTCTCTGCACGCATGTAGCGCCGGCGTCGTCCTCGTCCCTCCTCCTCGGACGAGGAGGCTTTGACGTAAGTTACGCCGACGTGTACGTAGGATCTCATGTGGCAACAGCTCCTTCTGACGGAACAAGCCGACGCCGCTTTCCCTGGCTATTAAGTGGCTGTCACTGAGCGGCGAAACAACCTCGACTACCAGAGGAGCCTGTTCCCAGGCGGTTGTTCAGCCAAAACCAGCTGCTTCACCGATTCGGTGGAACCTCGCCTCCCACAGCCGTTCTTTGGGGCTCGACCAAGAATTCTCAGTTGGCTCAGGACTGCCCCATAGGCTGTCTGTCACCCTCATTCCCGATCGACCTCGGCAGGTGGAGGGTGCTCAGGCCGAGGCAGCTTTTTGCAGACTCTTCAGAGTCCGATGGCGATTCCTCCCTTTTCTCCAGGAGAGTAGACTTGAGTCCTCTGAGGTCAGTCGATGGACGATAGCCTTCGTCTATCTGGGATTGCTCGGCTCATCTCGGAGTCCACCGGATGAAGCTCGAACTCTGTGTCTGAGCCGGGCCAGGTATCCCTCACGGAGATACTGGACCGAGGATTCCCCACGGAGGTTTCCGTGGCCGAGCCATAGTGGCCCGCCTTGAGCTCTGGCAGCGCCTGCTTCCTGTCCTCGCTCGGCCAGGTGGCCAGGAAGTATGCAGTCCCTCACGGTTCCTTGTCGTTTTGAACACCTCAACCGAGGGCTAGTTATCGACAGTATTTTCGCGCGCTGGGAACGCTTAGGGACGTGTGGACAAACCTCCCACAAGGAAAGTCCAAGAAATTGACTATGCCGGGCGAAAGTCTACGCTGCCTCCCTCGGCCTCTCGGCCAGGCCAGTTCGGCAGTACTTATGGCACATTTCTGTCATGCCCTGTTGGGCTCCTGGACGCAGGTAGTTCCTCATCTTCCGGCGGACCTGCAGACCACGGTTAGGCAGGTGTGGGACCAGGGCAGGGCAGTGGCCAAACAGCAGCTTCAGACTGCTCTGGACATTGGGGCCTCATGTGCCAGGTCAGTAGCGGTCACAGTGGCCATGCGCCGTCGGGCATGGCTGAGGATATCCACCTTCACTTTGGATACCCAGCACAAGTTGGCGGACGTCCCCTTCCTGGGGACCGACCTCTTCGGCCCTGGGGTGGAAGGTCACCTGCAGAGGATCGAGAAGTCCAATGCTACCTTGGACTCGGTCTCATCCGCACAGAAGGACAAAGGCCGCAGACTGCAGCCTAAGCCTTTTCGTCCCTCTGCGCCTGCGGCACGTCCGGCCCAGCAACGTCAGGGCCAGCAGGCACGAGCTTGGCATCCCAAACCCAAGCCCTCGGCTTCCTCCTCCAGGAAGCAGGGAGGTAAAGGCCCTGGAGGTCCCTCGGCCGGTCCTTCCTCCAAGCCTGCCCAGTGACGGGTTGAGGGGTGTCGCCCCCAACCCCATCGCCTCACCCCAGGTGCCTCATGGGGGGGGTCGCCACTTTCTTTCCGCCTGGTCCATTATCACCACAGACCGGTGGGTGTTGGAGGTGGTGGGAAAGGGCCTGCCTCTGGAGTTCGAGCAGGCCCCACCCTTCAGAGCTGTCGCACCTCGGGGGGCCTCGGGGTCTGAAGCCTTGCTGTTGGCTCGCTGAGCCGACATCGCTCTCCTCCTCGAGAAGGAGGTGATCAGAGAGGTGGCGGACCCTCCCTCAGACCTGGGGTTAGTGTCCAGGTATTTCCTGGTTCCGAAACGTACGGGGGGGGCTGGCGCCCCATTCTCGACCTACACAACCTAAACAAGTTCCTAAGGTCTCGAACCTTCAGAATGGTCACTGTGGCTCAGATAATACCATCCTTGGAACACGGCGTGTGGTTCTGCTCTCTGGACCTGCAGGACGCATTCTTTCACGTCCCTATCCGTCCGTCACATCAGAGGTTCCTTTGCTTTCGAGCGGAGGGATCCCTTTTCGAGTTCCAAGCCATGCCCTTTGGCTTATCTCTAGCTCCCAGGGTCTTCACCAAATGCATGGCAGTGGTGACAGCATTCCTGTGGCGCCGAGGGTCCGGGTTTACCCTTACCTGACGACATTATTGATAGCAGCCCCTCCAGACAGGGAGGTGGAGCGGTCCAGAGATCTGGCTCCAGGTTTGCTTTCTCAGGTGGGCCTCTTCATCAACGAGGCCAAGTTGGAACTCGAGCCAAAGCAGGTGATTCTTTTCATCGGGCAGAGCTCGACTCTTCGAGCCAGAGCACGGCTCCCGTGGTCAGGGCGAGGTTCTTCCTCCTTTGCCCAGTCATTTCTGGTTGGGCAATCGCGCCCTGCCCGGGACTTCCTGCGCCTCTTGGGTCTTGTGGCGGCCTGTACCAGCGTGGTCCGTTGGGCACGCTGGAACATGCGCCCCCTTCAGTGGGGGCTGGCCAGCCAGTGGTCCCAACGCTGCGATCCATTGGACCAGCTAGTGATGGTGACCCAGGTGATGTGCAACGCTCTCCAGTGGTGGACTGTTCCAGTTCATCTGCAGGAGGGCATCCCGTTTGTCCGCCCCGAGCCAACGGTCTCTCTATCGACCGATGCCTCTCTGATGGGTTGGGGTGCCCATCTGGGGGAACACCGAGCGCACGGCCTCTGGTCCCCTCGGGAGTCCTGATGCCACATCAACCTGCTGGAGCTCCAAGCAGTCCGCCTAGCTCTCACCGTATTTGCCCGGTTTCTTCGGGGTCAAGTGGTCCGGGTCCAGACGGACAACACCACGACCATGTACTATCTAAACCGCCAGGGCGGGACGCGCTCCATGCTTCTATGCAAGGAAGCTTCCGCATCTGGTCACTGTGCAGCAGCCTGGAGGCGGATCTCCTAGCCATTCATGTGGCAGGAGCTCCAACACCCCTGGCCGATGCCCTAAGCTCGGATAGGGGCTGCGCCCACAGTGGTCTCTCCTGACGGAGGTAGTACAAGATCTATTCTCCCATTGGGGCACACCTCAGGTGGACCTGTTTGCCTCCAGGGAGAATGCGAGCTGAGGCTGTTCCATGCCCCCCCTCAGCAGGGATCGCTGCAGGGGATGCCTTCTCAGGCCGTGGGACCCTGGGCCCTTCACGCTTTCCCCGTTCCCTTGATGCACAAGGTGCTTCTCAAAGCAAGGAGGACAAGGCGAGGTGATTCTGATAGCCCCAGACTGGCCCCCGCCAGTACTGGTACCCAGATCTCCTCAGCCTCAGCTCCAGGCTCCCAAGGCAGCTTCCAGCTCGCCCGGACCTGCTCTCAGTCAATCAGGGAAGGTGTTCCATCCGGACCTTCAACCTGCACCTGACGGCCTGGTTCCTGAGCTGCAGAGTTCCAGGCCTTGGGTCTTTCCGAGGTCCTCAACGTGAGTTGAGGCGTCCCATAAGGAGTCGACCAGAAAATGTTATGCCTTCAAATGGAAGAGATTTTCCATTTGGTGCCAGGGCAAGGGCCTTGACCTTCCTCCTGTTCCTTCGATGCATTATTGGACTACCTTTGGTCCCTTTCTCAGCAGGGCTTAGGTCGATGACCCTTAAGGTGCACCTGGCAGCCATCTCTGCTTACAGGCGCGGGCGGGAAGCAGTCGATGCGCAGGAGAAGGTGGTCTGGCGCTTTTCAAAGGCCTTGATCACATTTCCTCCGGTGCGAGAACCTCCACCTCCATGGGATCTACTGGTACTTGGCAAAGCTCATGGGCAAGCCATTCAACCAATGCACAGGTGTGAACTCTCTCACCTGTCGTGGAAGACCACCTTCTTGGTGGCTATCATCACGCCAGCCAGAGGATGGGAGAGCTCCAGGCGCCTGCATCGAGTCTCTTACCTGGTCTTCCACAGGGACAAGGTTGTCCTGCGCCTCACCCAAATTCCTTCCGAAGGTGGTGTCGAGTTTCACCATAACCAGGTGTTGACTCTGCCAGTGTTCTACCCCAATCACACCTCGAGGTCAATATAGGCTCCATACTCTGGACTCCTAGAAGGGCTGGCTACTATAAGGGAGCATGGCTGAAATTCGGGAGAGGTTCGCCAGCTGTTTGTCACCTACGCTGAAGCCGCACCTGGCAGACCTGCAGCCAAGCGGACGTATAGGCAGGTGGGTCACCTCCTGCATAGATCTCGCTAAGGTTGGCGGGCATGGAGCCTCCCAGAGGGATAAGAGCTCATTCTACCCGCCATACTGCTGCATCGGTGGCTGCTTCAGGGACGCCCTATCCAGGAAATCTGCAGGGCTGCTACCTGGAAGTCAGCACACCTTCATCACCCATTACCACATCGACCTTGAGTCACGCCCGATGCTGGTTTTGGGGCCTCGGTTCTCCAGTCTCTATTCCCCAAGTAGGGGTGCGCTTGCCTCCCTCCTCCCGGAGAACTGCTAGAGTCTGCCAGACAGTGTGGATGAACAATATATCCATGTCCCTAGAAATACAGGTTACTCACCTGTAACAGGAGTTCTAGGAATGGTATATGCTGCTCATCCACACGACTCCACCCGACCTCCCGGCTTCGACGCACAACCTGAGCTTCCAGCGGGCCAGATCTGGCGTCATGGGGCGGAGCCGAGAGTTTTACCACCCGGGTGGGTGGGAGGAGCCAGCTTGAAGACCTTCCGGCAAGATTTAAAGCGGCAAGGATACCTGCCAGACAGTGTGGATGAACAACATATACCATTCCTAGAACTCCTGTTACAGGTGAGTAACCTGTATTTCTGCTCGCTGGATATCCAGGATGCATTCTTTCACGTCCCAATCTGTCCATCCCACCAGCGGTTCCTCCGCTTCAGAGTCGAGGGAACCCTATACGGGTTCTGAGCCATGGCATTCAGCCTTTCATCGGCCCCATGGGTCTTCATCAAATGCATTGCAGTGGTGGCAGCCCACCTCAGGCATTGGGGGGTCAGAATTTACCCCTACCTCGACGATTGGCTCTAACAGGTTCCACCCAGCAGGAGGTGGAGAGTTCCAGGGACCTGGCCCTCCAGACCTGTTCCCAGCTCGGCCTCATGATCAACGAGGCCAAGTCGGAGCTTATGCCTTCTCAGGTGATGTGCTTCATCGGGGCAGAGCATGACTCTCGTCAAGCCAGAGCTCAGCTCCCGGTGGACAGGGCGGATGTTCTCTCCTCCTTTGCCCAGTCATTTCTGGTTGGGCAATTGCGCCCTGCCCAGGACTTTCTGTGCCTTCTGGGTTACATGGCGGTGTGCACCTCCATGGTCCATTGGGCCCGATGGCACATGCGCCCCCTCCAATGAGAGCTGGCTGCCCAGTGGACTCAACGCAATGGTCATTTCGACCAGCTGATCACTGTGACCCAGAAGATGTGGGACACTCTCCAGTGGTGGACTATCCCAGACCAGTTGCAGAAAGGGATCCCGTTTGTCCGCCCTGAGCCGACGGTCGTCCATACGACCGATGCCTCTGTCATGGGTTGGGGAGCCCACATGAGGACAACAGGGCCCACGGGTTCTGGACCCCGAGGAGTCCCGTTATCACATCAGCCTGTTGGGGCTCAGAGCAGTCAGACTGGTACTGTCAGCTTTCGCTCCTCAGCTCCGGGGTCAAATGGTTCAACTCCATATAGACAATACCACGACCATGTACTACCTCAACAAACAGGGTGGCACTCATTCCCGTCTGCTATGCAGGGAAGCGCTTCGCATCTGGACACTCTTGAGCCATCTGGAGGCGCATCTCCTAGTCATCCGCGTGGCAGGAGCCTCAAACCAACTGGCGGATGCTCTCAGCCGCATAGGCGAGACATCCCACGAGTGGTCTCTCCATCCAGAAGTAGCTTACAGTCTGTTCTTCCACTGGGGCAAACCATTGGTGGACCTGTTTGCCTCCTGGGAAAACACCAAGCTGAGGCTGTTTCATGCCCGCCCCCCCTCAGCAGGGCTCGCTGCAGGGGGATGCCTTCTCGAGGCCGTGGACCCCAGGCCTCTTCTACGCCTTCCCTCCATTTCCCTTGATCCACAGGGTACTCCTCAAAGTGAGGAGAGACAAGGCGGAGGTGATTCTGGTAGCCCCAGACTGGCCACGCCAGTTCTGGTACCCAGATCTCCTCAGCCTTAGCAGCAGGCCCCCGGAGTGGCTTCCAGCATGCCCGGACCTGATCTCACTCAATCAGGGGAAGGTATTCCATCTGGAACTTCAGTCCCTGCACCTGACAGCCTGGCACCTGAGTGGCTAGAGTTCCAGGCTTTGGATCTCGCCGAGGATGTCCTCACAGTAGTGGAAGCATCCAGGAAGGAGTCGACTAGGAAGTGTTATGCCTTCAAGTGGAAAAGATTTTCCATTTGGTGTCAGGGCAAGGGCCTGGGCCCTCTGTCCTGTCGCTAACATTCTTGATTACCTTTGGTCTCTGTCCAAAGGGGATCTTCAGTCATCAACCCTTAGGGTGCACCTAGCAGCCATCTCTGCTTACCGGGCGTGGGCCGGTCAGCCGACGGTGCAGGAGACAGTGATCGGGCTCTTTTTGAAAGGCCTGGATCACATATCCCCTCCGGTGCATGAACCTCAACCTCCGTGGGATCTGCTGCTGGTACTGGCAAAGCTCATGGGCAAGCCATTTGAACCAATGCACAAGTGTGAGTTGTTACACTTATCGTGGAAGACGGCCTTCCTGGTGGCTGTCACATCTGCCAGAAGGACAAGGGCGCTCCAGGCGCTCTTGGTGGACTCCCCTTATCTGGTCTTCCACAGGGACAAGGTTGTCCTGTACCCCCACCCGAAATTCCTTCCGAAGGTGGTGTCAGAGTTTCACCTTAACCAGGTGTTGACTCTGCTGGTGTACTACCCCAGTTACACCTTGGAGGCCGAATACAGGCTCCATACTTTGGATCTGAGATGAGCTCTCTCCTACTGTAAGGAGAGGACGGCGGAGATTCGGGGAGAGGTTCGCCAGCTGTTTGTCACCTACGCTGAAGCCGCTTCTGGCAGACCTGCAGCAAAGCGGACGATTGCTTGATGGATTACATCTTGCATTAGTCTGTGCTACGAGTTGGCTGGCAAGGAGCCTCCCAAAGGGATAAGAGCTCATTCTACCCACCATACTGCTGCATCGGTAGCTGCTTCCAGGGACATCCCTATCCAGGAAATCTGTCGGACTGCTACCTGGAAGGCAGCAAACACCTTCACTACCCATTACTACATTGACTTTGAGTCTTGCTGGGTTGCTGGTTTTGGGGCCTCAGTTCTCCAGTCTCTGTTTCCCAAGCAGGGTGTGTGCACCTTGCCTCCCCCCTCCCGGAGAACTGCTAGGAGTCTGCCAAGAAGTGTGGATGAACAACATATCCACGATCCTAGAAAAACAGGTTACACACCTGTAACAGTAGTTCTAGGAGTGGTATATGTTGTTCATCCACACGGACCCACCCTACTTCCCCGGCTGCGGATGCACAAACCTGGCTTCCAGTGGGCTGAAATCTGGCATCATGGGGTGAAGCCAAGGGTTATACCACCTGAGTAGGTGGGAGGAGCAAGCTTGAAGATTTTCCAGCTGATTTAAAGGGAAAGGGACACTGCCAAGAAGTGTGGATGAATAACATATACCATTCCTAGAACTACTGTTTCAGGTGAGTAACCTGTTTTTTGTGTAGTGAACATATTGATTTTCACCTTTGCATTTCACAGTGCTAGTTACAAAAAATTCAGTGAGCTGACCCAGTGGCGTGGAGGGCTGAGGCATCACTGCCTTACCTCCTGCCACGCCGGCGACCCGTGTTCGCATTGCGAGCAGGTCGCCGGGGGTCAGCCAGGGAGAGAGAGGATTGAGCGTCTGGAGGACAGCTCTCCCCTCCCAGGGGATGGTGGAGAGAGAGAGACAGACCAGCATTTGCCTGACCCCTAGCAGTGGCTGGGGGCCGACATGCCAGGTCCCATAACGTGGGGGGTGGAGTTGGAGCAGTTGCCCGACATACAGTGTGTGGACGCGCGCGCTGGACGTCATTGGTGGCATTGCACGCTCACAAGCCACACAAGAAAACCGGAAAAATTGGTTCCCACTGCAGCGGGATGACTATGGTCCTCTTCTGTAGTGCCAACCCACGAGGACACCTCCTGAAGCTGGATCTGTGCCGGTGGGTTGAGTAGAAGCAGCAGAATCAGCATTTATATAGCGCTTTTTATACACAGTATCCCAAAGCGCTTTACAAGCAATTCTAGACTGGTCGTGAAGTGACTGAATGTGTGGTGGCGTCCACATTGCACATCATCACCCACACACAGCCTGGATAATTGCATGAACCGGTTTATGGGAAGGGGAATGTTGGCCAGGACACCGGGAATGCTCCCTGCTCTTTGCAAAGAGTGCCCTGGGTTCTTTTACTTCACCTGGACACCCATCAGGACAACACCAGGATGAGCAGAAGGGACCTCGGTTAACGTCTCACCCGAAGGACAGCACACCCCAGCAGTACAGCACCCCCCAATACTGCACTCGGATGCCAGCGATTTTTAGGTGCAGGTCCAATCCTGGTGTAGGACGAGAACCCACGACCTTCTGGTCCAAAGGCAGATGTGCCATCAACTGAGCCCACGCTGACACCAGTAGCTCCATCCCTACCATGAAAGATTAAGTCATGGGAGTGACAGGAGGGGTTCTGATGCTCAGGGATGGCGTGGGAGTCGTCAGAGATGGCGTGGGAACCAGGGGAGAAATAATAATCTAAAAACAAAATTCAGTGGAATTCTAATACTGTGATCTCAGAAACTGCCAACTACTTAGGAGCCAAATATATTTCAGCGAGAAACCTAAAGCAGCACTGTTTGTTAGTCGGTGAAAGACAAATAGTTATCTTGATATTTTTGCCAGAAAGACATAAAGTAAAACTATATTGTGACCAACAAATACTGCTGCTTTAAGATATGTTTCTGGTTTTTGTTAAAAGAAATAGATATGTGTCTCAGCAACACTCTTTGCTTTACATATGTTTGCACCACTATGGTCCAGCTGTATGATTTTACAAATTTTTAAAAACAGAAGTTGGCTTCACTTTTTCCCCATGTAAAATCTGGTTAGGAAAAAAATATTACCTACTAAATCAACAAAAGATCACAGGTTATGAAAAATTACATATTTTTATTAAATCTATAATATTTAGTGGTAGAAAGTTTTACTCCTCTGTAAAAATGGTGTCCATGACTTTTGGTACTAGCCAGAAACAGGCCTGGCTCACCCCTCTCCCCCATCTTCTCCACACTGGATTGCACACAAGTAGTCCCAGGTTTTTTTTTTGCAGTTAGTCTATTTTTTTCCACCTTGTCGTGGTGCAGGCACTTCTGTCCACCGACCCCGTCACCCAACATCCAGGGACTTAACTGTGTCCACTTCCCGCGGTAGGTGCTTACCATTGACAAAACTGATCCGGTGCTGGGAGAGGGCCCTGTAGCAAGTGCAGGGCCTGCGAGGAGTCGGTGTCATCTCGCACTGCACCTGGCCATTTTCCTCCCCTGGATGAACGGACGTATCTACGCATGCTACTGTGTGTAAGACATGAATGGACGCTGCCCCTCCATTCCCAAACTGTTGTCCCGAGCTGTCTGCCCCCAAGCCTCTGCGAGAGGGCAGACAAGCACTGGGATCAGAAACCCTTCCTCCCCAGAGGAGGCGGAGAGCAGTCCTCTGGACGCCCAATCCTCTTCTCCCCGGCCGACTCCCCACGAACCAAGTCCATTCCGAAACCCGGATCACCTGCAGGGGAAAGGTAAGATGCCCAAGGCACTTCTCCCCTCTTCGCCACTAGGCCAGCAGTCCCAGCTTTTAAGTATCTCTGTGTATAACTAGAGAGCAGGCCTGACTTCTTTGTTCACTTTAATGTCATCCATGTGAAAGTCCACCCCAAATTTGGTGCTCTGTACCGCAATAAGGATTATCTTTCTCCCTAGGTCCACCGGGAGCTGGTCACCCAAATGGTTCTCCCAGTTTTCGACTATGCAGATGTGGTTTATAGCAACGCTCCTTTAACTCCCTTGCCAGACTGGATGCTCTCTGCAGTGTCTTCTGCCACTTTGCTACCAACTCACCCTCTCATACTCACCACAGCTCCCTTTACTCCTCCCTATCCATCCTCCCTCTCCCCTCACATCACCAGTTCCACTGTGCTTCCCTCATCTCTAAATACTGCTTTGAGTCCCTTCTTCTCTCCACTATCCCCTCCTACTCCTACTCCCTGTGCTCAAGACACCCACACATATTCTCCCTCCCCCGTGTACATTCCTCAGCTGGGAAATCTGCTTTCTCGTGGTGCCTCCCCTCCCTCTGAAACCAGCTACCCTCCTCCATCTGCCTCTCCCCTCCCTTCTCTCTGTTAGTCATCAGCTAAAACTCCTCCCCCTGCTCTTATCAACCCTCTTCCTGAACCCTTCCTTACCCTTGCCTGACTTTTGACCACCCCTTACCTCTCCATCCCCTTAACCTCATAGTCATGGCAACCTCATTGAAGTTTATCAACCTGTTTTGACTCCTACTTTCAGCATCAGCTCAACCTCCCTTCACTCTGGTACTATATACTTTGAGTTTGCCAAATCTGAATGGATGATGTGTGTGTGAATTTTTTTGTCCTCCATATGCAATATTTTGCCGTTTTGTCTGCACAACACTCAACTTATGCTGTTTATGTTATACTTACTGCAACCACAGCACCTGACTGGCTGTATTTTGTTTGTAATTGTGCTTCTCCCCTTCCCCTGTGTCGCACGTGAAAATGAGCCTCGACTCAGCATGTCTCTCTCCTGGTTACCAATTTTAAATCAGTAAATAAATATCTGAAAACAGATTTGAAGTTAACCACTGAAATACACTACCAGACTTCCCAGTAAAGATGTTCTGGTTTCACAATACAAGGATTTCACTGGATTCTTTTTACAGCTTGTGGGCGGAGCCTACAGCCATTTTGAAATCTCTTGCTGAGAAAACAAGCGACTGTGGCACTCTTCCATTTTGGAGGTTTGGAATGATTCTTCCGAACCTCCAAAACAGTCAAAACAGTCCGCCACGGTTGCTCGCGATACAGGCACGACTGCACTATTTTTCGTGCCGTCCGCCACTTCCGCATTTTGCCATTCAACAGAACTGAGTGCTGCTCATGCACAGTTCCATCAGTGCCACCATCTTGGTGATGGCATTTGGCGGCGCTCGTTCCCTGGCGCTCCAACAAGCTCGCCTCAGCCATATCGGCTCTTGCTGGAGTTTGTTTACTAGTAGTTGGTAAAATAATAAGAAAATTATGAAAAGCTAAGTACGAAAATGAAAAGGAAATGCTTTGTAAACAGTGACTGGCAGGTATGAGTTAAGCAATACTGCACTATAGGGTTTGTGTTGTTGTGAGATTTACTGTCTCATGTAGTATGTCACAAGACGCAGCTGAGTTACTTCAACCACACAGGAATTGGGTAAGTCCTCCTACACACACCTTGAAATGCATTATTGTGATTATAAAATGATTCTGTATAACAATTAAAAAAAAAATGGAATTAGGTTCCAAGTAAAACATTTAATCAGCGAGTTCTTTACTGATTGATTGTTGCAGGATTTGCTCATGGTCATGTGACATGTTTTGACCAAAGAAGTTGCAGGATTTTGTGACCCATTTTTATAACAAGTGAACTAGATTCACTGGTGCAAAATTTGTGGGATCATGTCATTTTGAATTCAAGGAAAGGGCACACACGAGCCAGTTCCAGAATGGTCAGTGACTGCTACTGAGTCAACTGCAGATCGATTTAGTGGAAGTGTTTGACCAACAAAACACCTCTTGAGACTGTATCCTTCTAATGACAAGTGTTCTAACAAGATGATGCATTACGTGCAGTTTAAACCGTCATACACGGATACATACGGATAGGCATAAGGGAGCAATACAAATGACTATGAATAGATAGGCCACTGACAGAGCAAAGGCCGATGGCACATTTATAAGGTAGAAAAACAAATGGGCAGACTGGATGGGCCTTGCGGTCCTTATCTGCCGTCAACTTCTATGTTTCTACATGTTAGTACAAAATGACAATGATAAAAACGTTTGTTTTATACAGATAATTATACTTGGAACCCAAATTCTGTTTTTTTAAGTAGCGAGGCCTGCTTGATTACTCTAACATTGAACAAGGCTAATCATGCTTGGAGATTGACAGGAACGGTCCGTGAAATTCACGTTTTGGTACATCAATTTAAGCAAAAATAAAATTAAAGCCCTTTGACTCCATTCTGATTTAGAGTAAGACTTATCAAGAGGATCTATGACTGACTTCCATTTACTTTTCATATATAGTAAAAATGGAACTTTAAATGTTTGCAAAAATACATAAGATTAAACATTAAAGTGAATTTCTGATGAAATGGCATAAGGTTTTGGGCATCATAGCCCAATACCTTATGCCAGCGTGAGCTGATTTGCCCGAAAATTGTATTTCTTTACTCACTGTGTGATTATTGTGAAGGGATCGTATCTGGCTTTGTGGCAATCACCAGTCGTCCCTTCCAGCTTCTACTGCTCTGCTCTGCCTGTCAGCTCAGTGATTTTTTGGTGACGCGCACAGGAGAGCGTGGCTTGAGCCCTACAGGCAGGCATTTTATGAGCTGTGAGCACCCCGAGTGGGAAATGAAAGCCACCGCCTAGGATCCTATAGTGGTGGCTTATTCCTTCCTGGAGTGCTCACAGGTTCATAAAATGCCTTTAAAAATGCCCCATTGACTTGTATAGTGCTTGCCCCCATGCCTCCCTGTTCACACGCCACAAAACCACTGAGCACGGGGCGGAACGGGAGGAGCAGAGCAAGTAGAAGCTGGAAGGACTGGCCAGATAGCCACGAGTCAGCTACGATCCTTCACAGCAATCACACAGTGAGTGAAAATATAATTTTAGGCATGTCAGCTCACGCTGGCATAAGATATTATTGTATTGACGTAGTCTACCACCTTAGCTTGAAATTCGCTACAAGCCAGGAAATCTTTAACTAAAGACAACCTGTGCCAGTATGCTGGATTAAGACCAAAATCTGTCATTGTAGGCTTGTCAGTGGTTTAGTTTGTTGCACGCTTGCCTCTGGGGCCAGAAGATCAGAAGGTTATGGATTGCAGTCCCACACTAGGAACGTTGGATGATACCCAGCAGTGACTGTAGCGCAGTATGAAGGTGAGCTGCACTGTAGCTGTGCCATCTCTTCTGCCCATTCTTGGTGGCTGTCCTGGTTCAAATTAATGATCCCATGACATCAGTTCATCAGTGCAGTAGAAGGGCTGTTACTGGGGAACTGGATTCAGGAATGAGCCAGGGACAGTAGGGGTGATGGAGGGAGTGAGGGTCCCAGAAGATGCTTTCCGGGGAGGAAGGGTCACAGGCTGTGCTATGTTACCGCCACCTTGTTGGCCACAAGTTGTGGCATAGCCGGAGCAGGCAACAGCGGGTGGACGCAGGCAGTGTCAGAGTGTTAAGTGTGCCTTGCGTGCACCTATACTCATTGACACATGGCACACTGACACCCAAGAGCAGAAACCTAAGAGAGGAAAATCCCCTGGAATGTGAGCAACATGATTCTGGTTCTTCTGGGCTCTGCCAAACCGTGACTTGCTAAGGGCCTGCAACACTTGACAGGCTGGGGAGGCGGGGTTCTATGTATAACCTCCTAGTGATGCCCATCCTAACTGCAGGTACTGCACTAGGGATCCCATGGAGACCCAGCAAGTTCAGAAGAAGGGGTGGAATGGGGTTTGTTCCCAAGAAGGGCCATGCCAGAGTGAAGGGTAAAAAGAATAAAACAAGCAAAAAAAAAAATGTATCCCGTGGCACTTATCATTACAGTAGGCCTGGCAGTTGTTTTCAAGAGAAATGTATGAGTCAGCACGCTGGAGTTGCAGTAGGGTTATTGCTCCAGATTCTGATGCTCCTGGTTAGAAAATGAGCATGGATCATTAAGCGCTGGCTGGGGGTGGAGAGGAGGATGATCAAGTGTCCCAGGGACAGCTTTCTTTCTTCGTGGTGGGGGACTCTGGTCTCCTTTCGAGACTGCCACCAACGGAGGCCAGGAGATGGTAGCATATGCAGGTGCATCAGAATGAGACTAGCTGCCCTCAGATCCCAGCAACACGTGTGTGTGCGCATTGTCATTGTACACTGACGCACTGGAAGGAAAAATGGAGGAAAATGCTCTGGTCCTATCCAGCACCCTCATAAGCACCACATGACAGATACTGCAGGCCACCCGCCATCATGGGTGGTACTGGAGAAGTGGTGGAGAATGGGTTAGTCCATGCGAAAGTTGGCGATTAGGCTGGGGGGGTTGCCACGGGCCAGAGAATGCATATGCAAATACATTCACCTAATTGGTTCAATCCAAACTTTCTCACATACTGTGTGCACGGACTTGCTAATAGGAAATGTATATCATATACAAATACCTGCTGCTTCCCCAAAAATTAAAGAAACATTCCCTTTATCTGGCCCTTGCCCAAGTACTTTCGGTGTCTTGGTCAGAGCCATGCGATATCCAGTTAACCCTGTCCCTCAGTTCTTGAAAACATGATGCGCCCAGGCAGGCTTTCTCACTCATCCATATTTCCTTGATACAAGATCAAACCACCTGGCATAATCAAACAGTTGACATCTGCTTCTGCGCCATGCCCTGTGTCAGATCCTGGCCAAATGAAATAAAATATTTCAGAGCTGCAAATATCACGTTCAGAGTTCTCTCATGAAAAACTATTAAAACGCGGAGTGCCAGCCTTAAAGACCAAGTCCATATATTGAAGTGCTTGATAAAAAAGTAGAGATTTTCCCCAGCCCAGGCTGCTGGTCCCTTGTCAGTAAAAGAGCTCCGTGTTACTGACCCTCCAAGGCTCACCTGGAAACCAGCCATCACAGCTGGTTTTCTTTTTCTGGTCAAACAGTTGTTAATAAATAAAAATATATTCTAGGACTTTGGATATGGTTCTCTGTCCACACTTAGGCAGTCTTCCTTCCCCTTTAAGACCAGCCAGAACGTCTTCAGGCTAAACTCCAACCCACCAAGATGGTATACCCCCTCAGCTCCCCACTGTGACATCAGATCTTCCTTTCCGCTGGAAGAGTCAGGTCTCCTCCTTCACAGCTCTGTGCTCAGTGAAGGCCAGAGTGTTTCAAAACTGTTTTTCTTTGTGTTTTCAGCTTTCTTAGATCATAGTTCCACTGTGGAGCATGATGAAGCTTGATCCGGGCCTAGATTCAAGCCATGCATTGCCTGCAATCAAAAAGTGTCCCTGATAGACCTGTACTGCTCGTGCATCTACTGCTTCTGGGCAGAGCACGATCCTCAGGCTTGTGGCCTGTGGAAGTCCTTGTTGCCCTCCTCATCGGTCAGCTTGAAGAAACAGGACCCCTTGGTTCGCTCCAACAGTGCGTGAAAGACAGCATCCACGGGCTCGGCCACTCAGCTCGTGTGGCCATGGAAGAGGCGGCGACACAAGCGGCAGTTTCTTGGACAGCGTCTTTGCTGTTCCTGGCTGGGGGCCAGTGTTGGGGCGTCCTTCACAGGCTCCTTCTGCGACACATGCCAGTCACTGCAGACCCTCGGGAGAGACTGAGGCACATCTGCAGTACAAGTTACTGCCTAGAGCAGCAGAAAATATGCAAAAATGGAAAACAGTATGACAAGGTCTAACCGCATAAAAATGATCTGAAAAATGTAGCAGTTCCTATTTTACTGCGTACCATTGACCACTAGAATATTTATTTTTGTAATTTCTTTTTATTGCATTTTATGAATAATACATGACAATGCAGCTCATCCAGGAAACAGTAAAATATTTAGAGAAGGTAAATTCACCGATAATTAATCCAGGAGACAAAAGAAACACATTTCTTGAGTGGTACCTCTTGTGAGAGAGAATACAATACATTTATAGTCCCAGACAAAAGTTCAGCACCAGTGCCAGAGGAGTCTTGTAGTGCAGCCAGTGCAGGAAATTGGTTCAAAGGAAATAAAATGTCCACAAACATACTGAGCAAGCCTTCTCAACCTAATGATTCACATGCACCTCATTCCAGCACAAAACATGCCTCTTACTCAACTCCTGTAGACTATCATATAAACACTCGTTAACATTTAGTGAACAGAAAAAACACCTTATTAAAACAGTAACATAAGACTGTTAACTAGATTAGAATTTTATTTAAACAATCTGGGTAATCAAAACATTTTAAGTACATATTATCAGCTGTGAGGTACACAGTCAAATCTGACTTAACATATTTCACAAGGGAACCTCAGAGAGGCACAATGCTGCTGTGCGCGCATCTTCTTTGGAAAAATCACCAAAGAGAAAGACATAAAGGCACCCCCCACCAAAAAAAAAAGAAATAGCCGCCCGAATATCTCTAGGCTCTGAGGCCTCTGAGCTCACTATAACCGAGACTCTGCAACCCGCAGAGAACAAAATTATTTAGACAGTTCCAGCTAACATTCCAGCGGTATAGTAGTATTCTCTTGGCCAGTAAGTGGTAACACAAAAGTAGGTCTTTAAAGAAACCCTCCCCATCAGATATACATCTTAATCATTTGTGTTATTAAACAGTGTAACTTATCTTTGCAGATATCTTATGTAGGGCAACAAGCCCCTTTCAGTCCCAGAGTCTTATTTCAGTGAAACCCACAAGCTGATGAAACTGTACTTAACACCTGCCAAATAAAAAAAGACTTATTTCTGTCTTCAGCAATTCTCGAACCCCACTTCACACAATTTTGCAGCCGCTCTGTCAAAGGCTTTCCTTCTTTGCCTTGTTGCAAATAAATAATCCAGAAAAAAACAATAGTCTTTGTTCATCCATAGTAATGGGATAGTGATCCTTGGCTGCCTTCAGGATCTCAGGCTACAGGAAAGGATGATCTTGCTTCGAGGGGGCTCTTGCAGAGGCCGTCGGGCACCAGGACCACACAGAAAACTTCCAACTAGCGGTCTACATCGGGGGACCACCCCCCACCGATGTCAGCACGCTGACGTCCGCCTATCCTATAAAAGGGGTGGTCCCCCAGACCTACCTCTGTTCTTTTCCCACTGTCGACCTGCATACATTGGACCTCCACGGATGCCTGCTTCAGTCGACTGCCGTTTTCTTCATGCTTTACCTGCGATTTATTTCTTATTCAGTGTCTTTAACATCAAATTTTGGTGTTTTTCTCCATTTCGTTTGTTTTCTTCTCCAGCTTTGTCTTCTGATCGGCCTACGAAGTTTGTCTGCAGCATGCAGGTACCTGCCAATGATGACCACTCTTACTGCCTTCTCTGCTTAGGCCCCAACCACGACACTGAGGCCTGCAAGCACTGCCCGGACTTCAGCCAGGCCACATGGAGACACCGCTTGAAGAGCCTCCAGAGTCATTTGCTGCAGCAGAAATTAGCCACAATGGAGAAGGAGCTTCAGGCTAAAAGTTCTTCCATCTTCCCAACCTCCGGGGCTTTGTCACTGTCTTCTTCCCAGAAGGAGAAGTCTAGCGGGAAGCACAAGCATCAGGACCGTCCTCTGTCAGCCTCTCACAGTCACCACATAAACTGGTTTCTGCATCAGGGTCTTCCTCCTGCGGGGCAGGGTCAGCCCCTCCGGCTTTGGCAGCCCTTACTCCCTCTGGGTTGCCAGTGGCCCTGCTGCCCACCCTCATCTCTGCTACAGGTGGCGGCTCTTCAGAGCGGACTTCTTCCATTGCCTCCCAGCCACTCATGCTCAGGCCCTTAGTCCCCACGGGTCCTCAGCCAGGTAGCTCGACCAGAGTTGGCTCCTCTGGCGGTGGGTCTTCACCTGTTCTCCACCCCCCCTACCCCCAGTCAAGGCGTTGCCTTCATCGGTCCCCGACTCCAGGACCCAGGCAGAAGCACTCACCTTCTCTTCAACACAGGCGATGCCTCTGCCCTTGTCTCGGGGAGCTCCCCCTCACAGGCACTAGCCTCTTGTCTGGGGACTAAGTTGGCTCCTTCTCCAGACCAGCTCCAGCCTTCGCCTTCTAGACTGGCGCCAGCTCTGCCATCACCCACACCGACACCTCAGTTTTCGTCTCCTCCCCCCAGCCTGTGCCTCTGCCGTTGCCTGCTGGCCCTCCTAGAGATCCCCAGCCAACACCTGCTGGACCGACGCCAGGGTACTCTACACCGCCTCCCCCACCAACTTAGCAGTACCTTCCACCTCATTTTCATTATCCACCGTATAACCCTCCTCCTCCTCTGGTGGATTACGGTACCTTGTTCACGGCCTGGTGGGCCTTTTTGAAGGATGAGGACACACCTAGGAGGCCCCCCCCCCGGACCCACCTGCTAAAGGCCCAGACTGGGTGGAACCCAGCAACTCTTGTACTACAGGGGCTTCTAAGGGTCATACCAGCGCCTCCCTCCCATGTACGGAGGACTGCCCTGTGATGCCGGTCCCAGATAGTGACTCTTTTGGAGATGATTCCTCCTCCTCAGAGCTAACGGAGGGCTCCGGGCACTCCTCTGGTACTCAGGGGTGAGCTAAAGCGACCTCCAAGTCTCCCCCTTCATGGTCATGATGCGCCATATCCAGTCCCTTGTGGGATGGGATACTGAGAAACCTGACCCGGAATGCTGTTGCTTGGCACTTTACTTACGCAAGATGAAACTTCCTTTGGTGGTCTCCCGATCGAGGTGTATGGTGATGTTACCAAGGCAACGTGGAGTCACCCTTCTTCCACCCCAGCCTTGGCTAAGAAAGCAGACGCCTACCATGCGCCAGTGGGCAAGCATTTTTATGGTGAACAGACACAGAGAAGCTCATAACAGGGCTTCTGGATTCAGGCAAGGCGGTGTCTGACGTACACTGATTGTACAGGTCGGAACCATCAACAGCTCGGACCTGCCCTTTTCGCAAGAACCAAGGACAGCAGGGCAGACGCCAACAGCAGCATACAGGGGTATTCAAAATAAGAGGCCCTCCCCTTGCTCCAGGTACCCAGGGCCCCAAAAGTGCCAAGACGGCCAGACCCCCTTTGCCCACTCCCTCCACCTCAGCATGACTCCCTGCTGACCTCCCCTCCTCCAGCAGAGGTGCAAGGGGAAGCTGTAGGAGGGAGGTTCTCCCTTTACCGATCAGGATGGTCCTGCATCACCCCAGATCAATGGGTCCTCCAGATAGTCGAAAGGGGGTACTCTCTGGAGTTCACCCAGATTCTGCCAGACAGCCCACCCATTCCCTCCCACTACTCCCTCTCCCACGCGGCTCTCCTGTGAGCAGAGATAAAGGCATTGCTCGAGAAGAGAGCTTTTCAGGAGGTACCCCGAGCTCAAAGGGGCAAGGGGTATGACTCCCACTTCTTCGTAGTCCCGAAGAAGACAGGGGACCTCCATCCCATTCTGGATCTAAGCCAGCTGAATACCTTCATCGATTACAGAAGGTTCTGAATGGTGACATTAGCAAGTCTGCTCCATCGAGGAGACTGACTCTGCCCCCGGACCTGCAGGATGCTTACATGCATATAAAGATCCTGCCATCCCACAGGAAGTATCTTCGCTTCACCTTCCATGGAGAGCACTACTAGTTCAGGGCGCTTCCATTTGGCCTTTCATTGGCACCAAAGGTCTTTACCGAGAGCCTGGCAGTAGTGGCAGCAGCCCTCAGGAGAAGGGGTCATTATGTCTACCCCTACCTGGACGATTGGCTTCTCATAGCTTCGTCAGAAGACCACTTGTGTCAAACACTGGGGGAGACTTTCAGTCTGTTTCAAACCGCGGGCATCACTCTCAATATTTCCAAGTCATGCCCTTGGCCTACCCAAAGGCTACAGTACATCAGAGCAGTTCTGGACACCGTCCAAGGAGAAAAGCCTTTCTTCCCGAAGACCGAGCAGTCAGGCTAAGGGAGGTTGCTCACAGGGTGATGGCCTCGAACCAGGTCCCGGCAAGAGTGGTTCTGCAGCTTCTGGGCCATATGGCTGCAATCATAGCCACAGGTTCCCCGTGCTCATTTGAACACGAGGGTCCTGCAGTGGAACCTCAGAGTTCAATGGGACCAAGGCATGGATGATCTCAATCAGCTGATCTGAGTCTCCAGTGCGGATCGTCAGTCCCTGGTTTGGTGGGTCACCCTGGCTCATCTAGATGCTGGGTCCACTTCCAACGTCCCAGTCCTCAACCAATTTTGATGACAGATGCCTTGGGACTGGGATGGGGGGGCACACCTGGCATCTTATCAGACAAAGGGCTCTTGGAACTCCATGGAACTGTCTCTTCACATAAACATTCTGGAAATGAGAGCTGTCCTGTACGCCTTAAAAGCTTTTCAAGGGGTACACTTACCTGGGCCCCTGCTGGTCCAGTCAGACAGTACCCCAGTAATCTTCCTTCTCAACAAGCAAGGGGGCACTCATTCTTATCCCCTATGCAGAGAGGTAATGAGAGTATGGATTTGGGCAGTGGATCACAGCCTGGATCTCACAGCAGTCCATGTTCCAGGGATCCAAAACATCCTCCCAGACAGCCTAAGCCGCTTTCGATCTCAGAGCCATGAATATGAACTACTGCAAGAGGTCATAAGCGACCTCTTTGGAAGGTGGTGTCGTCCGAAACTGGACCTCTTTGCGTCCCCACGAAATGCCAAACTGCCCAGTTTCTGCTCATTAGATCCAGGGTCTGGTGTTTTCTGGCGAGACGCATTGTCCCTCTCTTGGACAGGGAGGTTTCTGTATGCTTTCCCTCCCTTTCCCCTTCTTCAGAGGGTCCTGCTCAAGCTCCAAGCGGAGGGTGCAGAAATGATCCTCATAGCTCCGCATTGACCTCTCCAGATATGGTTCCCACTGCTGCTGCAGCTAGCAGTGGAATCTCCAGTTCCTCTGCCCTTGTCCTCCCGCTTACTGTTGCAGGAGCAGGGCATGTTGATTCACCTGGATCTTCGGTCTCTACACCTGAATACGTGGCTCCTGCAGACGTAGCCACATCTCGCTTTGGGGTTTCTACGAGTGGCCAAAGTCCTGGTGGCAGCCAGAAAACTGTCCACTCGGCCATTTATGTTATGAAGTGGAAGCAATTTACCTTGCGAGCCACTAACTGGGGACTGGACCCATTCATTTGCCCCATAAATGCTGTCCTTGAGTACCTCCTCTCCCTGTCAGATGCAGGCCTCTGATAATCTTCCATTAAGGTGCACCTTTCTGCAATTTCAGTCTGCCATGCACCAGTGGACAGCAAGTACATTGTCCAGTCGGATCTGGCCCATATGTTCTTAAGAGATATGCTGCATCTTAAACCTCCCATTCGGGACCCCATCCTCCATGGGATCTTTTGTTTTTGTTAGAAAAGTTTATGTTGCTTCCCTTCAAGTCAGCTGCGGATTGCGAGCTGCACTTTCTGTCATGGAAAATGTTGTTTTTAGTTGCCGTTACTTGTGCCCGGAGGATTTCTGAGCTTCAGGCCCTTATGTCTAAGGAGCCTTATTTAGTTTTTCACAAAGACAGGGTGTCCTTGAGGACTAATCCTAAGTTCCTGCCCAAGGTGGTGTCCCAGTTTACTCTTAATCAGGGCATCAATTTTACCGGTTTATTATCCGGAGTAATCTAATCGGAGGGAGGCCCATCTTCATACTCTGGATATACATAGGGTGCTTTAGTACTATATTGACCGCACCTGAAGTTTACGCAAATCTGACCAACTTTTGTTTTTAGCTGCAAGAACTCTGGAGGCTCCAGTAGCAAAGCAAACTCTGTCCAGATGGCTGGTAAACTGCATCACCTTCTGCTACAATAAGTTCAACAAACCCTTACTGGGCTGTGTTAAGGGTCACTCCACCAGGGTGTCTCCGCTTCCTTTGCACCACTTCACAGTGTTTCCACAGCAGACATCTGTGCAGCAGCTACCTGGGGCTCAGTGCATACCTTTGTGAAGCACTACAGCCTGGACTTTGCTTCCTGTCAGAGACCTGGCTTTGGCATGGAGTTCTTCAGGGCCTTCTCTCCTGAAGGACTTTGCTATCCTTTTCTGTTACCACCTGCGTAATTTTCCAGGATCCAGTTAGTACTGCTTGGTACTCAGTCCTTATGGTGTAGCCTGCTGCAAGAGCTCCAACTTGAAGTAAGATAGTACAGTTACGTAAGAACTTACCATAACAGTAGATCTTCGAGAGGAGCTCTTGCAGCAATCACTGTTTTATTTATTTATTTCAGTTTAGGATTAATACCTTTGCGTCAAGGACTCATTTACAAAGGTTCCAAGTCAGACAGATACAGGACATGACATAACATTTCATTGGTTACATAGGAAACATGACAACATTAATTAGGTAACACTTGCAAAGCAGCAGACAAACATTTAATTGCTTACTTAGGAAGTATGACAACGTTAAAATTGGAGGCACTTGCAAAAAACAGCAGACTAGGAATTTCAAATAATGATAGCACTTCTAGAGTGCTGTGCAACACTTAACTAAGTGCAGAGTATACCCGAAGGACAGAAGCCTCCAGGCAGCTGTATTGGGGGCAACCAGAGAAGGCTTTGTCAGGGGCAGGAAGGGGCAGTGGTGGTTACTGATGGCTAGGGGGATGGCAGGTGCTATTGGTCAGGTTTAGGCTAGACTTAAATTGAGCATCCACAGATATTAGCAAGGGCTAGGTGGGACCGGAGACCAGATTTGAAGTGACAGAGCTTACTGTACTTATTTAGAGTGGTAGATAGGTCATTGATCCACTTAGGTCCCCGACAGGAGGGGGATCTCTAGGCTAACGCAGTGCACCTAAATGGCACCATTAACCCTCCATTCCCCGCACCTCTAGTGTTGATAGTTGGTTGAGCAGTTTTTAATAGAACAGAGGTAGTCAGGGGTAAGCCCTAGCAAAGATTTCTTTACCAGCAGGCAAGTGTGGTATCGTGCCCTAAGGTGAAGAGGGAGCCATCCTGTTTCTTTGTAGAGGGTGCATGTGTGGGTTAGACGTTCTGCCCCCAGGACCAGACACGCAGGTCTTGTTGAGTAGTGTTTTAACCCTTTTCAGTACTGTATCAGTGCCTGCCCCGTAGATCACAAGGCCATAGTTTGTGGTTGATAAGACCAAGTAACACATGACAAGCTTTAAGGCATCAAGAGTCATGGAGTGACGGTGACGATAGAGGACACCCAGTTTCACGTTAACAGCTTTGGTGACATGGTTGACATGAGTTTAGAAACTGAGGGCGTCATCTAGGTGTACACCAAGATATTTAAAGGTGCAGACTTGTTCCAGTGTGTCTCCTTTGTGGCTCAGCTACTGCAGTGGTCTGAACTTCTTCCTGTTCTGTGGCACAGTGAAAAGCATGGTCTCTGTCTTCTTGTAGTTGAGCATTAGCTTATTCATGATAAACCACGACTCCAAAGTGAGGAAGCTGGCTTGCAGCTCAGAACTGATTGAGGACTGATTTCTGCCAGGTACAGAAATGTCTGCATCATCAGCATAGAGCACAATGTGTGCTGTGCAGGCTGAGGGTAATGGGTTAATGAAGAGGCTGAAGCGGAGTGGTCCAAGGATTGACCCTTGGGGCACTCCAAGATTCACCTCCCTGGGTTCTGAGAGTATACCGTTGATTTTGACACACTGTGACCTTTTAGAGAGGTAACTGTCAAACCAGGCAACGGTGTCAGAGGACAGGCCTGTATTTAGTAGACAGTTTAGGAGAAGCTGGTCATTGACTGTGTCAGACGCCTTAGTGAGGTCAATAAAGATAGACCCCACTGCCTGACCATTATCCAAGGCATCATACAGCTTAGAGGTGTAATTGACCAAGGCGGTAAGAGTAGAATGATCTTTCCGGAATCCATGTTGCTGTGCACAGAGTAGGTTGTACTTTATCAGGTGCTCTGTAAGCTGATCAGAGACCACTTGCTCAAGGGCTTTGGAGAGTGGGGGGAGGATCGAGATGGGCCTATAGTTAGAGAGGTTTGTTGCATCACCAGCTTTAAAGACTGGAGTGACAAGCGCTTCCTTCTGTTTGTCAGCGAACACTTCTGATCTTAGGCATTAAATACTTTTGTGAGTGGATCGGCAAGCTCGTTTAAGGTGAGGGCTATTAACTTCATGTCAACTCAGTCACTCCCCATCCGATTTTTCCTTAAGACCCGCTTGACATACCTTATGGTGTCAGTTCTAGTAATCTGCTTGAAATAGAAAGATGGGATGCTGCTATTAGGTGTGGAGGGGGGGATTCATACTGGGAGGCTGCCTAGTTTGCAAGGGGTTGAGGTAGTCTTGAGGCAGAACAGCGCTAAGGTCTATGAATGCCTGGTTGAATGCATTCACAATATCTCTGGGCTCTTGAAGTGTCCTGGATTCTGTGATAATCAGGTCTAGTGGTGTTCTGGCGGATTTTCCTGTTAGAGGTTTAACGGAGTTCCAGAACTCCCTTCCACGGCCCCAGTTCCTGCATAGGAGACTGTTACAGTATGAAGATTTGGCTAAATGTATGAACTTCGTTCATTTGTTTCTGGCGGTCTTATAAGCAAGGAGGTCTACCTGGGACCCGGTAGCCCTGGCTGTGTGCCACAGGTTGTCCCTGTGTCGCATGAGCTCAATGAGGGAAACTGAGAGCCATGTATTAGAAGACCCTCTTACTTGTTTGGTCTTGTAAGGTGCAAAGATGTTGCAGGCCCTTGTAAATGTCACAATGAAGTAATTAAGGGCTTGGTTCCCATCTTTTGCTCTGTCCAGTGGTGACCAGTCAATCATACTCAGATAATGCTTGAAGACTTCAAGTAGCCCATGTCTCCGAGAACGATTTCTGGAGACTTGGGGAGCATTTTTAGTGAAGCTATTTGTCCACTGGAACAGTACTGGGGAATGGTCACTGAGCGAGTCTGGTAGGACAGAGATCCTAGAGATGTGTTCTGGGCAGGTGGAAAGAAGCCAGTCAATTAGTGTACTGGTGCCTGTCCGGTAATTCTGTCTGGTAGGGTGTGAGACCAACTGTGCGAGGTAAAGGCTTGATATCTGGTTACGGGCTGTAGAGGCATCCTTGGAATCCCAGTTGATGTTGAAGTCTCCAAAAATAACCTGCTCCCAGCTTTGCCTAGATTGCTCCAGGTTGCTTAAGACTTGCTGAAAGCCAGAGGTGTGCTTACCAGGGGTATATGAACTGTGGAGAGTAGTAGTACTTTGTTTTGCACGCCAAGGGTAAGCTTTAAGTTTAATATTTGCGCCTCCTTTGTATGCATACTGCTGGGCAGTGCTTGGCCTCTGATGTCATGTCAAAGGTAAACCATGCAGCCACCACCTCGCTTGGATAGTCAATCCTGGCGTAATGCGGTATAGCCTTCTAGGGCTATGTTTGCATCGCTGACCTTTGGAGAGAGCCAGGTCTTTGTGAGTGCTGTGACATCTGGATTGAGCAGCTCTGCCCATGCCTGAAATTGAGCTAGCTTGGGTAAGAGGCTGCCTGTGTTTAGAGAGACGATTCTGAAGTGGCTCAGACTCACGGTAACCGTTGTATATGGGGGTCCCGGGTTTGGATGTACGTTTCCAGAAAGTAGCAGTAGTAGCAGGATCAGTCTTCTATGGAAGTGTGACCAGTACACCCAATTGGATCCCACTGCTTTTAACCTGCTGGACTTCTTGTCACTAGTGGCAGCTGCAGGTGTGCGGCAGTATAACAAGGCAGCTACGGGAGTACTGGGCGGAGCCTGAGGTTTGTAGATTTGAGGTGGGAGCTTGAAAGCTTGATCCAGGCAGAGGTCCAAGATAGTACCCCTAATTCTGCATTTTTATTTATTTATTTGTTAGAATTTCGGATAAATACCTTTGAACCAGTGGCTCTTTTATAAAAGTTCCTCATCAGTATACAAAGAACAGAAGTACAGTTTGTGTAAGATTAGCAGGCAAGCAGTTTGAATACATAATTCAGTACAGGGTATACATGGTCTAAAGCTACAGGTGATACAAATAACAGCTAGAACAACATAATCAGGCAGACATTTAAGAATGATGAGTCACAACAAATAATATTTACATGAATTAAAGCTGCCATAAGGGCATTGTCAAAGGGAAAGGTAGAGTGGAAAAAACAGGTTACTGCCAATTGTGCCAGGTAGCGTAGGAAAGTGGAAGAGAGAGAGAGTGGGTGTAGGGGGTAACTGGGAGGGAGGTAGAAGGAGAGGAGGTTGGGAGGCAAGGCTTGGGGAACAAGTGTAACATTGGGTGGGGTGAGCAGATTAGAAAAGGGAGAGAGGAAGGGAGTTGAAGGAGGGTAAGAGAGGAAGGTGGTGGATCTCGGCTGGGGAGAGAGGCGGGGTAGATATGGGGAGGGGGATGGTGGTGGTAAGCAGAGGTGGTGACAGTAGAGAGGTGCGAAGAACAGAAGCAACTACCTGGGAGGTTAGGAGAAACAGTCACAGGTGGCTCTGGACACAAGCGTTTGACGTAGCCCGTGTCTGAATGAGCAGAGGGTGCCTAAGTTGGTGAGTTCGCTGCCCAATGAGCTAAACATCTTAGGGGCTCTACCTGCAAAAGACCGCTGGCCTTGGGTGGTGTGACAGCGGGGAACAGCCAGAGAATAGTTGTCAGAGCTTCTTGTGTAACGGGGGGATTGGTTGGGCTTAAGAGAGACTGAACCCAGGGGGCATGAGTCCCATCAATGACTTTTTGCTAGTAGACAGGTTTGGAAGTAATCTTTCCCTAAAGTTGTAGCTAGTTTGACTGTTCAAGTAGGAGTGTCGAGTGTCGTCGCAGTGGGCAACTCAGTAAGGATTCTGCAGGCCCTATTCAGCGCTGTAAGGATTCGCCGTAGTGCTGTAGCTGCGGCTGCTCCATAGTTGATAAGCCCATTATCAATGATGGAGACAATAGAGCTGTGTATTACTAGCTTAAGGGCGTTAGGCAGTGTCTATGTTTATAGAGAAGGCCTATACGGATATTTATGGATTTTGCAACTGAGTCAATATGGCTGGAGAAGGACAGAGTAGGGTCCAGGGTTATACCAAGGTATTTGAAAGTCTGAGTCTGGTCCAGGGTCACACCCAAGCTGTTTATGATTGCCAACTGTTGGTGTTTATGTTTGTTATGTGTGCCATGGAACAGCATAGTCTTTGTTGTTTTGTAGTTTAGCACTAGTTTCTGTGAGACAAACCAGGCCTCAACTTGCTTGAAACTTTCCTGCAGTTGTTTCTCCAAGAGGGAGGGGTCAGAATTCTTAGAGAAAATCACTTGAGCACTCGTCATCAGCATACAGAATAATGTTTTCATCATAGGCAGAAGGGAGATTGTTCAGGAAGATGCTGAAAAGAAGGGGTCCCAGTATTGACACTTGGGGAATACCAGCCCGGACAGGTAGTTTGGAGGAGAGGGAGTCACCAGTCTTAACTTGTTGCGACCGGTTGGAGAGATAACTGTTGAACCATTTTAAAGTATCATGAGAAAGCCCTAAGTTGCCAAGTTGTTCCAGTAGTAATGGATGGTTGACTGTATCGAAGACCTTCGAGAGGTCTATAAAGGTGGCACCAGCAAGTTGTCCTTGGTCTAGTGCTAGATGAATATAGCCTGTAAATTCAAGGAGGGCAGAGGTGGTGCTACATCCTTTGCAAAAGCCATGCTGCTGTGGGCATTGCAAGTTGTATTTCTCTAAGTACTCCACCAATTGGTCTGCGACAATTTTTTCAAGAGCTTGGATAAAGGGTAGGATGGAGATGGGCCTGTAGTTACAGTGTGTAATGTCCTATCCCAAGACTTGTGTATTGGGGTCACCAGGGCTGACTTCCACTTGAGCGGGAACTGGGAGAGCATGAGGGACCAGTTAATAATCTTGTTAAGAGGGTGCAGGGCATCGTCAAGGGTGAGGGTGATGAGCTTCAAGTCAAGTGTGTCCCCACTTGATCTGGATTTTCCGAGCACCTTGAGGAGGTATTTTTTGGCATCCCTTTCTGTAACTGCCTCGAAATAGAAATGTGGATGATTTGTATCCTGAGTCTGTCAGTATTGGGAGGCCGTGGTTTGGTTGGTGTCAAAGAAGTTAGAGGGAAACACATGGCTGAGGTCAGTGAATGCCAGATTGAAAGTATTGGCAGTTGTGGTGGGGTCCAGGGTGTTGCTGCCATCAACCTCTAGCATATTAGGAGTTGCTTTGGACTTTTTCCCTATCACTTCAAGAGACTTTGCCAGAATTTCCTTCCATCCGACCAAGAGTTTGATAGGGTGCTCCTGCAGTAGCTGGCTTTTTCAGTACGGATAGCTCTGGTACAGGCATTCCTGGTGGCCCTGTATGCCTGAAAGTCTGCTTGGTTGCCAGAGGCTGTAGCACAAGCCCATAGCAGGTCCAGAGCTTTTAGTTGGTCTAGGAGTTTGCCTGTGATCCAAGGGTTTTCAAGGCCTTTAATTTTGCATTTCTTAAAGGGTATATCTCAAGTATAGCGGTTCCAGGAGTGGTAGAGCGGTCTGTCTTACGTGCTGTGGTTTCCCTACCTGCTTCTACCATCAAATAGATGACTAAGATAATAAGGTATCCCATTTTGGGAGGTGCCTGCATTTGGTACCATAAACACTTTTAGGCAGTGCTGCTGAATTATTTGTGCAGCAAGAGGGAGAGAGGATCAGCAGGAATTATGTGGGTAGTAAGAAGGAGAGGAGCTTTTGAGGTGGAAATAGGAGGGCGTTTTCCCCTCTAAGAGACAGAGTGAGAGAGTGTTGGGGTGGGTCTGTCTGAGCAGAAAGTATATTTAATTAAGAGAGGAGGCGGGGGTGGCATGGCGGGCTGAATTTCATCCAGGAAAACAGACAGAGTAATTAGAGCGAGCAAATTGTCCGTGTATGCAGCCTTGGGCTTTTCGGCGCCAAATTTGAATCACTGCAGTACCTTACTTCGATGGAGTATCAGGCAGCTGGCATCAGGGGTTCGAGCCGAGAGATTGTAGTCTGATTTGAGGAGGTTTCTGCCTGTACAGGGTGAGCTATCCCCCTAGGGAAAAAGGGGAGCGAGAGAGAGAGAGGGCAGAAATATTAAATTGTGGAGAGGGGCGTGGTGACTAGGGAAAAAGGGAACAAAGAGTTGGGGAGGGACAGAAGGAAAACGATGGGATGGCTCCAAGAGGGCATGCAGCAGTCTGCTACGGGGTTGGGATGGGTTAGGAATCTAGCAGCGGCTGGGACACGGCTCTAAATCTCTACTGTCTGGGCACCAATTAACTTTTCTTAGCAAACACTCACTCTGAAAATTAGCTGGAACATGCACTGTGCCAAAACAGGGAAAGGAAAAAACAAAAAACAAATGGCTAGAATCAGGGCTGTTACACTTCACATTACTTGACTAGCACAAACTATCAGGGTAACTCTAAATTCAGTAGCATTAAGAAGCAGAAATTAGTAGTGAGTTTTGTCCAGGAAAGCAGACAGAGTAATTAGAGAGAGCGAATTGTCCGTGTATTTAGTCTTGGGCTTTTCAGCGCCAATTTTGAATCACTCCAGTACCTTGCTTCGATGGAGGATCCATCAGCTAGCTTCAAGGGTTTGAGCCAACTGATTGTGGTTCGATTTGAGGAGGTTTCTGCCCATACAGGATGAGCTATCCCCCTAGGGAAAAAGAGGAGAGAGAGGGTAGAAATATTAAATTGTGGAAAGGGGAGTAGTGACTAAGGACAAAGGGAACAAAGAGTTGGTGAGGGCCCCACCCTCCTTTCCTCCTGGTCTTCTTTCCTTTTGCCTTCCCTTCGGCGGGGTTATCCACTTTGCCTTGGTTCTCAATATCCTGATTTAGCCGGGTCTCCGGTGGGAGAACTGCGGTGTGGCTGGGGACTGCCCCCTTTATACCATTGGCGGACGTTGGAGGTAGTCCGACGTCAGTGGGTGGTCCCCGCTGGGTACTGCTAGCTAAGATGTTTCCATGGGGTCCTAGTGCCTGGCTGCATAGTCATTATGTTGTAGCCTGCTGCAAGAGCCCCTCTCAAAGATCTACTGTTACGGTATGTGCTTATATAACTGTACTTTATAATTTTTGCTAAATGAAATCAGTTTACTCCTTTCTCTGCAGCCACTCTGTTCAGTTACTGTGATTGTTATGGTGCCGTTCTCTCGCACACTCGTCAGCACCGAACTTTACACTCTAAAACTCAAGTCTTGAGTGTTACGGGTCTGTTTCGATGTCTGACATTAACTTGGCTGTCAGAAATTGGTTGGAGGACGGGATAGAACAGGGTCTAGGATGGGGTCTTTTTAGGACCATTCATGAGTAGAGAGGACAATTTGATTGAGGTATTGTCGTCATGGTCCATCATGTTCAGAGACCTTTTTGCGTTTGTCTCAGTGCCCATTCCGTGACATGACATCAGTGAAGATGGTGCAGATAGCCCCACTTTGGTGCTGAGATGGTACTGATATCTGAGAACTTACATGTCTGTCATTCATCAGTACCAGCGTTGGTGCTGTGCATGGTGCTGTCATCTATGCCGAGCATGATGTCTTCATTGATACTATAATGATGCCTGTACTGAATGCTGATTTTATTCAGTAGGGGCAACCATATATGAACTGAAGTGCTTAACTTGGAAAACTTTTTTTTCTTCCTAGTGGCCATCACTTTGGCCTGATGGCTGTCTGAGTTTTGTTTTTTCCACCTGTCTCCCTATCCTGCCCCCATCGGCCACTCTAACCCCAGTCCTGTTGCCTGCTTTCCCCTTAGACTTACCCTGATACTCTTGGCTGGAGCTAGTGGCATATGAGTTTGTCAACACATCAAGGCTCCATTGGCATCCCCACAGTCCAGTTTTGCATTCTGCACCACCTGTGGTCACCAGGTGGCGGTAGTGCTGCAGAAGCTGGGAACTCTCTCTCTCTCCACCAGAGGAGGAGAGTGTCCTCTGGATCACTCCATCCTCTTCCCCAGGCCTGCCCTCCGATGACTCAAGCTTACTTTCTGAACCTGGATCACCCGCATGATGAGCGGTAGCACTACCACTGTGCCGACGGACCGGCTCATGGTTGTCAGAGTTGCGTTATACTATATGCGGTCAATGTAATGTATGTTCTTAGTTTTTTCATTGCTAGATCAGAGTACCATAACTATACTCTCATCTAATAAATAATCTCAGCTGTTTGCGTCCTATAAACTTGATGGCAAAGGAAAGCCTTTCTCCAAATGATTCATGCACAACTGGACTGTCAGCTGCAGTCAGCATTGCTACTCCATTGTAGTGAAGCATCAAGATGGTGCTGTTACAGCCTCTTCCACGTGAGCAGTAGTTACATCCATAACTTCATTAAGAATGGTTGTCATTGCAAATGTCTGTAGAGCCGCAACATGGAGTAGTGTTCACACTTTGAGCCGTACGCTTTGAATTTCAGTACAGAAAACATGCAGGTTCTAGGTTAGTTGTACTATAGTGTCTTATCACAGTATTCAGTGAATCCTGTTGCTTTACCAACCACCCTTGTCTGGTGAGGGATCATTAATGCTTCTCACGCAACCAAACAGGAGTTCTTCGTAGAGGAGACTAACTCTTAACTTATATGTAACTCTTGATCTTCTCAATGATCTGTCCTATAAAGCAACCTTTACCTACCCAGTGTTCCCTAGACTAAATCGTTTACAGTATGTGGATTGTCTGTCTGTCCCTTTTATTCTGTTGTGTAGGCCCATATAAAGGGTAAGTAGGCTGTCTTATGCATTTGCCATGTTTTGTGTTTTAACATTTTTTTTTTTTGCATTAATTTCTTTATCCTCCTTACCTTACCTGACCAGTCGACCCACATTCTTGCCAACCCTCCAGCCCTGCCGTGGCAAGCTCTACTCACTTCTTTCCCCCATGGTTGTACCCTCCGTGGCAGGGTGCTGGGGACCCCCATATCCCTGCCGAGTAAGGATCCAGATTTCGGAGAGGGCTGCTGCTGCCGAGGGCGGGGCCTGCGTGGGTCGGCAGTCATCTGACTCGCCCGGCCGTATTTCCTCTGTTTTTTCTTGTTCCCCCATAGATTGAACATGCAATGACAGCAGTGGCCGTGCTGTGCACATGGGCTGTCTTTTCCACCTCCCCTGCTTGCTGAAGGGACCTTGCTTGCCGGCACCCAGCCACTGCTTGGTGTCAGGCTGACGCCGGTCCCTGCGACCCAGGAGAGGAGAGCTGTCCTTCGGACGCTTGCTCCTCTCCCACCCCGGCAGACTCCTAGTGGTCCGCTCGCACCGCGAACATGGTCGCTGGCTTGGCAGGAGGTTAAGGCATGATGCCTCAGCCCTTCACGCCACTGGGACGGCAACATTTTTTAAATTTAAAAAGTTGTAAGTAGATTGTCCAGTAATTTTTCTTTTCTCCGTCTTGGTAGTAAAGGTGGTTGGGGTCAGCGCTGCTTTATTCGATGACTGTTCGTGCATGGCACTCTATAGTGAAGCCCACCATGATGAAACCCAGTTCTGCAGCAGAGTTACTGCAGGAAACAAGATCATTTGAATGGAAGTTGATCCCTTTTGTTATGCAGGAAACTGTGACACTGCGCTTCATCCTGGCTTGCTTCGCTTTATGTTGGTGCTTGCACTGATGTTGCCAAACCCAAAAAGGTCTAATTCCCATTGGATTCCAATGCCTCCAGCTGTAAGGACAGAGAGTGTTGCCCGATGGAGGAGATGTGCTAGAAGATCAAAAGTCGCATGTCAAGTAATTTTTCTTTTAATCTAATTGCATCTCAGGTGTGTTCTGTGTTCTGTAGCTGTCAAAAAAGGAAGGTTGCTTCTACTGTGAGCACAATGAAAATTTACTTTTTGTGTTGAGTGGAACATTTTTCTTTTACTGACATACATGTATCATCTCTAGACTCTTAGCACAACCTAACAAACGGTTCAAAATTTTGGAAGAGCGAAGACAGGATAAGATGCAAGCGTTGAACTACTTTGACCCTTCGGAGGTGACACATCAGGTGATGGACAGTCTGGGGGATGTCAGTGACCCTTATACTTTTGTAGATGGCGAGATTGAGTACCGGTTTACAACCCGCCCGAAGAACAAGCTGGGTAGTGAGAAGGACCAGTCGAAGAAGGCCAAGGTAAGTGGGCTACGGTTGGGTATTACAACGGAAAGAGTGTAACATTTATAAAGAATATATATTATAGAAATAATTTTATATGTTGCTACTATGACTCTGTCTGACCCAGAGGCTCCTAGCTACAGATACGACAGTGCAACACCACACCACACCACGGTTGGGGGGGGGGTTAATGTTTCTTCCTTGAGTAGTACCCCTACATTTTCAGTAGCCACACATTTACAGGTTTGTGAAATGGATGAGGCCACCAGTTGGTGGTGTAATTTTTTTTTTCCATGAAGGTTTTCATCTCCTCAGCTGGGACTGGACGGGCTATCAGCCCTGTCCCCAGGTGCCGGCGACCGGTCACTTACCTCTTTCCTTCTCTTCTTGCTGCTGTTAGGCAGGGCAGGTTGTGGCTCCTTGAGTAGGGCTTCATCGAAGCCCAGTCCCCCCAATCCATTTTTCACCTATCTCCCCAAGCATCGGGGCTACCACCGGGCCTCCATCCGATGGCAGCCAATAGCCAGGGTGGCCTGCCTCCCTGATCCGGGAGAGGATAGCTGCCAGGCGGCCACTCGTACTTTCTCCCATCCCTCCACTCCCGGCCTACCCCCAGTGACTCAAGCTTGTTCCCGAACTCAGGTCGCTGGTATGGGAGAGGTAAGGCGCTTTTCAGCACCTCAGCCCTCTACGCCAGTGTGCCGTCGGTGGAACTTTTACATCATTATAATCTGACCATGAACCATATTCTGACAGCATTTTGTCAACAAATATTACACAGTGCAGGTTCCCTTACCCTTTTTAGATCCATGCCCCAGTAATTGGAGACATTACTTTTGTAAATGTGGCTTGTTGGAGGCGTTTAAGAAGGAGCTGAAATGTTTCCTGTTTATGCTGTCCTTAGATGCAAAATAAATCTTTGTGGCCAAATATTTTTCAGGGTAGCTACTGTAGGCATTTATTTTAAAGGAGAATATTGTATTTATAATATTTTATGTATATTTGATTGTTATTGTTGTGATGCACCTTGAGCCCCAGGGATAGGGGGCTGCGTAAATAAAATTGCCTTGCATTGCTACAGCGTTTCTCCCATTAAAAGGTGGACTAGTGGCAAACTGCACAGCTAATGCTTGTGCCGCTCCATAATTTGCCAGCAGGAAGCACACACATGGAAACCTTACTAAGCTCAAGACCTGTCTTTTACAGCAAGACTGGTCCCCAATATACAATACTCTAGATGTTGACGCAGCCCTTGATTATTTTATCACAACTTTCAACACTGCCTGTGACACCTATGCACCAGTAAAAAAGCGTAAAATCAAAGTGCTCTCAAATCCCTGGCTCACAGCCAAACTACTGGCCCAACTCAAAGCTCGGGACCATCTCTGGGCCATAGCCAGAGCCACAGGCCCCTTGACGGATATCCAGAAGTATAAACAGGCACGAAACCAATGTACCAAACAAATACGACTCATGAAGAGCTCCTATTTCAAAAATGCCCTCGCAAACTCCTGGGGTGAAGGGAGATCATTCTGGGACAACATCAGAAATATCACGAGTAAGCAGTCCAAATCCTCTCCCACTTTAATGATTGTCGATGGAACCACTGCCCTAGATCCAGTGATCATGGCAAAGGCCTTAAGTAAAACTTTCACTGACCTCAGTAGGGGTCCTCCTGCCGGACTTTTTGTCTGACATGGACTTGCCAAAACCAACATCGCCTACTGCCTCACCTGACCAACCCGCTTTTCCACTTCAAAATAGTTAAGGCACATGAAGTCTACAAATATATAAAAAAGGCCATCTCTAAATCCAGAGCAAGCAGTGATACTATTGATCTTAAAATTCTGTCCCTTACTTTGGAAGAGGTGGTGTACCCACTCACCAAATTTTCAATCTCTCCCTCTGCCTTAGTCAATTTCCCAGCAAATGGAAGTCTGCTATAGTCACACCAGTGTTCAAAAGTGGCGACAAGTCCCTACCAGGAAACTGTCGGCCTATATCTATACTTCCACCCCTCTCCAAGGCCCTCGAATGCATTGTGGCTGACCAACTCTCAGACTACCTGCATAAGTATAACATACTCAGCTTGCAGCAACATGGATTTAGGAAAGGACACAGTACGTCGACCGCCCTACTGGAATTCTCGGGGTGAAATTCACGCTGCCTTGGACAAAGGATATCAAACCAGAGCTGTTTTCATTGACCTAACAAAGGTGTTTGACACTGCTCACCATGGCTTACTTATCACACAACTATACAGTCTTGGGCTCTCAGAAGGACCAGGTGCCTGGGTTAAAAGTTACCTGTCCCAACGCACTCAATCAGTAAAAATCTCAGAAGTTCTCTCAGACTCAAAACCGGTCCTCTCAGGTGTTCCACAGGGGTCAATCCTAGGCCCCCTCCTCTTCAGCCTTTTCCTAACCTCTCTCCCCAAATCCTGCCCGGAACAAATAATCCTTTATGCTGATGATGCAGTGATTCTTTCCTCTCATAAGGACCCGAAACCCTTACTCCAGAGCCCGCAACTTGCTTTCTCCAATGTTGAAAAGTGGTTCCTAAATCACAAGCTGGTCCTAAATCACAGAAAAACAAAATCCATGCTTTTCTCCAGTCCACAAAACAGAAAAAGACAAATTTCACTTACTATCAAAACATACCCAGGAAATATCCTTGAACAGGTGTCAACATTTAAATACCTTGGAATCACCTTTGATCAAGATCTTACCTTTGCGATCCACATTGATAACACAGCAAAAACAGTGAAACAGCGCATTGGTATCCTGTTCCGAAACCGGCAATTCCTTACCCAAGCTGCGCTGAGGATTGCTATCCAAAGCTCTGTCATCTCAATCATAGACTATGGCTTAATTATCTATGGCTCTGCCACTACCACCGCATTAAGGCGCATCACAACCACCCTAAACAAGGCCTGTCGGCTGCTCACTGGAGCGCAAAGACGTACTCATACATGTGAGCTCTACACTGAAACAGGATGGCTGCAACTGTCAAATCGCATAAAGTATCTTAAATGCTTGATGGCAAAAAAATCCATCTTGGGCCGCACTCCGCCGTGTATCCAAGATCTACTTTGCCCGAATACCAGCATCAGTCGCACCAGAAGATCGGAACACCAGCCTCTCCAGGTCCCCAGATGCCGGACCACACAGGGCCAAAGATCTTTTGCCTATCATGCCCCCAGCTGGTACAATGCCCTGAGCTCGCTCATTACATCCTCCACGTTACTAGGAGCTTTCAAATCTGTGCTTTACTCTCACCTCTCAGTCTCTAGTTCCTATGACTACCTTGACTAATGATTCTTCCATCATGACTGTTTTTCATCCTCCTCCTCTGCTCCTTTCTTGACAAAGGCATCTGAGTACCTCTAACTACTCTGTCTGCTCCCCTCTCCATATCTCCTCCTACCCTTCCCACCGTGGCCATTCCTCCAATGTTTTGTTTTTTTCCTGTGATGTACTGTTTTATACTGGCTTATTGAAACCTTTATAATTTGCTGACCATTCTATGTAACATGTCTTGTTTGTTTGTACATTGATGACGTGGAACCTTTGTAAAAGAGCCACTGGCTCAAAGGTAATAATTCCTAGAACAATAAACTAAATGGCAGACAGTTCACGCCCCCTGCTGGCAAACAGAGGCTTTGCCTCTTTGATGAAGTTGGCTTGCCTTCCAGCTTCTCTGTGTTCATTTCTGTGGCATGCACACTTGAACCCCCAACCTTCCGTGCGCTGCAAAAGGCAGATCTTCCAAGAATCAATCTTCACCAGTGATTCATACTTATGGATCTGAGGCTGGAAGCACTAGGACCCCACGGGAGCTTTTTTCCCTTCAGGGAGTGAACTGACATTGGCTATGAGTGTCGCATGTGCACTAGCCAATAATCCCCGTCAGCTAATTCATGCACCTCAGTTCTGTTCTTCCAGCCATTGCATGCACACTGTGGGGGTGACAGCGTCTCAGTTTGACTGTCTTTGACCAAATTTTTTCTGTGTCACTTTTGAAAAGTCTCCTGTTTGCAGTGCTGCCTTTATTTTATCATCATTACGTCATGTCAAAGTCCAAGGAAAAAGGGGCTAAAAGGGACACCATTATGCATTGTTGTCGATGTGGAAAACCAGTTGTGGCGACAGACTGACATCTCGTCTGCTGGACCTGCTTTGGGCCTACTCATGTGGATTTATACAATGCCTGCTTCTCCTTGGACCACTGCACCCAGGAGTTTCACACGCTGAAACGGGGTTGCCCAATCCCCACTTGCTCATGCAGGCAATGAAACCGTGAAGCCAAGGTGAGCTCTCTAAGCCCTTCCCCTGGGTCCCTTCGCAGTTCATCTGGTACTGAGAAAAGTACAGGGTCCTTCTCAACCTCATCTTGTGTCGGAGGCCCAGGGGGGTGGGTCTGGTGGACAGTCAACGCCTTCTTTTTTTTTTTGTGCTTGTTTTTAACATCATTTATTAAATATTTTTGAGACAGAAACAACAGTTTGGTATACATAATTAGCCTCATGCCAGGGGTTACAGAATACGCACACCAGTTATATAGAAAAAATACCTATAGTACATTTGCTGGAACATGGAAGTTTCACTCCTTACTGTTTCTAAGAAGACAGAGATCCTCCATGAGGTCCTAGGATATGTTGTCATATCCATCCATTTGGGTGTCTGCACACATCAAAAGTTCATTCCTAGGGTACCAAAATTAATATATATCCTAAACTTTCAATAAACATAAATATACGAAGGTAAGAAACCATAATTATCTCCTTAAACTGAACTTAGTTTTTTATTTGTATTTATGTATTTGTATTTCGGATGACACCTTTGAGCCGAGGGCTCTTTTACAAAGGTACACGTCATGCCAATAAGGACAATAAGGTATAAAACATAACATGATCATTGCAATGGAACTTACAAAAAAAAAAGACAATTAAGGTTACAGTAACAACAGCCAAAGGCTTTGTTAAGGAATTGTGTTGCGAGTTAATTATACAGTACAAGTCATAGGCGGCTCAGTGAGGCTTTGTTAGGAGTGCGTTAGTGGGAAAAGAGAAAGAGTGCTGGTGAGGTGGTAGTATGGGAGAGAGAGAGGGAGGAGGGGAGAAATAGGGAGGGTATTGTGTTGGGTATGTGGTAGATAGGGAGGAGGAATGGGGGTGATGAAAAGGAAGAGGAGACAGATTCATCCTATACCCAGTAATGGGGGGTAGGAGAGGAGGAGGAGCTGAGGCAGTGAGGAGGGATGCTTGAGGGTAGTGTGCCTGGAGGGGATTATAAGAAGCAATCACAGAAGGTACTAGCAATGAGGTGTTGATGTAGTTTACACTTAAAAGCACCAATCGGGGCCATCCCGGTGGCACTAAGGGTTGAGGCGCTGGACGCTGCACCTCGCACCACGCCGGCGACCCAGGTTTGGGAACGAGCCCAGGTTGCTGGGGGTCAGCAGGGGAGGGAGAGGATCTAGCATCCGGAGGACAGCTCTCCTCTCCCGGGAGGGACAGGCGTCCCTGTTCGGTGCTCGGCCAACCTCTGGCGGAAGCCGGAGACACAGCAAGTGCTGAGCATAGCGATGGTGCAGGGAGTGGCAGACATCAGCAGTGCCTTGACGTCCGGTCGCTGGCCACTCCCCAGAACAGGGGAAAATGCCCTTCAGCTCCGGCTCAGATGGAGCACTGGAGCTTGCCCACAATCTGCGGCTGCCCTCCTGGCACCCTCCCTCCGGACGCTACCAGAGAAGTTCGGGGTGTTGGGGCCCTCCTCGTCCCCACCCAGGGGGTAAACTGAGGCTACATGGGCGACGGAGGACTGACCAGATAGGAGCAGACCATAATGGGATGACTCCTTGGTGCTCCCGAGGAGACTGGAGTTGGGGGGGGGGAGGGGGAGGAATAAAAATAAAGTACAAAAATTAAAAAAAATCTGGGAAGGCGGACAAACAGAAATTAAAAAAAAAATTAAATAAAAGCACCTATCGTGGCAATGTTGGAGATTTCTGTAGGTAGCAAGTTGAACCAGGTGGAGGCTCTGACGAGGTAAGAACACTGAGTTTGAGAGGTCCAGCAGAGAGGTATTGTAAAGGTTAGACTGTACGATCTGCTAGTTAGGCAGCAGACACGCTGCAAGGTCAGTATTGATTAGACTCCAGGGGGCATAAGGCCCAGTGATGCCTTCTTAGCTGGGATGCAGGTCTGGTAATTTAGCCTGCCAGACAGCTGGAGCCAGTTAGCCTGATATAAGGAGTCTACATGCCTTATTAAGGGCTACAACTATGCACTGGAGTGCAGTATCAGTAGCAGATACATAGATAATGAGCCCGTAGTCAGTAGTTGAGATAACAGAGCTCTGGATAGCGAGGTTCAAGGCTTCAGCCGTTAGGCAGTGTTTAAGCTTGTATAGTAGTCCTATGCGGGAGTTCACAGGTTTAGCGATATTGTCAATGTGTTTGATATACGAGAGGGAGAAGGCAGGGGTCAGACCCAGATATTTAAACATATCCACCTGCTCAAGGGCGACGCCTTCGTGGTTGTTAATTATGAGCTCATGATCCTTGTACTTGTTGTGGGTTCAATGGAACAAGATTGTTTTAGTTTTTTTGTGATTAAGGATGAGTTTATGTGAGCAAAACCAGTCTTCCACTTCTGTGAAACTTTTCTGCAGTTGAGACTGAAGGGAGGTGGGGTCAGTGTGGCACGTGAAGAGTACTGCATCATCTGCAGTATCTGTTGATGCACAAAAACACAAATATCTCAATTCCAAATATTCACCATGCTGTATTTACGCCTGGTACTATGTAGTTATCTTATTATGCACTTCTGTCTTATGTGTGAGCCGCCGGCATTCTCAGAGTGCAGCATTTTTACAATAGCTGTTCCAGTGTGGGGGTACCTCTGTCTTCTTTTTATAATCAAAAAGGAAGCTATGTGCGGCCCGTCGGCACAACAGTTGGATTTCTGTCTGCGGCTAGCGACCCAGGTTCCGTGAACGGACCTGGGTCGCTGAGGGTAGGTGGGGAGAAGGATGGAGCGCCCAAGGACAGCTAGCCTTCTCCGGGGGGAGGGTGGGGATGAGGCCAGGAGCACAGCAGGACGTCAGGGACCAGATGATTGGGGAGTGGCAGACATCGGCATATGCCTTGATGTCTATGGCACGCCACTTCCCGGGGAGAAAACCAGGAAACTGCTCTCTGGCCAGCCGGATGATGGTTGCCGGCCCCCGCTACTGCCAAGCCCTGGATGAACGACCCACCTCAGTGACACTCAGGCCAATTGAAGAGTGCACTGGCTGCCCCACCGGTGCCTTCCTTCTCGGAAGAGGGGGACCCGCCCAGCAAAGGGATATGCCGGGTTACGGGGGAGGTGTCACAATGTGAGGTAAGGACCGGCGTCAGGGTGGGCGAGCAGATGGAGGGCCTAGGAGACCTGAAGGAGTGGTTGGCCAGAGAGGGAGGAGGGAGCAAAAAATGAAGGGAAGCTACCGTACCTATCATTACATTGTTCTTTTAACCTTAGAAGAGCTGTAATTGACTCCATCTTTTTAATCTGGTCACATATGGCCAGTACCTCATCCCTCTCTGGTGGTTGGGGCGTTAGCCACCTTCTTTTGATCACCTTAATTGTTGCTGCTGAAAGAATGAGAAACAACTTGTTGTATCCACGGTTATTCCGGGCAGCCGGTTACATCAGGCAAATTTTGAAAACTGACTGCCATTCTAATTGCTCCCAGTGTTAAATCGTTAGCCACCTGCTATTTCAGGCAGGTTATGGCAGCTTTACACAGGTGCTGGCACTATTCTCACCTTGTTCACTCGTTAACAGGTCCTATGAAAGTCTGTATGACAGCACGCTGCTTCAGATCGCATCTTTGTTTTCGCAGTTACAGGCATGAGAGGGATGAGCGGAGGCTTTGTTGCACTGCTGGTACATCCGCTCATCCCTCCTCTTATCTCGGAGCTGCAGCTGACAATCCTAGCGCTCCCCACCACGAATCTCTCCATCAAGGGTCGGCGCTGTTTACCACAACCCCAGGCAACCATGGAAAGACCCACAATCAGCTCCGGAGCAATCGATGCATGCTTAAGCACTTTAAAACAAAAAAACACCACAGCGCTTGGTTAAAGTACTTGAACTAATCACATATAGAGCTGTGCTAAATAATCAGTGTCCTTACTACCTGTCCTTGTATCCCCCCTTCTCTTCTTTAGGTGTACTGAGGACCACTTGAATTAAGAACTTTAAAGGAGCACTTTAAAATAAAAAAAAAAAACCAGAAAAACATAGCACTTGCTTAAAGCGACCACTGCGTAGAATGGGCAGACTCTGCTTACACAGATGTGCCTGTTATAAGCGGCTTAGACTATACTTACAGAGGCATGGGTATGGTTCACTATCCACACTCTGGCAGTGCCACTGAAATATGCTAATTTGCTGGATGTCTTTAAGCTAAGCTCCTCCCACCACCCAGGTGGTATATCCCCTGTCTCTGCCCCGTGATGTCAGATATTTCTTTCTGCTGGAAGAACAGGTCACCTCCTTTGCCTCCTTTGCTTAGGATGTAGTGTGCCATAGGCAAACTTTGTTCTTTGCAGTTTTCTAGCTATTTGGATTTCTTTCCTCGGTTCCTTTGACTCTCCTCTTCGATCATCGATGGAATAGCCAAAGCCAGGATTCAGATTCTGCGTTTAGTGCCAGCAGAAGATGTCAGTTCTCCAACCTCTGTATTGCTTGCGTGGGCAGCAGGACATGGCTGGGTGCGGCCTTTGTCTCAACATGCTTCCGGAGTCCCTCAAGGACAAGAAGCTCCAGCTTTCACTGAGTCAGCCTTCAGAATGTGATCCAAAGGACTGCCCTAAGGGCTGCAAGAAGGCCTTGGCTGTAGCTGGATCTGCTCAACAGCTTGCAGCCCTTGAGGCAGAAGCGGCGGTTGCCATGATGTGTACCTCCTTGGTCTTAGCGCTGTTCCTGGCCATGGCCAGCACCAGAGATTCAGTCACCAGAGGATTCTAGGACATCTGTTTGGCCCTCTAGATCCTGGGGGAGAGCCCTGTCCACCGTGGTTCCAAGCACAAGTGCTGCTGATGCTAGTCATGGGACTGGGAGAGATTGAAGTCCTACCTCAACTTGCCCGACGGTGGTCGAGCACCCTTCGATCGAGGGGAGGTAAGGCAGGCCGAGGGCTCTTTGTCTCGAGCCATTTGACTTCGACTCCAGTTGAGCTAGCCATGGAAATTTTCTTCGAGCCTCTTGACCACTTGTCAGACAAGGTCGAAGAATTATTTCACAGACCGTGGTGCTCCTGGTTCACACTCAAGAGGACATGGCTCAGTCAGTGTCCCCGTTTGGTCCTCAGTGGGAGCAGCCTCCACTGGCAGTGGAGCTGTTAGTACCCGTGCTGCTTAACATGGGCAGGCATGTGGTATACCACAGCCAGCCAGAAGGCCCTCCCACCTTATGGTTGATCATCGATTGAGATCTGGGTCGAGGTGTTACTGCTCTCAGTCCTGCTCGACTGGAAGGCGTCACTGCCAGTGCTCCTCAGCCTCCTCATCCTTGGGTGAGGAGAGGAACCATTGCAAGCTGCGTCAGTGCTACAAGGAGCTCCACTAGCAACCTTCGGCCATTGCGGGTCATGGTAGAGCTCTACTCCCTGGACCTATGGTCACCTGGCAGCCACCAGTGGTGCCCCCATCAGACCAGGCTCCTCAAGTGATCCCTGCTACTGCTTCTCCAATACGTCGTGTGGAGCCGCCACCTCTGCAGCCAAAAGTAGGAGCTCTGTCCGTGGCAAGAAATGGTCGAGGGCTGTTTTCGAGGAGTCCTTGGATGACTTAAATCATGAGACCCTAGCCTCTTCGAGGACTCTCCTTCTCGACTGGGGATCAGTCAAGGAGCTGTCCACCGAGCATGACCCAGTGTCCTTTGGTGCTCTTCTTCGCTTAATATCGGAGTTCATGTCATTCCCGCTAGAGCCAGTCAAAAAACAAACTAAGTACCTTTTGTGGACATTTTGGATAGTGATGAATCCCCAGGGCTTGTCTTTTCCCACAGCTGAAGCCATTTTGGGACCAGCCATGGACCTTTGGCAATGTCCAGCATTCTGCCAGGCACCCTTTACCTGTATGGCTCGCAACTGTGTAGTCCGTACTGGATCCCTTTCTTGGTTCTCAGACCACCCCTCTGTGGAGGGGTTGGTAACTGATTCAGTATTCCGCAAGTGTGGACACCAGGGGAATGTGAACAAGCCTCAGGACAAGGAGTTCTATAAGATTGACCACGCCACAAAAAAGACGCATGTAGCAGTGTCCTTGCATCTCCTGTGAGGTTAGTTATGCCTTGATGATGGCCAGTTTTGGTCACTCTCTTCTGGGAGTTTTTGATTCCACCCTCCCTCCCTCTCCTCCTGGCTGATCAGCAGTTGGCGGTGACGGTCATCAGAGGCCATGATCAGTCACTGGCTAAACACCAGCTCCAGACTACCTTGGACATGGGTGATTCTTGTGCCTGTGCCATGGCAGTGGCCATCTCCATGTGTCACAGGGCCTGGCTGCATCTGTCCACCCATACGGCAGACACCCAGCACAAGCTGGCCGATAACCATTTTTTGGACACCAACCTATTTGGCCCTGGGGTGGAAGGACATCTTGCCCATATCGAGAAGTCCAGCACTACCCTGGATTCTGTGACATTGTCCCAGAAAGCCATGAAAAAGAAGCCTAAGAAGCAGGCTTTCCAGTATCTGGCCTTTCAGTCACAGCCTCCTCGGCAACCAGCCTACCAGGGGCAGTACCAGGCCTGGTGGCCCAAGTCCAGGCGCCAAGGACGTAAAAGGAGGGAAAGGAGTGGTAGTGCCCCTCCAGCTGCAGCCACTGGTGCCCATGCAAAAGCTGCCCAGTGACAGGTTGGGTGTGTCATTCCTTCACTTGCCCTGCCCCCCTCTGCACTTCCTGTAGGAGGTTGGCTACGTCATTTCTTGACACGTTAGTCTGCTGTCAAAATGGGCTGGTTGGTGTTGGATTTAGTGGGCATAGGGTTACCTCTGGACCTCGAGGCGGTCCTGCTTTACCACCACCATGTGCCTCAGGAGTCTAGCGTGTCATAGGACACACTGTCTGCCCTTTGGGAGGACGCTGCTCAGCTATTTGCAAAAGGGGCAGTAACTCATGTCCTGAATGCCCTGGCCAGTCAGGGTTTCGTGTCCAAGTATTTCCTTGTCCTGAAACGGATGAGTGGCTAGTGCCCCATACTGGATCTGCACGATCTAAACCAGTTCATGAAGAAATGCAAGTTCTGGATGGTCACTCTGAATCAGATCATTCTGTCATGTGAGCAGAACATGTGGTTTGCTTCCTAGACCTCCTGAATGCATTCTTCCACATCCCAATCCGTACGTCCCACTGTCAGTACCTACAGTTCCGAGCGGAGGGGGTCCTGTACCAGTCCAGTTCCAGGTCATGCCTTTCTAGCTCTCGTTGGTGCCCAGGGTCTTTACTAAGTGCACGGCAGTGAAGGCAGCATACCCCGTGGTGCCAAGGTGTCAGGGTGTATCCCCACCTGGACAACTGGCTCTGGAGAGGTCCAGAGATCTGGCTGTCCTGACCTGCCAAGACTTAGCCATGTTGATTAACATGGACAAGTCTGAACTGGTACACCCACAGGAATCAAGTTCATTGGGGCAGAACTAGACTTTCTGCGGGTCAAGCCCCACCTCCCTGCAGACTGTGTGCTAGATCTTTTCTCCTTTGCCTGATCATTTCATGTTGGGCTCTCTTGCTCTGCCTGGGATTTCCTGCAGCTGCTGGGGTACATGGTGTCCGGCACCAGCGTGGTCTGTTGGGCACACAGGCAGATGTGCCAACCCGAGTGGGAGTTGGGCCATCAGTGATCCCCATGCCTGGGCCATTTGGACCAGCTGGTCTCAGTGACCCAACCAATGTGGGGTGCCATCCAATGGTGGTTGATACTGAACACCTGGATGAAGGAATCCTGTTTGTCGGCCCTGAATGGACCATCACACTCATGTTAGATGCTTTTCTGGTAGGGTGGGGAGACTAATGGTTACACCAGGAATCCTGACCCACATAAACCAGATGGAGCTTCATGCAGTGCTACATGCGCAGATGGAATTTGCTTCTCTAGTCAGGGGTCAGGTCATGCAGTTCCAAACAGACAACACCATGACCATGTTCTATATGAACAGGCAGGGTGGAACTCACTCATTTCCTTATCTCGGAGGGGGGGGTGGGGCTCGCACTTGGGCCCTCATGTGCAGCCTGGGTGCAGATCTCCTGGCAGTCCACAAACAAGGGATAGAACAGTCAGCTGGTGGATGCTCTTATGCTCGGTAACAGAGATGTTACATGAGTGATCCTAGAATCAGGAGGTGGTACACCACCATATCTTCATCGAAGATATCTCTTGCAGTAAGCCACATCTTTGGAACTATAGCTGTCAGGCACTAAGACCACACTGACATTTTTTAACTAGCAATCTGCTGGGACTGCCCCCGATCATGACATCAGCCGATGTCGCCACTCCTGTATATATGTGGGCAGCCCCATGCCCTCCTCAGTTCTTGTCCTGCCATCAACCAGTGCACGTCAGACTGCAGAGAGATGTGCTTCAGTTGGCTGCCAAAACTTCTTTCCCCAGCTCATTCTTGATTTTCTCACCTTAGTTTGACAAATCACTTTATTTTAAAGCAATTTTTTTGTTTGCTTGTGTGAGCCGACCAATTCTTCTAAACTTTTCTGTTTCTGCGAGTGCAGAAGGAAAATATACGATAAGGACAGCCACTTCACCTGTGTCCGGTGCCTAGGCCCGAACCATGATGTGAAAGCCTGCAAGGTGTGCCACAGGTTGAGTCAGGCCACACAGAGATACTGCAAGAAAGAACTTGAGAAGTTCCTGCTGGAGCAGCAAGTAAAAGCCATGGAGAAGGAGCTCCAGGCCAGGAGCTCCTCTGCCTCCCTGGCCCTGTCCTCGGCCTTTCAGTCCTCCAAGCCCCAGGACAAGTCAGCTGGGAAGCACAAACACTGGGAGAAGAGCAAACACAGAGACCAGTCACCGTGTAAGGCGCCAGCCGTGGCTGGGTCGTCGCCATCTCAATTGTTGACCTCTGATGTAACTCACGCCCTTTCTTCTGCTGGGTCAGCATTTGCAGCCCCCCCCCCCAATCTCTCCTTTTTGAGTGAGGGGGTTTTGGCGTTGGGCCTGCTCTTGCCCCTGCCACTTTCTCAGTCCTTCTGTTCTAGCCCCTCTTCTCAGTGGGCCCACAGTCGGGGAGCTCTGCTGGTCTGACCCCGGCAGGTGTGGGACCGTCGTCGTCTGGAGTTCCATCTCCTCCAGCATTGTCCTTGGCCCTTATTCCGGGTCCACAACCACGCGCCTCTGCTGGCCTGCCCTTGGCCAGCACCGGCCTGTCACCCTCGAGGCACCAGTCTTCCCTGGGAATGTTCGTGGCCTCCTCTGAGGGCTCTGTTAGGTGACACCAGGCTCCCAGCTCCTGCCGCTGATGCCTTAACCCATTCTGCTGGCGCCGGGCCCGCTGTTGCTTCTGCCGACACTGCAGCCAGCCCCAATGATGCCTAAGGGCCCTCAGTTTCCACTGCCAATGTCACATCTCACTCCTGCACTGCCTGCCATCGATGTCCAGACCATGTTGCTTTCACTTTGGGACTTCATGCATCGTCTTCCCTTTCATCAGGGCCAAGGATGCTGGGGCCTACAGCACCTAACCCCACACCGTCGCCTCCCACGGTGCTGTGTCCCTCTTGTCCATGCCGTAACATGCTGTTGGTATCCATTTCAGACCAGAGCAACAAGGGTGAGTATTACCCTGACCTTGTGCCAGGGGATGAGGAAGGTGAGAATGATGAGGGCGGTGCTGCTAGCCCCGCTCTCTCTTTCTCTGTGATCTCCTCTGGGGGGGGAGGACTCTTCAAACTACACCCTGAGTTCCCCCCACCAGTGATCCTTCTTTCATTACCATAATGATGCAGCTCCAGATTGCCATGGGCTTTGAGGCAGAGGAGCAGAACATCGTCAGGAGGAACCTTACGAAGTACCTGGAGTAACAGAATATCCACCTACCATAATTCCTCCTTTAATAGATGCCTAGGAGGATGCCACCATGACTGCCTGGTACAGGCTAAACATGATCCCTGCATGCCCAGGAAGGCCCATAAATTATACCAGGCCCCCTCTGGGAAACCCTTCTTTGGGGAGCAATCTCGGTTAAACTCCGTGGCCATTAATGCGGTCCATGATAGGACTAAGAAGCCCAAGCATCCTGTCTCTCTTCCTCTGGACAAGGAATCCAGAAAGCTGGACCTTATGGGCAAATTGACATTTGCCTCTGACCCCCAGGAAATTAGGGTTCTCGACTATATTGGCCACATGGTAAAGTACCAAAACTCACTCTGAAGAAAGAGGCAGGAGCTGCTCAAGGTCCTTCAGGCAGGGGCAGACCTGGGCAAGCATCTCTCAGGGTCAGTCTATCATGCAGTCGATGCTTCCATGAGAGCAGCTGCAGTGGACATTTGTCTCGGGTGGCATTCTTGGCTCGCCTTGCCTCCCTCCAGAGAACTGCTAGGAGTCTGCCAGCAAGTGTGAATAGAACAGCATATCCACGGTCCTAGAAAAACGGGTTGCTCACCTGTAACAGTAGTTCTAGGAATGGTATATGTTGTTCATCCCCTGAACCTACCCGACCTCCCGGCTCGGGAGTGCACAACCTGCTTCCAGTGGGCAAGATCTGGTGTCAAGGTGTGGAGCCGAGGCATATAACACCTGGGTGGGTGTGAGGAGCCAGCTTTTAGACCTTCCAGCAAGAATCTTAAAGGGAAAGGACATGCCAACAAGTGTGAATGAACAACATATACCACTCCTAGAACTACTGTTACAGGTGAGTAACCTTTTTTTTTTTTATCCTCCCTTATGAGCTCTTTTAGGGGGAAGCCCCAGCCGGCTCCTTCTGGATGGCCGGCTAAGCACCCCCCCCCAAAGTCTCTGCCATCTGCAGCAGATATCCCTTGGTCTACACTGGTGAACAGCTCAGTGTTGTGGCCTGATGCCACCCCGGCTCCTGACACTACTTGCAGTCCCAGTAAGTGGTGCGATGCCAGCCACGATGTTGGGCCCCCTGTTTGTGGGAGTGGGCTGAGCAGCATCCTGTCACTGAGGTGGTGATCTCTGCCTTGAGCAGCCCTTGTGGCTCCTGGGAGGAGGTTGGCACAGGCACTGATGTCGGCTCTGGGCCTGGCATGGCAGGGACGGACCTGTACCCAGGATCAGCTTCAAAACCAGCATCAGGAACGGTGCTGGCTGCGGAGCCAGGTGGAGCCCTGCATCTAGGCCAGTCACTGACCCTGAGCATGGTGCCAGAGGCAACACCTGCTTGAAGGACCGCCAGGACATTGGGTTCTCTCTGGAACCACTGCTTGAGTCCATCACTGATGAGGGCCAGAGGTGCTCTGAGGGGTCTGAATAGCTATGTTCTCCTCACCTTGGCATCCCCTCTCCCTCCCACCGACACTGACCTGGTCATTCCTCTTCCATATGTCGACCTTGTTTGGGTGGGTTCACCAGGTTCTTCCCTTGGGCGAAGTCCACTGAGCATTCCCACAGCCCAGGTATAGGCCCAAGAGTCTTTGGCTCTTCTATCCCTCTCGGGTCTGTACCATCTCTGCCTGAGCTTCTGGGATCATGGGCCCCCTGGGTCTAATCACCTAGAGCCAGCATGGAAGTGTGGCTGGTGTGTTGTTCCAGGACCACACTAATGCTGACCAGGTCCAGTTCCATCCCGGCCCCCTGTCACCACCCACTTCCATGTCCAGCACCTCCTCTTCATCGACATCCTCCTCTGAGGGCACGGAATCCTCCATTCACATCTCCTCTCCCTCTGAATACTCCCTGTACCAGAGATTTCTGGTGGACATATTACAGACACTGGCAGTGTTGCCCCCCCAGTACCTTGTCCATACAGCTGGGACTCCTAGGAGCTTTCAGTGATGGCCCATTGTGTCATCGTTCCCTGGCCTAGAGCCTTCAAGGAATGTTCCAGGACAGTTTAAAAACATCTCTTCACTCTCCCTCCAGCCCCTAGGGACATATACCAGCTGCACTGTGCACCTACGGGCTCTGCAGGTACAGTACCTCACCTCACCTTGGGGATGCATGTCATGCTGACTCTCACAGGGCCTCGGCACCTGATGTGAGACTGGCCTAACAAAGCTGACTATGCTCAGACAGATGCTTTGGATAGAAAGGTGTTCTCCTTGGCTCGCAAGATATTGTGCATTTCTGCACATCAGGCACACTTTGCAACTTACAAAAGCATCTCTGGGCACAGCAAGGACAGCTCCTAGCTGCCATGCTGCATTTAGAGTTGGCTGGGCAAGCCATTTTCCTTTCTGCTGAAGGCCTGGAGTTGGCGAGGCACCAGCCAAGGGCATTGTATGATGTGAGTGGGATGGGAACTGGACTCTGCATTTGGCGGATGGCATGGCTTCGCCTCTCTCGACTGGCATCTGTATCCTGGCAAGAGGCGCTTAACTCCCAGTTCCAGGGGGCTCAATTTTTTCTAGTAGAGTCAGACGGGAGCTTTTGGGGCACTGTCCTGCTCATTCGTTTGACTGAGAACTTTCTTAGATCTCACCAGACCTGTGAGAAGTCCCTGTCCTCAGGTGTTTTCCCTCACACAGAGGAATGAGGGTACCTGTTACCCTCAGGGTGAGCCAGCTCCTGCCTTTCTGGGAAACTTGATACTCTGACTCATAAGTGTGAATCAGTGGTGGAGACTGATTCTTTGAAGATACGAAAATGATACTTGTCATACTTGTTGATCTTCATAATATCTTTCCCATTGAATCAGACGCCCGTCAGCCATCCTTCACTCAGCTGAGAGCCAGGGCCTCTGGGAACTCACCCTGTGGGCACTGGCAGCAGATTGCTGTTGTCTCCTCTGCTATGGGTCCTTTGGTGGTGGTCCCTGTTGTTTTCCAAAAAGAAAAAAAGAGGGCTGATAACTCAGGTGTCATACATGCAGACACACACACAAACAAAAAAAAAAAAGGTATGGGGGGGGTCACTTGTGCCCCCCCCTCAAAAATTATATTTTGATTTATCCTTGGAGTGAGAAGGTAGCCCCCTTCCCTTCATTTTTTCTTTCTTCCTCCTCCCTGCCCACTGTAGAGCCCCTCTAGGTAGGATGTATTCCTGTAGTTGTTATATGCTGCTTCTGCCCTGTGCCCCATCCAGTCGAACACCACTGAGCAGATGCTGTGTCTGGAAAGGTGCAATATTTTGCTTGGATCTATATACTAGCCCACATAGGGTACCTCTCTGTGGTTGCAGGGAGAAGCAGGGCATGATCTTCTTTCATGTTGGAAGTTTTGGTTCGTATTGCATGTCATTTCTCTTGGAACCTTGGGCTTTGCTCACTCTGCCTTGAGCATGCTAGAGGAGATCACCACATCTTGCATCCCTAGCGCTGCTAGTCCTGCAACTCCTATGTGCCTCATCACTATTTTTCTTCCATCTGATTCGGAAAAGAAAGCTAAGGGTTTACTCTTGAGTTTACGCAAGTTCTGTCCAGTAGCATAGCATTATTACAATTTGGGAGTCCAGATCTCCATTTTCGCCATCTTGTTTACAAGGAGGTTCCTAATTGGACTTCCCCTTTTGCTACTTCTGTCAGAGTAATATGATCAAGGCCGCTGCCTTTTCCTTTTATCTGTCACTGGCCACACTCTTGTCTGGCTAGTAGTAAGAGGCTCTGACTCATTTTTAGACCCACTACCCTTCTGCCACCTAGCAGGCGCAGCCCTTAGTCTGTAAGTTGGTAGGACTGTTCTCATTGGTTCTTTATTTTGTTTTCTATATCCTTTTACTATCCCTTTGGGCTAGAAAGTATTTGTTCCTCTCTTTTATTTCTCTTTTGTTTGTTTCTCTCCTGGCGAACAGAAATGAGGTGCATGAAGGAGCTGACGATGGTTATTGGCTGGCACATGCTGTACCACATTAGGTGCCCATGCAATACTAATGGCTGACATTGGCTCCTCCCCTGTAGGAGGGGGGGAACCTCCTGTGGTGTCCTACTGTCTCTGGCCCTAGACCCATAAGTATGAATCAATGGTGGAGATATTCTGGAAGATAAACAATTATGGAGGGGGGGTAGATTCCTGAGGGAACCAAGGAGACAGTATTTCATGGAGATGGTGGTGATGGAATGGAATAAGCTACCAGAAGAGCTGGTCACACAAAAAATGGTGGAAACCTTAAAAGGGGATGAGATAGAGTCAGGGGTAAAATAAGTACAAGGGGGAGCCCATCTTGGAAAGGAAGTGGAGGGGGGGGAGTGGAAGCTGTGATGTAGGTCACAAGCTGAACAATTGAGCAGACATGATAGACCGACAAGGCTTTTATCTGCTGCCATCTTTCGTATGTTCGTAGAATTCTACCATCTTTCCAACTCATTGTATGTTTCTCTTTTTAACCATTTTTTCAGTCTGAGGACGGATTTGGCACTAAGGAGATGCCACCAACCGGCCATTCCACACCAGTGCCTGATGGGAAAGATGCCATGTCTATCTTTAGCTCCGCCCCTAAAACAGGTATGTGAAGTTGGAATGTTCTGCTTCAGTGAAACTACTCACCTTGCACAGTCTTGTTAGTGTATGCCAACAGTTTGCATGCTAGATTATGGGGCTCTGTAGTACAGTACACAGCAGTGCCCTGTACTGGTAGAGAATTGCACATCGCTGTCTGCTTTCTCCCAGAATCCCTTCTCCGCGCACACACAGATCAACAAATCAGTGAGCACTGTATGTGTACTGTATTTAGCGGGAGCAGTGAGAGCTGAAAAGCTGTAGCCAGGCGGTTATGGAGTTCCCCGAAGTAGCATGATGATAAGAACAGCTGCAACTATCAGTCTTGCGTCAGTTTGCACACCCTCTCACATAAACCAAACCACATCACCCTTAACCTCAAAAACCTGCACTAGCTTCCCATTACAGCTCAGGTCAAGACCCCCTGTAGCCTGGCTTTGGCTCTGGTTGACCTGTATGAGCATTTGAGAGTCAAGATCAAGCTGAGACAGTTCTGGTTTAAGCCAATATTTTTGTCAGTCTAACGTTAGTTCAGTGGCTGAAACCTTCCAAGTCCTCTCATGCAGCTCATGAGGGACACTGTCCCTATCACAGAATCTTTGGCAATGGCCCAAATCTTCCTACATACTGGGCTTCTTCCGTGCATTCAGAGCAGATTCCAGATCACAGCAGCACGACATCCTTTCCGCTGACAAGCCCTCCCCTCCTGTCTGCCAGGCCGCCTGAGCATGGTTGTGGTGTGTGTGTGCCTTCTGTGAGCAGATGTAATGAAAACAGATGTAAAGTATACACTGTACTCTGTTTACCTCAGTTCAGGTTATCCTACACTGTACTCTACTGTAAATCTAGATCTTACTTTGAGAAGGTTCCTTCAATAGGTCATAACATGTAGGACTAGTGCCATCTGGCGTCAGGACCCAACGGCAGATTTTTCCAGCAGTACCTGGTGGGGAACCGCCCACCGACGTCACCTGACCGATGTCAGTGCGAATCTATATAGTGAGCGGTCTCCAGGTCCACCCTCCAGTTCCTTCCCGCCATTGCCTCGTGCAGTGCCTTTCGGTAGACTCACCTCAGCGATCGTTGGTTGAACGTTCCATTTTTTCAGTTGTTTTTTCCCTCAAAAAAATTGCCGCTATTTCTTATTTTCAAACGATCTATGTCATCTCCAAAAAAGAAGTGCGAGGCTTGTGGCACGCAGATCCCTCAGAAGGACAGTCACAAATGGTGTGTGATCTGCCTAGGCCCAGACCATCCGGTTGCCTCTTGTGCCGACTGTCAGCCTTTCAACCAGGCCACGCGAAGGCAGCAGGCCTTAGAGGCTCATCTCCTCAAATCTCGATTAGCATCGTTAGAGAAACAAATGGAGAAAATCCAGGATTCGGCCTCCACTTCTTCCTCTTCCCCTTCAAAACATAAAAAGAAGGAGAAACACGGTGGGAAGGAGCACACCACAGAGAACAGGCCCGAGGCTTCAAGGCCTGTGGCTAGCAAGGCGGCTCCCCTGTCGCCAGCGGTAAGGATCCAGACCACGTCCTCCAAGACTCTTCTCCTGGTTACAGTGCAAGGTAAGCCCACGAATGCCGCTAACCCACTCCCCAGCTCCTCTGGGGACTGCATGGCTGCCGACAAGTCGGTTCCCGCTCCATGGGGTCCCGCACGGCTGTTGTCGGGGGGCGGGCCTCCTCTTCGACTCATGCCGCACCTTCGCCCGGTCAGAAGCTCCTTTCTGGGGACCACTTGGGCATGACTCTCCCATCTGGGACTAACGTCAGCCCACCTGACGTCCGGAGTAGCCCAGGGAAGACTATCCCTCCTTCTCTGCTGACTGAGGCTTCTTCCAACTCCATCTCTACGGCTGGAGATAGCGCCAGTTCTCTGGAGACGGTCTCTCCAGGGTTGCACCCACTTTCTCCTTCTAGGGTCTCAGGTCAAGAGGATCCTATGAAGCTGTCCTTGGAGGTTCCCCCTATACCTGACTTATGAAGCATCCCATGGCCGGTCAATCGACCCCCCCCCCCCCGGGTGCAGTCTCCGGTGACTTGCTTCTCTGACACCAGTCTCCTGGCCAGAGCCTGCTCCCTTGCCACCGTTGGACATTTCTACGGGAGCGGGTCCCGTGTCGGATCCCTTGCGGCGGTCCCAACGCGGCGTACCCAATACCAGACATGGTTCCGACGCCCCGGCCTACATGGCGCTGGACCCTCGCGCGTTCTGTTGACAGGGTCCCGACACCGGCCTATCCTACGCCGGACTGTAAACGATTCACACTCACGCTGTGCCTGATGTGGATGCCTTCACATCGCGCCCCCACCCCACGCCAGGTCTCTTTGGTCAACCCACTTTGTCCTCAATACCCCTCATGGTATTTTACAGGCCATACCCCGGCTGGTCTGTCGCATGAGTGGCTCTTCCATGGACATGTCTACCCGGGTTATTCAAATTTCCCGGGTTATTCTCCAGGGTACCTGGAATATTCTTATCCTCCTTGTGGTTACCCTCCCCCCACCTCCGCCTATAACTTCTCCTCTTCCACCACCTCCGGTCTCTCAGCCAGACGTTAGGGAGGTCATTATTTCCTGGTGGAAGGACGCGAGAGCTTAGCTAGTTACGGACATGGAGAGTAGGCTCCTACATCCTCCTTCTTCTCCTCCTCCTCCTCCCTCTCCCAGATCTGATTCCTGCGTGGACTCTGACTCTGACACTGTCCACGTCTGGGGAGCTGCCAGGGCGGACATTTCTCTACTGGATTTCCAAACGGGAGACAATCCGGGCTCTGGGGGACTCTTCAAGGGAATCGTCACTTCCTGATTCTCTGACGCTGGGGAAGGTATTTCGGAAATCTCCTCCAGAAGACCCTTCCTTCGCGGATCTTCTGAGGTTTATCTAAACCTTCTATGAGAGGGAGACGGAGGAACAAGACCCGATGCGACAGAAGCTTGTGGAGCATCTGGATCTCGTGACCCAAGCTACAGTCCCTGTTCCCCCTTGGATAGCACCTCGTCTAGACCTCACCTCGACCATCTAGCAACTGCCTAATTCCATCCCAGCTGTCCCAAAGAGAGCTGACAGGACATACCAGGCGCCTAAGGGTGCACCGTTTTTGGCTGCCCATCCTAAGGCGGACTCTGTGGTCATTTCAGCTGCTCAGGATCGATCGTCTGCTCCTAAGCACCTGAGTTTGGTTCCTCCTGACAAACAGTTTGACCAGTTCAGGAAAATAAGTTTATTCCTCAGCTACGTGTGCCTTGAGGTCCCTGAACTACATAGCCCACATGGTGTCCAACCAAAAAGCTACTCTTGCCAGGCTGGAGGACTGAATTCAAGATATGTCGAATTCGGACCTCAAAGAGGAACTCACCCGGGATATCCAACTCTTAAAAATTTCTTGTCTGCATGCTCTCTGGGCCACCTACGACTCTGTCGACTCGGTAGCTTGAACCTCAGCGACCGCCATCTCCGTTCGGCGGCATGCCTGGCACCGCATCGCAGGCCTTGCTGACGAGGTCCAGTCAGCCATACTGGATGCCCCTTCAGGGGCTCAGTGCTCTTTGGTGGGGACGCCAAGGACATCATCACAGACCTCCAAGAACGAAGTCAGGCTCTTAGGTCTGTGAGGTCCATGTACCATCAGGGCAGTCTGCAAGGTCAAGCGCAGCAGCCCTTTTGGAGATGGACCTGGAGGCAGAGACGTAGACGCTCCCAGTCTGGGCAGGGAAAGCGTAAGGCCACGGGTAACGTTTCCATCCCCTCCGCCTCCAAAACCCAGCATCATTCTGGAGGACCTCCTCCAGCCCGACCCGCCACTTCTTGACCCCACCCCCTCCTCCATTTCTGGAAGAGGAACAGGTGGGGGGGAGGTTCGCTCGCCACCTGCAGGAGTGACAGCACATCACCTCCGATAAATGGGTCCTGCAGTTAGTGTCCGTCGAGCACAGCATAGAATTCTTAGAGGTTCCTCCCGAATCTTCTCCTCGAAGGTCCGCCTATTCCAGAGACTAGGTGCTTTCAGTAAGGGAGGAATTAGAGGCTGTCTTGCAGAAACAGGCGATAGAGCCGGTCCCTCTTCGTCAGAGGGGATGGGGTTTCTACTCCCATTTTTTCCTCGTTCCAAAAAAGACAGGCTACCTAAGACCCATACTCAACCTCAGCAGGCTAAACCTGTTCATCGATTTCAGGATGCTCACGCTCCAGAGTCTGCTACCCCTGTTGCAGGACAACCACTGGTTGTGCACTCTGGAAATGCAGGATGCTTACCTGCACAACCCGATATCAAAGAACCACCGCCGCTTCCTGCAGTTTGTCTTTCAGGAGGATCACTTTCAGTTCAAAGCTCTCCCCTTCGGACTTTCTTCGGCACCCAGGGTTTGCACCAAGTGCCTCGTGGTGGTGGCTGCGGCCTTGAGATGCCAGAGTATTTTGGTTTTCCCATACCTGGACAACTGGCTGATCTCAACCCCTTCCAGGGAGTCCCTTACGGAGGCACTTTGCATTACCTTGGACCTGTTTTCCAGATTGGGGATTATGGTCAATTTCCCCAAATCCTCCCTGACTCCTTCCCAAAGCCTTCAGTTTATTGGAGCCATCCTGGACACAGTTCAGGGCAGAGCCTTCCTCCCTCTGGATCGGAGGGATACTCTGATGGAACAGATTACCATGGTGGCCTCTTCCAGGTACCTCCCAGCCTGAGAAGTCCCACGCCTTCTCGGCCTGATGGCAGCCACTATCTCCACAGTCCCCATGGCGAGGCTCTACATTAGAATTTCTCAGTGGTCCCTCAGAGTTCAATGGGATCAGCTTCAGGATCTGCTGGATCAACCAGTTCTTCTCTCTACCGCTATATACTAACATACTAAAAAGCCAGCAGAATAGGCCAAATGGTCTGTCTTGTCTGCTCAAAAGCCAGCAACCTAATGTCTGCCCGCCTCACTACCCCCCAGCTCCAAGAGTGTCTTCCCTAGATTCAGTTTCCCCTTGTACCTGTTCCACTCCTCCTTGAAGCCTTCCACTGTGCCTTCCTCCACCAGCCTCCCTTGAAGCGCATTCCATGGTTCTACCACCCTCTCAGTGAAAAAAATGCTTCCTATGTTCCCCCCTGTAATTTCCCCCCTCCAACTTTCACTCATGGCCCCTGGTCACTCCCCCCTTCTTCAGCCTAAACAACTCCCTGGTTCCACTCCAAATTATTCCCTTTACATACTTGAAAACCTCTATCATGTCTCCCCTATCCCTCCTCTCCTCCAATGAGTAAAGCCCAAGCTCTTCCAGTCTCTCCTCATAAGGCCTCCCCTCCATACCTGAATCATCCTGGTCGCTCTCCTCTGGACCCTTTCCAGCAGCGCTATGTCCTTCTTCAGATGAGGTCTCCAGAACTGCACACAGTACTCCAGCTGCGGCCTGACCAAGGCATTATATGCAGAAGGATCTTCTATGGTGGAGAGATCCCTCAAACCTATCCTTAGGCCGCCCCTTCCGGAGCCCTGCCCCCATGGCATTCCTTATGACTGATGCCTCCAACAGGTGTTGGGGCACTCATTTGGGGGACCATCAGACTCAGGGACTTTGTTCCCATCAAGGGATGTCCTTACACATCAATGTCTTGGAGATGAGAGCGGTACTGTATGCTCTTCAGGCATTTCAGACCATTCTACCAAAGGGACTAGTACTTATATAGACGGACAACACCTCCGTTGTCTGGTATCTCAACAAACAGGGTGGTACTCACTCCTACCCCCCTTTGCAGAGAAGCGATGAGAGTGTGAGACTGGGCACTTCTGTACGGTCTGTCTCTCACAGCCGTACATGTTCCAGGAGTGGAAAACATTCTATCAGACAACCTCAGCAGATCGTTCACCCTCGATCATGAGTGGGAACTAAACCAGGCAGTGGCGGAAACTCTATTTCAGAAATGGGGACGACCGTAACTCGACCTATTCACCTTCCCATTCAACGCAAAGCTTCTTAGCTTTTGCTCGCTTGTTCCAGAGCATGGTGCATTTTGGCACAACGCGTTGTCTCTCTCCTGGACAGGGAGATTTTTGTACGCCTTCCCTCCATTTCCCATTCTCCAGCTCCTCAAACTCCAATTGGATGGAGCAAAAATGATTCTTATCGCACCTCTCTGGCCCAGACAAATTTGGTTCCCACTTCTACTGCAGTTGTTGTGGGAACCCCCAGTTCCACTTCCATTACAGCACAGCCTCTTAACCCAGGACAAGGCTTGGCTGGTACACCCAGGGATCAGGACCATGCATCTTCATGCTTGACTCCTACAGACGTAGCGATTTCACGCTTTGGAGTCTCTTCGGAGTTGCTCAAGTCATCGTGGAGGCCCGAAAACCTTCCACGAGGTCCACTAGTGCTATGAAGTGGAAACGTTTTTCCATTTGGGCAACCTCCAAGGGTGGGGACCCCTTTACATGTTCGGCCCCGCATCTAATGGAATACCTCTCTTTTTGTCTGACTCTGGCCTTTCCTGTTCTTCGCTGAAAGTCCAGTTATTGGCCATTTCAGCCTATCATGTGGTTGTGGATGGTAAACCCGTGGCACAGTTGGAGCTTGCCAAAACCTTTCTGAAGGGCTTACTCAACCTGAAACCCCCCATCCGTAGCCCTACTCCACCTTGGGATCTTAATTTTGAGTTGGAGAAACTTACTCTCCCTCCTTTTGAACCAGCGATGAGCTGTGATATGCGTTACCTTTCCTGGAAAATGCTCTTTTTAGTCGTTATTACTTCTGCTCAAAAGATTTCCAAGGTTCAGGCTTTAGTTTGTAAGGAGCCTTATCTTATTTTCCGCAGGACAGGCAGGGCAGTCCTCTGTACTCATCCAAGGTTTCTTCCTGAGGTGGTATTGTAGCTCACCCTCAACCAGTCAGTGGAGCTGCCGGTGTACTATCTGGCCCCAGCAAACAGAGGTGAGGCCTTACTTCATACCCTGGATGTACACCAGATCCTTAGATGTTGCACCTCTCGCACAAAGGAATTGTGAAAAGCGGATCAGCTTTGTTTCGTTTGCATCGAGGACATTAGGTAAGGCAGTTTCCAAACAATGCCTTCCAAAATGGTTAGGAAACTGCATTCGCTTCTGTTACCAGAAATACGAGAAGCCTTTGCCGGGACCTGTCAAGGCTCATTCCACTAGGGGTGTGGCTGCTTCTGCAGCTTTCCTCTGTCATGTTTCTGCAGCAGAGATCTGTGCGGCAGCAACCTGAAGTTCAGTCCATACCTTCACCAAGCATTACAGTCTGGACATTGCTTCAAGGTGAAGGCCTAGCTGTCCTGCATGGCCTTTTGTCCTAGTTACACTCCTTTCTGTGTTTCATTTGTTCCTCCTCCCATGTTTCTCTCAGTCTCTCTCTTTTGAGGGACTGCTTGGGATTCTGTCCTACGTGTTATGACGTACTGAAGGAACCCTCTCGAAGTAAGATAGTACAGTTACGTGAGAACTTACCATAACAGTAGATCTTTGAGAGAGGTTCCTTCAGTAGGTCATGTTTTTCCTGCCCTCTTTCCCCTCAGAAAATGTTTGTTTCGGTCTCCAGACCTGCTGCCTCTCCTTCCGGGGCTCCGGCAGGAGAGAACTGGAGGGTGGGCCTGGGGACCTCCCACTATATAGACTCATGCTGACGTCGGTCATGTGACGTTGGTGGGCAGTCCTCTGTCGGGTATTGCTGGAAAAGTCTGCCGTTGAGTCCTGATGCCAGATGGCACTAGTCCCACATGTTATGACCTACTGAAGGAACTTCTCTCGCAGATCTACTGTTACAGTAAGTTCTTACGTAATTGTACTTTATTTCAGCAGTAACATCATTTTGACTGTTTTCACTTAGTGTTGCAATTGCAATGAAGAAAGTAAATAAAATGTACACTAACTGGGCAAAATTGAGCATTTTCAGTAGGAGTGAATTAGGTGCTAATTCCTTAGAGCTGAATTACATTTGCACAGTTTTGTCTGAGTGGTGCTATATGTGGACTGTCTATAATTTTAGCAAGGATAAAAAGTTTTACAGTATTTATCTCAGTTTTTGGCTATCATGCCCTGCCCCTGAAAGCCGCTCTCTAAGCAAGTCCTTTCGGCACTTTGCCTCGTGGCACAATCACTATGCACGACTCACTATGCTTGTGGGAAGTGCCCTTGTATATTGTACTTTCTAGTGCTTCACTACCCTTCACTTTCTGCTACAGAGCACCTACATAAGACTTCTCCTACAGGGCCTCCCATTTGTCTGTGCTCCCCTTCATTACAAGGTAAGCAACCACAGAAAAGCACTTACCTCTTCCTACCCACCCACACTGCCACTAAATAAAAGACCTTATTTGGCGTAGGTTAGCTGCTTTTTTCTGCCCTCCCTTTCAGCCCTCCCAGCATAGGGCCCCAGCTAACTAACTCCTTAGTCTCTTGGAAGCCAGATTCAGCTCCTTTCCAGTCACACACCTGTTTTACATGATAAAAACCTTTTTGTAGTTCCATTCATGAAAAATGCTCAGAAACAGTTCCTTTTTCTGCAAAGCTTTTAAGTCATAAAATTCTTTGCCATGGTTTCTGTCAAACTATGAATGGTTTAAGTTGTAAAAGTTTAGACTATATTTGTTGTCCAGAATACTTGTGAATATTTTAATTGAGATTGTTAATTTTGTGGTACTTTTGTTTGCTTCTATTTCCTTTTATGCCCCCTTCTCTCCAGCCCCTCCTGTGTTCTCAAGACCTGCTAGCCACCTCCGGATCCCCTGGCCTCCCCAGCTATAGTCACCTACCTCCTTGGAGCCTTGGTTGTACCCCCCAAGTGGGCTCAGGGTGGAGGGCTGAACTTCTGAGTTTAGTCAGTTGATGCGGTGTGCTGGGGAGGCTGAGACCCAGGAAGTACCGCGGCCATCATCAGGGAGGAGCTGGGGCCATTTTCCTCGTTCTCCCATGGTTTTATGTACAGCGCCTTGGTTTTTGAAAGGCGCTATAGAAATAAAGTTTGATTTGATTTGATCCCTTGGGGGTGTCGCCTACATGGACATCAAAGCAAGCACGAACACGGTATGTGCGTATCCTGCTGTCGACGTAAGTGACATCCCCACCTTCCCCTCAGCTCAGCAGCCGCCCTGCCACCTGTGGTCACCCAGGTGGCAGTATCGTGGCAGAGGATGGAACCCTCCCTCCCTGGAGGAAGAGAGCTCCTTCTCCCCCCCCCCCCGGCCGGTCCCGGTGACCTGAGCTTGTTCCCGAACTCGGTTCACTGGCGTCACGAGCAGTAGCGCTGCTGCAGTGTCGGCAGGCCTGTTGGGGGATACATTCTGTACAGCATAAATCCCTTCTTTGCATTTTCTCAGAAATGATTGACTTTTAATTTTGCTCCTGAAATTTGAGTTCATGTTTAGTTCCATCAATTTTCACCTCTATACTTGTATAGACATGCCCACACTTCAGAGTAAGATATGGAATGGATCCCACAAGCCGAGAAACCAGCCAGTTGCATTTTTCAGGTCTTGCTTTATACAGGACTAAGTACTTCCTAACTGCTGCATTACTTGCACTTATTCACACAGTTGAAATCTTCGCAGAGTGTGGGCAAAATCCTTGGCAATCTTCCGACTTGAACCTCAGCTCTTCTCCTTCAAGTCCCCTCCCTCTCCATAATGAGATCCTCCTCTGAAAGGCTCTCTGCCTTTGGCCAGTATTTTGGAGCTGCCTTTGGTTCTCCGTAGTGTGCGTGGTAGCCATGGTGAAGTGCTGCATCATATGGCTGCCAGGAAGGTGCTTTCCTTTTTAGCATCAGAGAACAGAGGCGCCTTTAGAGGGGACACCTAAGACTTGTGTATGACCTCTGCTGAATCCGCCAGAGGCCAGCTTATTTCGAAGTAGACCATCTCATGATGGAATGTGCCATGTATTTGGTAGTGTTACACCGGGGTCTCACATCTGCCTCTGGATGTCCTACAGGCTCCTTACACGAGGCACATAGCTTCTTCAGCAGCTGCACACAGGAACATCCCACTTGGCGAGATCTGCAGGGCTTCAGTCTGGTGTTCCTTTCACTTATTCATGGTTCACTACCGGTCCTAAAATCTCTCCTTCCTTGGGTAGCAAGCTAGGTTTTTTTAGCAGTTTCCTGTAAAGGTGGCTATACTCTTGACATCAGAACAGTGTGATGAACTAATCTTTTTCAGGTTGCCCTAGGGGCTCCCAGGTGTTCTGTAAATATAGAAGGCACATACACAAGACAGGCACATATTACTGATGGGGATTCAGATGTTTAGCATGATTAAAGGGAAACCACTCGCTGGCACCAGGTGGAGAGCTGTTGGCTTCGTGTCATGTCTTGCCATCCTGTGGCTGCTGAAGTAAACTGAAATTCTCTCCTGATCAGCACTATATCCAGTGTGAAGTTATTATAAACAAATAACTGTAGGTACATATTTTTCAAGTAGTTATGATGTCTGTCTGTAACTTTGGTTTTGCTTCTGTGCAAAGGGGCATAATGCAATGAGTTAATAACGAAGTGGTTAAGGTATAACTCCTGGAGACAAAAAAAAACTTGGCCTTCTTTCACATTTCCCAGCAGACTCCAACCAGGATAATGCAGCGGCAAAGGCAGTTACCACTAGCCTGATGCGGGAGACAGACTTGGCAGTATCTCTGAAAGACCTGGACAACATCTTCGATAACTCCGATGATGAAGAACTTGGGGTAAATGGGTTCATTACCTCTTAACTTAACATTTTCAGGGACATTTGCTGGTGTTTACTACCAGATGTTATAGATATTTCAGCTACATATCTTATCAGCAGTACATACTGAGGTGTGGTATATCATGGAGTATTGTCACACCTGAGTTGTGTTGTGAAGCACCAGATTAAATCACCCACTCTTGAAGTAACAAATAACCCTTGATACTCCACACCCCAGAGTATAGATTTGGGAGTTTGAAATGGTCCACAAGGGACTGGTATTGGTAATTGGTTAAAACGCAGAATGAGATGATATCACAAGTCAGACCTTGCCTCAGCTGTCAAGATTTCTACTTTTTGTAATTTTGTTTATTTTATATGGGGAATACAGCTGAGGCATGCTTGTTCTTTCCAAATACGACCCTGTCAAGCTGGTGGCCAGTTAGAGTTAGTTTCTCTAGGAGTTCTTACTCCTTTTACTAGGTAGATACTGCTGGGAGATTTCCTCTCATTACTCCTCATTGTAACAACAATATATGTTAGGGACATTCCCTGTTGTTACTATTCTCTCTAACTGGTATATATTTCAGGGACATTTACTGCTGTTACTCCTTATTGTACTAAGTAAAGCCTCAGTCCAATATGTAACAGGATCAAACCAAGGTCCTTTAAATAACAGTGTAATTTTAGTGTGTTTAAAAGTTTTTACAAGGGTGCTAGCAAAGCAGCTAATCAGTTATACAAAAGTTCAGCACTCCTTATCCAGTCGCTGTTGCCCAACAGGGGACATCAGATTAATTTAAACAATGTTTTATGTTTGTTTTACCCCCAGTTTAAATAGGTAGACCCCTCCAAGTCTGCCTCAGAAAGAATAAGATAAGAATGACTTCCACATCTTTGGTGGCACCAGAATAATTGCTGCTAGTTAGTCTTTGGTGCCAAGAATGGGCCCCCACTGCTAAGTGTTATTTGTTCTGGAAGTCCTCCATGTAGCTTTTAGGGCTGCCATGACTGGTGGACAAAGTACCAATTTTTTGCTTCTTCGGCATTGAATGGTTCAAAGAATAAACCACAATTTGGCTGATAGCCAACCAGGATAAAAATGGCAAGCATTATTTTACTTCTCTACTTGTAAAGTTGTCTTTTTTTATTAAGCAGAAGGTTTTAGCAAAAAAAAAAAAAATCAGTACACAGGCAGAGGAATGGCAGTAGCATATTGGGACTGGGATGCAACCAGCAAACCTTCATTCATGAGCAATCTGGTCTCTGTGTCATGGACCAGTGTTTAGGTTGGGGAAATCCAGATGCACTGGCACTCCAACCTCCTGCTGCTGCCACTAACCCTCCCACCCATCTATCTGCCCCAACACCCACCTTTGAAATTAAGATTCAGTCTCTGCACCATCCCACGGTGATCAAGAACTTACCAAGGAATTCTCGAGATCTACCCTTCCCCCTTACCCCGTGTACTATTCTGGTATTGCATGATTGGAGGGGGATCGTATTAATCAGTAATAACCTAAAGCAGAATGCATTCCCTGGAATATATTGTGCAGCTTTTGTCAGCCTGCATGTTTTTCAGGGTCCCTGTTGTCCTCTAGGTTAAAGCCAGCTTCCTTGAAGATCCATCTGGCAGATATTTATACTTGTCAGTCTAAATCCAGCTCTTAAATCCTGACTGCAGAACGAGTTTTTAGCCAAATTTTAACAGGTGCTCGCAGAATGGTTTGGGGAGAATTGTGGTTGGGTGTGTCCTGTTTAACAAGGCCAATTTAATTGTTCTTGTGTAATTTGAACTGTTTTCTAGAACTGGAGGGAACTGTTGGCCGTTTGTTTCACTCGTGCAGAAAACAAGGACATTGGCTTTGGATAAGCAGATGGGACAGGCCTTGACTGACTGTCTGTCCAAGATTCTCCCATCCTGTATGCTCTCCTTGTTCTTATGAAGGTTATCCTGACAGGGGTATAGCCAGGAGTTTTAAACTTGTACTCAAACATTGATGGAACTGTTGGCCCCCCCCCCCAAAGTAAAGACAAACCGAAAGAGTGCTGTCCCGCCACACAAATGTTGCTCCTCCCCATCTCATTCAACAATAGGTAGCAAGCCAATGATCCTAATAGAGTCATATTTTATTTTATTTTGTCTGAAACACATACTACCAATCAGACAGATGTTGGCTGACTTTTAGTTGTAGTGTGTATGGATACGTTGTGATGAGCCTCTGTGCCACATCAAGGTAGCCATCCTTACAGAAATCCATGCACACCAGCAGTCATGCATACAAACTCAACCTGGTCACTCATACAATCATGGCCTCTTAAGTTTAGCACCCACACATTTTCCAAATATTCACAAACTCAGACTGAAGCATACACTGAAGAGAAAAAGGTTCTTCGGGTATATTAGGCTCTGTATGTGTTTGTTGCCCTGACCTGAGGCTCATGTTGCCCCTGGAACGTCCAGATTTTACTGTACTCTGCAAAGTACACTGAGTATGCCTGCCAACACCCTCACACATTTATATGAATAACCAATTCCTTCAGCTTGGGTCTTTACGGTACTACTTATTTGGACGGCAAACCCTTTTTCTAACTTGACTGATATTTTTACATTGTTAATGTTTTTTTGCCCGTAATTCCCGGTGCAACAGATTACAATGTCACAAGCAGACGGCTATTGCCAATGTAGGCAAGTAACAGGAACAGAAAAATTGTAAGGGATAGATAATTTCATTAGTAATAAAGAAAGTGGGGAAATAACTGTATAAAGCATAAAAAATTTGAAGGGACGCTGTCAACCAAAGGCCTCAAATTGTCCCTGTTTTAAAAAACACATTTTATGATTGCTGCTGTAGCTGATTGTTTAATTCAGGTTCCTTTTTAAAAGTGAAAAACAGATTGCCCGCCATACTGGTGTTGCCACACAAAAATGCTTGTTTCTAACTCCAGGAAATCTTACTGCATTCTGACATGCGCAGTTTGGTCCCACCATAGTACTGCCCCGGAGCTGAAAAGGTTAATAGAACCATGCAAATGATAGAATGCTAGGCTTGAGCTCAGTTTTCAAGCCACTTTCTCTGGCAAACAACCTTCTAACTGTCAGATTCTTCACTTCTCTTGCCTAGTCAGGTGCCTTGGAGAATCCTCTGCATCTTAACTCAAGATCGTTTTGTTTTCTGAGTTTTGTACCGCTTAAAATTATTTGTTTTTGAACCACAGTCTCTGGTTTACAGGTAGACTAGTTTAGATTAGCAGATATTTGGTAAACACCGGTCGGGAACCAAGCTTCTTTTTTCCATTTCTTGTAAGGTAATATTTATTTAAGTTTGTTCATTTTGTAGGAACGTTACCAGGCTAAACCTCAGTTTGTTCCTAGGCCATTAAACTGACTTAAAAAAAAAAAGAAAAAGCTTTAGTCTAAAGGGTTTACCAATTTCTGTTGACCATGGTTCAGACTCCTAAGAAAAGAACCAGTCCCAACAGGCTTCCAGCACTGTACTGAATGCGGGGAAACTTTTGCTAAAGCTAATCCTCATTTAATATGTGTGTTCTGTCTTGGGTTTGACCACTTGAAGACAGACTGCGAGATATGCAAAAACTTTCCTCAGTCGACGCTGGACAGGCGAATTAACTGACTGAAGGAAAGGGTGTTCCAAAAAAAAGCTGACCCGGTTACGGGCAAATCTCCTTCCTCAAAAGAGACCGACGAACCGGAGGAAACACCCTCTGACAAGGATACCGGTTTGCAGGGAAAGAAATGAACCACTGAACCAGCCGCTGAACCGGCAACTGCGGCTATGAAAAAGAGAAAAGAGAAACATGTGGCAAAGGAACCACAATCGTTAAACCCAACAGTTCTGACCACAGAGGAGATAGCTAACACTATTCGGATTATTCAGTCCCTTCAGTCTCCTGCCGGTTCGGTTCCGCGGTCCTCGATTCAGAGCCCCACAGTTCTGCCCCCAGGTTCTACCTCAGTTCCCGGTCCTTGTGACTTTGACATAGAGGGTTTTGTGGATGATAAGGATTAGGATGAGGATCTAGGGTAGCCTCTGGAACAAGATGTTTTCCTTGATCCCCAGTGCTCTGACTCCCCTGACAAGGGGTCTGAGGACTTTACTACCCTGTTTGCTTTTATGCTGCAGGTAGTTCAAACTCTGGACCTCCCCACTCAAGAGGCAACTGAGGAGGAGGAAGAACCAGACTATGTCGAGATGATGGATGTGGCTTCAGCTAAAAAGCTTTTATTTCCCATCCATAAATCTCTGAGAAAGCATGTGCTAAAAATCCTACACACACGCACATCTATTCCTCCACTAGACAGGAAACTGAGCAGGAAGTATTGGGGGGGCCAAACCTGGTGCGGAATTTCTCTTTGGGCCATGAAGGGGTGGTACAGGTTGCTGCCTGTGACAAGGCTGGTATACCCCTGGCCTCCCACCCTCCGGATAAGTACTCCAGAAAGATGGATTCAGTGGCCAGAAAGGCCTATTTAGGCTCTTCCTTGGCCATTAGACAAGCCACCTACATGGTTTATGTAGCCAGATTTCAAAAGAGCCTGTGGAGTACAGTATCAGAAATTTCTAAGGCCTGTCCAGCACCCATGGCATCCGACCTGGCAGAGGCTGCCAAGAGGGGCATCGAGGCATCCAAATTTCAATTTAGAATGGCTGTAGATGCTAATGATACTGCAGCCAGTTTAATGGCTACTTCTGTGTCCTTAAAGAGATTTGCGTGGCTTAGGACTACCAGTCTCTCTCAGGATACACAGACAAAATCCCTGGATTTCCCCTGCGAACCTTCATCTCTCTTTGGCCAGCAGGCTGAGGCCTGTATGAAAAAGATGGATGAATACAGAGTGGCCTACAGGAGTGCGACTGCTAAAGAAAGAGCAGCTACCCCCGAAACAACAGAACAGAGATGGGAGAGCAAGGCCTCATTACAGGCCTTTCTTCCAAACCCAAGCCCTTCCTACCTATCAACCTCAGAGGGGCTATTTCAGGGGCTGGGGCAGAAGGGGCACTGGCAGGACTGGGCCCAGTCCTCAACCAACTCCACAAGTGAAACAGACTCCCTGAAGAGTCTGTCAGGGTCGCCTCCCCTCTCCCAGTAGGGGGCAGGCTTGCCCACTTCCTCCAGGACTGGCAGTCAATCACTACAGACAAGTGGGTCCTGGAGATAGTGGGCCAAGGCCTTACTCTCAGCTACAAGTTTATGCCCAAGCTGAGGACAAGGGCTGTCAGTCCTTTCTTCTCCTCAGAAGCCCAACTACTGGAGGAGGAGGAGGTAAGAAAACTGTTGCAGGACAAGGCGGTAGAACCTGTACCCCTGCTTCAAAGGAGGAAAGGGTTCTATTCAAGACACATCCTTATAGTAAAGAAAACGGGCATGGCAACCCATTCTGGATCTCAAACAACTAAACAAATACCTGACAGAACCAAAATTCAAGATGGTTACCCTGTCAACCATTCTACCCACACTCAGACAAGGAGACTGGCTGGCATCAGTAGATCTGAAAGATGCCTACTTCCATATTCCCATCAGACCATCACATTGAAAATATCTCAGGTTCAGGCTGACATCAGGCCACTACCAAGTCAGAGCAATGCCCTTCGGCCTTTCCTCAGCACCAAGGGCCAGTCTTCCCAGCAGGTTTCAAAGTCCCTGACCATAGTTCAGGGGGTCCTGCAGTCTCCAGGGTTCTTGCTAAATCCCAAAAAGTCAGTGTTGACCCCAGTCCAGCTCCTGTATTCCATGTGGTAGAGCTACACACAGTGGCAGGAAAGGCTTTTCTTCCCCAAGGGAGAGTGAAAACACTGACTCAGCTGGCCAGTTCTTTCCAGTTGTCCAATCCCAGACCAGCAAGGCACTTCCTCCAATTATTAGGCCACAAGATGGCCACAACAGCAACAGTCCCACGGGCCAGGTTTCAAATGAGGGACATTCAGTTCCACCTCAGGGCTTACTAGTCACAAAAAAGAGACCATTTGTCCAAACTAGTACCAGTCACCAAGTCTCTACTCTTAGCACTCCAGTGGTGGCAGGAAAAAGGGAACCTAAGACAAGGGGTACCTTTCCTGCAACAGCTACCTTCACTGGTATTGACCACAGATGCCGCCCTCCTAGAGTAGGGAGCACACACAGGAGACCAGACAGCCCACAGGACTTGGCTCAGAAAGGAGGTCTGCTCCACATAAACCTGTTGGAGGTCAGAGCAGTACGTCAGAGGATTCTGTCCTTTGCCTCAACGCTCAGAGGCAAGGTCGTACAAGTCAGAACAGACAAAACAACCATGATGTACTACATAAACAAACAAGGGAGCACAAGGTCCCTCCCCCTGTGCACAGAGGCTATGCTGATATGGAAATTGGCTTATTCTCTGAATCTCTCTCTGGTACCTGTCTATCTTCCAGGATAGGACAGTAACCTAGCAGATGCCCTGAACAGAATCAGTCAGAACCACCATGAATGGGCACTGAACAAACAGGTTCTTCTGACAGTGTTCAGATGGTGGGGCACCCCAGAGGTGGACCTCTTCGCAGCCCCAGCAGATCACCAGCTGCCACAGTTTTGTTGCAGGCCTCCTGCAGTGAGCACAATGCAAATGGATGCACTGTTGATGGATTGGACAGGGAAGTTCCTGTATGTATTCCCTCCTTTCCCTCTACTTCTCAGAGTTCTGAACAAACTCAGGACACAGCCAGCAACCATGATCCTCATCGCCCCAGACTGGGCCAGGCAGCTATGGTACTCCCTACTTCTAGTTTTGTCAGTGAGCAGACCAATATCCTTACCCAGGATTCACAACCTCCTGACGTCCTCACAGGGCAGAATCCTTTACCCCAAACTTCAGTCCCTCAGACTCGAGGCTTGGCTCTTGAGGACATAGAATATGCTGACCTTAGGTTGTCAGAGAGAGTCCTTCAGGTGCTCAGACGCTCAAGAAAGCCTTCCACAAGGCAAACCTACTCTTCAAAATGGAAGAGATTCTCAATCTGGTGCCAACAGCAGGAGGTGGTCAGTACTCAAGCTACTTTCTCAGTAGTACTGGATTACCTGGTGAACCTTCACTTTCTTGGCTTCAAGCCCTCTACTCTAAAGGTGCACCTAGCAGGTGTCTCAGCTTATCTCTCCGCTGATAAGAAATCTTCTCTGGCTTCCAATCAAGTGTTTAGAAAATTCTTCAAAGGGCTTTTGCACTTGTATCCTCCACACAGGGAGCCCACTCCTGCGTGGGATCTTAACATCTGTATTGGACAGCTGAGGCAGCCACCTTTTGAACCCATGTCTTCAGCAGAACTGAAGTATGTCACATGGAAAACTGTTCCTGACAGCTATCACTTCGGCCAGAAGGATCAGTGAGTTACAGGCCCTGTGTACAGAACTGAATTACATCTCTTTTCACAGAGACAAGTTAGTCCGGAGAACAAACAGAATGTTTCTTCCCAAAGTGGTGTCTGATTTCCATTTAAATCAGTCTGTCACCTTACCAGTCTTTTTCACTGACCATGCCAATTCAGGGGAATGCAGGCTACATAGTTTGGATATCAAGATAGCGATAAGCTATTACCTTGACCTTACTAAGAGTCATAGACAGGAAAGGACTCAGTTGTTCCTTACATATGAAGAGGTGGAAAAAGGAAAATCTGCCTCAAAGAGAACCATTGCCTGATGGATTGTTGCCTGTTCAGATTTGTTACAGCAGAGTGGACTAGGAACCCTCTGTTGGCCTCAGGGCCCATTCCACAAGGAGCACAGCTGCTCCATAGCAGTGGCAAGGGATATACCTTTACTGGAAATCTGTAAAGCAGCTACCTGGAAAACTGTTCACACATTTGTCAAACATTACAACCTGGATACCCAGGCCAGGAATGATGCAAGGTTTGGCACAGCAGTACTGCAGAGCCTGTTTCCTGAATAGGTTCTGTACCCACCTCCAAAGGCACTGCTTGGGTAGTCTGCATATGTCAGAATACAGTAAGATTTCCTGGGGTTAGAAGAAGACATTACTTACCACAGTAATCTTGTTTCTACCAAGGGAATCTTACTGTATTCTGACCTCCCACCCTTCCTCCCCTACTAGAACCTGGGGGCAGTGTACTACAGCTCTGATTACTGTGGTGGACTCCTTGGCTGTTTTTTCCCTTGGGCCATCTATGACTTGAGTCTTAGATATAAATGCCTATTGATTTTTGGAAAGGGGACTGCTTATAGAAGGGATGAATTGTTGTTTTTCTCATTAGTGTTAGTCATTAGATAGTATAGATAGCGTCCTATGCACGTTTCGTTATAATCTGACGGTTAGAAGGTTGTTTACGAGAGACAGTGGTTTGAAAACTAAGCTCGAGTCTAGCATTCTATCATTTGCATAGGTTCTATTAACCTTTTCAGCTCTGGGGCAGTACTGTGGTGGGGCCATACTGCATATGTCAGAATACAGTAAGATTCCCTTGGAAGAAACACAATTACTGTGGTAAGTAATGTCTTCTTACACTCCTTGTTCAGCTCCCATTGCATCTTTACTGGACTTGGGAACACCCCCACGCAATCTAGTCACTCGTGATGCAGTGGGAGGAGAGGACACTATTGCCTCATGAGTGGCTGCACTGTTTGGGAGTGCTCATAATATTCACAAAGTATCTAATACGAGTAGTTCAAGAATTGGAAACATAACAAACTTGAGTATAATTACACCATCACCAGGCATTTCAGTTCTACTAAGAAAGGAAACGGTCAAAGTAACTGGCAACATCAATTAATTTTAGAGAAAGTAAGAAATCATAAAATGTGTTTTTTTTTACTAGAAGTACAATGATGCAAAAATAGTTGACAGTGTCCCTTTAAGTTGAACTTTCTAAATATACTTTTAAAGTTTTTTCCAGCTGAGATTTTGAGCACATATGTTCTTTGGTAAGTGATGAGACTAATTAAATCTGTGTCATTATTCCAGGCTGTGTCACCAGCACTGGCAATGACTAAGCTTCCTGCAGTGGGTTCAGAAGATCGTCCCTTGGGAAAAGATGGGAGAACAGCCGTCCCTTATCCACCAAGTAAGTACTGAAAGAATTGCATTGGTGTATTGAGGGAATTCAGGGACCCCTAGCTTTTTGAGTTGTAAAATGTCCCTTTTCTGGTTTATCATGTTATGGACAGAGCTTAAAATTGAGCCAGGATATCCAATTTCTAAATTAACAAAATCTGTAGAGTATAATCTAGTAGAAGAGAATTAACTCAGATACACAGGGGAAACTGCGAGTCAAACCCTTCTACAAAGCACTATCCGTACTGTACTTAATCACCTTCAGAAATGCACAGGGGAACCAGGAATTTAACCACACACACACACACACACGCACGTACGGAGCACTGTCCAGTACTACAGCTTCATCTCAGACACATGGGGGAATCTGGGATTCAAAACCGCCTTACAAAGTTGAGTACATACCACATCGCCATCATTAATTAATTTTTTTTTTTATATTTTATTAATTTTTAATTTTTCAAATACAATAAAGTAAACAAAAACATGATGTCAAACGAACTTACTACAAATTACTTGTATGGTGTGTCTAGACTGGTAACATGTTTGGGGGGAGAGAGAAAGTTTTTACCAAAATTCATTTCATAAGCTTAATACAGCGAGATATTATTCCTTTGAATATTATTCAGGTTGTTCAAAACTGCAGCCCTCGTCTTACAATCCCTTTTTATAACAACTTCTCTCCCCCACCACAGTAAAGAAAGAGTCATCAAAGTAAAGAAAAAAATTCCCTCCAAAGCTCCATCAGCCTATTACATCCTGTATACTTATACACTTATATCAAGTCATTTTATCTTGTCCTCATACTGTCATATTTATCATCTCTTCCTCAGAGAGTATTGGGGAGTCATTTCACTTTGGTCATGTCGGGCCCTGAAAAATGCAGAAACCTGTTCCACGTCATAGAAAGGATATTGTGTCCCTTTAAATTTTATGCGAAGTTTCGCAGGCGCTAGGAGCTGAAACTCGACTCCCATTTCAGTTATCTGCTGTCGATATGCTAAAAATCGACGGCGTCTTTGATGAGTGGAATAGAAGTAGTCTGGGAAAACTGAGAATATGTTATTTTTTTATATAAGGGGGCTTTAATTCGTGAAAGACACATAATCAAATCACGATCAGTTTTATTGTTGTTATCATTTAACATTTCTGCTCCTTACCGTATTTCTTGCCCCGGAATTACCGGGGCTTACCTTATGCCCGGGAGCGGTGCCTACGGAGAGTCTGTTATTATCCTGCTGATGGTGCTTTTCTCCTCTATTTTCTCCCAGGGGCCCCAGGAGTAGGAGCAGGTGCGCATGGAGGAGTGCAGGCGCCTTACGGCCCCAGTAACGACCCCTTTCCACCCACCCCATTGGCCTAATGCCTGGCACCCTCTGGGCCTGTACTGTCCCTGGCCGCCACCAGGAGGAAGCCATTAGCCGAAGGTAGCCACTACACCTCCCCGGAGAGGAGAGCTGCCTGCCAGCAGGTCCATCCAGCTCCACCCTCCCTGTTGCCGGCCTCCGATGGCCCAGGCTCGTTCCTGGACCCGGGTCGCCGGCGTGCCGCAAGGTAAGGTGTCCAGCGCCTCAACCCTCAGTGCCACCAGGCCGGCAAGTCACGATCATTTTCAAATGCTAAAGTCAGCAAAGTAGTAGATTTCCTTTAAGAGACTGGATTATCTTGGTTGACGGATTTCAAAGGAATTCTATAAACCCGGGTTATAAAGAGCAGATTGTTTTCTGGCAGTTCAGAAACACTGATGAATAAATCCTTAATCATATCCCGAATTGACTGAAATTCTGAATCCAAGGTAGGAAGTAAACCAGTCAGCCTCAAGTTACGATATCTTTACTGATTTTTCCAGCATCTCAATTTTACATGGCATTGCATAATTTTCTTTTATTAAGTTTGCTGTAGTTGCTTCCATACCAGACATTTTACATGTAGTTTTTTTCTATTCCTTTTTGTTTTTTTGTCCACATCCTTATTAGGTTCCTCAATCCTCTCCTGATTCTGTTTGGCAGCTTTTTGTAAAAAGTCCACTTTTCCCAACAATTTGTTAAATTTCCTTTTGAAGGTTTGAGTCCATAGCAATAATTTCTCCAGAATATCCCCAAGAGAGTCTATCGTATATTTATTAGCCATAGTAGCCATAGTGCTTTCCATGGGAAGCAAAGATGTTTGGTTTGGGGGAATCCTTGCTACAATCAGGTATCTGCATTTTGGCTGTTGTCAAAAAATTTGAAACCTCAGCTACTGTACCTGCTCTACTTGTATCCGATGTAGAGGCCTTGGAGGTAGGAGCGATTTCATGAACTTCTATAGGAGTTGTTAGATTACTTTCAGGCGGTCGCAGGTCGGCAGTCGGCGTCTCAACTGTGAGACCGGAGGTTCTCTCCCCAGTTCGCCCAACACCTGTGTTGCCTGTAGTCGGTCTGAAATATTTTTCAAGCGGCTTAATTTCTTGGCAAGCAAAACTCTTCCAACGAAAATGAAGAAAAGGCTTTCCTTTTATCAGCCATATATGGTTCAAATGGAAGAATTGTCCCAGATTGAACATTTAAACAAGCCACCAGCATGGAGCTCTGCAAAGCGTGATACCTCCGCCATGTTAACTCGTGCCTTCCCCAGCAAAGACACACTAAGCCGAGGCTTGCTTCCAGGTTCGTCCTGGGAGCACAGGTAAGTTAAGTGACTTGCTCTTGGTCACACATTATGCAGGTGGCGGCTGTGGTATTCAAACCCAGTTCTCCAGCTTTGTAGCTCAGTGCTCTTAACCACTATGCTATACTACTGCCCTGCATTTTCTAAACAAGCGTAGGAGATGTGTTTCAAGGGAAAATATATCAGAAAAGTACAGTTACGTAAGAACTTACCATAACAGTAGATCTTCGAGAACAGCTCTTGCAGCAGGTTACACCATTTGGACTGAAGCCGGCAGGCGTCAGGACCTACGGAAAAATTCTAGCTAGCTATCTTCAGCGGGACGCCTCGACGCCGGGTCCCGCCTCCCGACGCTAGACATAGTGTACATAAGGTGGTCCCGCCTCGATCCCCAGTTCTCCGCCGGAGACTTCCGCCGCAGGCTGACATCGAAATGGGAGACCGAGGATCCACCGTCAGAAGTCAAAGGGAACAAACCCTGATAGTAAAGGCGAAAGCCATGCCTCCTCCAAGGGGGAAGGTGGGCGGGAAGGTACCTGCTGCAAGAGCTGTTCTCGAAGATCTACTGTTACGGTAAGTTCTTACGTAACTGTACTATCTTACTTTGAGACACAGCTCTTGCAGCAGGTTACACCATTAGGACTGATTCCCAAGCAGTAACGCTGCCAAAATTCTGGGAGGAGGAAACTAGGAAAAAATATTCCAGGTCCTGAATCTAGGACAGGAGACCCTGTAGTACCGCCAAGCCGAAGCCAGCTCTTCGCCGAGAGGCGATGTCCAGGCTATAATGCCTGATAAATGTATGCACAGAGCTCCAAGTAGCTGCAGCACATATGGCAGAAGTGGAGACGTTTGGAGTGCTGCAAAGGAGGTGGCCACACCCTAGTAGAATGACCCGGACTGTACCCAGGAGGGGCTTTTGTTTGATATCATAACAGAATGAAATACACTGGACAAGCCAGCGAGACAGGGACTGTTTGGATACAGGTTGGCCCATCATCCTCAGAAAAGGAAACGAAAAGTTGCTCAGAACTACGAAGTAGTTTAGTTCTGTTGAGGTAATACCTCAAGCTGCGGTGAACATCCAGGGTGTGGAGCAGAGCCTCTCCTCTATTAGAGTAGTTCGGGAAATAGACCGGCAGGTCAATATCCTGATTAAGAGTGAGTGTAGAGACCACCTTAGGCAAAAATTTTGGATTCGTCCTCAGGGATACTCTGTCCCGGTGGAAAACTAAATAAGGCTCTTTGCACATGAGAGCGTGAAGCTCAGAAATTCTTCTCGCTGAAGTAACAGCAACCAAAAATAGCGTTTCATGACAGAAAACGAGCTGCAATCCACGGCAGGCTCGGCGGGGGAAGCGTGAGTTGTTCCAGGACAAAGAGCAAATCCCATGAGGCACTGGGTCCTTAATGGTGGCCTAAGGTGTAACACCCTCTCAAAAATTCCCGAGGCGCCTAATTGTGCCACTGTGCAATGTCCCACCGAAGGTGGTAGGCAGAGATGGCACAGAGGTGCACTCTGATAGAGGAGTAGGCTAGGACCCGAACGGAAAAGGGAGAGCAGGTAGTCCAACACCACTCCCACTGGGCAACCTATGGGGAAAAATCGCGTGCTCGCGACCACAACAAAAACGGCGCCATTTCATGATGGACGTCAGGCGCTGTCGGCTTTCTGGCTGTAGAAAGAACTCCAACCTCTTGCGAGACCCCGTGACGTAAGATGGCTATGTCTCTAGGAGCCATGCATGCAGGTTCAGTGAGCGAAGTCGGGTGGACCAGTGAACCTTCCTCCTGAGACAAGAGATGGGAGCTGAATGGCAGGAGCGGAGGTTCCCGGGATAGCTGAATTAGCAAGGGGAACCAGATCTGTCTGGGCCAGAAAGGGGCCACCAGGATCATAGTTGCATGCTCCCTGCGCAGTTTGAGAAGAACTCTCTGGATCAACGGGAAGGGAGGGAAAGTGTAGAGGAATCTGTCCGCCCAGGAGAGGGACAACGCGTCTCGCCAGAAAACACCAGGCCCTGGATCTAGCGAGCAGAAATTGGGCAGTTTTGCGTTGGATGGGGATGCGAACAAGTCCAACTCTGGAGTTCCCCATCGAAGAAACAGATCCTCTGCTACCTCTTGAAGAAGTTCCCACTCGTGGACTCTGGCCTGAGAGTGACTCAGGCGGTCTGCAATCGTGTTGTCCACCCCGGGAACATGTACAGTGATCAGATGTGCGCCGTGTCGGATTACCCAATCCTACACTCTCATGGCCTCCCTGCAAAGGGGTTAAGAGTGTGCGCCTCCTTGTTTGTTGAGGTAATACATCACCGCCATGTTATCTGTCTGAAGCAGGAGTGTACTCGGCGGGATTTCTGACTGAAAGGCCTGCAGGGCATAAAGGAACGCCCTCATCTCTAGGACACTGATATGGAGATGAGCCTCCAGAGGGGTCCACGTACCCTGGGACTTCACCCCGTCCAGGTGTGCCCCCCACCCTAGACTTGAGGCATCTGTGGTGAGGATTACCTCCGGGGACGGCGCTACAAATGGGACGCCTGTGGAGAGCGACCCTGGGTCTAGCCACCACTGCCAGTCTTGAATCACGGTGTTCGTGATTCTGACCGGATGCTGCATGTGGTCTTGCCTTTGATCCCATTGCACCTTGAGCATCCACTGAGTTACCCGCATGTGGAGCCTTGTGAAAGGGACGGTAGGAATGGCCGCAGCCATGTGTCCGAGCAAGCGAAGGACCGACCTGGCAGGGATGGTCTTGTTCGACAATAACTCCCTGATGAGGGATCTGATGCGCTCCGCTCTGTCGTCTGGAAGAAAAGCTCTTCCCTGAATGGTGTCCAGTACTGCGCCTATAAATTGCAGCTTCTGCGACGGGGTACCAGGAGACTTCGTGGTTGATTAAGATGCCCAGAGATCGAATAGACCTGGGTGCTCTGGATCGCACGTAGTGATGCCTCTGGAGGCGCCATGAGAAGCCAGTCGTCCAGGAATCGGAACACATAATGGCCCTGTCTCCTTAGAGATGCTGCCACGACTGCCATGCATTTGGTAAAGACCCTGGTGCGGATGACCGCCCAAATGGAAGGGCTCGAATTGAAGGTGGTGGTAGAGAAACTCGAAGCGCAGGAACCTCTTGTGCGCCTGAGCTATAGGGATGTGCAGGTATGCGTCCTGCATGTCTAGAGACGCTAAGAAGGCGTCTTGCTTCATCATGGGAATAAGACCCGGAAGAGTCACCATGCGGAATCTCTTGTAGGCGACCGACACGTTGAGGTCGCTGAGGTCCAGAATCGGACGGAGGTCCCCTGTTTTCTTTGGAACCAGGAAGAAGTGGGAATAGTATCCTTGTCCTCTCTGGTTCTCCGGGACGTACTCTAGCGCTCCCTTTGCAAGAGCGTGAGTACTTCTTGCCAGATCAGAGACTTGTGCTGACCCGGATACCGGGAGAGCAAAGGAGGCCTCGAGGGTGGCTTCTCTGCGAATTCTATATAGTGGCCTCTTCCGACCAACTGAAGAACCCACCTGTCGGTGGTTATAGCCTGCCATCCCGGCAGGAAGTTACAATGCGACCCCGACCATGATTTCCGCTGATCCAGAGGGGCGGGGCTGGAAAGGAGTCAGGCTGTGGCGGCTGAGGGTCCTGCTGGCTGGGCGCGGCAAAGTCGCAGGCTTCGCCTGCTGGCTGTTCCCTGGGCTCTCCGAAGGCCGGAGCCCCTCTGTTGTGGAGCGGGGCGGGACTGTTGCCTCTGCGTCCGTCCATGAAATCGGCTTTGGTTCCTGCGAAAGGAACTAAGCTTGGGTCGGTACATGGCCTGAACCGACCTCACCGCCTTCCCGGCCTCTTGAAGTTTGGTAATAATCTTCTCTGAGGGCTTACCAAACAAGACTTCTCCCTCGAATGGGGCGTCCATGATATTCTTCTGGACGTCCGGGGTAAAGCCGGAGACGCACAACCAAGAGTGTCTCCGGATGCATACGCCTGAAGCTGCTGCTCGGGCCGAGGAGTCCGCGGAGTCATACGCGGCTCGTAGCACTTGGGTTCCCACGTCCGAACCCGTACGGAGGAGCTGAAGCATCTCCTCCTTCTGCTCACCTTCCGGCAGTTTTTCAGCCGCATCCAGACCCTGTTCCCACAAGGCATTTTGGAACTGCACCATGTGGGTCAAGTAATTCAGGATCTGATGGCACAGGTAGCTGAGCTTATCGTGCTCTACCCATAGCGTCCAACTGTTTGGACTCTGGGTCCGTGGCAGGGTGGTCAGATGTTGCGGCTCCTGGGACCGGTCATGTGTGAGGCTGTTATGACCAGAGAGTCGGCCTGAGGCTGCTGAGTCAAGTGCTGGTCTTCTCAGGAGCCTGTAAGCGATCAGCTTTTTCGGCATCGCCGGGAGGCGAATGTGGACGCTTCCAGCTGCCTTGGTGGCGCCCACGAAAGTGTCTACCAAGGGTGGCACCACCAGAGGCTTGGGGTCCTTCTGCCGAAGATACTTGGCAAGGCGTAGCCTTTCGGGGTCTAGCTCTTCTGCATCCCATCCCATGTTCTCTTGGATGTGTCTCATAATATCCAAGAACGAAGGGTCATCCGGAGGAGACTTCGGCATCTCGCGTGGATCTGGAGAGGGGAGATGGGGATCTGGATGTTGAGAACTCTGATCCCGTGTCCTCCGTCGAAGGCGATCGTCTGCGTCTTCTGGGTCTCTTGGGGCTGGGTGACCTAGAAGAGGATTTGGATGGAGGTCTCCGTTTGTCTGGTCTCCTGGGAGGTGTTCTGTGCTCCGGGAGGAGGTAATCGCCTGCCGACCCTGATGGCGGGGGTGCAGGAACCGGAGGAGTAATCAGGAGGAGGAGAGGAGGAGGGTGGAACCATGTCCTTCTTTATGGTGTCCCACCAGTAAGTGAACAGCTCCTTCACATCTACCATGGAAAGGCCCGATGACGGTCCGGGCGCGGTGGACGTCGCCTGGTCGGCGTCGGCTCACAGGAGCTCGGAGTAGCAGCGAGGTTCCTGGGCGTCTCGACAGGACCGGGGTCGCCCGTCTGGTCCTCGGGCTGAGTCAATTCCTCCTCGGTTATGGTCTCCTGACCGGCGTCGGTCGTAGGCGTCGGGGTTCTCTTCTCGATAGGAGCGGGCGCCGGTCCCCCTACCGGCGTCCGATGAGATGTTGGCCTGGCCGGCGACGGTCGTCTGGCCAACGGCGGCTCTGGGGATCTATGGCGAGAGGACGACGACGGACGCACTGGCGTTGGGTCCTGCGGTCTCTTCAGAGAGGTAAGCTCCAAGGTCTTGCGAGGAGGCAAGGAAGCCGACCTGACATCGGGTTCAGAAGGGCGGGAACCCGACTTATGATGATGGTGGCGATCCCCAGACTTGACCAAGGCCCTGGAGGATGAGGACGGCCTGGCATTCTTTGTCTGATTAAAGGAAGACTTCTTAACCGCAGCAGGGGGAGGCTGAGAGCTGGCCCTGGAGGGGGAGCGGTCGGACCTGGAACCGGAGCTGCGTGAGTCTGAGGCCCTGGAAGGGGCCTTCTCCCTTCGTTTTTCAGCGTGCTTGTGGGACTTTTTTGAAGAGTCCCCCTTGGAAGACATGGTCTTTAGCTTTTCTTCCAGCAAAAAAGCCCGAAGGGCCTTCTGGCGACGGATCCGGGTTCTGCTATTAAACCCCTGGCAGAAGGAGCAGGCCCGGGTATCGTGGTCTGGGCCTAGGCACCGGACGCAGGCCGCGTGAGGGTCTTTGAAGGGGATCTGTTTCCCACAAGCACACTTGGAGGAGTGACCGGAGGTCAGAGAGGACATCAGAAAAAACTTGCTTGAAGAAATCAGAATTTCCCGTAGGAAAGAACTTAACCACGCGTCGCTCGCTAGAGCTGAACCGAAGGGTCGAGACATGCAAGTCGACGGCGGGAAAGAACTGGGGAATCGGGCGGGACCGCCCCCTTATGTACTTGTAGAAGCCTGGGAAATAACAGATGTCCAGACCAAAGGTTTAAGATGCATAAAAAATGCAAAGGTATGCGTTTGTCAATTTATTTCCAAAAACAAAACAAAACAAAAAAATATTCTTAACTTAAAGTTCATAGAAAGGAAAACAATCGGTGTTAGTCTTCACACCCAAAACAGGAAATACTTCTTTCACAGACTCCTGAATTGCCTTTTCCTTTCCTTTTATCTGTACAGCACTTTGTGTGGAAACACACACACAACCTTCTTGCTCTGTGGTCAGTCGAATACTGACTCTCCTCTCTCTATCCATCTACACAGGTGGTCTAGTGGAGGGTTTATATACTTTCCAGAAGGGGTGTGTCTTGAACTGAGCCCCTCCCCTATTGTGACATCACATTACCTGAATACTATAAAAGCAGCCAGGATAGAGTGAAAATTGAAAAGTATGGGGGGGGGGGGTATCTTGTAAATTCTTGATATTTCTCTTCATAACAGGACCCTGTTACAGTACTATGTCTGACGTCGGAGGCAGGACCGACGTCGGGGCCGGTCCCCGCTGAAGATAGCTAGCTAGAATTTTTCCGTGGGGTCCTGACGCCTGCCGGCTTCAGTCCAAATGGCGTAACCTGCTGCAAGAGCTGTGTCTCGAAGTAAGATCAACATTTAATGTAGACTATGTGAAATGGAATGTGTTATATCAGGGAGTCTGAGGTATATCAGGACGTTAGGAATGAGGCCAACACTAAGTTATCATGGTCACACTTTGAGACCGTTTGAAGCTACCATTTTTGGGTGCTTGAGAACCACATGCTAGAGGCTTGCAGCAAGGCAGGACTTTGCTTGGAAGAGGATAAATGACAGCTGTGGGACGGGACTACTGTGTAGGACCATATTTTTAAATAAAATTAAAACACTTTTTTTTTTTTATAAGTTTTTTTTATTTTTATCTTAAACACCATACAAACATCAATATCATATTTACAGTATGATTGTATTACATTAAATATACGTAGGGTTATGGCACTTTTAAGATGCCTTTATTAATCATATTAACAGGAATACAAGCCAAAGTCAAACTTGAAAATCAGCACAAATAAAATAGCTAGTTTTATATTGTATCATAGCAAGTACACATCCTACGACTAAACTTTATAAGAAGTTTGACGGTGTATGTAGGGGCACATGAGGTTCTTATCAATCTCTCTACTTAGCAAATGATCTGGTCTAAGGTCTAGTTGTAAAAAGTGACCCCAAATATCAATGAATTTCTTTAACAACACGTAGGAAATCCTTCCGTTATTAGCTGTGTATCCCATCGTATTATGCCACTCAGTAATGGAGGGTGATTTGGAATCTTTTCAATATTTTAGGATCAACCTCTCTGCACAGACAACCAAAGCTTGTGTTAACTCCAGTTTAACATGCCAATTGTTTTTCTGTTGATCTTGAACTGATGAGTGATGCCAAGGTAGCCATGTTTCTATGCATGCATCTTAGATGTGCAAACTTTTCTTCTTGAGTTCAACCACAGGAACAAGAGGGAACTCTCTTAAACTTGCAGGGGGGAGATTCAGAAGGTATGTCCATAAGCACTTTTTTACAGAATGAGTAGTGGCAGGTGGAACGAGCCACCCGGTAAGAAGTGGTACAATCCAAAACCGTGTACAACTTCAGGCAGACATGGGACAGGCATACGGGGTTAGTTAGAAAGGGGGGCTGAAACAAAGGAGAGGGATAGTGCCTAGTAGGGTGGGCAGACTGGATGAGCCGACAAGCTTTATTCTGCCATCAGTTACTGTGTATCTCTGTATCACCCTCACCAATGCACTAGGGAACTGAAGAATCACACACGGCTACTGACTACTTTAGTATCATTGCAAACTGCCAGAGAATCTAGAATCCAGACACACCTACTGAGTGCTACAGCATCATCAAGAACACAGGGAACCAGGGAGTCACACCCACTTGTTGAGCACTGTTACAGCATCACCACCGACATGGGGGACCAGGGATTCACACCCACTTACCGAGCACTCCATTACTACAGCATCATCACAGACACTCAAGGGAACCACAAATTCAAACACACCTACTGAGCACTGTCCAGTAATGTAGCGTCATCACAGGCAAATAGGGGGACCAGAGATTTAAAACTATCTACTGATCACTGCCCAGTACTACAGCATCATCACAGACACAAAGGAGAACCAGGGATTCAGACCCACCTACAGAGCACTGTCCAGTTCTGTAGCATCATCATGGACACACAGGAGAACCAGGGATTCAAAGCCACTTACTAAGTATGGTCCAGTCCTATAGCATTATCACACACCCACAGAGGAAACGGATTCAAATCCACCTACAGAGAATTGTCCAGTACTGCAGGGCCATCATAGACCACGGGGAATTGGGGACTCAAGCTCACTTGCAGAGCACTGCCTAGTACTAGGCCATCACAGACCCACAGGGGAACTGGGGACTCAAGCCCACCTACTGAGCACTATCCAGTACTACAGTACCATCACAAACCTACAGGGGAACTAGGGACTTTAAAACACCATTGGGAATTCTGAGCTTAGGGAGCAGGAATCACATTCAAGCATCTATGAGATTCTGTAATCTGATACAAGTTTTGCATGTATAAATTACCTAGTTACGTGTTCCTTGATGTTAATGTAGAAGAGGTATTGACCCACAGTATTATTTTTCTGCTGTTTTAGCAGTAGCAGATCTCCAGCGGATGTTTTCACCCTCCCTCCCTGGAGCAGCATCCTGCCTTTTCTCCTGTGATGAATTACAAAGATGGCATGGGTTCAGAAATGGTGCCAGGGTTATCAGCGCTGGAGAATCCTGTTAACAGCATGTCTGCAACGCAGCTCACAGAATTTAAATTGGAGGTAGAAGAAGCACTAGGCAGCCCTAAACCTGAAGAGATCAAAGTAAGAAACCTCAACAGGATGCAGACTTACTCATATAATGACCTGCACTGTGTGTCCACCCAGTACAATACAATATACCCTCTTTTTGTCTGTTTTATCCTCAATACTTTCACATAGCCTTCCTTTCTTTGCAGATCCATATCATAACCCGTAATTTAACCTTACCAGATAATCACCATTTTCTGGGAGTATGGAGGTAGTTTACTATCCACACTCTGGCAGTTCCATTGGAATGGTCCGATTTGCTGGACATCTTTATGCTGAGCTCCTCCTGGCCGGCCTGGAGGAGCTGGAAGCCACACCTCACGCCACGCCGGTGACCCGAGTTCGGGAACAGAATCGGGCCACCAGGGTCGACAGGGAAGGGATAGAGTGTATGGAGGACTGCTTTCCCTTCCCTGGGGAGGGCTCCAGGTCTCGCATCGCTCCTTAGTGGCCCCTGATGGAAATTGGGGGCAGAGCAAGGATGTGGTGCCGAAACAAGGGGGAGGAGCAGCGGACGTCGGCACGCAGGTGCTGTGACATCTTTGCACTTCCACGCTCCTGCAGGGAAACTAACAGAAAAATCACTGAGGACTGGGGCGATGAGGGCCCCAGGGAACTGGCCCCACATCCCCATTGGCAGACCATTCCTCTGATGGTCACAGGCGCCACCACATGGGACAGACCCTCTGATTTCAGAAATAGCTGCCAGGTAGGTGAGGCGGCCCTCCTCTGGGGGCTGGGATGTCCTGGTGGGAGGGACCACAGGAGGAGGGTCTTGGCGAGGAGTAGGAGGTCCGGATCAAGTGGGCACCTCTGAGAGATGCCCCGTGCTGAGGGAGCAGAAATAGAGTTAACAAAAAAAAAGCTGAGCCTCTCCCACCACCTGGATGGTACAATTCCGAACTCCACCCCATGACATCAGATCTTTCTTTCCACTGGAAGAACAGGTCACCTTCTGCTTAGGTTCTAGTGTGCCATAGGCAAACTTTGCTTTGAAGTTTTTTACTTCTAGGAACTTTATTGCCTCAGTCTCTTTGACTCCACTTGCTGATCACTGATGGAGCAATGGAAGTCGCGGTTCAAATTTTTGTGTGATGCCAACAGATGTATTTCACTGATCCGCACCAGACTTGTGCATACTGTCTGGGCGGGCAACACAGCGTGACCGAGTGTGGCCTCTGTATGGCTGTGCTCCCTGAATCCCTCGAGGATAGGAAGCTCCAGCTAAACTCTGGATCGGCCTTTGGAATGGGAAACAAAGTACCATCCTAAGGGCTGCAAGAAGGCCTTGGCAGTACCAGGTCGGCTCAGCAGTTTGTGGCCCTTGAAGCAGAAGCAGTGGCTGCCACGGCAGGCACCTTCTTGGTCTCAGTGCTGTTCCCTGGGGTCAGCGTTGGAGAGTCATACAGTGGAGGTTTCCGGGATGTGCTTGGCCCTCCAGACCTTGGGGGAGAGCCCTGTCCACTGCAGTTCTAAGCACAAGCGCCACTGGTGCTGGTTGTGGGACTGAGAACTATTGAGGTCCTTCTGGTCCCTCAGCTCACCTGACTGCTTAACGGTGGTCCAGCGCCCTTCATTGAAAGGGCATGTTGGGCAGGTCGAGAGCTCCTGGGCCCCCCCATGAAACCTGTCAGCCGATTGTCAGATGAGGTGTTGATCTCACAGACTCTGGTGCTCCCAGTCTTAATTCAGGAAGACATGGATCGGTCAGTGTCCCTGACGCAGCAAAACATGAGCAGCCTCCACCAACTTGAGCCTTGGATGCTTGTGCTCCTTAATTTGGGCAGGCATGTGGTGTACGCCCATGAAACCTGTCAGCCAGAAGGCTCACCTTTTCATTGGCCGGTCAGCGGGTCAGTGTCTTGATCGAGGCACTTTCACTCTCGATGCCGCTGAACCGGGAGGTGTCGCCATCAACGCTTCTCAACCTCCTCAGTGAGGAGAGGTACTGTTGCAAGCTGTGCAGGTGTACCGAGGAGCTCTTCTGGAAACAGTGGGTCATTACGGGGCATGGTTGGGCTCTATCCCTTGGTCCTCCGGTCACCTGGTAGCTGCCAGTGGTGCCCTCACTAGTCCGTGCTGTGCAGATGCTCCTTGCAGCTGCTTCTCCAATGCTTCGGGTGGAGCCACCACCACCACCACTGCAGCTGAATGTGGGTGTCCTGACCAGCGAGGTCTGTTTGGCCGTTGGCTTGCCAGGCCATTTGTTGGTGCAGATCACCCTGGGGAGGATACCCGGGTGGTCCATGGTGAGAAACGGTCGAGGGCCGTTTTTGAGGAGCCCTTAAACGATTCGGACCACGAGTCCATGGCCTCCTCTGGGACTCTCTTCCTCTACTGGGGATTGATTGAGGAGTTCTCCACCATGCATGGCCCGGTTTCTTTCGGAGCGCTTCAGTGTATTTCGTAGTCTATGTCCCATTGGAGCCAGTTCAGAAGCTGGCTAAGTACCCATTCACTGACATCCTGGATTGGGATGAATCCCCAAGGGTTGCCTTTCCCATGGTTGAGGCCATTTTAGAACTGGCCTTGGAGCTTTGGCATTGTCCAGAGCAGCTGCTACCTGTATGATCCACAAGTATGCAGTCCCAACAGGGTCCCTTTTGGGGTTCTTGGACCACTCCTCCATGGAAGGGCTGGTAACCAACTTGGGTTTCTGTAAATTGGTAAACCAAGGGGACATGAGCAAGCCTCTGGACAAGATACACTGTGGCATCCTTGGGTCTCCATCAGGCTAGTTGTGGCATAATGATGGCCAATTATGGTCACTTTGACCGAGAGTGTTTGATTCCATCCTGCTTCACTTTCTGACTGAGCAGCAGTCATTGGTGCTAGCCATCAGGGACTAGGGTTAGTTGCTGGCTAAACACCAGCTCCTGTTGGTCTTGGACATGGACGATTCATGTGCCCGTGCCACCTGTCTCCATGCGTTGCAGGGCCTGACTGTGTCTATCCATCTTTCTGGCAGACACCCAGCAGAAGCTGGCCAATGTCCTTTTCTTAGGCACCCACCTATTTGGTCATGAGGTGGAAGGACATCTCATATTGAGAAGTCAAATGCCAGCTTGGATTCCATGGCATTGTCCCAGAAGGACCAGAAAAAGATGCCTAAGAAACAGGCTTTCCTTGACTGGTCCTTTCAGCCACAGCCGCATCAAAAGCCGCCCCAGCAGGGGCAGTACCAGGCCTAGTGCCCCAAGCCCACATTCGGGGGCCAGTGTCCTGGGGGGGCAGGGGGTGGTGGTGCCCCTCTGGCTGCAGCCACTGGCACCCCTGTAAAAGCGGGCTAAGGATGGGTTGGGGGAGTGTCACTCTTCCACCCATTCTGTCCCTGTCTGTTCTTCCTGTAGGTGGTCAGCTATGACATTTCTTGCCATGTTGGTCCACTATCACAATGGACAAGTGGATGTTGGAAGTAGTGAACAGAAGGTTGCCTATGGATTTCGAGGTTCTCCCAACTTACTGCCTCCATGCTCCTCTGCTTCTTGAGAGTCCAGGGTGCCGCAGGACACACTGTCTGCCTTCAGGAGGACACTGCTCTGCTCCTTGCAAAAGGGGCAGTAGCCCATGTCCCAGACACCCTGTCCAGTCAGGGTTACGTGTGCAGATACTTCTGGTTCCGAAATGCACAGGGGGCTGGACTCCCATTCTAGATCTGCATGATTTAAACCAGTCCATGCAGAAGTGCAAGTTCCATATGGTCACTCTGAATCAGTTCATTCCATTGCTGGCACAGAAGGTGGTTCTGCTCCCTGGACCTCCAGGATGCGTTATTTCACCTCCAGGTCCATCCATGCCACCACCAGTACCTCCAGTTCTGAGCAGAAAGGGTCCTTTACCAGATCTAGGTCATGCCATTTGGCCTTTCTTTAGTGCCCAGGGTTTTCACCAAATGCATAGGAGTAGTGGCAGCCTACCTGCAGTGCCTGAGCATCAGGGTGTATCCCTACCTGAACGACTGGCTGCTAGCCGGTCCATCCAAGGGGGTTGTAGAGAAGTCCAGAGATCTGTCTGTCCAGGCCAGCTGAGACTTGGGCCAGCTGGGCAACTCGGGCAAGTCCAGAATGGTACCCTCGCAGGTGATCAGGCTCATCAGGGAGAACTAGACTCCCTGCGGACCAGGGCCAGCCACCCCGTGGACTGGGCAGTGGAGCTTACCTCCTTTGCCCGATCATTTCAGGTTGACTCTTGTGCCCTGCCTGAGGAGTTTCTGTGTCTGCTGGGGTACATGGCGTCCTGCACCTGCATGGTCTGCTGGACCCGCTGGCAGATGCTCCACCTGCAGTGGGCATGGGCTGTCAGTCATCCCAGCACCTAGGCCACTTGAACCAGCCATTCACAGTGACCCAGCCAATGTGGGATGTCATCCAGCTGGTGGCAGATCCCAGAACATTTGGAGGAAAGCATCCATGTGTCCACCCGGAGCCGACTGTCATGCTGACGACAGATGCATCTCTCGTGGGGTGGGGAGCACACCTGGGAGACCACAGAACCCATGGGTTCTGGTCACCCTGGGAGTGCCATCGCCACATAAACCTGCTGGAGCTCCATGCAGTGTGGCTTGCTCTGACAGAATTCACTCCTCTAGTTCAGGGGTCAGGTTGTGCAGGTCCAGACAGACAATACGACCATGCTTTACGTAAACAGGCAGGGCAGAACTCACTACCTTCCTTTGTGTCAGAAGGCTCTCCACACCTGAACCCTCGTATGCAGCCTGGGTGCAGACCTCCTGGTGATCCATGTCGCAGAAGTTCACAGTCAGCTGGCAGACACTCTCAGCTGGGTAGAAGAGACATCGCATGAGTGGTCTCTGAATCAGGAGGTGGTGAACCACTTCTTCTCCCTGTGGGGCACTCCTCTGGTGAATCTGTTTGTCTCCTGGGAGAATGCCTAACTGAGATTGTTTTGTTTCGTTTTTTGGTTTTTGTTTTTAATCTTTTTATTGCTTTTAACTCATGAACATTACAAACACTTATATCAAGAGAACCATACAGCTATGCGACACAGAATGTTTGATCAGAACACAAATGTTACATTCATTGGGGTAATCCTACAAAATTCCTTGAGCCTAAGGCCTTAAAGCTGTACCAGGCTGAACAAACAACTAAAAACAAAAGAAAAAACCTAAAACAGTAACATTCATTAGCTGTGCGGGATACATAACAATAATACCTCACACTCACATACAGTTCTTAAATAACCTGAGATGAATCAAGATAACATTTTATAAGTCAGTATTCTGTTTTGTTATATATTCCTAACTACTTGCTAGGGCTATAGGGTCGTACTAAATCATAACTGAGGCTGTTTTGTGCCCATCCCCCTCAATCCAGGACACTGTCGGAGGATGCCTTCGCAAGGCCTTGGACCCCAGGCCTCATGTACGTCTTCCCTCCCTTTCCCTTGATCCACAAGGTGGTGGTCAAGGCCCAGAAGGATACAGCGCAGATGATCCTGATAGCCCTATATGGGCCTTGGCAGTTCCAGTACCTGGATCTCATGAACCTCAGCGGCAGACCTCCGTGGTTGCTGCCTCTTGTCCTGAATCTGCTGACCAGACAACAGGGGACAGTCCTGTACCCAGATCTGCAGTCCCTGCACCTCACAGCTTGGTTACTGGATGGCTGGAATTCCAGGCCTTGGATCTTTTGGATGAAGTACTAAGCATTATGGAGGTCTCCTGGAAAGAGTCAACTCACCAGTGCCATGCCTTTATATGGAAGAGGTTCTCCATTTGGTGCCAGGTCAAGGAACTTGATCTTCTTGCCTGCTCTGTGACAAACATCTTGGACAATCTCTGGTCCCTTTCTTAGCTGGGACTGTGAGTGACGACCCTCAAGGTGCACCTGGCAGCCATCTCTGCTTACTGGCCATGGGCTGGTAAATTGATGGTGGCTCAGGAGAAGGTGGTGAGATGCTTTTTTCAAGGGCCTGGACCACCTGTTCCCTCTGGTGCCTGAACAGCCTCCATCATGGGACTTACTGCTGGTGTTGGCTGTGCTCATGGGCAAGCCTTTTGCACCTGTACACAGGTGTGAGATGTTAAATTTGTCATGGAAGATGGCCTTCCTGGTGGCCATCATGTCAGACAGAAGGATTGGGGAGCTCCAGGCATTCTCAGTGAAGTTTCCCTGCCTGGTCTTTCACAGGGACCAAGTCATCCATCACCCCAACTTGAAATTCCTCCCACAGGTAGTATCGGAGTTTTACCTTAACCAGGTGATTAACTTACTGGTCTAATTTACCAACTCATCTTCAGAGGCTGACCGCAGGCTCCATACCCTGGACCTGCGGAAAGCGCGCTTATTACTTGGAGCACATGGCTGGAGTTTTGGTTAGGCTCTTTCTCCATTTGAGACATACACTGAAGCTGCACCTGGCAGACCGGCAGCAAAGTGGATGATTGGTAGGTGGGTCACATCCTACAATGACCTCTTCTGTAGGTTAGCTAGTATGGAGCCTACTACAGGGCTTAGAGCTCATTCCATCAAGCATACTGCTGTCTCAGTGGCTGCTTCCAGGGATGTCCCTATATAGGAAATTTGCAGGGCTGCTACCTGGAAGTCAGCACACACTTTCATTTTCCACTACTTCAGCGACCTAGATGGAGTCTGGGATCAGTGGGCAAAAATTAAGGAAGATATAGAAAAGGCCAAAAATCTTTGTGTCAGGCTAGTTAGCAAGGGCAAAAGAAAAAAAGAGATCACTATGGTTCTCTAGAGAGGTAGTCAAAAAAGCAGGAGCAATAAAACGGGCTTTTAAGAGAGAAAAAACAAAATTAAAAAAACGGAGGAGGACAGGGGGGTTTATCAGGAGATACAAACGGAGGCAGGGAGGGCAGTTACAAGAGCTAAAGCACAAACAGAGGAAAATATTGCCACGTCACTAAAAAAGGGGATATCACATTTTTCAGATATGTAAGTGACAAGAAGAAGACAAAGGGAGGGATGGTTGGGTTGAAAGGGAAAGGAAGGGTTTGTGTGGAGGAGGATCTCCAAAAAGCAGATATACTGAACAAATACTTCAACTCGGTTTTTACAGTAGAGGGAACAGGCAACGTACTAGAGATGCAGGTCAGGGGTAGTAAGGGTAGGGAGATGGACACGAGCCCTTTTACAATGGAAAGGGTCCTAATGGAACTATCACAGCTGAAAGTGAATAAGGCAGTGGGACCAGACGGGGTGCATCTCAGGGTATTGAAAGAGCTTAGGGAGGAACCAGCTGCACCTCTGATAGCCCTGTTTAAAGTATCACTGGAAACAGGGGTGGTACTGGGAGACTGAAGGAGGGCTGATGTAGCCCCACTCCACAAAAGTGGAAGCAGGGAGCAGGCAGGAAATTACGGACCAGCCAGCCTGAGCTCAGTAGTGAGAAAAGTTATGGAATCACTGCTAAAGGAAAGAATTGTGGAATGCCTTGTGGCCAGTGAACTACAGGATCTGAGGCAACATGGTTTCACAGGGGGATGTCTTGCCAAACAAAGCTGATTGAGTTCTTTGATTGGGTTACCAAGGTAGTGGATCAGGGAGGAGTAGTTGACGTCTGCCTGGATTTCAGTAAGGCCTTCGACACCATTACACACAGAAGGTTGGTGTGCAAGCTGAGTAGCCATGGAGTGGGTCCTAAAGTAGCAAGCTGGGTAGAGAGCTGGCTGGAGAATAGGAGTCAGAGGGTGGTGGTAAATGGTGTCCACTCTGGGAAGGCAAATTGACCAGTAGGGTGCCACAAGGGTCAGTACTAGGCCCGGTCCTCTTCAATGTCTTCATTAGTGACATTGTGGAAGGACTGGAGGGAAGGTGGCCTGTTTGCAGATGACATAAAAATCTGCAACAGAATGGACACTCCGGGGAAGGTGTGTGTGTGTGTGTGTGTGTGTGTGTGTATAAAGAATGAGGGAAGATCTAAATAAGCTGGAAGAATGGTCACGAGTTTGGCAGTTGGGCTTCAACGTGAAAAAATGCAAAATCATGCACTTGGGGCACAGAAACCCAGCAGCTCAGTACCAACTAGGAAGAAAGAAGCTAGCAGTCACGAACTGGGAAAGGGACCTGGGGGTAATAATTTCTGATGACTTGAAGGTGTCTAAATACTGTGACAAGGCAGTGAGTAAAGCTAGCAGAATGTGTACGTGCGTAGGCAGGGGGCATCACCAGCAGAAAGGAGGAGGTAATAATACCATGTATAGATCATTGGTGAGACTCCACCTCGAGTCCTGTGTCCAGTTCTGGAGGCCCTACCTCCGTAAGGACACAGACGGGGTGGGGGTGGTACAAAGGAGGGCAACCAGAATGGTGCTTGGCCCAGATCAGAAATCCTATGAAGAAAGACTTGGGGAATTGAATATGTACTCTCTATAGGTAAGAAGAGAAAGGAGAGCTATGATAGAAACATTCAAATATCTCAAAGGTATAAATAAGGTACAGGAAGGGAACATTTTACTTATTTATTTAATAAATCATAGGAATTACAACCCTTTGAGTCAAGGACTCCTTTACAGAGGTTCTGCATCAAGTTAACAGTACATACGGTATTAAGAAGAACAGTTTTAGCAATCACAAACAGTTAAGGCAAAACAATGAATATGGCGAGTATCAGACAGAGTGAAGTACAGGAGATAAAGTAGATATTGTCCTGTATAGATGGTAGCTAAGAGTAGTGGTAAGACACATTGTAACAATTGGGAACAGACTAACAGAGGCATTGTCAGCGTAGCCTTAAATCAGACAATTTGTGATACAACTTGAATTAGCCAGAGGCTGGTAGGCTGGGTGAGCACAACTGGAGGGTGCTGCCTTGGAAAGATATTGTCATGGACCAGCCTGGTACGGCTCTGGAGTGAGCTGGACCTGGGAATAGGTCTAGCCGGTACACTGGCAGTTTCAGAAGGAGAGAATTGATTCTTAAGGGCAGTCTTGAAAGGTCCTAATTCGGCAATGGAGGTAATGGCAGAGGGGAGAGCGTTATACCATAATGGAACTCTGTAAGGGAAGGATCTTTGAGCTAGGGTGGTCCTTACCCTGGGAACTATCCACACGGGTTTGGTGGCAGTTTGAGTGGCTAGCATGGGGCTGAGAGGAGGGATGCAGAGACCCCAAAGGGAGTCATACCCAGGTGAATGTTTTTGACGAGGAGGCAAGTTTGATATTGTAGTCTTTCCTCCAAGGTGAGAATATTGGTTAGGGCGTAGAAGGTGCAGGTATGGGTTCATTTGTCAGCACCCAAGACGAGTCGACACGCTTTGTTGATAGCAAGGTGGATTTTGTTTAGGGCAGTGTGGTCAGCGACTGAGTAAACGGAGAGCCCATAGTCAGAGTGACAGGACTGATGAGGTGATGGCCAGATTGAGGGCTTCTGGTGGTAAACAGTCCTTACATATGAATGTGCCAGCAGAAACAGACCATCCAGTCTATCTAAGTCTGCTCGAGTGTGCAGCTAGCACCCCTAGTTAGCAGCTGCCCCACCTCCCTTGTAATCCCACTGCCACCCCCACCTCCCCAACCCTCACTCTCCCCTGTTCCCTGTCCCATGCCCTTTTGAAGCTGTTCACAGATTTACATATCATCACCCATTCTGGTAGTGCATTCCATTTTGCTGCCACCCTCTCTGTGAAATAGTGTATCCTCGTTTCCCTCCTAAATCTCCCCTCTATTCTTAGCCCATGCCCCTGATGTCCCTCCGCTCCTTAGCTTAAAGACCCCATCTGCCACATCCTTATTGATTCCCCTCAGATACTTAAATGTCTCTATCATGTCTCCCCCCCCGGTCCTTCTATCCTCCAGAGTGTACATATTCAGGTCTCCAAGTCTGCTTTCATAGTCTCTCCCCTCCATTCCACATATCATCTTTGTTGCCCTCCTCTGCACCCCCTCCAGTAGCTTGATATCATGCTTTAGGTATGGCCTCCAAAACTGCACACAGTACTGGGTCAGGATCACCTCTCTTTGCCTGGACGAAAAATCCCTCGCTATGCACTCCAGCATTTTGTTTGCTTTTGCAGCCACTCTCCTGCACTGGGCAGTGTTGTTCATGGTCCCTGTTATCATTACCCCTAGGTCCTTCTCCTCTTCAGTGATCCCCAGCTTAACTCCCCCCCCCCCCAGCTAGTATTCTCTCCTTGGGTTCTTCACCCCAGGTGCATAATCTTACACTTCTTTGCATTGAACCCCAGCTGCTACCTCTCTGACCACTCCTCTAGCTTGCTTAGGTCCCCCTGCAGCTGCTTCCAGCCCTCCTCTCCATCCACCACTGCTCGGATTTTGGTGTCAGCAGCGAACAGACTTACCTTGCTCACCATCCCGTGTGCAATGTCTGATATAAACAGCCCAAATAATACTGGCCCCAGCACAGAGCCCTGTGGCACCCCACTCGTCACCGGCCTTGGAGTTGAGAGCTCCCCTCTCACCACCACCCATTGCAGACTCCCACTTAGCCAACTTGTGTCAGTATAGTAGGCCGATACGGGCATTAATGGCAGAGGATAGTATGTTAATGTAGGCGTGGAAGGAGAGGGTGGTGTCAAAGGTAATGCTCAGGTATTTATAGGTATGGACCTGGTCCAGAGGGAGGAGTGAGCATGAAAGGATTTCTGGTTGTGCGTCCTTGGTCTTGTTTTTGCGATGGGCAAAGAGCATAGACTTTGTTTTCTTGATGTTGACAACAAGTCTGTGGTCTGTAAACCAGTTTTCTATCTGGCTGAGAGAGTCTTGGAGGGAGGACTGCAGGGCGGTGGGGTTGGAGTGTGAGGCATAGAGAACTGCGTCGTCAGCATACTGCAGTACATTACTGGGGCACGATTTGGGTACGGCATTCAGATAGATGCCGAAAAGAAGAGGGCCCAAAATGCAGCCCTGTACTATCCCAGAGCGGACAGGCAGGGTGATAGAGAGGGTGTTGTTAATCTTAACACATTGGGATCTAGCAGTGAGGTAGCTGGAGAACCAGGAGAGGGGACCTTGCGATAGGCCAGTGTAGTGGAGTGTGTTTAGGAGGATGGGGTGGGAGACCATGTCGAAGGCAATGAAGATGGCTCCGGCAAGGTGTTTTCTGTCTAGGGCAGAGTGAAGGAAATTAGAGAATTCAGTAAGGGCCGTATTTGTGCTGTGCCCAGATCTGAAAACATGTTGCTCCCTGCATAGTAGGTTGTGAGCAAGCAGGTACTCGGTGAGTTGGTCTGCCATGATTTTTTCAAGGGCTTTTAAGAGTTGGGGGAGGATGGAGATGGGTCGATAGTTGTTAGAGAAGGTACTGTCTCCACTTTTTAGGACTAAGGTAATGATAGTAGTCTTCCAGGCGGTTGAGAACTGTCCCAACCACAGGGAGCGGTTAAGGAGGTCTGTTACGGGGGAGAGGACAGTATCAAGGACCAGGTGAAGGATTCTTATGTCAAAGGAGTCTTTACAGTAGTTGGAGCCACTGAGCGCTTTGGACAGGTAAGTTTTTGCTTCCTGCATGGTAATGACCCTGAGGTAGAAAGGGGGGCATTGAAGGTTGGGCTCGGACGTGGCTGGAATAGGGTCAAAGAAGTTGTTCGGGAGGAACGTGCTAAGGTCGGAGAAGGTAGAGTTAAGGCAATCAGCAATGGCTTGGGGGTCAGTGGAGGGGACATTACTGACGCAAAGCTGGGACGGGATTTTCCATTAAGATCTTGAATGTCGTGCCAAAATTTCCGTGCACTCCCCAGGAGGAGGCCAGGGTGGCTTTATAATATTCCACCTTGGCTGTCCATATGGTCCAGGTGCACTTATTTCATGCAGCTGTGTAAGCCTGCCTGTCTGCCAGAGGCAATAGCTCTGTGCCAGAGATTGTCTCTTAGTTTTAGTTGTTGCAGCAGTGCAGGCATGACCCAGGAGGCATTACATTTCTTGGACTGTGTTTTAGTAAGTGGGGCATAGATAGAGAAGCTAAAGCTCAAGGACAAGGGGTCATTCTGTGAAGCTGGGGGGGGGGAGGCTTGGGGAAATGTAAGGAAGTTCTTCACTGAAAGGGTGGTGGGTGTTTGGAATAGTCTACCAGCAGAAGTAATAGTGGCTAAAAAGATCATGGGTTTCATGAATGCATGAGATAGACACAAGGGGATTCTAGAATTAAGCAAGCGAGGGAAGGAACTAAGGACCAAGTAGGCTCTGAGGTGGCTCAGTAGGAAGGAAAAGTAGGGCAGCCTAGGTTTCCCAGGAGGTCCTTATCTGCTGACTACTTCTATGTTTGTGTTCTATGACCTTGAGTCATGCCAGGATGCTGGTTTTATTTATTTCAGTTTAGGATTAATACCTTTGAGTCCAGGACTCGTTTTCAAAGGTTCCAGGTCATTGTTGAACAAACATTACAAATATAATAGTGTTTACAGAGAACAGAAAACAGTTACACAGACATTCAGATACCAAAGAAATCTTATATATTTAACTGAAGGTTGAAGAGGATAGGGTAAATAGGGTTCAGCTTTGTAGTTCATTATTTAGTTGGTCAGTCTAGCCTAAGGGGGGTAGGGGGTCAGCCAGGGATGGCGTGGTGGTGGTGGTGGAAGTGGTTTGTCAGCTGAGTGGGCCTCATTCGGGAAGGGGGGTGAAAGGGAGAGGGTTGGGTGGCTGAAATTCTGCCATATTAGTGCAGGCAAGCACAGTTCTTTTTTGTGTCAAGAAGGGATCTGAGCCCAAATTTGAAGGTACTAATCTTGGGTGATTCTGTCAGGTTAGCAGGTAACTCATTGTACCATTTTGGTCCTTGGTACAGGATGGAGTTCTGGGCGAGTTTTGTCCTTTTGAAGGGAATCGCCAACCTGTCTGTAGCCGTGCTTCTTGTTGATTTGATGGGAACTGCCGGCGTAAAGAGGCAGCCCAGTGCAGGGGGGGGGGGGCCCCCAGGAAGCAATTTTTTTCAGAAGTAGGCAGGTTTGGTATTGTGCTTTAAGATGGAGTGGGAGCCACCCAATTTCGGTGTACAGCATGCAGGTGTGGGTGTCCTGGGCAGCCCCTATGGCTACTCGACAGGCCTTGTTTAGTAGTGTGCTGACCCTGTTTAGGGCAGTTTTAGTGCCTGCCCCATAGATAGGCAGCCCATAATCTATGGAGGACATCGGATCTCTAGTCTCTGTTTGCAAATAGGGTTGAGGAGAACTACTTGGAGTCAGCCAGTGTGTGGATAGTGAACTATATCCATACCCCTAGAAACATAGGTTACCCATCTCTAACTACAGTTCTAGGAGTAGTATATATGGTTCACATCCACACAGTCCAGCCAGCTTCCCTTGGCAAGTGGCACACGGATTCCTACTTCCAGTTTGCAAGATCTGATGTCATGGAGTGGAATCGGATGGGGTGAGTTTACCGCCTGGGTGGTGGGAGGAGCTTAGCTTAAAGACATCTAACATACCAGACTGTTCCAGTCAAAGTGCCAGCGTGTGTATGCAAACTATATACACCACTCCTTGAACTATGGGTACAGGTGAGTAACCTGTTTTTTTCAGTCCTTTCATAGCTCCTCCTCTCTGCAACCCCATATCGTAACCCCTACTGTAACCTTACCAGATAGTCATCCCTCATTTATCTTTAATCCCTTCCAGCTCTTCTCTCTCCCTCTCAGCCCCATCAGTTATCACCCTTTTCAATTTTCATATCTTCTTATGTTTGTTTGATTAGATATAATTTATGTAAGCATGCATTAACAATCATAACAATTCAGAACTATGGAATTAAGTGGGAGAACTGACTTGGTGTTGCACAACATTATGAATTTGCTGGAGCAGTGAGTATGGAGAGAGTGGTGGACAAGTGGAGTTGCTTGCCCAGAGAGGCAGTATGCAAGGAGGAGGGATGGGGCAGGCAGAGAACGAGGCTGAGCTGCCAGTAGAGCACTCAGGCTGGCATGACACAAATACGTACCTGAGCAGACCCGGTGGACTGCTGATTTATTTTTTTCAGTGTGCAGATTTTGATGTTTCTATGCAAGATTTGGATAAATGTTTGATTATACTGTTAGTTTACATGACAAGACATGCAAGTAAAGCATGCCTGGATTCAAGGTTGCACAATGAGGAAAGAACTAACAGACCATAAGATTGTGACAGTCAACACTGTGGCCCATCTCCAGCATCGGATCCGAGATTTTATTAAGGGATACCCCCCCCCCCAATTTAAAAAAGTCTATTTTAAAACTGATGAAGCTGGAACAAATGCTGTTAGCTAGCACAAGGGGGTAACGAGTACAGTACTACTTTGCTCTACAGCTGGATATGTTAATGATGGTGTTAACTTCATTAAAACTGAAAGTACCCTTGCTGGAGTAGACTGCATACTGATGATAATTCATTGTTTGAGCTGGAACTGTCCTTGTTTGGAACATTCTCCCTTCCTCTCTCTACCCCACCTCTTTCCTTTGCTCCTTTAAGGCTGTACTCCTGTGACCTCGCCACACACAGCTGCTCCTACAAATAACACTCCATTTCTCTCCCTTTCTGAATGTCTTCCGGTCTCTTCTCCCTCCTCCCTCCCTCCCTGTCTCTGGCCAAACACAGCTACAACTGGCCTCCTCCCCACTCTTCTCCCCTTTCCTAATCTCCTCCAGTCTCTTCTACCCCCTCCCTATCGCTCCAGATGATGCCCCCCCTCCAGAGGCGCCTTGTAAAGTGCACTTCCTTGTTGCCCCTTCCCAGTGGCTTTCACTCCCCAGTCCTCGAATCCTTATGGTGGTGACTCCCATTTCCCTTGACTCGGCTAGCATGCTCACCTTTACACTGACACCTTTTTTTGTGACACAGGCATACCTCTCAACTGTCCCTGATTTTCTGGGATGTCCCCGATTTTGCCTCAAAATGTTACTCTGTCCCTCCTAAAAATTGTGTTCCCGTGACCAAACAGTGGGGGTTGTAAGCACAAAATAATGTTAAACATTAAAGTTACAGACTTGTTCTTCCTTAGAAAATGCATTTTACACAAAACCCCTTATTCTACCAGCTTCTTGAGTGGATACCATCAATTTTGAAGATGTGTCCCTGATTTTAGTCCTTTGTCCCTGATTTTTTTAAGCCTTGTCCCTGATTTTTGAGGCAGGAGGTTGAGAGGTATGGCAGGAGGCACACTTTCATAATTTTGGGGGTTTATTCCCCATTAGTCTGTATTTTACACCTTTCAGTTGTATTTATGTGTATTTTTGCATCTTTAACGTGTATGAACATTAGTTTTGCATTTTTTGCACTATTAACTTTGTTTATAAATTCTTTTTAGTGTATTCCTATCCATTACTTGGTGCATTTTCTTGTTATATTTTTTAGCTTTTATATTACCATTCATTTGCACTCTGTTGATTTATATCACTCTTTCTCTCCCCCCACCTGTGTCCCTGCAAGTCGCATGTGGAAACAAGACTTGGCTCAGTGTGGTTTTCTCAGTCACCAACAGTAAACAAATAAATATTTGATTGGTCCTCCTCTTCTTTTTTTTTTGTCACCAAGATACTGATCCAAACCACGCATAAAACTTATCAGGAAACTTCAACATATTCATCAGTAGTTTAAACTAGAAAGTGGGGAGGTGGTGGTCAGATGGGAGCAAAAAAGCAGAACCCGACACCCCTCCCCCCTCCCAGTGAAAGGCAAGGACACTTCCTATCGGCCACAAAGGCAAAAGTAGAAAGAACATGGTAATGTCACTCACAGGAAATGAAACTCATGGGAGCAAAGTAAGAAGGATGCCAGTGTATGGAAGGCAGTAGTAACAAATGCCAGGAGTCTAGCTAACAAAGTCCCCAGAACTTTCAGCCAGAATGGCGGAAGCAGGACTGGACTGGGTCGTAGTAACTGAGACATGGCTAAATGAGAGCCAGGAGTGGGATGTTGCTATCCTGGGTTACAGGTTATTCAGAAAGGACAGAGAGGGACGACGTGGGAGGGGGTTGCATTGTACATAAAGGAAGACATAAAGGCCATGGAAGTCCAGAGAACTCAGGAAGAACCTGAGGCTCTATGGGTCACTCTCAAACCTGGCACAAACTCGGCCCTCAGTCTGGGAGTGATTTATAGGCCCTCAAACAAGGGGCAGAGGCAGACAGAGCTTTGCTGGAAAGCATAGTAAAAATGGCAGAAAAAGGAGAAGTCATACTGATGTGGGACTTTCAACCTCCCAGACATAGACTGGTCCTCCTGCATGGCATCCACAGCCAAAATCAGAGATTTCCTGGACACCCTTCAAGGTGCTGGACTCAACTTGTCACAGCCCCCACTAGGGAAAACGCAGTCCTAGACCTGGTGCTCACAAACAGTAGCAAGGTCAAAGAGGTGGAGGTGCAGTGCCACCTGGGGAGAAGTGACCACAAATCGGTCTGGTTCAAGGTCAATACTAAGGAAGAAACAAATTACTCTTAAGACACGGGTCCTGCACTTCAGAAGGATGGATTTTGATCAGATAAGAATATGCTTTAAAGATATCTTCAAGAGTAAACCGAAAAATTGGGGTTGGGGGGGGTGGAAGTATGCTGGACCAACATAAAAGAGGCAATAGCAGAGGTCACTGACAGATTTTCCAGACTGGTCAGTAAGACAAGAAAAAGGAAAAAATCCTTTGTGGTTCAGAAGAGAGGTGGCAGCTGCGGTAAAAGCAAAGAGGCTTGCATTTAAAATATACAAGAACTCAAATAGCAACAAGCATAGGGATCCTTACAAAAGCAGCTTGAGGGAGGCTTCTAGGGTGATAAGAGTGGCAAAGGCACAAACTGAGGCAGAAATTGCACAGGGGTAAAGGAGGTAAAAAAAACCTTCTTTAGATACATAAGTGACGAAAGGAAAAATATGGGGGTATTGTTAGACTAAGAAGCGGTGATAGGAAGAAGTTAGAAGAAGACAGAGAGAAGGCAGAGGTCTTAAATGAGTCTTTTGCTCTGTCTTTACAAAGGAGGAGCCTGGAAATGGGCACACCACTAAAGGAGTTAAAAATTGCACAAGGGGGAGTAGACACAAGCCCTATCACAGTAGAGAGGGTAAGGACTGAAGTCAGTAAACAAAAATAAAGCCATGGGGCCGGACGGCATCTACCCACGCATACTGTGAGAACTTAGGGATGAATTGGCAGCACCTCCAGCAGATCTTTTTAGCAGATCCCTGAGAGAGGGCATTGTTCCACAAGGCTGGAAAGGGCAATAATGGTTCCCATACATTAAGGAGGGAGCAGGGAGGTGGCGGGTAACTACTGCACTGTCAGTCTCACCTCGGTGGTAGGCAAGATGATAGAAACTCTATTAAAGGAAAGAATTTTAACTTTCCTGGAAGAGACTGAACAGCTGGACAGCAGGCATCATGGCTTCATGGTGTGAAGGCCCTGCCAGACTCATCTGATCAAGTTTTTCAACTTGGTTACTAAGATAGTGGACCGGGGGAGCCGTGGATGTTATCTACCTCGACTTTAGCAAAGCCTTCTACTCAGTCCCACACAGAAGGCTGCTAAATAAGTTCGAGCATACAGGAGTTGGACAGGAAGTGGTATCATGGGTTAGGAGCTGGCTTAGTCAGAGGAACCAGTTGCTGATGGTCAACGGGGTAGCATCAGGGAATAGTGGGTGACCAGCGGGGTGAAACGGGGATCTGTCCTGGGTCCTTTACTCTTCAGTATTTTCATAAGTGACATCACTGAGGGGCTGGGCGGGAAGGTGAGTCTGTTTGCAGGTGACACAAAGATCTGCAAGAGTGGACACTGCTCAGGGAGTGGAAGAAATAAAAGGTGACCTGCTTAAGTTACAAAAATGGTCCGACATGTGGCAGTTAAAATTTAATGCAAAAAAATGCAAAGTGATGCATCTGGACAGGAGCAACCCAGGGACAGTCTACTGTCTGTGAGGGGAGCAGCTAACAGCCACCAAATAGGAGCGGGATCTTGGGGGCATCATCTCTGATGACTTAAAAGTGGGCAGGCAGTGTGAAACAGTGGCGCAAAAAGCCAGCAAAATGCTGGGATGGATAGGAAGCGGCATCACAAGTAGAAAGAGGGAAGTGATCATGCCACTATACAAGTCCCTGGTAAGGCCCCACCTTAAGTACTGTTTCTGGAGGCCTTATCTCAGGAAGGACGTGGATAGACTAGAGATGGTACAGAGGAGGGCAACAAAAATAGTACAAGGGCTCCATGAATTGCCATATAAAAGCAGATTATGGCAACTCAACATGTACTCACTGGAGCAGCACAGAGATAGGGGTGACATTGCAGAGACATTCAGTTTCCTGAAGGGCATAAAGAGAGTCCCTACCCAGGAACACTTTCTAATCAATAGCTCCACAAGGACAAGAGATAATGAATTGAAATGAAGGAGTGGGAGGTTCTGGGGTTATGTGCGTAAGTTCTTCTTCATGGAAAGGGAGGCGGCTCCATGGAATAGCCTACCTGCATAAGTCATTGACTCCAAAACAGTAGAGAAATTAAAATCTGCTTGGGAGAGGCATAAGGGGATTGTCTCTTAAGAAATTCTAAAAAGGCGGGGTAGCACTCAGGGCGGACTAGATGGATCTTTGTTCCTCATCTGCCATCACTTTCTATGTTTCTAATCAAGATTACACAGAACACATCCATCAACTCCTGCAGGGTTATGCAGTCAATGAACTGTGTGTACTAAAATGATTAAAGTAGTAATTTTTTTTTTTTTTTAAGACCTCCCAGTTCCATCAGCCCCACACTGTTGGACTAATGGGGATCCACATAGAGCAGGACCCCAAGAGTACTGGTGGCCACTATACAGGCAGCCAAGGAACATGGAGTGTTTCTGTTTTTTTCCCCATCCCCTTAAGTGCTGCTCAAATCCAACTAATGCTAGGCAGTGCCCCATCAGGCCTTGGATGCACGCAGTGAACCCCTGCAGAAGAGACAAGCTCCCCTGCACACCAGTGGGGTCTCTGCAGCAGCAGAACCCAGTGTCAACCCTCCTCTGCCTGGGAGTGCTGCCAAGCTGTAATACTACCTTAGCCACCTGACCCAGCTCCCAGGTTCACATCCAGACCCAGGTGACCAGCAAGGGAGAGCGCAGCGCACTACCTGCTGGACCATCAGATGGCCCCTGTAACATAGTAATTTAAGGTTGGAAGGGACTGTAGGCCAATCATTTCTGCAGCCCTCCCCGCTTTATACGTAGGAGTGAATAAATATGCTATGAAAATAAGCACTCATTTAAAAGGATTCCAAACCTCCTACTTTATTTTACTGTATGCCTGTATAAGAACAAAACAACAGTGTGCTGCCCGGCCTTTGAGTGCTTGAGAGTAGTGAGACACAGGTCGTGCTGCAAGCTCGGCTCCAATCCCCAGGCTGGTAAAGTAGGGGAGGTGCTGGGGCAGTACAGCTTTCTCACTTGGGGCAGGGGGCGGTCTGTCCCTCCACATCAGTGGAACTGACTTTGACTTTGTGGGTGACTACATGGTGTCATGCCCTTCCCTCCACAGGTCAGGTGTGGCAAGGGCAGACTGCAGCTGTGTTTGGCTGGATTATGTAAAGGAAAAACTGAAGAGCTGTGCAGAGTGACACCTGCCTAGCTCCTTACCCCATGACCCATAGACCCCACCTGGCATCCTTGGCAGCCCCCATTCCCTCTGTACACTTTTTTGAAGTATTGGAGAAGTTGCCTCTTGCAAGGGAAGGCGGTGGAGGGGTGTCATGATAGCAGGCAGGAAGGTGATGTACTCTAAAGCTATGTCCATGCAGAAAATGAACCAGAGCCGGACAGAAGTCAGACAGTGAGACCCTCGGGGCATATACAAAATATATTTAAATAAAAAATTGGGTAGGCCAGCCGAATAGTGCTGAGGCTGGGAACCATTTGTTATGCTGTCACCCCAGGTTAATGTCCTGAGCTTGGGTAACTGTTGCCAACCAGCAGCAACTTGTAGTATCAAATTGGACTCCCCCAGCCTCCCAGAGGAGGCCAGGTTGCCCTCTCCATATCTAACCCTTGTTCCCCAGTGTACAGAGCAAGTAGAGCACCATGCTGAGTGGATGGCACTGTCTGACTCAACATCCACATGCCACTGTGTGCATGAGCTTACAGCCCCTGCTGGCAGTGTCACCGGGGCTGGGCAGGGAGGAAAAACCAGAAGTAAAAAAAACAATCAGCCATAGGAAGTGGACCCAGTGCTGCGCCACCTGAACTGGATCCTACTCTGCAGAGTGAAGACAGTCGAAAGCCTTGTGATAGAAGCAGGAACAAGCCAAACATGTACCAGATAGGTTGAAGTTGCAGCCTGTGCAGAAATAACCTTTCCCCTTGCTAGTGTGTCCAGAGTGATTCACCTACCCTGTAGAAATATAGAAACGTAGAGTTTGTCGGCAGATCATCCTTGGCGATGGTATCCTCTGTTTGTGCCTTAGCTGCCCTCACCCTCCTGCATGCCTCACTTTATCTAGATATACCTCCCTATCCCCCTCTGCCTGGGTCTTCTTGTACTTCCTATAAGCTGTTTTTTTTTTTCCTTACAGCCTTAGCTACCTCCTTTGAGAACCATAGTGGCCTCTTCCTCCTCCTCCTCCTGCTGTTGCTTACTTCCATCATTAGCTTGCCATTGCCTTTAGTTATTTCTTCTTTGATCTTTTTTTCACTGTGCCTGTACTACCTCTCTCCAACCACCCCCCTTCAAGGGATTTACAGAAGCAGTCACCCATTTCTTTAAAATCTTCCCTCCTGAAGTCCAGGACCCTCGTCTTAGTGTGTTTTGTCTCTTACCCAGTCCTTATGCCAAAACCATACAGTATAGTGATCACTTGTATCCAGGGGGCTACCCACTGTGATGTCTGCAGTGTTGTCTTTGTTTTAAGTACCAGGTCCAGCACTGCCCTGTCTTTAGTGGGTTCTGTAACCAGCTGCCTGATGAACGCCCCCTGGAGGGAGTTGAGGATGGCCCTGTTTCTTGATGTAGCTGCTGCTAGAATGCTCCAGTCTACGTCCGGCAGATTAAAGTCCCCCATAATCAATACCTCCCCTTTGCTTGCCATTCTGCCAGCGGTCTCCCCCAAAACCTCATCATAACTCCTCCCCTGCATTGATGGCATGTACACCGCCGCCACGTGACTAAAGGCTCCGTAACCTGACTAGAGCCAGTGGTTTTCTGTTTTTGTTAAAAATGGCCATTTGGCAATATTGCTAAATACATTTTTTCTGCCTCCCCCTCCAATTTAGGGCCAATCGTATGTTTTGTACAAACATTTGGTTTAAAATTGTGGGATGCTGCCCAACAAGCTGGTGAAAATGAGGTTTTTAATGAAAACTTGACTCCCTAGTGCTGGTTTGAAAATGGCAACTTTCATTTTTTATTGTGTTTCCTGTTAAAAACAGAAAATAATTTTCCCTTCCTGACCCAAAGAACCTCCAGCTGATCTTTCTCCTCCTGATGTCCCTGTAGCCTTTATGCCTTCCCTCACATATAAAACAACCCCCCCCCCAACCTTCCCTCCCTGTTTTGTCCTTCCGGGACATGGTGAATCTTGGAATGGCCACATCCAGCTGTGGTTGTCTGTGCACCATGGTTCTGTTATGGCCTCCAGATCCAGGTCTGTCTCTGCAATGGTTGCCTCAAGGTCAGGAATTTTATTTCCTAGGCTCCTTGCACTGGTACACATGTCTCTCCATTCCTTTTTCTCCCCTTCCCCCTACACTGCCCTTCCCGATTCCATCCTTTACCCTTGCTTTGTCTCTGGTGCTGTCCCCCACCTTTTCATCTTTCTTTCTACCCTCCTTAGATCTACTTTCGGCCTTAGATCTGCCTTCCGACTCTCCCGTCCTTCCCCCTTGTTTCTACACCCTACCTGTATGTCTGGGGAATTTATTTCCCCTGAGCTTCTCCTCTCTGCTGCTCCATTTTCTGGTGGGGGGATTCACTGCCTTCCTAGCCCCCCCCCCAGCTAGTTTAAATGCACGTCAAAGTAGCATTTAGACCCCCCCCCATCCTATAACAATATGAGAAGGAAAGGGTAATGTAAAAATACTCCTGACAAATGGTGGCTACTGAAATATGAAATTTGGATTGGTTTCTGACCCAGTATGCTCCTGTTGTGACCCACGTTTTCTTTACATCAGCGCTCTGATTTGATTCAGGTTTTAAACGCCATTGTAGTGTCGCTGGATGGAGGGACAATGGGTGGTCTGTGCTTGTCAGGGATGAGGGTCACCAGATACACCTAGAAGTGGATGGCATTAACGTCTATAAAAAAAAAATTGGTGTGCTGCAATGCACGCTGACAACTGAAAATAAAGTGAGAATTAAAATGTCGACTATTAAAGATTCATGGATGATCCACAGAGAATAAACTAACTGTACTTGCTTTTGTCTTCATAGATCATTCTTCAAGAAGACTCAGTAGTTGAAACATTTTTATTAATGGCTATTTACCCTCTCGATGGCTGTGCACATAACTTTTAACCCCCTTGATGGCTATGTACATAGATAGCTTTTTACCCCATCAATGGCTGTGCACATAAATAGCATTTTACCCCATTGATGGCTCTACATATCGTGCCCCAGTGGGGATCTCATAACCCTAATATGTACTCAGCCAGTGACACACCTCCCCCATCCCTGTGGCTAGGCCTTTGAGAGAGTCTTCCATCCAGTGTCCACATCCAGTTAGGTAGAGTAAGGCACAGAACCTGAGAGTGCCAAAGGCTATCATACTGGTAGCTGGTGGTCGTTTTTCCTGTTGCGTGTCCCAGCCACAACCCAGTGACGCTATGGCCTTCAGCGTCTCCATGGCAACCTTGTGGAAGAGGTGGGGATGCATACATCCAACTTGTTCCGGGGCCCACCACAGGGGTTGTTGTGGGAGCGGGAAGGTAGTGCCTCGCTCCCTGAGTCAACACGTGTGTATATTTAAATAAGGTGCATTTCTGTTTTGTTTCTTGCTGTGCATGCCCCCTTCCTGTTTTCAGTGCCTGACTTCATCCGGAGGTCCCAGGGCACAACCCAACTGGCTCTCACCGTCCTCAGACACAGTCCTCCATATAGCCGTGGCATACCCTCCAGCCCCATTCAGTCTGGATTGGGGTGCGGGGATGTACCCCCATGAGCTCAGTGTTCTGTCAGTAGGTGTTCCGAGGAGGCGAGGCTGGACCCAGATATACCAGGTTTCTTCATTGTGGGCACTGAGGCAGCTTTTTTTGTTGTCTCCCTACCCCCATAGGACATCGTAGTTAGATTGTCGAAAGGCTTACACACGCGATGCCCTGATGTCAGTGACATCCATCCCTCCTGCCAGTCCTCCTGCTGCACTGCCACCTTTGGTCACCCAGATGGCAGTACTGCGGTGGAGGACAGAACTCTCCCTCCACAGAGGAGAGCACCATCTAGGATTCTCAATCCTTCTCCACTCCCACGCCCCTGGCTGGCCCTTGACAACTTAGGTATCTTATTTTTATCATAGTATCATAGTAAAAGCCAGCAGTAGGCCCTATGTTCTGTCGTGTCTGCTCTGAAGCTAGCCCCCTACTGGGCGCTCACTCCTCCACCCCTCCCCGGCCTCAGCTTCCCCCTGTACCTGTCCCAACCCTTCTTGAATTCTTCCACTGTGGTCCCTTCCGCCAGACTCCTGGGCAGTGCATTCCATGGTTCCACCACCCTCTCTGTGAAGAAGTGTCTCCTACGCCCCCCCATTCCCCCTCCTTTCCAGCTTCCACTTGTGCCTCCTGGTAGTTCCCCCCTTCTTAAGCCTGAACACTTCCCTGGCTCCACCCTTATTTATCTCCTTTACATAATTGAAAGTCTCTATCATGTCCCCTCTGTCCCTCCTCTCCTCCAATGCATACATCCTGTCTCTCCTCATAGGTCCTACCCTCCATGCCCTGAATCATCATGGTCGCCCTCCTCTGGACCCTCTCCAGCAGCGCTATGTCCCTCTTAAGGTGGCGTCTCCAGAACTGCACACAGTACTCAAGATGCAGCCTAACCGGAACATTATACAGAGGGAGGATCACCTCCCCTCCCTCCCTCCTCCTGGAGGTAATCCCCTTTGTTAAGCAGCCCAGTATCCTGTTTTCTTTTGCAGCAGCTCTTCGACAATTCTCTGTGTTATTCATTTTGCTGTCCACCACTATCCCCAAGTCCCTCTCACCCGATGAGACTTGCAGTGTGGTCCCCCCCAGGGTGTATGCATGTCCTGGGTTTCTGACCCCCAGATGCAGCACCTTACATTTCCCTGCATTGAACTTCAACCTCCACTCCCTTGCTCTCCCCCCAGGGTATCCAGATCCCCCTGCAGGGCCTCTCTCTCCCTCCCCTCCTGACTCCTCTGTCAGCGCTCCCAATTTTGAGTCATCCGCAGAGAGACTGAACCTACTCCTAACACCTAACTGTGTAGTTTTCTCTCAACACATCCAGTGACCATCGAATCAGTCAGAAGCTACTAGATACATTAAACAAATTTGTGTTTGCCTCCATAGGACTTCTCATATGTGTATAAACCGCAACAGGTCAGTCCCTTTGTGGGCTCCTCCATGTTTGCTCCCCTTAAGACGCTGCCCAGCCAGTGCCTGCCCTCCCTGAAGATCCCCGAGTCTTGCATCTATCGTCCGTCATGGTCCATTCCTCCAAAAATTGAGCAGCTGCCTATTCCCTCTGCAGCTCCCTTCATCCGAGACGGATACACGTAAGTACTCGAGTGAAACTTGTTTAGAGCAAGAGATTATCGAAAATGTATCACTTTTGTTGTTAAAATGTTTCTTTTGTATAGTAATTTTACGCAAGCTGTATCTTAGAGTGGAGAACAAAGCAATGAATATGATGCCAGTCATAAAGGGATTGTATGCTTACAAATATGGCAGTGGTTACATTCCAGCACTTGCTTACTTACTTACTTACTGTCACGAACAGTATCTCGCTTATTGTTCTCCAACACTCTGGCATGCAAGTCTGCCAAAATGATGATGCTGTTGGTTGAGATGTGTATGATGCCATTAAAGATGCAACATTTCGCTGACATTATGTAGTAAGGAAGGCTGCTCGGAGTCCACTACAGTGCCACCGGCATAAACAGTACAGTTTAACAGCAAACATGCCAGGCACCCAAATGTCCACAGAGGCATAATCACTCCAGAGTTGTGTGCCAAAATGTTTTCTGTTATCAGGGTGCAAAATGATAATGTAAGCGGCAAAAAACAAACAACTGGTATCCCCAGTAACTCCCATTTTTTTGTGCAGCTTACGGCACTTTGTGTGTGGCCACACCTTGGTGGTAACAGCCAAAATGTAAAACGTCATCTTAATGGTGCCCCCCCCACCGGATTGAAGACTAAAGATTTTAGTGGACAAACCTCCTGTAACCGTGGCCCTGTCAAGTATTTCAGATGACTGGCATCTAAAATGTAGTGGCCCCTATTGATTTTTGAGTGGCTGTTGGGTTTTCTACACCCTGGATGAAGTGCTTTGTGGTTTATAACAAAATTAAATGAAATATTTCTATGAAAAATTATTTTTGATAATGTTTTTTAAAGAATATTTTTTTCCTGCCATGCAGTAATGCGCCTAGTGTTGGGAGCCTGGGCGATCAAGACTACATTCAGATGAACACTCCTCAGATGAGCACACCAGTAGCTGCCAACAGCGCTGCACCAGCCAGCAACAGTGGGGCAGGGGTACTGCCCTCCCCAGCCACCCCCCGATTCTCTGTCCCTACGCCTCGCACCCCCAGGACGCCAAGGACTCCTCGAGGTGGGGGAACTGCCAGTGGTCAGGGTTCCGTGAAGTATGACAGTACAGATCTGTGCTCACCAGCATCCACGCCTTCCACCACTCGGCCACTGAACTCCGTGGAGCCAGCTACCATCCTGTCAATCCCAGAAGCCCACAGCCTCTATGTCACTCTTATTCTTTCTGATTCGGTTATGAACATCTTCAAGGACCGGAATTTTGACAGCTGCTGCATCTGCGCTTGCAACATGAATATCAAAGGAGCTGATGTTGGTTTGTACATCCCAGATTCTTCCAAGGAGGACCAGTACCGATGTACGTGTGGCTTCAGTGCTATTGTGAATCGCAGGCTAGGCTACAGCTCTGGCCTCTTCCTTGAGGACGAGATGGATATTTTTGGCTGGGGCTCTGAAATTGGCCAGCTAGCAGAAAGGCAGTTGACGATATGTAGGACATCTGCACTCCCTCTGACCAACGATGGGCCCAAGAGAATACAGGATCCACCAGCAAGCCTGCTCATCCTACTGCAAGAGCAGTGCACCCGACCTTTTACCTCTCTGAGTTCCACAGAATACATCGCAGCCAACCAGAGAACTGCTCTCCTAGGTGTGAACTGGGGTTCTGACAAGCTGCTTGCCGATGGCAGTGACTCCTGCACTGAGTGCTTCAATGCCCTGGAGCAGGGTCGGCAGTATGTGGACAATGCTTCTGGTGGAAAAGTGGATGAAGCCCTACTAAGAAGTACAGCTTTACACCCTTGGCCTCACAGCAATGGTGAGTTTTCTCGCTCCTGTAGCGATGTGTCAAAACCCAGTGAGACATTTTCAAGGAGATGAATAGGGAAAATAAGAAAAGCAGGGGGCCGGGTGTGTGTGCTCTGAAGGGGTTGAGTAAAACAAGTAGAAACATCTGTGTATACTCGGGCCTTGTAGTCATCTTCTCTCTGTCTCATGCTGTTTTTCCAGACCAACAAGGAAACGGGCATTACATTAGCCTTGTAGTCCATTATTTCTAGGTCATGTGCATCTAGACTGGGAGTCATTACACCTTACAGATGATAGGAGACCATTTTAAATATCTATTTAGACTCCCTCTTGTATCTTTCATTCAGTAATATTCACTATTCTGCCAGGTTTGGGGTGTTTGTTTTGTTTTTTCCTCCTTCCATCCCACCCAGCCGCCACTCCCTCAGGTGGGCAGGCCTCTTCCCCTACCGCTCCCTCGATCTGCTGACCGTCTGCCCGCTGTCCTGCCTGTCCTAGCATATCCCTTCGCTGGGGGGCCCCCCTACCTCATGGGCAGCAACTGGGAGGGAAGATCAAGGTGCTCATGGCACTACTTCGTGATCTTTGAGTGGTGGCGCCGTAGACATCGGGCTTTCTGCCGGGAGGCGGGCTATCGTTATCCAACGGCGCCGGTGGCCTTTTCCTTGTTTTTGTGAGTTCCGCCTCCATAGCAGCATGCCGCTGCACCTCGTGGTTGCGCAGCGCGGTGGTCACCCACGCCACAAAGCACAAGGGCCAAGTCTTGCCATGAGGGTCCGCCAAAGGGCAATGCCTCCATGACCCACCCTCCCGGGAGCACAGTATCCAAAGGACGCTCTTTGAACCCTCCCTACTGGCCTCTGCTACCGACGTCCCGGGCTCAGGCGCAAACCTGGGTCACCAGCATGCCAGGCGATCCCTTGTCGCCTGGCGCCACGAAGCTGGCAGCATTGGGTATTGTTTTAATGCCAACAGCAGTGCCTTGGGTTCATGCACTGTATATCATTCATCACTTTCTGGTCTGCCTTGCATTCTGTGATGTCAGCTGTCCCACTGCTGTCACATTGAGTAGTTAGCATAGCATACTAACATGGAATTCAAGGGAAGCCAAGTGTAAACATGGTGGAGGTAAAAACTCACATAACATCCTAGCAGTGAATAAAATATTAAATACCCTTTTTCTGAAGGAAAAAAGTAGTTGGTTGACTATGACTGAAAAATAAACAAACAAGGAATCCTTCTAGATATTTACAATGATTTCCTTTAAGGAATCATGAGCCCCCATACAGTTTGACTTTAAAGGAACATATTCAGGGCCAGTGGCCATCATAGTTTGAAAGCCCATGAAAAGCTCTTTCAAACGAGGTATTGGGCTCATCTATAGCCAGACGCCCTCCAGAGATATACAGTAGATGACTGAATCCGTTCAACAGTATAACTGCACAGCAGTCATTTGTAGAACATTGTAACATCAAGAACAAACTGTGTTTGACTCAGTGTAGTTTGGCACAGCTTGTGCCTCGATGACATCACAATGTTCTACAAATGGCTGCAGTCCAGTATTAATATTGTACAGACTCAGCCATCTAGATCCCTGAAGTGCTTCCAGCAACATGTGAGCCGCTCAGTCCTCGTTTGACAGAGCTTTTCATTGGCTTCAAACCTATATGGCCACTGGGCATGAATGTGACCCTTTCAGCACAGAACATAACTGTGTTTAGTTTTTTTTTGTTAAATATATTACAGAAATTCTGTAGAAATAGCATATGTGTCATGTTGGTGTAATTTCCGCTCATGAGTTATATTCCTGTAAATTATGAATACTTTGCATGTTACACACATATACTATGCGTATCTATAACATGTTTGAGCTTTTTATGCATATTCTGAGTGGAATAACATACCCCAGGGTGTGCAGTGCACTGTAATAACCACTTGTGTGGCTGCAGAATCACCACACCCCCATTTGTGTGTCATTCCTTTCATTTGTGTACAGCAAACCTGTGGTGAATATACTTGCACATTGATCCCTTTGAATACAAGAGGATGCCTCTCAACTGCGCTGTGTTGGGTAAAATAAATTGTAGAAGTTTAAGGCTGTTCCAGGACAGAAAGTGGGAGAAATTGCTGTTTTGTTAAAACCCCTCCAAACTGCATTCTAGTGCATTGAGTAAAGGGTAAATGCATCATATTAGGGAGAAACAATGCCCCTATACCCTCCTAGATTTCTTGCTTCTAACCAAAAGCTTGTGTGTTCTTTCATTGATGTTTTTCTAGTTCTGTTCGAGGCATTTTTGTTTTTAGATGTGACAGCAGTTCCAGATCTTCCAGGAATCAGTCTTCATCATTGATTCCCACAAGTGGGTATGAACTGAAGGCTTTAGGACCCAACAAGAGCCAGAACTTTTCAGAGAGCTGGCGCTGAGGTAAGCAGCATGCATGTACGGCACCACGAGACATAGCATGTAGGCACATGCTTACCTCGGCACCAGTCCTCAACCACCGCCGAGTGCGTATAAGAGTTTGCCACTCATCCGCTGGAAGTCAGAACTTCATGTTTGTACGGCAGCAGCATTCAGTTCTTCTCAGTTTTCATGTTTAAAGCTAGAATCTTATTTTGTGTCAATTTAATATTTTTTTTTCGTCACAAATAATTTCAGTTTCTTCTCAGCCCTACCAAACATCAACGGTCGAAGGCCGTAGAGTACAGTGGGGACCATGAAGAGACAGGCTGCTTTGGCAGTGGGGCCATGTCCACTCCACTTTCCCCCCTCAGGGAAGGTTTCTGACTATGGGTGGTCCAGTGCCTGGGGGGAAGGACAGTCCTCACACAAGCACAAAAAGAAGCGGTTCTGATCTGATTCACATTCTGCGTTGGAAGTCTGAACACCACTCAGCCTTGACTTCCTCCTGTTCCCATTGGAAGAAATGGCACTAGTTGAGATCACACTCTGTGAGACCTGCCACAAAATCTCTGGTCTCTAGGAGCCGGAGGCCCTCAGCTTTACCCTCATTGTCACCAAGGGCCTCTGCTTCTGTCTGAAACTGTGGACTCCAGTGGGTAGCCCTTGTGGAGCAATGGGCGCAATGCTGGGCGTGTATGCCTCCACCAGTAGAGACAGTCCCTGGTCTTTTGGGGTCGGTGGAACAGTAAACAATGACTGGGACCTTCAAGACAGAGCGTTTAGCTCTGGCAACAGCCTCTGGGGCCTTGCTGGTTACTGCGCTGCTCTCTGTCTTGTCTCATTAGCCACCTCCTCATCCTGCGTAGGGGTAATTGCCGTCACTTCAGTGCCAGTTGGGTCATCTACCCTGGTTCTGGTGCTAGGTTTGGTGCTGAGTTTAGGCTCTTTGGGTGCCAAATCCAGTTCCAGTTCTGGCACTGCTCTTGGTGCTGGCCTGTCATCTTTTGGGGCCGGTGTCTCCAGTGCTGGCGTTAGCCACGTTTTGGACTGATGGGCCTGCGATCTCAGTCCATCTGTTACTCCCCTTCAGGGATGGGTATAGAGGGGGTGAGTCGGACCCCAACTTCCTCATTTCTGAAGGTGGCAATGATGGTGCTTTCTTTAGGCTAGATAGCTCGGACTCTGCCCCTGTATCTGTGTCTTAGGAGGATCTAATTTTCCAGACTTTGCTCAGAAATATGCACCCGGCACTTAATTTTGAGCCTATAACCATTGACCAGCGTAAATGTCTTTGTTTGGAATGGCTTAACATTTCCATTATGCTGGTCAGTCTAGTTCCTTCTATTCCTCACGCATTTGAGACCCTGTCTGATGTGGTCTGGAGTAGACATGCTTCAGTGGTGGCTGTGTGCAAGCAAGCTGACAGGAACTATACTGTTCCTAAAAATAAACCAGTGTATGTTTCTCAGCCTGTAGCTGATGCCATTGTTATTCTCACCAAAAATGACAAGGCCATTGTTCCTCAGGAGGTCACTGCGCACCCTGTTTAACAGGCAGTTATGTAAGACTGACACTACAGGCAAGCGTGCCTTTGCCTCAGCTACCCTAGACTTGAGGATTGTCAGCTACCAAGGGCATTTTTTCGAAGTACAAGTATTGCTTCTGGAGCAGGCTTAAGTCACTGGCAGAGTCTCTGCCAGACACAGAGATTAAAGAAGATGATCTTCCTTGGGGGTATCTCAGTCATCAGGTTACACCGTAAGAACCTTCACCATTGGTGAAGGGGGATCCTCAGGGAAGAATTTCATCAGTACAACTGGGGCCACCCATGCCATCGACATCCGCTGATGTCAGCAACCCTATATAGGCCTGGACGGCCCCGCTCCCTCCTCAGTTATTTCCCGCCATCGACTTGCAAGCACAGTCCAGACTTTGCTCAGAAATATGCACCCGGCACTTAATTTTGAGCCTATAACCATTGACCAGCGTAAATGTCTTTGTTTGGAATGGCTTAACATTTCCATTATGCTGGGCAAAAACAGGAAAGGGACCTGGGGGTAATCATATCAGATGACCTTAAGGTTAGCAAGCAATGTGAGAAGGCAGTAGGGAGGGCCGGGGGTATACTGGGATGTATAGGGAGAGGCATCAGCAGCAGAAAACAGGAAGTTGTTATCCCTCTGTACAGACAGTTGGTGAGACCCCATCTGGAATACTGTGTCCAGTTCTGGAGACCCCATCTCCATAAGGACATAGACAGGATAGAGGCAGTCAGAGGAGGGCAACTAAAATGGTGCAGGGTCTGCAAGAGAAGCCATATGAGGAGAGACTAAAGGAGCTTAATATGTATACCCTTGAGGAAAGAAGGAGAGGGGGACATGATAGAAACTTTCAAGTACCTCAAGGGAATCAACAAAGTACAAGAGGTAGCATCTTTCAGAAAAGAGACTTGCAAGAACAAGGGGACACAATTTAAAGATAGAAGGAGGGCGGTTCAGGGCAATGTGAGAGTATTATTTCACAGAGGAGTAGTGGATGCATGGAACAGCCTTCCTGAGGAAGTTGTGGAGTCTAAAACTGTGGGAGAATTCAAGAATGCATGGGACAGACATAAGGCAATTCTTGTGGGGGCAGGAAGATATAGGCTGTTGGTTAAATAGGATCTGACCTCTCGTGTAGGTAGGGAAATAGGCAGACTAGATGGGCCTAGCGGTCCTTATCTGCCGTCAAAGTCTATGTTTCTATGTTTCAGTCTCCGCAAAACCTTCCTCACAGTGTTCGTGCCTTTTTTGGCCTATGGACGTTTTTTTCCTCTGTCCCTTACCAAAATCTCTATTTGGAGATTTCTTCTTTTTGTTTATGTTGCGAGTTAATCCTCCTTCTTCTCTTCTCTGTCACTGCGGAAAGAAGACTGCCTCTACAAACACTCTGTTTGTGTCTGCTGTCTTGGGCCTGACCACAACGTCTCCAACTGTGAGCTCTGAAAGAAGTTTGATAATAGAACCCTCAGGCGATACAAAAAGGCTCTGAAAAAATTCATGGAACAACAGGTAGCCAGCTCTGGGCAGGGGTTCACCGGGGCCCCAGTCGCCCACTGGATCTTCGAGCTCCCAGGTCTCCAAGGCCCGAGACAAGTCCTCAGGAGAAAGTCATAAAAAGTATTGGGATCGCGACCGCTCCCCCGGAGGTGATCCTGTTCCCCATCGGCCTCTCCTTCCAGGGGGGGCTCTTTGTCGATGGCGGTTGTTTCGATGAAGAGACCAGCTATCCAGGTCTCTGTTCCTACCAGACCCATACCGACAGCTTTTCTGCACGACTCTCAGGGTGCTTGGCCATTGACCTCTAGGTCGTTGGCCCTTCCTCTGTTGACGACAGGCACATCATCGACGACAACTCCGTCGAGGCTTGCTCCTTCTTCTCCCAGGGCTACAGGCTCATCGGGCTCCCAGGTTGGAGGGTCATCAGCTCCTGTGCCATCGAAGCCCCCTCTGTCGACATCCACTATGGACCTGAATTAAGTACCAGTCAAATTCACAAATTTACTTATTCAGCAGCTGGGTGCCTTCAATAGGTCCTCTTTGCTGGCACCGCCAGTGACACCTGTTTGTCGACCCCAGGAGGCTCCCCGCAGCCAGCGCATCTGATGCCAGACCCAGACGAGGAGGTCGATGTCAAGGAGGAGTTTCATCCTGATCTGATCCTCTCTGATGACATACAGTATGAAGAGGAAGAGGAAAAAATCCTCATCTCAGATAAGTCCACTGCCTCCTCGGTCAGTGAGGACTCTGTCAAGCATACTCCAAGGTCTCCTCCTGAGAATGCCACCTTTTTTAATGTCACGAAGCAATTGCCTGCCACAATGGGATTTCAGACTGAGGAGGAGGAGGAGGATGTCACCAGGAAAGACCTGGTGGACTTCCTGGAGGTTCCTCAATCTCCCCCTAAGATCATTCCTCCTATGCTTCCAGCATTGAAGAATGCCTCTACAGCAGCCTGGCACAGACCAGACATGGTGCCAGCTATGCCATGTAGGGCAGACAGACTTTATAATGCCCCTCAGGACCTTCCTTATTTTGCTGCCCAGGCCAAAACTGACTCTGTGGTCATCAAGGCAACCCATGACAGATCTAAGCACCTTAGCTCCTTTCCCCCAGACAAGGAATCCTGCAGGATTAACCTCTGGGGCAAACGGGTTTACACCTCCTCCACTATGGGCCTGAGGATTGTAAACTATCTGTCACACATGGTTAAATTCCCAGAATGCCAACTAGAGAAAGGGCAACCACCGCTCAGGCCCTTCCTGATGGCTTCCAGAAGCAGGAATTGCTTCAGTGCTTGCAAACTGCACAGGATGTTAGCAAACATCACTTCGGGGCCCTGTACGATATGGCCGATATAGTGGTCAGGGCAGCTGCCACTGGCATATGCCTTCGTAGGCACTCCTGGCTTAGAGTCTCTGGATTTGCAGCCAATGTGCAAATCAAGGTGCTTAACGCCCCTTTCAGTGGCACCAGGCTCTTTAGCCCTGATGTCCAGGACCTCATAAATGATCTGCAGGCCTCTAACACAGCCATTAACTCTGTCCATTCTCTCTAGCACGCTCAGCCACAAGGTAGAGGACAGTCTTCTTTTCATAGACAGGCCAGTTGACCAGGCTTAGCCCCCCCATACCCAGGGTAAGCGCAGACCTCAGGCTTCCTTGCCGCCTCCTCCAATGCCGGAGTGGCGGCCAAGCACTCCAGAAATGACGGACCAGCCTCTACAGCTGGTCCCTCCTCAGCTTGACTCCTTGCCAGACCCCGCCCCCCCCGGGTGATTGAAGGCCGGTTCTTCCTCCATCTGAATCAGTGGAGAACCATAACTTCAGATGCATGGATCCTACAGATCATAGAGACGGGTCATACCCTGGAGCTGATCCATTGGCCTCCAGATAAGCCTTCCCACCCTCCAACTATCCCCCGGCTCACTTGTCTGTTCTCTGGGAGGAAGTACAGTCTCTTCTGTGTAAGCAGGCAATTGAATTGGTGCCAAGGCGACAGAGAAATCAAGGGTTTTATTCAGGTTTATCCTGGTCCCCAAAAAGTCTGGAGATCTGAGACCCATTTTAGATCTAAAGGACCTCAATCTCTTTATCCAGTACAGAAAGGTCCGGCTGGTAACTTTGCCAGGCCTGATGCCTCTCCTCAAGACCGGGGACTGGCTCTGTTCACTGGACATGCAGGATGCTTACCTGCACATCTTGGTCTTTCCTGCTCACAGGACGTTTTTTCATTTTGCCTTCCAGGGTGAGCACTACCAGTTCAAAGAGCTGCCCTTTGGCTTGTCCTCTGCCCCACATGCCTTTACCAAGTGCTTAGCCATGGTAGCAGCAGCTCTCTGAAGAGAGGGACTGTATGTCTTTCCTTACCTGGATGATTAGCTTCTCAAGGCCCCGTCCAGGGAACAGCTTTTACTGACTCTGGAGCACACTCTCCAGCTCTTCCAATCTCTGGGCATTACCATCAACCTGCCCAAGTTGGTTCTCTTACTGTCCCAAAGACTGCAGTACATGGGGCGGTTCTGGATTCCGAGCAGGGGAAGGCCTTCCTACTCCAAAACAGGCCGGAGTGCCTTATGGCCCAAGCTCAGGAAGTCGTTCAGAGCCAGTACATTCCTGCCAGGCTGTACCTTAGGTTGTTGGGTCTAATGGCAGCAGCCATTCCCACCATTCCACTGGTCAGACATCACATGTGCACCCTTCAGTGGACCCTCAAGAGTGCAGTGGGACCAGCGCACGGATGAGTTTGACCAACAAGTCTTGGTCTCCTCCCCAGTTTGCAGGGTACTGCAATCGTGGATGGACCCCTTGAATCTTCTTCAAGGGGTTCCCTTCTAGATTTCTTCCCTGCATCAGATTCTAACCACGCATGCTTCGGCTCTGGGCTGGGGAGCACACCTGGTCCCCATGGGAAGCAACCCTGCATATCAATGTCCTGAAGATAAGACTGAGCGGTGCTCTGTGCCATGCAGGCATTTCAGGAACACCTTGCTCCAGGCCAGTTGCTGATGCAGTCGGACAATCTGAGTGTCGTCTACTACATCAACAAGCAAGGTGGGACTCGCTCATACTCCCTTTGCAGGGAGACCATGAGAGTGTGGTATTGGGCACTGGAGCACAGTCTGACTCTCGCTGCGGTCCACATGCCAGGCGTTCTAAACACCCTAGCGGACCATCTCAGCAGGATTCAGTCCAGCATGCATGAATAGGAGCTTCTCTCATCTGTAGCAGAAGATGTGTTCAACAGATGGGGTCGTCCAGAGTTGGACCTTTTTGCGTCCCCACGCAATGCAAAACTGCCCATTTCCGCTCGCTGGATCCAAGGCCTGGCGTTTTCTGGCGAGACGCATTATCCCGCTCTATGAGTAATAATGAATAAAGAAGGTGAGGGTTTATATACGTCTCACCACTGCCACCGTGCCCTGACGCTTCGTGTCAGAAACCCTTCCTCAGGGGGCGTAGTGTGAGAAGAACACATGACAGATTGTACCTGTAATTCATGATTATTCCTTACCCAGCATGAATCATCATTTTAAACTTTTATACAAAATTTTTTTCTCAGTAAATAAAAATCTTTTTGTTCAAAGTAAAGGTCTTTAAGTTGTTGTAGTCTCATTTACATTATAGTTTTCAAGAGCTTAATATTCAAAAAAGACTCTTAATTACGAAGGGTTTCTGACCCTCACCTTCATTATTTTGCTAATAAAGCACTTATTTTGGATTTGAATGCTGAGTGGAGTCATTATATGCTTGGAGTGCAAGTACTTGGACTTGTTTATTGTGGGTTGGCTACCCTTAACTGCACCCCTCCCAACCTGGGCTGTTCGCGGTTCAACATTTGGAACTTACATTATGGAGTGCAAGACTGTGCAAACCCATTCCATGCAGTGCATTCTTAGTTTAATAACCTCCTCTGTGTTCACAGTGCCCCGACACACCTGCACATGAGGACAACTCGGTGGATGCTCAGTGCAGTGTTCACAGGCATCACACCCTCAGACTTACACTCTTCAGGTGAACGTGTAAATGCCTTTACAGAGCCTTTTTTGGCAAAGCGCTGGGGCAGTTACACTTCCATTTGTTGACTGGATCCCTTCTCGGTCTTGTACTGCTGCAGTTGTCATAGCCTTGGCAGTAAATCACATTCTAAAGCTACTTTGCTTCCGAGTTTGGTTTCATAGTGTTGTAAGTTGTAGTGTAGCTATTCTCACAAACCTTGATTTTGACTTGCAGGGGCTAGCCCCCAACCCCTCAACTATGCCACCCATTTTTCACTGTCACTTGGTAACTACCTGGTTGTTGTACAGTAAAGTAATGTTGGGTTATGCTGCACCTCCTCAGTAAAAAAGGTACAGAGTTGGTTGAGGGCTGGTGCCAAGGTAAGTATGCACCCACATGCTATGTCTCACAGTACCTCGCCTGTGCATTGCTTACCTTGGCACCAGCACTCTGAAAAGTTCTGGCTCCCACGAGTTCCTAGTGCCTCCAGCTCAGACCCAATAGTGTGAATCATTGGTGAAGATAGTCCTAGAAGATCAGGAATTACGGTGCATATGTAATTTTCATTTTTCCTTGCGACTCCCAAGACTTTAGTTGCCATTTGGGGGCTGGGAGGATGGGAGTGGGATGATACTGCAGTTGATCAGATCCAGGACCAAACCAGCATCAGAGAAGCTTCTGCCCTTAAACACCCAACAGCCTGCCCTGCTCCAAGTAGAGCTGTTAAATTGGGAGAAAATGTAACATCTGTCTGCTGAAATAGAATAAGAAGAATGCAGACTCTAAAACTTGCAGTTGTTGGCACTGCCCACCACCATCCTGGCATTGTACCCCACACACGCTTTACAGATGTGTACTGCTGACCAGTGGCTCACCTGTAAGGTACATTTACATATCGAGAGTGGAGGAGGCTCATGCTAACATTAAAAGATGAGGCAGGTGGTACCACCAGCTCCAGGTTCCAGAGTCCTCGTTTTTTAAATTCTGTTTCTTTTTTTTCTTTAAGGGGACGTATACTACTGCTGGCGGTAAAGTTTAGGGCCATGAGGTCCTTATTAGCATGTAGAGACAAAGCAAGCATTTTTTTTTTCAAATTTACTTTTGGTGTTTTTAATTTAAATCTCTCTTGCCTGCCATCACTGTCTAAATATGGCCTTATAAGTGCCTATGGCTGACGACAGTGATGATCTTAGCCAGGTTTAAGTTAGTGAAGGGGTTAGGAAAGATGAGACTCGCTCACCAAAGCAGAATGTAGTGCTTGAATATTATTAATAAATTCATATATAAACCACATTTGCTAAGTTTACACATGAAGCCTGCCATGAAACAGTACTGACGTTTCGAGGACAAAGCCTCTTGCAGTGGCAATTGTAAAAATTCACAAACACAGACAAAACAAAATTAGTACATTCAAGTACAGATTTTTCTCACCGTTACTAACACTGAAAGCTATAATAAAATCAATGTTCCTAATGTATCACTGATAGAAGGGCCGCTTAAAAAGGCACGATTTCTGTACCAAATGTCCACATATATGCAAGCAATTAACAGAAGACAGCGTCTGTTCAGCTAAATATTGGCTACCCATTGCAGGTCAAACAACCAAACAACTAATAGTGCTACTTACAAGACAGTTTACCATAGCTGACTTGGGTTTCTTGCTTTATGTTCATAAAAGTCAGAATAAATTCTCAAGCTGTGAGATATATATTAATATCAAAGGAAAGTATATATAAATAAATCACATTGTACAGTGCTGAAGCACAGTCATGTACAAATAAATCAAATACATTTCTTGCCAACTGAAAAGCTGTGTTGTTGATATACAGTAGACACCAAAGAGCTGTGTAGCTAATAAAAGTATAAAATACTTAGTAAAAGATGCATGTTGTACCTTTAAAGTTATTTGTAATCTCCTGATCTTACTTCGAGAGGAAGCTTTTGCAACAGGTAACACATATAGGACTGACGCCACCTGGCGGCGGTTCATCTCAAATTCTTCTCTAGCAATACCAAGGGGGGAACGCCCCCACTGACGTCCGCTCCACCCCCGATGTCCCCCATATACAGGAGGCTTGGTCTCCACGTGCTCCAGTTCTTTCCCGCTGTCGGCACGGGTTAGTTCACGATTGGCTATCGTTTGTTATTACCGACTGCTCTTGTTAATTCTCAGTTTCTTCAAAAAATGTTTTCCTCTTATGTCAACTCCTTCGAAGGGGCACCCTAACAAGTGCTCCTGTGGGCGTCAGATCCCCTCAAAGGACGGCCATTCAGCCTGTTTGTACTGCCTAGGCCCCGACCACAACACTGGCGCCTATTCCCATTGCCAGGCCTTCAATAGCAGGACTTGCATCGGGCGGCAAAAGTCTATTGGCCTTCGTTGCTCAATCAGAATTGGCCGCTATGGAGAGGGCTTCTTCCTCGGGGGAATCTGATCCTTCACCCACCAGAAAAAAGAATCAGAAGGTGAAGCACCTCAAGCGCAGGGAATGGGAGAGGTCTCGCTGAAGGCCCAGGTCCACGGGCTCCCACTCTGCCTCCAGGTCCGGCTCTTCCGGTCATGACTCCCACCTGACGGCTCTCAAGCCTCCCACTTCTGCCTCTGGTTCTTCCACCCAGAAGTCTTCTGGCACCACCCTGCAGCCTATTAAGGTGCGCCCGCCTGTGGATCAAGGATCCTCTGCTGGCCAAGGTAAGTCCTCCCTCTCGGCCTCCTTGTCTGCGGCTGACTGTTAGGAGTCGAGTAAGGCCTCTGGGTCTTCAGCTAGTAGGGCCTCTTCCTTACCACCTAAATCTAAGGGTTCAGATTGCCGTCAGCCCCCGGCTGCGGAGTGGCGTTCGTTGGATAAAACCCATAAACACTCCGACCGCCCCAAGCCTAAAAACCCCAAGGGACGTCCGTCGGACACTGCAGCAAAATGGGCGCTGGACTGGCGCCCCAATGTCTCCGCCCACCTCCACCCCAGCACCGGCCAAGGTGGTGCCGCCGCCGGTCACAGTGGTCCAGATGCTGGCTTCTGCGGCTTGACCCGATGTCCGCTCTGAGGCCACCCCCTCTCCTCAGCAGACGTTGGTCCACCTGCCGTCGTAGCCTGACGACGGGGTACATCGATATACCTCCATCGTTTCCTAACAGAACGACGCCGGTCAACACTGATACTGGCGCTGGTGTTCCTAAGCTGATGCCAGATGTCCCCGACGCTGGCACTGATGAAGGCTCAGGCATGGCTGCTTCTCCCGTGCCAGACTCTCCTAAGTTTAATATGGCGCAGGTCAAGGAGCTTTTCTCCCACTGGTGGGATATGGTCAAGCAGGACCTCCCAGTAGCCCCTCCTCCACCCACGTCTCACCCCACTCCCATTCCTAATCCGGATATTGAAGTGGTTCCAGAACCATCCGGAGATGAGGCTGGGAAGGAGCCGGCTGTGCCCAGGAAACATACAGAAAAATCTAGGCGACAGAGGCCCCGATCCAGAAGCTCCTTCTGCTCACCTTCCTCAGATAGAAGATGCAAGAGAGGGGGAGATATCGCTCCCCTTCCTCATCATCTTCAGAGTCGTACATTGACTCAGACGTGTCCTTATCGGTCTCCGATGTCAACTCTGCTCATTCGGACCTGGAGGGCCACCTTAAGTCTCCGCCTGATGACCCCAGTTTCATGGCGGTCATGAGACACATTCAGGAAAACATGGGCTGGGACACAGAGGCCCTTGACCCCGAGCGCTTGAGACTGGCCATGTACCTCCGCCAGAAAGATCCCAAGCCGGTGGTCATCCCTCCCATGGTGAACACCTTCCAGGATGTCACGTATGCTACCTGGAAGAGCCCTCATTCCTCTTCTACAGTAACTAAAAAGGCACACAGACTGTACTGAGCTCCTAAGGACCATCCCTTTTTAGCCGAACACCCTACCGCTGACTTGGTGGTGATTTCAGCAGCTCACGATCATTCGCAGAGGCTCAAACACCTGAGCACCCAGCCGCCCGACAGGGATTCTAAGCAGCTGGATTCATTGGGCAGGAAGGTGTACTCATCTGCCACCTGCAGCATAAGGAGTCTTAATTTCCTGACTCACATGGTCCAGTTCCAGAATGCCCTCTGGGAACAAGGGCTGGGCATTGTGCAGAACTTGCCTGACTGCCCTCAGAGGGCTGAGCTTGCCAAGCTCCTATAGACTGGCTTGGACGTGGGCACGCATGTTCTGAGATCAGCCTACGACTCTGTGGACACCTCTGCGAGGGTGGCCACCTCCGGTGCTACTCCTGGCTCTGGGTTTCGGGTTTGATCCAGACATACAGACCAACCTTTTGGATGCTCCCTTTAAAGGCTCCATTCTCTTTGGTGAAGACTCGGAGAAGATAATTTCCAAACTACAGGACTCTGGTAAGGCCATCCGTACCGTACAATCCATGTATTGCCCGAAAAAGAGACGTTTTCATAGGTCCCATTTTCGTGGCTGTAGGGGACAACAGCCTCAGCAGCCCAGCTACCAGCAGCAAACACAGCATGGCGGCTTTGGTTGTAGAGGTGGGGCCAGGGGCTCCTTGACCGCCACCTCACGACAGGCTAGACCTGCCGCTGCCACCCTCCCTCCCCCTCCCAACGCCTGACTATCTAGGCGACCCGCCTCTCCCAGACGTCCCATCAGGAGAGCTGGTTGGAGGCCGCTTTTCTTTTTACGCAGACACCTGGAAACAAGTGATCTCCGACCAGTGGGTTCTCGATGTCATGGAATTCAGGCATTCCATCGAGTTCGATGCTTTCCCTTCAGACAACCTACCACCCCCATCCCACTATCCGAGGGAACACAGGATTCTTATTCAGCTGGAGATTCAGTCCCTGCTGGACAAGAACGCCATAGAGCCGGTGCCACCGGCCGAGAGAGAGACAGGGTTCTTCTCCCACTTCTTTCTGGTCCCGAAGAAGTCAGGAGATCTCAGACCCATCCTGGATCTGAGTGACTTCAACCAGTGGGTCTCCTATAGGAGATTCCACATGGTCTCTCTACCCAACCTCCTGCTCATGATCTCAAAGGGAGATTGACAGGCCTTTCTGGACATGCAGGGTGTGTAGCTGCACATTCCGATCACCAGAAAACATTGAAACTTTCTGAGATTCAGATTTGAAGGCAGGCACTTTCAGTTCAAAGTCCTCCCTTTCGGTTTCTCTTCAGCCCCCAGGGTATTCACCAAGTGCCTGGCAGTTGTCACCACAGCGCTTCGGAGAATGGGCCACTTTGTGTTCCCTTACCTGGACGACTGGCTACTTCTGGCTCCTTCCAGACCCCGCCTGTTTAAAACCATCAGGGACACCCTAGTACTGTGCCAGCATCTGGGCATCACGGTAAACCGGGACAAATCCCAGCTGCTCCCGTCCCAGAGACTCCAATTTATAGGGGCACTTCTGGATACCACTCTCGGGAAGGTTTTCCTTCCTTCTGATGGGGCAGGGTGCATCCAAACCTTGTCAGACAACTTCTCAGGCTGTTGGGCCACATGGCAGCGACCATAGTTTCAGTGCCGCTCATGAGATTGCGAATGCGGACCATTCAGTGGTCCCTATGCGTCCAGTGGGATCAAGCACAGGACTAATTGGATGCCTTGATAGGGATCTGGCGCCAATCCGCCAGGAGCTATGCTGGTGGATGTCGTCAAAATCTTCTGGCGGGCCTGCTTTCAACTGGAAACCCCAGACATCGACAACGGATGCTTCGTGCTCGGGATGGGGCACACACTTGGGGGACCACAGGACTCAGGGTTCCTGGTCCTCAACAGACGAGAACCTGCACATCAGTGTTCTCGACCTGAAAGCGGTTCTATGTGTGCTTCAGGCCTTGGCCTTTGCCCTGTTGCCCGGCCACCTGTTGATCCAGACGGACAACACATCCATGGTGTTCTTCATCAACAAACAGGGTGGCACACACTCTTACCCTCTCTGCTGAGAGGCCATGCAAGTGTGGGACTGGGCACTAGGCCGTCATCTCTCCATCTCAGCTGTTCATGTCCCAGGTACTCAGAACGTGCTGGCCGATGCTCTCAGCAGAATGAGGTTGCAGGCCCACGAGTGGGCTTTGCTTCAGGATGTCACAGACCGAATCTTTGCCAGGTGGGGGACACCAGCGCTAGATCTCTTCGCGTCTCGATCCAACGCAAAACTGCCCAGTTTTTGCTTGCTAGGTCCAGAGCTTGGAGCTTTCTGGCAAGACGCATTGTCCCTCTCCTGGAAGGGGAGATTCCTCTACACCTTCCCCCCCTTCCCTGTGCTTCAGAAGGTGGTACTCAAAGCACAGTCAGAACAATCCACTATGATCTTGATAGCTCCTCTGTGGCCTCGACAGATTTGGTTTCCCGTACTTCAGCGTTTGGTGGCAGAGCCTCCGCTTCCTCTTCCAATCTTATCCCAGCTTCTGTCACAGGACAATGGGTCATTGATTCATCCAAACCTATGCTCCCTTCACCTGCATTCCTGGCTCCTCAAGACCTAGCGAAGTCTAGGTTTGGAGTCTCAGACAAGGTGGCGCAGGTCTTGGTAGAGGCGCAAGCCTGCCACTAGGGCCACTTATGCTATGAAGTGGAAACGTTTCTGCCTATGTGCCGCAGCCAGACAGGTGGACTCCCTAGTCTGTCCGGTTAACACTGTCCTGGAATACCTGCTTTCCCTTTCGGAGTCGGGTCTTAGTTACTCCTCCATTAAAGTACACCTGGCCACCGTCTCTGCCTATCACATGCTTGTCCAGGGTAAGTCGGTGGCTCAACTGGAGGTGTCTAAAGCCTTTCTGCTTGACATTCTGCACATCAGACCCCCTATTTGAGATCTTGTCCCTCCTTGGGATCTGCTTTTCGTTCTAGAAAAGCTGACACGTCCCCATTTCGAACCGGCCATGGAAGCTGAGCTTCGTTTTCTGTCCTGGAAGACCCTACTTTTGGTGGCCATCACCTCGGCGAGACGCATTTCCGAGCTTCAGGCCCTCGTGTAAGGAACCCTATCTGATTTTTCACAGAGATAGGGCTGACCTTCGCATCAGTCCGAAGTTTTTACCTAGAGTGGTTTCGGAGCTCACCTTGAACCAGTCGGTTCAGCTTCAGGTTTACTACCCGTAATATTCCAACAAAGGGGAAGCGCTTCTCCACTCTTCGGACATGCACAGGGCGCTGCGCTGCTACCTGTCCAGAACTAAGGGGGCCAGGAAATCGAATCGTTTGTTTCCTTCGCGGACAGGTCCTTAGGACACCCGGTTACCAAGCAGACACTTTTGCATTGATTGGTTAACTGCATCACCTGCTGTTACCAGAAACATAACAAATCCTCTCATGGCCCGATCAAAGCTTATTCCACGAGTTGCCACCTCCTTTGCGGCCATGAAGAGGGTTTCAGTGGCTGACATTTGTGCTGCCGCCACATGGCATTCTGTTCGCACCTTTGTCAGGCATTATAAGCTGGGCATTGTTTCTAGACGCAGAGTAGGATTTGGCCTTGCGGTCTTGCAGGGCTTGGTCTCCTGAGGGATCCCTCCTGCTCCTGTCTCCCTGCTTTCCTTCTCCCCCTCCTGAGGTTGTCTTAAGTTTATACTGCTTGGGAATCAGTCCTGTGTGTGTTACCTGCTGCAAGAGCTTCCTCTTGAAGTAAGATAGTACAGTTATGTAAGAACATACCGTAACAGTAGATCTTCGAGAGAAGCTATTGCAGCAGGTATGATTTCCCTCCCTCCTTCCCCCAGGACCAGGCCTCGACTTTATCGGCCATGTTTCTCTTGTTGTTTCAGGGGAGAGTGTGTGTTCAGGCCATTTGCACGTCACCTCATGCGATCCTGCATTGTTTTGTTTTGTTTTTTTCTCTGTTTGACATGCAGGAACTGGAGCACGTGGGGACTGCCCCTCCTATATATGGGGGACGCCGGGGGTGGAGCCGACGCCGGGGGGCATTCCCCCCTTGGTATTGCTAGAGAAGAATTTGCCATGAACCACCGCCAGGTGGCATCAGTCCTATATGTGTTACCTGCTGCAAGAGCTTCCTCAAAGATCTGCTGTTACGGTAAGTTCTTATGTAACTGTACTTTCTGCATTCCTTTCATGTTTTTTCAAATCATTTTAGTACTTTGTCTGAAAGACACAAGGCTTCAAAGGGTCATAGCATGTAATAAAGTTTCATGAAGCCACAGGCTGCCAGAATTTTCAAGTCACACCTCTGGGCGGCCTAAGAGCAGCCTTGAAGGCGCTCAGTCTGCCTGTATACCTGCGTGTAAAGCAGGAGATTCTGTCCATCTGAAAACTGCAAGCTGTTTGAATCCATTTGAAAATTCTGGTGCTTGTGATTTATTTATATATACTTTCCTTTGATATTAATTTGTTTCTCACGGCTTAATAATTTATTCTGACTTTTATGAACATAAATCAAGAAACCACGTAAGCTAAGGTAAATTGCCTCGTGATGAGTAGCATTTTCAATTGTTTGATTGTTTGACCTGCTATGGGTAGCCTATCTTTAGCTGAATATAAGTTGTATTCTGTTAATTGCTTGCATATGTGTGGAAATTTGGTACAGGAATCATTCCTTTTTTAAGTGGCCCCTCCGTGAGTGGTTCATTAGGAACATGGTTTTTATGATAGCTTTTGGTGTCTGTAATGGTGATAAAAATCTGTATTGGAATATACTAATTTTGTTACTTTTGTGTTTATGAACTTCTACAGTTGCCACTGCCCCGAGGAAGAGGCTTTGCCTTCAAAACGTCTGTGCTGTTTTATGGCAGCCTCCATGTACAAATTTAGCAAACCTGGTTTATATGTTTATTAATAAAATTCAAGCATTACATTCTTCTAGAGTGAGTCTTGTTTTTCTTAACCCTTCCACGTGTTTTGGTCTGTTAGGAACAGACTCCTCCCATTCTTTTTTCTTTCCACAGGGGCCATTCCAGGAAGCCCCATTGTTCAAGGTTTAAGCTAGTAGTTTTCTATGATTTTTTTTTTGTATCCAAATCACAGAATCTGTACACAGACCAACTAATGATTGGTTTCATGTTGAATTTTAAATGAAGTTGCACAGTACACGAGAGAGCTCTGTGGCTAGCCCCCATGGTCATGGCACACATGCAGTAGCCTCCGACGTTCAGGCTGCATTTCTGTTTCCTTGCACGACTTGGATTTTTGTCCTGCAGCCAGGACTATCCTTGCTGAAAATCCCAGTAACTGCACCTGGAAGAATTGCACTTTCATGCCATGCCATCTGCTGTTGGCATGTACAAGAGCGTCAAACATTAGACTGGATGGGCTAGTGCTCTCCTAGTCTTGAAGTTACATTACCTGGTACGTCTAAAAGAACTTGAATGCATCTGCAGTCGGATGATCAGTGAAAAGTTAGCAGCACCTAGGTGCTCGCTCACTGAACATGTTCACATGCACAAATATTCTTTGGCAACCAGCAAATAATTTTAAAGGTACTGGCACCCAATACAGTGTCATTGTGATTTGGGAATTTACACAGAAAAGAAAATCACAAAATTACTCATTTAATCATAAAATGTAAGCACCAACCTAAAGCAGTAGTGCAGCGAAATTAGGCAAAAAATTTGACCTTATCTTTTTTTCACTATAAAAGATTCCAGGAATCTTCCACTTTTATTTTGTGGCAACATTTTCTAGTTCTACCAAAATGTAGAGTATGTTATAAATGTTTTTATTTAGATTTTTCTCAAGAAAAAAAGATGGCCGTCACATCCGGCTTAGAAATACCACTGTAGATCTGGTACGAGTTAGAATTGAGAAAATAAAAAAATTATGGTGCACAGCATAGGATTTACTTATAAAAGTAGATTTGACAGGTATGCTGGTAGTTTCAGTAATTATGGCTAAAACTAGTTTTTTTTTGGAAATGTTTTGTTCTACTGCTGCTTTAAATACAGTCACTGTGGCAGGAATAGCAGAGGTTTCGGCAGCACACCCAGTACACAACACCAGTGCTGTTAATAGCTTTTCTTGCCACGTCCACCAGCACCATCTCTGACCCTCCCCATACCCTTTGTCCGAGGCAGTCCTGTTCTCAGTGACGATCACAAGCAGAGTATTTAGTTGTTTGAGCTACAGTGCCTGCGGGAGCTGCACTCAGTCCCTGACCGGGACTACAAGTCTTTCCCATCGACTGTTCTTTTTGGTGTACTGTACTTTTCAGTGCCCTGTACTTTACTGTGCACTGTAGTTTTATGTACACTTTACTTTTCTGTGTACTAGTGCCACCATGTACGATCACGTTTGGTAACAGGGCAATGTACAGGCTGTAAAAGTCTGTTGTGGCTGTACTGCTAACCATGACCTCGTGGCCCCATGCTTTATTGCCAGCCACTGACTACTTTCCTTTTAAAAGGGATTTTCTGTGTTTTGCTCCATGAGCTACACAGCAGTCCCTGAGGGAGTGATTTAGGCTCCTTAGGGCCAAGCAGTGAAGCTACTTGGGATGAGGGTTCAGTCACAGTGAACAGTCTATGAGCTATCCAAACAGCGAAAATCATCAGCTCCACTGCATTGCCTCTCCCTGGGATGATATTGCAGTACGACGACAGTAGAACTAATAAATATTAAACTGTGCAACAATATCTGACTTTTTGTGGAACCCCAGCAGCAGTTACATCACTTACTTTATGGAAGCCCCCAGTGTAATGTTAGAAATACACTTAGCACATTTTTTGATCACACAGTACTTCTAGTTCACCAGCAGTCTTTTAAGACGTGCTACCATTTGTACTGTCACAAGTGTAATGAGTGGTCTTGGCCACATGGTGACACTGCTGCTTCAGCTTTTTTATTTAGTGATTGGGAAAAGACCTTTGAGAGCAAGCTCTTTTACAAAGGTTCCACGTCATAGATTGCAAAACAAAGTACAATAGGAGAAAGTAAAGGTACATTACAATGAACGATACAGCTTGGATTCAGAACTTACAAAATAACTCAAAACATAGGTACAAGTTAAATAACAAGAAAAACACTTTATGAGGGTGGTGGGGGATAAGCAGCTACAAAATGCCTTGTCAGTAGTTCAGAAGGACAGGGATAGCTGGCAATGGCGTGAAGAAAGGAGGTACGAGAGAGCGGTATGTACTGTGGTGGAGGTGAAGGGTGGGGGAAGAAGGGCGATAAGGTATATGGATAAATGGTTAGGTGAGGGGAGGCTGAGCGGAGAGGACATGCTAGAGTAAAATGGTGGGGTGTGAGGGTGCATGGTCAGGCAGCCTGCATTAGTAGTGACTGTTGGGAAAACTCAGGACTGTTAGTTGGGGGGTGGCGGGTGCGAAAACACTTCAGTTAAATTGACTACAGTTAGATTAGGAGAATCAATTCCAATTCCATTCAGTCTATTTTTCCTTCCTTGTTTGTTTACCCCGTCTTTTTTTTTTTTTTTTCTGTTTTTAGTTAGACCTCGATGTATCTGATTGTTCGCCATTTAAAGAATCAGTGCTGGAAAAATATACATTTCGGGAGATAGATGCAGAAGTCAGTGATGCTGAAGTAGAATTATCTGATCAATTTCTGTACTTATTTCTGCCGCATGACCTTCTTCTTCTTGATAATGATCTTGTATAGTTCTCCCGTTTATAGACTTTTTTTATTAGCATAGCATATTAGCTTTACCTGCTCCACACAGCTGTAAGGAACTGGACACTGCCAAGAGCAGACTTTCATTCATTTATTGAGAGAGCTTTGCCAGAAGTTTACTCACCCATGAAGTGGATCTGTGGAACAGCTGGGTCTCTCACAATGCCATTTTCTCCCAAATTCCCCAAGTGATCAAGCTGGCAGTTTTTTATTCTGAGCTTTATGATCTGTCACACTCCTGTGTAGGGAGAAGAATAAAACCATCACCAACTTGAATTAAACTAAGGTTGTTTAAAGCAGTTGATGGACTTTTTTGTAACGTAATCTGAGATAAGCAGATAAATTGCAAGCCTAAAGATGGTCTTCTCCTCTGGCCATCTTAAACAGTTGATTTTTTTGGTTCCACATCAGGATAATCTCATTAAAGAGCCACGGACACCTCAAAGAAAACTTTGAAAAACATAATAATTGGTACAATTCAGCTTGCATTCCATATATATTCTATTCATTTCTCTTTCCCGTTATTTATGACTGAGTACATTTGCATGAATACATGATCTTTATCCCTTAGAGTTCTCTTAAGAGTTTATCTGCCTCTATAGCTTACTCCCTACTTGAAGGCATAGTTCTCTGTTGTGACATCACAGTCTGTTGCCACGAGAGTAACTGTGATGTCACAAGCAGTGCATTATACCTTCAGGTAGTGAAAAAACAGCAGGAATAGATGAACTCTTCAGAAGCAAAGATCCTGTTTTCATACAGATTACCTCAGTAATACATAATGGAGAGGAGGAATACAAAAGTAATGTGGAATACGAGCTAAACTATTATGGTTTGTTAAAGTTCTCTTGAAGGCGTCAGCTGCTCTTTAAGGCCCAGCACCTCATTTGCAAGAGGCTCTGGGAAGGCAAACAGCAGTACCGCGCAAGGTTTTCCCCCTACGCCCAGTGCATCAAAGGGCCAGCAGGAGGAGGACTGAGCGTCCAGGTGCTGTCTTCCCGGGGTGAAGGCTGGTGGGATGGTTCCCATCCCTTACTGCTGTTTCCTGAATGGCCACAAGTGATGGGACAACTAAGTGCCTGCAGTGATGAGAGGATGCCTTACTGACCCTGGCTCTGTTTATTAAGATATGCATGTGCATGTGGATTGATTTATTTAGTTTTTGTTTACCGGGTAAGTGCACTAGACAAATCCTGCCTGTTTTCACGCTTGAACCAGAAGAGGGGGATACAGATGAATGCCAGCTGACCTTGGATCAGATTAAGCTGTTGGTGGTATTTTTAGTGAATGAGGGAAATTTGGCCAGGACACCGGGGAAATTCCCCTACTCCTTTCGATAAGTGCAGTGGGATCTTTAACATCCACCTGAACTACCACAAATCCAGGCAGATGGGACCTCGGTTTAACGTCTCATCCGAAAGGTGGCACCTCAGAAGTGCAGCACCCCTCTCATGCTGCACTACAGTGTCAGTACTGGTATATTAACCCAAGAGCCAGATGTGGGAACTGAACCCAGAGCTTCTGATTTCCCAGCCTCAGAGGCAAGTGTGCTACCTACTGAGCCACAGACACTGACACCAGTGTCTCACCAGTATTCATGGAGACAGAAGTAACTGCAAGGAAAAACTTCTTAGCTCAACAGGATGGTGGACAGGGGCACTATTAGACCCCATGCCCCTCCTCCAGACCTGCGATGGGTGAGTTGGCCTGTGGGCAGCCTCTCTCCACATCTCTGGCACAAGCCCTGCCATGGGGCAAGCCTCAGTATCAGATGACTAAAGATGGGTGTTTTGGGGGCTGGGAAATAGACCCAAAGATTGGGGTAGCCAGGATATCTGAGGAGGAGAAAGACTAAATTAAAAAAAGAGAGAGTCGGCCCGGTGGCGCTGAGGGTTGAGGCGCTGGACGCCACACCTCGCGCTACGCCGGCGACCCGGGTTCGGGAACGGACCCGGGTCGTCGGGGGTCGGCCGGGGGAGTGAGGATAGAGCGTCCCAACGGATGCTCTCTTCCCTCGGGGTGGGATGCCAGGGGCGTGCTTGGAGCGCCTGACGTCCTGAGAGGGTCGGTGGATGCACCAACTCCCGAAAGGACACGGCGGCTCCGTCTGTCGGAGCTGGGGAGGGGGGATGCCGTTAGGCACTTGAGAGGAGCGTGCGTCAGCACGCAGACTCTCTGCGCCGGCGTCTCAGAGGGCGGGGTTAAGGTGGGGAGGAAACAAGACAACTTGGAGGAAAATGCCCTCCGGTCACCTAGATGAAGTCCTCCGGAGCCGGCCTTACCACCCTCCGACCAGGGGTAGACCCCAATGTGCAGCTGCCACAGGGGGAAGGGGGGAAAAAAGGGGGATCTCTCCTTGCCCCGCCTGGGGGGTAATCCGGGCCATCAAGGTGCCCTCAGTGGCAGTGTGGCACTCTAGGGGCAGACCAAGCTGGTCGGTAGAGGTGGGGGCCGTCACTCCTTGTAGGACGGAAGGAGTGGTGATTGGAGGGGACAGTAAGGAGTGGATAAAAAATAAGTAGAAGAAAAAAAAAAAAAGAGAGAGAGTCTAGGGGACTTGGGACCAGTTATGGAATGTAAACCCTTCAGTGTTAAAATTTAATGTGTTGCCTCTTTAACGTACCTCTCAACCCTGTCTTACAAATTGGGAATAAAGATTTTAAAAAAAAAGCAGCAACAAACGGCCAAATCAGGGACGCACTCTTTACAGTCGATCATATCAGCTTGCAAAGCTGTAACAAAATGTGCCTTAGTGAGAAAAGCAGTTGCTGAAGGAGAACTAGACTGTAAAACCTATATCTAGCTTTGCTTTTGCTTCAAATCCCAACAGAAATGCTAAATTTAGGCAGGCAGAAGAAAGTTTTAGGCAAAATCGAAGACATCTCTGAAAATCAGGAGCAGTTAGGAGGTACAGTATGCCTCCATTGTACCTTGCACACACACACCCCCCTCCCCCCATGGTCAGTTTGTAGCGATTCTACAGCACTGCAGACATTGGGAAGCAGGTCCATGAGGGAAAAGCAGGGAGATGAAACATCAGTTACATCTGTTCAATAATTTAGCAACGAAAGTGAGCCGTAAACCTGACTATGGGACACATAGTATAATAAAAGAAAAGGATTTTGGTTTGATATAGTGCCTTTCATACAAACTGTATTTCAGAATCTTTTATGAATCAAAATAAGGAGACTGAATGTTTCTGCCATGAGGCTGCCAAAGAGACTTGGAGTACAAAGATGGAGTCGACAGATGGCAGAGAGGTTAAGTGACTTTGTCAGGGACAAACAGTGAGTACATTGTGGTGCTGTTGCCGGGATTCAAACCTTATCCTCCAGCTTCACAGCTCTTCACTGTTAAACACTAGGTGGAACCTCCTGCCATAGAATCCTCCCTTGTAGAGTTACCAGCCTCCCTGTCTTAAGTCAAACAATTTTGCATTTCAGCACTCACTGCCTTGTGACACATTTCTTCTTACTTATATTTCTCTCACATTTCTCTCTCAACTTTAAACATGGCTTTAAATTTTCAGTGAAAATAAATCTAAGACAAGTTTGTCAAATATATAAAAAAACATCAGGCTGGAGTTATGGTAGACTGGTACTCTGACTGATCCTCTTCAGTATTTTCATCTGTGACATTGGTGATGGGGTCAAGGGGAAGATCTGCCTCTTTTTAGATGATACAAAGATCTACACATGGGTAGACATGGAGGAAGGGAGAAGAGAGCTAAGTGAGGATCTGGGCAGGTTGGAGAGCTGGTCCACGGTTTGGCAGTTGAACTTTAACACTATAAAATGTAAAGTAAAGCACTTTGGGAGAAGGAACCCAAAAGTGCAATTTGAGATGGCTGCCTGATAGCACAGCGGAAAAAAAAATATTTAGGGGGGTTATGATATTAGAGTCCCTAAAAACATCTGTACACTGTAACAGGGCTGTGAATAAAGCAAATAAAATGTTGGCTTGCATAGGGAAGGTGATAAGAACTAGAAGCCGAGAGGTCATCCTGCCAGTCTACAGGTCACTAGTGCGGCCACACCTTGAATACTGTGCAGGGCATTGGGGCCCACACCTGAGGAAAGACTGTAACAAGGTGGAGGCAGTACAGCACAGGGCAACTGAGATGTCCATGGCCTTGGGGAGAAAAGACTACAAGGAGAGGCTGCAGGACTTAAAACAAATACCCCCTTGAGAAAGGGGTGACATGACTGATGCATGTAAATACCTGTTTGGGATAAATAGAGTAGACACAAAGGAACTATTCTCCTTGAGTTAAGACACAGGGACTAGAAGGAATTCACTGAAGTGGGGGCGGGGGAGATTTCAGAAGGACATCCGTAAGCACAGCTTCATGAAAAGTGTGGTGGCTAAGTGGAATAAGCAACCTGAAGAAGTGGGCAAGCCAAATCGAACAGCAGCTTTTAAAGCAGGCGTGGGACAGGCTGGTGGGGTTAGTCAGAAAAGGTTGGGGGGGGGCATTAGGAAAGGGGGAGGATTGCTGCAACTTAAGTGCAAGGCACAATAGTTAGGGTGGGTAGACTGGTCGGGCCAAGAGCCTTTTTCTGCTATCAGCTTCTATGTATCTATGTATAGGTGTGAACCACATCTGTCATTTTACATCTTGGAAGTCTTCTGATCTTCCAGGAATCAATCTCCACCCATTGATTCACACGAGTGGGTCATAGCCAGAGGTGCTAGGACCCTGCGGGAGCCAGAACTTTTCAGTAGGGCTGGGACCGAGGCAAACAGCGCACATACATGGACCGCAAGACTGGCTTGTGCTACATGGCTGACCTCGACACCAGCCTTCAACCGCTTCAGTTCCTTTGCTCCACGTCATCGAATGTGCATCAGTGATGACGTCACTTGCCCGCTGGGAGTCAAAACTTCATGTCTTTATGACAGTACTGTTCAGTTCTCTCAGTTTTAGTGTTTAAAGCTAGAATTTGTTATTTTTGTATCAGTTTAGTGATTTTACAAAAAATTGTACTATCAGTGTCTTTTGTTGAGTACCTAGAGGCCAGTGGGGCACAGGACCCAAGGCAGCATGGATTCACAGCAGGAAGGTCATGTCAGACAGATCTAATTGATTTCTTTGACTGGGTGACCAAAGTAGTAGACCAGGGAGGGGCTGTGGACATGGCCTACCTAGACTTTAGCAAGGCATTTGACACAGTCCTGCACAAAAGATTAATAAACAAATTAGCCAGCCTGGGAGTGGGTCCCAGGGTGGTAGCCTGGGTAAAACACTGGCTGGACAACAGGAGACAGAGTCATAGTAAATGGAGTCCACAGTGAAGAAAGGGGAGTTAGTAGTGGGGTACCGCAGGGTTCAGTACTGGGAGCGGTCCGTTTTAATGTCTTTATAAGTGACATTGCAGAGGGACTGGAAGGAAAAGTATGTCTCTTTGCAGATGACACAAAGATCTGCAACAGGGTTGATACGCAAGGTGGGGTGGAAAGGATGAAAAGGGACTTTGCAAGGTTGGAGGTATGGTCAAATGTATGGCAGCTTAGATTCAATGCAAAGAAGTGCAAAGTAATGCACCTGGGAAACAAAAACCCAGGGGAAGAGTACACAATGGGGGGTTAGATACAGATAACAACAAAAATGGAAAGGGACCTGGGGGTAGTCATATCAGATGACCTAAAGGTGGGCCAGCAATGTGAGAAGGCAGTAAGGAGGGCTGGGAGATACTGGGAGCACAGGGAGAGGCATCACCAGTAGAAAACAGGAAGTTGTCCCTCTGTACAGACAGTTGGTAAGACCACAACTGGAGTACTGTGTACAGTTCTGGAGGCCCCATCTCTGCAAAGACATAGACAGGGTGGAGGCTGTCCAGAGGAGGGCAGCCAAAATGGTGCAGGGTCTGCACCAGAAGACATATGAAGAAATACTAAAGGGGCAGAAGATGTATAGCCTCGAGGAAAGGAGGGGGGGGGAACGTGATAGAAACTTTCAAATACCTCAAGGGAACCAACAAAGTCCACGAGGGTAGCATCTTTTAGAAAAAGAGATGGGCAAGAACAAGGGGGCACAATTTGAAGATAGAGGGGGGACGGCTCAGAGGTAATGTGAGGAAGTATTTCTTCACAGAGAGGGTTGTAGACTCATGGAACAGCCTTCCTGAGGAGGTCGTAGAGTCAAAAACAGTGGGGGAATTCAAGAATGCATGGGGCAGACATAAAGGCAATTCTAGTGGGGTGGGGTTGGAGGAAGTAGGCTGTTGGTTAACTAGGATCTGCAGCTTATCCTGTAGATAGAGAAATGGGCAAACTAGGTGGGCCAAACGCTCTTTATCTGCCATCAGATTCTTTGTTTCTGTGTTTCAAACAACATGAAGTTTTGCTGTATTCTGACTTATTACAGTTAGCCCCAGCACTTAAACTGCTCCGGAGAGGAAAGAGTTAAATTCTGTGCAGAGCATAGAACGTTGCACTCAGTTCAAACCTCTGTCTGCTGCATTTTGAAGTGTAACTGTCAGATTCTTTACTCCGTCTAACTGAACATTCGCTCCGGAGATTTCTCCTCTGCTCACAGTTCTCGGTCAGTTAAAGTCGTCGGTTTACCGATAAGTACTTTGTTTTTTTTTCGGTTCAAATCCCTGTCTGTGGTACAGTAAGTACGTAGATAGTGGACTTTAGTAGAAAACGTGTGGAAATTGTAAACTTGCTATTTCAACTGGTTCGGCTGAACCGGTTGCTTTGTAGAGTGTATCTAATTTGATTATTCTTTCTAAAGGTTTATTGTGGTACCGGTCCTTATCGGTTTTAAAAAAAAAAAAAATTATTTTTGGGTTTTTTTCAAATACCCGTGACACGCTTAGAAACCGATAAGTGTGTCTTGCCTGGCTTAAGCCAAGTAAAGGGTACGTTTTTGATTTAGGATGTCCGCGTCTGAGAAACCCTTAAAGAAAACCGGGCCCACTGGGTTTCAGCACTGCAGTGTGTGTGGGGAGGCCTTTGCAAAGGCTGATCCCCAGACCACTTGTGTTTATTGTCTAGGGTTTGACCACCTCGAATCAGACTGCCAAATTTGCAGAAATTTCCGTAAAGCCACCCTGGACAAAATATTGGGCAGGCTTAGGGAAAGGGAGGCCGAGAAGTCCACTGACCCAGATGGCCAGTCTGGTTCGGTTCTGACCAAACCAGAAGGAGTGTCCTCTGACCAGGGCGAGACTCCTTCAGGCAAAGGAAGAGCTAATTCTGAGGGATTGATCCCATCCAAGAGAAAAAGAAAAGACAAATCAGCCGGTTCGGATCGACTGCATCATCCGACCGCCGAGGAAATTGCCCAAGCAATTCGCATAGTGGAATCACTTCATTCAGTTCCGATCGATCCAGCATCTTCTGGCAGGTGTTCAGTTCGGTCTGTTCCTGCGGTTCAAGATTATGCCCCTGAAGATTTTTATGAACCTGATCTGGAGGGGAACGACGATTATGATGATGATGATGATGATGGAATAGAAGGCCTGGATGAGCCATAGAACCGGACATCTCCCCAGACAGGCCTTCTAGTGTTTTCCCCTCCTAGGCTTTCTGAGTCCCCTTCCCACTTTATGTTTTACAGGAAAGTGGCAGAAAGCCTCCAGCTCCCTATGGAGGAAGCTGTTGAGGAGCAAGAGAAGCATGACTTTGTGGAGAAGATGGACATCACAGAGTCCAAGAGGTTGTCTATTCCCCTTCACAAATCCTTTGAGAAACCAGCACAAAAGCTGTTAAAAACTCCAAATCCATTACCTCCTATGGACAGATGAATGGACAAGAGGTACATGCTGTCAGGCTCAGGTACAGAGTACTTGTACCAGCAATACAGCCATGTTGGGTTGTGCAGGCTGCAGCCTGTGATAAGGCTAACATACCCTTGGCTTCACACACCCCCAGAGAAAGACTCCAGGAAGCTGGATGCCATGGCAAAGAAGCAGTACTTGGCATCCTCCTTGGGACTCAGGCAGGCTAATGACATGGCCTATACAGCCAGGTACCAGAAGTCCAGGTGGGACACTGTTCTGGATCTGGCTAAACAGGCTTCCCCCCCAGCTTGTCAGGGAGCTGGAGGAGGTGGCTACTGATGGGATTGAGCATCAAAAATCCAATTTCATGCTGCTGTGGACTCCAGTGATGTGTCCTCAAGAGTCATGGCTACATCTGTGGCTCTTCGGAGACTAGCTTGGCTCAGATGTACTAGCCTATCACAGGATACCCAGGCTGAGGCTATGGATTTCCCTGCGGTTAATAATTCTCTGTTTGGGGAGCAGACAGAGAATTATATGAAAAAGATGGATGAGTACAGGACCACCTATAGGAGTGCACAGGCCAAGGAAAGGCAGTTAACTCCTCAGAGGCAGCAAGCCTAGGGGCAGGCCTTTTCATAGGCCTTTCTGCCAAGCACAGGCCTCCTCTCCTTTTTCTCAGGGGGTTTTCCAGAGGGAGAGGCAGAAGGGGGATGAGCAGGGCTGCATCCACCCCTCAGCCTAAGGCTCCTGCCAAGCAGACACCCTTATGCGTCAGCCCGGGTCGACTCCCCCATTCCGGTAGGAGGCAGGCTGGCTTACTACTTCCAGGACTGGAAGTGGGTCCTGGAGGTAGTAAGCCAGGGACTGGCTCTCAGCTTCAAAAAGTTTTCAAAGTTGAGAGTCAGATCTTTTCCACCTGCAAACATCTCTGAAACCGTTGCCCTAGAGGCAGAGGTTTCATCTCTTCTGGCCTTAAGGGCCATAGAGAGAGTTCCTACAATCCACAGGGGCAAAGGTCTGTACTCCAGGTACTTCCTTACCACCAAGAAAACAGGGGAGTGGCGGCCCATCCTAGACTTAAGATACCTGACCAAGCGTTTATTAAAACCAGAGTTCAAAATGGTGACTCTGGGAATAATTCTTCCCTTTCTAAGGCCAGGAGACTGGCTAGCCTCCCTGGACCTAAAGGATGCTTGCTTTCATATTCCCATCAGGTGCTCAGACAGAAAGTACCTTGGGTTCGAACTGCCTTCAGGTTCAAAGCAATGCCCTTCAGCCTAACATCAGCTCCAAGGGTGTTCACAAAATGCCTAGCAATTGTAGTGGCATTCCTGAGGAGGAAAAATATCTCCATATTCCCATACCTAGATGACTGGCTCACAGTGGGTCAGTCTCCAGACCAAATCAAGGCAGATTTGAAAGTGACCCAGCAAGTACTCACTTCTCTAGGATTCCTTCTCAGTCTTCCCAAGTCAGTTCTTGAGCCAGTTCAGCTTTTGACCTTCATAGGTGTGGAAGTGGACACTGTCAAAGCAAGAGCTTTTCTCCCCTTGCTAAGGGCAAAGGCCATCATAGAGTTGGCTTCTTCCTTCCGCCTTCTGGTTTCTCGACCAGCAAGGCACTTCCTTCCGCTCCTGGGCCACATGGCAGCTCACACTGCAGTGGTACAAGGGGCCAGATTTCAGATGAGGGACATTCAGTTTCACCTGAGGGCCTTTTGGTCTCAGAGAAAAGATCCTCTAACCAAACTTATTCCATTGACTCAGCTTCTGATCCAGGCTCTTCAGTGGCGGCAGGATCAGGACAATCTCAGGCAGGGGGTCTTTTTCATCACTCAGTCTCATTCTGTGGTTCTAACCACAGATGCTTCCCTCCTGGGGTGGGGAGCTCACCTGGGAACTCTTACAGCCCAGGGAGTGTGGTCCACTTGGGAATCTCTTCTCCACATCAGTCTTCTGGAACTCAGGGCAGTTTTCCTGGCCCTGCAAGCATTCTCACAATCAGTACAGAACAAGGTGATGTAGATCAGGACAGACAACAATACCACCATGTGGTATATCAACAAGCAGAGAGGCACTCGGTCTACAGCCTTGTGCATGGAAGCCTTGAAGTTATGGTCCCTGGCCTACTCCCTACAAACTTCTCTGGCATCAGTCCACCTTCCAGGAAAGGACACTGTGCTAGCAGATGCATTGAGCAGAATCTCCCAGGGCCATCACGAATGGTCTCTGGATCCCCTAGTGCTAAAACAATATTTTTCAAGGTGGGGCACTCCAGAGATAGATCTCTTTGCAGCCCCAGACAATCACCAACTCCCTCTCTCCTATTGCAGACCCCCAGTCTTGGGCTCAGTCCCTCTGGATGCTCTGATTCTGGACTGGGAAGGGAAGTTTCTGTATGCCTTTCCTCCTTTTCCTCTTCTGTTCAAGGTTCTGGTAAAGATCAGATCGCAGTCTTGCAAAGTGATTCTGATTGCTCCAGAATGGGCCAGGCAACCTTGGTACCCCCTGTTGCTGTCCCAAGCAGTCCAGCTTCCCCTTTGTCTTCCCAGGAATCACAACCTACTAACCTCCTGTCAGGGGAGGATCTGGTATCCCAACCTGTGGTCCCTCAATCTCAAGGCATGGCTCTCTAAGAGTTAGAATATGCAGGTTTGCATCTTTCTCAGGGGGTTCTGGACATTGTCAAGGCCTCTCGAAAACCTTCTACCAGAAAAACTTATAATTCTAAATGGAAGAGATTCAGCATTTGGTGTTCCAAAAAAGAATATAACCCTAGATTCTGCTGACTTGCCCTTAGTTTTGGAATATATGGTTTATCTTAATGGCCTAGGCCTCAGACCAGCTACCCTCAAGGTACATTTGTCAGCTGTTTCTACTTTTTTGTCTGTAGGAAAACCCTCCTCACTGGCATCTCATCCTGTTTTCTGTAAGTTTTTCAAGGGATTGCTTCATACCAATCCCCCCTTTAGGGATCCTACTCCTGCTTGGGACCTTAATGTTTGCATTGCTCAGCTTATGCAACCCCCTGTTGAACCTTTGTCTTCAGCAGAACTTAAGTACTTGACTTGGAAGACTGTGTTTCTGGCAGCTATTACCTCTGTCAGGCGTATCAGTGAATTACAGACTCTGTCAGTGGAGTCTGATTTTATCTCATTCCATAGGGATAAGGTGGTCCTTAGAACCAATAGGAAGTTCTTATCTAAAGTGGTTTCAGATTTTCATTTGAACCAATCCATGTCTCTACCTGTATTCTTTACTGATCATTCTTCTTCAGGAGAGAGAAGATTACACAGTTTGGATGTTAAAAGGGCCCTTAGTTACTACATTGAATGTACTAGGGCACTCAGGTTTGACTCCCTTCAGTTGTTCCTCACTTATGGGGAAGTGGGTAAGGGCAAACCTGCCACTAAGAGTACTATTGCCAGGTGGATTGTCTCTTTTATACAATTCTCCTATCAGAAACTAGGCAAAATACCACCCTCAGGCCTGAGGACTCATTCGACTAGAGGTACAGCTGCTTTCCTGGCTGCTGCCAGGGATATTCCGTTGCTAGAGATTTGCAAAGCAGCCACCTGGAAAACAGTCCATACATTCACCAAGCATTGCTCTGTGGATATCAAGGCTAGGAGTGATGCTCGGTTTGGTACAGCAGTACTGCAGAGCCTATTCCCAAAATAGGTTTGAATCCCTCCTCCATGGAGGTACTGCTTGGTAGTCTGCAATAAGTCAGAATACAGCAAGACTTCATGTTGTTTGAAGAAAAAATTACTCACCTTAGTAATTGTGTTTCTTCTAATGGAGTCTTGCTGTATTCTGACCTCCCTCCCTCCCTGCCTCCCCTCTCGGAACCTGTTTTTTGGGAAGTGGGCTGGCAGGTGCAGTGTTGCACCCCAGGGGTACATTTGGACATTCCCTCTTTTTAGAGAGGGGGAGTGAGTTATGTTCTTTATTTCAGTAGTCATAAGTTGTTCACTACCTGGTTTGTGGTTTTGGATTTCTCGACTTGAGTCTTGTAGGGATACAAAATATTTGGTTGCCATTTGGCTAGTAATAAATTTTACAATACCCACATAGTGGGTTGATTAGTTAGTATTAGCTCGGAAGAATCTGACAGTTACACTTCAAAGTGCAGCAGACAGAGGTTTGAACAGAACTCGAGCTCAACGTTCTGTGCTCTGCATAGAATTTAACTCTTTCCTCTCTGGAGCAATTCAAGTGCCGGGGCTAACTGCAATAAGTCAGAATACAGCAAGACTCCATTAGAAGAAACACAATTAGTAAGGTGAGTAATTTTTTTCTTCTGTCTTACGGCCCTACTGAGTTGATGGTCGACAGCCATGGATGACGACAGTAGGGAGTCTTCTCAGGCAAGCTACTTCAGCAGCGGGGCCATGTCCAGTCCGTTTTCCCCATCTGGGAAGGGTTCTGATGATCAGCGGTCCTCTGCCTGGGAGGAAAGACGGTCCTTGCGGAAGCACCAACAGAAGCGGGCCTGTTCCCAATCGGATTCCCGGTGCTGCTTGCCTTGAGTTCTTCCTCTTCCTGACAGAAGGGGAAGAAGCGATATTGTTTGAGATCACCCTCTGCGAGCCCTGCCATAAGATTGCCACTCTACCAGAGTCAGAGGCCCCCACAGGCGCCATCAGTGTCACCAGGTGCCTCTGGTACTAGGAGATCACTGTCTCAGGCCCAGCCCCTCTCCCGTCAGCAAGTGAGGACTCTGGTGGGCAGTTCCACCACTGGGTGGCTCTTGTTGAGCAATGAGTGCATTGTCTAGCTCATTTGCCTCTGCCACTGGAGCCAGTCCCTGGTCCTTCGGGGCCGGTGGAACTGGAGCCACAGGTGGGGCCCCCAAGCTGGGTACAGCATTTGGCTCTGGCAACAGCCCCTGGACCCCTGACGGTTACCACACCGCTGACTCCTGTCTCACTGGCTGCTGCCCCATTCAATGTCACTGTGATGGGACCGGCCACAGTACCATTGTGGGTCGGTGTCACTGTTGACACCGGGTTTACGCCCTTCTGGGCCTGGCTCAGCAATGGTTCCAGTGCGTGCTCGGTGCCTGGGATCTCCCCAGTGCTGGATTTAATTCTAGTTACAGCGCAGTCTGTGGCACCGGCCCTTAGTCCCTTGGGGCTGGTGTTGCCAAGGCCACATTCTGGATTGGAGGGCCTACTATCCACCCTCCCATGACCCCTCTGGGGAAGATATGGAGGGAGATTACTCTGATCATGACTTCAGCATTTCTGAGGGAGGCAGCAAAGACTTTCTTTAGCCTGGACTCTTTGGACCCACACATTTGTCTGTTTCACGGGAGGGTATAACTTTCCAGATTTTGCTCAGCAATGTGCATTGTGCACTTGATTTTGAACCTTCAGCCACTGACTCAGGTAAACGTCTCCATTTACTGTGGTTAAATGTTTCTACCATGTCAGTCAGTATAGTTCCTTCTATTCTGCCCACATTTGAGACCTTGTTGAATGTGGTATGGAACAGACATGCCTCCGACTCTTCTGTCTGCAAGCAGATAGACACTGGCCTTAAGGAAAGACCAGTGTGTTTTTTTCAACCTATAGCTGATGCAATTGTTGTTCTTGCTAAGAATGTCAAAGCTATTCTTCCCCTAGAGGTCACACCCACTCCCTACTAACAAGTAAACATGCAAGACTGACATTTTGGGCAAGTGGGCTTTTGCAGCAGCTACCTTTAGGATACAGATTGCTAGCTGCCAAGGGTATGTCTCTAAATATTAGTATACTCTTTGGCTTTCATTTAAGTCTCTGGCAGACTCTGTGCCAGCTTGTGAAACTAAACAAAAGATTCTGCAGACTGCCACACATAGAACTGAGTCTAACAGTCATTAGCTCAAAGCCGCTATGGATGCCTTTGATACTGCTTCCTGCTCGGATGCAACAGGCATCTGTATCACAAGGCATTCCTGGCTACATAATGCTGACTTTTCTTGGGATGTCCAACAACAAGTAATGAACGTTCCCTTCATTGATACTTACCTGTTTGGACAGCAGGCAACGAAGTCTCTTGAGGCATTTCAGAAAACTAGAATGGCCCTTAAGACTCCAGGCAAGTTCTAGCAAACCATCTGAGGGGAGAAAGGATGTGGTTTCTTTCAGAACTGGCAGTCTTTTCCTGCGAAAGGCAGGGGAGCCCAAACAAATTTCAGCCTCCCCAGCCTCAGCACAAGATGCAGCCAAAGGCACAGATGCTGAAGGCGCCCAGTGTCACCCTCTGAAGCTCCGGCCCCAGTCCTGCCTCAGCTACCCAAAGCAGACGGGTGTGGGGCAGGGGCGCAACTGACCCAGTTTAACCATTAATGGGAGTCCATTACAATGGGCAAGTGGATCCTCAGGATCATCCGGGAGGGATACTCCCTAGATTTCACAGAAATCCCTCCGGACTATCCACCCAGAAGGCTACCCGTTTTATCAGTCCATATGTCAGAGCTTCTGGTGCAGGAGATTGCAGGCCTTCTGAGCAGCGGGGCAATGGAAATAGTGTCAGAATCGAAAGGAAGCACAGGCTTCTACATCCAGTAGTTTCTAGTACCAGAAAAACAAGGGGCATGCACCCCCATTCTCGACCTCAAAAACCTGAACAAATTAATGGAGTGAGAAACTTTCAGAATGATTTATCTGGGGTCTCTGCTTCCCTTCCTGTAACCTCAGGATTGGTTAGCTTCCCTAGATATTCAGGATGTGCATACCAGCATGTACTGGTCCACCCCTATCACCACAGATACCTTTGATTTGTTGTGCTGGGAAAGCATTACTAGTTTAGAGTTCTGCATTTTGGGCTCTCCTCAGTACCTCAAGTCTTTACAAACTGCTTAATCTGGTTCAAGGTGAGTAAGCATTCATCTGTATCTCCCTCCCCTGGGTTGTGCCTGAAAATAGGCAGGATTTGTCTAGTGCACTTACCCAGTCAACAAAAACAAAATAAAATAAAATAAATAAAAAGTACTTGCAGCACACCTGAGAAAACTGGGACTCCAGGTTTACTCTTAACTGGACGGTTGGCTGATAGCTAGTCCATCCACACAGGAGACGGAACAGGCAGTGACCACGGCCTCTCAGTTCTTTACCTCTGTAGGGATTCTGCTGAATCTGGAGAAGTCTCGGCTCCAATCCTCACAGCAGCTGTTGTTCATAGGCGCTCTTCCGGATATGACCAAGGCCTGGGTGTTCCTTCCAGAGAGCACAATATAGGCAGTCCTGCTGGCATGCTACTTAATGGATTGCAGCAGTTCAAGCTCACTTCATGCAATGCATGCCTGGTCTGATAGCTTCCTCAGTGTTCACAGTGCCTGTGGCACAGCTGCACACGAGAATGACTCCGTGGATGCACAGTGCACAGTGGTCACAAGCATCACATCCTCAGACCTACTCCATTCAGATGACCAAGCCTCTGGTTCAGCACTCCCATGGTGGTCAGTGGAGGGAAATCTCTTCACCCAACTAGAGCCTCAGGTGACTCTCACCTTGGGTGCCTCCCTGTTGGGGTGGGAAGTGCATTGTCGGAGCCTCCAAACACAAGCTGTCTGGGACCTGTCAGACTCATCTCCACATTAGTCTGTTGGAGATTTGAGCTTTTTTTGTACAGCCCGCAAGCCCTAGTGGATCTTGTCAACTGCAAAACAGTCCTCCTCTAGACAGACAAGTGGGTGGTGTGTTACATCAACAAACAAGGAGGAGCACACTCTTACTGCAGTGAGGTTATAAGAGTATGGGAATGGTGTCTGAAGCAGGGGATCCTGCTTCAAGCCATTAATCTGCCATGAGTCCAGAACACTCTGGCAGATGACCTCGGCCAAACAGAGGCCAATCCTTACGAGTGGTCATACTCCATACTTCATGAGATCACTGTTCGAGTAGGGCACCACAGATATGGGCCTTTCTAACCCCTGGAATTACTCATTATGTGATTAAACTGATGCAGTCAGCTTCCAGTGTTCAACTGCCCAGAGAGATGGAAAGCTGTGCAAATGAAAGAACTCTTACTGGCTAGTGCCAATTTCAAACTGCTGCCCTAACAACTGCTGCACTCTGAGTACTTCAGATTCTTTACTCCACCTGCCTAATGAAGATGTCCCAGAGAGCTGTCCTTCAGCTTACTTCTAAATCCTTTAATTGGGTTGATAAGTACCATTTTAGTTACTAGTTTTAGACTGCTGCCCTTATAAGTTAGTTTGATTTGGTTTTATAGTATTTTATTGTTTTTTGTCGTTTTTTTGTGGTTCCCTCTCAGTTCCGTGGAACCGAGGGATTCGCTATCTCTGTAGGTTTTTACGTCAAATTTAGCATTATTTATCACTTACTAGATAGTTCTGCTTGGGATCTGTCGACCATTTAAATTTTTATTTTAAATTTAGTTTATTTATCGGTTCCCTTGTCTGTCAGGGAACCGATTAGCTCTCGGTTCCAGGAACCGCTAGCGGTTGTTTACATTTCATCTGGTCAGTTCCAGGGAACTGATTATTTTTCACCAACGCTTAAATCCTATACTCTGCACAATGTCAGAGTTCCCTGTTGACAAACCTAAAAAATGCACAGGGTCCACAGGGTTTAAATATCGTGAGTTTTGTGGTCAGGTTATAGCTAAAGGAGGCAAGCATTCTCTTTGTGTATTTTGTCTGGGAACTAGTCATATTTTTTCAGATTGTGAAATTTATAAAATTTTCTGTCCCAAGACTTTGAAAAAGAGGTAAAAAAATTAGAAGAAATGGCTTCTGCCTCTGCCAGTACTGCAGAAGAAAACCCCTCTTCCTCTGTCCCTAATAAGGACAAAAATAAGCCCAAGGATGCTGACTAGGGGTCAGATAAGAATGAGCAAGGTAAATCTAAAAGGGCTGTGGAGACAGTGGCTGAAGCTGTCCCACTTAAGAAAAAAATACAAAGAAAAACGTGTTGCTGCGCCTCTGGTCGAGAAGGCTAAGGAACTCCCAGCAGACAAACAAAATATGCCCTCAGCTGAGGTCATTGCAAAAGCTCTCTAGATCTTACAAGCCTAACAGGCTGTGGCCCCAGTTCCCACACCGGCTACACCAGTTCCTTTGTAAGCTACAGCACCACAGGAACCTCAACCTCTGTGTAATAATCCAGAGGAGGATGCGGAGGAGTTTATAGAACCAGAGGTCTTCCCAGAGCAGGATTTTGCCCCCCCCCACCAGGACCAGAGGACTATACATCTCATTATTATGCCTTTGTTAAGAATATAGTGGCTAGCCTCTATCTTCCCCTCCAGGAGACGGAAGAGGATGTGGAGGAAGCAAATTTCCTGGACATGATGGGACTAGCTCCCACAAAACGCCTTCTGTTGCCTGTGCACAAATCTTTAAAAGAGGCTGTGCTGCAAATTTTAAAGACTCCAACTTCCAATACCTGGCGGGGACAAGAAGATGGATAAGAAATGTCAGCTGGACAGAACCACTGCTGATTTTCTGTTCACTCACCCTGATCCTGAAGTAGTGGTCCATGTGGCTGCCTGTGACAAGGCCAGAATCTCTTTGTCAACCCATCCTCCCCTGGCAAGGACTCAAGGAAGATGGATACCATGGGTAAGAAGGGATATATGGCTGCCTCACTCATTGTTAGGTAGGCAAGTTATATGGTCTATGCTGTCCAGTATCAGAAGGCACTGTGGAATTCTGTACTTGCTCAGTCTGATAAAGTTCCAGGTGAAGTAGCAATCGACTTGCAAGAAATGGTAGGGGCTGCACTTGATGCAACCAAATATCAGTTTCACATGGCAGTGGATGCTAACGACACTGCAGCCAGACTGATGGCCTTATCTGTTTCCCTCAGGAGATTTGCCTGGCTATGGGCTACCAACTTAACCGTGGACATTCAAGCTAAGGCTATGGATTTTCTCTGTGAGAAAAATTCCTTATTTGGTGATAAAACAGAGGCCTACATGAAAAAGGTGGAGGAATACAAGGTCACCTGTAGAAGTAACTCTAAAGAAAGGCCTTCCACCTCTTATAGGGCCAAGAATAGGGGAGGCAGAGGTAGAGGATCCTACCCCAGACCCTTTTTCCAAGCACAGGCTTCGCAGGTCTACCAGCAGCTGAGAGGCTATTTCAGAGGTAGGGGTAGAAGGTCTATGAGACGGGCTTCCCTCTCACCACAATCCCAGGCTCAGCCCACATAGAATCCCTGACAGACTGGTATAGGTCACCTCCCCAACATCACCACCACCACTGCCAGTGGGTGGCAGGTTGGCTCACTACCTCCAGGTTTGGCATACCATCACCACAGACAAGTGGGTCCTGGAAGTAGTGAGCCAGGGGCTGTCACTCAGCTTCAAATCACTTCCCTCAGCTTCTCGAGATGAGGGCAAGAACCTTTGCTCCAGTCACCTCTGCAGACAGAATCCTACTGGAGGCAGAGGTAAAGCACCTACTTTAAATCAAAGCAGTGAAAGTAGTACCCCTAAACCAAAGAGGCAAAGGTTTGTATTCCAACTACTTCCTTACCAAGAAGAAAAATGGAGATCGTCGACCTATCCTGGATCTAAGGCTTTAAACAAGCACATTCAAAAGCCAAAATTCAAAACGGCGACTATCGGTAATAATCCCCACACTGCAAAAAGGGGATTGGTTAGCATTCCTGGATTTAAGGGATGCCTATTTTCACATTCCTGTCAGGTCAACTCACAGAAAGTACCTGAGGTTCAGACTAGCCCTCAGGTCACTACCAATTCGCAGCACTCCCATTCGGTCTGACTTCTGCACCAAGGGCATTCACAAAATGCCTAGCAGTGGTAGTCGAATACCTGAGAAAACAAGGTGTGACAGTCTTCCCTTACTTGGATGACTGACTGGTCGTAGGCCAATCCCCGCAGCAAGTAAAGCAGTCACTGGCACTCACAAAATCCATTCTGGAATCCCTAGATTTCATTATAGACGAGCAGAAATCACAGCAAGAGCCAGTTCAGGTGCTGGACTTCATCGGAGCAGAGTTGGACACCGCCCTGGGCAGAGCCTTTCTGCCCAAGAACAGAGTGGACAGCATCATACAGGTCTCAAGTTCCTTCATGCTGGGCAAGCCCAAACCAGCCAGGGAATTTCTCAGGTTACTGGGACACATGGCAGCTGCCACCATAGTGGTGCCAGGCTCCAGATTCCAGATGAGAGACATCCAGTTTCATTTAAGACAGTACTGGTCACAAAGGACAGATTCACTGTCCAAACTGGTTCCAGTCACCCACAGCCTACTGCAGGCACTTCAGTGGTGGCTGGACGAACACAACCTCAGGGTAGGCGTACCCTTTCTAAGGGAAAAGCCCTTCATAATTCTCACAACAGATGCTTCCTTTCTCGGTTGGGGGGCACACATGCTGGATCACACAGTAAGCGGCACATGATCTCCTCAAGAGTCCCTGACAGTGCTCAGGGGTTCCAGGAAACCTTCCACTAGAAAAACATAATTCCTCTAAGTGGAAGTTGTCCATTTGGTGCTCAGGTAAGGGTATTGACCCCTCCAGGGTTGACCTTGCTCTTCTGCGGGATTACCTGACACATCTCCACTCATTAGGCCTGAGGCCCTTGACCCTTAAGGTTCACCTGGCTTCACTTTCAGCTTACCTGTCAGCTGGTAAGGAGAGATCTTACTTCGAGAGGGCTCTTGCAGTAGGTACTAACCGATAGGACTAAGCCGGCAGGCATCAGGACCCCATGGAAAATCTTCTAGCTAGCAGTCCTTGGCTGGGACTGCCCCCACCATCAGCTGACCGACGTCAGCGTGCATCAGATAAAAGGGGCGGTCCCACACCGGCCCTCCAATTCTTTCCCACCGTCAGCCCCAACTTAATCACCTTGTGGAAGATCAGCACTGCTAGCATCGTGATTTGGATCAGTATTACTCGTTTTTTTTCCAAGATCTTTAATTTCTTCATTTCAGTCTCCATGTGCATGTCGTCCCCTATGCATTCTGAGTCATATAAAAACAAGTGTGATTCTTGCGGGTCCCAACTACCGCTCAAGGACGGCCATTCCCTCTGCCTCTTTTGCCTAGGCGCGGACCACCTTGTGGAAGAGTGTGATCACTGCTGTAAATTCAACTCCGCTACCCAAAAAAGGAAGGCAGCAGGCCCTGGAAGCCCATATTTCGAAACAAAAGATGGCCGCCATGGAGAAGGAGTTGAAGAAACTCAGACAGATGTCAGACTCTCCCGAGGGGCACCATCGAAAGAAGAAGGACAAAGAGAAGCACAGGAACCAGGATGCTCCCTCCACAGCCCCACAGACTCCGGCTAAAGTTGCGATCCTTAACTGTTTCTTCCCCACCAGGGGTTTCCACTCCAGCGGAGAGGATGGGTCCGGTAAGTCGGGCTCTGGCTCCCCTGTTTCCCGCCTGGACAAGGCTGATAACTCGGACGTCGGTTCCGACAAGTGCCCAGCCAGCGTTCCCCCGTCAGGCCTTGACGCCTCTACTCGACATCCGGGGTTCGCTACAGTGGCCTTCTCAGCCTCTGCCGCCAGAGGCCTCCCACCTCCTCCTCTGAGCCTATCCCTTCTCCAGGGGACGAGGATCAGGGGTCACCTCTGCTGTCAGGGATTCTGGCGCTGGTCACTTCGGTGCCACCTTCTGGAAATCCTGTGTCTGGTGACTAGCTTTTGGGCCCTCTGCTCGGGCTTTCAGGGGCAGGGAACCTGGCCCCCCCTCCTCCTGGGCCGTCTTTCCCAATTCCTCCACCCACTGGGCCGACACCTGGCCCGTCGGCCCCTCCGTCAGGGCCTCCGGTGGGGCCGTCAGGATAGCCGACACTGGGCTACCAGATGCCGCATTATCCGACGACAGGGTACCTGACGCCGCACTACTCAATGCCGGCTTATCCTGGCCTGGGTTTTCCGCCATCAGGTTACAGTTTCCCGTTCATTTTGTACCCGGGTTGCCCCCTGCCTTCCGCACTTTCTCCCCAGGTGGACCTTGAGGTTTTGTCCTCTTGGTGGACTGAAGCCACGTCCCAGCTGACATCAGAGCTGGACTGATGTCACCCGGCACCAACCAAGGACATAAGCCTCAAGGGTTTCCTTTGCTGGACCCCATACCCACACCATATCCTCCTGCAGTCAAGCCTTCTAGGGAGTATACCCGCCCTTTGGATACCTCCAGGCCGCTGGACCTCCCTTTGCCCTGTGGGGATACTTCTAGTTCCTCCGAGTCTTCAGACTCTGACGATAGCCACCCCTTGGACCCAAATGGTGAGCCATACGCCCCTGAGGCTCCCAAACTGAAGGATTTCCCGAAGTCTCCTCCGGAGGATCCCTCCTTTCTGGAGTTACTCCAAAAAATCCAGGCTGCATATGACTGGAAATCGGTTGGACAGGACGTACAACACCAGAGGCTGGCGGAGCACTTAGACCTGGCCGAGGCGCCTCTCACCCTTATCCTCCCTTGGTTGGAGCCTCATGAGGCTCTTGTAACCACTATCTGGAAACAACCATCCTCCTTGGCCACTTTGGCTCATAAGGCAGATAGATTGTACCAATCCCCAGAGGGCAGGGACTTTTTAAGTCTTCAACTAAAGGCTGATTTAGTGGTGATCAGTGCTGCACATGACAGGACCACCAATCCTAAGCATCTTAGCTCCACTGCTCTGGATAAAGAATCTAAGACCATGGATCAGTATGGTCGAAAGATTTTCCTTTTCCTCCACCCCGGGGATGTGAGCCCGTAACTGTGGGCCACGTGGGGGATTACCAGAAATCTATTTTAGAACAGCTCTCCTGCAGAATAGACACCCCTCCAGACTCCTCTATTAAACAGGAACTGGATGAGCTGGTTTGTTCAGCCAGATCAGTATGTCGCCACATGCTTCGCGCCACTTATGACGCAGTGGAATCATTGGGATGTACCTCTGCCTTTGCCATTGGCCTTCGCAGGCACTCCTGGCTGCATCTCTCAGGTTTGGCCCCTGAGGTCCAGTCAGCTATTATGGACGCCCCTTTTAGAGATTCGGTCCTCTTCGTCGGGGATACAAAAGATATTATCATCGACTTACAGGATAAGGGGCAGGCCCTGAGGTCTGTACAGTCTATGTACCACAAACCTCAAGGTCAGAAATGATCCTTTCGGAAGCAGTCTAAACGGCAACATAGACAGGCGCAGCCCCGTCATCAGCATAAACGAGGGGCTGCCTCAGCAACAAAAGCTCCTCCAGCTAAGGTTCGCAGAGCTGCAGGCGCTTCCTCTGCCACCCCGCTTGCTACCTCCTGACTCGTTGCCTCTCCTTCTCCGTCTGGACATCTCTCCAGCAGAGCCGATAGGCAGTCGATTTCTCATCACCTTCCGGAATAGGAGAGGATAATGACGGACTCTTGGGTGTGCCAACTAATTGCTCAGGGGCACTCCATAAAGTTCTCTCAGCCACCCCTCCCAGCTCTTCTTACCCCCAAAACCATCTTCCTTTGGTTCGGGAGGAGATAAATGCTCTCCTGCTGAAGGAAACCCTGGAACCCGTCCCAAATCAGTTTTGCAGGACAGGCTGTTATTCCCACTTTTTCTTGGTCCCCAAGAAGACGGGCGACTTGAGGCCCATTTTGGACCTCAGCTCCCTCAGTCTTATGGTGACTTACAAGAAGTTCAGAATGATCTCTTTTCCGAGTCTTGTACCTCTTGTAAGAGCAGGTTAGTGGCTATGCGCCCTGGACATGCAGGACACTTACCTGCATATCTTGATCCATCCTGCCCATCGCAGGTTCCTCCAGTTCTGCTTCCAGGGGAAGCACTTTCAGTTTCGGGCCGTTCCATTCGGCCTTTCCTCAGTGCCTCGGGTGTTCACCAAGTGTTTAGCAGTAGTGGCAGCCTACCTGCGCACACGGGGGGTCCAGGCTTTCCCATATTTTGATGACTGGCTGATTGCGGCTCCATCCCAGGAGGATCTGCGCCACTCCCTTACCCTGGAGACTTTCTCCAGGCTGGGTATTACAGTCAATCTGGCCAAATCTCCTTTGGTTCCCTCCCAACGCTCACAGTTCATTGGGGCAGTGTTGGATACCCAGCTGGGCAAGGCATTCCTTCCTCCAGACCGGATCTGGACCTTACTTCTGCAAATTCACTCTCCGATATCCCAGAGACACGTCCCCACCAGGAAGGTCCTCCGCCTCCTCGGTCTTATGGCGGCGTCCATTCCTATGATCCCTCTGGCCAAGCTGCATATGAGGATTTCCCAATGGACCCTCAACGCCCAGTGGGACCAGGCAGTGGACGATCTGGATCGAGAGGTCCTCATCTCCGACCCCATGATCAGGGATCTTTAGTGGTGGTTGCTCCCGGAGAAGCTCTGCTGGGGAATGCCATTTTGCCTCGAGCTCCCCTCCCAGAACTTGATAATGAATGATTCAGGAACTGGGTGGAGGGCCCATCTTGGGTCCCACCAGACTCAGGGGACCTGGTCACCGGAGGAGTCTCAGCTGCACATCAACGTGCTTGAGATGAGGGAAGTCCTGTATGCCATACAGGCTTTTCAATCCTTCATTCCTCCGGGTCCCCTGATGGTACACTCAGACAACGTGTGTTATCTGGTACCTCAACAAATGGGGGAACGAGATCCTACCCACTATGTCAGGAGGCCATGAGAGTCTGGGACAGAGCTGTTCAACTCGGCCTTTGCTTGACAGCGCTTCATGTACCGGGGGTTCAAAACTCCTTGGCAGACGCCCTCAGTCATTCCTCTGCAAGAACTCACAAGTGGGAGTTAAAACAGGATGTCGAAAACGCTCCGGTCTCCCATTGGGGAACACCTCAGATAGATCTGTTCGTATCCCCATCCAACATCAAACTTCCCGCCTTCTGCTCTCTCGCTCCAGGGCGAGACATTTTTTGGCAGGATTCGCCTGTCTTGGAGAGGCTGGTTTGTTTATGCCTTCCCTCCAATCCTGGTCATCCCGAGAGTCCTACACAAGCTCCTGGCGGAGGGTGTGCAAATGATTCTCATCACCCCCTTTTGGCCGAGGCAAATCTGTTTTTTTTTCTTCTGTACCAGCTTTCAGAAGAGCCAGCTCTTCCCCTCCCGTTTTCCCAGGATCTGCTGACCCAGGACCAAGGGACCCTGGTGCACCCAAGGCTCAAGTCCCTTCATCTGCATGCTTGGCTCCTGCAGACTTAGAGGCTTCCCACTTTGGGGTTTCTCTAGAGGTAGCCCATATCCTGGTGGAGGCCAGGAAGCCTTCCACCAGGTCCACTTATGCCATGAAGTGGAAGCGCTTTTCTATCTGGGCTGAATCCCAGTCTCTGGAACCCTTTTCTTGCCCTGTGGCCAGGATACTGGATTATCTCAAGTATCTGTTCGACCTGGGTCTCAGTTACTCCTCCCTGAAGGTTCACTTGTCGGCCATCTCCGCTTATCATCTCCCTCTGGGAGACAAATCGGTGGCTCAACTTCAGGTCTCCAAGACTTTCCTCAAAAGAGTTCTCCATTTGAAGCCCCCATCCATGATCTGCCCCCCCCCTCCCCGTGGGACCTTAACTTATTCTGGACAAACTCACACTGCCTCCTTCGAGCCAGCAGCGGAGGCGGATTGCGTTTTTGTCCTGGAAGACCTTGTTCCTTGTGGCTATCACTTCCGCTCGGAGAATTTCCGAGCTCCAGGCGTTGATGTGCCGCATCCGCTATCTGATTTTTCACAGGGACGGGGTGGCCATGAGGACTAACCTTAAGTTCTTTCCCAAGGCGGTGACAGAATCCACTCTCAATCAATCGATTGAGCTCCTGGTGTTCTTCCTGGAATATTCTAACTGGAGGAGAGCACCTCCTTCATACCCTGGACATGCATAGAATCTTGAGGTATTACACCAACCAAACTAAGGACCATAGGAAAACGGACCAACTGTTTGTTTCCTTTGCTCCAAAGAAGGAGGGTTAAGCCGTTTCCAAACAGTGTCTCTCCAAATGGTTGGCAAACTGTATTACTTTCTGTTACAACAAATACAACAAACTCCTTCCAGGCCAGGTGAAGGGTCATTCTACTTAGGGGCATGGCGGCTTCGACTACATGCTTCAGAGGCGTCTCAGCTGCAGAGATTTGCGCTGCTGCTACTTGGACTTCCATCCACACCTTTACCAAGTACTACAGCTTGGATGTTGCCTCACGCCGCAGAGCGGGCTTTGTCCCGGCGGTCCTGCAGGGCATCTTGTCGTAAGACATTTCCTGCCAGGCCTTTATTGTACAGTTTTTTTTTTTTTGTTTTTTTTTTTATGTCCCCCTCCCTGGCTTTTTTGTTCAGAACTGCTTGGGACTCAGTCCTATCGGTTAGTACCTACTGCAAGAGCCCTCTCAAAGTAAGATAGTACAGTTACGTAAGAATTTACCGTAACAGTAGATCTTCGAGAGAGGCTCTTGCAGTAGGTACTGCTTTCCGTCCCTCTGTCCCCCTGAGTTTCTTCTCTCCTGTTTTTTAGGGGCTTTTTCTCTTTCTCCTTTCATGCCCTTGGGCCTCCAGCAGGAGAACTGGAGGCCGGGTGCGGGACCGCCCCTTTTATCTGACTCACACTGACATTGGTCAGCTGACATCGGGGGCAGTCCCCACCAGGGACTGCTAGCTAGAAGATTTTCTGTGGGGTCCTCACACCTGTCAGTTAGTACCTACTGCAAGAGCCTCTCTTGAAGATCTACTGTTACGGTAAGTTCTTACGTAACTGTACTGCCCATGGCCTCTCCTCCAGTTTTCAGAGGATATTTCAAGGGGCTCGGCCTCCTCTGAGGGAACCCGTTCTAGCCTGGAATCTAAACATCTGCATTGCCAAGCTGATGGAACCACCATTCGAACCCATGGTAAATGCAGACCTGAAGTATGTCACATGGAAAACTGTGTTCCTAGTGGCCATTACCTCAGCCAGGAGGATCAGTGGGCTGCAAGCCCTGTGTACAGATGTAGACTACATTTCATTCCACAGGGATAAGGTGGTCCTCAGGACCACTGGGAAATTCATCCCCAAAGTAGTGTCTGATTTCCATCTGAATAAGTCCATGACTCTGCCTGTTTTCTTTACAGAGAACTCTAGTTCCTCTGAAGGGAAACTTCACTGCCTCGATGTCAAGAGGGCACTTAGCCATTACATTGACAGAACCAAGGCATACAGACCAGGACAGACACAACTCTTCCTCACTTATGGTGAAGTAGGTGAGGGTAGAGCTGCCACAAAACATACAGTTGCTCGCTGGATAATGGCATGTATACAGTTTTGTTATGATAAAGTGAATAAAACAGGTACCCTTAGGTCTGAGGTCACATTCCACAGAGGGCACAGCTGCATCAGTGGCAGCTTCAAAAAGATATTCCACTACTGGAAATCTGCAAAGCAGCTACATGGAAAACAGTGCAGACCTTCACAAAGCATTATAGCCTGGATCTACAATCCAGAAGTGATGCCAGGTTTGGCACAGCAGTTCTGCAGAACCTGTTTCCCAAACAGGTTCTCTGCCCAACCTCCAAATGTACTGCTTGGTAGTCTGCATCAGTTTAATCATAATGAGTGGTTCCTGGGGTTAGAAGAAAAAAATGACTTACCATAGTAGTCTTGTTTCTTCAAAGGGATCACTCATTATGTTTAAAGCACCCACCCTGCCTCCCCTACTAGAACCTTCAAAAAAAAGTGGAAAGCTTTTTTGTTCTGCATCCTTGCTTAAATATTACATACAGGCCAGGTTAGAGACTTAGTTTTTTTAAACCAATTGGTTTCCTTGTGGTCTCGTTTTCAGGTCTGTCTATAGGGGACTTTTGATTTTGGGGGGTAGTTTATATTTATTATGTTAATATTAATTAGATGGTCTTATATACAGTTAGGCTGCTAAAAAATCTGAAGCACTCAGAGTGCAGCAGTTGTTAGGACAGCAGTTTAAAAATTGGCATGAGCCAATAAGAGTTCTGTCATTTGCATAGCATTCCATCTCTCCAGGCAGTCGAACACTGGAGGCTGACTGCATCAGTTTAATCATAATGAGTGATCCCCTTTAAAGAAACAAGATTACTATAATGAGTAATATTTTCTTTTCTGTCCCACTGAATGCCAGACTACCTCAATTCTGCACCGGAAATCCAGGACATGGCATTTTCTGTCAGGATGCCTTCAGACTGCAATGGCAAAATCTATTTCTGTATGCATTCCCTCCAATCCCCCAGTGCAGAAGCTATTGCTGAGTGGGGGTGCACAGGGGCAAGATGATACTGATTGCCCCCTGCTGGCCTTGACAGATGATGTTTCCTCTTTTGAACAGACTGTCAGTCAGCAAACCAAGGATTCTTCCACTCAGGATGGACTTACTGACTTATGCTTACCTGGTCCATCCCAACCTGCGCTCCCTTCACCGCCAGGCCTGGCTCCTGAAGAGATAGAACGGGTATAAGGTACCTCAGAGGGGCTCTGAAATACTTTTGACTACCTGTAAACCTTCCATTGGGAAGACGTACACAGCCAAATGGAAAAGGCTTTTCATTTGGTGCTCCAAAACCTGCATGGGACCTTTCTGATGCTGGCCTACAGTATTCTACAGTTAAGGTCCGCATGTGTGTATTTCTGCATACAACAAGCCCGTTGATACCGTCTACCTGGCACAGCTGCCACTGTTCAAGAGGTTCCTTAATGGCATCTACAAAGGCCTCCCATGAGGAGGCTAGTGGCTGCCTGGGATATCAACCTTGTGCTGGCTGGATATGCTCACTTACAAGCCTTTTCAGACTTCTGCAACATATGAACTAAAGTATTTAACTTGGAAAGCAGCATTTGTAGTGGCCATCAGTTCTGAGTGCAGAGTGCCTGAAATCCATGCCTTGATCACAGATCCTCTGTATGCTGTTTTCCAGAAGGATAAAGTAGTTCTGAACACGCACCTTAGGTTCCTACCAAAACTTATGTCAGAGTTCCATCTGAATCAGCCACTAGTGCTGCCTACCTACTTTGCCAACTTCCAGAATGAAGGAGCGCGTACTCTCTATTCTGTGGATATTAAAAGAGTCCTTCGGTTTTACCAGGGCAGAGCCAAGGACTTAAGGCAATCCAGACAACTCTTTGTCTCCTTCAGTCCTAATCAAAGAGGGAACAGCCTGTCACAATCAAGTGTATTTCTGCTTGGATTGAGCCATGGTAAAAGTTAAACTTGAAGGCCCTGTACATGCCCATTTCACTAGAGCAGTAACCATATCCCTGGCAGAAATTCACTCTGTACCTATTGGTAATGTCTGAAGAGCTGCAGCTTGGAGCACAGTGCACACTTTTGTTAAGCATTATGCCCTGGATATCCATGCCAGGCAGCATGCCACTTAATTCTGTCCTGAGTGAACCTTATGCTCCTGCCACACTAGTCTGAGTATTTTGTCTGAGCTTGGTACTCTGACCCACAGGTCTGAATCAGTGGTGAAGATCAATATCTGGAAGATGATGTAAATTACGTACTCACCATAATTCCTGATCTTCTAGGAATATCGTCACCATTGATTAACATGCCCACTCGCAATCCCGTGGTCTCACTCTAGTTGTTTTATTGGTCTCCATCCCTTGTTCTTTTTTTTTTTTAATTTCAATTTTTTATGTAATTCTTATTCTTATTCTTACAGACATTTTGCAAGAAATACAATTGATTGTGGTACATTGACAGGTACATTCGGAGAAAAAAGAAAAATTAATATACAGGGAAGATGAACATACATTCTTAATTCTTTTATAGCATACAGTAAGGTAGTTCCCCTCTTTTAAGAGGGAGTACACCCACTTTCCCTCTTTCATTGTTTCCCTTCACTGCAGTTTCCTATTGTCCCCTACCCAAAGCTGCAGCGCAGCCCTCTATCTTCGCCCATTTCCTATGGTTCGGCTCTGGTGCATTCTATTTTTAAAACTGAAATTGTAAAGCCTTTACCCTCAACTAATTTGCCGGTTTCTGACTGTGTAGTAGTAGTTTTAATATAGACTTCTAGGGGATAAAATCTGCATAATGGTCTAATTGATAGGATACCCATTTCCCCCATTGAGTGTCAGACTTCTCAGATTTGTCTAGGAGGCTGGCGGGAAGCCGTTCCAATGCATAAATCTTCCTGGTCTGGGAGTACCAAGCCTCCCTGGATGGGGATTTTTTAGTATGCCATAATCTGGTGATGATCTTATGGGCTGCTACAATTAATTTAGTGATTTGTTTAAGTATATTTTTATCTATTCAAAGTCCTGCTGGTTTTATAAATGTTAGGATGTATGTTGGAGTAAATAATTCTGATGTCTCATATAGTGCCTCCAGTTCCGCCAAGACCATGTTCCAAAAAGGCACTACCCCCGGGCAGAGCCATAGGACATGGCTCTGATCTGCCTGTCCCTCACCGTATCCCCTCTAACACTCGCCTCTTGTAATTTCACCATATTTTGCCAAAAGGGCTGGAGTTCTAAAGAAATGTGTCCAAAGTTTCCATATGTATTCCCTCCAGTAAGGTGATGAAAAAGTTTTTAATACTGGTAGGGCTGATCCATTCCGTTCTGACTCAGTTATTTCAACATTCAACTCCTCGGACCAGCTAGCTGTAATAGAGGTTGTGGAGTCCCCCTTTCTCTCTGTGAGAGCCTTGTACATTTTACTGATTAAATGCTCTGATGAGGTTCCTCTAATGTGGGCCTGGATTAATTGTAATAGTTAAGGGGGGTTCTCTGTCAGCGTCGAGAGACCCTGCTCATGAGGAAGCAAAAAAGATTTAATATATAGGTAGGCTATAAAATACTTTGGGGGGAGATGATATTTGGTCTGTAAAGAGGCAAAGGGGAATATTCCAGTGACTCCCACCATTTGAAAAAGGTATTTGATCCCATATTTTTGCCATGCTGCTAAATTTGAATCCGCTTGATTCATGACGAGATCGATGTTATTGGTCAGGGTCCCCATTAGGAGCCTCTCAGATGGAGACATATAATTCCTCAGGAGTCCAGCCCAGTGTTTGAGGGGTTCTCTGGTGAATTTTGGGTAGTAAGGAAGCCCACGGCATTTAAAGCAGCAGTGCAACGAAAATGGGTTAAAATTTGACCCCACCCTTTTTTCTTCCTAATTGATGCCAGATATCTTCCAGTTTATTTTGGTGGTGACATTTTCAGTTTTCATTGTCATTTAAGAATTGTATGAATGCTTTAAAGTAATATTTCTCAAGAAAAAAAGATGGCCGCCTCATTTTTTCATAGAAATTATACCGAGGACCCAAGGAAGACAAGAGTCCAGACAATAATGCAGGTGTACAGTACACAGCATAGGAAGCATCCAGAAAACCCAAATCAACAGTTCTGCTAATATTTTTTATAACCATAGCAGAAAATTAGCTTTTTGGAATAGCTTTTTTCGTTGCACTGCTGCTTTAAGGGGGTTACTGAACAAGTGTTCATGAAAATCAAATAAATCTCACCATGTTAGCTCCAGGGTCTTCCAATGTGCCTCATATTGTGGGTTTATCCAACTAAAAACAACTTTTAATTGTGCTGCCATCGCATATATTCAGAGGTCTGGTAGGTTAAGGCCTCCCTTCCTTCTGGCTAGTTGCAAAATCGTGTATCTAATTCTGGGTGTTTTACCTCTCCAGATGAAGCGGGAGATTACTCTGTCCCATGACTGAAAGGAGGAATGGGAGGGTCTGGAGAAAGAACAATATACAGGGAAACACATTTTGCTTGATAGTGTCTGTTCTGGTCAGGAAGCTTAGAGGAACTTGGGACCATCTAGATCAATCTTCTGTTAATTTTATGGTTAGGGGTTCTAGATTTAGCATTTCGGCATGTATTGGATTTTTTGTCAGTTTTATTCCTAGATATCTCATCTCCTGTCTATGTCATTTAAATAAAAAAGCTTTTTTAAGTGAAGTGGAGGGAGAGTAATTGTAGGTTATAACTTCAGTTTTGGTTTTATTAATTTTATGACCAGCAAGTTCTCCAAAAATTCGGAGTTGTTCCCAGACTGCTGGGACTGAAGACTCTGGTTCTGTTACAGTAAGCAAGACGTCATCAGCGAATAATGATATCTTTTGCTGATGTCCCCCTAAAGGGATGCCCTCTATCTCCTGACAAGACCTAATGGCTGTTGCCAGTGGTTCAAGGTAAAGTGCGAATAAGAGTGGGGATAGTGGACATCCCTGTCGTGTTCCCCTGGATAGCTGAAAGGTGTCGGAGAGGGCCCCATCTGTCCTCACATTTGCCTTGGGAGAGGTGCAAATATTTTGTAACAAATTTATAAATTGTGAGGGAAAACCAACATGGTGAAGGGTCTGCCATAGAAATGGCCAGCTCACCCTGTCAAATGCCTTTTCGACATCAAGGCCTAATAGGACTAATGGGATTTTTCTGGAGAGGGCATACATAATCTATTATCAGGTGACCACGTCTAATGACATTGTGTGTGCTAGCCTACCTCTAAGAAAGCCTACCTGATCCGGATCTGTAATTTTCAGGAGCTGGTGGTCTATTCTGAAGGCCAGGACCGACATAAAGATTTTATGGTCAGTTTAACATTGATATAGGGCGATATGAGGGAGGGTATCTTGGGTCTTTATGAGGCTTAAGGATGGCCGCTAATCTTCCTGGACATAAAGTCTCCACCTCTCATTCACACTAATGAGAGTTCACTGGAGTCGCTAGGACCTCAACGGGAGCAAACTTTTTCAAGAGGGCCGGTGCCCCAGATAGAGCCGCAAGGAGTGGCACCGCGAGCCTCGGTTCATGCAGTAATGACTGTCTCGACGTTGACCCTCCAACCGCCTCAATTCCTTTTTTCCCATCGTCAAGTGCACTTCAGTGACAAAACGTCGCTCGCTCGCTGGGAGTTAAACTTCACTAGCAGCAATAGTTCAGTTTATTGTTTTGTAGTTTTATTTCGTATCAGTACTGATTGTATATTATATATTTAAATAGTTCATCAAGAAGTCTTCCACCCTTCATTGACGGAGTTGACCATGAGCGGTTCAGGTGATGGTAGGGAGACTTCATATGAAAGCTGTTCAGTCAGCCGGGCCGGATCTGGTCGCCACCCTCCCTGGAGGGGGGGTCCGATAACGGACAGTCCAGTGCTCAGAGGGATTGGCGTTCCCCCCCAAAAGCATAAAAGGAAATTGTCCCATTCTCAGCGCCGTTCGGCTTCGAGTTCCTCTTCGACACATAGGTTGAGGAGAAAAAGGCATCACTCGAGGTCACACTCTGCTATGTCTGCGCGTAGACGGTCAGTTGTTGGGACCAGGCACTGGTCTCCACCTCGATCCAGAGTCACCAGTTTCTGTTTCCGATGGCAGATCTCTTCGACATCGGAGCCCCTCTCTGCCTTCCCAAGGAGCTTCTGATGAGCAGTCTCACCAGTGGGCTGCTCTTATGGAGCAGTGGGCTTGGAGGTTGGTCCAGTTGCCAGGGCCGGTCAATCTGATGCCGGGGCCATTCGGCTCCAGAGCGACGGGTAGGGAGGTTGGGCCTTCCTAGTAGTGCGGTGCCGTTGACTCCGCACTCTGGTGTTTATCCCCCTCACGTGGCTGTGGAGCAGGGGTCCACACCAATGCCTCTATCTCCTGCCATTTTTCCCTCTTTAACCTCAAATCGCAGTTTTCTGACCTCTGGGACACTCTTGGCACCGTCTGTGATGCCACGGGCTTATTCGGCGCCGAGTGCCCTGTCTGCAGTACCGGGGGCTCTGTTGGCGCCATGCGCGGCACCGGGGAAACTGTTGGTGCTATCAGTGGCACCATTTTGTCAGGCGCCTCCCTCCTTGTTCTCGGCGCCGGGAGCTGGTGTAGCACCGACCGGTCTTCGGGGGTTTTCAACTCCAATTCTTTCTTCTTCTTCTTCTTCTGTTCTTCCTCCTGATTTTCACTCCTTTCCTGTCTATGCAGTCCCCCCTGGACTGTTGGAGATGTTTTTGAGCCAGACCCAGATCTTCGCCTGGGTGATGATGTTGATGATACTGCTCTTGGAGCAGGGATCAATCCTGCTGCAGAGCCTGTGGTGGAAGACCTCTCTTTAAGTCTCTGATCAAAAATTTAAACACTGTTCTTTCTCTCCAAGCTTCAGAAATTGATCCTGGGAAGCTTTTGCGTCTCCAGTATCTTCTTGTCCCCAGAGATCCCTATGGATTTAACCCCTCCGGTACAGCAGTCTTTCGAGACCCTCTCACAGATGGTATAGAAGAATCCAGCTCTCATTCTTCTGTGGCTAAGTCCATTGATAGGAAGTATGCTCCTCCCAAGGATCATCCTATTTTGGCCTCACAAGCCTTTACTGATGCCATTGTGATCTTGGCAGAAAATGATAAGGCCGTTCTTCCTCAAGGGTCCAAGGCCCGACCAATAAACAAGGAATCTCATAAGATAGGCACCTTAGGTAAGAGAGTCTTTGCTGTCTCAACGCTGGGGATGCGCATTGCCAGCGACCAGGGCTATTTTTCTCAATATGAATATGTACTTTGGCATTCCCTCAAAGAAATGGTGGAAGCTGTGCCCGAATCAGAAGCTAGCTCAGAATTGCTTCACGCCATAACTAGGGGTATCAAATCCAATAACCAACAGGTTAAAGCTGTAGTGGGTGCTTTTGATACCGCCTCCCAGGCAGCAGAAGGCACAAGGCCCCAAAGCGCCCAATGCCACCTTCTGAGTTTCTGGCCCAGGTCTTACCTCAGCTGTCCAAGGGGGACTCCTCTTCAGTGGTGGGAGGACGTCTGACTCAGTCCTACAATCAGTGGAAATCTATAACATCAGACAAATGGGTCCTCCGGATAATCCTCGAGGGGTACTCTCTCAGTCTTTCTGAAACCCCTCCAGATCATCCTCCCAAACGACAGCCCAGGCTGTCGGCAGTACAGTCAGACCTTCTTGCTTCTGAGGTACAAGGCCTTCTGAAAAACAAGGCAGCAGAAATACTTCCACTGGATCAATGAAACACAGGTTTCTACTCCCATTACTTTTTGGTTCCAAAGAAAACTGATGGCATGCGCCCCATTTTGGATCTCAGAAAACTCAACAAATTCCTTCTCAAGGAGAAGTTCAAGATGATACCACTAGGTACCCTGCTACCTTTGCTTCATTGACATGATTGGCTAGCCTCCCTGGACATGCAGGATGCCTACCAACATATTTTCATACACCCAAAGCACCACAAATACCTAAGGTTCGTGGCATTGGGTCAACACTGTCAGTTAAGAGTCTTGCCCTTTGGGCTATCCTCGGCACCTTGAGTTTTTACAAAGTGTTGTGCAATTCTCGCGGTATACCTCAGGAAAATCTGAATGCAAGTGTTTCCATATCTGGATGACTGGCTCCTAGCAAGTCCCTCCAGGCAAGAGACTCTAGAGGCCGTGGCCACGGCCTCAGACTTCCTCATGTCCTTGTGAGTCCTGCTGAATCTCAACAAGTCACAGTTGCAGCCTTCCCAGAAACTCCTTTTCATAGGAACTTTTCTGGACACCTCCTGTGCGAAGGCTTTTCTTCCGGAGAACAAAAGGGGCGCTATCCTACAGAAGGCCTGATACATCAGAGAACGCAGCTCAGTTCGAGCTATCTGGATGCAGCGGATGCTGGGCCTCATGGCATCCTCGGTGTTCCCTGTACCCTTAGCTCGTCTCCACATGATAACCTTCCAGTGGATCCTCAGTACTCAGTGTTCCCCAACCACTCACCCTCAGTCCTTTCTCATAAAGGTGAAGGAACCTCTGAAGAGGTCGCTCGCCTGGTGGTCTCAGGAGGACAATTTTCTGGAAGGATACCACTTTGCCCCTCTGGATCATCATCTCAGTTACCACGGATGCATCCCTGTTGGTTGGGGAGCCCACTGCCAGGATCTCCACACCCAGGGTACGTGGACTCAGGACGAGTCACAACTCCACATAAATGTCCTGGAAATGAGAGCCGTCCTCTATGCAGTTCGAGCCTTGAACGACATACTATGTCACAAGAACATTCTCCTTCAAACGGACAGAAAAACAGTGATGTACTACATCAACAAATAGGGCGGTGCACACTCTTACCCATTATGCAGGGAAGCTATGAGAGTGTGGGAGTGGTGCCTGGAACACAAGGTTTTGATTCAGGCGGTTTACCTGCCAGGAGCGCAAAACAAGCTGGCAGACCGTTTCAGCAGAACAGAGACAGATCCTCACGAGTGGTCTATTGACTCAACCGTTGTTCAGTCACTCTTCAAAGAGTGGGGAACTCCAGACCTGGACCTTTTTGTGTCCCCACTCAACGCAAAACTGCCTCTCTTCTGCTACAGAAATCCAGGACCTGGCATTTTTTATTTTTTTATTTTATCCTCTTTTTCCGTCAGGTCCTCCGTCAAGCTCTGCCCTGGTCATGGCCCCCGTGCTCCCACCAACCATCAATTCCCCACATACTCCCAGTCACCCCCGGCTTGCCCCACGGAGGGTGGGGCTGTGGCACTGGTTCCCCTAATTCCAGTGCCGTGGAACCAGTAACTTGTTGGGAGTGCGGTGACGGTGGCTAATTGAAGCCCGGGGAGGGCTTCATGTAGACGGAGGACCTACCCCTCCATTTTCTTTGTTTTTCCATTGGGAGGTGGGGACATGCAGTGACATCCAGCGTCCGCCCCGCCTCCATTACAGACAAGCGCCAGTAGCTGCGTGACTGCTGGCCTCCGCCGGGGGTCCGTCTTGCGCTGGGCACTTCCCCACCCTCCCCCCGGAGAAGGAGAGCAGTTCGTAGGATGCTCTATCCTTCTCCGCCTGGCCGGCCCTCCAGCGACCGAGTCTATTCCCGAACCCGGGTCGCCAGCGTCACAAGCGGAAATCCAACCGCTGTGTTGGCGAGCCGGCCTAGGACCTGCCATTTTTTTGTCGGGATGGGTTCAGGCTGCGATGGACAAGATGCTTTCTATATGCCTCTCCCCCTAATTCAGAGGGTACTTCTCAAATTGGAGTCTCAAGGAGGCAGAATGATTTTCATTGCCCCCTTCTGGCCTCAACAGATGTGGTTTCCACTGCTCAACAGTCTATCAGAACCCCCCTGAAGACCCTTCCCCTTCAGACGAACCTTCTGACCCAGGGTCCCGTGGTTCATCCCAACCTGAGGTCGCTTCACCTTCACGCTTGGCTCCTGAAGAGATAGAGGTGAATAGGTTCAGTGTTTCTCATAGAGTTTCAGATATTCTTTTGGCTGCATGTAAGCCAGCCACTAGAAAAACCTACACAACCAAATGGAAGCGTTTCTCTATCTGGTGTGCAAAATCCTCTTGGAACCCTTTTTCCTGCCCACCGAATAAGGTCTTAGAGTATCTTTAAACTGCTCAAATTCAGGTCTGCAGTACTCCACAGTCAAAGTTCATCTTTGTGCCATTTCGGCATTTCCATGTCATTGGCTCAGTTGCCTGTGGTTAAGAGGTTTCCTAGAGGTATTCTACATACTAGACCTCCTATCAGATGTCCAGTTGCAGCCTGGGACATTAACCTTGTGCTAGACATGCTCACCCGTAAACATTTGGAGCCCCTGGCTACTTACTCACTTGGAAAACGGCCTTCCTGTTAGCCATTACTTCAGCCCATAGAGTTTCCAAAATACATGCACTGGTCATAGAACCCCCCCACACTGTATTTCACAAGGACAAAGTAGTTCTTAGGACTCAACCTAGGTTTCTCCCTAAGGTTGTCTCAGAATTCCATCTAAACCAACCTTTGGTCCTTCCTACCTGCTTTGCGAACTTCCAGAATGAAGGGGAGCATACCCTTCATTCTTTGGATGTTAAGAGAACATTGTGGTTCTATCTAGATAGAACAAAAAAAATTTGCAAGGCTTAACAGCTGTTTGTTTAATTCAGTGAGACCCAGCTGGGTCAACCTGTCGCTATCAGGTGTATTTCAGCATGGCTGGTGGCTTGCCTTCGCCACTGCTATTCAGTGGCACAGTTCAAGCTGGAAGGCAGAGTGTACGCTCACTCTGCCAGAGCAGTCTTGGCATCTGTGGTGGAAATCCGCAACGTGCCCATCGCAGATATTTGCAATGCGACCACTTGGAGCCCTGTGCATACTTTCATTAAGCACTACACCTTGGATGTCCATGCTAGACGACATCTGTCATTTGGCAGGACCATTCCTAACGGACTTCTGTCCTAAGTATATGAGCTCCTTATCTCCTGCCGCCCGTCTCGGGGGTTTATTTAGCTCAGTACTCTCCCATTAGTGTGAATAAATGGTGGAGACTTTATGTTCAGGAAAATACGGAGATTACGTACCTACCATAATTCTTGATCTTCTTGGACGAAGTCTCCACCACTCATTCACACACCCACCCAACATCCCCCAAGCTTATTCTCTGTTTTTGGTCTTTACTCTCTCAGTGCTGAGCTGTGAAGACTTTATTGTTGACCCTTCTTAAATGGGGTTATTCGGACTCTCTTATGTCCGATTTTTAGATTAGTCCTACTAGGTTAGTTACGCTGCACCTCCTCAGGGGGTAAAAGGTACTGAGGCGGTTGGAGGGTCAACTCGAGATAGTCATTACTGCACGAGCCGAGGCTCATGGATTCATCTTGGGCACCGGCCCTCTTGAAAAGGTTTGTTCCTACTGGGTCCTAGCACCTCCGTCGAATGCCCATTAGTGTGAATGAGTGGTGGAGACTTCGTCCAAGAAGATCAAGAATTATGGTAGGTACGTAATTTCCATTTACTGCGGTGGGGGGGCTCTCCACTCTGGATAGCTTGGAAGGTCGGAATCAAAATGGGAAGAAGAAATTTCTTAAATTTATTATAAAATTCAAATGGGTAGCCATCGGGTCCCGTGGCCTTAAGGGTCAAGGCTTTTTTGAATATTTGCACGAGTTCTCCCTGTTCTGGGTTGAGTAGTGGTAAGGGAAGGTTTGCCAAATAAGTGGCAATGCTATCGAGAGGTATTTCTCGATCCGCAGTATATAGGTCCTGGTAAAATTGCATCAGTATGCGTTTGGTCTCTTGTGGTGTCGAGGCTGTTCTCCCTGTTTTGGGATCTATTGTCTTGGTTGTGCTAGCTCAAGTTCTATGTTCACAGAGCTTTCTTGCTAGGTTTCTCAATGCTTTAGGTCCCCCTTCATGAAAGCGAAGTTTTAAATAGAATAATTTTCGTTCTGTTTTCTGGTCTAAGAGCTTTTGTAATTTCTGTTTAATAGTCCTAATATTCTGTTGAATCAGTGAGTCTCTCTAATCAGGACAGTGTTGTAAGTGAAGCAGCTCCTCCCATGGACTTTTAACTTTATTCTCTTTTTTTTTTTTTCTGGGCAGCGAATCTAATGATCTCCCCCCACAATACTACTTTTAGTGTGTCCCATAAAATCGTAGGGGAAGCCTCAGATTGGGAATTATTCTGTAAAGATTTGGAGACTGCCTCTTGTACCAACTTTAGGAACTCAGGGTCCCTTAGGTGGAAGAGGTTGAGCCGCCAGTGTGTTTTTTTTAAATACTGCCCCGAGGTCCAATGTAAGATACAAAAGTGCATGGTCCGATAGAAAGGTGGCTCCATGCCAGGCATCCCGCAAGGAGTCCAGGTGCTCCACCGTTGTGAAAAGATTATCTGAACGAGCATCTCCCCCCATGTGTGAGGTCCGGTGGGTATACTCTCTCGCCCCAAGGAAAAAATGCCTCCATGTGTCGATTATACCCAGTATAGTGGTGGTTTGTTTAATGTATTTTTGGAGAGGGTTTATTCTATGGGCTCTCTGCCTGGTGGAGTTCAGTGAGGGGTCTATAGTTATATTTAAATCTCCCCCCAGCAGCAGTTTCCTGTCCAAAACCGAAAGCAGTTTAGAGAAAAAACGCATAGCCAAACTTTTTGGTGAGCCTGGCGGGAGCTACACCAATGCCAGGGTGACAGGTGTTGAGTACAGCTTGCCCGTCATTATGGCATAACGGCCCCCCGGGTCGACAACTTCTGCTCATTTCTCAAAGGGTATGCCTCTTGGTAACATTATCATCACCCCTCCATTTTCCTTTTTGATAGGCTGCCTCTGTGACTACTGTGTATCCAGACCTCTGAAACTTTTTATGTTCGTCTGAGGACAGATGTGTTTCCTGCAGTAAAATTATTTCGGGTTCGTCTTTTTTGAGAAATTGTAGAAGGCGGGATTGTTTGATTGGATTATTAATCCAGTGATAAAATCGGGGAGTCTCTAACCATTACTGTCCCGAGTCATATGCTGTATGAAAAACCCCAATTCTGTTCCCATTTGAACATTCCACTGTTTAACTATCCCAATCCATTTTGTTTTGATAATGTATGAGGCATTGTTTTCCCCGACTGTATTCTTGTGTCTGTCTTAACCTGAACTAATTGTCTGTCTGACTTATAAATCTGTACCAATAAGTAAAGTCCTTTCAAAACATTAACACGCAGGTAGAAATTTCCTGTGTCCTTAGGTTAAGTGCATAAGTACCTTTCAGGTTATGCTGCACCTCTTCAATAAAAAAGATACTGAGGTGGTTGTGGGCTATTGCAGGGGTAAGCCATGTGGCATGAGTCGGTCTCTCTGTGCCGCACATGTGCATAGCTAGCGTCTGCTCCAGTCGTCCTGAAAAGTTCTGACTCCTGCAGGGTCCTAGCACCTCTGGCTAAGACCCACTAGCGTGAATCAGTAGTGAAATTGTTCCTAGAAGTGACAAATTACGGTGAGTACATAATTTTAATCTTTGTGGTGCCTTTGACTTGGAAAATTGTTCCCAAACACTGCAAAAACAGCATGAGGAACATGGAAAACCCAAAAACACAACTCAGTCAAACTGTGGCAAAATTCTGTTTCAGTGTCACAAGTTTATACCAAACACTGCAAAAACACCAGTAGAATAAATATCTGGCATCAAGGTCACAAAAAGATGGGGCTAAATATAAACTTTTGCTTAAATGTTGTAACAATTCAATTAATAAATCTTAAAAAGAAGATGGCACTGGAGTTAGCCCAACAGGCAAAAAAAGGAAATTCTAAACTACTGTACGGATACATCAGCTCATTAAAAAGGTGTGGCAGTGCAATTGACCCAATAAACTAGGTGGGTGTAACAATTTCAAATCCTGATGTTTTGGCCAACTCATTTAACCATTATTATTGTTCGGTGTTCACAAAATATTATTGTCAAGTATCAAAAATAGAAGACAGTGCCACTTTAAGGTGACCTGTAAAGAACCACTGCAGCCCCAAACTCCCACAGCAGCATTGTAAGGTATGTGGGGATAGATGAGGTGTTTCTGCTGTGGGAGTTTGGGGCTGCAGTGATCATAATTTTTTAATCCACAGGTTCCTTTTTATATAAATTGCCGAAATTTTCGGCTGAACTCAAAAGCGCCATGTGGTTCCCGATTGAGTGGGCACAAGGAGTCATGGGTATTACATCCATTAAGTGACATCGCTACCACCACTGCTCTTATTATAGCAGCAGTGGTGGTACTTGTATTATGCTTATTTTATAGCTTCTAAGGGGGTCTTGATACCTATAATGTTATTTACAGCAACAGCCTGTCAGTACTGGGGAAGTGACAAATCATTGGAGAAATGCCAGGGTCATACCTATGGCAAGACTGATATTAAAAATTACCGCCCTGGCTGGCCCGGTGGTGCTGAGGGTTGAGGCGCTGGGCGCCACCTCGTACCACGCTCGCACCAGGTTCGAGGAACGGACTCGGCCGTCAGGGGTCGGCCGGGAGGGAGGATTGAGGCCCCAACGGATGCTCTCTCAGGGTGGGCTACCGAGAGCACATCACGCTCTGCACTCTTCCATAGCCGGTGGAAGCACCGGCAGAGGGAAGGGTGGGCGGCTCACGCTTGTCGGTCGGGGAGGGCGTCTCGGCGCGCGAGGGTCTGCGTGCGTAAGCACGCTACCACCTGGCGTCGTCCCTAGAGCAAGGCGTCCTGGGGGAGCGGGGACGTCAGGGGAGAGAAAACCGGAAATACCCTCCGGTAGCCCTAGATGAAGTCCGCCCTAAGTCCGCCCGGACCACGATAGGACAGACCCCAATGTGCAAAGGAGAGGAGGTTGGGCACTCTAGGGGCAGATCCCTGAAGGTAGGTACCGGGGGGACATGAGCAGATGGAAGGAGGGGGCACCGGAGGCAGTAAGGAGGGATAAAGATGAAATTAAAAAAAAATAAAAAATTACCGCCCTATCAGTCTAACATCAGTGACGGGTAAACTTAAGGAATCCATAATAACTGACAGAATTAAAAGCATCATAGCAGCTCAAATGGAGGTGACCTAGAACAGCATGTGTTGAAGGCAAGCAGGTTGTGCTTAACAAATCTGCTTTGTTTTTATGAAAAAGTTAGTAGGCCCTTGATCGTGGCACTGAAAATAGTAATTTACATGGCTAGCACACCCACCCGGTAAACAAAAACTAAATAAATAAAATAATAAGTGCCACGTTGGGCCATCACAGAAAAGATGGCACAATTAAATATAAATGTTAAAACAATAAGCTGGGCGCAACAGTGGCTTTCTAATTGTACACGGGTAGTTTCCATAAATGGCCACATATCGGCCAGAGTAACCCGTGATATAGGCGAGTCAAATTGAGCAACTCAGTTTGACCACCTCTGAAAAGAGCAACTACGAAAACACAACGAGGTGCGGTATGAGCGACAGTGAGGGGACCAAAATAAAGATAGGAAAAGGAGAGCGAACGTGTAGAGAGGTATTGCATATTGGTATATGGAGAGTTGTTTGGACAGGCAGTTCCCAGCTAGCCGTTTCGTCTAGTGGTAGGAGTGACTGCCATTAGTGCGGGAGGACCAGGGTTTGGAGCTTGTGGGTGGAAATCCTGTTTTAGTTCCATGTATTTTTTTTGTGTGTGTGTTTTTTTGTTCCCCAACCTCCCGAATGTGTGCAATATGGTCCCCCGACCTCCTTAATGTGCCACCTTCCCCCCAAATAGCCCTCCCCAAAGTTTCTCCTTTACCTCAGTGTCAGGCCCCCACAGAGTTGGTTATAAAAATAATGGGGGTTGGGGGTATTTTGCCCTGATAGACTGTTTTGGAGCAATGTCGTTATTAGAATCGGTGTAGTGTGCATCGCCATTATTGAATCTGGCGATGTGGACTCTCCGATTTGTAGATTACTATTTTGCGATTGCTCTTATCAGATGGTACCATCAGCCAGAGGGGATGTTATGAGTGGAGTTCCACAGGGATCTGTCCTGGGTTCTATAATTTTCTCCCTGTTCATATTTGATATGGCTGTGGATGTACAGAATTGGCACTCCAGATACGCAGATGACATCAGAATAGGTGGACCCTGAAGTAACTCCTTGGAATTATACTCAATACAAACAGATTTTAACAAGATCATTGTTTGGGCATATAAATGGAGAAGGGCTTTCAGTCTTAAATGTAGTGTTCGGCACTTGGGTAAAAACATTAAATGCAATAAGTACATTCTTTGTAATACCATGTTAAAATATGTTACTGAGCAAAGGGACCTGGGGGTCATCAACTCTAAATCCCTAAAATTCAATACACCATCCATAACCGTTATCTCGAGAGCTAATAGGATATGGTGGTCAGTGAAAAAGCACATAAAGAGTGGGGAGCCAGAAGTTATTATCCCACTTTATCGATCCTATGTACGGCCCGGCCCCACTTGGACTATGCTAGCCAGTTGTGGAGTCCACATACTAGCAGGTATGATGACAAAGAGAAAATCTAACGAAGAATCACAGAAAGTATAAAAGACCTAAATGATATCTCCTACTATTATCGGCTAAACTCCTTGGATTTAACTCCACTGAATGTAAGGTATCTAAGGGGTGATCTTTTAGCTTTGTATGACTTAATTTACAACGCATACTTGATGACTAAATTAAATCTTTCTTTTAAACAATGCCATATAGTATATGCTATATATGCAGTTTTGTGAGGGTAGCTGCAATATATGGGTGCTAGCTGTGCATTTGAGCAGACTTGATAGACCGTGAGGCCTGTTTCTGCTGGCAAGTTCCGTATGTTCGTATATACAAACAAGAGAACATGCATTACAGCTAAAGGGACAGATATTTAAGACTTCAGCTAGGAAACATTTCTTTACCCAGAAGATGTTGGAATTATGGAATAAGCTTCCTGAATACATAGTTTTGAGTAAGTCAAAACTAGAATTTAACAAACAACTGGACAAATATATAATGAATCATTATTAAGGGCCAACTGGTCTATGGAAGCTCCCTATGGGCTTCGACCTTCTGTGCTTCTACAGAGTACTAGTATGATGGGGAACATGAAAACCCCCAAAATACAGCATAGTCTGACTGTTGCAAAATTGTTTTTGTGTCAATATTTTAGTAGCAACCAAACTTAGAAGCAGCACCGGGCATTCAGTGGGGTCTTTCAAGGAAAACTACACCCTCATATCTTGTAAATGTTATTTGTTTCCACGTCAACAGACAACTCTTTTCGTGTAGCTGCCAGAGACATATGCAATTGCTTTAGTTTCTTTTCACACTTCATTCTAGGCCCTATAACTATCCTGGGGGTCTCCATTTGCTGGTTTTCGAAATCTCATTGTCCTCAAGAGCTGCATTAGCATATGAGAACATGATGTGTAATCATCTTTTAGACTTATTTACCTGCCTGCTTAATTAGACTTCAAAGAAACAAGTTACAGGACAGTGTGAAATAATCACATTTACCTTCAGTTAACTTTGCAAACTGCGTGAGTTGTCATGCAGGGTTTTTCCCTTTAAACTGCATTCAGTTTATCAGTTTCCAGAAAGTTTTTGACAGGTATTTGTTCTTTAAGTATAGAGATACATTGTATAAATGGGTGATCTGACATCATGTTCTTATATGCTAGTGCAGCTCTTATGGGCAGTGAGATGTCAACAGCCATAAAATGTAGATACCCAGGGTAGTTATAGGGGACTACCATAAACAGTGAAAACAAACTAAAGCAAACATATATAGCCTTAACAGCTACAGAGATCTTCTTCGGGAGTATCGCAGTCATCAGGTAACACTGTAGGAACCTTCGCCGTCAGTAAAAGGGAATCCATACGGAAGATTTTTCAGTAGTACTATGGGGCCGCCGACCCTGCTGACGTCCGTCAACATCACCAACCCTGTAAAGGCATGAGCAGCCCCACTCCCTTCTCAGTTCTTTCCCGCCGTTGACTTGCTTGCATGGGTCTCTGTGGAAGCCAGTGCAGTATTCACACCATTTTTTCGCCTATGGCTTTTTCTTCAGCATTCTCTTGAATCTCTTTTATTAAAGTAATTCTTCTAATTTGTTTATGTCGAGAGTTAATCCTTCCACCTCTCTCTTCAATTGCTGCTGCTGCTGTGGAAAGAAGATTGCCTCCACAGACGAGCATTCTCTCTGTGTCTGCTGTCTTGGGGCTGAACAAGAAGTTTCTAACTGTGAGTTCTGCCAGAAATTTAACCAAACAACCCTCAGGTGATGCAGAAAGGCTCTTAAAAACTTCCTGATGGTTCAACAGGTAGCTGGTTCCAGGCAGGGGTCCTCCGGGTCCCAGCCTCTCAGTTGTCAACCGGATCTTCAAGCTTCCAGACCTCCAAAGCCCGAGACAAATCCTCTGGGAAAAGTCATAAAGAAAACCAAGATCGTGACCACCCCCCCCCCCCCCAGCATAAATCTCATTCCCCGACGGCCTCTTCTTCTGGCGGATCCTCGTTGCCCACAACTATACAGATGAGGAAGACTGCTGACCAGGTCTCTGTGTCCACCAGACCCATACTGATAGCGCCTCCACTTGATTCTCAGGGTGGCAGGCCCTCGACTTTTGGGTCGTCTGCCCCTCCTTCATCGACAGGCTTGTCATCGACGACTGTCCTGTAGAGGCCTGCCCCTTCTCCATCCATGGCTACAGGCTCTTCGGGTTCCCAGGATCCATCAGGCAGGTTGTTGATGCCTGGGCCGTCGAAACTCCCCTCCTTGTCGACAGCCACCGGCGACTTGAACAAAGTCGTGCTTAAATTTACTAACGTGCTTGTACAGCAGCTGGGTGCCTTTAGATTTCCCTTGCCAACGCCATTGACGGTAGCTTCGTCGTCGACACCTACTCATCGGCCACGGGATGCTTCCAATGGGCCGTCGTCAGCACATCTGACACAAGACCCAGATTTGAAAGAGGTTGCTGTTGAGGAGAAGTATCATCCAGACCTCATTCTTCTTGAAGATGATGATGAGGAGGAAGAGATCCTGCTCTCTGATAGATTCACTGCTTCTTCTGTCAGTGAGGACTCAGTGACGCATACTCCCAGGTCTCCTCTGGAGGACTCCTCTTTTTTCAATGTGAAGAAGCAGCTGTCCTCAGCCATGAGCTTCCACACTGAGAAAGAGGATGCCACAAGAAAGGAGCTGGTGGATTTCCTGGAGATTCCCGAATCTCCCCCAAAAATCATTCCTCCTATCCTTCCTGCCCTGAGGAATGCAGCCTGGCACAGACCAGACATGGTGCCAGCTATGTCCCATAGGGCAGATAAACTCTGTCATGCCCCTCAAGGGCTCCCCTGCTATGCTGCCCAGCCAGAGATGGACTTGGTGATCATCAAGGCAACTCATGACAGGTCTAAGGCGCAGAAACACCTTAGTTCTCTTCCCCAGACAAGGAGTCTCACAGAATCGACCTCTGGGGAAAGAGGGTGTATGCTTCCTCCACTCTGGGTTTGAGGATTGCAAATTACCCTTCTCACATGGTAAAGTACCAAAATGCTAACTGGAAAAAGGGCAAGGCCACGGCACAGACCCTTCCAGATGGCACACAGAAGCAGGAGCTGCTCCAGTGCCTCAAGGCAGCCAAGCATATTAGCAAGCACCTCCTCAGAGCCCTCTATGATATGGCTGACACGCCACTGGCATATGCCTGCATAGGCACTCCTGGCTCAAGGTATCCAGGTTCACTGCTGATCTACAACAAAAAGTGCTTAATGCCCCTTTTAATGGCACTAAGCTGTTTAACTCTGATGTCCAGGATATTATTAATGATCTGCAAGCTTCGGGTAGGACCCTCAAGTTTGTTCACTCCCTCTACCATACCCAGTCAAGAGGTAGGGGGCTCCCTCCCTTTCACAAAGCACCCAATAGGCCTGGTGCAGCCTCCCGGCCCCAAGGGAAATGCAGAGCCCCGGCTGCCTTGCCCACCAACTCCAGTGCTGGAGCTGCGGCCAAGCACCCCAAAAATGTTGGACCAGCCCAAGTGGCTGGCTCCACCTCTGCTTGACTCTTTGCCAAACCCCCCTCTTCTGGTCTCGGACCAGGGGGTGGTGGTCGGAGGTTGGTTCTCCCTCCATCTGAATCAGTGGAGAACCATAATTTCAGATGCTTGGATTCTGCAGATTGTATTGCAGGGGCATACCCTGGAGCTCATCGAGCAACCTCAAGAAACCACCTCCCCTCCTCCTCCAGCCTCCAATTACCCCACCCCAACTTACCTCTTTGTTCTCTGGGAGGAGATGCAATCCCTTCTACACAAGCAGGCCATCGAGCCAGTTCCCAGGTGCCAGAGAAACAAGGGGTTCTGTTCCAGGTTTTTCCTGGTACCCAAAAAGATTGGCGATCTGAGGCTCATTCTAGACCTAAAGGACTTTAATCTGTACATCCACTACAAAAAGTTACAGATGGTAACCTTACTGGGCCTAATGGACTTCCTCAAAACAGGGGATTGGCTATGTTCACTGGACATGCAAGACACTTACCTGCACATTTTCTCCCCACAGGAAGTTTCTCTGCTTTGCATTTCAGGGCAAGCATTATCAGTTCAAAGTGCTACCTTTTGTCATGTCCTCTGCGCTGTGAGTCTTTACCAAATGCTTAGCAGTGATAGCAGCAGCTCTCAGACGGGAGGGACTGTATGTTTTCCTTTATCTGGACGATTGGCTCCTAAAGGCCCCATCCAGGGAACAGCTTTTGGTAACTCTGGAGCAAACTCTCCAGCTTTTCCACCTCCTGGGCATCACCGTCAACCTGCCCAAGTCAGTTCTGGTACTGTCCCAAAGACTACAGTACATAGGGGCAGTTCTGGATTTGGCCCAAGGGAAGGTCTTCCTGCCCCAAAACGGGGCAGAGTGCCTTATCGCCCAAGCTCAAGAAGTTGCTCAGAGTCGCCACATTCTTGCCAGGGTGTATCTGAGACTGTTGGGCCTGATGGCAGCTGCCTTAACTGTTCCACTGGCCAGACTTCATATGCGGTTTCTCCAGTCAACCCTCCAAGTGCAGTGGGACCAACGCGCAGATGAGTTGGACAGTCCAGTTCTGTTTTCTTCCCGGTTCGCAGGGTACGGCTGTGGTGGATGGACCCCTCAAATCTGCTTCAAGGCGTTCAATTCCAGATCTCCTCCCAGCAGCAGATCCCTCATCACAGATGCTTCAGGTCTGGGCTGGGGAGCACATCTGGGCCCCTTTCAGGCCCAGGGCTCTTAGTCCCAACTGGAGACCTCCCAGCATATCAGTGTCCTGGAGATGAGTGTGGTGCTGTACGCTTTGCAGAATTTTCAGGAACACCTTGCTCCAGGGCAGCTGCTATTGCAGTCAGATAATTTGAGTGTAGTATACTACATCAGCAAGTGGAGGAGGGGGGACATTCGTACCCCCTATGCAGGGAAGCCATGAGAGTGTGGTACTGGACGCTGGATCATGGCCTCACTCTGTTGGCGGTCCATGTGCCAGGCATACTAAACACTCAGACTCAGTCCGGCATGCATGAGTGGGAGCTCCTCAGCCATCGCAGAAGACTTGTTCGACAGATGGGGTCATACAGAGTTGGTCCTTTTTGCGTCCCCACTCAGCGCAAAACTGCCCAATTTCTGCCTGCTAGCTCCAGGGCCTGGAGATCTTACTTTGAGAGGACTCTTGCAGTAGGTAATTACATATAGGACTGACACCGGCAGGCATCAGGACCCCACGGAAACATTTCTAGCTAGCAGTCTCTGGCGGGGGACCGCCCCCATGTCAGGTGACTGACGTCATGCGACGTCAGTATAAAGGGGTGGTCCCCCACACCCACTTTCCAGTTCTTTCCACTGTTAGCTCATGTCAGCGCCTTGCGGTAAAGTTCAGCATTCGTCAGCCTCAGTCATCGGTAGTTTTTACCGAGTTATTTTCCATTTTCCGAATTTTTGTCACTTATTCGTTGGTGTATGTCGTCCCCTACACCCTCCCAGCACAAGAACAAGTGCGACTCATGCCGCACCCAACTCCCGCACGAGGATGGTCATTCGCAGTGCTTCTTCTGCCTAGGCCCAGATCATCAGGTGGAGAAGTGCCAGCACTGTCTTAAATTCAACGCGGCCACCCGCAGACGGCAGCAGCGGTCCCAAGAGGCCCATATTTTAAAGAAGAAAATGTCCTCCATGGAAAAGGAGTTAAAAATGCTCTGGCAGGCGTCCACTTCCCCCGAAAGCCATCGCAAGAAAAAAGACAAGGAGAAGCACCAGGACAAGGGCTCCTCATCCATCGCGTTTCTTCGGGAGTCGCCGTGCTTCAGGTGACATCCCCACAGGGGACCGATCTGCGACGGCCGCCTTGGAGGTTTCCAAGGCAGCGACAGCCCGCCCATCTGGCTCACACTCAGGCCTTGGTGCCTCTGGGCTAATGGAGGCTCTGCTCGGTAAAATCGCCACTGTGTGGCCTACTGGTTCAAGCGGCTCCGGTAAGCTGGACGTCGGCTCCTCCGACGCCCGCACAAAGATGGTCGTTAAGTCACCCGACCCCTCGGGGCAGCGCACGGCCCCTCTTCCGCCCGACCAGGCCACCTCTCCTTCGCGACTTGCCTCGGACGATGGGTCCGCTAAGTCAGACGTCGGCTCCTCCGGCGTCTGCCGGTTCCGCTGATCATCGGATGTTAGCTTGTCTGGCGTCCGCTGTGAGCGTTGAGCAGGCGCTGGACCTCCCAGTCCGCCATTCCGGCACCTGCAGCCTTCGCTGCCCTCTGGGGACCCTGGGTCTCCTCAGCGGACCAGGGATTTTCCCTCCATCCCCAGGTGATGCCAAGGTTCCTGCTGCGCCCCGGCAGACCGTCCACCCGGTAGGCTGACCGATCTGATGTCTGCTTCCCGGATGCCGGCCTTGACGCCGGCTCCCCGGCTGCTGGCCCGGCCGGTCTTGCCGACCCCGGGTGACGTCCTGCTCCCGGATGCCGCTCCAACACCGGGCCCTCCGCCCACCGGGCCTTCTGCTCCAGACTTGTCCGTGGGCCCTCCTGTCGGGCCATCTGCTCCGGCAGACCCTTCGGTTCCTGGGTATCCGACACTGTCTTACCTGGCTCCGCAGTATCCGATGCCCCAGTACCCGAAGCCGGCCTATCCAACGCCACAGTACCCTGTGCCTCAATACCTGATGCCGGGCTTCCCACCGTTGGGTTATGGATACGTGCCTTACGGGTATAATCCATACCCGTATTCCCCTCCTCCTCCACCTCCACCACCCCCTCAGCCACCGGTGGACTTGAAGGAGACTCTGGCCTCCTGGTGAGCTGAGGCCAAGGCTTAGCTTACCAGAGAGGTGGAGAGTCATCTTCCGACGACGGTGCTGGCTCTTGTTCCCGTACATCCTCGACGACAGACTCCCTCCCCACCTTCAGACACCAGGGCCGAACCTTCTGGTTCCAGGGCGGGGCAGGACACGCTTCCCTGAGGGCTTCCCAAGGGGTCCATTCCTCCCCCACGTCAGGAGAGGGAGTCTTCCTCATCATCTTCTTCTTCCTCCTTGGACATCTCAAACGACTCCGACGGTTGTTCCGAGCCAGACGACGAGCCATGCTCTCTGTCTAAGCCCAGGCAAAGGACTCCTCCGAAGTCCCTTCCAGAGGATCCTTCTTTTATGGAGTTGCGCAAAATCCAGGAGGTTCTTAAGTGGTATTCCTTGGGGCCGGATCCCCAGCATAAGAAACTCAGTGAGCATCTGAATCTGCCTGTGACAGCTCCCACCTTGGTGCCACCCTGGATTGAGCCTCATACCAATCTTATTTCCACTATTTGGAAGCAGCCGTCCGCTTTAGCCCCACTTCCTCGGAAGTCGAAGGGCTATATCTGGCTCCCAAGGGTGTTGACTTTTTAGATTCTCACCCTCGAGCTGATTCGGTCGTGATTAGTGCCACTCATGGCCGGACAGCTAACCTGAAACCTCTGAGCTCATCTCCACCTGACAAAGAATCCTGGCTTCTGGACCAGTACAGGAAGAAGATCTATGCTTCTTCCACACTGGGTATTAGGGCCCTAAATTATGTCGGTCACATGGGGGATTACCAGAAGGCGATTCTTAGTGAGGTGGAATCCAAATTGGACTCCCTTCCGGACTCTCAAGTCAAACAGGAAGTGGCTGACCTTGTCCACTCTGCACGTTTGGCCAGTCGGCACATGGTTCGTGCTATTTACGATGCAGTGGACACTGCTGGTAGGAGCTCCACTTTCACCGTAGGCTTACAATGTCATGCCTGGCTCCGTGTGTCAGGGTTGGTCCCAGAAGTGCAGTCCACTATTCAGGAAGTGCCCTTCCAGGGTTTGGTGCTGTTCGGTGGTGATGTCAAGGACATTATTACCGATCTGCAGGAGAAGGGGACTGCACTGAAGTCTGTGGACTCCATGTATCATCCCCATCAAATGCAGTGCCGTCCTTTTCGCAGACAGAATTGGCAAAAGGCAAAACCCCAGGGAAAGCGGGCCGCTAAACGCCGGGCCCCTCCAGCTGCCAAGCCCCCTCCACCCAAAAAAGCAGCAGGTGCTTCAGCTGTGACGCTAACCCACACCACCTGACTCCTTTCCTCTCCCACTGCCTCTGGGTCTTCTGGAGGAACCGGTAGGAGGGAGGTTTTCCCTTCACCTCCCGGGTTGGGAGAGGATAACTTCAGATTACTGGGTGCTCCAGCTGATCGCAGAAGGACACTCAGTAGAGTTTCTCCAGAAACCACCTCTTCTCCCTCCCCCAAGGTCGTACTCTCGGGAACACCTTCTTCTGGTCCAGGAAGAGGTTTCAGCACTTTTGCTGAAGGAGGCAACAGAGCCAGTCCCCCTTTCTCCTCAGGGAATGAGTTACTATTTCCACTTCTTCCTGGTTCCGAAGAAGACAGGAGATGTAAGGCCGTTTCTCGACCTCAGTTCCCTGAACTTATTCGTGGAGTACAAGAGGTTCTGGATGCTCTCCCTGCAGGGCCTCCTGCCTCTCCTTCAGCCGGGACAGTGGCTGTGCGCTCTGGATATGCAGGATGCTTACCTGCACATCCCTATCCGCTTTTCTCACCGCAGATACCTCCGTTTTTCTTTCCAGGGGGACCACTACCAGTTCAAGGCCCTCCCATTTGGTCTTTCCTCGGCACCCCGGGTGTTCACCAAATGCCTTTCAGTGGTATCGTCCTACCTGCGTACCCAGGGGGTGCAGATTTTCCTGTACCTGGACGATTGGCTACTGATGGCCCCATCCAGGGAGACTCTCCTGCGCTTCCTTTCCTTTACCCAGGGGTGTTTTTCTCCCTGGGCATCACCATCAACCACTCCAGGTCCCACTTGATCCCGTCCCAGAGGCTCCAGTTTATCGGGGCGATCCTGGACACGACCTCTGGCAGGGCCTTCCTGCCACCAGACAGGGCGGCCACACTCCAGGCTCAGGTCAGCCTGCTGTCCCGCCACAGGCAGGTCAGTGCCAGGTCAGTCCTTCGCCTCCTCTGGCTTATGGTGGCTGCAATCCCAACAGTCCCTTGCGCTCAGTTCCACATGAGGATCTCTCAGTGGACGATTCAGTCTCAGTGGGATCAGTTGGTGGACCACCTGGACCAGCTTGTCCTAGTCTCCTCCCCCATGGTTCGGGACTTGCAGTGGTGGATGGTTCAGGAGAACCTTTGTCGGGGAGTTCCTTTCTGTCTTTCTCCCCCTCCCAGACTCTGACCACAGATGCCTCGGGCGAAGGTTGGGGAGCCCGTCTCGGACCTCACAGGACCCAGGGCTCCTGGTCGAAGCTTGTGAAAACGCTTCACGTCAGTGTGCTCGAGCTTCAGGCAGTGCTTTATGCTCTTCAAGCTCTGCATCTACATCTCCTTCCTGACCACTTAGCCGTACAGACGGACAATATATGTGTGGTATGGCAAGGCAAGGCAAAATTTATTTAAAAGACGCCCAATCCCGGAGGCTCTTGGCGCCGTACAAAACTTTAAAACAGACATTTAAGCATAATAAATATATAACTTATACACAATAAATACAAATCTGGCAAAATCAAAACCATAACTATAGATGTCCATCTAGCCATCAAATGCTTTAGAGAAAAGAAAAGCCTTCAACTGGGCCGTAAAAATATCTACTGAGGAGGCTTCCCTGACCATAATTGGTAAAGAATTCCACAGAACAGGGGCCGTGGCACTAAACACTCTATCGCCAGCGGATTTCAACCTAGTTCTGGGAATGGCCAGGAAGCAACCACTGGAGGAACAAAGAGGGCGCGAGGAGAGGGCAGGTGACAGAAGGTCTGACAGGTAACGAGGGCCCAGCCCGTGTAGGGCCTTATAGGTGAGAAGACCCACCTTAAAGAGGACTCTCCATCTGACTGGCAGCCAGTGCAATTCCATAAAACGTGTGTAATAACAGAACTTTTGCTGCCCAGTCAGCAACCGACATGCGTTTTGCACTAGCTGCAATCTGCGGAGAGATCCTCCTGTGACCCCGAGATAGAGCGCATTGCAGTAATCAAGCCTTGATGTGACTAAGGCATGTATCAAGGTAGGGAGGTCCAGAGGCGGAACAAGGGGCTTAATCCTGGCAATGTTTCTGAGATGGTAAAAACAGGTACGAACCACGGAGGATATTTGAGCCTCCATGGTTAAGTCTCTGTCCAAAATCACGCCGAGATATGGTACATCAACAAACAGAGAGGGACTCGTTTCTACCCTCTTTGCAGGGAAGCAATGCGAGTTTGGGATTGGGCAGTACAGCACAACCTCCACCTCATGGCAATTCACGTCCCAGGGGTCGAGAACACCTTAGCAGACAAACTCAGTTGCTCGTCTGCTCAAGCTCACGAGTGGGAACTGGATCGGGGGTCTTAGACAATATCTTCCCACGTTGGGGAACACCACAGGTGGACCTGTTCGCCTCACCTCTAAACGCAAAGCTTCCCGACTTCTGCTCGCTCGCTCCACAGCACGGCATTTTTTGGAGAGACGCTCTGTTTCTAGATTGGAAGGACAGATTCGTCTGTGCTCCCCCGATTCCTTTGATTCCAAGAGTCTTACAGAAACTCTGTTCAGAAGGAGCTCGAATGATACTGATTGCTTCTTTCTGGCCCAGGCAAGTTTGGTTCTGTCTTCTGCAACAATACTCAGAGGAACCTCCTCTTCCTCTTCTTCTGTTGTGACCTTTACTGACCCAGGATCAGGGGACCCTGGTCCATCCAGGTCTCAAGTCCCTTCAACTGCATGCATGGCTCCTGCAGACATAGCTCAAGCCCGATTTGGGGTTTCACCCCAAGTGGCTGAGATTTTGGTGGAGGCTAGAACACCCTCCACTAGGTCTACTTATGCCATGAAATGGAAAGGGTTCACAATCTGGGCCACTTCAAAAGATTTCGAGCCTTTCTCATGCTCTGTTGGGCGGCTGCTGGATTACTTGCACCACCTCTTTGATCTGGGTCTCAGTCACTCGTACTTGAAGGTACACACGGCGGACATTTCGGCCTACCATGTCCCTTTTGCAGGCAGGACGTTTGCTCAGCTGGAGGTCTGTAAGACTTTCCTTAAGGGGGTTCTCCACTTGAGACCCCCATCCGGTTTCCTGCCCATCCTTGGGATTTGAATTTCATCCTCGAGAAGCTTACTCTGCATCCTTTCGAACCGGCAGCCTCAACAGACATGAAGTTCCTCTCATGGAAGACTCTTTTCTTAGTGGCCATTACTTCTGCTCGGAGGATTTCCGAGCTGCAGGCCATGATGTGTAAATTCCCGTATTTTATTTTTCACAAGGAACGTGTGGCTGTGCGCACCAACCCTAAGTTTTTCCCCAAGGTGGTAGCGGAATCTACTTTGAACCAGTCCATAGAGTTACCTGCTTTCTTTACGCAGCACTCCAATCAAGGGGAGTATCTCTTACACAGTCTGGACGTTCACCGAATTCTGAGATACTACACTAACAGAACAAAAGATCTCAGAAAGACTGATCAACTGTTTGTCTCTTTTGCTCACAAAAGAGAAGGCAATGCTGTTTCTAAGCAATGTCTGTCCAAATGGTTGGCTCATTTTATCACTTTCTATTATGACAAGTACAAGACCCTTCCGGGTCAAGTGAGAGGCCACTCCACCAGAGGAGTCGCTGCCTCGGCGGCTTGTTTTAAGAATGTGTCAGCGGCGGACATCTATGCTGCCGCCACTTGGACTTCTGTCCATACCTTTACAAAACATTACAGTTTGGATATTGCCTCTCACGTAGAGCTGGCTTCGGGCTTGCTGTTCTGCAAGGCCTCCTTTCCTAAGGCCTTCACAGCTAGAGGACCTACTTTGAGTAGTTTTCCTCCTCCCGTTTTGCTTCTTCTTGTTCCAGACTGCTTGGGACTCAGTCCTACATGTAATTACCTACTGCAAGAGACATCTTGAAGTAAGATAGTACAGTTACATAAGAACTCACCGTAACAGTAGCTCTTCGAGAGAGGCTCTTGCAGTAGGAAATACCTTCCCGCCCTCCATCCCCCTAAGCTTTTTTAGCTCCTTTTCCAGGTTGGGAAATATCCGCTTCTCTCTCGTCTTGCCCTTCTGGGCCTTTGGTGAGAAAAAAATGAAAGGCGGGCGTGGGGGACCGCCCCTTTATACTGACGTTTGTCACCTGACATGGAGGCGGTCCCCCACCAGAGACTGCTAGCTAGAAATTTTTCCGTGGGGTCCTGAAGCCTGCCGGCATTAGTCCTATATGTAATTATCTACTGCAAGAGCCTCTCTCGAAGATCTACTGTTATGGTAAGTTCTTACATAACTCTACTTTCTCTGGTGAGACGTTTTGTTCCTCTCTTGGAGCGGGAGGTTCCTTTATGTCTTCCCTTCCCCTTTTCCTCTAACTCAGAGGATGCTCATCAAATTGAAGGTGGAGGGAGCCACCATGATTCTGGTAATTCCATTCTGGCCTCGGTAGATATGGTTCCCCCTGCTTAAGCAGCGGATGAAGGAGCCTCCAGTCCCTCTTCCCCTCTGCAGGAACCTGCTGACCCAGGCTCAGGGAACCCTGGTCCATCCAGACATCAGGTCCCTCCATCTGCATGCTTGGCTCCTGAGGACATAGCCATTGCTATGTTTGGGGTCTCGAACAGGGTGGCGGACGTCCTTGTGGCCTCCCGGAAGCCTTCCACTTGAGCCACACATGCCATGAAGTGGAAGTGGTTTGCCATCTGGGCTGCCAAACATAGTTTGGACCCTTTCATATGCCTGATGAACCACATCCTGGACTACCTGATCTCTTTGTCTGACTTGGGTCTCCAATACTCCTCCCTCAAGGTGCACCTTTCGGCCATTTCTGCTTTTCATGAGCCTGTGGGTGACCGCACGATTGCTCAGTTGGATGTCTCCTGTACTTTTCCCAGGGGCACTCTGCATCTGAAACCCCACCACCCGTTCTCCTGTCCCTGCTTGGGATTTGAATTTTATTTTTGAGAAGTTGGGCCAGCTCGGTGGCGCTGAGGGTTGAGGCACTGGACGCCACACCTCGCGCCGACGACCCAAGTTCCGAAGCGGGGTCTGCAGGGGAGGGAGACGGACTGAGCGCCCTCTGGGCAGCTCTCCTCTCTGAGTGGGAGAGTTAGGGATGCCCGGTGCTCTGGCGTCCCCCAGTGGAGACTGGAGGCACCACCGAGCTGCCGGGCTGCACGTAAGAGCGTGGCTGGCGTGGGCAGGGGTTGCCATGCGCCTGGCGTCAGACATGCCTATCTCGAGGGGGATCTTGGGTTCACTACAAAATACCCTCCAGCCCTTGATAGGTAGCAGCCCTGTCAGTGCCACTGCCACATGCCCAATGCTGGCTCCCCGCCACTGCCCCCACAGTTTCCCCGGGTTGTCCTCCCCGACCCGGGGAACCGTAACGAACTTGAAGATGACAGGGGGAACACAGCGGGTGGTAGAGCAAGCTGGTGAATGCAGTGGCCTGAGACAGTTCCAGGCTGGGGGGCTACAAATAGAGTAAAAAAAAAAAAAAGAATATTGGAGAAGTTGACCCTGTCGCCTATCGCAACTTGGGATCTGCGTTTCTCTCTTGGAAAGCGTTATTTTTAGTTGACATTACATCTGCTTGAAGAATTTGAGAGCTTCAGGCCCTCTGGTGTGAGGAGCCTTATTTGATTTTTCACAAAGACAGGGTGTCTGCGCACAGATCCTAAGTTTCTCCCTAAGGTAGTCTCAGAGTTGACACTCAACCAGTCTGTCCACCTTTCTGTTTACTTTCCTGAGTGTGCCAATCTGGGGAAGCACTGCTCCACACGTTGGATATGTGCAGAGCCTTGAAATACTACTTGCTTCAGACCAAGGAGAGTCAAAAGTCGAAGCAGTTGTTTGTTTCTTTCACCCCCCAGGTAGAGGGGGCGCTTCAGTTTCTAAGCAATGTTTATCCAAATGGTTGGCAAATTACATTGTTTTTTGCTACAACAAGTATGGCAAATACTTGCCTGGTGCTGTCAAAGCTCATTCCACCAGAGGCAGGCTATCTCTGTGACTTGTTTCCGAGGGGTCTCAGTCGGTGACATCTGTGTGGCTGCCACCTGGAGTACTGTCCATATTTTCACCAAGCACTACAGTCTGGACATTGTCTCAAGAGCCCGTGCAGGTTTCAACAGGGCTGTGCTGCAGGGCCTCCTGTCTTGAGTTTATGGAGAGCCCTCCTCCCAGACTGTCTGTCTGTCTGTACTTGTAACTGCTTGGGACTCATTCCTACGATGTTACCTGATGACTGTGGTACCCCTGAAGAAGATAGAACAGTTACATAAGAACTTACCATAACAGTAGATCTTTGAGGGGATCTCAGTCATCAAGTCTGCTTTCCCTCCCACCGTCCCCCTTCTTGGGGCTTCTGTTTAGGAACTGGCTGTCTGGTGTATCCAGCCTTTCACATACTGTAGGTCTGGGCACCTCTCTTTCCTCACTCCCCCATGGCTTGGGCTATGCTCATTTTGTTTCAGAGGGGAAAGAACTGAGGAGGGAGTGGGGCCACTCACGCCTTTATAGGATTGGTGACATTGACGGAGGTCGGCGGTGTGGGCGGCCCCAGTTGTACAGCTGAAAATCTTCTGTGTGGATTCTCCTTCACTGACGGTGAAGGTTCCTAGGGTGTTGCCTGATGACTGAGAGCCCCTTGATGATCTACTGTTTCGGTAAGTTCGTATGTAACTGTTCTTTGTTGACATGGAAACAAAATTTACATGATATGAGAGTGTAGTTTTCCTTTAATCTATTCAGTTAGAGTCATGTCCTCTTTTGGTATTCAGTTCTGGGACCCCTAGAGTTCCCTTCTCCTAACCACAGAAATGTGCTGATGAAGTTCACCAGCATGGGAGTCAATCCTGGGAGCCACTGAGTTCTCTTCTCCCAACTTCAGAAATGTGCTATCTGATACAGTTTACCAGAATGGAAATGGTGCTAGTTGATGCTTGTCTAGATACTTAATTACACTGTAGTGCACTGGGGAAACCAGACATGGTTGAAGTATGAAGCTCTTGTGGGTGCAGCATTCTCTGAAACTTAATGCACATTGTTCTGTATCAATATTCTTTCTAGTGCTGGACATCAGTATGCTGTCGTCTCAGGACGTGGTGCGCATGCTCCTCTCCCTGCAGCCTTTTCTCCAGGACGCCATCCAAAAAAAGAGGCCAGGCAGGACGTGGGAGAACATCCAGCATGTCCAGGGACCCCTTACCTGGCAGCAGTTCCACAAGATGGCGGGACGGGGCTCTTATGGTAAGCAGGGGGCTGTGTATCCAGTAGATACCCTTGATTTTTTACAGTAAGGAACATTTCCTTCCTAGGTGTTTAGCAGAAAAGGAAACTATTATGCTTGCTGTTAGACAATAAAGAACATTACTGTGCTTGCTGTTTGACAGTGTGTGTATTATTGTGATTATTTTTGACGAATATGAAGTCATTATTATGCTTGTTTGACAGTAAGTTGTCATTATTGTGATTGTTAGAAAATAAGGGGCATTGTTGTGTTTGTTGTTTGACAATAAAGGTACATTGCTGTGTTTGTTGTTTTACAGAAAGGAACATTGCCTTGATTAGTGTTTGATTATGCGGGACTTAACAGCTTAGTGTTTGACAGTAAGGGACATTTCTTTGCTTGGACTTGGTGTTCGAAAATAAGGGGATATTATTGTGCTTGGTGTTTGATAATAAGGGGACATCACTGTGCTTGTTCAACAGTAAGTGACATTACTGTGCTTGTTCAACAGTAAGTGACATTACTGTGCTTGTTTGAAAACAAGAGGATATTATTGTGCTTGGTGTTTGACGATAAGAGGATATTGCTGTGTTGCTTTAAAATGAGGGATATTTATTTGCTTGACTAAAAAGGGACATTCTAGGGGTGTGGATATAGTTCACTATCCACACATGTGCAAACCTGGAGTCCCGGGTTTGAATCCCACAGCCCCCACTCTAATAAGGGGAGGCCCAGTGGAACTGATAATGTGTGAATGTGAACTATACAGCACTCCTAGAATTATAGTTACAGGTGAGTAAGCTATTTTTCTTGTGTTTGGTGTTTAACAAAAAGGGCACATCGCTGTGTTTGTGGTACAGCAATAAGGAACATTACTGTGCTTGGCATTAAACAATAAAAAACATTATTGTGTTTGCTGTTTGATAGTAATGGGACCTTACTGCAGATGTTGTTTGCCAGTAAGGGACTTCATACCACATATTCAAAGCACTAAGTTTGCACTGTGCACATAATCTAACCTGTGCGCAAATTGGCGTGCTGTAATACTGCTATACTGGGTCAGAAATTGCACACAAGCAGAGTGCTCAATTGCTGTTTCAGTGTAGTATTATTAGCGTAAGGCATCAACAGGTGCCAGTACCCAAAACAGAGACACTTGCTGGCTACAGAGTGGTACGTGGCGGGCATCCTGAACATGGCAGTGTAGGAGCAGTAGTTCATCCCAGACGTGATGGCGCCTGTGCTTCACACTGTCGTAATCAGAGAGTAAAATGTTCAATCAATCAATCCAAACTTTTAATTTGATAGAGCGCATTTCGTGATTTTGACTCAGTGTGCCTTACAATAAATACAAGAAACATTTTTTTAAAACAATACAAAGATGTAAAAACAACAAACTGATACAGATATTATCTGGATAAAACTTTGTTAGATACCCATAAAAGCTTGTTCACATAAAAAGGTTTTTAGCTCCCGTTTAAAGATCTCAGCAGTTGGACTATCACAAATTTGGCGAGGGAGTTCCACAGGACTGGGGCTGCAAAAGAAAAAGTGCAAGCCTGGATGTCTTTCTTTATTTCTTTTTATTTATTGAGATTTCGGAATTTAAACCTTTGAGTCAGAGACTCATTTCCAAAGGTTCCACGTCAGAGTACAGTACAATATTGGCAAAATACAATAAGTATACATGCAGAGGAGTGATACAAATGGGTAAAAATAGGCATGTGCATTGAGAGAAGTTTAGTACATAGTATTCATTTGAGACAATGGCATAATACCAATTAATACATAGACAATATTGTAGAGACAACATTATACATAGGAGACAACTGATTTGGGATCAGGGAAAGAACACAGGTTAAGGTAAGGCGTGAGGGACATCCTTTTTCACTGAGAGGCAGGATGAAAGTCTGTTGTCGGGGGGGGGACGGAGGGAGGATGAGGGGGAGAGAGAGAGTGGCGGAGGCATGAGTCAGTAACAGTCGCAGGTGCTGGTAGAGCGGAGGTGATCCCTTAGGAGGGATTTGAAGTGTCCAAGCTTTCTTTCAGTGGTTATGGAGCTGGGAAGTACATTCACCCAGTGCAGGGCCCTGTAGCTGAAGGTTCTCTGGCAAAGGGAGGGCTGGCATTTGGGGACAAGGAGCTAAGATTTGGAGCAGCTGCATGTGTTTCTTAGTGCTGGAGCCGGTTTTAGTAGGGCAGATGCCAAGAGACCTTTTTTGGCCAGGAGGCAGGTTTGATAGTTGAGTCTGCAGTTGAAATTAAGCCAGTTGGATAAGCTGTAGAGGGAGCACGTGTGCATGGTATGCTCACAGCCTGAAACTAGTCAACAGGCTTTGTTGAGAGACAGTCTGAGTCTACTGAGTGAGGAGTTGTCTGGAGTTACGTGAATCTTGTGAACTCCCAATGAACCCTCAGCCATGGAACGGAGGGAATGGGTGGGCCGGTAGGGACAAAGGAGATTTTGCAGGTAGCCAAGCCCCTGACCGTGCAGGGCCTTACAAGTGGAGAACCCACCACCTAACCAGCAGCCAGTACAGAGAGCGCAACACAGGTGTAACATGACACAATTTTGTTAATGATTCTATAATGAATGTAGGTCACAAAAAACACACTGCCATCTCGTTATGGGGCCATTAACCAAGCTGCGCCATGCCTCTGCTTCACGAACAGCGCTGAGGCATGGTGCAGCCTGACTAGTGGCGCTGCAGCCACTCAACATGTAAAGGTTTGAACCCCTCTCACACCCAATCCCTGTAGGTATTCTCCTATTTTTATGTCATCCCTGGTAGTCTAGTGCCCCCCCAACACACACACTGATCCTCATAAGGTTTCTATTATTGACAATAAGAGGACATTATTATGCTGTTTGACAGTAAGGGGACATAATTGTGATTGTTGTTTGAAAATAAGGGACATTATTGTGTGTAGTGTTTGATAATAAGGGAATAAGGGAATATTATTATGTTTGGTATTTGACAAAAAAGGAACATTATTGTGTTTTAACAGTCAAGCAGTAGTACACGATAGGGTATGGTACGTCATGAAATATCATCATGCCTGGTGTGCGTTGTGAAGCACAAGGCCTAAGACTGAGTGTTTTGTGTACCAAAGAAGTGTCAGAATCACATGATACACCACACGCTGGAGTGTATTTTTGCTGTTATGTGGTTGATCTAATTTTAATGTACTCAAAAGTAACTATATTTTAGAAAAGGTTGTATATGTATGGCTGTACAGCATATTTAAAAAAAAATTCCTGTTTTGTTTTGACCAGTAGGTGGTGCTGTTTTAAAGCATATGGTGGACTGTGGGTGGTGGAATTTGAAGCAAGAAAAACAAATGGTTGGCTAGGACTTTTTACTATGGGTGTGTCATGGATAAGAAGAGGTCTTGGACAACAAAGCTGCTGGATTCTTTCTGTCCATTGCGTAAAGGGTATTACTGTGTTTGATGTTTGTCAACAAGGAGTATTACTGTGCTTGGTGTTTGACAATAAGGGACATACCTTATAGTATAATACAGAATATCAGAGGAAGACAGGCAGGAGGCACCATATCGGGGACCATTTGTGACTGCTCCTATATGCATGGTATCAGTGGCTTGTGGATGAGCTGAAAGAGAGCCAGTATCACAGGGTAAAGAAGATGGCTCGGGTCCTTCCTGAAAATAGGCTTATTTTTGCGTTGTATCCTTAACCAGTCAAAAAAACTAAATAAACGTATAGGGATTAATAGGAAGTAAAACACAGTGCATCAGAGAGACAGCAACTAATATGATTAAGGGAACAGAGAGGATTAGCTGTGGGAGTATTTATGTGGCTGGGATTATTTTCCCAAGAGAATGAAGGCTAACAAGATATGATTTGGGTTTTAAAATTTGAAAGGGATTGGATAAGGTGTATTGAGAGAAATGTTTTTAGCTTGTTTAGGACTTTAGAACTTGAAGGGCAGATCCTGTCCTTGGAGGGGCGATAGAATTAGGTATAGAAGCCTTTTTCACCCGGAGAGTGTAAGTCTGTGGAAAAAGCTCCCATAGAAAGTGGTGCAGGTGGAGAGTGCCGAATCTTCTAAGCTCAGGCTGGAGTAGTTGTCTACGGTGAGCAGCATTACCGTGTCCAGTATCTGAATTATGGGGGATGGGATGGTCATGAGGACCGTATATCACAGCAGAGTTAGTGTGCCTGGAAGGATCCAGCGGATCACTTGGATTACCTTACACCATCCTTGTAAGAACCGTTGCTGTATCTGTGTGATCCCAGCATCCATCACCAGTTGTGCCTGCAGTCATTTCCAACAGTGTTCTAATTCCCTGTTTTCTTCACACTAGGTTCTGAGGAATCTCCGGAGCCACTCCCTATCCCAGCTCTGTTGGTGGGTAATGACAAAGAGTTCCTGACCATTTCACCATTTGCACTGCCCTTCTGGGAGCGACTGCTGCTAGAGCCATATGGAAGTCAACGAGATGTAGCCTACATCGTGGTGTGTCCAGAAAACGAGGCCTTGCTTGCTGGAGCCAAAACTTTTTTCAGGGATTTGAGCGCTGTCTACGAGGTGAGAAACTGGGTATAATGTGGTGCTGGTGAATCACCAGATGTAATGTATGAGGCTTTCACTGCTAAACTGTCATCTACCCACAATATCTCATTTTCAGTGGTGTCCTGCTTTTACCCATTTTTTACACATTAGTGGACTGAAGCACTGAAAAGTTAAGTGACTTGCTTGAGGTCACACTGTGATGGGATTTGAACCTGGGACCCCGGTTCCCAAATCTACTCTAGCTTCTAAAGCATGAGTACCAGTGGTCTCTGTTCCATTCCTACAGGCCCACAGCACAAAAACCACTATATGTGTTGCAATAGGATTTTGAACAGCCAGCACATGTTTTCCCAAAAGACGCTGGCACCAAACGTGACTTGAGTTAGTCTGCATCAGTTCTTTAAAGCTTTCAGTATGGGAACAGCAGAAAATATTCTTCCTTTTGCAGTTTGATGGAGTGTGTACTAATAGCCAGTGCATAAGAGGTTAAAGAAGATAACATTAAAGGAAATGAGAACTGAGCAAACTTAGGGTATTGGGTTAAGCCGGCCTGCCATCAGAGCGGCAGCACTACCCTTCATGATGCAAATGACCTGGGTTCTGAAGCAAACTCTGCGCTGGAGGGCCAGCTGGGAGGAGGAGGATTGAGTGTCTGGAGAGCTGCTCTCCTTCGGGAAGGGGGGGGGGGACTTGCAGAGCCCGCTGTTTGCATGGCCTCTGGTAAAAGCTAGGGGAAAGGTACACAGGACTGCCTAGAAGGCAAGGAGGTGTGTGCCAGATGCCAGTGTGCAGTGCACTCGCATGTGCCGTGCATGTCATGATGTCATTGCATGCGTTGCCACTCGAGAACCAGAAAAAATGGGAAAATAGCTACGGGCGGCAGGATGGCACCAGGACACTTGCTAGGCTCGCCAGACCAGAAACTGGATCCAGTTTCCTAGGTGAGGGTGGGGGCAACCACATCAACTCTGTCTAGGGGCAGGCCCTGGGGAAGACTGACTGGCAGGTAAGTGCCGGCGGATCAGGGTGATGGGCTGCGGTGTCCTGGCAGAGAGGGCAGAAACAGAGAATTAATAATTAAAAAAAAAAAAAAAAAGTGTTGGTTTTATCAACACAGTTCACAATAATGCCATGCCTGGAAGGAATAGGCGGCTCCTGTCAGCCTTGAGTTCCCAGCGGTCTCAATCACTGGCAGCTTTTCCTCTCCAGCACATTGTAGTCATATTGCCAGCTGGCTCCTGCATCAAACAAAATAAGTGTTATGGCTGTATCAGGATTCCAGATTGACACCAGCTCACTGGACAAATGATGGGCCAGTAAAATGTTTCCTTTAATTAATCTGGGAAGGTTCTCCGCCATTTCCCCCATCCATTGAAAGTTTTAAAGCAGCAATTTGAAAATAGATTCAATACAAATATAATTGCACTTGAATATTGAAGAGTCTGTTATGTACAATACTGTATTCTATTAGATTATATCTTGCGATTATTATGTTTCTATATGTAATATGCACTGTTGTAACTTTATGCAGGACAACTCTGAAAAGGGTTTGCACCTAGAGGGCTATAGATGGTTGAAATATAATCAATTCATTTCAGTTGCACAGAGGAAGAAAAACTTAAAAAGGTACACCAGATCTGTGTGGGCCAGTAGATTTTATCAGATATTAGTCATGCTGGCTAATGGCTACAAAACCTAATTTTGATCTCTGCAGTAACATGCCTACTTCTCTACATTGAAACGGTTGTGTTGTCCGTTTTGAGCAGTGGACAGAGAGAACACATGTGTGGTCTGAGCTGCAGTCAGCTGGGAACAGACCTGTCTACTGACTGGGCACCGGTGCTGTATTTTAAAGATGATGTAAGAAATCATTTTATAGCCTTGTAACCTGGGAGTATTGATGTCAGAAGAAGTGGATTATAAACCTGTAAAGATTTAGATTATACACTTAATAATATTTATATATTCCACTTGTATGCAATACTGATTTCCTTTTAAACCACGGTTTACATTCTTGCAGTTGGGGAATTTCAGTAGCATGTCATTACATCGACGCAATTATAGCGACTACAATATAGCGAGTACAATAATAGCGACTGAGTCAATATAGTGATTAAATATCACAGCCACAGCAAAATAGAGCAACTGCTGATCAGCTACTTACCCCTGTGTCCAAGTGTACCGTGGTTAGAATCCTATAAATAGGGAAACCGCAAAATTGCAGCCCCTCGTCTCAGGATCAATAAGCAGCATTAATTGGTGGCAGCTGCTCCTTAATGATGCTCGCCGTGTAATGGCAGATATGTGGGAGAGGGCAAGGAGCAGTACAGCGAGTACTGTACAGGTTGTCCTACAGAGTGCAGCCACCGATGCTGTTGCAGGATCCTTACAGATGTGAATTTGATGCGCTGCGCAGTTCAGAGGATCCAGCCGTCCGAAACAGTATGTTGTGTAATGTCGGTGAGTGTTTCCAACCTCATAATTCCACCTGAGTATACAGCAACCCTTGGAGGTGAGAGGTTTCTGCTGTGGGGCAGTGGCAATATAGATCGGATTTTGATATTGGCAGCTATGTTCGCTGAAAAGCGCTAATATTTACAATCGCCAAAAAACAAAAATGCAGTGCTTAATTTGATGTCGCTACAGGTGATTTGCTGAAATTGTCATTCGGTGAAATTGCATCGTTGTGATGACATGGCGCCGGGAATTTCCACATCATTTCTTGTTTGCTCAGTGGTTTCAAGGCTGTTAACGTAGAGGATAATGTATGGGCTACTGTTGACAGGTGTGTAGTCATTGAAAGGTAGCCATGGCAACCGAATAAACCTCGAGAGTGAAGCTTGAGAGGTTTTGGTCGCCATGGCTACCTCGAGATGGCCACAAGTGCTTACTGTCGATAGGGGAACCATACATTGTCTTTTATTGTGTATGGGCCACACAGAACTGTTAAACGAGTCTCATTTGTTTAAAATTCAGCTGTAGAGTCCTTACTTTTACATTTATTTTTTTCACCACCGCTCTCTTCCAGGTCCAGCTCTTACTGCTGCAACCATTCTGTTGAAATCGGAGTTAGCGATGTGCGAATGCATTCCATGTTGCTGTGCTGCAGTAGCTACGTAGCTATTGCAGCACAGCAACATTGTTGAAGGGATGGATTTCCATCCTCAACAGTGTTCCGCCATACACTATAATGAGTTTCAATGTCATTTCCTCTACGCACACAAAACTACACTAAAAATTAACATCCATATAAATTTAAACAGACTTAGTGGTACCGGTAATAAAAAAAAAATATATATATATATATATATATGTATAATAAATAAAATACATCAAAAGTGGACATGTTAGGCTGTGATTGCATCTTGTTGTTCTGGTTACAAATATAAAGTACTTGTGATTTATTAATTTTGCAAAATATAACTAAGAAATGTGTAATTGTGAATAATTGTTCAAATGTAGCAAGCAAAAATGTGGTGTTTTAAAATTCACTATGTATTTGTTTACATTAATAAATATATAAACACATCAGCATAACCCTGAGCACCAGTTAATGTCGCATATATCCACTTTTGAAGCATTTTTATTCCATATATTAAATGCAGTTGGATGTATGGTATTCCTTATGCAGTATATGATACTGCTTGCTGATCCAGTGAGGACTGTTTTTTTTTTGGGGGGGGTGCAGAAAATACAGTTATACACAGAGGGTGGTGGTGGTGGAATGGATTACTAAAAGCTGTAGCATACGCAGGCAACTTGCAGGAGTTTGACACTGGCCCTGACAAGCACATGAGCAGGGACACTGGAAAACTGGGATCTATGACAGTCCATAGACAGATTCATTGTCGACCAGCGTTACAGCGACACCTTTATGCTGACCGCAATTGCGGTCAGCATAAAACCGGTCACTTGTGACTGTGTTGAAGTTCCCCAAACCCCCATGTGGGTGTTTGCCCCCACACACACACACCGCCCTAGCTAAAATAATCAACTCCGAGCCGGAGTTGATTCAGGGAGGGTGCAAGACCCACAGAAACTAGTGCCGGGGTCCCGCGCCGACACTACAGCTACCTGTTGCTTTTGTCGCTGTACTGTTTGTTGCGGTAAAATCGTCACTGTAGTGATGGCATACTGGAAAACTGCACCTGCAGTTTTATTGCAGAATTGACAGTTTTCTCCATCCTCTACAAAGAGTGCCATTTTTCACAATTTCCTGCATTTTGTTATAGTTTTGCCTTACATGCAACATATATTACATTTTTATTTTATACTGGAAAGACGTGAGCAAAATCGCTCATTTTCACAAGCGTCCAGTGTAGAAAAACATACAGTTACAGAACGTATAAAAAATACTGGAGAGTTGTGTACAATAGACAGAGGTGGAACACAAGAATTTACAAAAAAAAAAAATTATGTGCAGAACAGAGGAATACGTATAAACATTGTAATCTACAGTCAATAATAGCAAGAATGTATGAAACATTTTATGCAGAGAGATATGTGCATCATTATCTACAGGCAACAGTAGCATCCCAGTTTAAGGAGGTTTGTTGGGGAGGGATATGGAACTGTGGGGAAATGTCAGAGTGATTATGGGAGAGTAAAAGGGAGAGGTATGTGATGTATGTGTTGGGGCAGCTGCATGCAGAATTGTTAAAGAGGACATTTGTTAGAGTGCTTTTGAAAACAGCAGTGGATGGGCACTGAGTGAGAGATTGAGGCAGAGTGTTGAAAGGTTTGGTGCCCCTTTACGCCAGTGAGCGCTGACCGTGGGCAGTGCAGTATAGTGGAGTTGCACAGTAGCCGATGGATGATTGCCTAGGGGTGCGAGAGTGAGAAGGCCAGAGAAAGAGGAAGGAGGTATTGTCAGGAAGGGGACTCTTAACGGATTTGAAGAGGAAGATACAGGTTTTGCTTCTAAATCTGTCTTCAAGAGGGAGCCAGTTCGCTGTTGTGTAAAGAGTGCAGTGATGGGTCGTCCTGGGGAGACCAGTGAGAAACCGGAGAATACCTGTTTTTTTTTTGGGGGGGGGGTAAACTAGGGAACCATAGTCTGGGGATGCTAGTAAGTCAAGCCCTGGAGTCAGAGGTGAGGCATTGTTTAATATGGTACAGCATCCTGAGTCTTTGGTGAACCTTTTTGATGAGATTTATATGATTATCGAAGGTAAGGTGACCTTTACACCTTTTATGGATATTACATCTTTTATTGAAAGACTCTCAAACATACTGTACTCTGAGGCCAGCAGTACGAACCTTAGTGCCATCCTGTAAGTAAGTATAGCTTTATCTGCATTAGAATGTCAGAATAGACCGGCCCGCCGGCACAGCGGTTGATTTCCGCTTGCGGCGCAGCGACCCAGGTTTGGGAAGCGGACTCGGGTGCTGGAGGGCGGCGGGAGAGGGAAGCAGCGTTGGCTGATGGCTCGCCTTCTCTCGGGGAGGCGGGGCGACCCGGCGCTTGCTGACTAGCGGAAGCTGGGGGCACGGCAATGCACGGGGTCCCACTCACTAAAGGAGGCGTGGTGAACGTTGACGTCAGCCTTATGTTGTGGTACACCACACTCCCACGGAGCAAATGGGAAAAGAGCCCCATAGCTGACCGGATGACGGTTGCCAGCTCCCGTAGCCACGAGTCCGAGGACAGTGCAAGCACCATCCGCACCCTGGCGCTGATTTGGCACTGGTCGCTTCCCACCTGCGCGGTTCCCTTGGGGCGCGGGATCCACCCAGCGAGAAAGTTACATCCGCCTCTGGGGCTGCTATATGGGGATGAAGAGGTGGCTGATCCGAGGCAGTGCAGCTCGGAGGGCATAGGTGGCCTGAAAGAGAGACCGGCCCGGAGCTGGGAGGGAGCATAAAAAAAAAAAAAAATGTCAGAATATTTGTGGCCTGAGTCACCAAGTTGGCCAGTAAGATGCTGTGCAGGCTGAAACTGTAATTTCTTTGTCTTTGTTACTATAACTCTTCCCAGGTCTTGCTTGGACATATGTAGGCATTTGTATGCCTCTTGTATCTTACCTGGTATCAAAAACAAATGCATTTAGCTTGCTTTCCTACTTTGGCTATATCAATACTGTGTGAAGCAGGGAAAGCGTTCTGTGTGACGCTCTTTTCATTTGATTCGTTGCGTGGTTTAGTTTTCAAAATCTTGTGGCCAGTTAGTCATGTGTAGTAATACAGAAATTCACATTTAAGGGCATATATACATTTTTTATTGCACCTTTGTATTTTAAGTTCGATTGTTTAAATTGTCAAAAGACTTCTGTACTCTAAGGCCATCAATACAGACCATAGTGCAGTTCTGTAATTAAAGCTTTGCCTGCATTGGAACGTCAAAATATTAGCGCCATGCACCACCCTGATGGCCGACGAACTGTTGTGCAGACAAGCTGGGTTTGGAAAATGAGTTTAAGGATTAGGGTTGGGAGGCAGGCCAGGTCAGGGTAACTGCTGCTCAGCTGTGCTTTGGCTGGGGTGGGTTGGCAGCCGGCACCCGGTGCTGCTATAGGCTCTGTGGACAGACCATGAAGCTTGCTGTACCATGGACACCCCCTTCGTGCATGAGAAGCTAGTAGCTGGCTATCCCACACACCATGTAGGAGGGAAGAGAAGGAAGTGAGAAACAGCGGGGGCCCCATCTAAATGGCAGCCCCACCCCACAGAGTCCACAGCATGCCCTGCTTCTTCCATAAGTCACCTGAGAGTTAAGACCCCCCCCAAGACCTCTACCGTGGAGGGAGAACCATGGGATTAGGTAGTTGTGATGTGGATGGGGCTGTGTGGTCCCCAGAGCGAGACCGGAGGAAGGTGACGTGGACTTGCCATGGAGAACAAGAAGATATTTCTTCAAACAACATGAAGTCTTCCTGTATTCTGACTATTGTATTCTGACTATTGCAGTGATATCCAACCTTTGAACTGCCCCGCAGAGGAAAGAGTTAACTTTCCATGCAAGGCATGGAACGCCGAGCTCGAGCTCGGTTGAGACTCTTGTCTGTTGTTGTTTGAACCCAAACTGCCCAATTCTTTACTCCGCCTCACCGAACAGTCGCTCCGGAGATTTCTTCTTTGCTCGGTTCAATTTAGTCGGTTAAAGTGTCGTTTTCGGTTTCAACCAAATTTATTCCATCTAACCTGTCTGTTCAGTCTCTGTCTGTGGTACTGTGAGTACTAGATAGGTTATTATTGTTTGCTTCTGTGTGGAACTTGTAAATGTCGGATTGGTCCGGTTTGAACCGATCAGATTTGTTAAAAAAGTTTTTCTACTTTTAAGTGTGGTAACCAGTCCTTATCGGTTCTAAAAAAAACAAAACGATTTAATTACGTTTTTTCCATGACCCGGTAACACGGTCAGAAACCAATAAGGTGTTTGCTCAAGATTGCCGTAAAAAAAGGCACGTTTGGTTAGGACTGGCCATGTCTGAGAAACCCAAGAGAAAAACTGGGCCCACTGTGTTTCAACACTGTAGTGTGTGTGGGGAAGCCTTTGCTAAGGCTGACCCCGACACCACCTGTGTTTATTGTCTGGGGTTTACCACCTCGATTCAGACTGCCAGATTTGCAAAAGTTTTCCCACAGCTACCCTGGAAAAGATAGTAGGTAGGCTGAGGGAAAGGGAGGCCAAAAAGTCCGCTGACCCAGATGGCCAGCCTGGTTCGGTTCCAACCGAACCAGAAGGAGTGCCCTCTGACCAGGGCGAAACTTCTTCAGGCAAAAGGAGAACCGACTCTGAGGAGTCGGTTCCGGTTAAAAGAAAAAGAAGGGATAAGTCAGCCGGTTCGGATCCACAAGTTCTTTCTCCGACCTCTGATGAAATAGCCAAAGCGATAAGGATTGTTCAGTCGCTAACTCCGGTTCCGACCGAACCGGCACCATCAGTTAGGGGCTTGGTTCAGTCGGTTCCCCTGGTTCTGGATTATAACTTAGAGGATTTTTATGAACCGGAGGAGGAGGAGGAAGGAGAGTATGAGGATAGTGATGGTGATTATGAAAGTCTGGATGTGCCCATTGACCCGGACATCTCCCCAGACAGACCTTCAGGGGTTTCTCCTCCTAGGCTTTCTGAGTCCCCTTCCCACTTTATGTTTTACTAAAAAGTGGCTGAAACTCTGCAGCTTCCTATGGAGGAAGCAGTAGAGGATCAGGAGGAGCCTGATTATGTTGAGATGATGGACATCCCAGAGTCCAGGAGGCTGTCTCTTCCCCTCCATAAATCTTTTGGGAAACAGACATTTAAAATTTTAAAGACTCCTAATTCTATACCTCCTGTGGACAGAGAGAATGGACAAGAGGTATACTCTTTCCAGGCTGAATCTGAGGAGTTCCTTTCCAGCAATGCAGCCATGCTGGGGTAGTGCAGACTGCTGCCTGTGATAAGGCAATATACCCTTGGCTTCACACCCCCCAGATAAGGACTCCAGGAGGATTGATGCGATGGCAAAGAAACAGTACATGGCAGCATCTTTGGGACTCAGACAGGCTAATTATATGGCCTATACAGCTAGATACCAGAAGTCTAGATGAGACACTGTGATGGCTCTAGCTAAACAGGTCCCTGGCCAGCTTGCCAAGGAACTGGAGCAGGTGGCTACAGATGGTATTGAGGCATCCAAGGTGCAATTTCATGCTGCAGTGGACTCCAGTGATGTTTCATCTAGAGGTATGGCTACATCTGTGGCCCTTCGTAGGATGGTTTGGCTCAGATGTACTAGCCTGTCTCAGGATACCCAGACTAAGGCCATGGATTTTCCTGTTGTTGGTAATTCTCTGTTTGGGGAGCAGATAGAGAACTACATGAAGAAAATGGATGAATACAGGACCACCTATAGGAGTGCTCAGGCCAAGGAAAGGCAAGCCACTCCCCAGAGGCAGCATTCCAGGGGCAGGGGCAGGCCTTTTCATAGGCCTTTCTACCAAGAATAGGCCTCCTCTTCTGCTTATGCTCAGAGGGGGTTCTTTAGAGGGAGAGGAAGACGGGCTACAAGCAGGCGTGCTTCCACCCCTCAGCCTAAAGCCCCTGCCAAACAAGCACCCTGATGGGTTTGCCTGGGCCGATTCTCCACCACCCGTAGGGGGCAGGCTGGCTTAGTTTGTCCAGGACTGGATGTGTTTAACATCAGACAAATGGGTCCTGGAAGTAGTAAGCCAGGGACTGGTTCTCAGTTTCAAACAATTTCCCAAGATGAGAACCAGGTCCTTTCCACCTGCAAATCCTTCAGAGGCCCTTGCCCTAGAGGCAGAGGTCTGTTCCCTCTTGGCTCTGAGAGCCATAGAAAGGGTTCCACCCCTACACAAGGGAAAAGGATTGTACTCCAGGTACTTCCTAACTCCCAAAAAGACAGGAGAATGGCGGCCCATCCTGGATCTCAGATATTTAAACAAGCACCTTTTAAAGCCAAAGTTCAAAATGGTGACTCTGGGAATAATTCTACCTCTCTAAGGCCAGGGACTGGCTAGTTTCCTGGACCTCAAGGATGCCTATTTCACATTCTCATCAGATGCTCCCACAGAAAGTACCTCAGGTTCGAAGTTGCCCTCAGGCCACTATCAATTCAGAGCAATGCTCTTTGGCCTAACATCAGCTCCAAGGGTGTTCACAGAATGCCTGGCAGTAGTGGTTGCTTTCCTAAGGAGAAAGAAGATCTCCATCTTTCCACACCTGGACGACTGGCTCATAGTAGGTCAGTCTCCAGACCAAGTCAAGTCACACCTACAGATAACTCAGCAACTGCTCACTTCTCTGGGATTCCTTCTGAATCTTTCAAAGTCAGTTCTAGAGCCAGTGCAGGTCCTCACCTTCATAGGGGCAGAACTGGATACAATAAAGGCAAGAGCCTTCCTTCCCCTGGACAGGGCAAGGACCCTTGTTACACTGGCCTCTTCATTCACCCTCCAGGTGTCTTGACCAGCAAGGCATTTTCTGCAGCTCCTGGGCCACATGGCTGCCTCTACAGCAGTGGTCCAAGGAGCAAGATTTCAGATGAGGGACATTCAGTTCCACTTAAGAGCCTTCTGGTCCCAGAGAAAGGATTCTCTGACCAAGCTAATCCCAGTGACTCGTAACCCTGCTCCAGGCTTTGCAATGGTGGCAGGATCAGGACAACCTAAGACAAGGAGTTCCCTTTGTCACTCAATCTCATTCTCTAATCCTTACCACAGATGCCTCCCTCTTGGGCTGGGGAGCCCACTTGGGGGATCTGACCACCCAAGGGTTGTGGTCACCTCAAGAATCTCTGCTTCACATCAATCTCTTAGAACTCAGAGTAGTGTTTCTAACACTTCAAGTTTTTTCCAAGTCTGTTCAGAACAAAGTAGTTCAGATCAGGACAGACAATACCACCACAGTGTGGTACATCAGCAAGCAGGGGGGCACTCGGTCTACGGCCTTGTGCACAGAGGCAATGAAGTTTTGGTCTCTGGCTAATTCCCTGAGTACTTCTCTGATAGCAGTGCACCTCCCAGGGAAGGACAATGTCCTGGCAGATGCTCTCAGCAGGATATCTCAGGGCCATCACGAATGGTCCCTAGATCCCCTGATTTTGAAGGTGATCTTCTCCAGATGGGGCACCCCACAGATGGATCTTTTTGCAGCCCCAGACAATCACCAACTTCCTCTTTTTTGCGGCAGGCCCCCAGTATTGGGCTCAGTCCCCCTGAATGCCCTAGTTCTCAATTGGGAAGGGAAGTTCCTGTATGCTTCCCCCCCCTTCCCTCTCCTGTTCAAGGTACTAGTCAAAATCAGGTGTCAACCCTGAAAAGTGATTCTGATTGCTCCAGACTGGGCCAGACAACCCTGGTACCCTCTCTTGCTGTCCTTAGCAATCCACCTTCCTCTGTCTCTTCCCAGGAATTACAACCTGTTAACATATTCTCAGGGGAGGGTTTGGTATCCGAATCTCAAATCTCTCAATCTCAAAGTCTGGCTCTTGAAGAGTTAGAGTTTGCTGATTTGCATCTCTCTCAAGGTGTTCTGGATATTTTAAAGGCTTCTCAAAAGCCTTCCACCAGAAAAACCTACAACTCCAAATGGAAAAGGTTTACTATTTGGTGCTCTGGGAAGCATATTTATCCAGAGTCTGCTGGGTTGCCTACAGTCCTTGACTTTCAAACAACATGAAGTCTTGCTATATTATAGACATTAGCAGTTTGATCCAGCTCTAGAACTGCCCCGGAGTGAAATGGTTAAAACCATTCCAAAATAGAATTTTGGCACGAGAGCAGCTCTATCTCTGTCATTTCAAACTTGAACTGTCAGATTCTTTACTCCGCCTCAGTGAACAGTCGCTCTGGAGATTTCTCCTTCTGCTCAGTTCATTTCTCGGTTTAAAGTGTTTTCTCGTTGGATTTAACCGAGAATAGTTTTATTTAACCGCAAAACCGCTCGGTTCAAGCTCTATCTGTGGTAACACGTAAGTAAATGAAGGTTTTGTCTGTGTGGAACTTGTAAGTTATCGGTTCGGTTTTGAACCGATCAGTGGGTTAAAACTCATTTAAAACTAAAGTTACTATTTTAGAGTGCGGTTCCCAGTTCTTATCGGTTCTAAAAAAGCAGTTTATTGTTTTTTCCAATACCGTGACACGGTTAGAACTGATAAGGGTGTCTTGCCTGGCACTGCCGCTAAAAGGGCAAGTTTTTGGTTAGGCTGGCATTATGTCTGAGAAACCCAAAAGAAAAACCGGCCCACTGGGTTTCAACACTGTGATGTTTGTGGGAGAGTCTTTGCCAAGGCTGACCCACACACCTGTGTTTATTGTCTGGGTTTGACCACTCCAGTCAGACTGCCAGGTATGTAAGAATTTCCTGCAGCCACCCTGGAAAAAAAGATTGGCAGGCTCAGGAACAGAGGCTAAAAGTCCGCTGACCCGATGGCCAGCCCGGTTCGGTGCCCAACCAAACCAGAGGGAGTGCCCTCTGACCAGGGCCAGACTTCCTCGGCAAAGAAAAGCTGGTTCTGAGGAACCAATTCCAGTAAAGAAAACAAGAAAATCAGCAGGTCTGGAGTCCAAAATTCTTCTCCAACTGCTGCAGAGATAGCAAAGCCATACAAATTGTCCAGTCACTGTCTCAGGGTCCGTCCGAACCACCACTATCTGGTAAAAGGTCGGTTCGTCCGGTCCCAGTGGTTCAATATTATGATATTGAGGAATTTTATGAACCAGAGGAGGGAGGAGGATTATGAACAGTATGAATGTGGCTGGAAGGTCTGGGTGTGACCACTGAACGGACATCTCCCCAGACAGACCTTAGAATCTCCCCTATGCTGTCTGAGTCCCCATCTCATTTTATGTTTTATAAAAAGTTGCTGAAACCCTCCAGCTTCCTTTAGAAGAGGCTGTGGATGAGCAAGAGGAGCCTGATTTTGTAGAAATGATGGATATTCCAGAGTCTAGAGATTGTCTATTCCTTTACATAAGTCTTTTAGGAAACAAACAAAATTTTAAAAGCTCCTAATTCTGTGCCTCCTGTAGATAAAAGATGGACAGAAGGTATACATTGTCAGGCCCTGATACAGAATTCCTTTCTCAGCAATGCAGTCATGTTGGAGTAGTTCAGGCTGCTGCCTGTGATAAAGCTAATATTCCCTTTTCACATCCTCCTGACAAGATTCCAGGAAGATTGATGCCATGGCAAAAAACAGTATATGGCAGCCTCTCTGGGACTCAGGCAAACCAATCATATATGGCTTATGTAGCTAGGTATCAGAAATCTAGATGGGATACTGTTATGCAATTGGCCAAGCAGGCCCATGGCCAGCTGGCTAGTGAACTAGAACAGGTGGCTGCTGATGGCATTGAAGCCTCTAAGGTTCAGTTTCATGCTGCTGTGGATGTTAATGATGTTTCCTCTAGGGTCATGACCACATCTGTAGCTTTTAGTAGGTTGGCCTGGCTCAGGTGTACTAGTTTGTCACAGGATACCCAGACTAAGGCTATGGATTTTCCTGTGGTGGAAATTCTATGTTTGGAGAGCAGACAGAGAATTACATGAAGAAGATGGATGAATATAGGACTACTTACAAGAATGCCCAGGCTAAGGAGCGGCAAGCCACTCTCAAAGGCATGCCCCCAGGGGTAGGGGGGAGCCTTTTCACAGGCCTTTCTACCAGACTCAGGCCTCCTCTGCCTATGCTCAGAGGGCTTCTTCAGAGGCAGGGCAGGCGAGGGTGGGCAGACCTGCTCCCACCCCCAGCCTAAAAGCTCCTGGGAAACAGGCACCCTGATGGGGTGCCCAGGGCCATTCTCCTGTACCAGTGGGGGCAGGCTGGCTACTTCAGTCAGATTGGGCTTCTTTAACCTCAGAAAGTGGGTTCTGGAAGTAGTAAGCCAGGGTCTGGTTCTCAGCTTCAAAAGTTTCCAAGTTGAGAAGCAGACTTTTTCTACCTGCAAGTGCTTCAGAGACCTCGCTCTGGAAACAGAGGTCTCATCCCTGTTAGCTCTCAGAGCAGTACAAAGGTTCCTCCCTGCATCAGGGCAGGGTCTGTATTCAGATACTTCCTTACCCAAAAAGACAGGAGAATGGCCCATTTTAGATCTTAGATATCTGAACAAGCATCTTTTGAAACCAAAGTTCAAAATGGTAACTCTGGCAATGATTTTACCTTCCCTAAGGCCAGGGGACTGGCTAGCCTTCCTGGACCTCAAGGATGCCTATTTCCATGTCCTAATCAGAAGATCCCATCGAAAGTACCTCAGATTCCAACTGCCCTCAGGTCATTACCAGTTCAGAGCAATGCCCTTCGGCCTTACCTCTTCTCCAAGGGTATTCACAAAGTGTCTAGCAGTGGCCCACTTAAGGAGGCAGAGGACTGCTGTTTTTCCCTATCTAGACGACTGGCTCATTGTAGGCCAGTCCCCAGAACAGGTAAAATCTCACCTGCAGGTCACCCAGCAGCTTCTCACCTCCCTGGGTTTTCTGCTAAACCTACCAAAGTCGGTTCTGGAACCAGTCCAGGTACTCACCTTTATAGGTGCAGAATTGGACACAAAGCTAGCCAGAGCCTTTCTTCCCCCAGAAAGGGTAAGGAATTTAGTGGCTCTGGCCTCCTCCTTCACTGCAGGTCTCTCGACCAGCAAGACACTTTCTGCAGCTCCTGGGGCACATGGCTGCATCCACAGCTGTTGTGCAGGGAGCCAGATTTCAGATGAGACATTCAGTTTCACTTGAGAACCTTTTGGTCTCAGAGAAGAGACCCCCTTTCCAAGTTGGTCCCAGTGACTCGAACCTTGATCCTAGCTCTCCAGTGGTGGCAGGATCAGAGCAATTAAGAGCGGGGATCCCTTCATTTCCCCTTCTCACGACTTGACTCTCACTACAGATGCTTCCCTTCTGGGTTGGGAGCCCACATGGCGACCTTTCCACTCAGGAGTCTGGTCCCCAGGAATCTCTGCTCCACATCAGTTTGCTGGAACTCAGAGCTGTCTTTTTAGCTCTTCAAGCTTTTTCTGCATCTGTCCACGACAAGGTGATACAAGTCAGAACAGACAACACCACAACAATGTGGTACATCAACAAACAGGGGCACTTGGTCTTGACCTTGTGCACCGAGGCAATGAAGTTGTGGTCTCTGGCCTATTCCTGAACACTTCCTAATAGTTCATCTTCAGGGAAGGACAATGTCCTAGCGGATGCCCTCAGCAGGATTTCCCAGGGCCATCACGAATGGTCCCTGGATCCTCAAGTGCTGGGGATAGTTTTTGCCAGGTGGGGCATCCCTCAGATAGATCTTTTGCAGCCCAGACAATCACAAACTTCCTCTGTTCTGTTGCAGGCCTCCAGTGCTGGGCTCAGTTCCCTGGATGCCCTTCTTCTGGATTGGGAGGAAGTTCCTCTATGCTTCCCCCTTTCCTCTCCTGTTCAAAGTACTAGTCAAAATCAGATCTCAGCCTTGCAGGGTGATTCTGATTGCCCGGATTGGGCCAGCAGCCCTGGTACCCCTCCTTCTGTCTCTGACAGTCCATCTTCCCCTGTGCCTCCCAGGAATCACAATCTGTTGACTTGTGCCCAGGGAAGGGTTTGGTATCCGGACCTCAATCCCTCAACCTCAAGGCCTGGCTCTTGAGGAGTTAGAGTTGCTGATTTACACCTCTCTCAGGGTGTTCTTGAGATCCTAAAGGCTTCAGAAAGCCTTCCACTAGAGCTACTTATAGTTCTAAATGGAAGGTTTCCATTTGGTGTGCTGGGAAAAATATTTTCCCAGAATCTGCTAATTGCCCATTTTGTTAGATTACATGGTGCATCTTAATTCCTTGGGTCTCAGACCAGCTACCTTGAGAGTTCATTTGGCAGCTGTGTCTGCTTTTGTGTCAACAGAAAGTCATCCCTCTTTCCTCTCATCCTGTGTTTTCCAAGTTTTTAAGGGATTACTCCATACTAATCCTCCTTTAGGAACCGGCCCCTGCTTGGGACCTTAATGTTTGCATTGCCCAATTAATGCAACCCCTTTTGAACCTCTGTCTTCTGCAGAGCTTAAGTTCCTAACTTGGAAAACTGTTTTTTAGTGGCTATCACTTCTGCCAGAGCATAAGTGAATTGCAAGCCTTGTCAGTGGAGACTGACTTTATTTCTTTCACAGGGATAAGGTAGTCCTTAGGACTAATAGGAAGTTTTTGCCTAAGGTGGTTTCAGATTTCCATCTTAATCAATCTGTCTCCTTCCAGTATTTTCACTGATCACTCCTCTTCGGTGAGAGGAGGTTGCACAGCCTGGATGTTAAGAGAGCTCTTAGTTATTATATAGAGCGTACCAAAGGTCACAGGTTCGAATCCCTCCAACTTTTCCTTACCTATGATGAAGTTGGGAAAGGCAAACCTGCCACTAAGAGATCAATAGCCAGGTGGATTGTCTCTTGTATCCAATTTTGTTATCAGAAAGTGGGCAGAGCCCCCGGTTTGAGGGCTCATTCTATCAGGGGTACAGCTGCATCTCTAGCTGCTGCCAGAGATATCCCTTTATTAGAGATTTGCCAGGCTGCTACTTGGAAAATGGTACACACCTTTACCAAGCATTACTCCCTGGATGTCCAGGCCAGGAGAGATGCTCGGTTTGGCACAGCTGTTCTTCAGAGCCTATTCCTTAAGTAGGTTCTGTCCCTCCTCCATGGAGGTACTGCTGTGTATTCTGCTATGTCTATAATATAGCAAGACTTCATGTTGTTTGAAGAAAAAATTACTCACCTTAGTAATGTTGTTTCTTCTAATGGAGTCTTGCTATATTAGACCTCCACCTGCCCTCTCAGAACCTCTACTTGGTGGGGTCTGGGCAACTTAGTGTGGCACTACTTATGCCCTGTTAGCATTTTGTCCCTTTGGGACTTTGGGGGTGTGTATGTGTGCGCGTGTGTGTGTTTTATTATACTTATGTTCCATTTTCATATTATTAGAATGGTGTTAGTATTTCTGGTCCCCTGACTTGAGTCTTGGGTGTTGGGACCATCAATGGTTGTTATTATTTAGGTAGCCATTTGGCTAGTGTAGGTTACAGCTTCCACACAGACCTTAGTGAGTTTGGCTCGTAAAGATCTGACAGTTCAAGTTTGAAATGACACAGATAGAGCTGCTCTCGTGCCAAAATTCTATTTTGGAATGGTTTTAACCATTTCACTCCGGGGCAGTTCTAGAGCTGGATCAAACTGCTAATGTCTATAATATAGCAAGACTCCATTAGAAGAAACAACATTACTAAGGTGAGTAATTTTTTCATATGGTTCATTTCAATAGCTTGGGACTCAGACCAGCTACACTTAGAGTGCATCTGGCAGCTGTCTCTGCCTTCTTGTCAGCAGGCAAGCACTCTTCCCTTTCAGCTCATCCTGTATCCTGTAAATTCTTCAAGGGATTGCTGCATACCAATCCTCCCCTGCAGGGACCCTGCCCCTGCTTGGGACCTTAATGTTTGCATTGCTCAGCTTATGCAACCCCCTTTTGAGCCTTTGTCCTCAGCAGAGCTTAAGTACTTGACTTGGAAAACTGTGTTCTTGGTAGCCATTATTTCTGCCAGACGCATAAGTGAGTTACAGGCCCTTTCAGTGGATCCTGATTTTATCTCTTTCCATAGAGATAAGGTGGTCCTCATGACTAATACGAAGTTTTTGCCTAAGGTGGTTTCAGATTTCCACCTTAACCAGTCTGTGTCTCTTCCTGTTTTCTTCACTGACCATTCCTCCTCTGGGGAGAGGAGGCTGCACAGCTTGGATGTGAAAAGGGCCCTTAGCTACTACATAGAGCGCACCAAGGGTCACAGGTTTGACTCCCCTCCAACTGTTCCTCACTTATGGTGAGGTTGGTAAGGGAAAACCTGCCACTAAGAGATCTATTGCCAGGTGGATTGTCTCTTGTATACAATTTTGCTATGAAAAATTAGGTAGGATCCCACCCTCAGGCCTGAGGGCTCACTGTACCAGAGGTACAGCTGCTTCCCTGGCTGCTGCCAGGGATATTCCTATCTTAGAGATTTGTCAAGCAGCCACCTGGAAAACAGTACATACTTTCACCAAGCATTACTCTCTGGATATCCAGGCTAGGAGTGATGCTCGGTTTGGCACAGCAGTGCTTCAGAGCCTGTTCCAGTAGGTTCTGTCCCTCCTCCATGGAGGTACTGCTTGGTAGTCTGCAATAGTCAGAATACAGCAAGACTTCATGTTGTTTGAAGAAAAAATTACTCACCTTAGTAATGTTTCTTCTAATGGAGTCTTGCTGTATTCTGACATCCCCCGCCTCCCCTCTCAGAACCTGGGTTTTGGGATGTGGGTGGGCAGGAACAGTGTTGGCACCCTAGAGGTGCCCCCCTTTCTCACCCTCTTATTTTTGGGTATGTGTTGTGTTTTGTTTTTTGGGTTTCCTGACTTGAGTCTTTGCCTTGGAACCAAAAACCTTTTATTAGATTTAGTTGCCAGTTGGCTAGTGTAAGTTTACAGTTTCCACACAGGACACCCAGTGAGTTTAGCTCGTAAAGATCTGGTGGTTTGGGTTCAAACAACAACAGACAGTCTCAACCGAGCTCGAGCTCAGCGTTCCATGCCTTGCATGGAAAGTTAACTCTTTCCTCTCCGGGGCAGTTCAAAGGTTGGATATCACTGCAATAGTCAGAATACAATAGTCAGAATACAGCAAGACTCCATTAGAAGAAACAACATTACTAAGGTGAGTAATTTTTTCTTTCTGGTTATCACCGCCATGTTTTGACACACTCTGCGGCATTTTTTCCCCCATGATAATGGCATTTTCAGAGGGTTTCCCAACATTTTGGGCAAAATTGGCACAACAGTGCAAGAAGTTTGTCTCAAGTGCACAGAATTGATGCAAGTATGTAAAATTGACACAACTGTGCAACAGTTGATGCAAGTACGCAAGAAAATTGACGCAGGTGATTAAAACCTCTGGTGCAGACCTCCCTTTGATGATCTTTCGTGGTACAGAAGAAAATAAGGCACCATGGTCTTCCACATGCCCTTTTCTATACCTTGAGAGAGGCTTTGTATAGTATGTTCTCTCCGTTCTGTACTAGCAAGATGAATGTTCATTTCTCTGCACCTGGTCCCCAAACTGGTGGTGGTCCAGGTGATGATTTATCTGATTTCATGTTTGGCAGTGGCAATAGAGAGTCACACAGATCCTCCCTTTCTTACCACAACAAATTCTACAAGGAAGACCAAACGACTAGGACACAGAAGAACATCCCTTCTCTTACACCCGATCTTTCTCGAGGATATCTCCTCCATTAGGCCACACCTTTGGAACTGTAGCCATCGGCGCTAGGATCACGCGGAAACGTTTTGCTAGCCGGGGGCCGCCCACAATGATGTCCCACATGTGCATGTGTATAAACGTGGATGACCCCATCACTCCTGAGTTATTTTCCCGCTGTCAACCATCCTCGTCGGACCAGCTGAAGGAAATGCCATCAACCTAGCCATTGCCATTTATTCTTTAATGTTACAAAACATTTTGAATGGTATCCCTGCAAATTTTCATTCTCCTTCTGCAGACAGTGGACTTGCCTTTGTTCTCTGGATATGACGGATGCATACCTTCATGTATATATCGGGCAGTCTCACAGACAATACCTCCGCTTTATGCTGGAGGGAGAACACAACCAGTTCAGACTGCTGCCCTTTGGCTTGTCTTCTGTGCCACAGGTCTTTACCAAATGCTTGGCACTAGTGGCAGCAGCACCTCGCAGGAAGGCCTGTGTGTGTTCCCCTACCTGGACAACTGGCTTCTCCAGGGATGCTCTGCAGCACACTCTGTCTCGGACACGTCACTTGTTCGACGACTTGAGGATCACAGTAAATGTACCAAAGTTTGTTTTGACTCCCTGCCAAAGACTGCAGTACATAGGGGCAGTCTTGGACACAGAGAAAGGGATATCCTCTTCTGCTTCAGGACAGAGGAGACAATCTGATTGCTCAGGCACAATTAGTATACAGGAGCCATTATGTCTCTGCAAGATCAGAGCATGTAAATGTTCAGGAGCTGGCCCGGTGGCACTGAGGGTTGAGGAGCTGGACGCCACACCTTGCGCCATGCCGGCGACCTGTGTTCGGGGAAAGAGTAAGGGCCATTGGGGGTTGGCAGGGGAGGAGCATCCGACAACAACTCGTCTTCTCCTGGGTAGGGAGGGAGACAGGACTCGGCACTCAGGTGCCTCCCGACGGCAGATGGGGGGTACAGTGCCACAGCCTGCATACAAGAGGGAAGGTGGTGCATGGTGAACGTCGGCAGGAATGCACTCGGGAGCGAGCATGTCTCCTCCACTGGGCATCATTGCACAATCATGCGTGCCTAGTGGAGGGGCTGGTGGAACCACCAGCATAATGGAAATGCCCTGGAGTGCTGGTAGGCCACGGCGTGCCCTGGCCCCATGCCCACTGCCGGACCCCGCCCACCTGGATTCTGATCCTCCGCATGCCACTAATGCCTGAATGACACTAGATGTCTAGGGCGCCTGTAGGAGTGGCGTCTCCACCCTGGGGGGGGGGTAAGTCGGGGGGTCGCTCGCCAGGCAGAGGTACGGCACCTGCGAAGCTCCGGGAGGGGACCCAGTAGTGGGATTTCAGGCTGGGCAGGAGACAGCCAGAATGACGCCTGAGAGAGGCCACCATGTTGGTGACTGGGGGGAAAAAAGAAGTATAAAAGAAAATCTTCCTCAGAGGACAATGAACCTTCCTTCCACCTGTGTTTGGCTGCTAAGATAGCTCTGTGCCAGCAATTCTTAGTGGAGATGCAGCAGGCAGTTGAACTAGGTTCTTCTACAAGCTGCAGTCTAGCAGCCCTGCCATTGAGAATCCTTGGGGTTCCAAATGATGACACAGTTGTCATCCCTCCATGGCCTAAAGCCTTTGAGGAGGCATCAAGGGTAGTGTGGAGCTGTCCCTTCTCTTTTCCACCAGACCCCAGGGACCTCCTTGTGCGGCCTTCTGCACCCCCAGGGTCTGCAGGTGTGGTACTTCTCCCCTGTTCAGGACTAGAGGTACTGCAGACATCAGGGCCTTGACACTTCATATGTGATAGACCTCCAGAGGCAGACGCTGCTCCAGTGGATGCCCTTGGAAGGAAGGTTATTAACACATCTCATGCTCTCTTGTGCTTCTCTCCACATCAGGCACATCTGGCGAACTTCAGTCATCACCTATGGTTGCAGATAAGTCAACTCTTAGCTGCTATGCCTCAAAGAGAGTTAGTCAGGCAAACCATTGACCTTTCTGCTTGGGGCCTAGAAGTAGCTTGGCACCAATCATTGGCATCGTGCAGTGCCAGTGAGATGGCCTCCAGGCTAGCAGGACCTGCTTTCTGCCTCATGCAGATGACATGGCTTCACCTTTTCCGACTAGCACCTTTGGCCTAGTGTAAGGTGCTTAACTCACATTGCCAGGGGTCTTGTTTCTTCTCTTCCAGAGTCCAGCGGGAAGTGTCGGGTGGCCTTATGCTCCTGTACCACAGGAGCCTCACCTTGCCCTGACCAGACTCGGGTCTCAACAGACCTGTAAGGAGCCCTTTCCCTCAGGTGTACTTCCCCATGCAGAGGGCTGCTGGTATCTGTTACCCTCCGGGTGAGCCATCTCCTTGCTGAGAAGATGAGATAGCTTAGAACTTGGACCCATTAGTGGGAATCAGTGGTATAGAGTAGTTCTAAGAAGATATGAAAATTACATACTTACAGTAAGTACTGAAGGGGGAAGGGATGGCAGCCCCTTTTATTTCTTTTTTTTGTCCTTTCTCTCTCTGCCCAGGGTACACCCACTTTTGTGGTATATCCCTATTACTACATATGAACATACATACGAAGAAGCCAGCAGTTAGGCCCTTTTCATCTATCTAGTCTGCTCATTGTGCAGGGTTCTGAGCTCAGGTTGTTGTCCCTGCTCCCTTACCTTTCCATCCATCCCTCCCCCCCTTTCCATGACCTTTATCTTCCCCCTGTATCTAACCCAGCCTCTCTTGAAGCTGTTCACCATCCTTGATTGGCTTACCTCTTCTGGCAACTCGTTCCATTTGCTCACCACCCTTTCTGTAAAGAAATGTCTTGTAACTTCCTTCTTAAACTTCTCCCCCTTCCAGCTTTAGGCTGTGCCCCCTCATAGTTTTGCGGCCGCTTAACCTGAAGAGACCCTCCCTGTTCACCCTGTTAATCCCTTTCAAGTACTTGAAGGTCTCAAAAATGTCTCCCCTCTCCCTCCTGTCCTCCAGGGAATACATGTTTAGGGCCCTTAGTCTCCTAATACATTTTACCCTGCTGCCCTGCATTCATCTTCGTAGCCCTCCTCTGGACCATCTTCATCAGGTTGATGTCCTTTAGAAGCTGAGGGCTCCAGAACTGCACCGCATACTGCAGATGCAGTCTCACCAGTGAACTGTACGAGTGCAGTACCACCTCCTGTCGTCTACTGCTGATCCCCATGGCTATGCATCCCATCATCCTGCTTGCCCTTGCCACTGCCTTCTTGCACTGCGTAGAATGCTTCAGGTCACTAGTTATCACTTTCGGATACTTCTCTTCCTCTGTGGGAATCTGTGAATAAGATTACTTGCTAAATGTAATCTGTGTCTATGAGCACTGTCTACCCAAAGTCTGCTTGACAGTTGCACTGCCTCTGGGAGGTGCTATGCACTGGATTGGGGCACGTATACTTGCTCTTACATAGGGTACATACCCGTGGTTGCAAGAGAAGCAGGTAATTTTTTCTCATATCTTCTAACTATATCCGCCTATTTTTGGTTGCCATAGTTATTTCCTTCCTTTATGCCAGCTGGGCTCTTAGCCCACTACTCTTAGGGATGCCTGGGGAGATGAGCACATCTCGCCTCCTGTAGACGGTTCAGTTCAACAACTCCACATGCTCCTGGAATCCCCTTTTCTTCTCTGGCAAGGGTGAAAAGGAACATAGTAACTGGTTATACAGTCATTCCTCTACCTGGTAGCATGGGGTTGTTTTTTTCCCAGGAGTCTGTATTTGATTTTTATCTGACACATTATGCCATCTCAGTTACGTGGGAGTCCCAGTTCCTGGCATCCCCCCTCTTGCCTTCTGCCAGAGCCACATGCTTCGGGGCTGCTTCTTTTAAGATCACTGTTCACCTCCTGTCTTGCTAGTGGTCGGGGGCACTGGCTCTATACCCAACTATCCCTTTGTGCCACCTAGTGTGCCCTGTTTATCTAAAGGGTGGCAGTCTGTTTTTTATTTATATTGCTATATCCTTTCCCCATCCCTTTGGGCTAGGAAGCTTCTGAGCCCTCACTCTCTTACCTCACATTGTTTCTCTCCTAGCAAGCAGAACTGAGGTGCATGAGGGAGCCAGGGATGGTTATTGGCTGGTGCACAACACCACGTGGGTGTGTGCAGGAGCCGTGCTCAGTAGCCAATGCTGGCTCCCTCCCTGAAAAAGATTTGCTCCCACGGTGTCCTAGTACCTCTGGCTCCAGACTCGTAAGTGGTATCAATGGTAAAGATACTCTGGAAGACCAAAAATTACTGTGTGTCAGTTTCATTTCTAGTCCATTTACTTCATGATCCCCAAGAAATAACAAGGATTCCATCTGATCCCAAATCTCCCCAGTCTAAACCAGTTTAAGACCCATCCGGGTCAAAGGAGTCACTGATGTCAGTCATTGCGGCAGTTCAGCGGGACAGTTTTCTGGCCTCAGTAGACCTCTTGAATGCATGGCTACACATTCTGGTTCAGGGGGAGGTCTTCTCTGTTTTCCTATGGAACAGCTACCCCTCCCAATGGCTGGGGGATGGGCTAAGAGCCATTCTGTTAGGAATCTCATTAATCCTGTCTGTCTCTCTTCAGCAACACCCGGTGTTGAGGGAATCCTGTTGGTGGTAGGGTGCAGGGGCACGGACAGCAGGTTTCACTCTCCGAGCTGTCTTGCAGGCCTCTGACCCACTTTGTCATCGGCTGTAACAGGATCCGGCCTAACAGGTTCTGCAGGTGAGGAGGGCAAGAGCTGGGAGGGTGTAGGGGAAAAGTCAAAGGCCAAAAATAAAATGATATAAAAATCCGTGTTGTGGAGCACTGGGACTATTTAGTGAAACTCACTTAATTTCCTACAGTTGTTTGTGAACATCTCCACAATTTTGGCTGACTTCTTCCACAACTTTTCAATGTCCCTGCTTATAATGAAAGTTGATGTAAATAGATATTAATGCTGAGAAGCAGCGGACAGTCTTCTTAGGTATGTGTGCCAACTTCTATCTTATGTTAATTTCTGTGTAATGCAATTACTGTACTAAAGCTGGTTCTGCAACTGGATTGCAGTAAGTTACACTGTAAATCATTTAAAACGGGTTCTACTACCTTTAAAATGATGTATGAAAGCTTACTTGGCCCGAGTTGCCTGCCGTATAAATTTGCATTTATTTCTGCCTGGTTAAAAAAATCCAAACAATCATGTTTGTCTCTGTGGAGCCAAAAGCCAAAATGTTGCGTTTTCTGTATTCTTTTAACACGCGCCTCCCCCACCCATGCTCGCATATTTTGTGTTGTCAGTAAATGGAGAGCATGACTAAGTGGAGCAGCAGCCTTGATTTGTTATAATCAGACCTCGAGTAAAGTGTAATAAAATGCATTGAAAAGCAGTCCCTATGTCACTCTATGGAGCGCATCCCTGCGCTCTCCATTTAATGACATCACAAAATGTGCAAGCATGGGGGGGCGTGTTCAAGGAAGTAGCAACGTTTTGGCTTTTGACTTCATGGAGCCAAATATGATCATTTGGATTTTTTTAATCAGGAAGAAATAAACGGAAATTTACACTGCAGGCAACTTGGGGCCAGGTAAAACTTTCATATATGTTTCATGGAGGGGGGATGGGGGTGAGAATCAGGACCCTACGAACCTGTTCTTTAATTGTGTGGTACCATTTGAATGAAGAGGACCACGGCCCCTACCGTTAAATGCAATAACATGCTGCTTGCCGTTCTGTAAATAGATATTGTCTAGCTGGTGAACTGGCACAACATAGATTACTGTTTACATACAATTTATGTTGAGTGAAATTCTCAAAAACATTAAATTAACGGCGTATCTTGCAAGTTTGTAAAAGTGCTTTTTTTACCACTGTAGACCAACATGTCCGGTATTATTTCTATCCTCTGTTTTTTCTCCAGATGTGCCGGCTTGGACAACACCGGCCTATCTGTAAAGTACTGCATGATGGTATCATGCAGGTAGGCAAGGCGGCTGTGCAGACGCTATCCGATGAGCCTATGGATGAGGGGTTCGGTGAATCCTGGAACAGCGAGGAGAATGACAATCATGCTAGACTCAAACTTTATGCCCACGTCTGCCGCCATCGTTTAGGTATGTCTGTCTGATGGCTGTAACACCTTAGTCATTGATTTAGGAACCAGTAGCTTGAGGCTCCCAAACTGTATCTTGGCATATTAGTGTTGGAGATGATTGGCTAGCCTGACATTCCCCCTCATATTCTCAAAGAAAGCCCCAAAGATAAGTTGCAGTTAATATCTTACTGGTGATCTGATGACGCAGCAACATTGTTCACAGGTCCAATTTGGGAGAGCCCAGTATTCACTGAACCCACTGGTGAGGTAGTAGTGTCACAAACGCACTTACCAGGTCAGGCCTTCTGCTCTCACAGTGCAAACCTCTGAGCGCAAGAATGTGAACAGGTAACAGACAGGGTAACCCTCCTGTCTGCTCGTGGGTCCGAATCACCTTTAGTCACAAGTTCTGGGGGGATTCAAATTGTGAACCTTATGCTAGTGTACCCAACTGTACTGGCTCAGATAATATTCTCTTCAGGGGGTGCAATATATCTTTCGCCTAAGGGCACCTAACCAGGTATCCAAAATGAACCCTTTAAAGCTCTGTAAAAGACATTAGGTATATTCTTACCTTTTCCCAGTTTAGTAACACCATCAAGCTTTTGAACAGTTGTCAGACTTAACCATCTATACGTCATATGCAGAAAGAACTGGCAGACAGCCCAAGGCAGTCTTTCAAATAATAGGTTTACTAAAAATGGATAAAAATATGAAAAATGTAAACACAGAACAATATATCAAAGAGCATACAATCACTTAAAAGAAAACAAGGAAAAGTACAACACAAAAAATCCTACCACAATACATTTAGACTTTTTTTTATCTAATGTATTACCTCTAACTGTTCAATGCCTATGTCTCTGACATAAGGAAGGGTATCAGGAGTGAGATGAGTCTCTTTGTGGATGACTCAAAACTGGGGCGACAGTGGGACGAGGGGAGGGTGGCCTTACAGGGGCCTGGAGGCTCTGGAAAGGTGGTCTAGAAAGTGGAAGCTGAGGTTTAATGCAGGGAAATGCAAAGTACTGCATCTGGGAGCCAGAAACCCGGGCCAAGAGTACACCCGGGGTGGGGGGCGGAATGTTACAAGTCTCAATGGCTGAGAGGGACCTGGGGGTGGTGGTGGATGTCAAGATGAACAACTCTGAGACTTGTAGGAGGGCAGCGGCCAAGGCCAACAGGTTGCTGGGATGCATCACTAGGGGGATCACCTCCAGAAGGAGGGAAGTGATACTCCCCCTGTATAACTGCTTGGTAAGGCCGCACCTCGAGTACTGCGTGCAGTTTTGGAGGCCACAACTAAAGAGGGACATTGAACTCCTGGAGAGGGTCCAGAGGAGGGCAACCAAAATGATCTGGGGCTTGGGGGACAGGACCTATGGGGAGAGGCTCGAAGAGCTAAATATGTACACATTAGAAGAGAGAAGGGACCAGGGGGACATGATAGAGGTCTTCAAGTACATGAAGGGGTTAAATAGGGGAGAAGCAGTCAAGGTGCTCTGAAGGGGGGGGCAACTAGAGGGTGTGGGTGGAAGCTGGAGGGAGGGAGGGAGATTCAGGAGAGAAAGGAGGAGGTGCTACTTCACTGAGAGGGTGGTGGAGCCATGGAATGCGCTGCCCAGGGGGCTGGTGGAGGCAGAGACGGTGGAAGGGTTCAAGAAGGGGTGGGACAGGTACAGGGGAAGGGTTCTGGATGCAAAGTCCTGTGCAGTGGGAATATCCTGGACTAGGAAGGGAGAAGCCAGAGAGGACGAGGGGGGCAGCAGGGGGGGCTGACCAAACGAGCAGACATGAAAGACCGTTAGGCCTATTCTGCTGGCATTTTAGTAAGTGCCTATAGTTAGATTAGAGAGCCGAGAGCTCTGTCTCTCTAGCGTCCCAAGATTTATTTAGCTTTTGTTGACGGGGTAAGTGCACTAGACAAATTCTGCCTATTTTCAGGCACGACCCAGGGAAGGGGGATACAGATGAATGCTAATTGACCTTGCACCAGATTAAGCTGTCAGTGGTATTTTTAGTGAATGAGGGAAATGTGACCAGGATATCGGGGAAATTCCCCTACTCTTTACGATAATTGCCATGGGATCTTTAGCATCCATCTGAACTACCACCAATCCAGGCAGATGGGACCTCGGTTTAACGTCTCATCCGAAAGACGGCACCTCAGAAGTGCAGCACCCCTCTCATGCTGCACTACAGTGTCAGTACTGGGATATTAACCCAAGTGCCAGATATGGGAACTGAACCCACAGCCCTCTGATCTCCAGGCCTCAAAGGCGAGTGTGCTACCTACTGAGCCACTGAACTGACATTGAATATGATAACTAAGTTCAGACACAGTATTCAGTTTAAAACTCTTGTGTCTCCACACCCCTTCTATGAGTCATCTAGCTCCTCAAAAAAATACAAACATGATTTCCTGTTAGGAGATATTTTAAATAATGTGACTTCAGCTAAAACTAATTTCCCAAATTATGAGTCTTTAATCAAGCCTTTCCTTTGAACTGGAGGCTGGTTTCTTATTTTCCCAAGGAACATCAAAGGTTTTTACAACTCTGCCATACGTCTCTTAGGTGCAGATATAGCCAACAGGAATCGGCTAAGTTATGTCCTGTCCTGTAATAAAATGCATATTTAGCTTCCCAGCTTCAGAGGCAGGAGGTCATAAAAAGGCCATAAAATGCAACTTCTCAAGGAAGTTAATTACATTACAGAGATCTCCTGGTCGATTATATATCCTGTAGTTTTCACTGAAACCTGGAGGGAGGGGGGCACCCATGGAGCACAGATTCACATACTATATTTTTATATTACAGATATCATACAGCAGTCATAAGCAGCTGGCCAAGCATCACAGTGTTCACTTGTCCCTCACTGATCCCATCTGGGAGAGCGCACTGTCATGTGTTCTCAACTGGGAGGTATCGTCAAGGCACAGGTCAGGAAGCATAGGGAAAACCAGGAGTAGTTGTAGAATTCGCAAAAAGTTATTATTAGTACTAGCAGTAACAAAAAAAAATGTTCAGAATAACTATTTACAAAGGCGGAATAAATGAGGGGATCCATCTCAGTTTTTCTTCAATCTCTATCTCTCTCTCCAAGCATTGCAGCTCTCTCTCATAAGTCTTTGCAACCCCCCTTCTTAACAAGCATCCTGTTTTTTTTTTCCCTAAAATGTTCTTGTAAATTTCAGGCAGGTTCAGCCACAACACAGTGTCCCAGAACTGAGGCCCCTTCTCTACAGCTTCTGGAAAAGGGCTTAAAAACTGCTCTCATTAACCCCTTGAGTTCCCAATAGCTTTTTGCAATCATCTCAAACTATAATTATATACATTTCAACAGTAATACTATATAGAATAAAGTATGGGCCGGGGTGTGTAACGAGATTTTACACACACCCGAGTTGTTGGATACTACATAAACCCTGAGGCCGAAGCATCCCACAGTCCAAGATTCTTTCTTGCCATTGTATAATCGAGTTTGACACCCGACCGATTTTTTATTTTATATAATTGCTGGGTTTCCCTTTTTTGCCTCAGCAATTATATAAAATAAACAGCTCCCAGTGTATCCTATGGTTGGTCCTTTTAGTCCAGTGCCAAGATATTCTTATTTTAAAACTATTTTTTTCCTTTTTTGCAGGTCTTTGTGTGTTTCCAGGGTATATGGGAGAAAGAAAGGACTTACCGCCGAGTTCTTGTGGCGGTTCTGTTTCGGGCGACACAGAAGCGGTGAGCGATCTCAACTGGTTGCGCTGCTGCATGAGCATGCGCACAGCAAGAGAAATCATGCGCGTGTTTGCCGTTATAAACACTCCTTTATAATGGCAAATTATGCCACGGTTTCCCTGTGGGGAAAAGGGAGACCCATTTATTATATATAATTTCTAAACAAAGGGATACCAATAACAGTTACATTTCCACATAATGATTTGCGTATATTTTTATACCAGCCAATATGCAAGGGAGGAAAAGACAGAACAGCAAGGGAAGACTGACAGACAATGAGAGGCAAAGAATTGTGAGACTGTTGGAGTGATCAAGTCCTAGGTCTCACAGGAAAATTTGGTTGCGCAACCAGACAGTCAAGAGACAGGAAAGGAAAGAACAGAACTAGATCCCTACATGCAAACTCTCCATAACAATTGGGACAGGGTCGTTTTCAACCCTGTCACAGGACGTAGTAGTATTCACTGGTTTCACCTGGGAGAGCACAGTGTTCATTGATTTCACCTTAAAGCGCACAGTGTTTACTGATTCTGCCTGGGAGATGCCAGTGTTCATTTATTCCCCCTGGGAGAGAGTAGTGTTCACTGCTTCTGCCTGGGAGATTGCAGTGTTCACTGGTTCCACTTGGGAGAACTCAGTGTTCACTGAGTCCTCCTGGGAGAGCGCAGTGTTCACTGACTCCACCTGGGAGATTGCAGTGCTCACAGATTCCATGTGAGGGATTACTGTGTTCATCAGTTCTCACCTGAAAGGTCACAGTGTTCATTGATTCCCACTTGGTAGTTTGCAGTATTCATTGATTCCTCCTGGGAGATCGCAGTATTCAAGGATTCCATCTCGGAGTTCCCAGTGTTCACTGATTCCACCAAGGAAGTCTTCGGTCAGGAGGTCAGTATCCCAGTACTGACACTGTAGTGCAGCATGAGAGGGGTGCTGCACTTCTGAGGTGCCGTCTTTCGGATGAGACGTTAAACCGAGGTCCCATCTGCCTGGATTGGTGGTAGTTCAGGTTGATGTTAAAGATCCCATGGCACTTATTGAAAAGAGTAAGGGAATTTCCCTGGTATCCTGGCCAAATTTCCCTCATTCACTAAAAATACCATCAACAGCTTAATCTGGTTCAAGGTCAGTTGGCATTCATCTGTATGCTCCTCCCCTGGGTCATGCCTGACAATAGGCAGGATTTGTCTATTACACTTACCTGGTCAACAAAAAAAACTAACTCAATAAAAAAAAAATCATAAGCCAAATGGAAGTGTAATTCTTTTTATACCAATTGTATGTGAAACAACAGTGTGCATTCACCACTGATGTGAGATATATGTGTATAAGTTAAAAAATGGTTTGGGGGGAAAAACAAGATGATTAGTTTAAGTCTCAGTGGGAGGGAGGATGTGTGTTAAATAAACAGTAACTGTGACAGACCCACCCATCTGCGCCGCAGACCTTCACCTGTATCTGCCCCATACCATGTCCTTGCCCCCATGCTCGACCCTGTGCAGAGGCAGTGCACCTTTGGCACCTGGGCTGTTCTCAGCCCAATCACTATTCCCTTGGATCAAGCCAAGGTCGACTGCTTGAACCCCAGATGAAGTGAGGGTTCTAGCTTTATCAAACTTTTCACTACTCCCTTCCCTGGGTCAGGAAGCAATATGCTTACTGATTACTTAAACCAGGTTTAGCATGGCACTTCAGAATGGCAGGTACCCTAGCGATTCACAAACTATACACTTTTTATGTAAATGCTCAACCAGTCTTTATAGTGTAATAGTAACTACATTATTTACACAATATATTTACATATTGGCTAAGACGGAACAAAAGTGCTTACAAGAAAAAAGACATGGACGATAAAGTGAGTTAAACTATAAATGCACACTCAGTTTCCCGATGGCTAGGTTACAACTTAACAGATCAACACATGGAAAAGAAATGGTCTCTTCTCTTCTGAAAACTCAAACCTGCAGCTCAGTTCTCCCATACAGTCTCCAGTTGCATGAGCTGTGGTGTATAGGACACGCTGACTCCTCTCTGTCTCTGTGTGAAAACAGCTCCTCTCTTATAGAACCAATTCTCAAATCTCAGCGGACCTCTTGCCCAAGTTCTTTATGAGTGAGAGGTCCACTGAGATTTGAGAATTGGAGACTGGAGAGACGCCGACTCCTCTTGTCTGAAAACAGCTCCACTCTTATAGAACCAGTTCTCAAATCTCAGCGGACCTCTCGCCCATAAAGAACAAATGTGTTTGACAAGGAAGAAACCCAACTAATCACAAAACAACATGCATTTAAAGTGTCAAATCTATCACCTTATGAACATATAAACTTGTCATTCCCTACCCCTGTAAACTCAGTTAATAAACACCAAGCCCATTTGCCCACACCTGTGACTTTTGGAATCTGACTTGGCTGACCTGCCGATTAATTGAATGAAACATAAAGGTGTCACCTCCAGAGAAGATCTGTGACTTGTAGGCCCTCCTCACACATGAAAAACAGAAAACTTGCTTATCAAACTTTAGAAAATATCTTTGAATTCTATATTAGCATTCCAGTTAGCTAATTATATTAAAATGGAAGTATGCCACATTAGCAAACTTTATAAATCATAAGTGAATAATACATGGGCATTCCATTTAGCTAACTGTATTAAAGCATCAACAGGCCACAGTAACACATGAAAAAGCATACAATATGCTGTAATATATATGTGCCCCCATCAACCCACAAGCCCTGGAGTGTGTTTTTGTGCTTATAAATGGGTTACTGGCTACCCAAAGAAGCTACATAAACTTACCAAACAAACATCATAGGGCTGTAAACTGCAGCCACAGAAAATAATCCATGCCGTTACTTAAGTTATCTGATGAATTTTCATAGTGTTTTGTCTGGTTTGTAATTTGTAAACGCACAGGATCTATTTTTAAATCCAGAGTTCCCAGAATTAGCCTAAATTCACCCCAGTGTCAGTACAGGATAAAATAAATGGAGCAAGAGCATGCCAGTAAGGAATAATGTACCGAGTTAAATCGACGCCAGTCTCGGGTGAGAAAATCTATACTTAGCTTGTGTGTTGTGTGGTGGCACACAGTGAGTGAAGGGAGGAGGCTTTTTTTAACATATACTTTGTTGATTTTGTTGGAAAAAGAACAAGTGCTTATGTGAAGTGAAGATCCTGGATTATGCTTGCAAAAAGTCTGCTCCAGGAACAAACTACTGGTATGTTGGAACATGCCCGAAGCACAAAGCAAGCACTAATGGCATGTTCCAGTATACCATCCCAAATGATCCAGGCACCATCCCAGCTGCTTCCGCAAACCACAACCCCCTACTGGCATGTTCCAGTATACCATCGCAAATGAGCCAGGCACTGTCCCAGCTGCTTCTGCAAACCACAACTCCCTACTGGCATGTTCCAGTTTACCATCCCAAATCAGCCAGGCACTATCCCAGCTGCTTCCACAAACCATAACCCCCTACTGGTCCCATGAGGTATGTGGCCAGTTACAGGATATGGGGCTGGCAGAAGCAGTCAGGTTTTTAGGGCCCACAGATAGTGACTGCTCCTGTGGAGTAGTCTGCCATATTCCTGCATCCTCCATGCAAATGATCCAATAGCTTTGGCAAGGTGCTGAGGGGTCATTTGCATCCCTCATTACAGGCCAGAAGAAAACTCATATTGTGTCGTCGTCCCCCCCTCCCCCCCCCCGTGCCCATCGTAATGTACTTCATAGTCCCTGGTAGTCTTGTGATCGCTCCCCTGCCACTGTCTATCCATAATGTGCATTATACTATTCCCTGGTAGTAGAGTCCTCTCCCCTGTCCCCACCCGACAGTGGTCCATCTGTAATGTACTTCTTATTCTCTGGTGGTCTAGTGCCCCCTCCCCCATTGGCTGTCTGTAATGTGCCTAATATTCCTTGGTAGTCTGGCGGTCTCTGCACCCATCCCCTAATCACTGATATTGCTATTCATCAGTAAACACCCATGCCCTGATCGCCCATCCATATTAGGCGTCCCACCCACCTGGTTGTCTTGTTGTCCACCCACATCCCCCACTACCACCACCACCAATGAGCCAGCTCTTTCCTCCGACGGCGGCTGGCTCACTTTCACCAGTTACCATCACTGCTGGCCGCCATCTGTCTCGCACAGCCAGTGCACAGTAAACAAAACCCTCTGTTCAACGAGACGTTAGAGTTATGCAAGTAATAACGGTACAATGTATTCGTAACATGTGGGTCTATATAGTCCCACTTACCAGTGGAAGAACTCCTACTAAGGGTCCTATCATGCCTAGAGAGACAAACATTCAAGCTGAAGGGTAGCATTCAGCAATTTGAGACCTCGTGGGGCCCTTTCCTGAACTTGCTGCCATTGGCGAGGCATAAATCATTCGATGGGGTGTCCCTTAGGAAGGCTGATAAATGGGCACTACACTAACTGAGCATGCTGGCAGACACATGGGATACCATAAGGATGAACGACCGATGAATTATGTACACTTTGTAAGATAGATATGGTGTATGATACTTCGTACTGTGATAAAATGTTTATAATTAGGTAGAGTGAACCTGCTTCTCCTTTTTATCTCTGCTTTCCCACTTTTTACCTGAACTGGGTTTTGTATGTAGTCTGTTTATTGCAGTAGTACATATGTAAAAATTCAATAAACATCATTAACAAAAAAAAAAACTAGCTTAAATGGTGCCGCAGGTCTGCTTGTAGGACCCTGCATACAGATAATAGTTTCTCGATCTTAAGTCACACATTCAGCTTCTTTATCATGCTCTACTGTAACAGAAAAAAAAAACAGATGGGGTTGGCTGCCACAGATAGTGTTTGTTAAAGAGATCCAGTTATTTGTCAGCTGGCACTAAAAGCCCTGTAATGTCTGCCCCACCCCCACCCCTAAAAGGCAAAACACATTGTGCTCTGACCTCCACGGATGGTAAATTGTAGGGAAATGAATATTTCAGGAGCAGTAGGCTGCAGAAATCTTAGAAAACGGTTCCTGTGCTACACAGAGTTGTATTTGTTAGTAATGTTTCTGCTGACCATCGGAGCCACTGTTGGTGCATGCCTAACTTCTCACTTTTTGTTTCAGCATCATACTTGACTACACTTCAGCTTGACAACAATCTGTTGGTCCCACCCAAACACCAGCCCCCAACACCAGCCTTAGGGCCCCAAGGTCAAACCTCAGCCGGCCCTGTTCCGTCAAGTACTGCAGGTCCTTCAGCTCCGTCAGCAGGTGCTACAGTCAACCTTACTCCCAGCAATGGGAGCACTGGCATGACAGCAGGAAGTACACCAGCTATCCCAGTGACATCCGTGTCAACATCCTCCACGGCATCAGGATTAAGTCAGTTGGGGACCACGCCGACTCCAGGATTCAGTGGTGGGTTATCTGGGCAGAACACTGAAACCACAGATCGAGGGATCACAGCAAACTCAGGAGGGGACACTGAGTCCAGCCAAAACTCATCTCAGCAGCAGGAAACACAGGAGAGGTGAGTATTTTCAATTCTGAAATAATAGACTTCAGAGTCTTGTATTTGCCCTCAGTCCATTCACCAGTGTTCACTATGCCAAAACGATTACTACATTTGAGGATGAAGAACAAGTGGCAGCAGTGGTGGTGCTTGAGCGGATGACACCACCACATGTTCCCTGCCCAGCTGCAGCACCAAGATCTTTGTGTCACCTACCTTTTTTCTGGTTTGGAAACTTCCATTTGGCTCTACTCCCAGTTGGCTAGTACCACCCAGAGGATAAGTCCTGGAGAGGGTGTGAGGGGACAGAGATATTTTTCATTTATATGATCTGGCAAGCAAGGCACACTGAGCTCAAGCTAATTTCCTTGTGCATCCTGAGCGATAGGGAGAGGATAAAATACAGGCAGTTGCAGTAACAGAATAACATCATTCAAATAATAAGTACAAATACAAAATATTATCATCTAATGAAAGTACAAGTAGCAGTATTGCCACTTGCGATGCAGGTTTGGAAAGGAGCCTGGGGCGCTAGGCAGCCATCAAGAGGAGAATGCCCGAGCATTCCAGAGGATGCGTGTGTGCTCTGGGAAGGGAGGTTGTCCAGTGTGTGTTCAGCAGTCTCAAGAAATTCTGAACAATTCTACGTTGGGGCTACTTTAGTTCCCTCAAGTACCTGAAGATAGCCTTATTGCAATATTGTGTGGGACTGAGTACTGCCTTTTCAGAATTATTTTCCAAGTAAAAGACTAGGTAGAAAACCTCCACTTATTTTGGTAGACTAGTTCAGTACCTGTTGCTTGTAAAATTCAGGAAGCTTCACAAATTGTAGCTTGGCCTTTTCCTCATAATGCTTTGGGTACTGCAGACAGTTTTTGAAAAAAGAGGATTTGTATCAAGAAAGGTTTATGTTCTGCAGTACAATTAAAAGCAAGTGCTTAAGGGTATGTTTAGCACCTTGTTTTGCTGTAGAATGTGACCTTGGCCTGGCGTACGTTTAACCCTGCTAATTACATGGTAACTCGCACATGGGGCATACAACTCTTAAACTCTGTGGATTAGGAAATAGCTGAAGTCTTTTTTAATACTCCGTGGCAAAAGCTGCAAGCAGGCAATCCACTTTGCACTTTTAAACTGACTGCAAGCTAGATTTGTCCCTCTACGGTCCACTGATTGGGACCACCTTCAGCTCTGCCACCTCCTGTCCAAGGAGCCTGCAGTAGAGGTTAGAGTAACAAGTTTTGAATGAGCTTGGTACATCCAGCAGATCTGAGTCTGAGTCCCACAACCTCTACTTGCAGACTGTGTGACTGAGCAAGTCACTTAACCACCCCAGTGCTCCCAGTTCACCACTGAAAACTGGTACTTGTGCCTAGTTATGAACATACGAAATTGCCGGCAGAAAAAGGCCCACAGGTCCATCAAGTCTGCCTGATTGTGCAGCTCTTAGTTTCATATCACTACAGCTGCCCCACCCCCACCCTTCCTCCTCTTTCCCAGTCCTTCCCCACTTTGTGTTTTTGTCTGTACTAACCCTGCCCTTGACTCTATCCCAACCCCACTTAAAGCTATCCACTGTCCTTTGAACGATTAACTCCTCTGGCAGTGCATTCCAACCCGCCACCACTCTTTCTGTAAAGTGGTGCTTCCTCATCGCCCTCCTAAACCTTCCCCCTTCCAACTTCAGCCTGTGCCCCCTAGTGACCCTTCCCCCCCTTAAGCAGAACAGTGCTCTCCCTGACTTTGTTTATGCCTTTCAAGTACTTAAGCGTCTCTGTCATGTCCCCTCTTACCCTTCTGTCTTCCAGCGAGTATATGTTGAGCTCCTTCAGCCTTTCCTCATATGGCAACTCCCCTAGTCCCATGATCATTTTTGCAGCCCTATGCTGCAACTGCCCCCCCAGTAATCTCACAGCCTTTTTGAGGTATAGGCACCAGTACTGTACACAGTATTCCAAGTGTGGCCTCACCAGTGATCTATGCAATGGCAGGATCCACCTCCCCCTTTCGAGAGGTGCTCCCTCTGGCAGTGCACCCCAGCATCCTATTTGCCCTTGCTGCCACCCTCCTACAATGTGCAGATACCTTCATGTCCTCTGTAACTATTACCCCAGGTCCCTTTCCTCCTCTGAAGCCATTACCTGCACTCCCCCCAGCCAGTAGCTATTCTTGGGATTTCTGGCTCCAAGGTGCATGACCTTGCACTTCTTAGCATTAAACCCCAGCTGCCACTCCCTAGACCAGTGTTCAAGTTTAGCTAGAATCCTCTCTGAGTGCCTGCCTCTCTTCCTCATTGTCCACTTTTGCACAAATCTTAGTGTCGTCCGCGAACAGGCAGATCTTACTCTTGCTCCCCTCTGCAATGTCTCCAGTGAAGACATTGAACAAAACAGGGCCCAGAACTGAACCCTGTGGTACCCCTCTCATTACTGGCCGTGACCCGGATGTCTCCCGCTTACAACTACCTTCAAACAACATGAAGTCTTGCTGTATTCTGACATATGCAGTTAGGTCCTGCCTTTCAACTGCCCCAGAGAACAAAGAGTTAAACTTTCCATGACCAGCATGGTATGTTCACCATGAGCTCGGTTGAAACCCCTGTCTGCTGTTGTTTAAACTGCAACCGTCAGATTCTTTACTCTGCCTCACTGAACAGTCGCTCCGGAAATTTCTCCTTTGCTCTGTTTAGGGGTTCGGTTCGGTCAGTTCCCCTGGTTCCAGATTACACTTTGAAAGAATTTTATGAACCGGTGGAGGAGGAAGGAGAGTATGAGGATGATTATGGTGATTATGAAAGTCTGGATGTGCCCATTGACCCGGACATCTCTCCAGACAGACCTTCAGGTGTTTCTCCTCCTAGGCTTTCTGAGTCCCCTTCTCACTATATGTTTTACTAAAAAGTGGCTGAGACCCTCCAGCTTGCTGTGGAGGAAGCAGTAGAGGATCAGGAGGAGCCTGATTTTGTTGAGATGATGGACATCCCAGAGTCCAGGAGATTGTCTATTCCCCTCCACAGATCCTTTGGGAAACAGACACATAAAATTCTTAAGTCTCCTAATTCTATACCTCCTGTGGACAGACGAATGGACAAGAGGTACACTCTCTCAGGCTCAGACACGGAGTTCCTTTTCCAGCAATGCAACCATAGAAACATAGACTTTGACGGCAGATAAGGACCGCTAGGCCCATCTAGTCTGCCCATTTCCCTACCTACAGGATAGGCCGCAGATCCTATTTAACCAACAGCCTATATCTTCCTGCCCCCCACAAGAATTGCCTTATGTCTGTCCCATGCATTCTTGAATTCTCCCACAGTTTTAGACTCCACAACTTCCTCAGGAAGGCTGTTCCATGCATCCACTACCTCTCTGTGAAATAATACTTCCTCAGATTGCCCTGACACTCCTTCTTCTATCTTTAAATTGTGTCCCCTTGTTCTTGCAAGTCTTTTTTCGAAAGATGCTACCCTCTTGGACTTTGTTGATTCCCTTGAGGTACTTGAAAGTTTCTATCATGTCCCCCCTCTCCCTTCTTTCCTCAAGGGTATACATATTAAGCTCCTTTAGTCTCCCCTTATACGGCTTCTCTTGCAGACCCTGTACCATTTTAGTTGCCCTCCTCTGGACTGCCTCTATCCTGTCTATGTCCTTGCGGAGATGGGGTCTCCAGAACTGGACACAGTATTCCAGATGGGGTCTCACCAACTGTCTGTACAGAGGGATAACAACTTCCTGTTTTCTGCTGCTGATGCCTCTCCTATACATCCCAGTATACCCCGCCCTCCCTACTGCCTTCTCCATGATAACGCTAACCTTAAGGTCATCTGATATGATTACCCCAGGTCCCTTTCCTGTTTTGTTGTTACTACCTCCCACCCATTGTGTATTCTTCCCTGGGTTCTTGTTTCCCAGGTGCATTATTTTAGCACTTTTTGCATTGAATCCTAGCTGCCATATGTCAGACCATTCCTCCAACCTTGCCAAGTCCCTTTTCATCCTTTCCACGCCTCCTTGTGTATCAACCCTGTTGCAGATCTTTGTGTCATCTGCAAAAAGGCATACTTTTCCTTCCAGTCCCTCTGCAATGCCACTGATGAAGACATTAAAAAGGACTGGACCCAATACTGAACCCTGCGGTACCCCACTAGTAACCGCCCTTTATTCAAGTGGACTCCATTTACAATTACCTTCTGTGTCCTGTTGTCCAGCCAATGTTTTACCAGGCTACCACCCTGGGACCCACTCCCAGGCTGGTTAATTTGACTAATAATCTTTTGTGTGGGACTGTGTCAAATGCCTTACTAAAGTCTAGGTAGGCCATGTCCACAGCCCCTCTCTGGTCTACTACTTTGGTCACCCAGTCAAAGAAATCTGTTAGATTAGTCTGACATTACCTTCCTGCTGTGAACCCATGCTGCCTTGGATCCTGTGCTCCACTGACCTCTGGGTACTCAACTATTCTTTCCTTCAGAGTGACTCCATCACTTTCCCTACCACAGAGGTCAGACTGACAGGTCTGTAGTTTCCTGCCTCTGTCTTGGTCCCACTTTTGTGAAGGGGAATCACATCCGCCTTCCTCCAGTCCTCGGGTACCACACCATCCTCCCATGATTTATTAAAAAGAGTAGCCAGTGGTTTCACTAGATCTTCCTGGACATAAGTCTCCACCACTCATTCACACTAGTGGGATTAGCGCCGGAGGCACTAAGACCCATCGGGAACAAACTTTTGCTGGAGGGTCGGGGAGCGCGCTGCGAGACCACGGCGCCATGAGCAGCGGCTGCGGTAATGACCATCTCGGCGACGACCCTCCAAGCGCCTCAGTTCCTTTTTCCGCCGTCCGAGTGCGCTTCGGTAGCGGCGTCGCTCGCCTGTCCCGAGTCAAACTTCAAACTAAGCGCATAGTTTTCAGTTTGTTTTTATAACTATCACGATAAGTAGTATCGCTAATTTTATTCTATTTTAGTTAAATTTTCTAATATTTAAATTTTACTTGAAGAAGTCTCGGCCTACTGGACGATGGTCGACCATGAGCAGGGTCAGGTGTGGTAGGGAGACTTCGTGTGAAAGCTATTCAGTCAGCCGGGCTGGGTCGGTCAGCCTCCTTCTCCTCAGCGGGGTTCCGACAGCGGTCAGTCGATGCCCGGGGATGGGCGGTCCCCGCCGGCATAAAAATAAGCGGTCGCATTCGGCACCGTTCGGCCTCGAGCTCTTCTTGACCCTGGGTCAAAAGAAGGCATCACTCGAAGTCGCCCTCTGGTATGTCTGAGGTCGGCGCTCGGTTATCGTTGCTAGTTGCGGTCTCCTTCTTGAATGCGCCAACTTCGTGTCGTCAGTCCTCGACATCGAGTCCCTCCCGCCTATAGGTAGGACTCCAGATGAGCAGTTTCATCAGTGGGCGCTCTTATGAGCAGTGGGCTCGGAGGTTGGTTCTTCTGCCTGGCTCGGTTGCCTCGGGCCCTCGGGCCCTCGGCGATCAGGTAGGCGGTTGGACCTTCCCTAGTGGCGTGGCTCCTTCTTGGTGCCAGCGACTCCGTGCTAGAGTGTTTCCCCTCACATGGCTGCGGCGCGAGGGGCCTCACGTGCCCTTATCTCCTGTTTTTCCTTCTCTAGCTTTCCAGGTTCCTGGGGCTTTTCGGCGCCTTCCACGAGGGTTTGTTAGCTTATCGGCGCCATTTTCGGTGCAGCTGGGTCTTGTGGGGCCGTCCAGCGGCGCCCATGAGGCGTCTCATGGCGCCGCCCGGTAATACCGTTAGATAAGCGGCGCTGTAATAGCAGTATAGTCGACAGCGCCGTCGCGTTGTAAATCCGAGCGCCCGCTGGGCGCAAGTGGGGCCGCGTGCCTCTTGGCGCCGTCGCCTCCTGATGCCGTCTTCAGCCCGTTTTGCCGTCTCGGCGCCGGCAGCCAACCAGGACTCTCCTTGTTTTCTGCTATTTCCTCCTCCCTAATTTTCCTCCTTTCCTGTCCAAACAGTCCTTTCTGGACCATCAGGAGATGATGTTGAGCCCTGACCCAGACCTTGGGTTGGGTGATGAGTGGAGGAAACAGGATCTTTCTTTGCTACAGAGCCTGTGGTGGGGACCTGTCGCTAAGTCTCTGTTGAAGAACCTAGGATCCACTCTTTCTCTCAGACTACAGACATTCGATCCTGGGAAGATATTAAGACTCCAGTATCTTCATAGCTGGAGATCCTCTGGTTGACTCCTCGATCAGCCTTCCTTCGAGACACTGTCTCAAATGGTATGGAATAATCCTGCTCTTATTCCTCAGTGGCTAAATCCATTGATAAGAAGTATTCAGCTCCCAAGGATCGTCCCATTTTGGCATCCCAAACGCTGCGGATCCTATTGTAGTCCTGGCAGAGAATGACAAGGTGATTTTCCTCAAACTACTACAGCTCGACCTATTAACAAAAGAGTCTCGTAAGATTGATACATTAGGTGAGAGTCTTTGCCTCCACTCTAAATGCGTGTGCCCAGTTATCAAGGCTATTTTCTCAGTATGAGTATATCCTGTGGCACTCTATGAAAAGAATGGTTGAAGCTCTTCCAGATTCAGATTCAAGTCAGAGCTTCTTCGGCCGTTATTAGGGTATTGGGTCAATAACCAACAGGTCAAAGCCGCGTGGGAACTTCGACACTGCTTCTCACTCAGCAGCGAGGATTTGTACTCGGCGCCATTCCTGGCTGCGTGCTACTAGCTTCTCGAATGATGCTCAGCAGCGGGTGATGGCGCTGCCTTTGATGGCTCCTTTCTTTTTGGCCCTCAGGTGGAGCAAGCCTTAGAGGCCACTCAGAAGACTAGATCGGCCATTAAGTTGGCTCAGACTCGCCTGCCCCTCTGGGGCATGTGAACAGGACGTCAGTTTCATAGTTGTCAGTCCTTTCGAGGCAGAGGCAGGGAGCTTCCATAAAGCCAGCCTGCCCAACCTCAAAAGAAGCGCAGCAGAAAGCGCAGGGGCCTAAAGCTCCCAAGCGCTACCTTATAGTCGTTAGCCCAAGTTCCATCCACTCTGCCGAGGTGGAACTTTCTCCTCCGGTGGAAGGTCGTCTGATGTACTTCTACAACCAGTGAAGTCCATAACTTTGGACAAATGGGTCGCGGATAATCACATGAGTTATTCTCTCAATTTCTTGGAAACCCCGAATTGTCCTCCCGAGCTGACAACCCAGGTTGTCGGCCTCTCAATCAGACCTCCTCACCGCGGAGATCCAGGGCCTTCTGAACAACAGGGCAATAGAACTGGTGCCCCCACATCTCGAAACACAGGGTTCTCCCATTACTTTCTGGTTCCAAAGAAATCTGGGGATGCCCGTTTCTAGACCTCAGAAAGTTAAACAAATTCCTCCCCAGGGAGAAATTCAAGATGATTTCCCTAGGTACCTGTTGCCCTTGCTGCATCAGCACGACTGGCTGGCCTCTCTGGATATGCAGGATGCTACCAGCATATCCCCATCCACCCGACCACATCAAGTTCCTCAGGTTTGTAGCTTTGGGTCAGCATTATCAGTTCAAGTCCTGCCCTTTGGGCTATCCTCGGCCCGCGGAGTTTTACAAAGTGTTGTGCAGTTCTGCTGCGCATCTCAGGAAAGTCGGACTCAGTGTTTCCCTACCTGGACGATAGGCTTCTAGCAAGCCCTTCCGGCCAGGGACTTTGGAAGCCGTGTAAGCGACTACTTCGTCTTCTCACGTCCATGGAGTTCTGCTGAATTGAAAATCTCAACTGCAACCCCCCAGAGCGCCTTTTCATGGGGCGGCTTCTAGACACCTCTTCAGGCGAAGGCTTTCCTTCCAGAGGACAGAAGACTCGACATCCTTGAATGGCCCGTTACATCAGGAGAACCAATCGGTTACAGCTCTCTCGATGCAGCGCATGTTGGGTCTCATGGCGTCCTCGGTCTTCACTGTCCCTCTGGCCCGACTGCACATAGAACCACCCAATGGATGCTCTCCACTCAGTGGTCCCGACCTCTCACCACCAGTCTTATCCCATCAAGGTGGCGGGCCCTTGAAGGTCTCTCACCTGGTGGTCTCAAGAGAGCAATCTCCTGGAAGGATTCCCTTTGCTCCCCGGATCATCAGATCTCCATCACCATAGACGCATGCGCTAATGGGATGGGGGCTCATCTCTCTCCTCCACACTCAAGGTGTATGGACTCAGTTGACTCATCTCCAAATAAATGTCCTGGAGATGAGGCGGTCCTCTAGCATTCCGAGCTCTGAAGGATGTCCTTTGTCACAAGAACATTCTCCTTCAAGCGGACAACAAAGCAGTGATGTATTACATCAACAAACAAGCGGTGCTCATTCTTATCCTTTGCAGGGAAGCAATGAGGGTGTGGGAGTGGTGCTTGGGACACAAGTCTCTGATTCAGCGGTTTATCTGCCAGGTACACAAACGACCTAGCAGATCACCTCAGCAGAGCGAGGCAGACCTCACAGTGGTCTCTCGATCAGCCGTAGCTCGGTCCTGTTCAAAGAGTGGGGACTCCAGACCTGGACCTTTGCATCCCACTCAGCAAAACTGCCTCTCTTCTGCTCCAGAAATCAGGGCCTGGCATTTTCTGTCAGGATGCGTTCAGGCTACGTGTGGACAAAGCGCTTTCCTTCCTTCTCCACAGCTTCCTCTAATCCAGAGTACTCCTCAAGTTCGAGTCTCAGGGGACCAAGATGATTCTCATTGCTCCTTCCTGGCCTCGGCAACTATAGTTTCCTCTACTCAACAGTATGTTGGCAGCCTCTCGAGACCACTTCCTTTGCAAATCAGTCTTTTGACTCAGGGTTCGTTGGTCCATCCCAACCTATATCACTTCACCTTCATGCTTAGCTCCTGAAGAGATAGAGTAGATGGGTTCAACGTCTCTCGTAGAGTCTCAGACATCCTTCTGGCTGCTTGAAGCCAGCCACCCAACGTCACGCTTCCAAATGGAAGCGTTTTCTCCTGGTGCTAAAATCCTCTTGGAATCCCTTTTCCTGTCCTCCTGGCAAGGTTCTGGAGTATCTTTTGGACCTGTCAAACTTAGGTCTTCAGTACTCCACAGTTAAAGTTCACCTTAGTGCCATCTCAGCGTTCCATGAGCGGTTTCTTCCTTAACTCTGGCTCAGTTACCTATGGTGAAGAGATTTCTTAAGGGATTCTCCATACCAGACCCCTGTTAAGCGTCCAGTTGCAGCCTGGGACATTAACCTGGTGCTGGACATGCTCACTCGGAAGCCTTGAACCCTAGCTACCTGTGAGCTAAAATTTCTTACCTGGAAGACTGCCTTCCTGGTGGCCATTACCTCAGCCCCAGGGTCTCTGAGATACATGCCCTGGTTACGGACCCTCCAGTATACTGTATTCCATAAAGACAAGGTAGTTCTCTGTACTCATCCTAAATTTCTTCCCAAGGTTGTGTCAGAATTCCATCTAAACCAACCTCTGGTACTTCGCTTACTTCGCTAATTTCCAAAATGAAGAGAACGAGCTCTCTTCATTCCTTGGATGTTAAGAGAGCCTTCGGTTCTATTTAGATAGAACCAAGGATATTCGCAAGACTCAGCAACTGTTCGTTTCTTTCAGCGACACCCGGCTGGGTCAACCTGTAAGCTATTAGATGCATCTCTTCATGGTTAGTAGCATGCCTTCGTCATTGCTATTCCATGGCTCAAGTTAAATTAGAAGGTAGAGTGTCGCTCACTCTACTAGGGGCGGTCATGACATCCTAGCGAAATCGCAATGTTCCAATGGCAGATATATACAACGCCGCCACCTGGAGCTCAGTGCATACCTTCGTTAAGCACTATGCACTGGATGTTCATGCTAGGCGACATTCCGCGTTGGCAGAACTATCCTTAATGGGCTTCTATCTTGAGCCGCACGTGAGCTCTGGCTCTCCTGCCGCCCCTTTTGAGGATTATCAGCTTGTACTCTCCCACTAGTAGAGATGAGTGGTGGAGACTTATGTCCAGGAAGATAAGAAAGTGCGTCCTACCGTAATTCTTGATCTTCTTAGGCGAGTCTCACCACTCATCCCTACCCCTCCATCCCCAGGCTCACCGCTGTATTGGTCTTCATCCCTCAAATCTTTAGGCCGTGAGGACTTCTTTGCTGACCCTTCTTGCATGGGTCATACGGACTATCTTATGTCCGTTTTTTAATGTTGAGTTTACTCTTCGTTAGTTGCGCTGCACCTCCTTGGTAAAAAGGTATTGAGGCGGTTGGAGGTGCGTCGCCGAGATGGTCATTCGCTCGAGCCGCTGCTCGTGGCGCTGTGTCTCGCGGCGCCGTCTCTCGCGCCAACCCTCCAGCAAAAAGTTTGCTCCCGATGGGTCTTAGTGCCTCCGGCGCTAGTCCCACTAGTGTGAATGAGTGGTGGAGACTCGTCCAAGAAGATCAAGAATTACGGTAGGTACATAATTTTCCTTTCCTTCCTTAATTTTTTTAGAGTTCTGGGGCGAACTCCATCAGGACCCATTGCTTTGTCCACCTTCAGTTTTAGGAGTTCTTGCCAAACCCTTTCTTCTGTGAAAGGACTGGGATCGACCCCCCTATCAAGAGTGCTTCTGTTAATTGGATTAGGCACTTCCCCCTCCTCTTTTGTGAATACTGAGCAGAAATATTCGTTCAGTATTCCTGCTTTTTCACTGTCTCCTCTGCCCACCACCGTTTATTCTATTCCAGCCTCACTATCCTCCTTTGTCTTTCTCGCTCGCTGATGTACCTATAAAGGTTTTATCCCCTTCTTAACTGAGTTGGCTATCTTTTCCTCAGTTTGGGCCTTTGCTATTCTGACTTCCCTCCCTGCTTCTTTCTGCCTTAACTGGTACAGCTCTCTGTCCTGCTCCTTCTGTGTTTCCTTATACTTCTGGAATGCTATCTTTTTCTTCCTGACTTTCACAGCCACCTCTCTTGAGAACCATAGTGGCTTTTTCTTTCGTTTTGATTTGTTTATTTGCTTCACACAAAGGCTTGTTGCCTCTGTGATGGCAGTTTTGATAATTCCCCATTGTTGCTCCACACCTCCTTCTAGCCTGTTTGCCAGTGCTTTTCTGAGGCACTCTCCCATCTTGCCAAAGTCAGCCCTCCTAAAGTCCAGTACCCTCACTTTTGTATGGCTTGACTCTGTAGCTGAGTTTAACGTGAACCACACTGTTTGATGGTCACTTGTCCCCAGATGGCAACCCACTTCTAGATCTGAGATCCTCTCACTGCCCCGTTTGAAATCCCGAGGTCTAAGATTGCTCCCTCACAAGTGGGTTCGAAACTAACTGTCTGATGCCTGCCACCTGTAGGGTGTCAAAATAGCCCTGCTCTTGGATGTGGCTGCAGCAAATGTGCTCCAGTTAACATCTGGCATATTCAGGTCTCCCATCAACAGTATCTCCCTATCTTCCTGGACATAAGTCTCACCACTCATTCACACAGTGGGATTAGCGCGGAGGCACTAAGACCCATCGAGGACAAACTTTTGCTGGAGGGGTCGGCCTTGAGAGGCGGCGCCCGCGAGACCTGGCGCCCGCGAGCAGCGGCTCGGCGGTAATGACCATCTCGGCGGCGACCTCCAACCGCCTCAGTTCCTTTTCCCGCTGTCGAGTGCGCTTCAGTGGCGACGTCGGCTGCCTGTCGAGTCAGACTTCAAACTAAGCGCATAGTTTTCAGTTTGTTTTTGTAACTTTATCACGATAAGTAGTATCGCTTAATTTATTCTATTTTCGTTAAATTTTTCTAATATTTAAATTTTACTTGAAGAAGTTCGGCCTACTGGACGGTCGACCATGAGCAGGTCAGGTGGTAGGGAGACTTCGTATGAAAGCTGTTCAGTCAGCGGGCTGGGTCCGGTCAGCCTCCTCTCTCCAGCGGGGTTCCGACAGCGGTCAGTCCGATGCCGGGGGATGGGCGGTCCCCGCCGGCATAAAATAAGCGGGCCGCATTCGGCACCCGTTCGACCTCGAGCTCTTCTTGACCCACAGGTCAAAAAGAAGGCATCACTCGAGTAAGCCCTCTGTAGTATCTGTGCGTCGTCGCCGATTATCGTTGCTAGTTGCGGTCTCCTTCTTGGTCGCCAACTTCGGTAATCATCGTCCTCGACATGGTCCCTCCCGCCTATAGGTGGGACTCCAGATGAGCAGTTCATCAGTGGGCCGCTCTTATGGAGCAATGGAGCAGGAGGTTGGTTCTTCTGCCTGGCCGGTTGCCTCGGGCCCTCGGGCCCCTCCGGCGATCAGGTAGGGCGGTTGGACCTTCCTAGTCGCGTGGCGCCTTCTTCGGTGCCAGCGACTCCGTGCTTAGGTGTTTCCCCCCCTCACATGGCTGCGGCGCAGGGGGCCTCACCAATGCCCTTATCTCCTGTTTTTTCCTTCTCTAGCTTTCCAGGTTCCTGGGCTTTTCCGGCGCCCGGCAGGGTCTGATGACTTGTCGGTGCCGTTTCGGTGCCGCTGGGTCTTGCGGCGCCCGTCAGCGGCCGCCGATGGTGCCGTTGGATAGGAGGCGCCCGTTAGCGGTGTACGTCCCGTGCCGTTCGTAAGCGCCCGATCGCGTCGTCCGCGGTGCCGTGCGCTGGCGTCGTAAACGCGCCGTCGCAGCGTTCTCGTCTCTTCCCAGCGCCGCCCGGGCGCTGCTGAGCAGCGTGCCTCTTCGAGCCGCCGTCGCCTCCTCAGTGCCGTCTTCAGCCCGTTTTGCCGTCTCGGCGCCCGGCAGCCTTAGGGACTCTCCTTGTTTTTCTGCTTTCCTCCTCTCTAATTTTCCTCCTTTCCTGTCCAAACAGTCCTTTCTGGACCATCAGGAGATGATGTTGAGCCTGACCCAGACCTTCGGTTGGGTGATGAAGTGGAGAAACAGGATCTTTCTTTGCTACAGAGCCTGTGGTGGGGACCTGTCCTTTAAGTCTCTGTTGAAGAACCTGGGATCCACTCTTTCTCTCCAGACTACAGACACGATCCTGGGAAGATATTAAGACTCCAGTATCTTCATGCTCGGAGATCCCTACGGATTTGACTCCTCCGATCCAGCCTTCCTTGAGGCGCTGTCTCAAATGGTATGGAATAATCCTGCTCTTATTCCCTCAGTCTAAATCCATTGATAAGAAGTATTCAGCTCCAAGGATCGTCCCATTTTGGCATCCCAAGCCTTTAGGATCCTATTGTAGTCCTGGCAGAGAATGACAAGGTCGTTCTTCCTCAACTACTACAGCTCGACCTATTAACAAAGAGTCTCGTAAGATTGATACATTAGGTAAGAGAGTCTTTGCTGCCTCCACTTTAAGTATGCGTGATTGCCAGTTATCAAGGCTATTTTTCTCAGTATGAGTATATCCTGTGGCACTCTATGAAAAGAATGGTTGAAGCTCTTCCAGATTCGGATTCCAAGTCAGAGCTTCTTCTGACCGTTATTAGAGGTATTGAGTCCAATAACCAACAGGTCAAAGCCGCCATGGACACTTTCGACACTGCTATAGCTCCAGCACCCTTGAGGTTTGTACTAGGCGCCATTCTCGGCGCTGCGTACTTTGGCTTCCTGAATGATGCTCAGCAGCAGGTGATGGCGCTGCCTTTGATGGCTCCTTTCTTTTGGCCCTCAGGTGGAGCAAGCCTTAGAGGCCACTCAGAAGACTAGATCGGCCATTAAGTTGGCCAGACCTCCGCCTGTCCCCTCTCGGGGGCATGTGAACAGACGTCAGTTTCATAGTCGTCAGTCCTTTCGAGGCAGAGGCAGGGGAAGCTTCCATAAAAGCCAACCTGCCCAACCTCAAAAGAAGACGCAGCAGAAAGCGCAGGGGCCTAAAGCTCCCAGTGCTACCTTATGAGTCGTTGGCCCAAGTTCCATCCACTCTGCCCGAGGTGGAACTTTCTCCTCCGGTGGGAGGTCGTCTGATGTACTTCTACAACCAGTGGAAGTCCATAATTTCGGACAAATGGGTCCTTCGGATAATTCGCGAGGGTTATTCTCTCAATTTCTTGGAAACCCCCGCGAATTGTCCTCCCAGACTACAACCCAGGTTGTCGGCCTCTCAGTCAGACCTCCTCACCGCGGAGATCCAGGGCCTTCTGAACAACAGGGCAATAGAACTGGTGCCCCCGCATCTGCGAAACACAGGGTTCTACTCCCATTACTTTCTGGTTCCAAAGAAATCTGGGGGGATGCGCCCCATTCTAGACCTCAGAAAGTTAAACAAATTCCTCCCAGGAGAAATTCAAGATGATTTCCTAGGTACCCTGTTACCCTTGCTGCATCAGCACGACTGGCTGGCCTCTCTGGATATGCAGGATGCTTACCAGCATATCCCGTCCACCCGACCCACCGCAAGTTCCTCAGGTTTGTAGCTTTGGGTCAGCATTATCAGTTCAGAGTCCTGCCCTTTGGGCTATCCTCGGCGCGCGAGTTTTACAAAGTGTTGTGCAGTTCTCAGGCGCATCTCAGGAAGTCGGACTCAGTGTTTCCCTACCTGGACGATTGGCTTCTAGCAAGCCCTTCCGTCAAGGGACTTTGGAAGCCGTGCAAGCGCTTCTCGCCTTCTCACGTCCATGGAGTTCTGCTGAATTTGAAAAATCTCAACTGCAACCCTCCCAGAGGCTCCTTTTCATAGGGACGCTTCTAGACACCTCTTCAGCGAGGCTTTCCTTCCAGAGGACAGAAGACTCGACATCCTTGAATGGCCCGTTACATCAGGGAGAACCAATCGGTTACAGCTCTCTCGATGCAACGCGTGTTGGGTCTCATGGTCCTCGGTCTTCACTGTCCCTCTGGCCCGACTGCACATGAGAACCACCCAATGGATGCTCTCCACTCAGTGGTCCCCGACCCTCACCCCAGTCTTATCCCATCAAGGGTCTGAGCCCTTGAAGGTCTCTCACCTGGTGGTCTCAGAGAGCAATCTCCTGGAAGGATTCCCCTTGCTCCCCGGATCATCAGATCTCCATCACCACAGACGCATCGCTAATGGGATGGGGAGCTCACTGCCTCTCCCTCCACACTCAAGGTGTATGGACTCAGTTCGAAACTCATCTCCACATAAATGTCCTGGAGATGAGAGCGGTCCTCTATGCAGTCCGAGCTCTGAAGGATGTCCTTTGTCACAAGAACATTCTCCTTCAAACGGACAACAAAGCAGTGATGTATTACATCAACAAGCAAGGCGGTGCTCATTCTTATCCCCTTTGCAGGAAGCAATGAGGGTGTGGAGTGGTGCTTGGAGCACAAGTCTCTGATTCAAGCGGTTTATCTGCGGTATACAAACGACCTAGCAGATCACCTCAGCAGAACGGAGGCAGACCCTCACGAGTGGTCTCTCGATCCAGCCGTAGCTCGGTCCCTGTTCAAAGAGTGGGGACTCCAGACCTGGACCTTTTGCATCCCCACTCAACGCAAAACTGCCTCTCTCTTCTGCTCCAGAAATCCAGGGCCTGGCATTTTCTGTCAGGATGCGTTCAGGCTGTGTGGACAAAACGCTTTACGCCTTTCCACCGCTTCCTCTAATCCAGAGAGTACTCCTCGTTCGAGTCTCAGGGGACCAAGATGATTCTCATTGTCCCTTCCTGGCCTCGGCAACTATGGTTTCCTCTACTCAACAGTATGTTGGCAGCTCTCCGAGACCACTTTGCAAATCAGTCTTTGACTCAGGGTTCGTTGGTCCATCCCAACCTGAAATCACTTCACCTTCATGCTTGGCTCCTGAAGAGATAGAAGTGAATCAGTTCAACGTCTCGTAGAGTCTCAGACATCCTTCTGGCTGCTCGAAGCCAGCCACGGAAAAATGTCGCTTCCAAATGGAAGCGTTTTTCTCTCTGGTGTGCAAAATTCTCTTGGAATCCCTTTCCCTGTCCTCCTGATAAGGTTCTGGAGTATCTTTGGACCTGTCAAACTTAGGTCTTCAGTACTCCACAGTTAAAGTTCACCTTAGTGCCATCTCAGCGCTCCATGAGCGGTTTCTTCCTTAACTCTGGCTCAGTTACCTATGGTGAAGAGATTTCTTAAGGATTCTCCATACCAGACCCCTGTTAAGCGTCCTGTTGCAGCCTGGGACATTAACCTGGTGCTGGACATGCTCACTGGAAGCCTTTCAACCCTTAGCTACCTGTGAGCTAAAATTTCTTACCTGGAAGACTGCCTTCCTGGTGGCCATTACCTCAGCCCGCAGGGTCTCTGAGATACATGCCCTGGTTACGGACCCTCCGTATACTGTATTCCATAAAGACAAGGTAGTTCTCCGTACTCATCCTAAATTTCTTCCCAAGGTTGTGTCAGAATTCCATCTAAACCAACCTCTGGTACTTCCCGCTTACTTCGCTAATTTCCAAACTGAAGGGGAACGAGCTCTTCATTCCTTGGATGTTAAGAGAGCCTTGCAGTTCTATTTAGATAGAACCAAGGATGTTCGCAAGACTCAGCAACTGTTCGTTTCTTTCAGCGACACCCGGCTGGGTCAACCTGTCGCTATTAGATGCATCTCTTCATGGTTAGTGGCATGCCTTCGTCATTGCTATTCCATGGCTCAAGTTAAATTAGAAGGTAGAGTGTACGCTCACTCTACTAGGGCGGTCGCGGCATCCCTAGCGGAAATTCGCAATGTTCCAATTGCAGATATATGCAACGCCGCCACCTGGAGCTCAGTGCATACCTTCGTTAAGCACTATGCACTGGATGTTCATGCTAGGCGACATTCCGCATTCGGCAGAACTATCCTTAATGGGCTTCTATCTTAGACGCGTGAGCTCTGGCTCTCCTGCCGCCCTTTTGGGGGATTATCAGCTTGGTACTCTCCCACTAGTGTGAATGAGTGGTGGAGACTTATGTCCAGGAAGATAGGAAAATTACGCACTCACCGTAATTCTTGATCTTCTTGGACGAGTCTCCACCACTCATTCACACGCCCACCCTCCATCCCCCGAGCTCACCGCTGTATTGGTCTTCCTCCCTCAAATCTTTAGGCCGTGAGGACTTCTTACTGACCCTTCTTACACGGGTCATACGGACTATCTTATGTCCGTTTTTAATGTTAGGTTTACTCTTTCGTTAGTTGCGCTGCACCTCCTTGGTAAAAAAGGTACTGAGGCGGTTGGAGGGTCGTCGCCGAGATAGTCATTACAGCTCGAGCCGCTGCTCATGAGCGCCGTGTCTCGCGGGCGCCCGTCTCGCGCCGACCCTCCAGCAAAAGTTTGTTCCGATGGGTCTTAGTGCCTCCGGCTAATCCCACTAGTGTGAATGAGTGGTGGAGACTCGTCCAAGAAGATCAAGAATTACCGTGGTAATGATTTCCTTTCTCTGCCATTCTAAGAATGCCTTCCATCATATCCTTGTCCATTCCTTCCCCTGACATGGGGGTCTGTACACAACCCCTGTGCGGATTGTGGTGCCCTTCCAGTCTCCAGGAGACCCACAGTGCCTCCTCTCCTCCCTGTTTACTCTTTTGTTCAGTTGCTTTTATCCTTCCTTTACATAGAGAGCTACTCCTCCTCCTCGTCTCCCTGCCTGTCTCTCCTGTAGGTTATGTACCCTGGTATGTTAACATCCCAGTCATGGTTCTCTGTGTACCATGTTTCTGTGACTGTCACGATATCCAGGCATCCCTCTTCCATTAAGGCCACCAGCTCAGGAGCTTGTTGCCCAGACTACGGGCATTGGTACTCATTACCCTCCATTTCCTGATGGCCTTACCCCTTTGCCCCATCCTGTCCTTCTTGCCTTTGTCACTTTCTCCGCTACCCTGCCCTTCTCCCTATCGACACCTCCATGTTGGTGTTTGCCACACTTACTACCGTGATTGTTTGGGGGCTAGGATTTTCCTGCTCCTTTCCAGTGCCTCCCCCCTTGGCTAGTTTAAAAGCTTGCAAATGAAGCATTTAAACCTATCACCTAGGATCCTGGTTCCCCTCCCGGACAGATGCAGCCCATCATGCCAGTATAGGCTTGCATCACTCCAGGTGGACCCCCAGTCCCCAATGAAGCCAAATCCCTGAGCTCCACACCAGTTTTTCAACCGCTGATTGAATCCCATAGTACGGAACACCCTAGTCTCTCCTATGCCATAGATGGGTAGCACCTCCGAGAAGGTTACCGTGCGTGCTACTTGACTAAGGCCCCTCCCCAATTCCACAAACTCTTCCTGCACTTCTCTAATCCCTTTCTTAGCCAGGTCATTTGTCCCTAAGTGGACAATGACATCCAGCTCCCTCCCCTGTGCAGCTGCTCTGGCAATTCTGAGGATTCGCTCCCTGTCCCTCCAAGCCATGGCACCAGGCAGGCACCTTACCTCCCTCTCCCCTTTCTTGCCCAGTTCTACCTTCCTAACAATGGAGTCCCCCACCAGGAGTTGTTTCCTTCCCCTGCAGGGTCCCCTGCCACCCTCCTGTGGGTCTCCTTTGTGGAGGTTCCCAGCATCCTCCTTGGTCTCCACTGTAGGTGCCTCCATAGAGGAACCACACTTTGCCAGAATGGCATAGGGATTGTGAGAGGTACAACTGGAGGGATGTGCCTCTGTTCCACCACCCTCACCCTCCCTGAGCCCACTGTGGTACAACCGCTCCTCTTTCTTGGCAACCTCTGAGGCAACGGCAGTGGCACTGGTGGTCCCTGGATGGAAGAGGAGGTCCCACAAATCCTGGCCAACTCAGCCTGGAGATGAGCAACCTCCTCCTTCAGCCCAGAGAGGTGCCTGCAGATGGGACAACACCGCATTCTCCAGAACATCTCCCGGAAGACTGCTGCTCCACAGCCACTGCACTGCACCACTCCAATCATGTCTTATTTCTGGCCCCTTAACTGTTTGCAATCCTTACTCTTTCCTCTGTTTTTTTTTCTCTCTCTCTCTCTCTCCTTACTTTCTGCCTATGTGCCCTTTAAGCTCCTGATTGTCCTGTTCTGAGACAAGAATATCCTATATTTCTCAGCAGACCGCTTACTTGTTCAGAGGCAGACCTCCAGCAGCTAGAGGGGGTTAGAGAGCTACTCTTGCCCCTTCTAGGATGGTGGGTCCTTGGTGGTTCTGTGATCACTCACTTCCTGCCCCTAAACAGGAAGTTCCTGTTGTCAGTCAAATCCTGTGCCTATAAAAATAGAACTAGCTTTGGATGCGGGGGTGGAGGGGAGGGAAGGGAAGGAGGGCAATATAGTCCCAGCAGAGAAGTTCAGTCACACAGCAGTCCTTTCTCCTGGAGTCTTCTGCCAAGCTATTAGCAGAATCTTTCTAAGGCAGTCTTTAAATGTAGCTTCCTTCTAGCTAAGCCTCCCCTACTTACCAGATCTTTCTACAAGTAATTTAAACCTCACAACAGTTAAGTCCTTTCAGTCACCTGAGATTTACACCTAGATGAGTTTTCAGTTACCCATTCAGTTCAGTTAACCCAAACACACACTTTTTTTTGTTTTGTTTTGCACGTTAGTTTTTTTACACTAAATTAAAGGTCTAAATACAAAAGTTCTTCTACTTTAGTCCCAGCAGAGAAGTTCAGTCACACAGCAGTCCTTTCTCCTGTAGTCTTCTGCCAAGCTATTAGCAGAATCTTTCTAAGGCAGTCTTTAAATGTAGCTTCCTTCTAGCTAAGCCACTCCCCCTACTTACCAGATCTTTCGGCACTGCAGAGGGACTGGAAGGAAAAGTATGTCTCTTTGCAGATGACACAAAGATCTGCAACAGAGTTGATGCACAAGGTGGGGTGGAAAGGATGAGAAGGGACTTGGCAAGGTTAGAGGAATGGTCAAATGTATGGCAGCTTAGAGTCAATGCTAAGAAGTGCAAGGTAATGCACCTGGGAAACAAAAACCCAGTGGAAGAGTACACAATGGGGGGTGAGATACTAACAACAGCAAAAATGGAAAGGGACCTGGGGGTAGTCATATCAGATGACCTAATGGTGGGCAAGCAATGTGAGAGGGCAGCAAGGAGGTCTGGGGGGATACTGGGATGCATACGGAGAGGCGTCACCAGTAGAAAACAGGAAGTTATTATCCCTCTGTACAGACAGCTGGTGAGACCCCATCTCCGCAAAGACATAGACAGGATGGAAGCTGTCCAGAGGAGGGCAACTAAAATGGTGCAGGGTCTGCACCGGAAGACATATGAAGAGAGACTTAAGGAGCTTAATATGTATAGCCTCGAGGAAAGGGGGCATGATAGAAACTTTCAAGTACCTCAAGGAATCAACAAAGTTCAAGAGGTAGCAACTTTCAAAAAGAGTGTGCAAGAACAAGGGGACACAATTTGAAGATGGGGGGGCGGCTCAGAGGTAATTTAAGGAAGTATTTTTTCACAGGGAGGGTTGTGGATGCATGAAATGGCCTTCCGGAGGAGGTTGTGGAGTCAAAGACAGTGGGGGAATTCAAGCATGCCTGGGACAGCCATAAGGCAATTCTAGGGTGTGGGGTAGGAAGAAGTAGGCTACTGGTTAACTAGGATTTGCAGCTTATCCATTAGGTAGGGAAATGGGCAGACTGGGTGGGCCAAGCGGTCCTTATCTGCCGTCAAATTCTATGTTTCTATGTTTCTACAAGTAATTTAAACCTCACAACAGTTAAGTCCTTTCAGTCACCTGAGATTTACACCTAGATGACTTTTCAGTTACCCATTCAGTTCAGTTAACCCAAACACACACTTTTTTTTGTTTTGTTTTATATGTTAGTTTTTTTACCCTAAATTAAAGGTCTAAATACAAAAGTTCTTCTACTTTAGTCTCAGTAGAGAAGTTCAGTCACACAGCAGTCCTTTCTCCTGAAGTCTTCTGCCAAGCTATTACCATGTTGGGGTAGTGCAAGCTGCTGCCTGTGATGAGGCAAATATCCCCTTGGCATCACACCCCCCAAACAAGGCCTCCAGGAAGATTGATGCCATGGCAAAGAAACAATACATGGCAGCATCTTTGGGACTCAGGCAGGCTAACTATATGGCTTATACAGCTAGATACCAGAAGTCCAGGTGGGACACTGTGCTGGCTCTGGCTAAACGGGCCCCTGACCAGCTTGCCAAGGAGCTGGAGCAGGTGGCTGCAGATGGGGTTGAGGCATCTAAAGTACAGTTTCATGCTACTGTGGACTCCAGTGATGTTTCATCAGGAGTCACGGCTACATCTGTGGCTCTTCGAAGGACGGCTTGGCTCAGATGTACTAGCCTCTCACAGGATACCCAGTCTAAGGTCATGGATTTTCCTGTAATTGGTAATTCTCTGTTTGGGGAGCAGACAGAGAATTACATGAAAAAGATGGATGAGTACAGGACCACTTACAGGAGTGCTCAGGCCAAAGAAAGGCAAGCAACTCCTCAAAGGCAGCAGTCCAGGGGCAGGGGCAGGCCTTTCCAAAGGCCTTTTTACCAAGCTCAGGCCTCCTCTTCTTTCTCTCAGATGGGGTTCTTTAGAGGGAGAGGCAGATGGGGGATGAGCAGCCCTGCATCCGCCCCTCAGCCTAAAGCCGCTGCCAAGCAGACACCCTGATGGGTCTGCCTGGACCGATTCTCCCATACCAGTAGGGAGCAGGCTGGCTTACTTTGTCCCGGACTGGAAGTCTCTAACATCAGACAAGTGGGTCCTGGAAGTAGTAAGCCAGGGGCTGGTTCTCAGCTTCAAAAAATTTCCTAAGATGAGAACCATATCCTTTCCACCTGTGAATCTCTCAGAGACCCTTGCCCTAGAGGCAGAGGTTTCTTCTCTCCTAGCTCTCAGAGCTATAGAGAGGGTTCCCACACTACACAAGGGCAAAGGATTGTACTCCAGGTACTTCCTTATCCCAAAAAAGACAGGAGAATGGTGGCCCATCCTGGACCTAAGATATCTGAACAAACATCTTTTAAAGCCAAAGTTCAAAATGGTGACTCTGGGAATTATCCTTCCCTCTCTAAGGCCAGGGGACTGGCTAGCCTCCCTGGACCTCAGAGATGCCTACTTTCACATTCCCGTCAGGTGCTCCCACAGAAAGTACCTCAGGTTCGAGTTGCCCTCAGGCCACTATCAATTCAGAGCAATGTCCTTTGGCCTAACATCAGCCCCAAGGGTGTTCACAAAGCGCCTGGCAGTAGTGGTTGCTTTCCTAAGGAGAAAAAAGATCTCCATCTTCCCATACTTGGACTGGCTCATAGTAGGTCAGTTTCCAGACCAAGTCAAGTCACATTTGCAAGTGACCCAGCAAGTGCTCACTTCCTTAGGATTCCTTCTCAACTTTCCAAAGTCAGTTCTCAAACCAGTACAGCTCCTCACCTTCATAGGTGCAGAGCTAGATACAGTAAAGGTAAGAGCCTTCCTTCCCCTAGAAAGGGCAAGGACCCTCATGGAACTGCCCTCTTCATTCACCCCTCAGGTGTCTCGGCCAGCAAGGCATTTCCTTCAGCTTCTGGGCCAGATGGCAGTTTCCACAGCAGTGGTCCAAGGAGCAAGATTCCAGATGAGGGACATTCAGTTCCACTTAAGAGCTTTCTGGTCCCAAAGAAAGGATTCCCTTACCAAACTAGTCCCAGTGACTTGAACCCTGATCCAGGCCTTGCAGTGGTGGCAGGATCAGGACAATTTGAGACAGGGGGCTCCTTTTGTCACTCAGTCTCATTCAGTGATACTCACCACAGATCCTTCCCTGCTGGGCTGGGAAGTCCATTTGGGGGATCTTACCACCGAAGGACTGTGGTCACCTCAGGAATCTCTGCTTCACATCATTCTCTTGGAACTCAGAGCAGTGTTTCTAGCACTGCAAGCTTTTTCCAAATCTTAACAGAACAAGGTGGTCCAGGTCAGAACAGACACCACCACCACCATGTGGTACATCAACAAGCGGGGGGCACTCGGTCTGTGGCCTTGTGCACAGAAACAGTGAAGTTGTGGTCCCTGGCCTATTCCCTGCAAATCTCTCTGATAGCAGTTCACCTCCCAGGGAAGGACAATGTCCTAGCAGATGCTCTGAGCAGAATATCCCAGGGCCGTCACGAATGGACCCTAGATCCTCTAGTTTTGAAAGTGATTTTCTCGAGATGGGGCACTCCAGAGATAGATCTTTTTGCAGCCCCAGACAATCACCAACTTCCTCTCTTTTGTTGCAGACCCCCAGTCTTGAGCTCAGTCCCCCTAGATGCTCTGATTCTGAACTGGGAAGGGAAATTTCTGTATACTTTTCCCCCTTCCTCTCCTGTTCAAAGTGTTAGTCAAGATAAGGTCACAACCATGCAAAGTGATTCTGATTGCTCCAGACTGGGCCAGACAGCCCTGGTATCCCCTGTTGCTGTCCCTAGCAGTCTACCTTCCCCTGTCTCTTCCCAGGAATTACAACCTGTTGACATCCTCTCAGGGGAGGATTTCGTACCCAAATCTTCGGTCTCTCAAGCTCAAGGCATGGCTCTTGAAGAGTTAGAGTCTGCAGATCTGCATCTTTCCCAGGGGGTTCTGGATATCTTTAAGGCTTCTCGAAAGCCTTCCACCAGAACACAACTCCAAATGGAAAAGGTTCAGCATTTGGTGTTCTAAGAAGAATATTTCTCCAGACTCTGCTGAGTTGCCTACAGTTCTGGACTATATGGTACACCTTAATGGCCTAGGCCTCAGACCAGCTACCCTTAAAGTACTCTTGGCAGCTGTTTCTGCTTTCTTGTAAGTAGGCAAGCCTTCCTCTCTATCATCCCATCCTGTGTTTTGTAAGTTTTTCAAGGGATTGCTTCACACCAATCCCCCCTTTAGGGATCCTGCTGCTGCTTGGGACCTCAAAGTTTGCATTGCTCAGCTTATGCAACCCCTTTGAGCCTTTGTCCTCTGCAGAGCTTAAGTACCTTATTTGGAAAACTGTGTTTTTGGTAGCCATTACTTCTGCCAGGCCTATCACTGAATTGCAAGCCCTGTCAGTGGAATCTGATTTCATCTCTTTCCATAGAGATAAAGTGGTCCTAGGAACTAACAGAAAGTTTTTACCTAAAGTGGTTTCAGATTTCCACCTCAACCAGTCTATATCTCTCCCCCTGTTTTCTTCACTGACCATTCCTCCTTTGGAGTGGGTAGAGAAGGTTCAGAGGAGGGCAACAAAGATGGTGCATGGGTTGCATCACAAGTCCTATGAAGACAGGTTGAAGGAACTGAACATGTACTCCCTGGAGGAGAGGAGGGAGAGAGGGGATATGATAGAGACATACAAGTATCTTACAGGGAGGAACAGGGTGCAGGAAAACACTATTTTTAGCGAAAAGATGTTTCAGGACTGAGGGCATGGGATGAAGTTGGAGGGAGGGCGATTCAGGAAACATGAGAAAGAATTTCTTCACAGAACGGGTGGTGGACAAGTGGAACACCCTGCCAGAGGAAGTGGTGGGGACTGAAACAATCACGGATTTAAGAATGCATGGGATAGACATAAAGGAATTCTAGAGGTCAGGGGTAAGGGGAAATAGACTTCTAGGAAAACAAACTGAACTTACAAGCTCAAATGGGCAGACTAGGTGGGCCATAGGCCCTTATCTGCCGACACTGTCTATGTATCTATGTATCTATGGAGAGAGGAGGCTACACAGCTTGGATGTTAAAAGAGCCCTTAGCTACTACATAGAGCATACCAAGGGTCACAGGTTTGACTCCCTTCATTTGTTCCTTACGTATGGAGACATTGGTAAGGGCAAACCTGCCACTAAGAGATCTGTTGCCAGGTGTATTGTTTCTTGTATACAATTCTGCTATGAAAAACTGGGTAGAACTCTACCCTCAGGCCTGAGGGCTTATTCCACTAGAGGTACGGCTGCTTCCCTGGCTGCTGCCAGGGATATTCCTCTCTTAGAAATTTGTCAAGCAGCCACCTGGAAAAAGTCCATACTTTCACCAAGCATTACTCTCTGTATATCCAGGCTAGGAGTGATGCTCGGTTTGGCACAGCAGTACTTCAGAGCCTGTTTCCAAAGTAGGTACTGCTTGGTAGTCTGCAAATGTCAGAATACAGCAGTACTTCATGTTGTTTGAAGAAAAAATTACTCACTTTAGTAATGTTGTTTCTTTTAATGGAGTCTTGCTGTATTCTGACTTCCCCTCCCGCCTCCCCTCTCAGAACCCAGATTTTGGGATGTGGGTGGGCAGGAGCAGTGTTGGCACCCTAGGGGTGTCCTTTTGACACCCTCTTTTAGTTTGGTCGAGTGGTTGTGTTTTGTTTTTGGGTTTCCTGACTTGAGTCTTCCTTTTGAAACCAAAAACCCTTTTAAATAGATATAGTTGCCAGTTGGCTAGTATGAGTTTTACAGTTTCCACACAGAACTTCTAGTGAGTATTGCTCGTAAAGATCTGACGGTTGCAGTTTAAGCAACAGCAGACAGGGACTTCAACCGAGCTTGTGGTGAACATTCCATGCTGACCATGGAAAGTTTAACTTTTTGTTCTCCGGGGCAGTTGAAAGGCAGGACCTAACTGCATATGTCAGAATACAGCAAGACTCCATTAGAAGAAACAACATTACTAAGGTGAGTAATTTTTTCCTCTGTTGTCTGCCCTACAGCCAGCTCTCAGCCCATCCCACCAGTTTTTCCCACACCCCCATGTCCCGCAGCTTGCTCATTAACCTCCTGTGTGGCACAGAGTTGAACTTCTTTGCTGAAGTCCAGATACAGGACATCCACATCGTGGCCTTCATCAACTGCCTTAGTAACCCAGTTGAAGAAATTGATCAGGTTAGTTTGGCAAGATCTACCCGTGACAAACCCATGATGTCTCCTATCCTGCAGGCCATTGCTATCGAGAAAGGTTATTAGCCTGTCCTTCAGAATGGTCTCCATCAACTTCCCACTATGGAAGTGAAGTTCACCGGTCTGTAGTTACCTGGTTGGTCTTTGGGTCCACTCTTGTGAAGGGGCACCACGTGAGCCATCCTCCAGTCCATGGGTACATTCCTTGTCTCCAAGGAGGTGTTGAGCAGGTCCATCAGAGGGCCTGCCAACAACTCTGCCAATTCCTTCAGGGCCCTTGGGTGTACATCGTCTGGTCTTGGTGCCTTGTCCACCCACAGGCCTTTAAGGCCCTTCAGAACTCTATCCTCTTGGGTGACCTCGTCTGTTATCTCTGCCCCCCCGCCCCATTTCCCCTGCAGTACTGGGCCATCCCTTTCTTTAGTGAACATCGAGCAGAAATATTCATTGACTGTCTCTGCCTGGTCCTCCCCTTGTTCCTCGCATCCTCCCTAATTAGCCTTACCTGGTTCCCAAGGTGGGGGGAGGAGCTCTATGATACACTGCATAGAAATCATAGGATGTCATGCCATTATCTCACCACTGCGGAATTCCCAGGGCAGGGGCCTACCAGTCAGCACCAAGGTAGGCAGTGCTTCAGATTCAGTTGCCAGCAGTTGTGTAAGGGGGAGGGTTGCAAAGATTCTGGAGACTGTCCCCAGGGATGAAGGAAAGAAACCCTTGATTTATAAGTAAAAAAACTTTATTTACAAGTAGCCTGGAAAGGGCATCCTTTGCCTAATCAGCAATTACTGGTTTTCTTATTTTCTCTCCAGGAGTTGTAGCAGTGGAGATGACAGGAAGTCAGGGGCACTCATGCTAAATTCCCCTACAGTTATGTCCACCTTTCTCACAGGCTGCCCCCTCAATTGCACTGCCAGCTTTGGTCCCTCATGAGATATTAGTCCATCCTATGTATGAACATGGAGAGCCTGGACTTGCTCACAGAAGTGTTGCCAGCATGGTCACGCAGCGTGCCTTGGTTTCATAAATATGACCCTCACAGGAAGGTGCGCTGGTTAGTGGTATTCCATCGATCCAAAAGAGCATGCCGTAGATTAAACTGGAAGGTGGAGGCCAGGAAGAGTGGTATCCCAATCGAAATACCAGTGTGAGCAAAATGGTATTTCGCCTTGAAAACTGGTATCCAAAACAGGGCAGAATACCGTTAAATTGTAGCCCTGCACTGGTAGCATCGACGAGATACTGCTCTGTGGAGGCTGTTTTTGGACCAGAAAAAAGAACATTCATTACCACAATGTCTTAAAAACACCAGAATGAACATGCTGCATATTTCACAGGCTAATTAATCACTCTTGGTGTGCTAATTCAGTTCTGTAGTGCAACAAGGTAGAAGCATGTACACCCTTGAGAGAAGAAGGGAAAGGGGTGCCGTTATCAAGACGTACAAACACCTGTATGGGATAAATAGGGTAGATGCCAAGGAACCTTTCTCTTGAGCTCAGCTACAGGGATGAGAGGGAACTCTCTTAAACTTGCAAGGGAAAGATTCAGAATGGCCATCCGTAAGCACTTTTTCACAGAAAGAGTGGTGGGCAAGTGGTACAGTGAGCTTCTTCAAGCAGGGATAGGGCAGGCATATGGGATTAGTTTTTTTGGGGGGGAGGGCAGAAACAAAGGGGAGAGATGGCCATTAGGGTTATTGTACAGTAGTTAGGTAGGGTGGGCAGACTGGAAGGGCTGATAGGCCTTTTCCTGCCGTCATTATCTATGTATCCATGTATAGTCCTGATCTTCCTGGACTTAAAGTCTTCACCATTCGCTAATACTGCTGGGTTCGAGCTGGAGGTGCTAGGACCCTGCGGGAGCCAAAAATCTTCAGGAGGGCCGGCACCAAGATAGGACCGCGCATGCTCGGCAACACAAGGCTGTCTTGTGCCTGTGTAGGCTATCTTGACACTGACTCTCCAACCGCTTCAGTCCCCCCACCACCCACCGTTGAGTGCGCTTCAGTGACGATGTCACTCCCTCACTGGGAGTCAGATCTTCATGTCTATAAGACAACAGCATTCAGATTTAATTTATTTCGTTTATTTTGTTTTTTTTAAAAAAAAAAAAGAAAATGTAATCTTACTTTGAGAAACAGCTCTTGCAGCAGGTTACACCATTAGGACTGAAGCCGGCAGGCGCCAGGAAACAACAGAAATTTTCTAGCTAGCAGTATGCAGCGGGGACCGTCCCCGACGTCGGTTCCGCCCCCGACGTCAGGCACAGTACATAAGGGGACGGTCCCCCAGAATCCCCAGTTCTTTTACCGCCGTCGACTCGCCAGCATCGGCCTCTCGGTCTCTACCTAGTGCACGACAACTTAGAACTTCCAGAGTTTCTACATGACTAATATCCTCTCCAACTCCTTCATTTGAGGGTCACCTTTCAAAGTGTGCCTGTAGAAAACAGATCCCTTTCAAGGATCCGCATTCTTCCTGTGCGCGTTGCTTAGGCCCGGACCACAATACTAAGGCCTGCACCTTTTGCCAGGGGTTCAACAGCCGCACCAAGATCCGCCATCAGAAGGCACTTCTGGCTTACCTGCTAGAGGAAAAACTTAGTAGGATGGACAGGGAACCATCCTCCAGGGGCGATTCTTCCTCCAAGGTCCACAAACACCAGGATAAGCACCGGGATAAGGCAAGGTCCAGATCCCCGAACCGGGCCTCGGATTTGCGGAGCTCAAGCTCCACCCAGTCGGAGCGCTGTCCCTCCAGGGCTAGGTCTCAGCCCCCTCTAGTCAAGGTCCGGGCTTTCAGCGGTTCCTCGATCAAAGTACACCTCGGTGCCATATTAGCCTATCATTATCCTTTAGGCCAGTGCACCATATCCCAGTTGGACACGGCACGAGCCTTTCTGAGAGGTATTTTCCACCTTAGACCTCTGATTAAGGATCCAATTCCACCATGGGATCTACCCTTTGTCCTGGAGCAGCTCACGCTGCCAACCTTTGAACCAGCCACAGATTGTGAGCTACGTCTTCTCACTTGGAAGATGTTGTTTTTATTTGCCGTCACTTCAGCCAGAAGAATTTCTGAACTCCATGCACTCATGTGCAAAGAGCCTTATTTGTTTTTTCACCAAGACAGGGTATCCCTACAGACTAATCCCAAATTTCTGCCTAAGGAGGTTTCAGCTCTCACCCTTAATCAAGACATCGATCTACCAGTGTACTTTCCCAACTATTCGAATCGAGGAGGGGCCCTGTTGCACACCCTAGATGTGCATAGGTGTGTCCGATACTACCTGACCAGAACCAAACACAACCTAAAATCGGACCAGCTTTTTGTCTCCTTTGCCCACAGGATGCTGGCAGCCCCTGTTTCGAAACAGTCGCTGTCCAGGTGGCTCATTCAGTGTATCATGTTCTGTTACCAGAAGTGTAACAAACCCTTACCGGGCATGGCTAAGGGTCATTCCACAAGGGGGGTGGCTACCTCCTTTGCGGCCCTTAAGAATGTGTCCACCTCGGCCATCTGTGCTGCAGCTACTTGGAGCTCCGTGCACACTTTCGTCAGGCATTATAGCCTGGATAATGCATCGAGACGAAGAGCAGGTTTTGGTCTAGCAGTCCTTCAAGGACTTCTGTCCTAGGCTTTGGTTTCATTAAAGATTTCTACCTTCCCTCCTCCGAATGGTTTGGGATTTCTATGATTGCTTGAGAATCAGTCCTAATGGTGTAACCTGCTGCAAGAGCTGTTTCTCGAAATATGATAGTACAGTTGCGTAAGAACTTACCGTAACAGTAGATCGTTGAGAACAGCTCTTGCAGCAGGTATTTTCCCTCCCACCATCCCCACTAGAGGTAGATTCTAGTTCCAACATCCTTCTCCTAGGATCAGGTGTCTCAGCATCTCTCTGACTGTCATTTGATGGCAGATCCTCAGTCTCCTCTTCTGATGTCATCCAGCAGCCGGGAGTCTCCGGTGGGAGAACTGGGGATTCTAAGGGACCATATATGTACTATATGCATTGACGTGGCGGTCCCAGCGAACACTGCTAGCTAGAAATTTCCGTGGGGTCCTGGCGCCTGCCGGCTTCAGTCCTAATGGTGTAACCTGCTGCAAGAGCTGTTTTCGAAGATCTGCTGTTACGGTAAGTTCTTACGTAACTGTACTGTACTGAGGCAGTTGGAGGGTCGACGCCGAGATAGACTACACAGGCACGAGCCAGACTCGTGGTGCGACACATACGTGGTCCTATCTCGGCGCTGGCCCTCCTTAAGATTTTTAGCTTCTGCAGGATCCTGGTGGCTCAGGCTCGAACCCAGCAGTATGAATGAATGGTGAAGACTTGTCCAAGAAGGTCAAGAATTATGGTGAGTACAGAATTTTCAATTCCTGCTTTGTGCCACTGTGTGGCAGTGTCTGCAAATCTCTTATTTAGGTATCCTTTTCGAGTAGCTTATATGACTGTCCCATTTAAATAGTATGCTTGGCTTTGTTTCTAGTTTCTATAGCTATGGCTGAGGCACACTCTTTCATGACAGAGACGACAGCAGCAGTGTTTGGAGCGAGCTGCAGCATTCACTGGTTGGCTGCGGTTGGAGCGAGTGGAAGCCACAACATTCACAGGTTTGCTGCGCCCATGCACATTGGGAGGAACTGCTGCACAGAAAAAAAAAGATTTGACTGCAATTACTGGATGTTTAAAAAAAAAAAAAAAAAGTTGTGCTACAATTTAAACCTGAACGGTACTTGTGATCAGGAGTTCCAATTGAAGGTTAAGAGCAAGGAGGAGCTGCAACCTGTTGGTGGGACCAAGGTTTTTTCGGTGGTGGCTGGTTGTGGAGTGGGAGGCAGAGGCCTTGCTCAGGAGAAAAGAAATGCAAAAGAAAAAAGGTTATTGGAATACTTTCAAATGGTTATTTTACATTGTAGTAGTGCAGAGCTAGGGATAGGCTTGGGGAGGTTATGAAAATGTGTTGAAACATGTTTGTAAGTAAAGATAAGTTAGAGGTGGTGGGTATTTTTTTGTGTTTGTTTTGAACAATATCAACATGGCTCCCAGAAATTTCTTCTGAAAATTTTCTAGGAGGCATGTATATGTGGGTGCGTTGCATCCTGGCTGCCTGAAAAGTACTGGGTTTGCATTTTGTGACTCTGTAAGGACACGCAATTAGAGTACCTCTGAGTTAATCTGGAAGCTACAAATTGCCTATCCATTTTATAATCATCTCTGTTCTATACTTCATCGGCTTAATTGGCCTCAGAGAGTCTAGAATTGTCTATTCCCAAAACTTCCAATAGCTTCATCAGGAAAGTCTTCATCTGCTGTATTCTTGTCCAGGATACTCAGATTTGTGTTCCCCCCCTTTGAGGTACCAAAACTGGAGCATGGGTTGTTTTACAGAAATAAAACCATGTTCAAACTAAAGCAAAAACAAAAACCATATTGTATTTGATATTTCTGCCTAAAATGCATGCAGTACTTCCTGTGGTAACATAGTCATTCAAAAGCCCGGACTCTTCAAGTTCATCATGTGGGTCTCCCTTACTTCACAAGCAGGGATGGAATGAGTATGTTTGTATTGTACTTTAACTGCTCTGTATTTTACCCTGTATATGTTGTACTCTTTTATGTAACAATTTTTCTAGGATCGTGGATATATTGTTCATCCGCACTTCTTGGCAGTGTCCCTTTCCCTTTAAATCAACCGGCAAGTCTTCAAGTTGGCTCCTCCCACCCACCCACGTGGGTGGTATAACCCTCGGCTCCGCCCCATGACGCCAGATCTTCCTTTCCACTGGAAGATTCAGGTCGCCTCCTTCGTGCTCTCGCATTTTGTAGGCCCTAGCTTCAAAACTGGCTTCAGTTATTCCGAAAATTCGCCTTGTTCACGTTAGCGATTGCGATTAGTTTTTTTATTTTCGATCATGGAAGACAGGTCTTCCCCCGGATTTCACCGATGTTCGTGCAGCCAGAAGATGTCGCACACCGACACACATGCTGCGTGTGTTTACTGTTTGGGTGTCGGCCATGACACCACGACGTGTGAATTTTGCCCCGTGTTCCAACCTTACATCCTCGACGACCATCTTGCATGCCTTAAGCTGCGGAGGCGGAAAAATGGAACCCACTGGTGAAATCCAAGGAGGTCCAGTGGGCGGGTTCCGCGACCACATGATCTGCCGAACAATTGGATCACATGCAATCCTTCGAAGAGGAAGTAGCTTGTGCCGTGGAATCTTCCTCTTGGAGCTTCTTCATTCCGTTCAACCTGGGCTCTTGGGTTCCTTCCGAGAGTCGTGCCACTCTGTTCCGACTAAGGGTGAGAGTCCTGCGGGCACGCACTCATCTCAGTCCAGTAAGTGGGAAAATTACCTGGGACTATTTTTGTCTCGACGGAGATTCTCTTGGGATCGGGCGAGATCTCGGTCCCAGGAACTGGCCATTTCAACCTTGGCCGAAATCGCCTCTTTGGCTGCTGGCTTCTCGGCCTTGCCATCTGGCCAGTCAACCAAAGTGTTGATTGACGATGTTGCGATAATTCTCGACACAATTGACCCTTTGTTGCCAGCTCTGGTCGACTACTCCCTCACTTAGACTCTGGTCCTTGCTTTCCCTGACGAGGAGACCCAGCCTGCTGGGAATCCCTCCGAGGAAGTGGTTCCTGACCCCGGGAAGTCACCGTTCCCACCTGTGTCTCCCAAGCAACAGAGTCGGCCCATCCAGTCTTGATCGAGGTCTCGGACCCCCTCGTCCGAAAGGCCGAGGAAGGGCCATAAGCACTCTAAAAAGAGGTGACGCCATCAGTTGTCCTTGTCCTCCTCGGATGAGGAAAGGCTCCAGCGGAAGCTCCGTCAGCGCTACGAGGACCTCATGTGGCAACAGCTGATTTTTTTTCTGGACACAAGCCTACCCTGGCTTCTACCCCAGCCATTACTTGGCTTTCGCCTCCCAGGCCAAAGCCAACTCCTCCGGAGCTGATTAAGTCAGTTCCTCAGTCCGTGGAGCTGGCGAAACCTCCAGTTTGGCCTAGACCAGTCTCTCCACCGATTTTGGTGGAACAGCTGCCCATGCAGCCTGTGGGAGGGGCTCATTCTAAGGAAGCTAGACCGGATACTGGGCTTCCCCGGCATCTCTCAGCCACTGTCACCCCTGACTGCCCCGGCAGGTCGAGGTTGACATGGGTGGTCGACCGCTGTATCCAGATACCTCGGATTCGGATGAAACTGGCCTCCATTCTCATCTAGGAGATGAGGAAACTGCTGATGGGATAGAGAGGGAGGGAGGAAGGTCCTTCGTCCTTTCAGGGCATTCTCCGCCTCAACCCTGAGTCCGTGGGGATGCCCCTGGAATCTATCCAGAAAAAGGCAGAGTACCCTCACTGATATCCTCAAGAGAGGGGATACCCCAACAGAATCCTTTCCTGTGACAAGGCCATTGTTGGCCCGGCCTTAGAACTTTGGCAGCACCCTGCCTCCTGTCTAGCTTCGTCTGCCCGTATGCCCCGCAGGTATGCGGTACCCATCGGGTCCCTTGCAGGGTTCACAGAGCACCCTTCAGTCGAGAACCTTGTGACTGCCTCTGTGTTCAGGCGTACTGGTAGTTCTGCCAATACCGACAGACCTCCTGAGAAGGAATCCAAATATTTGGTCTGTGTGGCTTCGTCTTTAGGCCTTCATCAGGCAAACTTGGCCGTCATCATGGCACACTTCTCCCATGCCCTTTTGGGGTCCTTGAACAAAGTCCTCCCACATCTCCCTGCAGACTTGCAGACCACGATCAAGCAGGTCCGGGACCAAGGCCGTGCTGTTGCCAAACACCAGCTCCAGACGAGACTGGACATCGGGGACTCATGTGTCCATTTGTTGGCAGCCGCAGTTGCCTCTCACTGCAGGGCTTGGCTGAGGCTCTCCTCCTTTCCAGTGGATACTCAGCACAAAATAACTGATGTGTCTTTCCTGGGCACCGATCTCTTCAGCCAGGTGTGGCTGGTCACCTTCAGCGCATTGAGGAGTCCAGTGCTACCTTGGACACCACGTCTGCTAAGGGTTCTTCTGGTCCCAAGAAGCAGCAGAAGAAGAAGCAGCCTTTTCAGCACTCTTCCCCTGCGGTCCAGCAGTCCTCCTTTCAAGGTGGTCTGCAGCAGCAGCAGGCTCAAGCTTGGTACCCCCGGCCCAAGCCCGGACCCTCCCAGGCTTGTAAGGGAGGCCAGGGTTCAGGCCATGAACCCTCTGCCTGCAAGCCTGCCCAGTGACGGGGTGGGGGCTGCCATCCCTACTCCCGTCATGCCAGCCCTGGGTCCTGCTGTGGGGAGGCTGGCTCTGCCACGTTCTTTCCACCTGGTTCACTGTTACCATGGACAGGTGGGTCTTAGAAGTGGTCAGCCAGGGACTGCCCCCGGAATTCGAACAGTACCCTCCAAGCCGAGCCCGCGACCCACAGGAGGAGAGGGTATCTGCCCACACTCAGTTGGCTCTTTGTGACAACACTGCTCAGCTCCTCCTCAAGGAGGCAGTAGCTCCAGTGGCGGACCCTCCAGCAGACCCAGACTTCATTTCCAGGTACTTCCTGGTCGTTCCGAAGCGGACAGGGTGGCTGGCATCCCATTCTAGATCTGCATGACTTGAATCAATATCTCTGGTCACGCACCTTCCAGATGGTCACTCTGTCTCGGATCATACCATCCCTGGAGCAAAACATGTGGTTCTGCTCACTGCATCTCCAGGACGCATTCTTTCACATCCCAATCCGTCCGTCCCACCAGTGGTTCCTCCTCTTCAGAGCCGAGGGGAACACTACACGTGTCCTGAGCCATGCCATTCGGCCTGTCATATGACCCATGGGTCTTCACCAAATGCACTGCACTGGTGGCAGCCCACCTCAGACATCGGGGCGGGGGGTCAGAATTTACCCCTACCTCGACAATTTGCTCTTAGCAGGTTCCACCCAGCAGAAGGTGGAGAGGTCCAGGGACCTGGCCCTCCAGTCCTGCTCCCAACTTGCCCCCCTGATCAGCGAGGCCAAGTTGGAGCTTGTGCCTTCTCAGGTGATGTGCTTCATCGGGGCAGACCTCGACTCTCGTTAAGCCAGAGCTCGGCTTGGTTCTTTCCTCCTTTGCCCAGTCATTTCTGGTTGGGCAATTGTGCCCTGCCTGGGACTTTCTGCACCTTCTAGGTTACATGGCAGCATGCAGCATGCACCTCCGTGGTCCTTTGGGCCTGGTGGCACATGCGCCCCCTCCAGTGGGAGCTGGCCACCCAGTGGACTCAGGTCCATGGTCATTTCGACCAGCTGATCACTGTGACCCAGAAGATGTGGGACACTCTCCATTGGTGGACCGTCCCAGACCGGTTGTAGGAAAGGATCTCGTTTGTCCTCCCTGAGCTGGCGGTCGTCCTTACGACTGATGCCTCTCTCATGGACTGGGGAGCCCACATGGGGGACAATATGGCCCATGGGTTGTGGACCCCTGAGGAGTCCCGTTATCACATCAACCTGTTGGAGCTCAGAGCAGTCAGACTGGCACTGTCAGCTTTCACTCCTCAGCTCGAGGGTCAAGTGGTTCAAGTCCAGACAGACAATACCACGACCATGTACTACCTCAACAAACAGGGCGGCATGCATTCCCGTCTGCTATGCAGGGAAGCGCTTCGCATCTGGACACTCATGAGCCATCTGGAGGCAGCTGTCCTAGCCATCCACGTGGCAGGAGCCTCAGACCAACTGGCGAATGCTCTCTGCCACATAGGCGAGACATCCCACGAGTGGTGTCTCCATCCAGAGGTAGCTTACAGTCTGTTCTCCCACTGGGGCAAAACCATTGGTGGACCTGTTTGCCTCCTGGGAAAACACCAAGCTGAGGCTGTTTCATGCCCACCCCCCTCAGCAGGGCTCGCTGCAGGGGGATGCCTTCTCGATGCCATGGACCCCAGGCCTCTTCTGCGCCTTCCCTCCATTTCTCTTGATCCACAGGGTGCTCCTCAAGGTGAGGAGGGACAAGGTGCAGGTGATTCTGGTAGCCCCAGATTGGCCATGCCAGTTCTGGTATCCAGATCTCCTCAGCCTCAGCAACAGGTCCCAGGAGTGGCTTCCAGCACGCCCTGACCTGATCTCACTCAATCAGGGGAAGGTATTCCATCCGGACCTTCAATCCCTGCAGCTAACAGCCTGGTACCTGAGCGGCTAGAGTTCCAAGCTTTGGGTCTCTCCGAGGATGTCCTCACAGTAGTGGAAGCATCCAGGAAGGAGTCGACCATTAAGTGTTATGCCTTCAATTGGAAAAGGTTTTCCATTGTGCATCGGGGACTGGACCCTCTGTCCTGTCCAGTGGCTAACATTCTTGACTACCTTTGGTCTCTGTCCAGAGGGGGTCTTCGGTCATCGACCCTTAGGGTGCACCTGGCAGCCATCTCTGCTTACCGGGTGCGGGCCAGGCAGCCGATGTTGGCGCAGGAGATTGTGGTCAGGCGCTTTTTTAAAAGCCTGGATCACATATCCTGTCCGGCGTGTGAACCTCCACCTCCGTGGAATCTACTGCTGGTGCTGGCACAGCTCTTGGGCAAGCTATTCGAACCAGTGCACAAGTGTGAGTTGTCACACTTGTCGTGGAAGACAGCCTTCCTGGTGGCTGTCACATGTGCCAGTAGGAGAGGTGGGGAGCTCCAGGCACTCTTGGTGGATTCCCCTTATCTGGTCTTCCACAGGGACAAGGTTGTCCTGCGCTCCACCCGAAATTCCTTCTGAAGGTGGTGTCAGAGTTTCACCATAACCAGGTGTTGACTCTGCTGGTGTACTACCCCAGTTATACCTCGGAGGCTGAATACAGGCTCCATACTTTGGACCTGAGATGAGCTTTCCCCTATTGTAAGGAGAGGACGGTGGAGATTCGAGGAGAGGTTCGTCAGCTGTTCGTCACCTATGCTGAAGCTGCTTCTGGCAGACCTGCAGCAGAGCAGACAGTTGCTTGATGGATTACATCTTGCATTAGTCTGTGCTACGAGTTGGCGGGCAAGGAGCCTCCCAGAGGGATAAGAGCTCATTCTACCTGCCATACTGCTGCATCGGTGGCTGCTTTCAGGGACATCCCTATCCAGGAAATCTGTCAGGCTGCTATCTGGAAGACAGCGCAAACCTTCATTTCCACATCGACCTTGAATCATGCCGGGATGCTTGTTTTGGGGACTCAGTTCTCCAATCTCTGTTTCCCAAGTAGGGGGTGTGCTCCTTGCCTCCCTCCTCCCAGAGAACTGCTAGGAGTCTGCCAAGAAGTGTGGATGAACAACATGTCCATGATCCTAGAAAAACAGATTACTCACCTGTAACTGTAGTTCTAGGAGTAGTATATGTTGTCCATCCACACAGACCCACCCGACCTCCCGAGCTGCAGACACACAAACCTGGCTTCCAGCGGGCTGAGATCTGGCGTCATGGGGCAGAGCCAAAGATTATACCACCCGGGTGGGTGGGAGGAGCCAGCTTGAAGACTTGTAGGCTGATTTAAAGGGAGAGGGACACTGCCAAGAAGTGTGAATGAACAACATATACTACTCCTAGAACTACTGTTACAGGTGAGTAACCTATTTTTCACTGCCCTAAGGCATTATTACAGATGAGAAACTGGCTCAGTGATATTGCCCTGACCGCTGAAAAAAATGTGTCTATTGGAAATTCTGTGTTGGGGTTAACTGATCACTGATTAACCTGTTTGTATTACTGCAGCACTACAGAGCGGGAGCGAATAGGGATCCCCACAGAAGCAGAGTCAGCGGACAGCAATGTCTACCCACCAGTGGTTGTCATCTACCTGCTGGATCCCTTCACATACACCTCCGACGAAGAGTCTCCCTCGGCTAACCTGTGGCTGACAAGCCTGATGCAGTGCTACACCGAAATGCTGGAGAACCTGCCAGAAAATATGCGGCATTCATTCATCCTCCAGGTAATGTAGCTAGACTGCTGTTGGCCATGGCTCAGTACTATATGATTCAGAACTTCCACAGGTCATCATGGGGTTGCATCAGCCCTCTAGAAACCTACTAGCCCTGAGTTTACAGAGTTTGCTAGGAGTTTTTATTCTGCATTTCATTCTAGACCCCTGTTGCTCCCTGATTTTAATGAAGTTGGACACACAGAAATTTTGCAGGCAGAGAAGACCTGCGAGTCCATTGAGTCTGCACTGTACTACCCAAACCCAGTGTAGCCTGTCGCTGAGTGCTGGTAGTGTGAATCCCCAGATAAAAAGTCTCCCTCCACTCCACCCCCCAATTTCGTTGTCCCCTTCCCTGCTACCAAAGAATACATTCACTATATGTCTGTACCTGTGCCATTCCACATTAAACCCTTGGACAGACTTTGCTGTCACCAACTCGTTCAGCAATTTGTTCCACTCGTTTCCACCTTCTCTGAAGCAAAATTTCCTTAGGTCTGTTTTAAATGTACCCTGTTTCATCCCCCCTCCCCACACACCCCCCGGTGCATGACCCCTTGTTAAGTCTGAACAGAGTTAACCAGTCACCTCTGTTGACCCCATGGATGTACTGGGCCAGATTTTCGAAGGCCAGAGAATGACGCAGGGTGCTTACGTCAAAAACAACTGATGCAAGGAGCAGGATGCGTCAAACCTTGCACCAGTTCTGGCAATAACGCCTCTCAGTTTGCTCTTTGGGGTGGAAGATGAGAGGGAGGAAGACTGGGTGCCACATCCAAGATGGGTCAGAATACTCCTGTCACGGGCTAGGCAGATGATCCTTAATACCTGGGTCTCTGGGGATCCCCCCACAATAGCACAATGTCGGACATCATCCATAAGAGTTCTGGGGTTGGAACAGAGGTCATTTCAGATGTGAAACAGATTGGAGGAATTTGAGAATGAATGGGCCCACTTTATTGTAACGTTCAATGCTGAAGAGCTTATGATACTGGATGTAGGATGAAACAGTAGGGATGTAAATGGGTGAGGAGGGAAGAGAGGAAGAAGAGAATGATGGAAGAAGAAAGGGGAGATGAACAGTGGAAAAGAAAAGGAGGAGGGCTGGGTGACCTTGGCAGAACTGTATATAGGTTTGTAGATATAATAAACTTCTGTAGAAACAGGCTGTATAAATATTATTATCTTGCAGCAGGAGGAAATCTTGTTTTAAATTCTGAATTTAGGTTTTTTTTTTTTTTAATGAAAACTGGGATAGCAGTAGAAGAGAGAAGATGTCATGGGAAAAGGGAGGAACTGTTTGATATATGGAATGTAAAACCTCTCTTAAAATGATGGATTGTTATATTGTAAATAAGTTGGAAAATTCAATAAAAAGATTGAAACAAAAAAAAAAAACAACCCTGCACCAGTTCTGATTTTCAAATGGTGCTTGCGTCAAAAACAAGTCTGCATGCGCCAGAGTGGCTTGCCCCATACAAATGCCTGTGCCATGTCAGAAGGGATGTCTGCGTCACTGAAATGATGCACCATCCCCTTATTTGGGATTTTCAAAGAATGCAAGTCCTGTCCTCGTGCTTAAGATGCCTGTCGCTGTTAAGCCAGCCAGAGCTGGTCTAAGGCACACTAGAGCATATAAAGAGACCCAGAGCAGGTGGTCAGACCTGACTATGCTACTATTAAGGGCCAGTGTTCTCCTGCAGGACTAGTTTAGAACATTATGGGGGCATAGTTTTGGCTATTTCATTTGCCGTTTTGTTTTACTTTGCTTGCGTTATTCTCGTCCTTTGCATAATTTTTTATTCAACATGCACCATTTATTTGGCTTAACTTGCACCATTTTTGTTACTTAGGTTGTACCACTTTTACTCAGTTTGCACCATTTTTGTGCTCAGTTTGCGTCATTTTTGTTTCTTGAGCCATTTTTTTGGCTCAACTTGCACCATTTTTGCCTCAACTTGCAGCATTTATTTTGGTACAGCTTGCGTCATTCTCATCCCTTATGCCATTCTGTTGACGCAGTGGACCTCTTGCATCAGTTTCCGAGACTTTGTCACAAAGAACGCTTTTTTTGCAAAATATGGCACACAGTATCTGGCGCACCTAGATCTGACTCAAGCTGGTTGTTTGACGCAGCTTGTGTGGCTTTAAAGGCCCTTTGAAAATCCGTCCCACTGTGTTTAAAGGTCTCAGTCATATCACCCTATCCCATCTTGCCTCGATCATGTACATGTTGAGGCTAGACAGCCCGTCCTTGTATGACTAATTTTAGTGTTCCTTCGCTGGGTCCTCTCTAACTGGTTATGGTCTGTTCCAAGGTAAAGACGCCAAAACTGTGCACAGTACTTTAAGTATGGTCTCACCAGGGATCTGCACAGTGGCAGGATCACCTCCTGCATCCTGTTGATGATGCCCCTCTATATGCAGCACAGCATGTGGTTGGCCTTCATGTACCTCAAGTTGCAATGGGCTGCGACTGTCTGTAATGAAGACTGCCAGACCTTTGTTTTCATTAGTCCAGTTTACTCTTGACACCCCTATCCAGATGTGTTCATCTCCACAGGCACCCCAAAAGATAGTGGGCTAACAGCCTAGCTGGCAAGTAAGAAGAAAAGGGGCATAACCAACCAAAAGGAAGAGACTGGCACAGCCAGAAGAAAAAACATCTATGTAAAAAACCTGCTTCTCCTGCAACAACAGGGATGTACCCTGTGTAAAAGCTAGTGTACTTGATCCAATCCAGTGCACAGCAGTCCTCTACAGACAGGGCATCTGCCAACTAAAGATACGTGGGATAGTGCCCAGAGGCACAGACTGCGTTTAGAAATGAATAGGATATACCCCAAGAAGTTGATTTATCTTGGGCAGGGAGAAGGAGGACAAGAAGAAAAGGAAGAATAAACTGCCTTCTCTTTCTTTGTTTGGGGGGCAGGGTTAGTATAAGGACCTTGAAAAGGAACCATCATACCATTTGTTTGTTTGTTTGTTTTTGGTGGGAGTGGGAACCCAGAAATGGGTTCCAACCCCTCCTTTTTTTTTTTTTTTTAACTACTTCATAGGAAGTACAACTGGGGAGACGCCATGGCACTAGGTGGTGCTGGCCAGTACTATCTGGGTGAGCTGCCCTGAGGCCCTGGCTCTGCTAGAGTGGGAGAAGGTGGGTGGGTGGATGTGGTAATCAATGATGAAGATATTCTGGAAGATAGAACAGTTATGGTAAGCACGTAACCTTTATATCTTCCAATAATACATTTTTACTACTGATTCCCACTTATGGGGCCAAGTACCAAGGTTTCCCTTCTTTTTTGAGGAAGGAGCTAGCTCACCTTGAGGGTAACAGATACCCTCAGCCCTCTGCATAGGGGAAAATGCCTGACAGCGCAGGTTCCTTAGACAGGTCAGGGCCAGGCGAGGGCTCCTGTGGTACAGGAGTAGGAGGGTTCCCAGATAGTTCCTGCATGACCCTAGGGGACAGCAAATGAGCATCCTGGAAGTGCGAGTTGAGCCCCTTAAGCCAGGCCAAAGATGCCAGTTGGGAAAGGCGCATCCAAGCAGTACGCCTGATGCAGACTGCAGGTCCTACCAACCTGGAGGCCACCTTTGTTGGTATCATTAGATGCCAAAGGCCTGCTTGTCTCGCTCTGCAGCAGTGTAGTTAATAGTGTGCTTAGCTACAACCACTGGCAACGATTGTAGGTCGTCATATGTGGCTGGTGTGCAGAAATGCACATTGGGGCACGTGCCAAGGAAAAAGCCTTCCTACCAAGGGCATTTGTCTGAGCAGAATCTGCCTCTGGAGGTCGGTCACACACAAGGCATCTTGGTTCTGATGGGGTCTGAAGTACTTCAAGTCTGTAGGAAGGGTGAGATACATCAACTGCAGACTCTGAGGTGCACAATACTGCTTCAGGAGGTCCTTGGGGATGGCTGGGTTGGAGAAGGGACACCTCCACGCTACCCTGGAAGCCTCTTGAAAGGCTCTAGACCATATAGGAACAATAGCAGTATCGAGATTAGGAACTCTGAGGAGTTCACATAGCAGGGCTGCCAGATCCCAGCTTGTAAAAGTGTAAAGCAGCTGAAGGAAGGGTGGACAGATGATTCATTATCCTTTGAGGAGGAAACTGATGGAGACGATACGCTGACTCCAGGTACTGTTGGTGCTAGGGAGAAGGCTTGTACTAGGTCTTGTCAGACTCCCTATGCCAGCTCTCTAAGGCACCAACAAAATCCCAGTGTTGCTCCCACATTATCGGCCCCTACTGGCCTATGAATGAGGACAAACTCTCCAGGAAACAGTAAGGCCCTACTAGAGAGGCTTGAGTCCTGGTCTCGAGGCCCTCAGCCTGGGATGAACTGCATAGGGAGCCTCACCTGAGAAGAGGTCCTAGCAGATTCACCCAAAGGATGTCCTCCTACATCTGAGGAGTGACGTGATCAGTGCCTATGGTGGGAAACCCTAAAATGAGTAGAGAGCAAAGCCATACAGGTTCTAAATGACAACCCTGGTTCTTACTGGTGACAGTTCCATCCGGGCAGCAGTGATGGTGACGTCTGACAGTTCCTGAGAAGACTTCATTTCTGGGTTACCATCAAACCCTGAGTTGGTGCTGTCTCTGGTACTGGGCTCAAGATTGGTGACAACCTCAGAGACAGGTTCATCCCCGACACCATGGCCAGCAGCATCCTCGACAGTGTGCTGAGTGCTGACTTCGACGTCGTGCCCGGAGGCAACACTGGAGTCGAAGATGACCTCTGAGATGATATGGTCAGCACCTTGCACAAAGCTGGATCCAGGATTGGCATCTTAGTTGTCACCATCTCCATCACCAGGTCTGGGGCCGTCACCTTCATCTGTGACACTAACAACATCATGGACAGTGACAACATCTGAACTGGCAACAGTGTGGACAACAGCCTCAGGTGTCTTACCCTCCCCTGACACCACAAACAGTGTAAAGACGGGGCATGGCATTGTCTCTTTTTGCCACCTCCTGTATTGTCACTAAGAACGATGACAACCACACTGGCGACACGTGTTTGCGCCCTGAGCCCGGATGCCAGGAGCGGAGACCGGCAGGGATGGGGTCCATAAGCGTCCATTGGATGCTTCCCTCCTGGGAGGGGGGGAGGTTCAGCCTGGGGACCTGTGGGCGGATTGGTGGCATGCTTGGGGAGGGGTGTGTGTGTGCTGCCTCGACACTCCCCCCCTCCATACACCCCCACGCTCACGCAAGGCCGAGAACTGCAGTGGACAGGGCACAGAACATGGAAAATGCCACCTAACCAACTGGATGATGAGCACCATGGCCCCTGCCACCTGAAGCTCCGGAGCCAGCCCGGATCCAGCTCTGCGGTGCCTGAGATGCATAGTAGGGCCATAGAGGCTAATTCCTCCCAGAAGAGAGGGACCCTCCCGGCACAGGGATATGCTGGGCTACTCAGGTAGACTGCAAATGGGGAGCTGGTAGAAGGTGGCAGGAGGGTGGTTGTTGGTGGGTTGACCCTGGCGCTTCAAAGGAGTGGACGGTTGGGGGGTGGTAGGCGCAAATAAAAAACAAAAAACAGTGACACCAGCATGGGGGAACACCAGAAGATGACGTTGTGGTGCCCACTGGTGTAGACAGAGCATATAGCTGTGGCCTCGCCACTGGGGATGTCTGCTGCTTAGGGCAAGCAGACTGTGGAAGGCTCCCAGTCGACTGCCCACCAGACCCATCCAATGGAGTCTCCCATGACTCAGCATGGTGAGGTTGAGGAGAACTCTGTACTTCCACAGGACCAGAGGTCTCGGGAAGAGGCCATGGGGAAAGGCTTAGAGACCTGATCTTTGATGCACATGTGCGAGGAGGCATGCCTCTGAAAGTGAGGATTGGGTGACCCCATCTCAGTGCACAGTTCTCATGTGCACAGCAGTCCACTAAGAAGCAGGCATCGCATACATCCATGTCATGCACCAGTCTAAGACTAGCCGGGCAAGACTGGTGCCAGTCTGAACAGCCATTGGTTTCCCACAGGGGCAGCGACACATAATGGGCGGTTGTCAGATATTCAGTAGCTGTGTCCCCTTTATCTGTCAGACATTGGCATCATGGTAAAATAATAAAAAATGAAAATTACGTACTCACCATAATTCTTCATCTTCCAGAATATCTTCACCGTTCATCACTGGTGGGTCTGTGCTGGAGGCACCAGGACCCTACGGGAGTGTATGCCTTTAAAAGCTTTGGAGGAAGGGGGCTGATGTCAGAGACGGCACCACCCATGAGGCAGACTTATGACGTAGTGCTCATGGACTGGCCAGTAATCGCGGCCAGCCCCCCTGCCTCCTCTGTTCTGTTCATCTTAGGAGAGGAAGAAAGGGTAATAAAATAGAAGGGTTGGGGCAAGGGAGCCCAAGGAATAAAGAATAGGGTATAAGAGGAACAAATGAATAAAAAGCAACCAGAGAAGAAGATGATTCTGAAAGGAGGGTCTTGGTAGTGGCCAAAGGATGACCAGGACAACTGGGCAGCAGAGAAGATTGGGGGGGGGGGCCTGAATTCTCAGTCAAAAAACAAGGCTGTCTGAAGAGCCAGCTTGCACTTAGCCTTAACAAAAACATGTCTGACGCCCTCTGAGGCTAGCTGACCCCTAAAGGGGAAGCATGGTTCACGAAAAAGTGAATGACCAGCTAAAGAAGCATATTACAAGGAAATGAGTACCTCTCTGAGCTTAGAAACTGTGATAAACCTAGGAAACCTGGGAGAAAACACCACTAAAAGCCTTAGTTGTTCATTTGAGGGAAACAGGGACCATAATTATGAGTCCCATGTGACCAAAACATAATATGGGAGAAGCAAGCCTCCAATTTCAATGGTCTGAAAGGTTTACCCAGCGCTCAGTAGTGCCTGAAAAGGCTGTTTCTAAGCCAAATGAAACTTAGACAGGAAGCAACTCCTGAGGGAGAAAAAGACCAAGATGAGAGGGGGTCCTCGCTAAGGACAAAAAAAAAATAGGGATCCTCAGGAAAAGGATTCCCTTCCTTCAGACTCTCCGTCTCTGGAGAAAACACCCCCAAAATAGGGGTTAAGAGAAAGAGAGTTGTAATGGGCCATGGAAACAACAGAGGAGGTGGACTGCAAGGGGAGAAGCTAAACTGGTAAAGAAAGTGGGCTGCAGTTCCAAAAATTCTCAGCCCCTAGAGCACCAGCTCCTCTTGCAAGAGCCTTGTCATGAGAGAAACTAGAAAAGGTTATCCAGCAGCAAAAAAACTGATGATGTGTCCTTGGCAGCAACTTAATAACCACACTCCGTCTCTGCCTGGACTATCTATTACTATCTCACCACTTTACAGAACCACAAAGTACAAAACCTTGATGGAAAAACAACAATAATGCCTAAAGGAAGAGGGAAGGGAGGAGACTAGCTATTGTGGGGGAAGGTGGGTGGGTAGCAGTAATGAAAGGTGAAGATATTCTGGAAGATCAAGAATTATGGTGAGTATGTAATTTTCATATCTTCCAAGAATCAGTCTTCACATTCATCCCTGGTCGGTCTGAGTACCAAGCCACCAACAAATGGTGGTGTTGGCAAACCCTGAGGGAAATGGTTGCTCCCCCAGCCTCCTGTAGGGGAGGCACAGAGAGGCGGGGGGCCATCACGGGACTGGTGAGGCCCGAGACTGCACTGGGCATCCCTCAGAGCTGAATAGGGGGCAGAGGGATGGAGCCAGATGTCTCTTGATGCCTCCTCAAATGGACGAGGCCACAGAGGTATGACCACAGAGTCATGACTGTACTCCCCAAGGAAGGCCAGTATCAGACATGCAGGACTGTGACTGGAAAAGTGGGACAATCACAGCTCCCTAATCATCTCTGAAAGGAACTACTGATAACGGGTGTAGTCAGCATCGCAGGGGAGGTGGACCAAAGAATCCTCTTCCTCAGAGGAGGAAGATAGAGAAGAAGAGGAGCTGGACTTAGGGATGATGGTGCCGGGTTTCAGGCCGAAAGATGGCCTGGTCCATTGCCCTCAGGTAGGTCAGGAAGGCACTTGCTGATGCCGTGAACTTCTCCCAGGTCAGAGGGCCAATAGGACCAGAACTTCCTGGGAGAGGGAAGAGGGACAGGCAGAGGAGAGTCGTGAAGGACCAGGCCAGGTCCTCTTCCAGGACTACGAGAGTGAACAGGTGACCTACCTTGAGTGGAGGGGCTGTGCATCTTGTCCACCTGGGTATGCCCTACTGCAGAGAGGCGATCTGGATAGTGCCCCTGGAAGGAAAACCCCCAGGTGAGGAGGTTGAAGCCATAGCAGTCCCACAGGGCAGCCTCTGTCCCCACCTACTGCAGGCCCTTATGGTTCCGAAGGGACCAGAAGATTCAAGTCAGCACTGTGACTCCTGCTAGAGCCCCCAGCCACTCTAGACACAGAGCACGGCACCAACCAGGACCTACCAAACCCCACCTCACCTGAAAGGGCTCTGCCCCTTAGACTAGGCCTATAAGCATCTCCAGCAGCAAAAACCTGGAGCAAGGGGGATCCAGTACCGCAGGTGGCACCAGAACCCCCCCTCGGCACTGCAAACAGCACTGGAATTGGACTCGGTGTTACAGACAGTGCCTGAATCTGACCTGGCACCGGAAACAGCACTGGAATCCAACCCGGCTCCGCCATCTCCGGCACCAGAATCAGCACAGAGACAACCCTGGTGCTGAAGGCGGCACCGTGGGATTCAGGGGAGGCGGTGCCACAGCCGACACTGGGACGGGAAGGACCTCCAGACGATGACACGGACGCCGAAGGCCTAGGGGTAGGCCCAGAAAGGTCTCTATCCTCACCTGAACCAGGGAGCCAGTCAGGATCATCTCGGTCCTCACCCTCCAGGTCATCCGATCGCTCGGAGAACACGATCCATAAGATCTCCAATGACCGGCTGGCTCTCGAGACCCTCCCTCTTCTGGTGCTGCAAACGGCAGCAGGAGGGGACCTGGCACCAGAAAGACAAGGCACTCATGGACCAGGTGATGCCTCAAAATAATTTATCATAAATTCACAATTTCTTGCACAATGTTACCATCGCCATTGTTTAAAAACAGCTACTACTAGGGAGTTTTTGTCTGCCTTTGGTTACCTACTATATGAGAGCACTGGGATTTACCGTGAGCGCTGATATCACTCTCAGAAGAACAGCTCAAGGACCTTACCTTTGAGTCCCTGGTGTGACGCCTGCCTCCAAAGGTGGTGGTGGGTTGGGGGAGCCGTCCCCACCTCATTACGTGGATTTCTAGGTTATGAAGGTCCATTGAAAAGCAGGCATCGCAACAGTCCATGTCATGGTCAGCACTGAAGCAGGTCCCACGTGATCATGGTAGTCCTGAGCGGACATATTTCTCCCACAGGGGCACTGACATATGGGGGGAGAATCCGTTTTCTTTCCAGTTTTTTCTAGCTTCTTAGGCCTCGGGGAACCAGACATGATCGACTTGACGGAACATAGTAAAAATCTGCAAAAATAGAACTCGCCACCATACAGAGGGGATAGAGTGAGGGAAGTGACAGGATGTCGAATAAACTATATGGCGTCGAGTTAGTAGCGACGAACAGAACCGAAAAGCTGTGACGCAACTGAAAATGGCAGAACGTTCTCACAAAGTACTTCCTCGACTGTGGGAAGATCAGAATTCAGAAGGCAGGGGGGCTGGGGTTGGTTACAGACCAGTCCACAAGCGCCACATCATATGTCTGCCTTGTGGGTGGCGCCATCTCCGACTTCAGCCCCCTTTCCTCCAAAGCTTTTAAAGGCATATGCTCACGTGGGATCCTGGTGTCTCTGGCATAGACCCACCAGTGATGAATAGTAAAGATTGATTATTGGAAGATCAGCGATACTGCAAATAAATATAGGTTACTCACCTGTAACTGTAGTTCTAGGAGAGGCATACAGTTCACATCCACACTGGCAGTTCCTCTGGAACAGGCTGATTCATCGGACATCTTCAGGCTTGAGCTCCTCCCACCACCCAGGCAGTATATCCACCCACTCTGCCCCATGACAACAGATCTTTGTATGCTGAAAGCATCAATCTGGGTGCCACATTGCCAGGGGAGGCTGGGTGGGATTTATGTATGTGAAATGTACACCACTCTTAGAACTACGGTTACAGGTGTGTAAAAATAGGTTCTAGGGACATGGATATGTTGTTCATCCACACTTATTGGCAGGTTTCTTGCCGCTTTAAATCTTGCCGGAAGGTCTTCAAGCTGGCTCCTCCCACCCACCTGGGTGGTAAAACTCTCAGCTCCGCCCCATGACGCCAGATCTTCCTTATCGCTTGGAAGCTCAGGTTCCCTCCTTTACACTCCGCAGACAAGATTGGTTCCTAACTCTTCGGTTTTCCGAAATTAATCTTTAAGGTTTTCTAGACTTTGGTCAACTATTTCCCTCGCGGCTGCGATGGACAAATCGACTCCCGGTTTTCGGAGATGTCCATGAGGGCAGAAGATGTCTCGGACGGATCCGCACTCCACGTGCGTCTATTGCTTGGGTCTTGAGCACGACCCGCAGGCTTCCGACCTGTGCTCTTCTTTCTCGGCCTACGTCCTGGAAGACCGTGCCGCCCGTCTGCAACTTGGGCGACCTGAAAAGCACTACCCTCCGGTAAAGTCGAAAGAGGCTCGGTTGGCGGTCTCCGCGGCGGCGGGCTCGGCGGATCAGCTAGAGCAGATGATCGCCTCAAGAGGAGGCGGCGCTGACCGCGATCTTCCTCGGCCGCGGCATTTATCCCGCTCTCCCTGGGATCCTCATTTTCTGCTTCCTTTAAGGAGCTCTGTCTGTCTCTCTCCACCAAGGGAGAGGGACCTTCATCTTCGGACCTCGGTCCAAAAGGAGGAGGACAAGGTAAGTCCGTCCATCGGCGCTCTTGGGGCGGGAGGTCCCCCCTCAGACGGTCAACCATCAACCAGTCGATCCGCCCGGCTGCCTCTGGCTTCATGGTGTCCCCGTCAGGTCAGCTGACTGAGACTCCCGTCGACGCAGTCGAGATCTTTCTCAACCCATTGGTCGGGTTGTCGACCGGCGAAGCCGAAAATCCTCTCTCCTCGGTTCCCCAGTGGTGGTTGAGGATCCCATGGGCTTGCCAGTGCCTCCGGTTCCGGAGCCCTTGGGTGTTCCTTCCGAGCCGAAGGGAGGGCGGGTTTCCCCCGCTCCTTCCCTACACCCTCCTCGGAAAAGCCGAGGTTCGCGGTCTCGGTCTCGGACTTCTTCTCGGTCCAGCCGATCCCGCCACCAGAGGCGGTCTCGGTCTCGGCACCGCAGCAAGCGCGCCGCCGCCATCTTCGCCCTTCTTCTTGACAGCAAGGCTTCACGCAAGTTGCGCCGATTTATACGAGGACCTCATGTGGCAACAGTTTTGCTGGCCGGGAACAAGCCGACCACGTCACCTTCCCCGGCCATTAAGTGGCTGTCACCAGAGCGGCCGAAGCAACCCCTCGCTTTAGCCGAGGCGCCTGTTTCTAGGCCTGTTGCTCAGCCGAAACCATCTGCTCCACTGATTAGGGTGGAACCTCCACCTCCACAGCCGTTGTTTGGGGCTCCGACCAAGAACTCTCGGTCGGCTCAGGGTTTACCCCATAGGCTGTCTGTCACCCTTACTCCCAATCGCCCTCGGCAGGTAGAGGGTGGCTCAGGCCCGAGGCAGCTCTTTGCGGACTCTTCTGAGTCCGACGGCGATTCCTCCCTCTTCTCCAGGCGAGTGGACTTGGAGTCCTCTGGAGGTCAGTCGCTGGACGATAGCCCTTCATCCTTTCTGGGTTTGCTTAGGCTCATCTCAGAGTCCACCGGGATGCAGCTCGAGCCCGTATCCAAGCGGGCCAAGTATCCCCTCACGGAGATATTGGACCGAGGGGATTCTCCTACGGAGGCCTTTCCTGTGGCCGAGGCCATTGTGGGCCGGCCTTGAGCTCTGCGCGCCTGCTTCCTGCCCTGCGCCTTCGGCCAGGATGGCCAGGAAGTATGCGGTCCCAACCGGTTCCCTGTCCACTTCTCGGAACACCCCTCAGCTGAGGGGTTAGTTACCGACAGCATTTTCCGGCATGCCGGAAGTGCTAGGGACGTGGATAAACCTCCCGACAAGGAGTCCAGGAAATTGGACTATGCCGGGCGAAAAGTCTACGCCGTGTCCTCCCTTGGCCTTCGCCAGGCCAGCTCGGCCGTGCTTATGGCACATTTCTCCCATGCCCTGTTGGGCTCCCTGGACAAGGTAGTCCCTCATCTCCCGGCTGACCTGCAGACTACAGTTAGGCAGGTGCGGGACCAGGGCAGGGCAGTGGCAAAGCAGCAACTTCAGACTGCTTTAGACATTGGAGACTCCTGCGCCAGGTCAGTCGCGGCCGCAGTGGCTATGCGCCATCGGGCATGGCTGAGGATATCCACCTTCACAGCGGATACCCAGCACAAATGGCGGATGTCCCCTTCTTGGGGACCGACCTCTTCGGCCCTGGAGTGGAAGGCCACCTCCAGAGGATTGAAAAGTCCAATGCCACCTTGGACTCGGTCTCATTCGCTCAGAGGGACAAGGGCCGCAGACCGCAACCCAAACCCTTTCGTCCATCTGCGCCCCCGGTATGTCCGGCCCAGCAACACCAGGGCCAGCAGGCTCGCGCTTGGCGTCCCAAACCCAAGCCCGCGGCTTCCTCCTCCAGGAAGCAGGGAGGTAAAGGCCCAGGTGGTCCCTCGGCCGGTCCCTCCTCCAAGCCTGCACAGTGACGGGTTGAGGGGTGTCTCCCCCAACCTCGTCACTTCACCCCAGGTTCCCCCCGTGGGGGGACGGCTCCGGTACTTCCTTTCCACCTGGTCTGCTATTACCACAGACCGTGGATGTTGGAAAGTGGTAGGAAAAGGCCTGCCCTGGAGTTCGAGCAGGCCCCGCCCTTCAGGAGCTGCCGCCTCAGGGGCCTCGGGACCGCAGGCTCGCTGTCGGCTCGCTGAGCCGACATTGCTCTGCCTCGAAAAGAGGTGATCAGAGAGGTGGCGGACCCTCCCTCAAACCCGGGTTTGTGTCCAGGTACTTCCTGGTCCCAAAACGGACGGGGGGCTGGCGCCCCATTCTCGACCTACACGACCTAAACAAGTTCCTAAGGTCTCGAACCTTCAGGATGGTTACTCTGGCTCAGATAATACCATCCTTGGAACGCAGCGTGTGGTTCTGCTCTCTGGACCTGCAGGATGCGTTTTTTCACGTCCCTATCCGTCCGTCTCACCGAAGGTTCCTTCACTTTTGAGCAGAGGGATCCCTTTACAAGTTCCTAGCCATGCCCTTCGGCCTTTCTCTTGCTCCCAGGGTCTTCACCAAATGCATGGCAGTGGTGACAGCATTCCTGAGGCGCCGAGGGGTCCAGGTGTACCCTTACCTGGACGACTGGCTGATAGCAGCCCCCTCCAGACAGGAGGTGGAGCGGTCCAGAGATCTGGCCCTCCAGGTCTGCTCTCAAATCGGCCTCCTCATCAACGAGGCCAAGTCGGAACTCAAACCGAAGCAGGTGATTCTCTTCATTGGGGCAGAGCTCGACTCTCTTCGAGCCAGAGCACGGCTCCCGGCAGACAGGGCCGAGGTTCTTTCCTCCTTTGCCCGATCATTTCTGGTTGGGCAATTGCGCCCTGCCCGGGACTTCCTGCGCCTACTGGGTCTCATGGCGGCCTGCACCAGCGTGGTCCGTTGGGCCTGCTGGAACATGCGCCCCCTCCAATGGGGGCTGGCCAGCCAGTGGTCTCAACGCTGCGATCCATTGGACCAGCGAGTGACGGTAACCCAGGGGATGTGGAACGCTCTCCAGTGGTGGATCGTTCCAGCTCATCTGCAGGAGGGCATCCCGTTTGTCTGCCTCGAGCCGACGGTATCTCTATCGACCGACACCTCTCTGATGGGTTGGGGTGCCCATCTGGGGGAACACAGAGCGCACGGCCTCTGGTCCCCACGGGAGTCCCGATGCCATATCAACCTGCTGGAGCTCCAAGCGGTCCACCTAGCTCTCACTGCCTTCGCTCCATTTTTACGGGGTCAAGTGATTCGGGTCCAGACGGACAATACCACAACCATGTACTACCTAAACCGCCAGGGCAGGACACGCTCCATGCCCTTGTGCAAGGAAGCTCTCCGCATTTGGTCACTCTTGCGCAGCCTGGAGGGGGATCTCCTGGCCATTCATGTGGCAGGAGCCTCCAATACCCTGGCTGATGCCCTAAGCCGAATAGGGGCTGTATCCCACGAGTGGTCTCTCCTGCCGGAGGTAGTACAAGATCTGTTCTCCCATTGGGGCACACCACAGGTGGATCTGTTTGCCTCTTGGGAGAACGCAAAGCTGAGGCTGTTCCATTCCCACCCCCCTCAGCAGGGCTCGCTGCAGGGGGATGCCTTCTCGAGGCCATGGACCCCGGGCCTCTTCTGCGCCTTTCCCCATTTCCCTTGATCCACAAGGTGCTTCTCAAGGTGAGAAGGGACAAGACGCAGGTGATTCTGGTAGCCCCAGACTGGCCCCGCCAGTGCTAGTATCCAGATCTCCTCAGTCTCAGCTCCAGGCTCCCGAGGCAGCTTCCAGCTCGCCCGGACCTGCTTTCAGTCAATCAGGGGAAGGTGTTCCATCCGGACCTTCAATCCCTGCACCTGACGGCCTGGTTCCTGAGCTGCTAGAGTTCCAGGCCTTGGGTCTTCCGACGAGGTCCTCAATGTAGTTGAGGCGTCCTGTAAGGAGTCGACTCAGGAAATTTATGCCTTCAAATGGAAAAGGTTTTCCATTTGGTGTCGAGCAAGGGCCTGGACCCTTCCTCCTGTTCCTTGGCAAGCATTTGGACTATTTATGGTCCCTTTCTCAGCAAGGGCTCAGGTCGTCGACCCTAAGGTTGCACCTGGCAACCATCTCTGCTTACCGGGTGCGGGCCAGGAAGCAGTCGGTGGCGCAGGAGAAGGTGGTCTGGCGCTTTTTCAAAGGCCTTGATCACATTTCCCCTCCGGTGCGAGAACCTCCACCACCGTGGGATCTACTGCTGGTATTGGCAAAGCTCATGGGCAAGCCATTCGAACCAATGCACAGGTGTGATCTCTCTCACCTGTCATGGAAGACCACCTTCTTGGTGGCTATTACGTCAGCCAGAAAGATGGGAGAGCTCCAGGCACTGTCTATCGAGTCTTCTTACCTGGTCTTCCACAGGGACAAGGTTGTCCTGCGCCCCCACCCGAAATTCCTTCCAAAGGTGGTGTTGGAGTTTCACCTTACTCAGGTGTTGACTCTGCCGGTGTTCTACCCCAATCACACCTCGGAGGCCAAATATAGGCTCCATACTTTGGACCCTAGAAGGGCGCTCGCTTACTATAAGGAGCGCACGGCTGAAATTCGGGGAGAGGTTCGCCAGCTGTTTGTCACCCACGCTGAAGCCGCACCTGGCAGACCTGCAGCAGCAGACGATAAGCAGGTGGGTCACCTCCTGCATAGATCTCTGCTATAAGTTGGCGGGCATGGAGCCTCCTAGAGGATAGGAGCTCATTCTACCCGCCATACTGTTGCATCGGTGGCTGCTTCCCAGGACGCCCCTATCCAGGAAATCTGCAGGACTGCTACCTGAAGTCAGCACACACCTTCATCACCCATTACCACATCGACTCGAGTCATGCCGGATGCTGGTTTTGGGGCCTCGGTTCTCCAGTCTCTATTCCTCAAGTAGGGGTGTGCGCTTTGCCTCCCTCCTCCCAGAGAACTGCTAGGAGTCTGCCAATAAGTGTGGATGAACAACATATCCATGTCCCTAGAAATACAGGTTACTCACCTGTAACAGGAGTTCTAGGAATGGTATGTATTGTTCATCCCTACTGTTCTCGACCTCCTGGCTGACGCCCACCTGAGCTTCCAGGCAGGCCAGATCTGGCGTCATGGGCCGGAGCCGAGAGTTTTACCACCCGGGTGGTGGGAGGAGCCAGCTTGAAGACCTTCCAGCAAGATTTAAAGTGGCAAGGAACCTGCCAATAAGTGTGGATGAACAACATATACCATTCCTAGAACTCCTGTTACAGGTGAGTAACCTGTATTTACTCCCCTGTAACCATAGATCTTCCATGGAGTGGTCTCTTGCAGTAGGTAATACACTTGGGTCATTGCCAGAGGTCAGTGTGGCGCATGGCAGCTCTTCTAGCAGTCTTTTACCAGGGGCCACCCACACAGGACATCAGCTTCCTGTATAAGGGTGGGCAGTCCCTGGTATCCTCAGTTCATTTTCCCGCTGTCTTTAGCTCGCGCGCAGCAGCTAGAGCAACTTCTAAACAGCAGTCATTGACGAGAATTTGAGCTACCAAACAAATGTCTACGCTCCTGCCGTTGTGGTAGGAAGATATACCCAGTGATGAAAGTGAACAGAAATGCTCAGGAACTCGGTTCCTGTACCTTTTTTTGTAGCAGGAATGGAGTTCCTGTATTTCTTCCCACTGACACTGGAATTTAAATTCTTAAACCAGCAACTTAATGACAGCATCTGACTTGTACAACAATGCTATTTTTTCTAGAAATGCTTCAATATCTCTAACTGAATCTACTAGTGTCGAAACAGATTTGTGTGTCTTGACACAGCTATCCTTCAGATTGAGGATCTTCATTCTGCATTTCATATTTGCCAGTGCCTGAGTTCCTATACTTCTTATCTACCACTTGCACCACTTGATATATACCGCTTTGACAACCATACCTCTTGTGTACGGTGTCTGGGACACACACACCAGTTTCTGCCCTTATTGTCAGGAATCTAATCAAGCAACTCGTCGACAACGATTGCTTGAGATTCAGCATTTATTAATGCAGCAGAAAATGTCTCTTTTAGACAATCAGGGGCCCGTCCCAAGGGCTCCCCTCCTCTGATTCTCTTCCTCTGCACAAAAAGGAGAGGAAGAAACCCTCCTCACGCTCTGTGCCGAAGCGCTCGTCGACAGCCACCATTCCAGGTGTCCCACCGTCGATGACGCACCCTCTCACCACATCTTCGTCAACGGGAGCTCATACTCTCTCATCAATGGCACTTTCCAGTGCTTTAAACACGGTACAAATTGAAAAACCCTATATGGATTCTAATGCCGCTCTGTCGATGGGGGCTCTTCTCCCATCGACGACACCTTCAAATTTACATTATAATCTTTCTTCCCCTGCGGGCCCGTCACTGAGGCCCCGCATTCCTCAAGGGAAGCCAGCAGCTTATGCCATGCTTACTGCCCCTCCACCTTCCCAGGTGGCTACTTACAGGGGTCAGACGGACAGAGATCGGGATCCTGGTCTTTACCACCCAGGGGCGAGACCTGCTCAGGCTATGCATCAATCCCTTCCATCATCCCCCTAGCATCTCAGCACTCCCCCTTCCTACCCGCCTCCTTCTCAGAAGGAACTGGACATTTCTATTGTAGTACAACACGTCTTGTATGCCATGCGGCACTCCCAGCCCTCCAATCCAGGAGAGCAGGGTGATCCTCCCCAATCTCCTACTCCTCCGCCTAAGAGTTTCCATGGTGACAGGGATCCATTACCCTCCTGGCCAGCTGTTTGTCACCTTCATTATCCATTACCACATCGACCTTGAGTCACGTCGGGATGCTGGTTTTGGGGCCTCGGTTCTCCAATCTCTGTTTCCTAAGTAGGGGGTGTGCGCCTTGCCTCCCTCCTCCCGGAGAACTGCTAGGAGTCTGCCAAGGAGTGTGATGAGCAACATATCCACGCTCCTAGAAAAACAGGTTACTCACCTGTAACAGTAGTTCTAGGAGTGGTATATGTTGTTCATCCACACGCACCCACCCGACCTCCCCGGCTTTAGGTGCACCACCTTGCTTCCAGTGGGCTAAGATCTGGTGTCATGGGGCGGAGTGGAGGTATTTACCACCCGGGTGGGTGGGAGGAGCCAGCTTGAAGACTTCGGCCAGATTTAAAGGGGAAAGGGACATGCCAAAGAGTGTGGATGAACAACATATACCACTAGACATAGGTTCCAGGACTAGAGGGCATGGGATGAAGTTGGAGGGAGGATGATTCAGAGGAAACATGAGAAAGAATTTCTTCACAGAACGGGTGGTGGACAAGTGGAACACCCTGCCAGAGGAAGTGGTGGGGGCTGAAACAATCACGGGATTTAAGAATGCATGGGATAGACATAAAGGAATTCTGGAGGTCAGGGGTGGGGGGAGGCGGACTTCTGGGAGGGCAAGCTGAACTTACAAGCTCAAATGGGCAGACTGGGTGGGCCATAGGCCCTTATCTGCCGACACTGTCTATGTATCTATGTACTCCTAGAACTACTGTTACAGGTGAGTAACCTGTTTTTGCTGATTCCCCCCTCTGGCTCAGGCAGATTTGGTTTCCACTCCTACAGCAATTGGCTGTGGAACTCCCAGTACCTCTGCCTCTTCGGTACGACCTGTTAACGCAGGATCAGGGCAGCCTGGTTCATCTGGGCCTCACTTCCCTACACCTCCATGCGTGGTTCCTTCAGACATGGTCGCAAACCGTTTTGGAGTTTCCGACAGGGTTACCCAAATTTTGGTGGAGGCCAGAAAGCCTTCCACTAGAGCTACTTGCGCTGTGAAATGGAAACGGTTTTCCATTTGGGTGGCCTCAAAAGAGTAGAACCCTCTTTCTTGCCCAGTGTCCCATGTGATGGAGTACCTCTTGCAGATATTTGACTCAGGACTCAGTTACTCTTTGTTAAAGGTCCACCTGTCTGCTATCTCTGCCTACCACTCCCTGGTGGACGGGAAGACGATAGCTCAGTTGCAGGTATCCAAAACATTTCTGATAGGGATCCTCCATCTGAAACTCCCTTATACGTAACCCTGCCCCCCTTGGGATTTGAATTTTATTTTAGAAAAGGTTACCTTACCTCCCTTTGAACCAGCATTAAGGTGTGAGAGGCGCTATCTGTCTTGGAAGGCACTCTTTTTGGTTGCCATTACTTCTGCTTAAAGGATTTCCGAGCTTCAGGCCCTGATGTGTAAGGAGCCTTACATGATTTTCTACAGAGACCGGGTGGCTCAGCCTACAAACCCTAAGCTTCTTCCCATGGTGGTTTCTGAGTTCACTCTGAATCAAACCGTTGAACTGCCAGTCTATTATCCAGCTTACGCTAATAGTGGTGAGGCGCTCCTGCCCACTCTAGATGTGCACAGGATTTTGCACTACCACATTAATAGGACTAAGGACATCCGCAAAGATCGACCAGCTTTTTGTTTCCTTCGCCCCCAAGACTCTGGGGTCAGCAGTCTCTAAGCAGTGCTTTTCCAAATGGTTGGCTAACTACATTCATTTCTGTTACCAGAAGTATGGTAAGCCTCTTCCGGGAGGGGTGAAAGGTCATTCTACCAGAGGTGTGGCTGCTTCTGCTGCCTTTTTCAGGAATGTGTCCGCAGCAGAGATTTGTGCTGCTGCAACTTGGAGTTCAGTCCACACCTTCACTAGACATTACAGTCTGGACATCGCCTATAGGTGTAGGGCGAGTTCTGGCCTAGCTGTCCTGCAGGGCCTTCTGTCAGAGACCTGCTCTGGTCTTTCTGCAGACCTTCCTTCTTCCCGTGCTTCAGTTTGTCCTGATCAGTTGACTGTTTGGGACTCAGTCCTACATGTTCTGACCTACTGCAGGAACCCTCTCGAAGTAAGACAGTACAGTTACGTAAGAACTTACTGTAGCAGTAGATCTTTGAGAAAAGTTCCTGCAGTAGGTCATCTTTTTCCTTCCCTCCTTCCCCCAGTCTTCTGTTTGCTCTTGTAGGCCTGTCTGGATTGGGCTCCAGGGATTATATCCTTTTCTACTGTCGCATTTTCCTGGGTCTCCGGTGGGAGAACTGGAAGGCAGGCGTGGGGACCGCCCACTTATAGGATCACGCTGACGTCAATCACATGACATCAGGTGGGCGGTCCCCCACCAGACATTGCTAGCAAAAGTTTGCCGTGTGGTCCTGACGCCAGAGCGCGCAGTCCTACATGCTATGACCTACTGCAGGAACCTCTGTCGGAGATCTACTTTTGTGGTGAGTTATTACTTAACTGTACTTTCCTGGTGTTCAGTGCCCCCCACCCCACCCGCCTCCAATCACCAGCCCCGTGTAACTGTAATCCTCTTTGGTGCTTAGTGGTCCCCCCACCTCCGATCACTGGCCCCAATGTAATTTTAATTGTCCCTGGTACCTAGTGGTCCCCCTCCGATTGCTGGCCCCAGTGTAATTGTGCCTGGTGCCTAGTTATGTCCCCCCCGCCTCCGATCGCTGGTCCTGGTGTAATTGTAATTGTCTCTGGTGCCTAGTGGTCCCCCCCTGCCCTCTGATCCCCAGTCCTGGTGTAATTGTAATTGTCCCTGGTGCCTAGTAGCCCTGCCCCATTGATCGCGGGCCCCAGTATCATAAAATATCTCCCTGGTGCCCCAACCCACCGCTCCCTATCCCAGCGTACCCATTCCTTGGCAGCTAGCATCCCCCAATACCACAGGCACCAGCCAACCCACCCTGCTAACCTGTCCTCTTACCTGAAGGTCCAGTGCTGTAGGAGACCATACAGTGAGCGGTATAACCCACCTCTCACCTTCTCTGCCGGCCACTGTATGGAAAAACAGAGAGTGCACATTCAGTTTACAGTACCGGGCACACACCCTCTGTATTATACAGGGAGCACAGATCATGTACTGTACAGGGAACACATACACAGATCACACGCTCCCTGTACAGTACAGAGAACTCATGCCCCCTGTCTTCTCATACGGCGGCTAGCCGACAAGGGGAGAGGTGAGCTGTGCTGGCTCCATATGGTCTCCCATGACATCAGCCCTTCAGGTGGGGGTTGACTGGTGCCGTGTGGGGGCCGAAATGCCAGGGAATGAGTGTGTTGCTATACAGACGGGGATCGGTGGGTGGGGGGTGCCACTAGATGTGAGGGAGGTATTTTATGATACTGGGGCCAGCAATTGGAAGGCAGGGGGGGGCCACTAGGCACCAGGGACAATTACAGTTACACCAGGGCTGGTGATCGGAGGGCAGGGCGGACCACTAGGCACCATGGACAATTACTGTTACACCAGGGCTGGCTATAGGAGGCCGGGGGAACCACTGGACACCGGGGGAAACTATTAATCTTTACTGGATGGCAAACGAGGGACCACTGGACACCAGGAACATCTTTACATGTGTGTGTGTGGGGGGGTGCATTCTACTCCCAAGTGGCAGGTGTGCTCCTCTGCCAACTTGGTCGTTGGCTGCAGTTGTTCCGGCAGCTGCTAGGGTTGCCCAGAGTAAGCAGGGCTTTTGATTGGCGGTATATGCACAGCACAAAGTGGCCTGCACTGACCCCTTTACACAGCGCAAATGCACTGAATATCGCGCTGCACCAGTATTTCTGTCCCCACCCTTCCCTTTGCCCACCACATACATTGTTTTTTTTGCTTGTGCTACCCCTGTTAGCACATGCAGAAGCCCCATTTGGGGCGCAGTCACTTGGCCCACTGGGCAAGGTTTTGAATATCTGGCCCCAGATGTCATGTGTTTGGAGATCACATGCCTTTTGTGGAGATCAGATGCCACGTGTGTTTGAAGATCAGATGCCACATGTGTTTTGAGATCAGATGCCATGTATGTTTGGAGAACAGATGCCATATGTGTGTGTGGAGATTAGATACCATGTATGTTTGGAGATGTAATGCCACATGTGCTGAGAGATCATATCTCTTGTATTTTTATTTGAAGATCACAAATTTGTGGATTAGATGCCATGAGTGTTTAGAGATCAAATACAGTATGTGTTAGATCAGATGCCATGTATCTTCCCTTGTCAATCTTCACCATTCATTACTTCCTGGGTGTAAGCCGGAGGCGCGCACCCGTCACGGGAGCTTTTTTTTTAAAGTTGCCTAACGGCCCCGCCCTCGAGAGCGACGTCATGCGTCATGCGCGAGGGGCGGCCGTTAGTAGCGACCGACTCCTCCTCCAACTCAGTTCTGTTTCTCCCGCCGTCGAGGCAGCACCTGTTCGCGGTAGCTAACCGAAAAGTGCGTATCCACTCCTTTTCTACACTCGCGCCTCACGGTAAGACTGTTCCTTTTTCTTTCCTTTGTGCGCCGGTGTATTTCCGACTGTGTTTAATCTTGTTTATTTGCTATGTCCGGTTCTGGGCGAAGCGTTCTTCTAAGGCGGGCGTGCCCTATCGTCGGTGCTCCTGCGGCCGGCATTTCTCGTCTCGGACCGGCATGACGTCTGTCTTCGTTGCCTGGGACCCAACCATAATATGGATTAGCGGCGACGCTTGTTTCTCGATGGACCATCGGCGTCCTCGGGAAGTCGGCGTACAAACTCGGCAAGGCCCCCGCCGACTTCGAGACGGGCTGCTGGGAATCTCGGGCGAGATCACTTAGGCTTTTCCCGGGTCCTCCCGGGCCTATACGGTCCGAGGAGGAGGGGGTCTCTCTCCTTCTTGCCGAGGGGAGGCCCCTTCCGCTGTGTTGGGGAGCGTCAGCCCTCCGGCCGCAGCGCTGACACCGCCTCGGCAGTCACTCCTTTCTGAGGTGGCAGGTTTCTGCAGTCGAGGCTCCTTGGTGGGCCCGCTGGGACCTCGACCGCGGCGCGCCATTTCGGATCCCGGCCAGCCAGATCCCGCGCCACTCGCGATGCCGGTGATCGAGCAGCCGCTCGCGCGCCATGCAGATCCCGGGCGTCGCTTCATGGGAAGCCGAGTGAGCTCATGGGCGCTGCTGACGGTGCCGCCGCTTCCGGGACGCCGCTGCAGCGCCGCGGCCTTCCCCTCCTCCGGGCGGTGCCTAGGTCTGCCGGAGACTGGGGGTGTGTGGGCTTGTGCATGCTGCCGGGCGCATGGGTCGCAGCGTGCCGGATTTTGCACTGGGGCTGCTCAAGGCCCTGCGGGTCCCTTGGGACCCCTGCGCAGCATCGAGGTCCTGTTGGTCTCTGCCCCTCCTCGGAGGACTTATGACTCAGATGTGACCCATCCTGGCATCCCCATTCTTCGGAATCTGGGTCCTCGTGGCTAGGGGTACCAGGGCGCGCAGCGGGCTCCTCTGTCCCCTGTGCTGCTCCTGAGGGTTCCCGGCTGGGGTGCTGAGAGTCCCTGGGGCAGACGGGGTGACGGAGGGGAGGCCCCTCTGAGGTCCGTGATGCCACCCGGGTGCTGTTACCTCCTCTGGGGTTAGGGGAACGCTGCAGTCGGGGAGGAGGGTCCTCTCGAACTAAGGGGTTGAGGGCAGGCGCCCTGCTGCTCAGTCTTCTTTGGCCACCCCAGGGGGTGGCCAGGAGTCAGAGCAGGAGCCCCGCCCCTCCCCAGGGTTCTAGGGTGTCCTCTGGCGGCGTTGCGGACTGCCTTCTGGATCCACTGCAGTCCCAAGGCGCACAGGGGAGTTTCTCCCCAGGGCTCTTCCAGGTTCCGCTTCCCAGAGTTCCTGCTCATGCCTGGTTTGATATCCGGGATCCTCCTACTAGAGCCCTTCCCCGGATTCCAGAGCCCTCGCAGAGAGCAGCTGCCTCCTCGAGGTGCCCTCTTCCATCTCTCTGCCTCACACCCCGCCTCCCAGGCCATGTCGGTCCCACGGGTCCGCTATCCTGGGAGCAGTTCAGGGTCTGCGTGCCTTCCTCATATGTTAGTTACATGCATGAGCCGGTCTTTCGACTCTCCCCACCGCCGCAGGAATCCTCTGACATTCCAGTTCCTCATCATCCTCGCCTCCTCCTCTGAGGGAGAGGAACCCCTGCTCATCTGTCCTCCCGATGCTGATTTTACTGAATATCAGCGCCTCCTCGAGGATGGTGAGGGATCTTCGGATTTCCCACGCCGAGAGACAATACCGAATGGGTGACGGTGAATTCCTTGGTGAATTCAGTGCCCAGCATCTGGTGGTACCTTCCTGGCCTATCCTTCCAGGAGGCGCCTATCCGTCCTGGCAGTTCCTCGTCGCTTTCTTCCCAGCCCCGGCGGACTTGTCACAGGTATTGTGCCCTCTGAGTCTCTAGGTTCCCTTCCCAACCCGTCCTCAGGTTTGGTATACCTGGATACTCCTTCTGCGCGCTGCCTGGCGCACGACCGCCCACCGATTCGGACTCTCCTCCAGTTCGACCGCTAGCTGAGAGTTCTCTTCGCGGCGGCGAGTGCATGGTGCATCATATCAGGCTCACCACGCCGCCACAACCGCATCTGTGGCTCGATGATGTCCCAGCTGCTGGCATCTATGCCTGACACGGAGCAAACCAGACAAGCCGCTGCCTCTCCGCGGTAGGCCTGGAGCTGGCAAGACACCAAGCAAGGGCATCTTATGACGCCAATGAGGTGGCTTCCAGGCTTATGGGACAGCGATCTGCATCAGGCGGACGGCATGGCTTCGTCTCTCCAGGTTGTCACCTCTGGCCCGGCGTAGGGTGATGCTGCCCGCCTCGGGACCCGTTTTTCTCATCCAGAGCTAGGAGACTTTACAGGGGCTCCCTCCGCCTCCTTGTCCTCGGGAGGCACCTCCTAGCTCTTCTCCCACTTAGGCTTTCTGAATAAGCCAGGGTCTCTCCTTCTGTTTCTCACCAGCAGAAGGCTGGGGCTCTTGTTCCTCAGGGTATGGCCTCTTCCTCCTGGGGAAGAGGAGCTTGGTATCACTGGAAGTAATGAATGGTGAAGATTGACAAGGGAAGATAGGAAAATTACGCACTCACCGTAATTCTTGATCTCTCTTGTATCTTCACCATTCATTACTTACGCCCGCCCACCATCCCCTCAGTGGCCTCTTCCTGTGGCTTCTCCACCTCCCGTCTCCTTCCTCTCTCTGCATTATATAAAGTATAGGAAATTGCTTCATTTTCCAAAAAAAAAAAAAATCTTCTGGGGTTAAAATCCAGAAAATGATTTACTCTAAGATTCATGGGCCATCTCGGATTGCATTGGCGATCAGACTGCACAACTATCTCTTTGCTATTCTTATGGCAAGATACCTCTGGGGTTGTTTGGCCTGGCTCAGCTATTCAGTTTTGATCCTGCAATCCCTGTTCAGGTAGTTGCCCTGAAATCTAATCCCTCTATTCTTGCTTTGCAGAGCAGAGGAACTAGTACGCCTGTTCCTTTCTCTAAAAAAAAAAAAAATGCTGAGGGAACTCTTCCGACTGCTATAGGCATCTTGGTATCTGGATCTATGCATCTAGTTAAAAAAAAAAATTTTTCTATCTGTAAAAAAAAAAAAAAAAGGAATAGGAGAAATCAAACAAGAAGGCAAATGAGAAGGTAGGCTATCCTTCGCTGTTTTGCTAGTGGTTTCTCCTTTAAGTGTCCTCCTGGACAATTTTACAGTAGAGCTCTGCTGACCATATCCAATCTTAGCCAGCCTAAGCCTTGGCCGGCCTTAGCCAGTCAGTCTGAGTCCCGTTTCTATCTTGGAACGCCTGAAAGGCTTACATTTTCCATTTCTAAACCCCTCAGCAGCGCTCTCATGCTGCTGGGGTTTTATTCTTCCCTCCTCGGCTGTCCTCCAGTTAAAGGCCTTCCGCGGCCAGGAGCCCGAGGTGGGTGTCAAGAACAATGGCATGTTGAAGATGAGGACTATGCCCTCCTGAGTCTGTCTAGCGGGTTCGGTGAACCTTCTCTTCAGCTCTATCTCCGGGGATTCTTGCTTCCCCTTTAGTCGAGCCTTCAGCTACAAGCTAACTATGCTCATAGCATTCTGGTCCTTCAACATCCCATCTTCTCTTCTCTTTCTTCTTCTTCTTCTATTTTCTCATTTCCTTACTCATCTCCTCCTAGAGTCGCCCAGGTAAGGAGGCCCCACTTCTAGGCTAGGATGTTCTATCTCCTCTGTCCTTCCTCCATCGGCTTATTCCTTTTTCAGTTCATTCTTCCTTGCTTTGCTATCCTCTGCATCTTGCCTCGCATCTATATTTTCTGATTTCATTTTGCCTCCCGCTCACAGAACTGAGTTGGAGGAGGAGTCGGTCGTATAACGGCCGCCGCATCATGACGCATGACGCCGCCTCGAGGGCGGGCCGTGTAGGCAACTTAAAAAAAAAAAAAAAAAGTTACCGCGACGGGTGCGCGCCTCCGGCTTACACCCAGGAAGTAATGAATGGTGAAGATACAAGAGAAGATCCAGAATTACGGTAGGTACGTAATTTTCCTGTCTTTAAAGATCAGATACCTTGTGTGTTTAGAGATAGAAACCATGCATGTTTGGAAATCAAAAGCTATGTGTGTTTAGAGATCAGGCGTCCAATATTCAAAAGTTTGTGCAGGCACTAACCAATGTTTACCAGCGCAAACTGGGCTTTGCACTGGAGCGCAATACTGAAATGGCTCTGTTGCGCTGGCAAACAGGTGTAGCGCTTGGCACAACAAAAAGGGGTATGCAGATGGTGGGGGCGGGGCAAAAATACTGCCACAAGTTGATTGATATTCAGATTTGTGCAACGCAAAAGGGTTTTGTATGTCCCATTGTACTATGCAAATACTGCTGATGAAAACCTCGTTTTACTCCACACAACACCGGCGCCTGCCAAGGTAATGCAGCCAACCAGCTGCTTGGCCACTAGGGGAGTAACCCTCCCCCCCACATTGCCAGTCCCTAATGAACAAAACAATACCTGGTGATAGTGGGCCCCACCATCACCAGTCCCAAGAAAATACTATATTCCTAATGGTAGTGGTCAGTCCTCCAAATTAAACTATATTCTCTGGTGATAGTTGTTCTCCGGCCGATCGCCAACCCAGAATTTTTTTTTTTTTTAAATATTTTCCTATTTCTAGGGACATGGATATGTTGTCACCACTCATTGGCAGGTATCCTTGCCGCTTTAAATCTTGCCGGAAGGTCTTCAAGCTTGCTCCTCCCACCCACCGGGTGGTATAACTCGGCTCCGCCCATGGCGCCAGATCTTCCTTACGGCAGAGCTCAGGTTCCTCACCTTAGCAGCTCTACGTTTTGTGGCTAGTTCCTATTTCTCCGTTTACGGATTTAAAATAAATTTTGCAAAAGACTTCAGTCTTCTATCCCTCGCGCCGCGATGGACAAATCGACCCGGATTGGAGATGCCCATGCGGGCAGAAGATGTCTCGACGGATCCACACTCCACGTGTCTACTGTTAGGCCTTGGACGCGACCCGCGGGCTTGCGACCTGTCTCATCTTTCTCGGCCCCTCTCGCCCAAAGACCGTGCTGCCCGATTGCAACTGGGCCGTCCGAGCGTTCCCTCCGGTGAAGTCCAAGGAGGCCGGTTGGCAGTGTCCGCGCGCGGCTCGCGATCAGCTCGAAAGCGGATGGTCGCCTCGGCGAGGAGGCGGCGCGGGCCGTGATTCTTCTCGGCTGCATTTATCCCGCCTCTCTGGGTTCTTCCTACACGGCTCTTTTAAGGAGCTTTGTCTGTCCCTCTCCACTAAAGGAGAAGGGCCGTGCCTGCTGGACCTTATTCTCGGTCCAAAAGAGGGACAGGGTAAGTCCCTCCGTCGGCGCTCTTGGGAGCGGAAAGGTCCCTCTCCGGCGCCGACTCGGTCGTCGACCGGCAGCTTGCCACTGGCCTCACGGTGTCCCCGTCAGGTCAGTTGACCGAGACTCCCACCGATGAAGTCGAGATTTTTCTCGACCCATTGGACGGGCTGTCGCCTTTAGCAGCCGAGATTCCCCTCTCCCCGGTTCCCCCGGGAGGAGTTGAGGATCCCGTGGGCTCGCCTGTGCCTCCGGTTCCGGAGCCCTCGGATGGACCATCCGAGCCGAAGGGAGTGCCGGTTCCGGCCGACACCTCCCCGCACCGACCTCGGAAATTCCGGGACTCTCGGTCTCGAACCTCTTCGCGGTCCAGCCGATCCCACATCGTCATCAGGCGGTCTCGGTCTCGCATCACAGGCGCATGGTGCCGCCGGCTGCCTCGGCCTCCTCCTCGGATGAGGGGAGGCTTCATGAAATTACTGCCGACGGTACGAGATCTTATGTTGCAACAGTTCTCCTGGCCGGAATAAGCCGACCCGCCGCCTCCCGGCCATTAAGTGGCTGTCACCGAACGGGCCGACAACCCCCGACTTATCCGGAGAGTCTATACCCAGGCCGGTTGTTCGGCCAAACCAGCTGCTCCACCGATTCTCGTGGAACCTCCGCCTCCACAGCCACCACTGGGGCTCCGACCAAGGATTCTCGGCCGGCTAAGGGTCTACCCATCGGCTGTCAGTTACCCTCACTCCCGACCGACCTCGGCAGGTGAAGGGTGGCTCAGGCCAGAGGCAGCTCTTCAGGACTCTTCCGAGTCCGGAGATGATTCCTCCTTTTTCTCCAAGCGACTGGACTTGGAGTCTTCAGGAGGTCAGTCAATGGACGATAGCCCGTCGTCCTTCCTAGGACTGCTTCGGCTCATCTCGGAGTCTACCGGGATGGAGCTCGAACCCGTTTCCAAACGGGCCAGGTATCCCCTCACGGAGATTCTGGACCGAGGGGATTCTCCGACGGAGGCCTTTCCGGTGGCCGAGGCCATAGTGGGTCCGGCACTGGAGCTTTGGCAGCGCCCTGCTTCCTGCCCTGCGCCTTCGGCCAGGATGGCCAGGAAGTATGCGGTCCCTACCGGTTCCTTGTCCGGTTTTGCGGAACACCCCTCTGCTGAGGGGTTGGTTACCGACAGCGTTTTCCGGCGCGCCGGCAACGCCAGGGATGTGGACAAACCTCCTGACAAGGAGTCCAAGAAATTGGACTATGTCGGGCGAAAAGTCTACGCTGCGTCCTCTCTCGGCCTTCGTCAGGCCAGTTCGGCCGTCCTCATGGCACATTTTTCTCATGCCCTGTTGGGCTCCCTGGATGAGGTCATCCCTCATCTTCCCGCCGATCTGCAGACTACGGTTAAGCAGGTGCGGGACCAGGGCAGGGCAGTGGCCAAACAGCAGCTCCAGACTGCTTTGGATATAGGGGACTCATGTGCCAGATCGGTGGCGGCCGCAGTGGCTATGCGTCGGTGGGCTTGGCTGAGGATATCCACCTTTACTTCGGATACCCAGCACAAGTTGGCGGATGTTCCCTTTTTGGGGACTGACCTCTTCGGCCCTGGGGTGGAAGGTCACCTGCAGAGGATCGAAGTCCAATGCCACCTGGACTCGGTCTCTTCCGCTCAGAAGGACAAGGCCGCAAACCACAGCCTAAGCCCTTTCGTCCTTCTGTGCCCTCGCGCGCCTCGGCCCAGTAACGCCAGGGCCAGCAGGCTCGGCCTTGGCATCCCAAACCCAAGCCGCCGGCTTCCTACAGGAGGCAGGAGAGAGGGCCCAGGAGGTCCTCGGCGGTCCCTCCTCCAAGCCTGCCCAGTGATCGGGCTGAGGGTGTCGCCCCATCCCGTCACCTACCCCTAGGTCCCCGTGGACGGCCCAGCACTTCGTTCCGCCTGGTCCGCTGTTACCACGGACAGGTGGGTCTTGGAGGTGGTGGGAAGAGGCCTGCTCTGGAATTCGAGCAGGCACCACCCTTCAGGCCGCCCCTCGGGACTTCGGGATCCCCAGCTCACTGGCGCCTCGCTGGCCGACATCGCTCTCCTCCTCCAGAAGGAGGTGGTAGAGAGGTGGTGGACCCTCCTTCAGACCCAGGGTTTGTGTCCAGGTACTTCCCTGGTTCGAAGCAGGAGCGGGGGCTGGCGCCCATTCCACCTACGACTCTAAACAAGTTCCTAAGGTCTCAACCTTCAGGATGGTCACTCTGGCTCAGATAATACCATCCTTGGAACGCGTGTGGTTCTGCTCTCTGGACTTGCAGGACGCGTTTTTTCACGTCCCTATCCGTCCGTCTCACCAGAGATTTCTTCGCTTCCGAGCGGAAGGATCCCTCTTCGAGTTCCAAGCCATGCCCTTCGGCTTGTCTCCAGCTCCCAGGGTCTTCACCAAATGCATGGCAGTGGTGACAGCATTCCTGCGGCGCCGAGGGGTCCGGGTGTACCCTTACCTGGACGACTGGCTGATAGCAGCTCCCTCCAGGAAGGAGGCGGAGGGTCCAGAGATCTGGCCCCAGGTCTGCTCTCAACTGGGCCTCCTTATCAACGAGGCCAAGTCGGAACTCGAGGCAAGCAGGTGATTCTATTCATCGGGCGAGCTCGACTCTCTCTCGAGCCAGAGGCTCCCCGCGGACAGGGCCGAGGTTCTTCCTCCTTGCCCGATCATTTCTGGTTGGGCACTTACGCCTGCCCGGGACTTCCTGCCTCCTGGGTCTCATGGCGGCCTGCACCAAGCGTGGTCCGTTGGGGCCCGCTGGAACATGCGTCCCTTCAGTGGGACTGGCCAGCCAGTGGTCACACCTGCCATCCCTTGACCAGCTTGTGTCGGTGACAGGATGTGGAACGCCTCCAGTGGTGGACCGCTCCAGATCATTTGCAGGAGGGCATCCTGTCGTCCGCCCGAGCCGGCGGTCTCTCTATCGACCGATGCCTCTCTGATGGGTTGGGGTGCCCATCTGGGGGAACACCGGGCTCATGGCCTCTGGTCCCCGCGGGAGTCCCGATGCCACATCAACCTGCTGGAGCTCCGAGCGGTCCGCCTAGCTCTCACCGCCTTTGCTCCGTTCCTCCGGGGTCAAGTGGTCCGAGTCCAGACGGACAATACCACGACCATGTACTATCTAAACCGCCAGGGCGGGACGCGCTCCATGCTTCTATGCAAGGAAGCTCTCCATTTGGTCACTGTATGCAGCCTGGAGTATGATCTCCAGCCATTCACGTGGCAGGAGCCTCCAACACCCTGGCCGATGCCCTGAGCCGGATAGGGGCTGCATCCCACGAGTGGTCTCTCCTGCCGGAGGTAGTACAGCATCTGTTCTCCCTTTGGGGCACACCTCAGGTGGACCTGTTTGCCTCCATGGAGAACGCGAAGCTGAGTCTGTTCCATGCCCCCCTCAGCAGGGCTCGCTGCAGGGGGATGCCTTCTCGAGGCAATGGACCCCGGGCCTCTTTTACGCCTTTCCCCCATTTCCCTTGATCCACAAGGTGCTTCTCAAGGCGAGGAGGACAAGGCGCAGGTGATTCTGATAGCCCCAGACTGGCCTCCTCACTAGTTCTGGTACCCAGATCTCCTCAGTCTCAGCTCCAGGACTCCTGCAGCTTCCAGCTCGCCCGACCTGCTCTCAGTCAATCAGGGAAGGTGTTCCATCCGGACCTTCAATCCCTGCACCTGACGGCCTGGTTCCTGAGCGGCTAGAGTTCCAGGCCTTGGGTCTTTCCGACGAGGTCCTCAATGTAGTTGAGGCGCCCCGTAAGGAGTCGACCAGAAAATGCTATGCCTTCAAATGGAAAAGGTTTTCCATTTGGTGTCAGGCCAAGGGCTTGGACCCTTCCTCCTGTTCCTTGGCAAGCATCTTGGACTATTTATGGTCCCTTTCTAGTCAAGGGCTTAGGTCGACGACCCTAAGGGTGCACCTGGCAGCCATCTCTGCTTACCGGGCGCGGGCCGGGAAGCAGTCGGTGGCGCAGGAGAAGGTGGTCTGGCGCTTTTTCAAAGGCCTTGATCACATTTCCCCTCCAGTGCGGGAACCCCCACCTCCGTGGGATCTACTGCTGGTACTGGCAAAGCTCATGGGCGAGCCATTCAACCTATGCACAGGTGTGCTCTTCTCACCTGTCGTGGAAGACGCTTCTTGGTGGCTATCACGTCAGCCAGAAGGATGGGAGAGCTCCAGGCGCTTTCCATCGAGTCTTCTTACCTGGTCTTCCACAGGGACAAGGTTGTCCCGCCCCACCGAAATTCCTTCCAAGGTGGTGTCGGAGTTTCACCTTAACCAGGTGTTGACTCTGCGGTGTTCTACCCAATCACACCTCGGAGGCCGAATATAGGCTCCATACTCTGGACCCTAGAAGGCGCTTATTATAAGGAGCGCACGGCTGAAATTGGGGAGAGGTTGCCAGCTGTTTGTCACCCTACGCTGAGCTCGATCTGGCAGACCTGCAGCCAAGCGGACGATAAGCAGGTGGGTAACCTCCTGCATAGATCTCTGTTATAAGTTGGCGGGCATGGAGCCTCCCAGAGGATAAGAGCTCATTCTACCCGCCATACTGCTGCAACGGTGGCTGCTTCCAGGGACGTCCCTATCCAGGAAGTCTGCAGGGCTGCTACCTGGAAGTCAGCAAACACCTTCATTACCCACTACCACTCGACCTTGAGTCACGCGGATGCTGGTTTTGGGGCCTCGGTTCTCCAGTCTCTCTTTCCCAAGTAAGTATATGGGGTGTGCGTCTTGCCTCCCTCCTCCCGGAGAACTGCTAGGAGTCTGCCAATGAGTGTGGATGAACAACATATCCATGTCCCTAGAAATACAGGTTACTCACCTGTAACAGGAGTTCTAGGAATGGTATATGTTGTTCATCCACCGACCCACCCGACCTCCTCCCGGCTCGACGCACAACCTGAGCTTCCAGCGGCCAGATCTGGCGTCATGGGGCGGAGCCGAGAGTTATACCACCCGGGTGGGTGGGAGGAGCAAGCTTGAAGACCTTCCGGCAAGATTTAAAGCGGCAAGGATACCTGCCAATGAGTGTGGATGAACAACATATACCATTCCTAGAACTCCTGTTACAGGTGAGTAACCTGTATTTTTTCCCCATGCCTCTCATCGACCATCCACTCTGGTCATGGACCCCTGGAGCCCCGGCCACCGGATACTGCCGTCTCCCGGTCATCCCTGGCTACCCCAGAGGTGGGGCGCGGTCCGACCCCCCTAGTCGGACCGCGGAACTGTGACTGGTTGGGGAACGGCTCGTGGCCAATCAGGGCTTTCCTGGGGCAGAGCGTCACCGAGACGCAGGCGGATTTTGTTCCTCCCCGAGGGGCGGGACGGCAATGACGCCAGCGCCCCGCCCCTCCCCCCATTTGAACGCCGGCAGCGTGAGTTCTCCGGCCTCGCCAGGAGTCCCCAGCCCCGACGTTGCCCGCATTCTCCCCGGAGAAGGAGAGCTGCCCATCGGACACTCAATCCTTCTCCCTGGCCGCCCTCCGACGATCCGGGTCCGCTGTCAACCCAGAATTAAAAAAAACCCTGGCATTTAGTGTGCCCGAACTTCCACTCCACACCTTAGCATTATCCAGCGTGCTGCAGGTGCATACAGTGACTGGCACAGATGTCCTCACACCTCCTTGGCTGGCCATTGTATGTCCTGGCAATGGAGTACACTTACCTTGTCCTGTAAATAAGAGACGTGCTCCCTGCCTGGACATACGGCAGCCAGCCGAGGAGGTGTGAGGAGGGCTGTGCAGGTAGCCGTGTACACCCGTGGCACCATGGATAATGCTAAGGTGGGGGTGGCCCTGGATGCCAGGGAGGTTTTTCTTTTTTTAATTTCAGGCTGGTAATCAGCAGGTGGAGGGGGAGGTGTCACTGCTACCAGGGAATATAATATTTTCTCTTGGGCTGGCTATCTGGGAGGGGGGACACTAGCACCATGGGTAGCCATGGCTGTCATGGACCGAGGTGGCAGCGCCATGCTGCCTGCCTCTGCTACCCGTGCAAAGGGGCCTATAATGGGCATGCAAATGGCCCCTTATCACCTTGCATGCCAAATGGGCTCATCTGCATGGGGTACCTTTGAAATTTGCAGATAATGCTCCAGCGCTATCAACTCTTGGGGCCAGCTTCGGGAACCATGTCGGGGTGGCTCGGAGCACCGCCCCAACATGGACCTATATTTAGTTGGTTAGTACCAGACTGCATATACCATCTTGGGACCCCTGCTCAATTACAAAGCGCAGTGCCCAACTTAAATATCGGGCCCCAGATGTTTTGGGGGGGGTACAGGAAAGAGGGAACATTTGTACAGAGCAAACACTAACTAGTAGAGCAGGTTCAGCACTTGGTTGTCTTGGTGTTTTCAATGACTGTGGCAACAAGATTGGCAGTTTGACAGTGATGCGAGTATTACAGTGGCACCAACGGACTGATAAGTAGAAGATGAGTTATATAAGGAGAATGGAGTACACACACAGCTAACAGCAACATTCACTCAAATGGGCTCAAATAAATTAGAGATGATTAACTCATCAGCAGTGTGCAAATTGTTCATTAACAGGAACAACCATTTACATACTTGACATGCTGTATGTAGCATCAGCAAGAACATTTTAAAGCAGCAGCAGCGCAACGAAAAATGATTTTCCAAAAAAGCTAGATCTTGCTTCAAGAATGCTCTTGCAGTAGGTATTCACATATAGGACTGACCCGGCAGCCGTCAGGACCCCACAGAAAAATTTCTGGCTAGCAGTCTCTGGCGGGGGACCGCCCCCATGTCAGGTGACCAATGTCATGTGACGTCAGTATAAAGGGGTGGTCCCCCATGCCCGCCTTCTCCAGTTCTTTTCCGTGCTATTTGTCAGAGTTTCTCGCGGTAGAGTTCAACGTCTCAGTCATTCTTTGGTCTAGTTTTAGAACTTTTCGACCCTATTTTTTTCTCCTTTTTGACTAATTGTTCGATTCGCCATGTATGTTGTTCCCGACGCCCTCCGAATCGCATAAGTGCGACTTGTGCAGCTCTCAACTGCCACATAAGAACAGCCATTCCTTGTGCTCTTCTGTCTGGGCCCAAACGACACCGTGGAGAAGTGCCAACACTGCCAACAATTCAGCTCCGCTACCCGGAAAAGAAGACAGCAGTCCCTGGAAGCTCATACTCTAAAGAAAATGATGGCATCCATGGAGAAGGAGCCGAAGAAGTTAAGGCAGGCGTCCACGTCCCCCGAAGGTCACAGGAAGAAACGGGACAAGGAGAAGCATCAGGAGCGGGAATCGGCTTCCATGGTTACTGTGGTTCCGGCTGGAGTTGCGGCATTGAAGGTAATGTCCCCTCCGGGGCATCGCTCCACAATGACCGTCTTGGTGGTCACCAAGAAGGTGTCGCACCCTCCTGTCTGGCTTTCGCTCGGGCCCTTCAGGAGCCTCCGGGGAAAAGGAGGCCTCTGCTCCCAGGAGGGCCGCTTCCACCACGCGGTCCTCGGGTTTGAGCGGGTCTGCTTAGTCGGATGTTGCCCGGACAAGGCTGCTAAGCCACTGGCTCCTTCGGGAAGGCACCCAGCCAAACTCTCACCCGACAAGTTTGCATCTCTGGCAAGGGATCCGATAAGTCGTACGTCTGCTCCTCCAACACCCACCTGGATCCGACTGATAAGTCGGACGTCGGCCCCACTGACGCCTGCCTGACTAAGGAGCCTGCGCCGGACCCCCTCGATAGATCCAACACTGTAGGTTCTCCGCAGCATGTTGTGTTGCCCTCTGAGGTCCCTGCATCCCCTCTGCTGACCCCCGAGGACTCTAATCCTTCCTCCACGCTCGTCCTAGAGGACCGCGACACGCTGCCATTAGGGCCCCTCCTTCAGTACCAGACACCCTAACGCCGGCCCCGACGCAGGCCGACGTCCCCTTACTGGACGGTGTTCCTAGGCCGGGCCCGACGCCCATGGGGCCAGCCTTTCCTGTGCCTAGCCCGCCAGCTGGGCCTCTGCCAGGTCCCTCTGCCCCCCTACAGCTCCAGTGTATCCAGCACCTCACTACCCGACGCCGCAGTATCCAGCGCCACAGTACCCAGCGCCTCAATACCTGACGCCAGGTTTCCCGTCATCGGGTTATGGATACTCCTATTATGGCTATCCTCAGTATCCGTATTCCCCTCTTCCTCCTCCGCCCACGCCCCAGCCACCAGCGGACTTGAAGGAGACTCTGGCCTCATGGTGGGCTGAGGCCAAGGCTCAACTCACCAAAGAGGTAGAGAGTCATCTACCGACGTTGGACCCTTTGCAGGATCCCCTACGTCAGAGACGGGAGACTCTCTCCCCCTTACCCGACACCAGAGGAGAGCCCTCCGGTGCCTGGGGTGGACAGGACACGCACCCCAGGGAACTCTCCATAGGAGCCGTTCCTCCTCCATGCAGGGAAGAGTCTTCTTCCTCTTCATCGGACACGTCTGATTCAGCCTCAGATGGACGCTCTGATCGTGATGACGAGCCCCATACTCCAGACTGCCCCAGGCCAAGGACCCCTCTGAAGTCTCCTCTGAAGGATCCCTCTTTTCTGGAGTTACTGAGGAAGATCCAGGAAGTTCATCAGTGGCAATCACTGGAGCCAGACCCACAGCGTAAAAAGCTTGTTGCTCATTTGGATCTGCCTGAGACCGCTCTTACGCTGATTCCACCCTGGATAGAGCCTCACGCGGACCTTGTTTCCAGTATTTGGAAACAACCTTCCTCATTAGCCCCCCCTTCCCAGGAAGGCAGATTGGCTATATCAGGTTCCGGAGGGTATATATTTTTTTGAATCTACACCCCAAGACAGATTCGGTCGTCATTAGCGCTGCTTATGGCTGTTCTGCTAATCCGAAACACCTCAGCTCATCACCACCTGATAAGGAATCACGGTGTCTGGACCAATACAGGAAGTAGATTTATTCCTCTTCTACCCTGGGTATTAGGCCCTGAACTATGTGACACATATGAGGGACTTTCAGAAGACCATCCTCAGTCAGGTGGAATCAAAATTGGGCTCCCTTCCTAAATCTCAGACTAAACGGGAAGTGGCAGACCCTGTCCGTTCTGCTCGTTCGGCCAGTAAGCACGTGCTCCGTGCCACTTTTGACACAGTGGACTCTGCTGGAAGGAGCTTAGCTTTCACCGTAGGCTTACGGTGTCATGCTTGGCTCCGTTTGTCAGGTTTGGTCCCTGAAGTGCAATCCTCTGTCCGGGATACTCCCTTCAGGGGTTCGGTGCTGTTCGGGGGTGATGCCAAGGACATCATTATCGACCTGCAAGAGAAGGGCACTGCACTCAAGTCTGTTGATTCCATGTACAGGCCTCCTCAAGGACAGCGGCGTCCCTTTCGTAGACGCAACCGTCCAAAACCACAGGGCAAGCGGCCCAACAAGCGTCGGGCTCCTCCAGCAACCAAGTCTCCCCGCGCAAAAAGGCCACGGAGTCTCGGCTGCTAAGCGGCTCCACACCTCCTGACTCCGCCTCGTGGCTCCAAGGAACCGTGTGGGGTTCTCCTTCCATCTGCCGGGCTGGGAAGAGGATAGCTTCAGATGTTTGGGTGCTCCAGTTGATTTCAGCAGGACACTTAATCTAGTTTCTTCAGAAACCACCCCGAAGACCACCTCCACGGTCGTCTTACTCCCTGCAACATCTGCCTCTGGTACTAGATGAAATAACCTCCCTTCTGTCGAAGGCGGCAATAGAACCAGTCCCCAACCATCTTCGGGGGACAAGCTACTACTCGCATTTCTTCCTGGTCCTAAAGAAGACGGGAGATGTGAGGCCTATTCTAGACCTCAGCTCCCTAAACATGTTTGTGGAGTACAAACAATTCAGAATGCTCTCTTTACAGAGCCTTCTGTCTCGCCTTCGGCAGGGACAGTGGCTGTGCGCTTTGGACATGCAGGATGCCGACCTGCATATCCCCATCTGCCATTCCAACTGCATATTTTTCCATTTTTGCTTTCAGGGGGACCACTACCAGTTCAAGGCCCTCCCGTTTGGTCTTTCCTTGGCTACCCGAGTTTTTACCAAATGCCTGTCAGTGGTAGCGGCCCACCTGTGTACCCAGGGAGTACAGGTATTCCCGTACCTGGACAACTGGCTCCTGGCGGCCCTGTCCAGGGAGGAACCCCTGCACTCCCTTTCCCTTACCCTGCAGGTTTTCACCAGCCTGGGTATTACCATCAACCAGGTGCAGTCCCATTTGGTCCCTTCCCAAAGCCTCCAGTTTATAGGGGCGATTCTGGACACTACCATTGGCAAAGCCTTTTTGCCTCTGGACAAGGTGTACGCCCTCCAGACTCAGGCTCGTCTTCTGTCCAGTTGCAGGAGGGTCAGCGCCAGGTCAAGTCCTTCGCCTTCTCGGGCTAATGGGGGCTGCCATTCCGACAGTTCCACTCACTCAGCTCCATATGAGAATCTCTCGACGGATGCCTCAGTCTCAATGGGACCAAACCGTGGACATTCTAGACTAAGAGGTGCTAGTCTCCGACCCCATGATCAGGGACTTACAATGGTGGATGGTGCAGGAGAACCTATGCCTGGGAGTTCACTTCAGTATCGAACCTCCTTCCCAGACGTTGACGACAGATGCATCAGGGGAAGGCTGGGGAGCTCATCTTAGGTCTCACAGGACTCAGGGCAGCTGGTCAAAGTCCGAACAAAATCTGCACATAAATGTGCTCGAACTGAGGGCAGTTCTTTACGCTCTTCAATCTCTTATCCTTCCCGGTCATCTCCTCATTCCAACAGACAACATGTGCGTAGTCTGGTATCTCAACAAGCAGGGAGGAACACATTCCTACCCTATGTGCCGGGAAGCAATGAGGGTCTGGCTTTGGGCAACCCACCATCTCCTTCACCTGACGGCAATCCACGTTCCGGGAGTGGAAAACACGCTGGTGGACCAACTCAGTCGGTCCTCAGCCAGGGCCCAAGAATGGGAACTGGACCAAGAAGTCGTAAATGACATTTTTCAGCAATGGGGAACACCTCAAATAGACCTCTTCGTGTCTCCCCAAAATGCAAAACTTCCCACCTACTGCTCGCTCATTCCAGGGCGAGGCATATTTTGGCGGGATGCTCTGTCTCTCGCGTGGAGGGACAGATTCGTTTATGCCTTCCCTCCAATTCCTTAATTCCAAGGGTCCTGAACAAACTCAGACAGCAGGGAACATGAATGTTTCTCATCGCTCCCTTCTGGCGCAGCCAAGTTTGGTTCTCGCTTCTGCAACAGTTTTCAGAGGAACCTCCACTTCCTCTTCTCTGTTGCAACACTTATTGACCCAGGATCGGGGACCCTTGTTCATCCAGGTCTCTTATTCCTTCATTTACGTGCATGGCTCCTGCAGATGTAGCAAAAGCCCGCTTCGAAGTTTCTCCGCTTGTAGCTGACATCTTGGTAGAGGCCAGAAAGCCTTCCACCAGGTCCACCTACGCCATGAAGTGGAAATGGTTTTCAGTTTGGGCCACATCAAAGGACTTCAAACTTTTCTCTTGCCCAGCCAGTAGAGTGCTAGACTACATGCGCCATCTCTTCAATCTGGGTCTCAGCCATTCCTCTTTAAAGGTCCACATGGCAGTGATTTCAGCCTACCATATTCCCCTCAGGGACAGGACTTGTGCTCAATTGGAAGTCTCCAAGACGTTTCTCAGAGGGGTTCTCCATTTAAGACCCCCCCATACGCATTCCTGCCCCCCCCCCACCTTGGGACTTGATTTTTATTCTGGAGAAGCACTGCCTCCCTTGAGCTGGCAGCTACAGTAGATTTAAAGTTGCTTTCTTGGAAGACACTCTTCCTCGTGGCCATTACTTCTGCTTGACGATTTCCGAGCTTCATGCCCTGATGTGCAAAATCCCTTACTTGATTTTCCACAAGGAACGTGTGGTTCTATGCACCAACCCTAAGTTTCTCCCTAAGGTGGTGGCTGAATCCACGCTGAATCAATCCACTGAACTACCCACTTTCTTTATTTCAATCAAGGGGAGTACCTCTTGCATACTTCGGATGTTCACAGAATACTGAGATACTACACCACTAGAACTAAGGATCTCAGGAAAATCAATCAGCTTTTTGTCTCTTTTGCTCACAAAAGAGAAGGCAATGCTGTTTCTAGGCAATGCCTATCAAAATGGTTGGCTCATTGTAACACTTTCTGTTAGGACAAGTACAACAAGACCCTACCGTGTCATGTCAGAGGTCACTCCACCAGAGGAGTAGCTGCCTCTGCGGCTTGTTTCAAGAATGTGTTAGCGGCAGACATCTGCGCAGCTGCAACTTGGACTTCTGTTCATACCTTTACGAAACACTACAGTTTGGACATTGCCTCTCGCCATAGAGCAGGCTTCAGGCTGGCTGTGCTTCACGGTCTTCTTTCATAAGACTCATTCAGCTGGAGGTTCCATGCTGTGGATTGTTTTCCTTGTTCCAGACTGCTTGGGACTCAGTCTTGTATGTAAATACCTACTGCAAGAGCCCTCTCGAAGTAAGATAGTACAGTTACTTAAGAACTTACCGTAACAGTAGATCTTCGAGAGAGGCTCTTTCAGTAGGTATTGCCTTCCTGCCCTCCATCCCCCTAAGCTTCTTTGGCTCCATTTCCATGGGTGGGAATATCCTCTTCTCTCTCGTCTTGGCTCTTGGTGGGGAAAAAACTGGAAGGCGGGCGTGGGGGACCGCCCCTTTATACTGACGTCGGTCACCTGATGTGGGGGTGGTCCCCCGCCAGAGACTGCTAGCTATAAATTTTTCTGTGGGGTTGTGACGCTTGGCGAGTCAATTCTGTATGTGAATACCTACTGCAAGAGCCTCTCTCGATGATCTACTGTTACGGTAAGTTCTTAAGTAACTGTACTTTTCAGCTACAATTAAAAAAAAAAAAAATATTAGCATACCTGTCAAATGTACTTGTCTAGGTAACTCCTATGCTGTGCACCATGACATGTTTTTAATTTGTCTGTCCTAACTCTTGCCAGGTCTACAATCTTATTTCTATGGAAAATGTGGCAGACATCTTTTATTCTTGAGAAAAAACTTAACTAAAACATTTATAAAATACTCAGATTTTGGTGGAATAAGAAAATTGTACCACCAAATTAAGGAAACGCACTGAAAATCAGGCTACAAGGCTTACCACAGAAAGACCCCACACTAGGTTTGGTTACAAATAACTTCAATTACAAAGTTTAAAATGCTCCATATAAATCAGCAGCACCACCAAATTAAACTGGAAGATGCCTGGAATCTTTTATGGTGAAAAAAAGGTTGGGTCAAATTTTGTCCAGTTTCATTGCACTGCTGCTTTAAGCTTTCTGTGACGATAACAGTGTGGCACAGAAACAAGAAGACCCCAACAGCATCAATGGGGCTTTATATTAATGAAGTCAAAAAGGGAACATGATGCCTTTTCTCCTGCTCTTCCAACTATAAAGACGAAGAGACTGAGGCAGACAACTAAATTTATATGTAATGTATTTCTAAATGCTCTTTTAACCCTGTTGTCATTGTCACTGATTCTTGCCCTTTATTATGTCAGACACATTGTCCGTCACTCAATTATTTTGTAATACATATGCAAGTATCCATTCATCCCACAGTTTCTCTAGGGCGTTACATACTTTATGGCGATGTGTTCTCCATCTATAACAGTGGCACTAAAGTGCCCTTCTGATGTCCAGTTAAACTATTGTGGTGTCGTGCCTCACTGCACACTGTGTGCACAGGTGGCCCATTCACCCCACTCCGTCGGGTCTTATTACTTATGCAACACTTCAGCTGGGCTCAGTGGAGTCCTTGCTTGTGCTTCAGGTGAGTCCAGGACCTCATTATGAACACTGTGAGCACAGAGGGATGCTGTCCTCTTCCAACAGACATAAATTACTTTAGGAATAACTTAAGTTACGAAATCCAATGAACAGAACAAAACCAGTATATAATTACTGGTTACAGTCAATTACAACCCGAAACCAGTTGTTGCAATTCTCCATTACACACATATATAATTACTGGTTAAAGTCAATTACAACCCAAAACTAGTTCTAGGGACATGGATATGTTGTTCATCCACACTCATTGGCAGTATCCTTGCCGCTTTAAATCTTGCCGGAAGGTCTTCAAGCTTGCTCCTCCCACCCACCCGGGTGGTATAACTCTCGGCTCCGCCCCATGACGCCAGATCTTCCTTACCGCTTGGAAGCTCAGGTTCCCTCCTTAACGCTCTGCGTTTCGACTGGTTCCCATTTCTCCGCTTATGGATTTAAAAATAAAAATTTGCAAAGACTTCTGAGTCTTCGATCCTCGCCGCGATGGACAAATCGACTCCCGGATTTCGGAGATGCCCATGCGGGCAGAAGATGTCTCGGACGGATCCACACTCCACGTGTGTCTACTGCTTAGGCCTTGAGCACGACCCGCAGGCTTGCGACCTGTGCTCATCTTTCTCGGCCTACGTCCTCGAAGACCGTGCTGCCCGATTGCAACTGGGTCGTCCCGAGAAGCGTTTCCCTCCGGTGAAGTCCAAGGAGGCCCGGTTGGCGGTGTCCGCGGCGGCGGGCTCGTCGGATCAGCTCGAGCGGATGGTCGCCCTCGAAGAGGAGGCGGCGCGGGCCGTATCTTCCTCGGCGGCATTATCCCGCTCTCTGGGTTCTTCCTACCGGCTTTTTTGGAGCTTTGTCTGTCCCTCTCCACTAAAGGAGAAGGGCTCTGCGTCTGCTGGACCTTATTCTCGGTCCAAAAGAGGGACAAGGGTAGAGTCCTCCGTCGGCGCTCTTGGGAGCGGGAAAGGTCCTCTCTCGGCCGTCATCCGCCGGCTGGCTTCGCATCGCTGCCTTCGCCACTGGCCTCACGGTGTCCCCTGCCAGGTCAGTTGACCGAGACTCCCACTGATGAAGTCGAGATTTTTCGACCCATTGGACGGGCTGTCGCCTTTAGCAGCCGAGATTCCTCTCCCGGTTCCCGGGAGGAGTTGAGGATCCTGTGCGTCTGCCTGTGCCTCGGTTCCGGAGCCCTCGGATGGACCTTCCGAGCCGAAGGGAGTGCCGGTTCCGGCCGACACCTCCCCGCACCGACCCCGAAATTCGGGACTCGGTCTCGGTCTCGGACCTCTTCGCGGTCCAGCCGTTCCCCATCACATAGGCGGTCTCGGTCTCGGCACCTGGGTTGCGCGGCGTCGCCGCCCTCGTCCTCCTCCTCGGATGAGGGAGGCTTCACAGAATTACGCCGACGGCACGAGGACCTTATGTTGCAACAGCTCCTCCTGGCCGGAATAAGCCGACCCGCGCCTTCCCCGCCATTAAGTGCTGTCACGGGGCGGCCGACACAACCCGACTTGTCCCGAGGCGTTTCACCAGGCCGGTTGCTCGGCCAAAACCAGCTACTCCACCCATTCGGTGGAACCTTCACTCCACAGCCACCATCTGGGCCCGACCAAGGATTCTCGGCCCGCTGGGCGGCCTACCCCATCGGCTGTCAGTCACCCTCACTCCCACCCACCCTCGCAGGTGAAGAGGTGGCTCAGGCCAGAGGCAGCTTTCTGAGGACTCTTCCGAGTCCGAAGATGATTCCTCCTTCTTCTCCAAGCGACTGGACTTGGAGTCTTCAGGAGGTCAGTCAATGGATGAGCAGCCCGTCGTCCTTCCTAGGACTGCTCGCTCATCTCGGAGTCTCACCGGGATGGAGCTCGAACCCGCTTCCAACGGGCCAGGTATCCCCTCACGGAGATTCTGGACCGAGGGATTCTCCGGACGGAGGCCTTTCCGGTGGCCGAGGCCATAGTGGGTCCGGCACTGGAACTTTGGCAGCGCCCTGCTTCCTGCCCTGCGCCTTCGCCAGATGGCCAGGAAGTATGCGTCCCTGCCCGGTTCCTTGTCCGGCTGGAACACCCTCTGCTGAGGGGTTGGTTACCGACAGCTTCCGCCGCGGGCAACGCACCAGGATGACAAACCTCCTGACAAGGAGTCCAAGAAATTGACCACGCCAGGCAAAAGTCTCACCCGCCACTTCTCGGCTCTCTCTGCCAGGCCAGTTCGGCCCTCATGGCACATTTTTTTTCATGCCTGTTGGCCCCTGGATGAGGTCATCCTCATCTTCCCGCCCGACCTGCAGACTACGGTTAAGCAGGTGCGGACCAGGGCAGGGTAGTGGCCAAGCAGCAGCTCTAGACTGCTTTTGAATAGGGGACTCATGTGCAGATCGGTGGCGCCGCAGTGGCTATGCGCTGCGCGGCTTGGCTGAGGATATCCACCTTTACCTGGATACCCAGCAGGCTGTTGGCGGATGTTCCTTTTGGGACTGACCTCTTCGGCCCTGGGTGGAAGGTCACCTGCAGAGGATCGAGAAGTCCAATGCCACCTTGGACTCGGTCTCTTCCGCTCAGAAGGACAAAGGCATCAAAACCACAGCCTAAGCCCTTTCGTCCTTCTGTGCCCTGCGTCGCGCCTGCCCAGCGATTCAAGGCTGTGCAGGCTAGGCCTTGGCATCCAAACCCAAGCCGCCGGCTCTCTAAACAGGAGGCAGGGGAGGAAGGGCCCAGGAGGTCCCTCGGCCGTCCTCCTCCTCCAAGCCTGCCCAGTGATGGGCTGAGGGTGTCGCCCCATCCCGTCACCTTACCTGGTCCTGCTTAGAGGCGGCTCCAGCGCACTTCCGTTCCACCTGGTCCTGTTACCACGGACAGGTGGGTCTTGGAGGTGGTGGGAAGAGGCCTGCCTCTGGAATTCGAGCAGGCACCACCCTTCAGAGCCGGCGCCATCGGGGTTTCGGATCCCCAGGCTCACTAGGTGCCTGCCGAGCCGACATCGCCTCCTCTCCAGAAGGAGGTAAGAGGAGGGTGGACCTCCTTCAGACCCAGGGTTTGTGTCCAGGTACTTCCTGGTTCAAACGGACGGGGCTGGCTTCTATTCTAACCTACACGACCTAAACAAGTCTTCTAAGGTCTCGAACCTTCAGGATGGTCACCTGGCTCAGATAATACCATCCTTGAACGCGTGCGATGGTTCTGACTCTCGGTTTGCAGGACGGCTTTTCACGTCCCTATCCGTCTGTCTCACCAGAGATTCCTTCGCCTGAGCGGAAGGATCTCTCTCGAGTTCCAGGCTATGCCCTTCGGCTTGTCTCCAGTTCCCAGGGTCTTCACCAAATGCATGGCAGTAGACAGCATTTCTGCGGCGCCCAGGGTCCGTGTGTACCTTACCTGACGACTGGCTGATAGCAGCTCCCTCCAGGAAGGAGGCGGAGGGTCCAGAGATCTGGCCCCAGGTCTGCTCTCAACTGGGCCTCTTATCAACGAGGCCAAGTCGGGAACTCGAGGCAAGCAGGTGATTCGGTTCATCGGGCGCAGCCGACTCTCTTTCGAGCTGCCTCGCGGACAAATGTAGGTTCTTCCTCCTTGGCCGATCATTTCTGGTTGGGCAATTGCGCCCTGCCCGCTGGGACCTCCGCGCCTCCTGGGTCTCATGGCGCTCAGACCAGCGTGGTCCTGGGTCTGCTGGAACATGCGTCCCCTTCAGTGGGGACTGGCCAGCCAGTGGTCACAACTACATCCCTTGACCAGCTTGTGTCGGTGACACAGGGGATGTGGAACGCCTCCAGTGGTGGACTGCCCAGATCATTTGCAGAGGGCATCCCGTTCGTCTACTCCTGAGCCGACGGTCTCTCTGTCGACCGATGCCTCTCTGATGGGTTGGGGTGCCCATCTGGGGGAACACTGCTCATGGCCTCTGGTCCCCCTGGAGTCCATGCCACATCAACCTGCTGGAGCTCCCGAGCCGGTCCGCCCAGCTCTCACCGCCTTTGTCTGCTCCTCCGGGTCAAGTGTCCAGTCCAGACGGACAATACCACGACCATGTATTATCTAAACCGCCAGTAGGCGGGCCGCTCCATGCTTCTATGCAAGGAAGCCTCAAGATTTGGTCACTCGTATGCGAGCCTGGAGGCGGATCTCCTAGCTCATTCACGTGGCAGGAGCTCTCCAACACCCCTGGCCGATGCCCTGAGCCGGATAGGGGCTGCATCCCACGAGTGGTCTCTCCTGCCGGAGGTAGTACAGCATCTGTTCTCCCTTTGGGGCACACCTCATGTGGACCTGTTTGCCTCCATGGAGAACGCGGAGCTGAGTCTGTTCCATGCCCGCCCCCCTCAGCAGGGCTCGCTGCAGGGGGATGCCTTCTCGAGGCAATGGACCCCGGGCCTCTTTTACGCCTTTTCCCCATTTCCCTTGATCCACAAGGTGCTTCTCAAGGCGAGGAGGGACAAGGCGCAGGTGATTCTGATAGCCCCAGACTGGCCTCGCCAGTTCTGGTACCCAGATCTCCTCAGTCTCAGCTCCAGGACTCCGCTGCAGCTTCCAGCTCGCCCCGGACCTGCTCTCAGTCAATCAGGGGAAGGTGTTCCATCCGGGACCTCAATCCCTGCACCTGACGGCCTGGTTCCTGAGCGGCCATGAGTTCCAGGCCTTGGGTCTTCTCCGACGAGGTCCTCAATGTCGGTTGGAGGCGTCCGTAGGAGTCGCACTAGAAAATGCTATGCCTTCCAAATGGAAAAGTTTTCCATTTTGGTGTCAGGAAACAGGGCTTGGACCCTTCCTCCTGTTCATGCAAGCATCTTGGACTATTTATGGTCCCTTTCTGATCAGGGCTTAGGTCCGGCGACCTGAAAGGTGCACCTGGCAGCCATCTCTGCTTACCGAGGCGGGGCAGGAAGCAGTGATGGCCGAGGAGAAGGTGGTCTGCCGCTTTCAAAGGCCTTGATCACATTTCCTCCAGTGCGGGAACCCCCACCTCCGTGGGATCTACTGCTGTACTGGCAAAGCTCATGGCGGGCGTTTATCAACTCATGCACAGGTGTGCTCTCTTCTCACCTGTCGTGGAAGACCGCCCTTGGTGGCTATCATCGCCAGCTGTGAAGGATGGGAGAGCTCCAGGCTTTCCATTGAGTCTCCTTACCTGGTCTTCCATTGGGACAGATGTTGTCCTGCGCCCCCACCCGAAATTCCTTCCGAAGGTGGTGTCGGAGTTTCACCTTAACCAAGTGTTGACTCTGCCGGTGTTCTACCCCAATCACACCTCGGAGGCCGAATATAGGCTCCATACTCTGGATCCTAGAAGGGCGCTCGCTTATTATAAGGAGCGCACGGCTGAAATTCGGGGAGAGGTTCGCCAGCTGTTTGTCACCTACGCTGAAGCCGCATCTGGCAGACCTGCAGCCAAGCAGACGATAAGCAGGTGGGTAACCTCCTGCATAGATCTCTGCACTAAGTTATAGGGCATGGAGCCTCCCAGAGGATAAGAGCTCATTCTACCCGCCATACTGCTCTGTGGTGGCTGCTTCAGGGACGTCCCTATCCAGGAAATCTGCAGGGCTGCTACCTGAAGTCAGCAAACACCTCATTACCCTCACCACATCGACCTTGAGTCACGCCCGGGTGCTGGTTTGGGGCCTCGTTCTCAGTCTCTCTTTCCCAAGTAAGTATATGGGGTGTCGTCTTGCCTCCCTCCTCCCGGAGAACTGCTAGGAGTCTGCCAATGAGTGTGGATGAACAACATATCCATGTCCCTAGAATACAGGTTACTCACCTGTAACAGGAGTTCTAGGAATGGTATATGTTGTTCATCCACTTCCACCCACCGACCTCCCGGCTTCCGACGCACAACCTGAGCTTCCAGCGGGCCAGATTCAAGGCCATGGGGCGGAGCCGAGAGTTATACCACCCGGTTGGGTGGAGGAGCAAGCTTGAAGACCTTCCGGCAAGATTTAAAGCGGCAAGGATACTGCCAATGAGTGTGGATGAACAACATATACCATTCCTAGAACTCCTGTTACAGGTGAGTAACCTGTATTTCTTGCAGTTCTCCGTTACACACCAGTGTGCGTAACGGAGAAGTTCCTCGTGCTAATCACTGGCACCTGCAGTCAGTCACTTTAAATCCTCTTGGCTGATCTTAAAGGGGAAAAGGACATGCCAAGGAGTGTGGATGAACAACATATACCACTCCTAGAACTACTGTTACAGGTGAGTAGAAGAAGAAGAAGAATCCGCATGTATATAGCGCTTTTTCATACACAGTGTATCCCAAAGCACTTTATAAGCAATGCTAGACTGGTAGTGAAGTGACTGAATGAGTAACCTGTTCTTCCATTCTATTTATCAAAACAAGCTCACATTGTAAAAGCCAGTTCGAACAAATATGTTTTCAGTCCCTTTTTTAAAGGCTTCCATCAAGGGGGCCCCCCTTAAATATTCAGGGAAGGAATTCCACAGGGTTGGTGCAGCCACCGCAATTGCTCTATCTCCTGAGTTCCACAGTTTAGCCCTGGGAACCCCCAGGAGGCCCCCCTTGGCAGAATGAGGCATCCGGGCTGGACAGTAAGGGTCAAGGAGATCTTGCAGATAGGCAGGACCCCCCATCATGCAGGGTCTTATAGGTAAGGAGCTCTATCTTGAAGACAGTCCTCCACCTGACCGGCAACCAGTGCAGTCCGCGGAGGACCGGGGTAATATGCTCACACCTCCTTACCCCAGTCAGAAGTCTTGCTGCCACCTTCTGCACCAGCTGCGGTCTGTGGAGTTTGCCTCCAGATAACCCAAGGTACAGGGCATTACACTGGTCCAGCCTGGAAGTTAAGAAAGCATGCACCGGGTGTGGGCAGGTCCTCAGGAGGGATCAGGGCTCTGATTTGGGCAATGTTCCTAAGATGATGGAAACCACTTTTGACCACAGCCAACACCTGAGCATCAAGTGTCAGGCCATCATCCAGGATCACACCCAAATCCTTCACCTGTCTAGACGGGACAAGGGGAATGCCCCCAATACTAGATTAGGTGACAGCCCCCTATCCCCCCCTCCTCCACCACCAGTGCCTCAGTCTTGTCTTGGTTGAGTCTAAGCCAGTTTTGAGTTATCCACGACTGGATTTCTTCAAGGCAGCTGTTAAATACGGAGTCCGACACCTGGACATCAGGTGCACAGGACAAGTACAGTTGGGTGTCATCTGCATAGCAGTGGAAACCCAACCTGTACCACCTGATAATGTCCCCCAATGGCAGTATGTACAGCGTGAACAGTAAGGGTGACAAGACCGATCCCTGCGGCACTCCACAGCTCAGAGGCTTCGGGCTAGATGAGACAAGTTCCATTTTCACCCTCTGCACTCTGTCCATTAGGTATGACCTAAACCAGCTGATGACATTGCCGGACAGGCCACACCAGAACCACAGGCGGTCAAGCAGCACCTCATGGTCCAAGGTGTCAGATGCCGTAGAGAGGTCCAGGAGAATTCAAAGTACTAACAGTACATTGCTGCGGAATGGTTCATTACTATGATTTAGAGAAACATCTAGACAAACCAGAATACCAGAAAGATCTCTCTCTTGTTATGGTCCTACGGTTTTAAATAAATTGGTTCAACAGGGTATTGTTACATCAGCAAAGTACTTTATTTTTAAACAAAGCGTGGCTAATAGTTTGCAGGTATCTTCCACATAACGATGTGTAAACACTACGTAATTTATATTATATCTGATCTCCTGTAATGTTTACATTGTAACTGGAAGATAGTTTGTGTGTGTATTATATGTGTATGTATATATGTGTGTGTGTATGTATATAAATATATATATGTACATATATATGTATATGTGTATATATATATATATATAGTAATGATGTTTTGTGATGATTATATCACTTTGTACTTACTGTGTATTTTTGTATGTTTTTTGACACCCTCATGTTGTACCCTTTTCCTCAGGCAAATTGGATCGTTTTGATCCAGTCCATTTTCCTGGTAAATTGGAAATAAATAAAACAAACATGCTCAAAATGGAAACTGAAACCAGAACCATTTTTACTGCAAAGTTAGTGAAACCAGTAATTATATAAAATAAAATGTAGGCAACAGTGTAGTAACTTGTGTGTTTTAAGTTCACAAAGTCGGGGTGTCAAACCTGAATTTATTTAGTTATTTGAAAAATGGTGACTGGAAAAGGCACACTGCTGAGGCTCGTTTCCAGGTACAACTCAGGGGACGGGGACAAAGGATATAAAATACATAGCACAGTAACAGTTCACTGTTACAATACAGTGCAATCAGACCTCCGGTCTACTATTAAAATAAATAAATAATGAAGTACAGTTATGTAAACATTAAAAAAATGTTACACACTGTTACCCACACCTCATTCTCTGTTTTGTTTTTTCATTTTCTTAATCCTTCTTCCATCTTGTCTGCCTCCCCCCATTCTGGCTACCTCCCAGCCTCAGCAACCACCGTACTTCAAGTTGACCCATCACTGTTATTACTCCGTGATGATGACCTTCTGGGTCCCCACACACCCATCTAGCACACACAGTCTTGTGCAGGGGCCAGAAAGTACCAGGGATTTGTCCATCAGGCTGGGCATTTTTCCTCCATATTTACAGCCCCCCTATGCAGGATGCGGATAGGGCGCTAGCCCACATCCTCTTTCCCTTCAAACCAGCACTCGCTGCTTCTGACAAACCATCAAAAACCATCATGATTATAACGATTGCATTTCCTTTTAATGTTTTTCAGGTTGTCAACTTCACCCCATTGTCATCGCTTTATACAGTCAGCCATGAAAGTATTGTAACCTAATTGGTTGAAACACATCACATGACTGTACAACCCCACACCTCACCTGAACTACATATTTTATCAACAAATAAAAGCCCATTTTGAAAGTGGAATAACACACTCCAGGGTGTGCAGTAACAAGGGAATAATGCACATCCATTTTTTATTACTGAAAGCATTTTTGCATGAAAACAGGGCCTTAGTCCTTTAAACTTTGTTGCTCCCTAACTTTCCTACCTTGAAGTCACAGTCCTCTCTCTGCTTGTGACATCAGAATCATTTCTATTGTAGCTGGTTGTGATGTCACAGCAGAAAATTATGACTTTAGAGCAGAAGAGCAGCTGAAACAGATGACATTGGAGCCTGATTTCATGCAGAAGTCTTCAGTAATTAAGAAACGAATGTCCTTAAATTATGACATTGTTGGGATGTTATGGAATTTGAGTCCCACAGACAGCAGATGTAGGGGTTTTGCAGAACACTGTAATAATAATGTTGGTAGCTTTAGTACAGGTTTATGAAGGGCCCAAATATGGTTTGTCAGTAACAGATGAAAAAAACTTAAGCGAGACAAGCTTTCTGAACAAGTATTAAACTATTCCTGTGGACCATCAACCCAATGGCATAAATAGGACATTGCATGGGGCTCTTGTGTATAATAGAACAACAGCATAAAAGTCCTGCACTCACCATCCAAAGATAACACGCTGCTCAAAGTATTGCCAAGGGAAGGTAATTTATTAAAGTGCCAGTGCTAAAAATACACAGTGCCCTAACGCGTTTCGGATAAAGGAAAGTTTATTTCCGAAACGCGTTAGGGCACTGTGTATTTTTAGCACTGGCACTTCAATAAACTACCTTCACTTGGCAGTATTTTGAGCTGCGTGTTATCTTTGGATGGTGAGTGCAGGACTTCTGTGCTGTTGTTCTGTTATTTGGATTTGTCCTTTGCACCCCACCCCTGTGCGGCGTCTACCCTGCCTTCATCGCTCTTGTGTATAAGCTTTTTATTTCCTCTGCCATGTATTAGTAGTACTAATATACTTTTATTTATTATATTAATATGGATACCCTAACTGAGCAAAGCTCATTTTCAGTGGGGTCCTTATTACATAGTTACGAGGAAGAATATGACACAAAATTTGTACAGTAGGCAACAGTGTCCCTTTGCACTCATGGCTGCACCGCTTGTTGCCAAGGAGCTTTGCTGCCAACATTCCAGAGGAAATAAAAAGCTTATGCACAAGAGCCCTGTGCAATATCCCCTATAAATATATAATGCTTACTTATTCCCTTGTCTCTTTAAAACATCTCGCTGTCCCCAGCTGACCTTACAATTGCAGATCAGTCTGGGTTTGTGGTGAGAGCTGTGATGTCATAAACAAAGACACAGTGAAGTCAGAAAATCCTGATGAAAGCTTTCTGTACAGACTTAATGGATAAGTTGGCAGAGTGTACTGTCAAACCTGGGAAAGACGAGTGAAATTTAAGGTGAAAAAATGTACTTGCGTAAATTACAATGGCTGAATAGTCTGCTGATGAAATTCCTCCATACTGTATAAACATGCTCGCTCCACCAACCGAGGAGTGGACTCTTCAGGGAGCAGCCTGCAAGACTCCCTACTGAACCCCCCCCCCCAAAAAAAAAAACACACACACGCTTGCTCGCTCCACTGACCAAGGAGTGGACTCTTCAAGGAGCAGCTTGCAGGGTAATCCATTCTACTGGAGGCCTCATCTACCAATTTAGGACTGCTACTGTTTCTGGAGGAGTGGTAATTTGGGATTGTGAAAGAGTGTACTTTCAGCCTAGGACACTCTAATTACCGTCAGCATAGCAGTACTGATAGTTTTAAATGTAATGGAGACTGTTTCACTGTAGCACTATTTTACTGTTTTTGCCAGAGTACCTTAAGAGCCTGTACGATTTGCTTTGGGAACTGAAGTGGGAGCATTTACCTTCGTTGTATATGGTGTTCTGGAAAGTATTCTGCTGTGGTGTTCAGCTTGTAATTTTACCTGGTTTCCTTGGCTGCACATGCACAGTCTAGTCCTTGCTGTCTCTCTTGTTCTAACTTCCCGCTGGTTACCTGACCCTTTGTTCCTGTCTCCCTATTGAAACCCCCCCCCACACACACACACACACACACTCTCTCTCTCTCGTTCCACCGACTGAGGAGTGGACTCTTCAGGGAGCAGCCAGCAAGGTACTCTGTTCTACTGGAGGCCTCATCTACCAACTTAGGACTGCTACTGTTTCTGGAGGGGTGGTAGCCCATCAATGCTTCGCGTCGACTGCCCCGCCAACCTGCGGCAGACCCTGAACTTACTGGGAGGCTGTGAGTCATGTGACCCTTATTGTCTGTAACAGTGTCATCTGTCCCACTTGCAGCTTATAGTTTCTGACCACTAGGGGTCAGTCATTCTAGCCTCCTTAACAGCCCTGCACACCTTACTTTCACACTTCCTTTCAGCTCCACTCCCTCATTCTGCTCCTGCACTCCCCTTTTCCTAACACCCCAACTGTCCTTTTTGCACTTAACTCCCTCCTTCTGGGATTTTAACCCCTGACCATCTGCACCGTAGGTGGACACCCTACCGCTGTACCACTGTTCCTGGCTAATACACTCCTTACCTTTTATCTAACTTATTCTCTGTCCTACTGCTCCCCTTATCCTACTTACCCCCCGCCTCCACCCCCACCTCCTCTTCCTATGTACAATAATGATACTCTCACCTTGGCTTTCTGCCCTTTATTACTCTTGGTCCCTCTCCCCGCCCCCTCCCACTAGCCCAATTTCCACCAGCCTTTTACATAATACATACCCACGTGCCCCGTTGGGCATTACCAACTGTGACTTCCCGCACTAAGATACTCATCCCCTTGGCATGGTTCTCTACTCACCAATCCACCCCAAGTTCCTGTTCTTTGTCCTGCTACGCCATGTCCTCTCCCTTCCTGTTCCATCCACTGGTGCCAGTTCTCCCTATCATAAACAGTTAGTCAAAGGTAAGATTTTGAATTGTGTCCTCTTTGGGCTAGCACTTTTTCTTCTATTTCTCTCTGGCAACGTTCACCCCAATCCAGGGCCCCTTACACTGCCCAACCCCTCTAGTCATAGGGCCAGTGGTCTAATACTAGCCTTAATAAACATCTGTAATCTGTTGCAGAAATTTGACCTCCTCCAGGGCTGGACTACTCCGCACAATCCTGTCCTCCTGGCTGTTGAGGAAACGTGTCTGTCTCCTAAAATCTCTGACTCTGCTGTTGCCTTGTCTGTCTACATGCTTTTCAGAGATAATAGGCAGGAGAAAAGGGAGTGGGGGTTGTGCCATCTATCTCTGCGACTCCCTTCAAGGACAGGATCTTATCTGTGTCAGTCTTCACTATTCATCACATTTGGGTACTTGGCCGGAGGTCAGGACCCCGCGGGAGCCTTTTTTTTTATTTTTGGTAGGTGGAGCTGACGCGCTCTCGAGGACGATGTACTATGTGGCGTTCACAGGTTGGCCGTTTGGCACCGTCGACTCCGCCTGCCTGCCAGTTCTTCGTCTTCCGCCGTCGAGGTCACCCCGTGAGACGCTTTCTCCAAGCAAATCGAGGCCTACCTGCTTCGCAGTTCGTTTTTCGAAAATTTTTTAACGCTAAGTCCATTGGATCCTCCTGCCGGTTCTGCTAGCCACTCGATGTCGCCGGTAAGATCTTTCTATATGCCATTATTATAGCGACGTCGAGTCTTGTTTTAATATTATTACCGTAGGTCATGTCTCACAAGTCGGAGGCAAGAAGACTTCAAAGGCCAGTCCGGCCCCCATGACTGATGAAAATTTTCCATCACCGACCACATGACAGTTGCCTTTTGTGTCTTGGCCCGGCTTCATGACATGGATTCGTGCGACGCCTGCTTCTCCATGGACCGCGGGTCATCGAACATGCGTGTGGAAAGTGGGTGAGCTCCGCTGACTTTTGGGGGTCGGGTGCGCACTCGTCGGGCCAAGCCACTCTCTCTCTCGGCCTTTCCTCTGGGTCCCCTCCCGGTTCTTTACGGACTGAGGAGGAGAGAGCCTCAGCTTGTAGTAGCCTAGCCGTGGCGAGCCTGCGGTGCAGGAGGCCAGTCCGTTCCTTGAGGCGGGGCCGAGGAAACACCGCCATGGCAATCGCCTTGAGACGGCGCGCCTGTGTTGGACCCATGTCTGCAAGGCCTGGGTCGTGTGTCCTTGACGCCGTCGGTCGGCGCCATTTCAGGCCTCGGCGCCATGGGCCCTCGCGGAGTCATCAGTGCTGATCCGTCACTCAGCGCCGTGGCTGAACGGCACCAATAGTGCTAGTGGCACCGTGGGAGGCTCTACGGCGCCGTCCCTTTCATCTCCTCGCCTTGGCGCTATACACGGTGCAGAGGTTGAACATGGCGCTGTGTCCAGCTCTGGAGCCATTCGCGATGCCAGGCATGGGCACGGCGCTGTGCGGGGGTCAGATGGTGCTGGTGGCAGCGCTGTGGAGCGGGTCGGCACCATGAGGGTTTCTGACTTTAGTGGCGCCAAAAGCGCCGTTGTAGCCATTGTCGGCGCTGTCTCTGCCTTCGGCGCTGCTCACGGCGCCGAGGGTCGCAATGGCCGCCGTTCGTGATGCTGCGGAGGGCACCAGCTCGGGTGCGGTCTCCATTTCTGGCACCCTGTTTGGTAGGGATGGCAAAAGGCGCCCACCTACGGTTTGGCAGAGGGCCTCGACCTCCACCTCTTCGGAGGTGGAGTCGGACTCTGAGTCAGACGAGCAGTCTGGCTCCTTGGAACTAGCTGCTAGTGTGGGTAGCCTTGTGGTGTCTTCGACAGACTGGAGTCAGCCCCGCTCTGAGGAGCGGCTGGCGACTTCCGAGACTGGGGTCAGGGGCGCTGACCAGCGGGCAGTGGTGCATGCCACCATTGCACTGCAACTCGGCCTCATAGGGTTCACTGACCCCTCAGCTGTGGTACCCCGTCATGTGGTGTGCCTGGATCTCCTAACTTCAGTGCCGATCAGAGCGCCTACGGGAGGGGAGGGTACTGTGCCTTGGGTAACTCCTTCGGGTGCTGACCAGGGCTGTCAGTTACCTAGGCTGGCCATCTCGAGGAGGAGGGCACACTCAGATTCTGAGGGGTCGAGGGGCATGGGGTCTGCATGGAGGCCTTTTTCAGGGGCCCACCCGGGCTCTGAAAGAAGCCGCAGTGTGGATCTCTGCTCTTCCTCTTAGCTTTCTTTGAGAGAGCCCCATTCTTTTGAGGTAGGGGACCGTACTTCTGGACCTGTATGGCCCCAGTCACCTCACAGGGGGGATTCTTCTGGGCGCAGCCAAGGCAGTTCCGAAATGGTTGTTCAGCTGTCAACTGTGGAGTCTTCCGGAGCACCTTCATCTTCTGGCGTGCTCCTGGTCCACTCCCTAGCCCAGGCAGAGGTCACCCGACCTCTTCGTGGCTCTGTCCCCATCCCTCTGCCACATTATCCTGCGCTCCCAGGCATCCTTGGTCCTAGCGGGCCTCTCTCCTGGGAGCAGTTCAGAGCTGTGGCTGCTCGCTTTCCCGCTTACGTCAGGGCAATGGATATTCAGGTTTTTCAACCTTCCCCTGAGCAGCCACCCTCTGAACAGTTAAGATCCTCTACCTCTTCATCCCCCTCTTCTGGGGGAGAGGAGCCTTCTGTCCGCGTCTCCCCAGCTGCTGATCTCATGGAGTATCAGCGATTCCTCGTGAGGATGTTGGAGGACCTGCATCTTTCTCCTGCCACTCAGAGCATTCGGCACATGCCTTTTTGGGCGACTTCAGTGAGGACACTCTTGTGGTGCTCCCCATAGCCAGCTCCCTTTAGGGAGGCATCGTTGCGTTCCTGGCAGAGACCTTTTTCCGGAGTTCCTGCCCCAGGAATTCTCTGCCAGCTGTATTGCGCCCCCCCCCCCGGAGTCTCCAGGTTCCATGCCTCATCCTCGGTCAGGATTGATGCAGCTGGACACTCCCGATGGGCTTCACGCCCTTCGCCGTGACCGGCCCCCAAATCAAGACTCCTCGGCTTTTGACTTCTGGGGTAGGAGGACTTTCTACTTGGCACGGTTGCTGCTTTCTATTTCCAGACATCAGGCCCACTGTGCAGCCTATGACAGGTTCTTGTGGTCCAGGCTCGGTCAGCTCCTAGCCTCATTGCCCGACACTGAGCAAACCAGACAAGCCATTGCACTCTCTGCGCGTGGCCTGGAGCTAGCAAGGCACCAAGCAAGGGCATCGTCTGATGCCAATGAGGTAGCTACCAGGGTCGTAGGGACAGCGATCTGCATTAGGCAGACGGGATGGCTGCGTCTTTCCCGGTTGTCACCCTTGGCCCGGCGTAGGGTGGTTAACTCCGCGCACCAGAGAACCTGTCTCTTTAACCGCAGGGTGAGGCAACTTCCTTCCCCCTCCGGGGGGTCCCCGTCTCACTCTCCCCACTCTCGGGCCTTTCCAGGCCCAGAAGTTTCTCCCTCTTGGTGTGTCACCCACTGAGAGCTAAGGGACTCTGTCCTTTAGGGTTGTAAAACCCCCTTCGGGGGGGGGGAGGGGCTCGGCACTCACCCAAATGTGATGAATGGTGAAGACTGACACAGATAAGATATGAAAATTACGTACCTACCGTAATTATGATCTTTCTGTGTATCTTCACCATTCATCACAACCCCACCTGCCATCCCCCTGGAGCCTCAGTCTCTGGATCCCTTCCCTCTCTGTGCCTTTCCTTGCCCCCCCCCCTTTTTGTCTCTGTCGGGGGGGGGGTAATCTAGGGCACATGGTGGGATGTATATCTGGAGGGAGAGTGGTCAGGATGGGGCAGCACTCCCTCTCTAGTGATCTGGCTGCACTGCTGTGGAGTGGGGGCGGTTGCCCTCCATCCTTGCCTCTTTCTTTTCCTCTTCAAACCTCAGTTTTACTTGTCCGCTGGACATGTTTTAAAGATTTATCCTACTTAAAATTTCGTTTTTTCCTTTTGGGGACCTCTGTACCCTGTTCTGCTTAGAAGATCTGTTTTCTGCCTTAAAGGGTTTCTTTTGCCAGTGATTCTGTGCCTTGAATTCTGGTGATTAAGCCTCTTGGCTACTCCTTGCAGTTCCCATACAATCTAGAGACAGGGCAGAATCCAGCTTGTGACTGGTGTTTTTCCCCCCCGTCATGCTAAAGTTTTATGTTTCATAAATTCCCTATCCCTCCCTAACTCCTTCCCTTTTCTGTTGCCAGAGATTGGGGCCCCCTTCCCAATCTCCTTAGCATCTTGATTTTTCTTCTTACTCTGTCCCCTCAGTCGTTTATTTCTCCTTTTGGTTTTATAGCTTTTCCTTTTTCTGTCCCTTGGACTTTCTTGTTCCACCCTCCCAACCCCCTTTTTTCCTCGCCTCTCCGGTGACTCAGAACTGGCAGGCAGGTGGAGTCAACGGCACCTAACAGCCAACCCGCGAGCGCCACATAGTACGTTGGCCTCGAGGGCGGCGCCGAGAGCACGTCGGCTCCACCTACCAAAAAAAAAAAAAAGCTCCCACGGGGTTCTGACCTCCGGCTGAGTACCCAAATGTGATAAATGGTGAAGATACACAGAAAGATCATAATTACGGTAGGTACATAATTTTCATTTCTATACTCCACCTTGTCCTGCCAAGGTGCCCAAGCCCTGTCTGCCAAAATTGCTATCGGTATCTCGGGCAAGTCTCTTATAGTCGTGGTTGTTTACATTCCTCCCCACAGCCCTAAATCTGCCTTCAACTCCATTCTCAACAGTGTCTCCCAGTTGCCCACAAAGACCAAGGTCATCATTCTGGGCGACTTTACTATCAACTGGTCACGCCCTTTAGCTGCTCCGTACAGAGATGCTATGGCAGCCATTAACCTTACCTAGGTCGGGTCAGCGCCTGCGAGGATCAGTTATAGAACAGGGACCAGTACCCTGATTGATCTTGTTTTTTACAAACCATCCAAAGACTTGATAATGCCATTGTACTTCCCGACTCTTTAAGCGACCATTCCCCCATTCTCTGCACCTCGTCTCACCGTTCCTCAAAACCCCCTCCAAAGTTCTCCTATCTGCGTTCCCTCAAGAAAGGCTCCTTGATGCAGTTCAAAGAGTATCTTCTGCACTCCAATCAGTCCCCTCTTGATACGGCTGCTAGTGTTGATAGTGCTTTAGCTTTCTTCATTTCCACTTTTAACTCCGCCTGCAACATTTTTGTCCCATTTACCAAGTGTCTATTAAAAAGCCCTGGAACCCCTTGGATCACTCCTGCACTCCTTGATCTCATGCGTTCTTGAGACAATTTCTGGTACAAGGCCCTTGCTTCTGGTCGCACTACAGATAGGCAGAGCTATAGGGCTGCGAGAAATGTCTGCACCAGAGAAATTTGTTGAGCTAAAGCGGCCCACTTCCGAGCTCGCCTCACCTCCTCACGGGGTGTAGGGAGGAGATTCTGAGAAAATATTAAGGACCTGACTGGAAAACCTAACTCTTCCCAGCCCTCCCTGCTGAACATAAATGGTGTTATCTCCCAGGATCTGCAGCTTATTGCAAACACCTTTAACACTGCCTTCTGTGACCTTAGCGGAGTTCTCCCCACTTGATTTTTTTCAACACTCCTCACAATTCCTCACCTCCCTCCCCACCCTCTAGTATCTCTCCTTTCTGCATTAGGACCATTTCTCCCCGTGAAGCTAAATCTTACCTCGCCAAGGTCCTGGGTAAAACAGTACTTAGTGCTGATTCTCTGGATCTGAAGCTCCTGCTACTGACCCTGGATGATCTTCTATTCCCCCTTACCAAAATTCTTAACCTCTCCCTTTGCTTGGGACAATCCCCTCTCAATGGAAATCTTGTTGTTACGCATATCTTTAAAAGTGGTGATAGAACCTTCCATAGTAATTATCGCCCAATCTCTGTTCTACCCCCCATTTCCAAAGCCCTTGAAAGGATAGTTTCTGATCAACTCTCTGAATATCTCCTGAATTACAGCCTTCTGTGTCTGCAGCAGCATGGGTTCAGGCAGGGCCACAGTACTACCACTGCGCTTCTGGAGTATACAGACTGTATTATACAGGCTGTATACATAACACCCTAAACCGTGGCCACCTATTTGGGACTGTGTACATAGGCCTAACATAAGTCTTTGATATGGTCAACCACACGCTCCTAATTGATTCTCTCTCATCTCTAGGTCTCTCTGTGGATGCCACCTCCTGGTTTACCATCTACCTGAGTGGCCATTCACAGAGGGTAAAAATCAATGAAACTCTCTCCACATGTTTACCGGTTCCCTCTGGAGTCCCACAAGGCTCAATTCCTGGTCCAGTCCTGTTCAGCCAGTTCCTCAACACACTCCCCCAAGCCTGCTCTGGAAAGATGTTACTTTACATGGATGACGCAGTAATCTACTGTAGCCATCTGGACCCCGCTCCTTTGCAGAAAGCCCTCCAGCTGTTTTTCTCAGAATCTGAATCATGGTTCTCCTGCCAAAAACTTATCTTAAACTACAAAAAAAAAACAAAGTTATGGTATTTGCCAAGCCTCATAACAAACACAAAGGCACTCCCCTAAATATTCTTAACTGCCAGCTCACACCCCTGGACCAGGTGACTCACTTCAGATATCTTGACATCACTCTGGACTCCACCCTCTCCTTCCAGAAGCATATTGACCAGGTATGTAAGGCAGTAAACATCAGGATTAGCCTTCTCTATAGGCATAGATCTTGCATGCCTCCTGAAGCCCTGCGTCTGGCTGTTACTGGCTCAGTACTATCCATAGTCGACTGTGGCATGTTCTGTATGGATCTGCTGCTGACTCATCCCTTAGAAGGATCAAGGTCCCCCTGAATAAAGCGTGTCACCTGGTCACCGGTTGTAATCAGCTCACTCACAGTCGTGAGCTACATAAACAAACAAACTGGTTGAATTTTGAGGGAAGGCTTGCTTACCACACTTGCTTGTTATCCAAGAAAATATTCACTGGCCTCCTTCCTTCTACCGCCCAACATCTCCTTACTTTGGCCCCTGTTACCCGCTCTACCAGAAACTCCTCTAAAGCATCTTTCTTAGTTCTGTTTTGTAGGACCTCCTTGGGGCAGAGGGCTTTCATGTACAGGGCTCCTCTCTGGCTCAGTGATTTGCCCTTGGAGATCACCTCTGCCTGTAAACTAGGTCCTTTCAAAAATACGCTCGGACAGCATCTCCTTGCCGCCAATCGCTGTGACTGTTTCTAATGCCTACATATATCTCATTGTGTAACTCACCAAACTCTGAACTTCCTCTAAGTTAGACAATGTCTTCATAGACTGCAGCTCCCTCTGTTTCCTCCCTTTCTCTCTCTCTCCTCCCCGCTGCTACCCACCCCCCTCTAGTTATTCTCTGCCCTGCCCCTCTACTTCCCCCCCCCACAGCTCCTTTCTAACCGTTACCATTGGACTACTCCTCTTGTCTCTACTCCTTTTGCCTGTACCCCGACTGAACAGTGCCTATACATTGTTGCTGTATTTTCTTGCTTCTAGTGATATATACCTGTTGTTAACCCTTTGCCTTGTGTAGTTTGTAAATTTGCTGTTTCATTTTAAGTGTACCCTGGTTGCATCCAGATTGTGTTTTATTTTATGTACCATTTGACGTGAAGCCTTTGTAAATGAGTCCCTGACTCAAAGGTTTGTAATTCCGATACTCTCAATAAATAAATAAATAAATAACAAAAATGGAGACCTGACATCGATGCCGACAGGTACGCACGAGGAAATAAATGCCATGCTTACACAGACTGATGCATCTGATTGGTGCCCTTGGCCAAATTGAGGGCAGTGCCACTGATTCCTCATTAAAAAGGAAAAAAGATAGGCAGTTTGGTTTTACAAAGTCCTTAAATCCGTCCCCCCAAAAAAAAAATTAAAGTGCAAATCAGCATGTATTGCACTAAAAACATGGCACAGAATGGGAAGTTCACATAAATTTGGCTTCAAGTGTGAATGTAAATGTGGTGCAAACAGGTTTTTTAATATAAATAATTGACACTAAGTGGTGTTTTAAGATGCCAGCTGTAGTTCCCCTTGTGAAGGAATAACGGGGATGTATTTATTTGAGGAGGGGAAGTCAGTACTCAGTAATTTGCACTTAAAATTCTTAGGGATTCTGACTGTTTTCCCTTTGTTTCTGCAGATCGTGCCTTGCCAGTACATACTGCAGCCTGTGAAAGATGAGCATGCCTCCTACAGTCAGCACTTGAAGTCTTTGGCATTCTCTGTGTACTCCCAGTGCCGACGCCCACTGCCCACACAAATCCATATCAAGTCTCTCACAGGTTTCGGTCCAGCTGCCAGCATAGAGGTGGTCCTCAAAAACTCTGAGGTTTGTACTCAATTACAATATTGTTGACTGTACTTTAGAAGAACTGAGGACTGTACACATGAAACCTCTGGTTCTGATGTGTGATTATTGTTACCCAGGCATTCATTGCAGGATTCTTCCCAGCCCTTCCATAACTACTGTAGCTGTCATACCAACCGAACATGTTTTGTGGTCAGTCTCAAAACTAGGTAGTGCAGGTACATTACAACTAACCATTCTATGTTGTACCATCTTTGGCTTCTGTATCCATTTTGGTGCCTTATCAGTCAGATCAGCATTTAACCAGTGGTCGAGTTTGATGGCTTACAAGTTTCCAAGAATTAACCTTCTTCATAGAGTCCCAGTCTTTGGTCTTAGCATCGGAGCTGTCAGGACCCCTGGGGACCAGAACTTTTGGGGCTGGGGGTGCTAGTGCCCAGAATGGCTTATTGTGTCATCTGCACCCGCAGGGTATAAAGCAAGCAACAGCCCCAACTGCCTCCGTTCCTTTTTTCCCTGCTGTCAGAAACACAGTGCTTTCCTCGTTGGGGACCAGAATGCCAGTTTTGCATACAAACAGCATTTTGTCAAGTGTCAGTTTTAGGTAGTTTTATCATCAAGGTTTCTCCGAGCTCTACCACTTTCGACTATGTTAGAAAAATGTTATGGCAGGAAGGGTGCCTTACAGGGCAAGTTGCTCCACAAATTAGGTTGTGTGTGATCATCCTTAATCTCTGGAGTAGTGTTTTGGTGCCGGGCAGTCTCTTGACCTAGAGAATAGGCAGTCTCTTCCCACCCCCCAATAGCTGAAACAATCTCATACCAGCTCATGCTTGTTGTTGGCTTCCAGGGACCGTTCAACCTCCTCAGTACCTCCTAAAGGGAGGGGGGGGACACCCTTGGCCTAAAATTTGTAGCTGTCACCTGGGAAGATGTCCTGGAGCCTCTTATTTACATAATCAATGCCTTGCTAAGATTCTTGGAGTTCCCCAGACCTGGAAAGCGGCATTAGTGACTCCAGTCCTCAAGAGTGGCTCTCGATACTCGCTTGGTAACTACAGACCCATTTCGATTCTCCTGCCCCTATCGAAGACCCTTGAGAGGATTGTCACGGATAAATCAGTGGAATATCTGGATAAGTATAACGTTTTTTTTCCCCAGTTGTTTAACCAGGAGTGGCCCAATAAGCTGAAAGCTAGTTTACAGATGCGACCTGGGAGCACAGGGAAGTTAAGTGACTTGCTCAGGGTCGCACTGTATGCAAGTGGGGGCTGTGGGATTTAAACCCAGGTCTCCAGATTTGCAACTTACAGCGTACTGAACAGCATTGCTTCCGCAAAGGTCATAGCACCATAACTGCCCTGCTCAAGTTTATAGGCTATATTCACAGCTCCCTCGAGCAGGGCGACCTAGTTGGCGCAGCCTAGACTGACCTGTCGAAAGCGTTCAACACAGTTAATCATGACCTCCTAGCTGAGCAACTAGCAACTATTGGTCTCTCTGATGACACAGTTGTCACAGTCATACCTCTCTAACAGGATCCAGCAAGTTAGGATTGACAATGTCCACTCTGGTGTTCCCCAGGGCTCTATACTGGGTCCTCTAATGTCCAGCATATTCCTAAATCGGCTACCACGTGCCTGCCACTGCAAAATATTGCTCTATGCAGATACATAGATACATACATAGATACATAGACAGTGTCGGCAGATAAGGGCCTATGGCCCACCCAGTCTGCCCATTTAAGTTTGTAAGTTCAGTTTATGTTTTCCAGAAAGTCTGTTGCCTCTTACCCCTGACCTCCAGAATTCCTTTATGTCTATCCCATGCATTCTTAAATCCGTGATTGTTTCAGCCCCACCACTTCCTCTGGCAGGGTGTTCCACTTGTCCACCACCGTTCTGTGAAGAAATTCTTCCTCACGCTTCCTCTGAATCGTCCCTCCTCCAACTTCATCCCATGCCTCTAGTCCTGGAACATCTTTTTCTTAAAAATAGTGCATTCCCTGCACCCTGTTCCTCCTGTAGATACTTGTATGTCTCTATCATATCCCCTCTCCCTCCTCTCCTCCAGGAGTACATGTTCAGTGCCTTCAACCTGTCCTCCTAGGACTTGTGATACAATCCATGCACCATCTTTGTTGCCCTCCTCTGAACCTTCTCTACCCTGTCTATGTCATCTCATTTAGGTAAGGTCTCCAGAACTGCACAGTGTACCAGGTGCGGCCTCACTAGTGTCTTGTATAGTGGAATTATGACCTCCCTTTTCCTGCTGGTGATGCCCCTGCCTATGCATCCCAGCATCCTATTTGCTTTACCTGCTGCCTTGTCACACTGTTTCCCTGCCTTGCGGTCATCAGAGATGATAACTCCAAGATCCCTTTCCTGCTTGGTGCATGCTATATCCTCACCCCCCAACTGATATATTGTGCCAGGGTTTTTGTGCCCCATATGCATTATCTTGCACTTCCTTGCATTGAATTTCAACTGCCAACCCCTGACCATTCTTCAAGTTTCTGCAGGTCCTTCTCATTCTGTCTACACCCTCTGGTGTGTCTACTCTGTTACAGAGCTTTGTGTCATCAGCGAACAGTGAAATTCTGCCTTCTAGGTCCTGCGCAATGTCGCAGTGAGATATTGAATAGTACCGGTCCCGGCACTGATCCCTGTGGTATCCCACTGGTCACTCTTCCCTCTGTGGAGTGACAGCCATTTACCACCACCTCTGTGTCCTGCTGCCCAGCCTTACCTACCCACCGCACTACTGTCCTGCCCACACCCATATTCCCCAGTTTGTGCAATAGTCTTCTATGTGGCACAGTGTCAAAGGCCTTGCTGAAGTCCAGATAGGCCATGTCCACTGCCCTCCTGATCCACCTCCCTAGTCACCCAGTCAAAAATTCAATGAGGTTGGTCTGACATGACCTTCCCCCGGTGAAACCATGCTGCCTTGGGTCCTGTAGTCCATTGACAACCAGATGTTCCACCAATCTCTCCTTCAGTAGTGCTTCCATGATCTTCCCCACTACCGAGGTGAGGCTGACTGGTCTAGTTACAGATGGTGTAGTTACAGTTACTAATGACACTGACCCTATTACCGTGGAGCACACTCTTCAGGATAACTTCGCTGCAGTCGAAAGATGGTTCAAGGATCATAAACTGGTCATGAATTATTAAAAAAATGAAGTCAATGATGTTCTCCAGTCCTCAGAACAGACACCAAACACACCCTCTCACCATTACAAATGTTGATGAGGTCTCACTGGACCAGGTGCAGCAATTTAAATACCTGGGGGTCACAGTCGACAGCACCCTGTCTTTTGTCAGTCATATCGACAATGTTGTAAAGGCCCTCAACATACGCATTGACCTTCTTTATAGGCATAAGCACAGCCTGACCCCTGAAGTCCTCAACCTGGCCATCCGCAGCTCCGTTGTCTCCCTGGTTGAGTGTGGAATTGTAATATATGGGTCTGCAATGGACACAGCACTCAATCGCATTAAAATGTCCTTAAATAAGGCCTGTCACCTCTCCACTGACTCAGAGCGGTTCATGCACACTCGTGACATAGATTCCCGAGCCAGCTGGCTGCAGTTTGAGGGCAGACTCAAGTTCCAGACCTGCCTGCTGACCAAAAAGGCAAGTCTAAGTGTGCTGCCCACTGATGTCCAGAAGCTCCTCATCCCTATAAAAGTACCCGCCCTACAAGAAGTTACGGGAGTATGGTCTTCAAGATGTCGCACCTCCCTAGGATAATCATCTTTCACCCATCGGGCGCCTAAATGGTTTAACAACCTGCCTGCAAGCATCACTGCCAAATCTATGTTGGGTCCCTTTAAACGTGAGCTTAGAACTCATCTGGTTGCTAATGCATATTGCGTCTGTTTCCCTTAGGACCTCTGTCCCACCTGGCTGTAATCCTACCACACCTCTGCCACTCTACTCCATTACATCCCCTCCTAATCTGGCCATTGTCTCCTTCCTCCTCCCCTCCCACCTCGTCACTTGTAAGCTCCCTTTGCTCATGATACTCTATAATCTTGGTCCTTCTTGGCCCAGTGACTGGCCCCTAGGAACCTATGAATTTCAGGTCTTACTTCGAGAAACAGCTCTTGCAGCAGGTCACACCATTAGGACTGAAGCCGGCAGGCGCGAGGACCCCACATAAATTTTCTAGCTAGCAGCCAGCTGGGACCGCCCGACGTCGGCCCCGCCTCCAACGTCAGGCATCATACAAAAGGGGGTGGTCCCCCAGAATCCCCAGATCTTACTTCGAGAAACAGCTCTTGCAGCAGGTTACACCATTAGGACTGAAGCCGGCAGGCGCCAGGACCCCACGGAAAAATTCTAGCTAGCAGTATCCAGCGGGGGACCACCCCCGATGTCAGGCATCACATAAAAGGATGCAGTCCCCCAGCATCCCCAGTTCTTTCTGCGCCGTCGACTCGCCAGCATCGACCTCACGGACGCCTGCATCAATGATACGATGAACGAAATCTTTACAAAATAATCACAAATCCATGTCTACTTCTCCAACTGTTTCTCGAAGGACACCCCTCAAAGTGCGCCTGTGGCAAGCAGATCCCCTCAGCCGACCATCATTCGGCTTGTGTGAGGTGCCTGGGCCCAGAACACGACACCCAGGCCTGCTCCATCTGCCAGCAATTTAATAGTAGGACCAGGATCTGCAGCCAAAAGGCCCTTCAGGGGTTCCTTCTTGAAGAGAAACTTCACAAAATGGAAAAAAAGATCTTCCTCCAAAGGGGATTCTTCCATAAGACCGAGACAAGCACCGGGACTCGGGTAGGTCAGGATCCCCCAGCAGGGCCTCTCAATCCAGGGCCAGTTCCAGCTGTACGCGGTCCGACCGTTCTCCTTCCTGGGCCCGCTCCCAACCTCCCCCAGTTAAGGTAGGGTCTTCAGGGGATTGTTCAGCCTCCTTGCACCTGCTTAAGATCCACCGGGCACCCGACTCTTCTTCCAGGCCTGACTCTTCAGAAAAACATAGGAAGTCTTCCTCAGAATCTAGCGGGGTGTCAGGCCGACGCTGGGACACCAACCTCAGGTCTGTCTCCCAGCCTCCCAAGGCCCCGGAAAGCAAGACCAAGGATCTGACACCTCTTAAACGGATGTCACAGAATAAAAAGGTGCCTGACCCGACGCTTGAAAAACGGACTCCCGACCCGAAAGCAGTTGTACCGACACCGGGTGACACTGGACGTCAGGGGTCCTCAGGAGAGGAGGCTGCCACGCTGCTGGGCGACCAGACAGGCAGCAAGGAGGACTTCGGCTCGCCCAGGGAGCCGTTGACGGATCCGGTGCTTCCCCAGGACCTGACGACAGACCCACATCGACGCCGGGCCCTTCATCGGGCATGAACATGCAGGAGGTGAAGGAATTGTTCACCTTCTGGTGGGAGACCATCAGAAAGGGCGTGGTCCCCAGTAAGCCTCTTCCTCCTCCACCCCCTCCTCGAGAGGGTGAAGGCTGAAGACCCCAGACCCCTAAGGAGTCAACTCCATCTCCTAGGGGCAGATCTAGAGAGAGAAAAAGACGCCCATCACGGTCTCCAAGCCCTAAACGACCCAGGGATAGACGACACCCACCGGGGGATGACTGCAGACCGGATACGTCCGATACCTCCAGGACTCCCTCCCCCTATAGTGCCCCATCACCAGACCCACGAGACCAGCCAAGGTCACTACCAGATGATCCCTCTTTCTCCAAAATCATGAGGCACATCCAGGAGAATATGGGATGGGAGACTGAAGACTTGGACCCCGAGAGATAACACCTTGTCCGTTACCTTCGGCAAAAGGACCCAAAGCCTGTGGTGGTCCCTCCTCTAGTGGACACCTTCACAGACGTCACCAAGGTGGCTTGGAGGCGTCCACACTCGACATCGGCTGTTCCTAAGAAGGCTGACCGCCTCTACAGAGCTCCTATGGAGGACCTGTATCTGGCGCAGCAACCCCTGGCAGACTTACTGGTCATTACGGTGTCTCATGATCGGTCTCAACGACTGCAACACTTGAGTACCCAGCCTCCGGACGAAGAATCTAAGCAATTAGAGTCTATGGGAAGATGCATGTATGCAGCTGCTACATGCTCGATAAGGTCTTTGAATTACCTCACGCACATGGTGCAATTTCAAAACGCCCTCTGGGAGCAGAGCCAAGACCTTTTGAAGGACTTTCCGGGTGGCGAAAAGAAGGAGGAGCTGCTCAACCTCCTTCATACTGGGTCGGACGTGGGGACCCAGGTTCTCTGAGCCACTTACGATTCAGCGGACTCAGCCACCAGGGGAGCAGCTACTGGCGTTTGTCTTCAGAGACACTCTTGGTTGAGAGTCCCCCGTTTCACCCCGGACGTTCAGAAGAATATCCTGGACATCCCTTATAATGGAGCTGTCCTTTTCGGTGAGGAATCCGAGAAGGTCATCACCAAGCTACAGGGCGCCGGGAAGGCAGTTTGGACTGTACAGGCTATGTACAGGCCCAAATTTGGTTCCTTTCGGAAGAACCAGAACCGTTTTCGCGGCAGGCAACAACAGCAACAGCCACATTCCGGGCAGCAACCCCAGGGCAATTTTGGTCGCAAAGGTCAAGCCAGATTCCCCACGGGCCAAGCCTCAAAGCATCCCAAGGCAGCCCAGCCCACGGGACCCAGTGCCACCACAGCATGACTCCTTCCCGGCCCTCGCCTCTCCTCTGGATCAAAGGATAAAGGTTGGGGGTCGCATCTCTCATTATCTTCCGGGATGGCAGAGGATCACCTCCGACTGGTGGGTGTTACAGTTGGCATAGCGAGGACACTCTATAGAGTTCCTCAGCCACCCACCGTCCAGATCTCCCCTGCTCTCCCGTTACTTGGGTCAGCATGGTCTGCTCATCCAGCAGGAGATCTTGGCCCTCCTGGACAAGGAGGCCATAGAGTACATTCCACCGGACCAGAAAGGAAAAGGTTATTATTCCCGCTTCTTCATGGTCCCAAAGAAAACAGGGGACTTGCACCCGATCTTGGATCTCAGCGATCTCAACACGTTTGTGTTATACAAACGCTTCTGCATGGTGACCCTACCGGGTCTCATCTCCATGCTCAGAGGGCGCATGGCTAGCGTCGCTGGACATGCAGGATGCTTACCTACATCTCCCGATCGCTCAAATGCATCAAAGGTTTCTGCGCTTCGAGTTCCTGGGATGCCACTACCAGTTCCAAGCCCTCCCGTTCGGACTGTCTCCAGCACCTCGGTGTTTACAAAGTGCATGGCAGTCGTGGCAGCAACTCTCAGGAGGCAGGGCCACTATGTTTTTCCTTACCTAGACGACTGGCTCCTCATGGCACCCTCTCGGGAGGCCCTGATGTCCATGATTCAGGATACCCGTTCTCTTTTCCAATCGTTGGGCATCATTGTCAACCAGGAGAAGTCGCACCTTGTCCCGTCTCAGACTGCAATTTATTGGAGCAGTTCTGGACACCACTCAAGGGAGAGTATTTCTTCCTTTGGACAGGGCGGAACACATCAGATCCCTCATGTGGGACACAATGACGAAGACAACGGTGCCCGCCAGGACCGTTCTTTGCCTGCTCGGACATATGGCGGCTTCCATTGCGACGGTTTCCCTAGCCCGACTCCATATGCGGGTTACCCAGTGGATGTTGCAGGCTCAATGGGACCAGAAGCAAGTTCATATGCAGCATCCAGTCCGGATCACGAATGCCGTCATCCGAGACTGGCAGTGGTGGCTCATCCCGGACCATCTCTCGAAAGGAGTCCCCTTTATGGCGCCACCTCCTTTAGTGACACTCTCCACGGACGCCTCGGGATCTGGATGGGGAGCGCACCTCAATGGGGTTAGGACTCGAGGTTCATGGTTGTCTCTACAGTCCCATCTGCACATAAATATTCTGGAGATGACAGCCGTCCTCTATGCCCTACAAGCATTCCAGACGGACATTCCACTGAGTACTCTTCTGATTCAAACAGACAATACTGTGGTGATGTACTATCTCAACAAACAAGGAGACACTCATTCCTACCCCCTTTGCAGGGAGGCTCAAAGGGTTTGGAATTGGATACTGCAACACGGCACAGATATTATTGCACTGCACATTCCCGGAGTGGACAACACAATCGCGGACAGTATCAGCCGATCACAGGCCAGAGTCCACAAATGGAAACTGCTTCAGGAAGTCGCAGAGGATCTGTTTCACAGATGGGGGAAACCAGAATTAGATCTTTTTGCGTCCCCATCCAACGCAAAACTGCCCAGTTTTTGCTCGCTAGATCCAGGGCCTGGTGTTTTCTGGTGAGGCCGTTGTCCCTCTCTTGGACGGGCAGATTCCTCACGCTTTCCGCCCCTTCCCTTTGATCCAGAGGGTTTTACTGAAGCTTCTGACAAGAGCGGGGCCACTGATTCTGGTAACGCCCTTGGCCCAGGCAAATTTGGTTCCTCTATTACATCAGCTGACCCAGGAACCTCCGGTGCCTCTGCCATTCAGCTCTCACCTTCTGTCCCAGGAGGCAGGCTCCTTGGTCCATCCGGATCTTCGGTCGCTGAACCTGCATGCCTGGCTCCTAAAGACATAGCAGTCCTGAGATACGGGGTCTCTCGGGAAGTTGCGGATGTTCTGACAGCAGCCAGAAAACCTTCCACTTATGCCATGAAGTGGCGCAGATTTTGCATCTGGGCTCAAGCTCGCAGATTGACCCCATTGGATTGTTCAGAGAGGTCAGCGTTAGACTACCTTCTAACCCTGTACGAGGCAGGCCTTGCCTACTCTTCCATTAAGGTTCACCTGTGCGCCATTTTGGCGTATCATTCACCGATAGGTCATAGCTCCCTAGCTCAACTAGAGGCTTCACGCGTTTTTTTGCATGGCATCCTGCACCTGAGACCTCCTATCAGACACCCGGTTCCATCTTGGGATCTCCCCTTTGTTTTAGAGCAGCTTTCTCTACCTCCTTTTGAACCAGCCGCAGATTGCGAACTGCGTCTCCTCGCTTGGAAGACGCTTCTTTTAGTTGCTATTACTTCTGCCAGAAGAGTTTCTGAGCTTCATGCACTCATGTGAAAGGATCTTTATTTGGTTTTTCACAAGGACAGGGTGCCTTTAAGAACAAATCCTAAGTTCCTTCCCAAAGTGGTCTCGGCAGTCACACTCAACCAGGATATAGACCTGCCGGTGTATTACCTGAATTACAGTAACGGGGGAGGCCCTGTTGCACACTCTAGATGTGCATAGATGTCTCCGATATTATCTGACCAAAACCAAAGCCCATCGTAAGTTCGACCAGCTCTTTGTTTCCTACGCACAGCAGATGCTCGGTGCTCCTGTTTCAAAACAGTCGCTTTCCAGATGGTTGGTAAAGTGCATTATGTTCTGTTATCAGAAGCGCAATAAACCCTTACGGGACTGGTGAAGGGTCATTCTACGAGGGGGGTGGCTACCTCTTTCACTGCGCTCAAAAATATCTCCACTTCAGCCATCTGTGCGGCAGCGACTTGGAGCACTGTGCACACTTTCATCAGACACTACAGTTTGGACATTGCCTCTAGGCGTAGAGCTGGATTCGGCTTGTCGGTCCTTCAGGGACTCTTGTCCTGAAGTCTGAGTCATCTCTCTTACCCTCCTCCTGGTAGCAAATTGTTCCCTTACTGTTTGGGAATCAGTCCTAATGGTGTAACCTGCTGCAAGAACTATTTCTCGAAATAAGACAGTACAATTACGTAAAAACTTACCGTAACAGTAGATCTTCGAGAACAGCCCTTGCAGCAGGTAGTTTCCCTCCTACCTTCCCCTCTGGAGGTTGAGCCTTCTGACATAGTTTTTAGGCTACAGCGTCCTTTGACGCCTTTCTCTAACCTTCCTTTGGAAGCAGATCCTCGGTCTCCCCTTCAGATATCACACTTGAGCTGGGAGTCTCCGTCGGGAGAACTGGGGATGCTGGGGGACCGCCCCCTTTTATGTAATGCCTGACGTCCGGGAGGGGCCGATGTCGGGCGTCCCCGCTGGATACTGCTAGCTAGAATTTTTCGTGAGGTCCTGGCGCCTGCCGGCTGGCCCCTAATGGTGTAACCTGCTGCAAGAGCTGTTCTCTGAGATGTACTGTTACGTAAGTTCTGATAACTGTGGCCTCTTCTTTCCCGCCAACTCACAGTGTAGCAGCATCGGGCCTCATGGACCCGCCCAGCGAACGACGTCTAGAACTTCCAGCATTTATCTACTAAATGTCAGCATCTCCAACTCCTTCCTCAGAAGGACACCCCTCTAAGTGAGCCTGCGACAAACAGATCCCTTTTAAGCATCTTCACTCATCCTGTCTGCGGTGCCTAGGCCCGGAACACGACACCAAGGCCTGCTCCTTTTGCCAGCAGTTCAATAGTCGCACCCGGATCCGCCGCCAGAAGGCACTTCAGGGGTTCTTCTTGGAAGAAACACTAAAGATTGTGGCTCTAAGTCCCATAAGCACCGGGAAAAACACCGGGAGAAGGCCAGGTCCAGATCCCTGAACCAGGCCTCGGACTCGTGCACCAGTTCCGGCTCCACGCGCTCAGACCGCTCTCCCTCCAGGGCTCGTTCTCAGCCCCCTCCCATTAAGGTTAGGACTTCAGGCAGTTCATCGGCTTCTTTGCATCTGATCAAGACCTCCAGGACTTTGGACCCTTCTCCAGTGCCCTCCCGGGCTTCAGCGAAGTCTTCTGACCGTCACCGGTCCAAGTTCTCTTTAAAGGTCTCTTCGGCTTCCTTGAACAGACACCGGGACCCCGACGCCAGATCGGCCTCCAAGGGGTCCAGACCCCCCCTCCCAGGAAGACCAAGGACCTGACGTCCCTTAAGCGGACGACGGACACTAAACAGGCCGCCGACACTTCCCCGGCTAAACGCCCGTTGGACCAGATGTCGGCTAAACACCCATCATCGGCAAAACGTCCTCAGGAGCCGACTGCCACCCCGGCACCGGTGGATACCGGTCACCGGGGCTCTACAGAGGAGGATCTGACGTTGCCTGATGACCAGACAGGCGACAACTAGGACGCTGGGCTTCCACGGGGAGCTTTCGCCTGATCCGGTGACACCCTTGGACCCGAGGGCCGATACCAGCAACAGACCAACCCCGACGCCAGGACCGTCATCCGGTATGAACATTCAGGAGGTTAAAAACATGACCCGACGGGTGCGTGTGACACCTACCAAGTGGCTGCACAAAGATCTTCTGACTGCTTTGCACATCAGGGATGAGAGTTGGAAACGTTTTAGAAAATCAGTGCTTACAGCTGACTACCACACCTACAGGACTCAGAGAAGTGACTGTAAAAGGCAGATCAGGCTTGCTAAAAGCACATATTGTAAGGGTCTTCTGCTTGAAGCATCAGGTGACCCCAGGAAATTCTGGACACATGTCAAATCATTCCTAGGCACAAAGAAAGCACAACTAACTGACGAAAAGCTCATTAAAAGAGTCCACTGTAACAACCCTGGGACAATCACGGAAGAGTTCAATAAGCATTTCTCTGACCTATCCAGCTTTACATCTGTCTTTTCCCAGGGTCAGTCTCTTTCGCTACCCACTCCACTACGCCCTACTCTACTTCACCCCCCGTTCTACTTTAAGGCGATATCCAAATCAGATGTCCTGGGTCTGCTCAATACCATATCTGACAACGCTAGCATTGACTCGGACGGAATCGAACCAAAACTTCTTAAACTGGCAGTGCCTTTCATTGCCCAACCATTAGCAAGGATTTTCACCCTCTCTCTCTGCAGTGGTGTTGTCCCTGATATCTGGAAGATGGCCAGAATCACTCCGGTCTATAAGAAAGGTGATAATAGGGAAATAACTATCGACCTATAGCTATATTATCGGTATTGTGCAAAATAATGGAAATGTTAGTATCAACCCAGGTCACCAAATTTATGACAAAGTATAACCTCTCGCCTATCCAATATGGATTTCGCAAAGGTCATAGTACCACCATGGCACTACTCCACCTGGTAAATGATACTCTAACTGCTGTTGACAGTGGACACCTCACAGGGGCTATTTTCATTGACCTCACAAAGGCGTTTGACCTTGTTGATCATCCTCTTCTTTTAGATAGTCTCTTAGCCCTTGGTTTCTCTCAAACCTCGGTAGCCTGGTGCAATAGCTATCTATGTGACAGAACTCAGTCTGTTAGATTTAACTCTGCTATTTCCAGCTTGATGACTATTAACCTAGGTGTTCCACAGGGATCAATTATAGGTTCCCTTCTCTTCTCTATTTTTATTAATAACATCTCGTTACACATACCTGAATGCTCAGCTATACTGTACACGGACGACTTGGTCTTGTACCGTAGTGATAAAAATATACACCTTATCAACTTGACCCTCACTACTGCTTTCAAATCTATTCAATCATGGCTCTTCCAACACAGGCTCATCCTTAATGCTGAAAAAAACAGTTACAATGCTGTTTGGCTCTGCATCTAAATTAAATAACAACCAGGATCTCTTTAAAGTCGCAGGGCAGGATGGGATGACTCTGATTTCGGTTCGCTCGTTTAAATATCTAGGAGTACTACTTGATGAGAATCTTAACTTTGACAAGCATATTATGTCTACTTGTAAATCAGTTAATGCTAAAATTGGTGTAGCCTATAAAACCAGCTACATCCTAACGCAGCCGGCAAGATTAGCCATAGCCCGGGGGATCTTACTCCCATCTTTATCTTACGGGGTTGTCACTTGTCTCAATGCATCCGCAACTCTCCTAAGGAAGTGGGATACCACCTACAACAGCATATGTAGGCATGCCTCAGCTTCTCCCTGGTCGAAACATCACTGTTTGCTTTGTGCTGATCTGAACTGGCTGCCCTCTTCTGATGCCGTACTCTCGCTCTTGGATCACTGACCGATAATATCATCAGAACAAACATCCCGGTCTCGCTGGCCTCCCTATTAACTCTGCTGCCCCCCTCCCATGGCCTCCGCTTGGCCAATAAAGGATTGTTGAAAATAACGAAATATAAATCCAACAAAGGTACACTTGTCTTTTTTTACTCAGCGGCCAAACTATGGAACTCCCTGCCTCTTGAGATTCGCCAAACCCCTACACATACCCTGTTTAAAAATAATCTTCGCTCCTTCCTATTTAACCATGTCTCCTGTACCTGCTTCAAACCCCCTTGAACCCGGCACAAATCTCCCTCTCCTTCATACCCCTAACTGCTATATATACTATTTCGCTGTCTACCTCTTCTAGCTCGGATTATAAGCACTTATGTGGTATGCTTTGTTATCTGTGTCAAACTGCTCTCAATCCAGTGCTTTGATAAAAGGAATAGGTTTAGTCACTAGGACATATTACTGTAATCCCTTTTGGTCACGCATGCCAGCCACTTGTAAAATCTCTATGTCTTTGAAGAACTTCTAAAATCAAAATGTATGTATTCTTCCTGCTTATTGTGTAATTTTGTTTCTTGTGCTGTATTCAGTGTAGTTATTTCCCTGTTTTGGCAAAATGTATGTATGGCAAATGTATGTTTCAAATGTATGTTTCTCAAAGTTCTCCTACCCACTGTAACCTCCTGAGTCGTGCCTGAAAATAGTCATGTCTTGGCTATGGTGCTTACCCGGTTAACAAAAACTAACTAAATAAATAAATAAATAAAAGATCTCTTTACCTTTTGGTGGGACACAATCAAAGAAGACGTGGTCCCCGTGAGACCTCCTCCTCCTCCTCCTCCTCCTCCTCCACCGCAGGGGCCAGTAGGAAGACCTCTGACCCCCAAGGGGCCTACTCCACCTCCTAGGGGCAGATCTAAAGAAAGGAGAAGGCCCCCTTCAAGAGCTCCCTCAGGGTCTCCCAGTCCTAAGCGACCCAGGTGTAGACGGTCCACTCCGCAGGGGGAAGACTCTAGACCTGACTCTTCTGATACCTTCAGGTCTCCTTCTCCAATCAGCATCCCATCGCCTGACCCACGAGACCTCCCCAGGTCATCTCCGGATGATCCTCCTTTTCCAAAATCATGAGGCACATCCAGGAGAACATGGGATGGGAAATGGAAGACCTAGACCCTGAATGACAGCGCCTAGCTCGATATCTTTGACAGAAGGACCCTAAGCCTGTGGTGGTGCCACCCTTGGTGGACACCTTCGTAGACGTCACCAAGGCCGTGTGGAAACGTCCGCACTCCACCCCCGCAGTGCCGAAGAAGGCTGACCGCCTGTACAGGGCCCCTGTGGAGGACCCGTACTTGGCGCAACAACCCCTGGCTGATTCACTGGTCATCACGGCCTCCCATGACAGGTCTCAACGACCGCAACATTTGAGTACACAGCCTCCGGACCAGGAGTCCAAGCATTTGGACTTGCTGGGTAGGTGCATGTATGCGGCTGCTAGATGCTCCATTAGGTCACTGAACTATCTGACACACATGGTTCAGTTTCAGAATGTCCTATGGGAACAGGGTCAAGACCTAGTCAAAGCACTTCCAGATGGTGAGCAGAAGGAGGAGCTTCTGAACCTCCATCACACTGGGTCAGACATGGGGACCCAAGTTCTGAGAGCCACCTACGATTCAGCAGACTCCGCAGCCAGGGGAGCAACCTCAGGTGTCTGTCTCTGGAGACACTCATGGCTTCGCGTCTCCAAATTTACCCCTGATGTCCAGAAAAACATCCTGGTTGTACCATATAATGGTGAGGTCCTATTTGGTGAAGATTCCGAAAAGGTGATCACCAAATTACAGGACGCTGGGAAGGCAGTAAGGACTGTACAGGCCCAAATCTGGTTCCTTTCGTAGGAACCAGAATCGTTATCGCGGCCGGCAATAGCCACGTTCTGGTCAGCAGCAAAGGGGCAGCTTCAACCGTAAGGCCCAGCCTAAGTCTTCCCCAGGCCAAGGTCAAAGATATACCAAACCGACCCAGCCTGTGGGGGGTAATGCCGCCACAGCATGACTCCTTCCTGGCCCCCACCCCTCCTCTGGATCAACAGGAAGAAAAGGTCGGGGGTCGCATCGCTCGCCACCTTGCAGGCTGGCAGACAATAACCGCTGACCGGTGGGTCCTCCAGTTGGTCGAGAGAGGATACTTTATAGAATTCCTCGACCACCCACCATCAAGGCCTCCCCTGCTTTCCCGTTATTCGGGTCAGCACGCACTGCTTATACAGCAGGAAGTGCTCGCGCTTCTGGGAAAGGAGGCTATAGATCACGTACCGTGGAGCCAGAGAGGTGCAGGTTATTATTCCCACTTCTTTCTGGTTCCCAAAAAGACAAGGGATCTCTGTCCAATTCTGAATCTCAGCGACCTCAACGCATCAGTCCTTTACAAACGCTTCCGCATGGTGACCCTTCCAGGTTTAATTCCCATGCTCAAGCAGGATGCCTTCTTAGTGTCTCTGGACATGCAGGATGCTTACCTGCACTTACCAATAGCTCGAGCACGCAATAAATTCTTGTGCTTCGAGTTTTTGGGTCGCCATTATTAGTTCCGAGCCCTCCCCTTCGGACTGTCTTCGGCACCTCGGGTGTTTACGAAGTGCATGGCAGTCGTAGCGGCAGCTCTCAGGAGACTAGGCCACTACGTGTTCCCATACCTGGACGACTGGCTCCTCATGGCCCCCCTCTCGAGAGGCTCTGATGTCCGCAATCCACTATACTCATTCCCTCTTCGGGTCGTTTGGCATCATCATCAATCAGGAGAAGTCACACCTGGTTCCATCGCAGAGACTGCAGTTCATAGGTGCAGTCCTGGACACCATCCGGGGAAAGCCGTTTTACCCCAGGACTGAGCGGAACACATCAGATCCCTCATAAGGGACATCTTGACGAAGAAGACTGTCCCAGCAATGCTGATCCTTTGCCTGCTCGGACACATGGCTGCGGCCATTGCAACAGTCCCTTTAGCCCGTCTCCACATGTGGGTGACCCAGTGGATGTTACGGGTACAATGGGATCAGAAGCAAGACCATCTGAAGCATCCAATCAGGATCACGAATGCCGTCATCCGGGATTGGCAATGGTGGCTCGAACCAGAGTACCTATCGGTGGGAGTCCCCTTTATTGCGCCGTCTCCGATTGTGACACTCTCCACGGACGCCTCAGGGTTTGGTTGGGGAGCACACCTTGACAGGGTCAGGTCTCAGGGCTCATGGACGCCCCAGGAAGCTCATCTCCATAAAAACATTTTAGAGATGAGAGCAGTCCTTTATGCTTTGCAGGTCTTCCAGTCATAGACTCCACTGGGTACTCTTCTGTTACAAACAGACAATTCCGCGGTGATGTATTATCTCAGCAAGTAAGGAGGCACTCATTCCTACCCGCTTTGCAGGGAGGCCATGAGGGTGTGGGATTGGGTTTTGCAACACGGTGCAAACCTCATTGCTGTTCATGTCCCAGGAGTGGACAACGTTATAGCAGATGGTCTGAGTCGGTCTCAGGCTCGTGTCCATGAATGGGAACTACTCCAGGAGATGGTAGAGGATCTGTTTCACAGATGGGGGACACCAGAGTTAGATCTTTTTGCATCCCCATCCAACGCAAAACTGTCCAATTTCTGCTCGCTAGATCCAGGACCTGGTGTTTTCTGGCGAGACACATTGTCCCTGTCCTGGGCGGGCAGATTCCTCTATGCCTTCCCCCCTTTCTGTTGATCCATGGGGTCCTTCTGAAACTTCGCAGAGAGCAAGCGACGCTGATACTTATCGCGCCGTTCTGGCCCAGGTAGATCTGGTTCCCTCTACTACATCAGCTATCCCGGGAACCTCCAGTGCCTCTGCCAATCAGCTCTCACTTGTTGTCTCAGGAGAAGAGCTCCTTGGTCCATCCGGACCTTCGTTCGCTGAGCCTGCACGCTTGGCTCCTAGAGACATAGCCATTTTGCGACACGGGGTCTCGCAAGAGGTAGCTGATGTTCTGGTGGCCGCGAGAAAACCGGCCACTCATGCTACTTACGCCATGAAATGGCGCCGTTTTTGCCTATGGGCTCAAGCGCGGGGGTTTTCGCCTCTAGACTGTCCAGAAAAGTCGGTCTTGGACTACCTCCTGTCTCTTTTTCAGACAGGCTTGGCCTACTCTTCGATTAAAGTGCACCTCTGTGCCATCTCGACCTATCACATTCCTATAGGCCAACGCACCATATCTTAGTTGGACACGGCACGAGCCTTCCTGAGAGGTGTTCTCCACCTTAGACCTCCAGTTAAGGATCCGATTCTGCCATGGGATCTACCCTTTGTCCTGGAGCAGCTTACACTGCCACCCTTTGAGCCAGCTGCGGATTGCAAGCTATGTCTTCTTACTTGGAAGACGTTGTTTTTAGTTGCCGTTACCTTGGCCAAAAGAATTTCTGAACTTCATGCACTCATGTGCAAAGAGCCTTATTTGGTTTTTCACCAAGACAGGGTATCCCTACGGACTAATCCTGAGTTTCTGCCTAAGGTGGTCTTAGCTCTCACCCTTAATCAGGACATCGATCTACCAGTGTACTTCCCCAAGTATTCTAATCGAGGAGAGGCCCTGTTGCACACTTTAGATGTGCATAGGTGTCTCCGATACTACCTGACCAGAACCAAACACCAATGAAAATTGGACCAGCTTTTTGTCTCCTTTGCCCACAGGATGATGGGAATTAATGTTTCCAAGCAGTCGCTGTCCAGGTGGCTCATTCACTGTATCACGTTCTGTTACCAGAAGCGCAACAAACCTTTACCGGGCACAGTTAAGGGTCATTCCACAAGGGGGGTGGCTACCTCCTTTGCGGCCCTACAGAATGTGTCTACCTCGGCCATCTGTGCTGCAGCTACTTGGAGCTCCGTGCACACTTTCATCAGGCATTATAGCCTGGATATTGCATCAAGGCGAAGAGCAGGTTTTGGTCTAGCAGTCCTTCAAGGATTTCTGTCCTAGGTTCAGGTTCTGTTAAGGATTTCTACCTTCCCTCCTCCCAATGGTGTGGGATTTCCATTATTGCTTGGGAATCAGTCCTAATGGTGTAACCTGCTGCAAGAGCGGTTTCTCGAAGTAAGATAGTACAGTACAGTTACGTAAGAACTTACCGTAACAGTAGATCTCGAGAACAGCTCTTGCAGCAGGTACTTTCCCTCCCACCATCCCTGCTGGAGGTAGATTCTAATTCCAACATCCTTCTCCTAAGATCAGGTGATCTCAGCATCTCTCTGATTGCCATTTGATGGCGGATCCTCAGTCTCCTCTTCTGATGTCATCCAGCAGCCCTGAGTCTACGGCAGGAGGACTGGGTATTCTGGGGGACTGCCTCCTTATGTACTGTGCCTTACGTTGGGGGTGGGACTGATGTCGGAGGTGGTCCCCGCTGAATACTGCTAGCTAGAATATTTCCGTGGGGTCCTGGTGCCTGACGGCTTCAGTCCTAATGGTGTAACCTGCTGCAAGAGCTGTTCTCAAAGATATACTGTTACGGTAAGTTCTTACGTAACTGTACTTTCTCCAAAATGGTTAGGGAGGAAGTGAGGGCTAAAAAGAGGGCCTTTATAAGGTACAGAGAAAAAGAGGGGGATGAAGAATGAGACAAGGACCAAGAGAGAGACCAAGAGGGTAGACAGGATCGCAAAGGCAGACACAGAGCTGCGTATTGCAGAGTGGGTCAAGGGATGGGGAAAAACTGTTTACCAACACTTCTTCGACAACTTTACTGCGACTGAGACTACAGCGACTACAGACCAGGTAGCTGTAGTGTCGGCACAGGACCCTGGCACTGCTTTTCTGGGGGTATTGCACCCCTTCCCCAAAGCAACTCTGTCTCGAAGTTGATTATTTAAGTAGTGGGGGTGGGGCACAGACCCCCACAGAAAACAAAGTTTATTATGACTCCCTTTATGCCAACTGCAAATGCAGTCGACATAAAGGAGTCGCTGTAACGTTAGTCGACATCGAAATTGTCGACCGACTGTCATAGATCCGGAAAAACAGTTCTTCATATATATGTATATATATGTATGTATGTACGTATGTAAATAAAAGAGAGAAAAAAGAAAGACTGGCGGGAGAATTGTCAGGCTAATGGGGGACAGGCAGAAAACAGCAGTGCTAAACGACTACTTCTTATTCACTAGGGAGGATAATGGGCTCCTGCTGGAGAGCAGCATAAAGGCAGCTGATAGAGGAGTTCAGAAAATCAAACTGTAGAAATTTACTGGCAAGAGTCGAAAAGGGGCTAGCAGCTCTAAAGGTAAACAAGGCCCTGAGGCCAGATGGGATACATCCGAGGGTACTAAGGTATCTAGCATCGGTGTTTGCAAAACCCCTGGCAGGGCTGTACAGTAGTTGTATGCAGCAAGGGTCAGTTTCCAGGGACTAGGAGGATGTCGGATGTGGTTCCACTGCACAAGGAGCAGACGAGAAACTGTAGACCCATCAGTCTTGCCTCTGTGGTAGGGAGCTGATGGTGAAGCTAGTCAAAGAAGGTCTAGTGGAATACCTGGAGAAAAACAGACTTCAGGATAGTAAGCAGCATGGATTCATGGCAGGGGAGGTCTTGTCAGACCAACGTGATAGTATTCATTGACTGGGTAACCAAGGTAGTTGGTAACAGCTATGCTGTATATTTACTCGTCTTCAGCAAGACATTCGCCTCTGTGCCACATTGAAGGCTGCTGAGGAAGATGGGGGACCTAGGAGCAGCTAAAGAAATAGTAAGGTGGGTAGGGAGTTGGTTGGAGGGGAGGCAGCAGAGAGCTGTGGTGAATGGGGTCAGATAAGAGGAAAAAGAGGTCACTAGTGGAGTACCACAGGGATCTGCTCTGGAACCAGGCTTCTTCAATATGCTCACCAGTGACATGGAACAGAGTATCCAGGGCAGGTTGTGTATATTCCCAGATGACACAAAACTCTAGAGTTGGCAATGTGGAGGGGATAAGGGAGTTGCAGAAAAACCTGCAAAGTCTGGAAAATTGGTCCAAATTCTGGCAGCTGAAATTCAATGCAGAAAGTGCAAAGTTATGCACTTAGGAAGCAAAAGCCCCAGAACATGGTATCACATGGGGTAGGGGGGTTCAGCTGGACACAGCATCAGAGGAAGGGGACCTAGAGATTATCATTAGTGACTCCCTTAAATCAGCAAATATAACAAGGCCTTAAGGGAGGTTAGCAGGATGCCGGGGTGCATCGGGAGAAGGTTCAACAGTAGACGGTAGAGTGACTTTTACCACTGTATAGGTCATTGGTAAGGCCACTCCTGAAGAACTGTGCTCAGTTCTGGAGTCTCCACCTAGAAAAGGACAGGAATAGGCTACAGAAGGTACAACAAAGGATGTCAAGATGATTCAGGCCCAGGAGGGCAGGTCCTATGAGGATCAACTAAAGGCACGGAACATGCATCCGCCTGAAACCAGAAGAGAAAGGAGGAATATGATACAGACCTTCAAGTTCCTAAAAGGAAGTGAAGTGGACTGCGAGTAGCTATTTACCAGGGACAGAAACGATAGAACAAGGGTTCATCAGTGGAGGTTAACTGGAGGGGGGGCGTCTAAAAGGATGTGAGCAAGTGTTATTTTACAGAAAGAGTGGTTTATCCATAGAGTGGACTGTTGGCAGATGCGGTGGGTGCCAAAATCATTAATGGCTTCTGACACAGTTGGGATAGAGTCAAGGGGGTACTAGCTACTCAGAATTCAGAAGTTTCACGTCAGTATGATCTGATCCCACCCTAGATTTAATTTTGAATTTGGAAACAGAATTTCGAATGGTTGTTCGAACAGAGGGTGCCTCTAGTACGGAAATTGCTGTAGTAAAGGCAGGTACAGTATACAGACTGCTAGGTCATTGGAAGCTTCACTGAACACATTGGCTATATGTTTATCACCACCGACAGCTGACCAATCTTTACTAATAGTGCAGGGATGGGATTTCTTAGCAGGAGACCATTTATGTGGTCCCAAAGTTGTTTGGTAGAGGTCTGAAGGTTCTATTGCCGTGATTTGTAAAAAATCTATATAGTTTTGCAATTCTTTATACATCTGCAGGTATTTTTATTGACCATATTCTTTGTACAGTTTCCAGGTTCTATCCCTCTCACTTAAGTCATATTTGTGACAGCAGGAATGAACCAGTCTTGCGCGCTACCCTTTTAGCAATTTGCTTAAAAGGGGCAACAGGGTCACATACCCTGTTGAACTAAGAGGGGACCATGAGCTATCTTATGCTTTAGTGTTATTTGTTACTACTTTTTGGGTAGGTAGCCTAGCTCTTCTTCTCCGGTAGAAAAAAACAATACAAAGGCAGTTGGGTCTGGCGCCACATTATGTCCTGCTGGTGTGCAGCTCATGCCATGCATTGATGCTGGGCACCAGCACCACCGGCACCAAACATTCCGATTCCTGTGAGGTCTGGTTCTCTTTGGCTCCAAGACCAAATATTGGTGCTCAGTGGAAAAGATATTCGTGAAGATCTGCGTAAGTAACTTTTCTTTACACTGGCTGTTACTCTGGTGGCAGAATGAACACCTTCGTTAACAGGGAAGTCTTCGTCAGTAGCTTCCTGACCAATATTGCAGAAGAGCTGGAAGGGAAGGGAAGGTATAACTCTTTGCAGATGTAATAGGTAGATACTCTGGAGGGGGTGGAGAGAATGAGTAAAGACCTGAGAAAACTAGGAATGGCCAAGGGTACGGCAGCTGGGTTTCAGTGCAGAAGAGTACAAAATCATGCACCTAGGGCACAGAAACCCGGAGCGATGTATAAAATGGGTGGGAAGGTACTGACGGCCAAAAAGCAGGAAAAAGATCTTGGGCTAATCATATCTGATTACCTCAGGGTGGTGGGCAGTGCGACAAGGCAGTAGGCAGGGCCAGTGGGATGGTGCTGTGCACAGGGAGGGTTATCCCCAGCAGGAGAGAGCTGGTGTTGTCACTGTATTGATCAGTGGTTAGACCCTGCCTCTGGAAGGACATAGACAGGGTAGAGGTTGTCCTGAAGAAAAGGTACATCAGGACAAGAGAGAATGCAGTGAAGCTGGGGGATGTTAGGAGACATATTTTTTATTTTATTTATTTAGTTTTTGTTGACCGGGTAAGTGCACGAGACAAATCCTGCCTATTTTCAGGCACGACCTGGGGGAGGGGGATACAGATGAATGCCAACTGACCTTGAACCAGATTAAGCTGTTGGTGATATTTTTAGTGATATGAGGGAAATTTGGCCAGGACACCAGGGAAATTCCCCTACTCTTTTTTCGATAAGTGCCGTGGGATCTTTAAAACCACCTGAACTACGACCAATTCAGGCAGATGGGACCTCGGTTTAACGTCTCATCCGAAAGACGGCACCTCACAAGTCCAACACCCCCTCTCATGCTGCACTACAGTATCAGTACTGGGATATTAACCCAAGTGCCACATGTGGGAATGAGGAAGTACTTCTTCACTGAAAGAATGGTAGACACCTGGAACAATTTACCAGCAGAGGTAGTGGGAGCAAAAACTGGTGGGCTTCACATATGCATGGCATAAGCACAAAGGAATGTTAGTAGAAAAACAGGGGGTGGGTAACTGGGGATCAAGTAGGGTCTATGGTGAGAGTATAGGCAGGGACAAACTGGGCAGACTAGGGGGCCAAGTGATCCATATCTGCTAACAAATTCTATCTTTCTAGGGATTTTGGTGCAGAGCCTGCCTGCCAGATAATCACTGATCCTGCAGTTTTACTGCCCAACAAGCCTCACTCCAGCCCTCCACATAGCCCAACAGAGGTGCAACATCCTGTTTATGGTATGGTCCTGTTCTAGTCCTGAAGCAAAAAGGCTTTTCCAATTCCATACAGGAAGTTTTTGACTAAAGTCTGGGATTCCCACCAGGAGTAAACGTACAGGCCTTTGTTAGAACCACTGCACTCACAACCTGGGATTAGAACCAGAATCTTCTGTCTCATAGATCGTTTCTCTCACAGACAGTTATAGGCACCACATAGCTTGGGAACTGAGACTTGAACCAGGATCTCGTGGCTCACAATCCTTTGTGATAAGAGGATGTTCCGTCTCACTCTTTTGTTCTAACCATTTCACACTACCACCCTGGAGGAGTGGTATGAAACAGGATTTCCCATTTGCTCTTATTAGTAGATAAATCTGCTTTAGGAGCTGGAATTCAGGCCATTTCCTTTCTCTCAGTCCTTTGTCCTAACCATAAGACCACACTGCTTGGCGGAGGGAATAAAAAATAATCTCCTAAGCTAACACTGCTTTGTTGGAACTAGTTGACTCCACTGGCGTTGAGCTGAGATTTGAACCATGATCTTTTAGTTTGCAGTGCCTTGGGCTAACCATTAGATTACACTGCTGCTTATAGTAATTTGGGGCATTGCAAAACTGTAACTGTCCCTGGGAAATGTGCTGAGATCTTTAATTACTGCAGCAGCACTCCAGGGTGCTGTTAGAATACTCAAAATCAAATCTAAACCCCTCTGAGCTCAAGGGCCAGGAAGTTTTTGTTGTGGTCTAAACCCGGCGAGCACTACACTATCTAAATAACTGTTTGCTATTCACTGTTTGGTATGTAACAAAAAACTTCTGTAACCTCCTGTCTATCATATTGCATCTGTGTTGCTGTCTGTGTGTGAATCCACTGGAACTGACGTGGAGCCTTTGGAAACGAGTCCTTGACTCAAAGGGTTGTAATTCCGATATGTATAATAAATAAATAATGTTCTGATTCCTTCCTTTTGATTTCCAGCGCCCCAGTCCTATCCAGGTGTATTCCCCTCCTTTCATCCTGGCGCCTATCAAGGACAAGCAGACGGAGCTTGGGGAAACCTTTGGGGAAGCCAGCCAGAAGTGTAATGTACTTTTCGTTGGTTACTGCTTGTCTCATGACCAGCGTTGGCTCCTCGCCTCCTGCACAGACCTCCACGGCGAACTCCTGGAAACCTGTACTGTCAACATCGATGTTCCCAACAGGTAGAAATATCTTGTTTCCATTTATGTACCATGCAGGGACAGTAGTAATTTTTAATTATAACAAAAAAAGTATCAATTACAAAACAGAGATCTTTAATATATTTTTGTAGAGAAATAAAAGTGGTATAATTTATAAGGAAAATATGTTACTGTGCCTAAGTTTTTGTTTTTTGCAGTTAGTCTCTTTATTTCTCCTGCTGACAGTCCTGTCCCCTTCTATGTCAGCCAGACCAGCCTTGTCAACTGACTTCTCAGGGGCTTAGGTTGACTCTGTCTTCCCCACAGCTTACCCCAGTGGCCAGGGTGTCGGGACTCCCCTTAACACCCTCCACAGAACGGATCCAAATCTGGAGGAGGGCCTTGTCACTGATGTGGGGCCTGTGGGGGTCTGATATGTCATCCTGTAGGACCAGGGATTTCACCCTGCTATTCCAAGTGGAATGCTTATATACAGTGTGCGTAAGCTCATGCACAGCTTATGGAGCATGTGACAGCCAGCGTCCCTCCTATCTGAAGATGCTCCACAGCACTGCCACCCAGGTGGCAGTAAAGCAGTGGAGCCAGCTGCCATCCCTCTCCAGAGGAGGAGAGCATCTGCTGGAAAGCTCGATCCTGCTCCCCTGTCCAGCCCCCACACACACACATGACTCAGCATGTTTCTGAAATGAAACTTGTTTTTTTCTTTGCCATTTTACTTTGTATATGCTTGAATGACACCAAGCAGAATGTTTTACAGCAGCACTTGACCTGTCAGTTTGGAGCAGTTTTGATTGTGTGTTTATTTTCACCCCCTAAGCAGGTTATGGAGGAGTAAAGTGTCTGCTCGTAAGATGGGTCTGCAGAAGCTGTGGGAGTGGTGCATAGGAATCATTCAGATGACATCACTGCCATGGAGAGTGGTCATTGGGCGTCTCGGGCGTCTTGGCCATGGCGAGCTGAAAGGTTTGTATACTGTACTGATGTTGAACATTTGAGAAGACAGTATCAAGTTTGTTATTTAAAACAGAGCTATAGTTCATAAGTTCAGCTCTTGCAGGGCTCAGGTGTGAAGACTAGTCCATAAGACCGAACAGAATATTGAAATAATCCGTGAGCTGGGAGGCTAAGAGTAGAACTGGGGGACCAACAAGACCTCTGCCGGCTGAGTTAAAGAAACAGCAGTGGCTTAGTTATAAACTACACAAATAATGCTCTTTATCCTTTTACTAAACTTCAACAGTATGTATTGCACTGTTCCCAAGGCACTTTATTACAGTTTCCAAATACTCACTGTACTTTGTAGTGTTGTACTGCCCCAGTGACTTTGTGCTTCCTTGTGTATCCTTCCCCAAGACACCTCTAGAAACAAGCTATTAACAGCTCAGTAGACCTGTCCAGTGAAACCCTTTCAGTAAAGAAAATTAATAAATCGAGACACTCCTCCCCATAAGTAACCCTCCAATTAGCAGTTTCAGGCTAGGAAGAAATTTAAATATTTTCTTTCATCTTTTAAATTGTGCCATAACTTGCTTTTTTTCTCATCCTTTGTGCTCCTAAGCCATGGTGGGGCTGGCTTCCCCACCCCATAGTCCCTCAGCTACTTTACGGTTCGGTGCCCCACGACCCCCCATAGTAGTGTGAGGAGGGGGAGGGCCATGCTCCCTCCCCCCAAGGTCCACATCCACTCATTGCTTCAGGCTCCGATGACGTGGAGGTGTGGTGGGCGGGCTTCATTCATCCCTGCCATGCCTTCCATTTTCCACCTTACTTTCCTCCCCAGCCTGAAGTCATGGCATGCGGTGACCGCATGTGCATGGAGCTGTACATGTGCTCCCGACCCACTTCCCATCCACGCGTCCGGCTTTACGTCAGCCTCCTAACACCTTTGCTCTGGCACCCGGCCTCCACCAGGTGTCAGCTGAGACTGAGACAACCTACCACCCCTACCTGGGATGGGAGCTCTACCTGGCAGCTCGCTCGATCCTGCTCCTACCCTCACTGACCCCCGGCAGCCCACGTTTGTTGCCAAGCTCGGGTCATAGGCATGGCTTAAGGTAGGGTGCTTGTCAGTGCTTCAGCCCTCAGCACCACCGGGCCGGCCCTGTAACTTCCTTACAAAGGCTACTTGCCATCATCTTGTAGGTGCCACATGCACATCCCTAGCGTACTCATTGATAATGTGCCCTACCGACAGCGGGTAAGCTTTTAGGGCACGTTAGCATGGATCGAGCCAAGGATATATGCAGCTGCCTGCAAGATAGCAACAGGCAGTCTTTGCAAAGCAAGCTACGGCACATCATTGAAAACATAAAACTAAAGTTTTTCAGATACTTTAAAAGCTTTCTTCTGGCCTAAAACTGTTAATCATGGGGTTAGTTATTAGCAGGAGAGACATTATTATTTGTGTAGTTTTTCTTTAAAGGACAACCAAATCGGCTTTCTTTTGGGATCACTAAATTAAAAATAAATCATGATGAGCTGGGGGGCACTTTAAAGATGGTTTCTTACCTCTGTAATTGAGGTTTAACCCATTTTAGTCAGCTTTTAATTTGGTAAACAAAGATCCCCGTATTTCAAAGTCAGCACCGCCATCCTGCCACCAATGTATTAATCGGCCCCTAACACATGCAGCAGACTCTGCTACATGTGTTAGGGGCCGATTAACATGTTGCTGGGCTTTAGAAGTTTTACAGTAGCCGCTCAAATGGGCTAGCGCACAGGGCTTCTATTAGTCTGCAATAACTGTGTCGCTCCGATGATATCATCACATCTCACGTCGGCGCCATCTTATGGCAGGATCGCAGCACCGACTTTGAAATTCAGGATCTTTGTTTACAAAACTAAAAAGCTGATGAAAATGGGTTAAATTTCAATTACAGAGGTAAGTAGCACCATCTTTTAAAATGCGCCCCCCCCAACTCTAGCTCATCATGATTTCTATTTTTTAACTTAGCAATCCCAAAAGAAAGCCAGTTTAGTTGTCCATTAATGGAAGATAGTACAGTCCATGTCAGTACCTCAGACAGCCACTAGAGAGGGTTGTTACTTTGTACAGGACTCATTCTGTATTTACCCTTTCACTGGTACAGAAGGTCATACGTCTACTTTAATCACGTCTTTGCATTTTGGTGACTGTGCTAAATAAGAAGACACATTTTAACTGCAGCTTATGTTTCTTATGGAGCAGTTGATACTGTTTAGCTGACAAGAGCACTCCTCTGATCCCCTGGTATTAGTATAAATTGGTAACGGTTAACCCCCATTACATGCTGTCTCAAGATTACCCTCAAAGCATCAGTGCAACATAAGTGCCTTACTGTTGTTTTAAATAATATTTTTACTTTCCTAATGTTCCAGTTCACTTTAGACACGTTGTTACTGACTTCTGATGTCATTTATGTTTTTGGATGGAACACTTGACTTAGGCTGAGTATGACCCTTTTTTTCCTTCATATAGGATAGGTTTTTCTGCCTGGGCACACCACAGGTGGCTGCTCTGTCCTGTCCCTACCTCCCTTGCCTGGCAACTGACGTCCTGGCCTGCCAAGCCCTCATATCCCCCACGGATTTCCCCCTGTAGCGGGGCTGGGGAGTGGAGGGCCATCCTTCCCCCACATGGAGACCCAGCATCTGGATTCGCAGGGTCAGCAAGTCGGTGGCAGTGCAGAGCAAGACAGGCAGGCAGGACTTCATGGAGACTAGAACCGCTATTTTTCTGTTTTCTCACCCAGTTCCCCTGCCTTGGCACACATAAGTGCATGCCTGGGGAGGTGCAAACGCACCACATAACCACGGCTTCTCCCTTTCTTGCCACCCTAGCTGCCAACGCTACCTCTGGACCTCCACCCAGGGGCAGCCAAGGGCCGAGCCAGTAACCCACCCCTCCCTGGGACAGGAAGTCTGTCCTCTGGACACTCAGTCCTCTTCCCCCCCACAGCCAACCCCCAGCGACCCGAGCTCACTCCCGACCCTGGGTCGCTGCCGTGGTAATAGGTAAGGCACTGGCTACCTCAGTCCTCTAAGCCACTTGGCCAGCAGTTTGACCCTTTTAAACAACAGTGATTTTATTTGTTTGTTTGTCAAGTGGGTGGGTACACTGATCTCAGGAACCACCTTCAGGCTCAACCCAGACCTACAGTAGAGTGTTACAGTACAGTTAATGATACGAACATCAGATTCAACACAACACAGTTATACATTGGGTTATGAGTTGGGGTAAAAATGTAAACATTTGAGTTTAATAATAGCATTAGGGCATTCCAGGGGTTGGGTTACCTTTGTCATCTAACTGTAGGGGCAGAAGACAATTGACTATGCCTCGTGTCTCTTGGCCCTCCTAGGGTTAGATTAACAGGTCAACCCCTGATTATGCCTTAATGCTTTAACCAAAAAAAAAAAAAAACTTCATTGTAACAAACCAAATTATTGAGGGAACTGTTAGCCCCCCCCCCCAAGTTTTCATTTAAAAGGGTTGAAACCCATTCTGGAGGATTTATGTTGATGTGTCCCTTAGGACAGAGACAGAATGGAGTCAGTACAGAGGAAGGTAACCAAGATTACCCCAGGAACAGCAGGAAAGGATTTATAAGGGGAGGTTGAAGGACTTGCACATGTACACTCTGGAAAGGGGGGGGGGGCATAATGAAGACATGCAGATACTTCCACCAGGTAATCAAAGAGGATAGCGGGGAAATGGTCAGATTGAGCGGGAACATAAGCACCAGTGGTAACTCCATGAAGCTGGGGGTCATGAAAAAGGTAGTGGATGGAGTGGAATCAGCTGCTGAAAGAGGTAGTATCTGCAGAATCAGTGGGGGGATTCAAACATGGGTGGGGCAGATACATGGGCTTGGTAAGGACAGACTAAAACGGGGAAAGGGACAGGATGAGTGAAGAGTCACCAGGGCTTTCACATTCCACATTAGATAGGCAGGACAGGGCAGATATGACTGGCCAAGTGGCCTTTTTCTGCAGGCAACTTAAAAGTATTTTATTTTTGTTTTGTGCAAAAATCATTTGTCAGCAACGTGCGTTTTGTTGTAAGAACCCTGCCCTTCAGTCTTGGTGTCTTCCTATATCTCATGGGCCCTGTGCTGTGTGGACCGAATGGAAACTCATGTCAGTCAGTTGAGAGGATAAATGATGTGGAGAAAGGTGAACCTGGCAGGGAGCAGCACTGTTTTGTTGTTGAGTAACCATCTATTTAAAAACGTTAAACACATACTGTGTTTGGAGATAGTACAATTTGAACTGGAAGACGTTTTGCCCTTTTTTTTGTTTGTTAATAAAGCAAAAACAGTTCAGGTCAGCATTGTTCCCTTGCATCCTTTAATTACCGAGAGAACTCTTCCCTTTGATACTGTAAGTGGCACAACACTAAGACAATACAGTGCCCTTGAAAGCAGAAATACTAAATAAGCAGAAAGTCTTCATCATTTTTCTAGATTTGCACCTTCTGGTGGTTTCAAAATTCTGATTTGACTTTGGTGCTCTTTACTGTTTTTTGATCATCGTTTCACTTGACCATTAATAGATCTACAGTGTTGTGTGGAGCCAAAGGAAATATGGAAGTGACACCGAATCCTATTGTGTTTCGTCACCCTTTGTTTACATAGCTTGCTTCTGTGAGCACCCAGCAGACAGAATAAGGTGGTGTATGCTTGTTACCCAATGCCAGATTGGACCACGCCTTTCTGTAATATGGGGCCCCTGGGTAAGGGTGTGTGCAGAACATCACAAAACTAAATCTTACCAAGAAAACAGAACCAACTGGAAAGACAGAATGACAGATTTGTTGTGCTGGCCCAGTGGCGTGGAGGGCTGAGACATCGATGTCTTGCCTCCTGTCACGCCGGCAACCCATGCTAGCAGTGCGAGCGGGTTGCGGGGGCTGGCTGGGGAGGGAGAGGATCGAGTGTCCAGAGGACTGCTCTGCTGTCCCAGGGAGGGAGGGAACCGGCCCCTAGCAGAAGCCCAGCCTGCCATTGACATCATTGCATGCCTTACCTCTACACCGGGGAAGAAAACCAGGGGAAAAACATTGCTGCTGACCGGTAGATTGACACCGGTTTTTCGCAAACTCCGCACCTGGCCAGCTGAGCACCTCAGAGCTGCACAAGTCGAGTCCATTGAAGGCCAGTGGGCAAGTGGAGCATAAAAAAAAAAGAATTATGGATCTGTCAGTTGTAGGGCTGACTGATAAAAAGGACACCTTTATTAACTAGTACTCTTGGCTTTAAGTAGTTGTACAGCTGTAGTATGCTGCTTGTTATCCTACACCTGCTGTGTGCATTTATTATGCGATGGCTTCTGTATAATATATCATATACTCCTGTACATTTATGGGAGTATTTTGATGTACTGTCTGCACCTTCTGTAAACATGTCAAATATTTTGAATTACCTGGATATGAAAGACTATTTACAAAGCTGGACTGGACTGTACTTTTGTTTTGCAGACTGGAGTATTCTTCTCGGGGAATGTTCACTGCAGTCGATCAGTAAACAGCTGAAGGAGACCTGTAAATTATGTGGGATCTCGACGGCAGACTGTCCTTCCATTGTCAGTGCCTGTCTGGTTGCCATGGAGCCTCAGGGATCATTTGTGGTGATGCCAGGTATGGCATGAAACTGTGGAAACTGCAGTGTCCTCAGCGCAGGGCCTTAAACCATCCAAAACTGTGATCAGGCTAGAAGGGACCACTCTGCTGTGCAGCTGATTAGCCACAAATTGTGCCCCACTGGTTGTTACAACGCAGCATGCACCAAGGAAATGGACTCAAAGCTGAAGTCTGTCATTTAGTGATCATGATTGAAAAAAATGTAATGATCTTCCAAGAATCAATCTTTCCATTCAGCAGTGGCAAGTCTGTGCTGGAGGCGCTAAGACGCCACAGGAGCATATAGCTTTAAGATTTTTGGAGTGGGGGAGCCAACGTCTGGGATGGCGCTGCCCATAAGGCAGACGTATGATGTGGTGCTCGTGAACTGGCCAGTAACCGATGCTGGCTTTCTATCCCCCCCCCCCCAAATTCAGTTCTGTTTTTCCTGCTGTAGAGGCTACATCTCTGTAGGAACATTCTGCATAACTATGTCACAGTTCTGCTGACACTTTTTCCTTGACGCCTTACCTCAGTTTGATGCCACATTCAACGCCAAATCCCTTTCTTTCTTTTCTGCTATCCTCTAGTACAGCGCCGAAAGTTTTTTTTGCTGGTTTTTCTTATTTTCTGTATTCAGTTATGTCTGGTCCAGGGCCTAAAAAATCCAGTAAAGCAAAGGGAACGGATCTTCTCTCTGTGCGTCGGTGCCCCTTTGGAAAGCATACTGCCGTTTGCAACCGCCATTACTGTTGCTTCACCTGCCTGGGTCGAAACCACGACATGGATCATTGCAACACCTGCTTCTTGATAGACCTCCATACTCCAGAGCTTTAGGATATGAGGTTGGGGTGGGACCCCCAACCTTCAGATGCCGGCTTCACACCAGGGACTGCAATATCAGGTCCCCGGGCTCTTTCCCTGAGCCCCTTCCCGGTACTGTACATACCAAGAGGGAGCAGGCCTTGGCTAGTCCTCGTCTCGCCGAAACGGGATGTCTGTGGGGCAGCCTCCTCCGGGGTGGAGGTCTGCACACCCCTCCCAGTCCAGTGCCTCTCCGGGGGCATGGTGGACGCCTCTGGTGGCGGCGGCACAGCTATACACTGGTCCTTCACCAGCAGGTCCCTCAGCGGCACGGACTGGTGCTGCCGCTGCTCCTGGCACTGAGGCTGGTGATTGGGGCAGTGCCGTCTGTACAGCTGGGTCCCCTTCTGCTGCCGTTCGCGACGCCAGGAGAGTAAGGGTCCTTAGCATTGTACAGTTGGAGATCTCCCTGATCTTCTCCTCTGATCTGGAGGACGAGGATCTGGATGATCCCGACTGGCTTCCTGACTCCAGTAAGCCAGTGGACTCTTCTGAGCCTAGTGCTAGGGCTTCGTGTAGATGGAGCCTCGGAGTCTCCTTCCTGGTGCCAGCCGTGGTGCCATCTCCCCTGTGTCCCAGGGTACTGCTTGTGGCACAGAGGATTCTTCTGGTGCCGGTTCCAGCAATGGTAGAGAGGACAGCACCGGGTTAGGGTCTGGTGCCATCTATGGTGTTGGGTCGAGTACTGGTGTCGTTAACAACGTCCACTCTGACGCCACTGGTGAGTGGGCTGCTGGTGCTATCTGCGGTGCCAAGTACCTCTCTCTGGTTTCCATGACTGTCGTAGGCCTTTTTCGATGGGCAGAGCCATTTCAGGTGAGGCGGGGGTTGGGAGGTCTAGGTCGGCGCAAGAAGTTGTAGCGTCAACTTGGCCTTCTATTCCCCCATTAGGGTCTGCAGTAGGTAGGAAAGGGGCTGCCCTGTGGAACCTGTATGACTCCAACCTCCGAATTTGAAGGTTCCCCCCAAGGGGCACCACCCTCTATTGTTGGGTGTTCCACAGAGGGGGGGTTGCACAGCCCCCTTCCTTGGTAGGGGGGGGTACCCTGTCCACTCCTGAGGACCTGGCCTGGTCCACCACGACCCTCCTACTCTGCCTCCTCCACCCCCTCTCCCAGGTTTCTCAGGCCCTACTAGGCCCATGACTTGGGAACAGTTCAGGGCCACGGTGAGTGCTTTCCCCATCTGCCTGAGGGCAGTGGACAAGGCCATCTTTCGGCCTGCACCCCCAGCACTGTCTTATCCCCCCCCCCCAAGTCCAGCCCCCTTCATCCTCATCTTCCTCCACTGAGGAAGAGGACACTTCTGTCCAGTTCACCTCCAAAGCTGATTACACCAATTATTAGCACTTCCTTTCGGAGATGATGGAGGGAACTGCACATCTCCTACTTTGCTGGATGTAGTCCTGCTCGAACTACACTATCCTTCCTTGGGGAGTACAGTTCTGACACTACTGCCATACCTCCGTGCCCCCAGCCATTTACGGAGGCGTCACAGAATGTCTGGCTCCATCCCTCTGCCCCCTCTCAGCCCTAATGGACTTCCAGCACAGGTATTGCATACCCCGGGGGTCTCCAGGAGCTATGCCTCACCCCACATCTTGGGTCCAGCTACTGGGCACTCCTTCTGGGCATCATTACCCACAGTACGACTGTCCCCCTGAGTTAGACTTGGCCAAGTCTGATCGCTGGGGTAGAAGTGTTTTCTCAACGGTGTGCACTCTGTTGTGTATTGCTGTTCACCAGGTTCTTCAGGATAATTGTGGTAGGCACCTTTGTGAGATGCTGGGACAGCCCCTAGCATCCATGCCTGACTGTGAGGCAGCCAGGCAGGCCATCTGCCTTTCCACACAGGGTCTGGTGCTGGCGAGACATCAATCGAGGGCGTCCTATGACACCAACAAAGTAACTTCCAGATTAGTGGGAACTTTGGTCTGCATCAGGCGGACGGCGTGGCTTCACCTGTCTAGGATGTTGCCCTTGACTCAGCTTTGGGTGATTACCTTACAATTCCAAGTGGCCCGTTTCTTTTCACGCAGGGTCAGGCGTGAGCTTCAGAAGTGCTATCCTGCTCCAGTCCATGGGAGCCACCGCATACCCCTGACCAGTCTCTGGCCTCGCCAGATCCGTGAAGAGCCCCTACCTCTCTTGTGTCCCCACACAGGAGGCTGAGGGAACAACCATTTCCTTCAGGGTTTGCCATCACCACCGTACAGTGGTGACTTGGCACTCTGACCTACCAGTGATGAAGGGTGAAGATTGATTCTTAGAAGATATGAAAATTAACGTACTCACCATAATTCTTGATCTTCCAGAATATCTTCACCATTCATCACTGCTACCAACCCCCTGTCCCCCGCTACAGCCAGGCATCTGAGCAGTGTCACCCTTCTTTTGCCTTCCCCCCTATTTTGCAAAAAAAAAGGGGGGGGGGTACACTTCTGAGGAGCAGACTCCTGAGGGAACTTGTTCCATTTTCTTGACTTAGTGGCCACCTCCAAAAAAAAAATATATATTTTGTTGTTCTGCCTCTTGTTTAGCCATTAGCTTTTGTAAAAGGAAGGCAGCTCTGCCTTGGGCAACTTGCCCTTTCTTCTTTAGCACCATTGGTGCCTCTGTGTATAAATTAATAAATGAACAAACAAACATAAAAAATAAAGGAAGTTTATAGTTCTGGATATACGGATAGTTACAGGTCACTGGTGAGGCCACATCTAGAGTATGGAGTTCAGTGCCGGTGCCCACACCTCAAAAAGGACATTAAACTGCTGGAGAAGGTCCAGAGGAGGGCTACAAAAGATGATAGTGGGTCAGCAGAGTAAGGCATACGAGAAGAGGTTGAGGGCACTAAACACGTTCTCCCTGGAGGACGGGAGAGAAGGGGGGGGGCATGATTGGGACCTTCAGATACTTGAAAGGGATAAATAAGGTGGATAAAGAGGGTCTCTTTAAGCTGAATGGCAACCATAACATGAGGGGGCACAGTCTTAAGCAGAAGGGGGAGGGTTAGGAGGGAGGTCAGGAAGCATTTTTTCACAGAGCGGGTGGTGGACACTTGGAATGCGCAGCCAGAAGAAGTGGTCTCATTGAAGACAGTGGGCAGCTTCAAAAGAGGCTGGGATAGGCATGGGGGAAGGTAAGGATCATAGGTAGGGAGGATGGGAGGAGTTGGGGGGGAGGACAGTAGCTCAAGCTGTGGACCCTGCAATACGAGCAGACTAGATAGACCAAATGGCCTTCTTCTGCTGGCTTCTTCGTATGTTCATATGTTCATGCCTGTATTAGAGGATCTCTTCCGATTAGTTGCTCTTTTCCAAAAAATTAAAAAAAGAACATTGTTTTTCTGTTCCTGAGAGACAACATATGAAAAAGCCAGCAGATGAAGACCATTTGGTCTATTGAGTCTGCTCGGTAAGTGATGCAGAGTTCCATGGCTAACACGTTTTATCCTTTCCTTCCCTGCAACCCCCCCCGGCATGGTCCCACGCGTTCCCTTTGTGCATCAGCTGCTACAATACACTCTGACATTGAAAGAAAATCCCACTGTATTCAGGGATCTTACTTCGAGAGAGGTTCTTGCAGTAGGTAATTACATAGAGGACTGATGCCGGCTGGCGTCAGGACCCAATGGAAACATTTCTAGCTAGCAGTCTCTGGCGGGGGACCACCCCCACGTCAGGTGACCGATGTCATGCAGCGTCAGTATAAAGGGGCGGTCCACCACGCCTGCCCCCCCAGTTCTTTCCCGCCGTTAGCTCGTGTCAGCGCCTCGCGGTAAAGTTCAGCGCTCATCAGCTCTCTTGTCGGTAGTTTTTACCGTCTTTTTTTCGATTCTTCGACTAAATCGTCAGGCATTCTTCGTGTATGTTGTCCTCACACCTTCCGAGCACAAAAATAAGTTTGACTCGTGCGGCGCCCAACTCCCGCACAAGGACAGCCATTCCCAGTGCCTCTTCTGTCTAGGCCCGGATCATCAGGTGGAGAAGTGCCAGCACTGCCTTAAATTCAACGCCGCCACCCGCAGACGGAGGCAGCAGTCCCTGGAGGCCCACATACTAAAGAAGAAAATGTCCTCCATGGAGAAGGAGTTAAAAAAGCTCCGGCAGTCATCCACTTCCTCCGAAGGCCATCATAAGAAGAAAGACAAGGATAAGCACCGGGATAAGGGCTCCTCATCCACTGCATCTTCTTCGGGAGTCGGTGTACTACAGGTAACGTCCCCTCCAGGGGAACACTCCGCCACGGCCGCCTTGGAGGCGGCCCACCCATCTGGCTCGCGTTCGTGCCCTTCGGGCACCTCTGGGCTCTTGGAGGCCTCCGCTCCTAGTAAAGCCGCCACCGTGTGGCCCACTGGTTCGAGCGGCTCCGGTAAGCTGGACGTCAGCTCCTCTGACGCCCGCAAGGAGATGGTCGATAAGTCGCCCGACCCTTCGGGGCAGTGGCATGGCCCTCTTCCACCCGACCAGGCCGCTCCTTCTTCACGACCTGCCTCGGGCAATGAGTCCGATAAGTCAGACATCGGCTCCTCTGGCGTCCGCCCGGACTCCGCTGATAAGTCGGACGTCGGCCTGCCCGACGCCTGCACGGTGGCTGAGTCAACGCCGGACCCTCTCACGTCTGCCGTTCCCGGCTCCCTGCAGCCTTTGCTGCCCTCCGTGGACCCTGAGTCTCCGCAGCCTGACCCCAGGGATTTTTCCCCCTCCATCCCCAGGCGATGCCGAGGTTCCTGCTGCACCCCTGTCAGGCCGTCCGCCCGCTAGGCCGACTGACCTGACGTTGGTTCCCTGGACGCTGGGCGACATCCCGCTCCCGGATGCCGCTCCAACGCTAGGCCTTCTGCTCCAGGCCTGCCCGTGGGCCCTCCGGCCGGGCCATCTCCAGCAGACCCCCCCGGTTCCCGGGTATCCGACGCCATCTTACCCGGCTCTGCAGTATCCGATGCCGCAGTAAATGATGCTGGCCTATCCGATGCCATAGTACCCGGTGCCTCAATACCCAACGCCGGGTTTCCCACCGTCGGGTTATGGATACACGCCTTACGGGTATAATCAATACCCTTATCCCCCTCCTCCGCCCCCTCAGCCGCCGGTGGACTTGAAGGAGACTCTGGCCCCCTGGTGGTCTGAGGGCAAGGCTCAGCTCACCAGAGAGGTGGAGAGTTGTCTCACGACGATGCTGCCTATTCCTGCTCCTGTACGTCCGCGACGACAGACTCCCTCCCCACCTCCGGACACCAGGGACGAGCCCTCTGGTTTCAGGGCAGGGCAGGATACGCTTCCCTGAGGCCCTTCCAAGGGGTCCGTTCCTCCCCCACGCCGGGAGAGGGAGTCTTCCTCTTCATCTTCTTCCTCCTCGGACGGCGAGCTACGCTCTCCATCTAAGCCCAGGCCTAGGACTCCTCTGAAGTCTCTCTTCCGGAAGATCCTTCCTTTACGGAGTTGCTGTGCAAAATCCAGGAAGTTCACAAGTGGCATTCCTTGGAGCCTGATCCACAGCGTAAGAAACTTGCTGAGCATCTGGTCCTGCCCGAGACAGCTTCTACCTTGGTGCCACCCTGGATTGAGCCTCATGCCGATCTTGTTTCCACTATTTGGAAGCAACCATTGGCTTTAGCCCCGCTTCCTCGGAAGTCGAACAGACTATATCAGGCTCCCGGGGGTGTTGACTTTCTAGATTCTCACCCTCGAGCTGATTCGGTTGTGATTAGCGCTGCTCATGGCTGGACAGCTAACCTGAAACATCTGAGCTCGTCTCAACTTGACAAAGAATCCCGTCTTCTGGACCAGTATGGGAAGAAGATCTTTGCTTCTTCCACTCTGGGAATTAGGGCCCTAAATTATGTCTGTCACATGAAGGATTACCAGAAGGTGATTCTTAGTGAGGTGGAATCCAAATTGGACTCCCTTCCTGACTCTCAAGTCAAACAGGAAGTGGCTGACCTCGTCCGCTCTGCACATTCAGCCAGTCGGCACATGCTTCGTGCTATATACGATGCAGTGGACACTGCTGGTAGGAGCTCCACTTTCGCCGTAGGCTTACGGCGTCATGTCTGGCTCCGTGTGTCAGGGTTGGTCCTGGAAGTGCAGTCCGCTATTCAGAAAGCGCCCTTCCTGGGTTTGGTGCTGTTTGGTGGTGATGTCAAGGACATGACTCAATCGGGACACTGAATTTATGACACACCATAGAAAACTTTAATACTGTATGTTACTTTTTACAGTCTTCTTTCTGGGGACCCCCTCACCTTTTGCACCCTGTGTATCTCGGGTCATTTTACTCTGTGTTCCTGTCTGGATACTTTCCAGTTACCACTTAAAGGCATCCATCCATTCAGCTTGTCTTATGAATATCTAAGCACTTCCTGCTAACCATCACGTCACAGCCACTGCCCACCCATCCTCCCTTCCTGTTAAATTCTTTTCAACTGGGACTGGCCCAGTGGCATGGAGGGCCGAGGCGCTGGTGCCTTACTTCCTGCCACACTGACGACCCAGGTTTGGGAATGGATGCGGGGTCAGCCGGGGGAGGGAGGATTGAGCGTCCCATTGGGGATGGCTGGGGATGGCTCTCCTCCCTTGGGGAGAGGGTAATGTGACCCGCCGCTCATCTGCCACCTGGTGGTGTCCAAGTGGTAACACAGCTTGGACGCACTGAACTAACCAATCTCGGGTGTTTGAAGACGTCTCCACAGAGATCGGAGCTCGCTGCTACTGCATTGCGCATTGTATGGTTGCCAGGGGAAACTAAAAACTGGGAAAAAGCCTATGTACCCCTAAGGGACTCTTGGGTCCTGTTCTGTGTGGATCCCTGCTGGCGAGATGACGAGGGGGAGTGGTAGACTGGACTGGGGGACCCTCGATGCTGCCCGATGGCAGGAGTAGGTGGCGGCGGGAGGGCAAAAAGTGCTATAGAAAAAAAAATGTTCTCAACTATTCTACCATAATTATTTTTTTAAACATTGCATCACAGAGTATGTAAATGGTGCTTATTTTGCTCAGTTTGCTATCCACCTGAAGAAGGGACATGTGAGGCCACAAAAGTCTGTGTACAATACCATCTTTGTACAAGACATGTTCGTCCAATAAAAGGTAGCAAATCTTCCAGTGACTCCTGTTTTCCAAGGACAAAACATGGCTAAAATCTCTTTACTAAGTGTGATATGTACAAAGACAGGTACACAGTTTCATCAGTCTTCTGAATGCGTAGCTTTACAAGTCTGCTAGAGGTTACGGACCATTAAGGACAAGTAAGGCAATCATATGAGCACTGGATGACCTGGAAGGCATGGCCTGCCAGTGCTTCAGTCCCCAGCCATAAACTAGACCCCCCAAAGAAAAACTGCATTTTGTATGCCATTAGTGCTTTAGGTGAATAACTGGAGTGCTTGCCTCCAGGACTTGGGGTTCCCAGGTTTTATTTCCAGTGAGGGTAGGAAATAAGTTTGCCCCAGCAGAATGGACTAATATAACAGAAACAACCTTTCCACCTCATCCAATCCCTTCTGACTGCATTCGAGCTAAACAGATGATCTTACTTAGAGGAGAAGCTCTTGTAGCAGGTTTCACATTGAGGACTGGCGGCGTTTCAGGCAACTTTTTCTCTAGTAATACCGACGTGGAAATGCCCCCCGCCGACGTCGGCTCCACCCCTGACATCACTCTGTATAAGGGAGGAGTTCCCCACGTGCTCCACTTCTTTCCCGCCTCACGGTCAGGGTTAGTTCACTCGTTTCGCCGTGGTACTGATCGCTCTTTCTCCACCTAGAATTTTGTCCTTTTTTCGATTTTTCTGAATCTACGTCATCGCATCTTAATAAGTACGCTTGTGGGCAACAGATACCTGCCAAAGATGGACATTCAGCGTGCTTGTACTGCCTGTGACCCGACCACAACACCGACACCTGCCCTCATTGTCAGGCCTTTAACTCGCGGACGTGAATCAGGCGCCAAAAGTCTCTCGCAGCCTTCCTCGCCGAGACGAAACTAGCCGCCATGGAACGGGCTTCCTTCTTGGGAGAATCTGATCTTCAACCTGCCCACAAGCATCATAAGCACCGGGAGCAAGACAGGGGAAGGTCACACTCTAAGCACAGGTCTTTGGGATCGAAGTCCAGGTTGTTGGGGCATGATTCCCGCTTCACAGCCCTAAAGCCTTCTTCTGCCTTCACCAGGCCTGCTTCTCTTCAGCTGAATAAAGTTACTCAGCCCGCCGAGAAATCGAAGGGCGCAGGTAAGAACTCCTCCCGCTTGGCCTCCTCTTCAAAGGCTGACTGCCGGGAGTCGAGCAAGGCCTCCGGGTCTTCGGCTGGCAGGGCTTCATCCTTGCCGCCCAAATCTCAGGACTCCGACCGATGCTAGCCTCCTGCTTCTGACCGGCGTTTGGCTGAGAAGTCCTCCAGCCACAAGGCCAACCGTCCTAAGGCTCATGCCGCTGAAGGACGTCTATCGGTCCATAAAAAGAAGCGAACGCCGGACCCTCATCCACCCGTGACTCCCTCAGCCCCGGTCCTGGTGCAGGTTCTTCCGTCGCTGGTCATGGTTCGCCCAACGCCAGTCCTTTTCGCCCACACCCAACATCAGCTCTGACACCCCCTCTCCACGGTCGCTGGTCCGACTGACGCTGGACCCTAACGACGGTGGTGCTGATGCTGCCCCAACGTCCGACGCCAGTCAGCAAAGGTACGGACCCGACGCCTGTACGGGCTCGGGTGCTCCTCCACCTACGACTGACTCTCCCAAACTACACCTGTCTCAGGTGAAGGAGCTTTTCACCCACTGGTGGGATATGGTAAAGAAAGATCTGCCAGCGGGTGGACCTCTACCCACTCCGGTACCGGTTCCAGATCTAGTCGAACCGGATGGTGGGGGGGAAGAGGTGCCCCCTCCGAAGAAACACACCAAGAAGTCCAGGAGGGACTGGTCTAGTAGCTCCTCTCACTCCCCCACTCCTCCTCTGGACAAGAGGCACAAAAGGAAGAGGCACAGCCCATACCTCTCTTCCTCTCCGGACTCCTACGTAGACTCAGATTCTTCCTCCGACGCCTACTCAGAGCCAGACCTAGGGGACACAGAGGGTCTACCTAAGACCCCCCCAGATGACCCCAGCTTCATGGAGGTGATGAGGCACATCCAGGCCAACATGGGTTTGGACACTGAGGTCCTGGACCCCGAGCGACTGTGGCTGGCTAAATACCTCTGCCAAAAAGCTCCAAAGCCAGTGGTCATCCCTCCCATGGTCGACACCTTTCAGGATGTCACTTGGGCGACCTGGAAGCATCCTCATTCCTCCTCTGCCATGCCCAAGAAGGCTCACCGGCTCAACCGGGCACCTGTGGACCACCCCTTTCTGGCCGAACCATCTGTTGCAGACTCTGTGGTGATTTTGGTGGCTCATGATCGTTCACAGAGGCCCAAACATATGAGCACCCAGCTGCCTGACAGGGAGTCAAAGCAGCTGGATTCCATGTGCCGTAAGGTGTACTCTGCTGCGACCTGCGGCATCGGGAGTCTTAATTTCCTGACGCATATGGTCCAATTCCAGAATGCCCTTTGGGAACAAGGATTGGACATTGTGCAGTGCATGCCCGATTGTCCTCAGCGGACGGAGCTTGCCAAGCTGTTGCAGACTGGCTCAGACATGGGCACCCACATTCTGCAGTTGGCTTATGATTCTGCGGACACCTCCTCCAGGGCGGCCACCACTGGCATTTGCCTCCAATGCCATTCGTGGGTTCAGGTTTCTGGGTTCGATCCAGATGTCCAAACCAATTTTCTGGATGCTCCCTTTAAAGGCTCCATGCTCTTTAGCGAGGACACAGAGCAGGTTATCACCAGGCTGCAGGACTCCGGAAAGGCCATCCTTTCCGTGCAGTCCATTTACCGCCCAAAACAGGGGCGAGCTCACAAGCCTCATTTTCGTGGCCGTGGGGGACATCAGCCACAGCAACCTCATTTTCAGCAGTACGCACAGCGAGGTGGCTTTGGTCGTAGAGGCGGAGCCAGAGGCCTTGCGGCTTCTGCCTCTAGACCACCTAAAGCAGCCACTGCCGCCCACCCCCAATGCCTGACTATCCAGGAGATCCCCCTCCTCTGGTCTCTCAACCAAGGGAGCTGGTCGGAGACCGCTTTTCACTCTACGCAGATGCGTGGGGTCAGGTAACCTCCGACCCGTGGGTACCGGAGCTTGTGGAGTTCGGGCACTCCATAGAGTTCGAATCCATTCCTCCGGACAGACCACCGCCCCGATCCCATTACCCAAGGAAGCACAGAGCTCTGATCCAGTGGGAGATTTCTTCCCTGCTGGAAAAAAGGGCCACTGAGCCAGTTTTACCAGCCGAATCAGGGAAAGGGTTCTTTTCCCCTTCTTCCTTGTTCCGAAGAAGTCCGGGGATCTCAGACCCATTCTGGACTTCAGCGATCTAAACCTGTGGGTCTCCTACAAGAGATTCAGGATGGTTTCCCTTCTTACTCTCGTCCCTCTCATATCGGCAGGAGATTGGCTGGCGTCTCTGGACATGCAGGACGGGTTCAGGTTCGAAGACGAGGACTTTCCTTTCCAAGTCCTCCCTTTCGGTCTTTCCTCTGCCCCCAGGGTCTTCACCAAGTTCCAGGCGGTCGTGGCCATGGCACTTCGAAGACGGGGCCACATGTGTTTCCTTACCTGGACGACTGGCTCCTCCTGGCCCCCTCCAGGTCTCGCCTGTCGAAAACTATAAGGGATTCCGTTTCACTTTTCCAGTCTCTCAGAATCACCATAAACAGGGACAACTCTTTTCTGTCCCCTACTCAGATTCTCCAGTTCATCGGAGCACTTCTGGAGGGGGACACCAGAGGTGGACCTTTTCGCGTCACACTCCAACGCAAAACTGCCCAATTTTTGCTCACCAGGCCCACAGCCTGGAGATTTTTGGCAAGACACATTGTCCCTCTTTTGGGGCGGGAGGTTCCTATATGACTTCCCTCCCTTTCCCCTCCTTCAGAAGGTCCTTCTCAAGGCTCAGTCGGAACCTTCCACCATTATCTTGATTGCTCCACTATGGCCCCGTCAAATTTGGTTTCCACTACTACAGCGTCTAGCGGCAGAGCCACCAATGCCTCTTCCTCTCCTCTCACACCTACTATCGCAGGACAGGGGGTCTCTGCTGCACCCAAACTTACGTTCTCTTCACCTGCATGCCTGGCTCCTCAGGACCTAGCTAAGGTCCATTTTGGAGTGTCTGATCAGGTCACTCAGGTGTTGGTTGAGGCACGGAAACCTGCCACCAGGGCCACTTACGCTATGAAGTGGAAACGCTTTTGCACTGGGCCACAGCCAAGCGAATGGATCCATTGGTCTGTCCGGTTTCTACCGCCCTAGAATACTTGCTTTTTCTCTACGAGAAAGGCCTCAGCTGTTCCTCCATCAAGGTACTTTTGGCCGCCATCTCCGTTTACCATTTATCTGCGTCGGGTAAGACGGTGGCTCAGATGGAGGTTTCCAGAGCCTTTTTACGCGGTATTCTCCACATCAGACCTCCCATCAGGGACTCTGTTCCTCCTTGGGATCTCCTATTCGTCCTGGAGAAGCTTTCCCTTCCCCCGTTCGAGCCAGCTATGAAGTTGGAGCTCTGTTTCCTTTCCTGGAAAACTCTGCTTTTGGTAGCAATTACTTCGGCAAGGTGCATTTCAGAGCTTCAAGCGCTCACGTGTAAAGAACCCTACCTTGTTTTCCACAAGGACAGGGTTGATCTCTGCACCAATCTGAAGTTCTTACCGAAAGTGGTTTCGGAGCTTACTTTGAATCAAGTCGGTTCAGCTCCCAGTCTATCACCCGGAGCACTCCAACAGGGGAGAGGCCCTGCTTCATTCCTTGGACGTACACAGGGCTCTCCGATGTTGCTTAGCTAGAACCAAGGCAGACAGGAAATCTGATCCGCTCTTTGTGTCCTTTGCCCAACGGTCCGTAGGTCGCCCAGTCACCAAACAGATGCTTTCGCGCTGGTTGGTTCCCTGCATTCCTTACTGTTACAAGAAGCATAATAGGTCAACATGGGGGCTGATTAAAGCTCGCTTTACCAGGGCTATCGCTACTTCCTTTGCAGCACTAAAGAGGGTACAGACAGCAGATATCTGTGCTGCTGCTACCTGGAGTTCTGGCCATACCTTCGTCAGGCACTATAGTCTCGACATCATTTCCAGACGCAGAGCAGGGTTTGGCCTCACGGTTCTGCAAGGCCTGGTTTCCTGAGGGGATCTTCCCTTCTCTTGCGGTCCTTTTCCTGCTGTTTCTTCCCCCTCCCAGGGGTTGTTATATGTTTATACTGCTTGGGACTCTGTCCTCAATGTGAAACCTGCTGCAAGAGCTTCTCCTCGAAGTAAGATAGGACAGTTACGTAAGAACTTACCATACCAGTAGATCTTTGAGAGAAGCTCTTGCAGCAGGTAAATTTCCCGCCCACCTTCCCCCATGGATCAGACCCTTTGCATGCTGGTATTTTTTCGTCTTTGACGTGTTGTCCATTGACAATCAGTTCCTATCTTGCCTGTCGTTTTCTTGCCTGACGGGGTGAGGGCGTTCAAGAACTGGAGCAAGTGGGGAACTCCTCCCTTATATAGGGCGATGTCAGGGGTGGAGCCAACGTCAGCAGGGAGCGTTCCCACGTCAGTACTACTAGAGAAAAAGTTGCCAGAACCGCCGCCAGTCCTCAATGTGAAGCCTGCTGCAAGAGCTTCTCTCAAAGATCTGCTGTTACGGTAAGTTCTTACGTAACTGTACTTTCTAGGATCGTGGATATGTTGTTCATCCACACTTCTTTGGCAGTGTCCTTTTCTCTTTAAATCAGCCAGAAAGTCTTCAAGCTGGCTCCTCCCACCCACCCGGGTGGTATAACCCTCGGCTCCGCCCCATGACGCCAGATCTTCATTTCCGCTAGAAGATTCGAGTTGCCTCCTTCATGCTCTTGCATTTGTAGACCCTGGCTTCAAAACCTTTGGTTATTCTGAAAATTTGCCTTGTTTGCATTTGCGATTGTATTTTCTCGATCATGGAAGACATGTCTCCGCCGGATTTCACCGGTGTTCATGCGGCCAGAAGATGTCGCACACCGATCCGCAGGCCGCGTGCTTTTACAGTTTGGGTGTTGGCCATGACACCACAATGTGAATTTTGCCTCGCGTTCCAACCTAATATCCTTGAAGACCGTCTTGCACGCCTTAAGCTGGGGAGGCCTGAAAAATGGAACCCGCCGGTGAAATCCAAGGAGTCCCAATTCGTGGTGGCCGTGGGATCCACTGAGCAATTGGAGCATATGCAAGCCTTCGTGGAGGAAGCGGCTCCTCTTGGAACGTCTTCATTCCGCTCAACCTGGGCTCCACCTTCTCAGATTCCTTCTGAGAGTTGTGCCACTCTCTCCCGACTAAGAGTGAGAGTCCTACGGGTAAGCACTCCTCTCAGTCCTGTAAGCGGGAGAAGGACCCAGGACTGTTTTCGTCTCGACGGAGACGCTCTTGGAATCAGGAGAGATCTCGGTCCCAGGAGCCTGCCATTTTGACTGCGGTCAAAATCACCTCTTCGGCAGCTGGCTTCTTGGTCGATCGATGATGTTGCAATAATACTTGACCCGACCGACCCTTTGTCGCCAACTCCCTCACTCGGACTCTGGTCCTTGCTTTCCCCGACAAGGAGACCCAGCCTGCTGGGAATCCCACCAAGTAAGTCGTCCCTGACCCTGGGAAGTCACCGGTCCCACCGGTGTCTCCTGAGCGACCAAGTCGGCCCGTCCAATCTTGATCTAGGTCTCAGACCCCCTCGTCCAAAAGGCTGAAGAAGGACCATAAGCACTGTAAAAAGAGGTGACGCCATCCTCGGATGAGGAGAGGCTCCGGGGGAAGCTCCGTCGGTGCTACGAGGACCTCATGTGGCAACAGCTAATTTTGTCCAGGCACAAGCCTTCCCTGGCTTCAACCCCAGCCATTACTTGGCTTTTGCCTCCCAGGCTGGAGCCGATTAAGTCGGTTCCTCCGCCCGCGGAGCCAGCGAAACCTCCGGTTCGGCCTAAACCGATCTCTCCACTGATTTTGGCGTAACCGCCGCCCAAGCAGGCTGTGGGAGGAGCTCCTTCTAAGGAAGCTAGACTAGACACCATGCTTCCCTGGCGTCTCTTGGTCACTGTCACCCCTGACTGCCCCCGGCGGGTCGAGGGTGATGTGGGCGGTTGACCGCTGTATCCGGATACCTCAGATTCAGATGAAACTGGCCTCCATTCTCATCCAGGAGATGATGCCTCGGCTGGTAGGATAGAGACGGAGGAAGGTCCTTCTTCCTTTCAGGGCATTCTTCGCCTCATCTCTGAGTCCACAGGGATGCCCCTGGGACCTACCCAGAAAAAGGCAAAGTACCCTCTCACTGACATCCTCAAGAGAGGGGATACCCCGACGGAAGCCTTTCCTGTGGCCAAGGCCATTGTTGGCCTAGCCTTAGAACTTTTGCAGCACCCTGCCTCCTGTCCAACTCCATCTGCTCGTATGGCCTGCAAGTATACGGTACCCATGGGGTCCCTTGTGGGGTTCACAGAGCACCCTTCGGCTGAGAGCCTTGTGATCTCCTCTGTGTTCAGGCATACTGGTAGGTCTATCGATACCGACAGAACTCCTGAGAAAGAATCCAAATATTTGGATCACTCTGCCTGGAAGATCTGTGCGACATCGTCTTTAGGCCTCCGTCAGGTCAGCTCAGTCGTCATCATGGCACACCTCTCCCATGCCCTTTTGGGGTCCTTGAATGAAGTCCTTCCACATCTCCCTGCGGACTTGCAGACCTCGGTCAAGCAGGTCTGGGACCAAGGCTGTACTGTTGTCAAACAACAGCTCCAGACGGCTCTGGACATCGGGGACTCGTGCCTGTTCGTTGGCAGCTGCAGTTACCTCTCTCCTCCTTTCAGGTGGAAACTCAGCACAAACTAGCTGACGTGCCTTTCCTGGGTACTGATCTCTTTGGCCCAGGTGTGGTTGGTCACCTTCAGCGCATTGAGCAGTCCAGTGCCATCTTGGAAACCACTTCTGCTAAGGGTTCTTCTGTTCCCAAGAAGCAGCAGAAGAAGAAGAAGCCTTTTTGGCACTCTTCCCTTGCGGCCCAGCAGTCCTCCTTTCAAGCTTATCAGCAGCAGGCTCAAGCTTGGAGCTCTCTGCCCAAGCCTGGACATCCCAGGTCCGTAAGGGAGGCCAGGGTTCAGGCCCTGAACCCTCTGCCTCCAAGCCTGCCCAGTGACAGGGTGGGGCTGCCACCCCTACTCCCGTCATGCCAGCTCTGGGTCTTTGCTTGAAGACGTTCTGATGAATCAGCACTTTCTGGTGGAACTGCCTGTGTGTGGATGTGAACTATATACTACTCCTGGATCTAAGGTTATAGGTAAATAATCTCTTTTTCTTGCCTCCTATGATAAAACCTGATGAAGCTACCTACATTTCTTTGGGATGCTGCAGACGTAAACTGGGCTACAGTATATTTAATAAAGACTATTACCAAGCATTTGCTGTAAGCCGTGGTTTGTTGTATTTGTATAAACTTTAATATGTTACCTTTTTTCCTTTAATGAAAAGATGCTGTGACAATGGGCTCCGTATTTGGCCGCAGTACAGCTCTGAACCTGCAGACCTCTCAGCTTAACACTCCTCAGGATGCCTCCTGCACGCACATTTTAGTGTTCCCCACATCTGCGACCATCCAGGTAGCTCCAGCCCACTACCCAAATGAGGACAGCTTCAGCCCCAACAATGTCGGTGAGTGATGTGTGTCAGATGGTCAGTGTGATGGCAGTAGGGGATGCATAATTAGTAGTGCAAACCAATGTGAACTGAGCCTTAGAGAACTGTGGACATCTCTGAGAAACCTTTTGTATTGAAAAAACATTCTCTTTACCCTTCCTTCTGTATGTTTTCTACATTTTCTGTTCCATCTTTCTTACGTAGGAATTAAGTCAGAAAAGGGAATCTTTTCCTCTTAAACTTCATCTGTTCCTGCTGTTTGTCAACATTGTAAATCATAATCTTTGGCTTGTGACATCATAACAATTGCCACTACAACAAAATGTGATACGAGCATACATACGAACATGTGAAGAAGCCAGCAGAAGAAGGCCATTAGGTCTAGCAAGTCTGCTTGTATTGCAGGGTCCACAGCTTGAGCTAATGTCCCTGCCCACTCCTCCCATCCTCTATACTCATGATCCTTACTTTTCCCTGTGCCTGTCCCAGCCGCTCTTAAAGCTGCCCACTGTCTTCAACGAGATGACCTCTTCCGGCAGTGCATTCCAGGTGTCCACCACCCTCTCTGTGAAGAAGTGCTTCCTGTCCTCCCTCCTAAATCTCCCATCCTCCAGCTTAAGATTGTGCCCCCTAGTGTTATGGTTGCCACTCAGCTTAAAGAGACTATTTATCAACCTTATTTATCCCTTTCAAGTACTTGAAGGTCCCAGTCATGTCTCCCCCGTCTTCCAGGGAGTACATGTTTAGTGCCTTCAGTCTCCCCTCGATGATGTCAGAAACTGCATTATAACCTCACATGTAGCTAAGACTGCCATACTGTACTATTTGCACTTAAATAATACCTTTCATGCTGGCATCTCAGTGATTTACAATGGAGACACAACTCAGTGCAGAACAGTTAATACTGAAGTGGAGCATGGCAGCCACTGGGTGCCAGCACTCTAAACAGCAGCTTTTCTACTGTCTGTGCCCAGATGTGAATTGATTGATTCATCCTTACTCTGGACATATTACCTCAGTGTGCCTTCATGGTGACATCTTTTAAATAAAAAAATAAATAAATATTAAGCCAGTTTAATGTGTTGTTGGATTAGTGAATGGGGATATTTGGCCAGGGCATTATGGAAATTCCCCTACTGTTATCAAGTTGGTGGATTAGAGGGGACATTTAGCCAGGGAGCCATGAAAATGCATCCAGTGTTAATGTGGTAGTAAATGGGGACATTTGGCCAGGGTGCCGTGGAAATTCCTCTGCTTTTAGTGTGTTGGTGAATGAGTGAATGGGGACATTTGGCAAGTGCACCATGAAAATTCCCAGATGGTTAATTTGTTGCTAGATTAGTAAATGGGGGGCATTTGGCCAGGATGTCATGGAAATTCAGAACCACAAAAAGTTACTGGAGCACTCGAGCTGGGGTATGCGATTACAGCCCCTTTTAAGTTCTGATATACTGGTAAAAATGGACAAAATGATGCAGCAACAAATGCAAGGTTATATAAACCTTTATTCTAGGGACATGGATATGTTGTTCATCCACACTGTCTGGCAGTTTCCTTGCCGCTTTAAATCTTGCCGGAAGGTCTTCAAGCTGGCTCCTCCCACCCACCCGGGTGGTAAAACTCTCGGCTCCGCCCCATGATGCCAGATCTTCCTTACCGCTTGGAAGCTCAGGTTCCCTCCTTAACGCTCTGCATATAAGACTGGTTCCTAATTCTTCGAATTTTCAAAATTAAAAGTTTTGCTAAAAAGACTTCGGTCTTCTCTCCCTCGTGGCTGCGATGGACAAATCGACTCCCGGTTTCCGGAGATGCCCTTGCGGGCAGAAGATGTCGGACGGATCCGCACTCCGCGCGTTTACTGCTTGGGCCTTGAGCACGACCCGCGGGCCTGCGACTCCAGCTCTTCCTTTCAGCCTACGTCCTCGAAGACCGTGCTGCCGTTTACAACTAGGGCATCCGAAGAGATTTCCTCTGGTTAAGTCAAAAGAGGCAAAGGTCGGTATCATGGCCAATGAGCCGTGGATCAGCTCGAGCAAATGATCGCCCTTGAAGAGGAGGCGGAGCGAGCCGCTTCTACCTCGTCGCGTCATTTGTCCCGCTTCCGGTGCCTCTTATTCGCTTCTTTTAAGAGCTTTGTCTGACCCTCTCGACAAAGGTGAGGGTCCAACTTCTTCTGGACCGCTTTCTCGGTCCAAAAGAGAGACAAGAGATGTCTCACCGCCGACACTCTTGGGAGCGGTAAGATCCCTCTCCCTAGTTGTCGGCCGTCGACTTCGGTCGACCCTATGGCTTCGCCACTGGTTTCACGGTGTCCCCGTCAGGCCAGTTGACCGAGACTCCCGTCGACGTGGTCGAGATTTTTCTCGACCCGTTGGACGGGTTGTCGGCTGGAGAAGCTGAGAATCCCCTCTCTCCGGTTCCCCCGGTGGGCGTTGAGGATCCCGTCGGGAGTGCCGATTCCCGACACCTCCCCGCACTGTCCTCGGCCTAGCCGAGGTTCTCAGTCTCGGACGCTCAAGGTCCAGCGATCCCGGCCACAGACGGGTCTCGGCCCCGCACCACGACAAGTGGCACCGCCGCTTCTTCTCTCCTCCTCCTCGGACGAGGGAGGCTTCGGCAAGTTGCGTCGGAGGTATGAGGAACTCATGTGGCAACAGCTCCTTCTGACCGGGAATAAGCCGACGCCGTCTTCCCCAGCCATTAAGTGGTTGTCACCGGAGCGGCCGAAACAACCCCTCGTTTTAGCCGAGGAGCCTGTTCCCCAGGCCGGTTGTTCGCCAATTCCAGCTGCCCCACCGATTCGCGTGGAACCTCCGCCCACAGCCATTAGTTGGGGCTCACCAAAAATCTCGGTCGGCTCAGGGACTGCCCCATAGGTTGTCTGTCACCCTCACTCCCGATAGACCTCGGCAGGTGGAGGGTGGCTCAGGCCCGAGGCAGCTCTTTGAGGACTCTTCCGAGTCCGAGGATGATTCCTCCCTTTTCTCCAAGCGAATGGACTTGGAGTCCTCAGGAGGACAGTCGGTGGACGATAGCCCTTCGTCCTTCCTAGAATTACTTTGGCTCATCTCGGAGTCCACCGGGATGAAGCTTGAACCGGTTTCTAAACAGGCCAGGTATCCCCTCACGGAGATTCTGGACCGAGGGGATTCCCCTACGGAGGCCTTTCCGGTGGCCGAGGCCATAGTGGGTCCAGCCTTGGAGCTCTGGCAGCGCCCTGCTTCCTGTCCTGCGCCTTCGGCCAGGAAGTATGCGGTCCCTACCGGTTCCCTGTCCGGTTTTGGAACACCCTCGGCTGAGGGGTTGGTTACCGACAGCGCTTCCGCGGCCGGAACGCTAGGATGTGGACAAACCTCCCAACAAGGAGTCCAAGAAATTGGACTATGCCGGGCGAAAGTCTATGCTGCGTCCTCTCTCGGCCTTCGCCAGGCAAGTTCGGCCGTCCTCATGGCACATTTTTCTCATGCCCTGTTGGGCTCCCTGGATGAGGTCGTCCCTCATCTTCCCGCGGATCTGCAGACTACGGTCATGCAGGTGCGGGACCAGGGCATGGCAGTGGCCAAACAGCAGCTCCAGACTGCTTTAGATATTGGGGACTCATGTGCCAGGTCTGTGGCGGCCGCAGTGGCTATGCGTCGGCGGGCTTGGCTGAGGATATCCACCTTTACTTCGGATACCCAGCACAAGTTGGCGGATGTTCCCTTTTTGGGGACTGACCTCTTCGGCCCTGGGGTGGAAGGTCACCTGCAGAGGATCGAGAAGTCCAGTGCTACCCTGGACTCGGTCTCTTCCGCTCAGAAGGACAAAGGCCGCAAACCACAGCCTAAGCCCTTTCGTCCTTCTGCGCCCCCGGCGCGTCCGGCCCAGCAACGTCAGGGCCAGCAGGCTCTGGCTTGGCATCCCAAACCCAAGCCTGGAGCATCCTCCAACAGGAAGCAGGGAGGTAAAAGCCCAGGAGGTCCCTTGGCCGGTCCCTCCTCCAAGCCTGCCCAGTGACGGGCTGAGGGGTGTCGCCCCCAACCCCGTCACCTCACCCCAGGTTCCCCCCGTGGGGGGATGGCTCCGGCACTTCCTTTCCGCCTGGTCCATTATTACCACGGACAGGTGGGTACTGGAGGTGGTGGGAAAAGACCTGCCTCTAGAATTCGAGCAGGCTCCGCCCTTCAGAGCCGTCGCACCTCGGGGTCCGCAGCCTCACTGTCGGCTCGTCGGGCCGACATCACTCTCCTCCTCCAAAAGGAGGTGATCAGGGAGGTAGCGGACCCTCCCTCAGACCCGGGGTTTGTGTCCAGGTACTTCCTGGTTCCAACGGACGGGGCTGGCGCCCATTCTCGACCTACACGACCTGAACAAGTTCCTAAGGTCTCGAACCTTCAGGATGGTCACTCTGGCTCAGATAATACCATCCCTGGAACACGGCGTGTGGTTCTGCTCTCTGACCTGCAGGACGCTTTTTTCACGTCCCTATCCATCCGTCACATCGAGATTCCTTCGCCGAGCGGAGGGATCCTCTTCGAGTTCCGAGCCATGCCCTTCGGCCTGTCTCCAGCTCCCAGGGTCTTCACCAAATGCATTGCAGTGGTGACAGCTCATGGGCGCTAAGGGGTCCGGTGTACCCTTACCTGGACGACACTATAGCAGCCCTCCAGACAGGAGGTGGAGTGGTCCAGAGATCTGGCCCTCCAGGTTTGCTCTCAAGTCGGCCTTCTCATCAACGAGGCCAAGTCGGAACTCGAGCCGAAGCAGGTGATTCTGTTTATTGGGGCAGAGCACGGCTCCCGGCGGACAGGGCCGAGGTTCTTACCTCCTTTGCCCAATCATTTCTGGTTGGGCAATTGCGCCCTGCCCGGGACTTCCTGCGCCTCCTGGGTCTCATGGCAGCCTGTACCAGCGTGGTCCATTGGGCACGCACATGCGCCCCTTCAGTGGGACTGGCCAGCCAGTGGTCACAATGCTGCGATCCATTGGACCAGCTAGTGATGGTGACCCAGGAGATGTGAACGCCTCGTGGTGGACCGCTCCATCTCATCTGCAGGAGGGCATCCCGCTTGTCCGCCCTGAGCCGATGGTCTCTCATCGACCGATGTCTCTCTGATGGGTTGGGGTGCCCATCTGGGGAACACTCCAGCGACGGCCTCTGGTCCCCGCAGGAGTCCCGATGCCACATCAACCTGCTGGAGCCCGGCGGTCCACCTAGCTCTCACCGCCTTTGCTCCGTTTCTCCGGGGTCAAGTGGTCCGAGTCCAGACGGACAATACCACGACTATGTACTACCTAAACCGCCAGGGCGGGACGCTCCCATGCTTCTTTGCAAGGAAGCTCTCTGCATTTGGTCACTCAGGCAGCCTGGAGGCGGATCTCCTAGCCATTCATGTGGCAGGAGCCTCCAACACCCTGGCCGATGCCCTGAGCCGGATAGGGGCTGCATCTCACGAGTGGTCTCTCCTGCCGGAGGTAGTACAAGATCTGTTCTCCCACTGGGGCACACCTCAGGTGGACCTGTTTGCCTCCAGGGAGAACGTGAAGCTGAGGCTGTTTCATGCCCGCCCCCCTCAGCAGGGCTCGCTGCAGGGGGATACCTTCTCGAGGCTGTGGACCCCGGGCCTCTTCTACGCCTTTACCCCATTTCCCTTGATTCACAAGGTGCTTCTCAAAGCAAGGAGGGACAAGGCGCAGGTGATCCTGATAGCTCCAGACTGGCCCCGCCAGTTCTGGTACCCAGATCTCCTCAGCCTCAGCTCCAGGCTCCCGAGGCAGCTTCCAGCTCGCCCGGACCTGCTCTCAGTCAATCAGGGGAAGGTGTTCCATCCGGACCTTCAATCCCTGCACCTGACGGCCTGGTTCCTGAGTGGCTAGAGTTCCAGGCTTTGGGTCTTTCTGACGAGGTCCTCAATGTTGTTGAGGCATCCCGTAAGGAGTCGACCAGGAAATGCTATGCCTTCAAATGGAAGAGATTTTCCATTTGGTGTCAGGGCAAGGGCTTGGACCCTTCCTCCTGTCCTTTGGCAAGCATCTTGGACTATTTCTGGTCCTTTTCTAGTCGAGGGCTTAGGTCGACGACCCTAAGGGTGCACCTGGCAGCCATCTCTGCTTACCGGGCGCGGGCCGGGGAGCAGTCGGTGGCTAGGAGGAAGGTGGTCTGGCTTTTCAAAGGCCTGATCACATTTCCTCCGGTGCGAGAACCTCCACCTCCGTGGGATTTACTGCTGGTACTGGCTAAGCTCATGGGCAAGCCATTCGAACCAATGCACAGGTGTGAACTCTCTCACCTGTCATGGAAGACCGCCATCTTGGTGGCTGTCACATCAGCCAGAAGGATGGGAAAACTCCAGGCGCTCTGCATTGAGTCTCCTTACCTGGTCTTCCACAGGGACAAGGTTGTCCTGCGCCCCCACCGAAATTCCTTCCGAAGGTGGTGTCGAGTTTCACCTTAACCAGGTGTTGACTCTGCCGGTGTTCTACCCCAATCACACTGGAGGCTGAATACAGGCTCCATACTTTGGACCCTAGAAGGCGCCGCTTATTATAAGGGAGCACAGCTGAAATTGGGAGAGGTTCACCAGCTGTTTGTCACTCACGCTGAAGCCGCACCTGGCAGACCTGCAGCCAAGCGGACAATAAGCAGGTGGGTCACCTCCTGCATAGATCTTTTGCTAAGGTTGGCGGGCATGGAGCCCCAGAGGGATAAGAGCCCATTCTACCCATATACTGCTGCACTGGTGGCTGCTTCAGGATCGCCCTTATCCAGGATATCTGCAGGGCTGCTACCTGAAGTCAGCACACACCTTCATCACCCATTACCACATCAACCTTGAGTCACGCTGGGATGCTGGTTTTGGGGCCTCGGTTCTCCAGTCTCTATTCCCTAAGTAGGGGGTTTGCACCTTGCCTCCCTCCTCCCGGAGAACTGCTAGGAGTCTGCCAATAAGTGTGGATGAACAACATATCCATGTCCCAAGAAATACAGGTTACTCACCTGTAACAGGAGTTCTAGGAATGGTATATGTTGTTCATCCACATGACCCACCCGACCTCCCCGGCTTCGACGCACAACCTGAGCTTCCAGCGGGCTAGATCTAGCGTCATGGGGCGGAGCCGAGAGTTTTACCACCTGGGTGGGTGGGAGGAGCCAGCTTGAAGACCTTCCAGCAAGATTTAAAGCGGCAAGGAACCTGCCAGACAGTGTGGATGAACAACATATACCATTCCTAGAACTCCTGTTACAGGTGAGTAACCTGTATTTTGGGTTCACTCACTACGCTAGTGACCATGAACCAGTTACCCCAGCGCTTTATTCTCACGAGCTTCGTTACCAACCCCTCCTCCCCTGGGAGGTGAATACTGGGCGCAAACCCACGTATGCAGCATGCTGCGTCAGTCCTTGTCCCATGCTGGTTCCGAAACAAGGGCCACCAGCATCAGGGTGACACCACTGCCACAGTGCTGACAATCTGTTATGCCATGGGATTTTTAATGTCTACCTGAACGAAACAGATAGCTAGTTCCTCACTTAAAATATTAAGTATCTTCCCATCCACTTTCATGTTTACTTTTCAGATTTGAATGTCCTTGTGATGTTATTGCTGCTCACCATAGTTTGAATATTGTTCTTTTTTTTTTTTGTGACAAACATGTTACTGGTATTTAAAAATAAGAATAGACAGATGTAAATAACTCCAAGTATAACAGTCACTGGACTATTTATAAACATTGGTGTTGAGTACATCACATGAAGAAGTTGTATGCAGGGTTTTAAATAAGCTGATTAGCAGGTTGACACGTGAAAGTGCTAATCAGTTGTAAAATGCATAGCTGTTGGCACAGAATGGTTAGCAAAAGTTACAAAAATATATAGTTGTATTAATGATATCTACTATGCCATGGACTTGCTCAAAAAGTGGTTAGTAGTCTGCTGCTAAGCATTTCTGGAAATGGTTAGCATTACACCCAGTTTTGTGTAGCGTTTTGCTATGCTGTACCAGCTATTTAATAACCTTGTATGACCCTTCTTAAAAATTCAAGGAGCACAATGAGTGTGGTTGGGCCACACCGTGTTAAAAAGAAGAGAAAAACAAATGTAACAGTAAGCAGAGAAAAAGAGAGAAGAGGAATAAGGAAATGTTTAAGGTTGTGAAGTAAAGCTTGGCGTCAGTAATTCATGTTAAAAGCAGAGGTATTCATTGGTCTTACTTTTTCGGTGAAGTCTTTTAATTATGTACTTTAAGCAGTAGTTTAGTATTTAGTGTTGAATGTTATAAGATAATAGCCTTGCCTTAAGATTGATATTAAAAACGTATTTTTGTACAGACTCCTTCCACACACACCACTCCCCTAGGCTGTCAGACAGGAAGTGATATTAGGTGGAGAACTAACCTAGCCAAACTAGCCTCTAGAAGTGAGGCGTTTCTCATTTCTTCCTGGTAAAGTTGTTGGTTAAATAAATAAACATAGATTCAGATATTATGTACCATGTTACCATTGAGTGTTCAACCTTGTTCTCACTGCCGTCATTACACAGTAATGCAACACTCTCACATCGTGCTTGGAAAGAGGTATCTATCTGTACTTACCTTGTAAACCAAATAAAAAAAAAAATAAATGCAACAAACCAGGGAAGTACTAAGGGAAAATAAATCCTTTTTTTTTTTTTGTTTTGGACTGAAAGCTAAACTGGGGTTGAAATTATGAGCTCACAGATGATAATCTAACCTTTAATCACAAAGTTGTTTAATGTTCTCTATTTTTGATGAATGCACCGTGCATCCAGCTCTTGTTTTTGTGTCTCTTTCTGGCAAGATGGTTATTAGCAAGTGTGAGAATGTTCAGCTAATATCATGTAATTGTGCCCAGAACAGAGTGGAGACTGATCGAACAGTAGGAATAAAATGTCTGAGTGGGGGGTTGGAGTAAAGGGAATTGCAGACAAATACAACTTTGAGAGGACATAAGCACAACTGCAAGTTCTAACCACCCTAATAAATTATAGAATCCATTTCTTAACTAAATGATAATTAAAAAACTAATATCAGGTGGGAGGAAGGCAGCATAGGCCAGGTACCCTCAAAAAGGTGGAAAGTAAAATTAAGTCAAAAGAAGCACAAAAAACAGTGCAGTCAGGAGACTTGATGGATAGCAGTGAAGTCCAAATTTCCAGTTATATTAGGAAAAGAGAATGCCTGGATTCTTTTACCTTTAAAATAAAGCTGGAGCGACATTCTGACTAGGAAACTGGCAATACAAAAGTGATTTCAACCAATGTGTTTTTAACTAAGCAGTGCAGTGCAGTAAAGTACAGTTGCAGAAGAATTTACCATAACAGGAGATCTTTGAGAGGAGCTCTTGCAGCAAGTTGCACCACAAGGACTAAAGCTGGCAGGTGCCAGGACCCCACAGAAAACTTCTAGCTTGCAGTCTATAGTGGGGACCGCCTGACATTGGCCCGCCTCAATATCCACCTGTGGTATAAAAGGGGCGACTTTCAGCACTATCTCAGTCCCCCCGAGACCCTGGAGCATAGTGAACGGAGAATCGAGGTGATCCTCAGAATCCGAGGAAACTGAAAATTGATAGGAGAAGCAGTCACCAGGGGGATGGAGGGAGGGAAAGAAGCACCTGCTGCAAGAGCTCCTCTCAAAGATCTACTGTTACGGTAAGTTCTTATGTAACTGTACTGTCTCACTTCGAGGGGGCTCTTGCAGTAGGCTACACCATAAGGACTGAGTCCCAAGCAGTGAAAGGACTGACCCCGGTCAGCTGGGAGAAGGTAGAGGTCAGTGTAAGGTACTCAAGAGAGCAGGCCCTGTAGGATAGCCAGTCCAAAACCTGCCCTGCACCTAGAAGCAATGTCCAGACTATAATGCCGGATGAAAGTGTGGACAGAACTCCCAAGTGGCCGCTGCACAGATGTCAGCAGTGGACACATTTCTGTAGGATGTAAATGAAGCAACTACACCCCTGGTAGAATGGCCTGTAACCGGGCCCAGTAAGGCTTGTCATATTTGCAGTAGTGATAAACAATGCAATTAACTAACCATTTGGACAAACGTTGTTTAGAAACTGACGCCCCTTCTTTTCTCAGGGGTGAAAGAAACAAACAACTGATCATTTTTTTCCTGATGACTCAGGTGCGGTCCAAATAATAACAAAGCACCTGGTGGACATCCAGAGTATGAAGTAAGGCCTCCCCTGAATTGGAATACTCTGCGTAATACACAGGAAGGTGGATGTCTTGATTCAGGGTAAACTCAGACTTAGGAAGAAACTTAGGATTGGTTGTCAAGGACACCCTCTCCCTGTGAAAAACTAAATAAGGCGCTTTACACATCAGAGCCTGAAGCTTGGAAATCCTTTGAGCAGAAGTAATAGCAACTAAAAATAATGCTTTCCCAACAGAAAGCAAAACTCACAGCTTGGGTAGGCTCAAAGGGAGGCAACGTAAGCTTTTGTAAGATAAGCAATTGATCCCAAGGGGGAACAGGGTCCCTTATGAGAGGTTTCAGATGCAAAATACCCCATAAGAAGATGCAGGACAGGTCAAGTTGAGTAAGGGTCTTGCCTTTGATAGGTGCATAGTACACAGAGGTGGCTGAAAGGTGCACCTTAATAGATGAATAACTCAGGCCTGAGTTAGATAAGGAAAGGAAATACTCTAGAACGAGATTCTCTGGACAAGTAAAGGGATCCAGTTGACGAGTGGTGGCCCATATGCAGAACCGCTTCCACTTCATAGCATTAGTAGATCTAGTAGAGGGTTTTCTGGCAGCCACTAGGATGTCTGCCACCTGGGGAGACCCCCAAAGTGGGCAACTGCTAAGTCTGCAGGAGCCATGCATGAAGGTGCAGTGACTTTAGGTCCAGATGGACCAGGGTGCCCTGCTCCTGTGAGAGCAGGTCGAAGCACAGAGGCAGGGGAATTGGAGGTTCCACTGCAGGCTGCTGGAGAAATGGAAACCAAATCTGCCGTGGCCAATAGGGGGCTATCAAGATCATCTCTGCCTCTCCGGACTGCAACTTGAGCAGAACTCTCTGCAGCAATGAAAAGGGAGGGAAAGTGTATAGAAACCTCCCTGCCCAAGAGAGGGACAGTGTAGCTTGCCAGAAAACACCAGGCCCTGGATCTAGCGAGCAGAAACTGGCCAGTTTTGGGTTGGATAGGGATGCAAATAGGTTCAACTCTGGGCGGGCCCCCACCTGTCGAAGAGATCTTCGATCACTGCAGGAAGAAGTTCCCATTTGTGAACCTTGGACCGGGAACAGCTTAGACTGTCAGTCAAGGTGTTTTGAATGCCTGGAAAATGCACAGCAGTCAGGCTCAGGTAATGCGCTATGGCCCAGTACCACACTCTCATGGCCTCTGTGCAGAGTGGGTAAGAATGTGTTTCCCCTTTCCTGTTTATGTAAAAGACCACAGATATATTGTCCATCTGAATGAAGAGAGGACCCGGAAGTAGGTTCGCCTGAAAGATTTGTAAGTGCATACAAGATCACCCGCCTTTCAAAAACGTTGATGTGGATATGTTGCTCCAATGCAGAGCAAGTCCCCTGAGTCTGATGGTCTGCCACATGGGCACCTCAGCCCTGGCCTGACGTGTCCGTGGTCAGAATTTGTCAAGGTGACTCTGACCAAAAGTGGACCTCCTTGGACAGGTTGGAGGGGTCCAGCCACCATGTCATAGTTTCTCTCACCAAGTTGGATACCGACACTGGAAGGTCCAAGTTGTCTGAATGCTGATCCCATTGAACCCAAAGGTTCCATTGGGTCACCCTCATGTGCAGGCAAGCCAGGAGTACTGTTGCGATGGCTGCTGCCATATGTCCCAGCAGTCTTAGAACTGTTCAAGGCTGGAATCTGTCGAGATGATACCAGCCGAGCCTGAGTCTGAAGGCATTCTGCCCTGTCTGGAGGAAGAAAGGTTTTGCCTTGCGCGGTGTCCAGAATCACCCCTATGTATTGGAGTCTTTGACTTGGCCAAGGGGAGGATTTGGGGAGGCTGAGGGTTATCCCAAGATCCTGAAACAGGGAAAAGTGGCCTTCATGGTTCTGAGCAATTGCTCCTTGGTAGGGGCTGTCAGAAGCCATTCGTCTAGATAAGGGAAGACATAATGGCCCTCCCTCAAGGCAGCTGCCACTACTGTGAGGCACTTAGTAAACACTTGTGGGTCTGAGGACAGGCCGAACGGTAGGGCCTGAAACTTGTAGTGGTTTCCTTGGAAGCGGAAGCGAAGGAACTTTCTGTGGGGTGGAAACACCAAGATGTGCAGATAAGCATCCTGCATATCCAGGGAGCAGAGCCAGTCCCCCTGATGAAGTAAGGGGAGAAGGCCGGGAAGAGTGACCATCCTGAACCTTTTGTACTCTATAAACTTGTTCAGGCTGCTGAGGTCCAGAATAGGATGCAGACCTCCTGTTTTCTTTGGGACCAGGAAGAAATGCAAGTAGAATCCCTTCCCTCGCTGTGCTGGTGGAACAGGTTTGGTGGCCTGTTTTCGTAGGAACGTGTGGATCTCCTCTTGAATCAAGGCGAGATGGGCCTGAGGGTAATGGGAGGGAACTGGAAGATTGTCCGGGGGACTCTCCAAAAATTCTAGGGTGTGACCCTGTTCCACTAACAGCAGAACCCACTGATCTGAGGTTATTCTGCGCCAGCCCTCTCTGTAGAGAGAGAACCGACCCCTCCCCCAACGATTCTGCTGGGGGACGGAGGGTCTGGTAAGGAGTCAGGCAGAAGGGCCGGAGACAGGCAGTGCAGCCTGTGAGGTTCTGGGCGCTGAACCTCTTGTGGCTTGGGAAGTAGTCTTTCTCCTAAAGGCACCCCAGGGCTGCTGACCTCTAGGTTGTTGTTTGGAGTTGTGAAAAAAAACTGTTGCTGGGATGACTTAGGCTGGGTATGAACTGAACAGATAGCTTTACCCGACTCATGGAGGCAAGTGATTATATTTTGAGAATTCTCACCAAACAAGAAGGGGGCATCCAGAATCTTAGACTGGACGTCCGGAGCACAACCGGAGACCCTAAACCAGGAGTAGTGGTGTAGGCAAATTCCCATAGCCATGGCTCTACCTGTGGAGTCCACAGAATCATAAGAGGCTCAGAGGACATGGGTCCCCACATCTGAGCACAACTTGAGAAGGTGCAAAAGCTCAGCCTTCCCGGGGAGATCTGGCTGAGCTTGTGCCACCTCAAAAGCCTTTTCCCACAGGGCATTCTGATACTGAACCATGTGGGCAAGGAAGTTTAGAGAATGGATGGCACATGTTGCTGAAGAGTAGAACTTTGTGCCAAAGTAATCTATCTGCCTAGAGTCCTTGTCAGGAGGCTGAGAGCTGAGGTGCTTGGGTTGTTTTGAATGGTCATGGGCCACGTTAATAATGACCAAATCAGCCTCCGGGTGCTCCCCATAAAAAGTGTTCCTCCCTTGGGGCATTATACAGGCGATCTGCCTTTTTGGGCGTTGACGGTGCTGTGGACAGGCACTTCTAAGCAGCCCTTTTGACATCCTTGAAGGAGTTAATTAAAGGGGGGACTACAAATGGAAAGGACTCCTCCTTGCAGAGGAAAGTGGTGAGCCAACATCGCTCGGGGTCTACTTCCTCAGTGTCCCAGCCCATGAGGGCCTGGATGTGCCTCATCACATCCATAAAAGTTGGGTCATCTGGAAGAGACCACAGGGTGTCCTTGGACTCCTCCAGCTCTGATGGGAGATCCGAATCTCCAGAGTTGTCGTAAGAGGAGAAAGAGGAATATCCCCTTGACTCACCCGAATGGGAGAGGGGGAGCGCCGTGGCTTATGCCGATGGGTCTTAAAACGACCAGTGCCAGTACCTGCTGGTTGTGGTGTAGGTTCCTTAGGAGTTGGCATCGAGGGCTTCCTAGGAGGAACCTGGTCTTTAGAAGGATTGGGCAAAGGGTCCCTCTCAGCTGGAGTAGGGGGTTCCTTCAGGACCTCCTTGTCTTTGAAGTATACCCACCAGGCCGCAAAAAGAGCGTTACGGTCCGCAGGTGGGTTTTGAGGCAAGGTTGGGGGAACCAGCATCTATGAGGTAGGTTTGGAATGCCCCAGTGTCGGTTCGTCAGGTTGCGGTAACCCTGCCATCGGATTAACTGGTATCAGATCCTGAGGTAAGGAACCATCTGGCATTCATCTGACTGGGGTCGAAAGACTGAGTGTCGGTCCTCTTTGCGTCGGATGTGTAACAACAGGTCCAGCCAGCGACTATGGAGGGTTTGGGGACAACGGTTGAGGTGTCGTCGGGGTCGGTGCTGGGGAGGCCGGCGTCAACAGGACAGGTGCAGGCTGATGCCGGTCTGGTGAAGCAGCCAGCGCCGGCCTGGAGGGAGACACCCCATACAGGGGAGCTGACTCTCAAATGGGGTGGAGGCGTCACACTTGCGGGGGAGAAGACCCGCATGTCCCTGGTATCGCAAGGTGGCATTTGTCCCTAACTTCGGAACCAACTTCACAGACACTTTGACTGGGAGGGCGACGGGCAAAGACCCGCCGCCCAAGGAGGACCCGGTCGAGCCACATGACTGAGGATCTCGTCTGTTGAATGGGCCTGAACTTTAGGGGCTGAGAGGCTGGGGATGAAGTCCCAAGACCCAAGAAACCACCGCCTGATACAGTTAGGAGAGCGGGTGGTCTGGCCACTGGCAGCCTAAAGGAAGAGAGGGCTGACTGAGTGGAAGGGGTCGACCTTCCGCAGGAGGAAGACCCATGATTGGTGCCTGACTTGTGTGAGGACCTGGCTGGGAAGCTGACTGGGGTTTCTCCCTATGCTTCTCCCAGTGTTTGTGCTTTCCTGACGGCTTCTTCTTGTCCTGAGCTGATGAAGAAGTGGAGGCTCCAGAGGCCGGGGAAGAGGAGGTGCTCTGGTGAGGCTCCTTCATCGCTTAGAGTTTTTGCTGCAGCAGGAAGGCTTTCAGGGTCTTCTGGTGGCGAAGCCGGTTGCTCTGGTTAAAATCCTGGCAGTGCTGGTAGGCCTCAATGTCGTGGTCCAGGCCTAGGCAAACCAGACACGCCGAATGGCCATCCTTGTGGGTAAGTTGCTTGCCAAAAGCGCACTTCGTTCGCCAACACTTAAAAGACGAGGAAGTAGAAGAAGACATGCACATATTGCTGTTAAATTGGAGAAAAAAAATAGAAAATAATAAAGTGCTGATAACGCGGAGAAAATGCCGGTTGACTAAAGCAGAAGGCGTCCGTGAAGGTCTGACTTGCTCGGGTTGACGTGGGAAAAGAATTGAGGTGGTACTGGGGGACCGCCTCTTTTATACCATAGGCGGACATTGGGGGCTGTCCCCTGCTATAGACTGCTAGCTAGAAGTTTTCCGTGACTTCAGTCCTTATGGTGTAACCTGCTGCTAGAGCCCCTCAAGTGAGATCTCACTTTACTGTTAACTGTTTCTTCAGCTGACCTCACTTCCTGACTGAAAGCCCAACTCTGCAAAAATCGGGGTGAAAATCATATTTTAAGTAACAAACAATATTTAAACTATGGCCAGCAGTAGTGATATCATCAGCTGCACTCAACCTGAAAAATGACCCCATAGTTAGACGCTTGCTCTACAGCTCATCCAGAATGACGTCCAATAGGCAAATATCCTGCTTTGAGATGTGTATAAGAATAATAATAAATAATGAGAAATGCAAACAAAATGAAATATAAACAGAATTCTATCTAAATATGATCAGTTCCAAAGCATTCCTGGAAGCTGCACTGTGTCTGGCTACTGGATACAGTAAGGGCCTGGTATCCAGATTCATCTGTAACTAACCTTTTGGGAGCACTCTTAGTTACATAGTATCGTGATAACAGAATGGATTTAGAGTTTATCCTTTCCATCCCTCCTGTCGCTTAGCATTGCTGACTAACCCCAGTCTGAGCATGGACGCACAGACGAGCTTAAAGAGCAGCTGACACGATCATAGCAGGCAACCCATACACTGGAGTTGCCTGCCCTAGGAGCTATCCTAGCTGTATTTTGTCATTTTTGGTGCAGTATTTAAAAAGTTACATCTATCCTCCATGACTCCATATAATATAGCCCCATACATGTATACCTGCCCGCAAAGATAATCTAGGTATATTTATGCAGCCTCCCTTCCCTTGATTCCATTACACTGTCCATAGAGCGCCTGCAGCCCCGTTCCCTACTTCCTGTCATAATTATAAAGTTTTGAGGGGCGGGGCTACAGCGCTCGGCTTGTACATGGAAGTTACGAGTCAGGTGTTATGGTGGATATAACTTTTTAAATACTACACCAAAAATGACAAAATACAGCTAGGATAGCCCCTATGGCAGGCAGCTCCATTCTATGGGTTGCCTGCCATAATCGAAAACTGGTGTCAGCTGCTCTTTAACAGTCATATTGTTCCCCTGCTAGTGTTGTGTAGCCCTCAGTGCCATTCTCCCACAGGAATCTGCCCTGTTTTAAAAGCTTGAACAGGAGTAGCTTCCTCAACCTCTCTGGGTAGGGTGTTCCACATGTTAACCACACTCTGTGTGTAGTAATACTTTATAATGTTTCCCCCTTCCCTAGCCCCCTCAGTTTGGTGGCATGCCTTCTAGTTCTGCTTGCACTCATTAGCTCAAGCATCTGTGTATACTCCACCCTGTGGATCTTCTTTAGTTGTCGGAAAACCGTGACCACGTCCCACCAGTATATCCAATCACTCTTCGTAGCTCTTGTCTCCCTAACCACTAATCTTTTCGATGAAAGACCTATTTTTATACTAAAAAAAGATCTTAAATGGTAAAAAAACTCCAATCACAGGGATGCCAGATCAGTCTGGCATGTTCCCTGTATCTCCATGGGGATTGCCTTGTGCTCTTTTTTTTCTTGTGGAATGATTCTTAGTTTTCTGGTATGACCAATGCAAGTCTGTGAGAGGAATGTACCTGTAGGTGTTGTATTCAGCTTGGTGACCCTGTTCTAGAGCCTTTCAATCTCTTTAAAGTCTTTTCTGAACTGTGGTGACCAGAAACGAATACAGTACTCATGGTTTGTTCTAACTAAGGTCAAACATTGAGTAAAAAAGATGGTATGTGTGACAGGGTTGAATAAAGCCATGTCCCATTTGTTGCACAGGAAGAACTGAAAGCAAGGATCTGTTCTGTCCTCTCCTTATCTGTCTTTTGTCTGTCTGGTTGCGCAACCAAATGTTCACATGAAACCTAGGAAATGATCACTCTGGCGGTCTTGCAATTCTCCGCCTCTTCCTATCTCTCTGCCTTCACTTGCTGATCTTCCCCTTGTCAATCTTCACCATTCATTACTGCTTGGTTTAAGCCGGAGGCACACATCTGCTCAGGAGGTTTTTTTTTTTTTGGTTTGGGGGGGGGGTTGGCGCCACCCACGAGGCTGATGCACTGCATGGCACTCGAGGGGTTGTCAGTTAGGCGCTGCTGACTCCACCCCAGTTCTGTCTCTCTCGCCGTCGAGGTAGCACCTGCTGCGCGAGTGATCAGAAAAGTTTCCTGCGTCTGAATGCCTTCTTCATTTTTGGATGCCGTTTTTCCCCTTGCCGTTTGTCGTTTCCTCCATCCCAGTTCTGAAGTTGCTCACCCGACACCGTTACATACCGGTAAGTCCGTTCCTTTTATTTTCATAAAAATTCTTACCGAAGCAGCAGTGTCTGTTGCTGTAGTTTTTGTGAGTTTGTTTCGAAGGGGCTAGGAAGAAATCCAAAGCGGGCCATGCCCCGATGCATTGGTGCCCCGTGGCTGGCTTTATTCTGTTACAGACCAGCATGACGTCTGCCTTCGTTGCCAGGGTCCCAACCACGATATGGATAACTGCGACACCTGCTTCTCCATGGACCACCACGTTCTTGAGATCTGCGTGTTTAAAGTCGGCAGGGCCCCGCCGACTTTCAGAGGGCGTTGTCGTTCTAGGGATGCCATGGCTAGAACACTTGACCCTGCCTCTGGGTCCCCTCCCAGGTCTATACGGTCTGATGAGGAGGAAACCTCCTCTTCTGATTCAAGCCTTTCTGTAGAGGAGGCTCTTCTGCAGTGCTGGAGGAATGGCTCATTTCCCTCCGGAGCCAGGTTGGGAGCACTGCAACGGCAGTCAACTCCTCAGAGGTGCAGGCTTCCCCGGTGTTGCAGCCCTTGGCTTCTGGGCCCGGCACTGGCGGACCTTCAGCGCAACCCGCTGGCGCTGTCTCAAATCCCGGTGCCATTCACGGCACCGGTGATCAGGGCGGCACCACGGGTGGTGTTATGTCCCGCGGCAGCACAGTTGGCAGGGGGGCTCCAAGTGTTACTAGTTTGGCAGTGTGCATCATCCCCTCTTCGGAGGGGGACGACTCGCTGGCCAATTCGGATTGGTGTCCCGATTCCTCGGAGTCGGGGAAGCCCCCCTAAACATGACACCAGGCGCTCCAGTGCTCGTCCTTTGGTGACCCAGGATGCGGTGGTCTCTGCGGGCCCAGTGGCAGATAGTAGATCTGGGGTTGCTGGGGTGATGGTCCCGACTTCGGGGGCCGGGGTAGCTGCCATTCCTGGTGCTGCCCTGGCTATTGCAGTTGGAATGGGGACCTCCTCTTCTGTGGTGGGATTGGGGGACCCCTTAGCACTGCACTTGAGGAAGAGGGTGGCCTCGGACTCCTAGGGGTTGAGAGGCTGGGTGAAGTACGGGGGCCCTCCGCTACTACCCTGTGGGGGGTGGGGAGGAGTCGCAGTACCGAACCCTGCTTCTCCTCTGAGACTGCAAAGGTGCCCTTAGTGGGCGGTGCTGGGGTTTGCCCTTCTGGAACCATGTAACCCCGGTCGCACCACAGGAAAAATTCCCCCTCTGGGCTCAGCCAAGATGTGTTCTCAAATTTGCAGCCGCCCGCTGAGTGGGTCGACCATCATCTCCACGGAGGATCTACTGCGCAGGCTCGCAGGGGCCCTGGAGAGGCCGGGCACCTTCTGTCAGGTGCCCTTCCCCAATCCCTCCGCAGACACCACGTCCTCTCCCTGGCCATGTGGGTCCTACAGGACCCTTGACCTGGGAGACGTTCAGAGCTACTGCGGCGGCCTTCCCTAGTTATGTGGCAATGTGGGTCTCCCTTGAACCAGGAAATGGCACAGCAATATGTACTGGAGTGATCTACAGACCTCCGGCACAGAGGGAGGAAGTGGACATGGTACTAGTGGAGGAAATTGACGACATGGCAACTAAAAGCGAAATCTTGTTGATGGGAGAGTTCACTATGCCGGACGTGTATTGGACCACCCAGGCAGCTGCTTCAGCCAGAAGCATGGCCATCCTGGAATCCCTGCAGGGAGCTGGACTCAGACAGCTGGTGCATGAGCCAACCAGAGACAAATCGATTCTAGACCTGGTATGGACCAGTGGGAACAGAGTCAAAAGAATCCAGGTGGAAGGGCAGCTGGGATCCAATGACTACCACATGGTGTGGTTTGACATGGAGACAGAAACTCAGTTAAGCCACACAAGGGCAAAAGTATCATATTTCAGTAGGGCAGATTTCAGTGAAATGGGTAGATGTTTAAAAGCGGCCCTGGAGAAGGTAGAGGTAATGGAAGGGGTGGAGGAACAGTGAGAAAGACTAAAAGGAGCCATTCTGGAGGTAACTAACCAGTGCATTAGGACAGTGTCCAAAGGGAAAAGAAGAAAGAAACCACTATGGTTTTCTAAAGAGGTGGGAGACAAAGTAAGGGCTAAAAGAGCAAGTTTCAGAAAGTATAACGGGACTCAAAGGGAGGAGGACAGGGAGGTATACCTTGAATGTCTCAGAGAGGCAGGGAAGGCTATTAGGAAAGCCAAGGCACAGACCGAGGAGGGTTTAGCGCAGTCTGTGAAAAAGGTGACAAGACATTCTATAGATACATCAGCTTATAGAAGAAAAGCTGGGGGGAGAATTGTGAGGCTCAAAGAGGAGGAGGGATCTAGACAAGGCAGAAATAATGAACAAATACTTCTGTTCAGTATTCACTGAGGAGGGAGAGGGTCAAGGACCACAGTTGGGGAGCAGAGGCAGTCGGGGGGGGGGGTAGAAGTGGACACCAGTCCATTCACAGTGGAGAGAGTTCAGGAGGAACTCACAAAGCTGAAGGTGGATAAAGCCAGGGGGCCAGATGACATACACCCGAGGATATTAAGGGAGCTGCGGAGGGAACTAGCAGCACCTCTGGCCACCCTGTTCACAGAGTCACTCAACACAGGTGTGGTTCCCAAGGACTGTAGGAGGAGGGCGCATGTAGAACCACTGCACAAAAGTGGCAGTAGGGTGGAAGCAGGGAACTACAGGCCAGTCAGCCTCACCTCAGTGGTGGGGAAGATCATGGAGAGACTGCTGAAAGGAAGGATTACCTGTAATCCGTTGGTGCCCAGGATCTGAGGCAGCACGGATTCACATCAGGAAGGTCTTGTCAAACAAATCTGCTAGATTTTTTTGATTAGGTGACTAGGGAAGTGAATTGGGGAGGGGCCGTAAACATCTACCTGGATTTCAATAAAGCATTCGATACTGTCCCACACATAAGGCTGGTAAACAAGATGAGTAGTTTGGGCATGGGGCATAAGGTGATACAGTGGGTTAGAAACTGGCTGACAGAAGACAGAGGGTGGTGGTAAATGGGATCCAATCTGGGGAGAGAGGGGTGACCAGCGGAGTGCCACAAGGTTCAGTGTTTTCATTAGTGACATTGCAGAGGGGTTGGAAGGAAAGGTCTGCCTATTTGCAGATGACACCAAGATCTGCAACAGGGTGGATACTCTAGAAGGGGTGCAGATAAAGAAGAGGGACCGGAGAAGCTTGAAAGAAGGTCAGAGGTGTGGCAACTGAGGTACAGTGCAAGATAATGCTCCTAGGTAGGGGGAACCTTAAGGAGACGCTACAGGATAGGGGAAGGTGCTGACCATCACCAAAGAGGAGAGGTACCTAGGGGTTATCATATCTGATGACCTGAAGGTATCAAAGCAGTGTGCAAAGGCTGCAGGGAGAGCCAGTGGCATGCTGGGGTGCATAGGCAGAGGTATTACTAGTAGGAGGCAGGAAGTGGTGATGCCATTGTATAAAACACTAGTAAGGCCTCACCTGGAGTACTGTGTGCAGTACTGGAGACCACACATGCGTAAGGACATAAACATGGTGGAGGCTGTCCCGAGAAGGGCGACAAAGATGGTGCATGGTTTGCACCACAGAACATATGAGGAGAGACTAAGAGACCTCAATATGTACTCACTGAAGGAGAGGAGAGAAACGGGTGACATGATAGAAACTTTTAAGTACTTCAAGGGCATAAACATGGTGCAGTTGGGAGATCTTTTCCAATGTGGAAAAGATACCAGAACAAGGGGGCATGATATGAAATTGGAGGGGGGGGGGATTAAGCGGTAACGTGAGGAAGTTTTTCTGCATGAAGAGGGTGATGGATGCTTGGAATAGTCTGCCCCAAGAGGTGGTAGGGGCAAGCACAGTGGAGGAGTTTAAACATGACTGGGACTTTTCCCTGTCCCCACCGCCGCAGGAAGACTCTGAGCATCCGAGGTCCTCGACTTCCTTCTCTGAGGAAGAGGAACGTTCCGTCCATCTCTCTGACGACGCTGATTTCACGGAATATCAGCAATTTCTTTTGAGGTTGGTTCAGGAGCTCCATATTTCCCAAGTGGTAAGGCACAATATTAAGCGGGAGACATGCTCCTTCTTGAGCAAATTCAGTGCAGACTACCTTGTGGTCCCTTCCTGGCCTATTCCTTTCCAGGAAGCGTCGATCTGCACCTGGCAGTCACCAGCCACCTCATCCCCAGCAGACTGCAGGAGGAGGTACTGCACACCCCAGGAGCAGGAGCCTCTTGGTTCTCTGCCTCACCTACCTTCGGGACTCACAGCGCTAGACTCTCCTTACGGGCTACAGCACCCGGCGCACGACCAACCACCGGATCCAGACTCCGCAGAGTTCGACCAGTGTGGAAGAAGAGTTTTCTCTTCATCTTGTGTGCTTCACTGCATCACAGCACATCAGGCTCACCACGCTGCCTACAACAGGCATCTATGGTCAGTGCTGGCACAGGTGTTGGCATTGTTGCCTGATTCGGAGGAATCCAGGCAGGCCATTGCCCCCTCTGCACAGGGCTTGGTGCTTGCAAGGCACCAGGCAAGGGCATCATATGATGCCAGTGAGGTGGCTTCCAGACTGGTAGGGACAGCAATCTGCATTAGGTGGACGGCATGGCTTCATTTGTCAAGATTGTTGTCCATTGCCCAGCGTAGGGTGATTTCCTCCGCCTTCCGGGGATTCGTCTTTTTTCAAGAGGGCGGGAGGAATTTGCAGGGCATCTTCCGTATCCCGGCTACGGGGGGACACCTCGACCTGAACAGCCTTAGACCATGTATGGTCTAGTATGGCAAAAAGGGTCTCCCCCTGCTGCGTCTCCTCTGCAGGAGGCTGAGGGAAACTGTTCCCTCAGGGCAGTGCCAGATCCCCTTCTGGTGGCTTGATATTCACCCAGCAGTAATAAGTAGTGAAGACTGACAAGGGGAAGATATGTAAATTACGTACCTACCGTAATTCTTGATCTTCTCTTGTATCTTCATCATTCATTACCGAATCCCGACCACCTACCCCTCTTGGGCCTCAGTTTCTGGGTGTCACCTCCACCCTGCTCGCCCTCCTCCTCCTCTTTGAGGCCAATTGGGGACAGAGTCCCCCTGGTACCTCAGCGCCCACTGTTTCCTTCTCTAAAGTCACAGAGTGCCCAACCTAGGAGGGCGGCGAGTAGGGTCTTCGTCCTAACCTTGTAGGGAACTCCCTGGGGTTCTCAGTGTGGTACACTGTGGGGTCCCTTTCATGTCTCGGCACAGGCCTTTCAGATCCGTTGCCGTCTCGGTAAAAAGGTGGGGACTTCATCAGTGCATCCCGTGGGAGGGCCCATAGGGACTTTCCCCCCTTTTATCTTTTCTCTTTGTCCCCTATATTATAGGAATGGTTTCTGGACAGGGTCCTCTCCTGTTTAGGGGTTCCCCTTGGCTAAGCCCTCAGGTGGTAAGCTTGAGAGGGCCATGCTCCAGGACTTTCATCCTAAATGCGAGTTTAGGGATGGGGAGGGTCAGACTCCACCATAATTTAGATTTTTCAAGACCATCTCAAATTCTCCTGTTCTGGATCTATGTCCAGTGGTCCCTGAAGCTTGACGGGATCCTTGCACCTGTGTCTTCATGCCTCCCAGGTTTTTGAGAATAAGGATAAGCCAATAGTCTTCTGGCTGAGCATGGCGGAGACCTCTCTCCTTCTTCCCCTATATCTTCTGTCTTTCTCTTCTCATTCGTTTCTCTCTCTTTCTCTTTACTGTGCGTACTACCGCACAGGGACTGGGGCCCTAATGTCCAGTTAAAATCCTACTTTCCCCTCTGGCCGGCTTATTCCTTTTCAGTGTATATCCTATCCCTCGGCTCTCTTGCCTCATCTTAAATTTATCCTTCTCTCAGGCAGAACAGAACTGGGGTGGAGGAGGTGTCCATGGCGCCTAACGGATAACCCTTGAGTACCGCGCAGTGTGTTGGCCTCATGGGTGGCGCTATTGGTGCCGACCACCCCCTCAAAAAAGATCCAAGCAGGTGCACGCCTCCGGTTTACACCCAGCAGTAATGAATGGTGAAAATACAAGGGAAGATCAAGAATTACGGTAGGCACGTAATTTACATTTTTTGTCTTTTCTTCCCCCTTGCATATCTGCAGTTATAAAATATATGTGACTCTTTAAGTGAAACTGGGATCCCTTGGTTTGAAAAGGTATATAGTTACACTGCTGAAATGATTGCAAGAAGCTATTTGGAACTCGACGGGTTAACCTGAGATGCAGTTTGAGCTCCTCTCAGGCTTGTTTGCAAATTCTTTTACAGAGCGGTCAGCAGGAGGTCAGCTTGGGACACTGTTCTATTTGCAAGCCTACTCTGCAAAGAAACTGACAAGAACTCTGATACATTTTGTGAGAAACAGGAATGTCTCCTTAACAAGCTCAGGATGAAGAAGTTAATTGTCAGGCAAAGACGTGTTATAAAAAGAGCAGCAACCTTTTGCTGGAGCGAGAGACTGAAACTTGAAATTAGAGATACCCTCAGATGAAGGACTTTTGTTTTCTCTGTTTGTACTGTCTTTGTAAGTAGTTATACCGAACAATTTTTATTTTTTATTTTACTGTAATTGATAATAAAACGCTACTTGTGAATTTTATATCTTCCCCTGGTTTTCCTTTGCTTCCTGATCTGTGCCTCGACAACAGTATGGCTTTGAATCCAGAGTGTAGAGGATCATCTTTGTACATGGAATCACTGCATCATTGATCAAAGCACTGCATTTGTTTTATATCCTGAGGAGGATGGAGTGTTGTGATTGTTTTTTGTTTTCTTTTTTTCTATCTCTTCCCCCCCCCCCCAAAAAAAGAAATATATATATATATATATATTTCACTAGAAACAAGGCCTGGCTAGTTTGACACATTCAGAGGTCCTTTAGCGGGCAATCCAGCCTGGCTTAAGTGCCTACAAATATTTAACCTGCCCTTAACCTAAGCACTTAGTAATGGCAGTTGCTAATTAGATTGTGTGCACAAGCCAGTGGCTTGGAATGGTGTTAAATTTAATTTTTGAGGCCCATTCTGCGTTTAATAATTAAGCTGTACCCTGGCTTTCAAGTTAGCTCATTTATACCTTTGGTGTTTGACAGAGCATGAGTTTGGTGTAGACTGATACAATTAGCCAGGTTGCCTGGAGCAGTCTCAGTGCTTTTGTAGGAGGCATAAACTTTCCCTATAGCAAACAAGGAGGCATAGTCAGCTTACTACCAGTCCTGCTAGCGTTCGACTGCAGAAAGTTTGAAATGAATGTTGTGCTTTTGTTGTATAGCAGGTGCATGAGGTGAACACTAGTTACCTCCACACATGCACGTTTGCCTTTCGTCCCCAGCCCTGACAACCAAGGTCACAGTGGCTACACTTTCTCCCTAGGTAGGATAGTGGGCAGTTGGCTGCCCTGGGGGTGATGCCAATGCCACTCCTTGATTATCCTGTGGGTTGCATGAACTGGTAGCCAAGCACCTCACCTCTATGAGTGTGTTCTGCCCTCGACCCTCAGACAGCCCCAGAGTGGGAGTCCTGGGCCAGCCTACGAGCCCTAGTCGCACAGGTCACAGGGCGATGCACAGCCACATCAGCTAGCATTTTTCACCAGCCTGTTGTGTTTCATCATTCTGCAGTATAAATGCAAACAGTCTGGATAAACAAGAGCACTGACTTGCTCAAAAGGGACATTCAAGTCTGGCTACATGGCCTATCTCACCCCTGACCCACATATATGGAGCAAAAATAAGGGACATTCACATCCAGATTCATGGCCTATCTCACTCCTGACCACATATATGGGGCACAGATAAGGGACTATCACATCTGGCTACATGGCCCATCTTGCCCCTGAGTCACATATACAGAGCAAAACTATGGGACAGTCACATTTGGCCACATGGCCCATCTTATCCCTAGCTCACATGTACAGAGCAAAACCATGGGACAGTCACATTTGGCCACATGGCCCATCTTACCCCCAACTCACATGTACAGAGCAAAACTATAGGACAGTCACATCTGACTACATTGTCCATCTTACACCTGATCCACATGTGCTGGGCAAAAACAAGGGAGAGTCATGTCTAATTACACAACTCATCTCACCCCTAACCCTCATATGTGGGTCAAAAACAAGGGGCTTTCCTGCCTAGCTACATGACACATCTCACCCCTGACCCACATATATGGAGCAAAAATAAGGGGCAGTCAACCCTGGCTAGGTGGCCCATCTCAACATTGACCCACATGTATGGGGCAACAGTAACAGACGGTCAAACCTGGCTACATGGTCTGCCTCTTTGTCGTCTCCCTTGTTTCGTGTAAAGATAAAAGACCTTAAAATCCAGCTACATGACCCTCATATCCCTTGGCACCCTTGCAAGGTGTACAACCAAAGTACTGTTATACCTGACTAATTTGCCCCCCACAAATAACAGACATGTCAGTTGCAATTAGTGTCACTGATAACAGACCACCATTTTCCCTTGTTTTATTTTACATGTTCTTATACCACACACACAGCATGACATATACAGTAGAGGAAATTCTGAAATATGGCCCAAGGAAGATAAAGATCACACTGCAACAGCAAGAAAAAGGAGGCGCCACTAGGGTACCATGCCACAGCTTTCAGAATGGCCAGCTTGGTGCTGTACATCTAGTGAAGAGAATATGGGATGCTGTCCTATTATGAGGCAAGAGCTATACAGTACAAGGAGAAATCTGACATACTTGAATTATTCAGCCTAGCGAAAAGAAAGCCAAGAGGGTACATGACCCCAGTGTTAGGAACGTCAGTGGGCATAGATAGTGGGTGTACACAGATGTTTAATCAGAGTGCAAGCTGAACTATAGGGCCTGCACTCAAACTGTGGGGTGGGGCAGGATAAGGGGACATTTTAGAAAGCATTACTTACCTCAAAAGATGGTTGACATGTGGAATAGCCTGGCCAGTGAGGTTGTGAAAGCTAGCACTGCTCATGCTTCTCGCTTTGGAGTCTGATCCTGTAACAGCTCGGAAGCTAAGCAGTTGTGAACCTGGTCCATTGTCTGAAGGGAAACTACCAGTGCAAGCCAGTTGCTGCAGGAATTAGGGTTGTTAACTCTGCGAGGAAAGTAAGAACTTTCCTCTTAGTTTATGGTAACCATACCACTGCCCCAGGATGGTGTTTGAGGGGGGAGGGGGGAGAGAACTGTGCTGTCTTGAGATGCTATCTTATGGATAAGATGTTAAATGGAGGTCCCAGGCGCTTGTTGCAGTGGTATTCAGTTAGAGGTTAAAGATGTCATGTTACTGGATTCTAAGGTGACTGCTGACTAGGAGACAGTGGTTGCACAGAGCTCCACTTCTGCAGTAATTAAACGTTCCAACAGCCTGAAATTCTAAACAGCAAACTGGCAAGCAAAAAAGGGTCCAGTGCTAAAAAGCCTAAGAAACAGAAGACGCACTTAAAAGACATCGCAGCTTACTGTGCCGCCACCCAAATCAGCCGCAGCTCGTACCCAAAACCCAGTGCCTCAGCCAGCAAAGAGTGGGAGTGAGGGGAGTGATGGAGTGGCTGGATCAGCATCCAGAGCGCAAGACCTGATGCTGAATGAAATGTAGCAAGGGTTCGCTGGTCTAAACAATGCACTTACCAGCATACAAACGAACTCAGCCCAGTTGTCAGAAAAAATGTAAAGATTTGGGTCAAAGGATGGATCAAAGTTGAAAGAAGAGTAAGCGCTAATGAAGACTTCGTGGTGCCATTGGAGATCCCGGTAACAAAAGGTGAGAGAACTGTCACACAGCTGCAACAAATGAAAACAGATTAAAAAACCACAGCCACAGAGAAAATATAAAATGATCACCCTTCCTGAAGGCTTAGAAGGGGACCATCCGGCTTTTTTAGCAAACTGTCCTGCATATTCTGGCAACCGGAGGGATATACTGTAAGGGGAAAATACAAATCAACTGGGCCCCCAGAGCCTTGAGAGGAAGGCCAGCACCGGGGGAACGTCCTAGATTCCTGCTGATGGAATTTCACAAATATCAAAAATACACAAGAAAGGCGGGCTTATGAGCTTAAACCTGTTTATCTTTTTGACTCTGAAAATAAGGAACCGAATGTAGACCTTAGTTTCACGAACCATTACAGAATTTAAACTGACAACTACCTTCCTCTTCTTTTAGGTGTATATACATTTTGTGGGCATATAGTTATATATATTCTCTCTTATATTGACTTGCATGATTTTATTTATATGATCATAGTGTTCATCTGATGTGTTGTGGATATGGGGTGTTTATAAGTGCTTTTCATTATTAGAGACACACACACACACACACACACACACACACACAATCTTTCTTTTAGGAAGGCTCTTGGAACATAGCATTTAACAATTTATAGACCTCCTGCTGTCACATTCCATGGAGAGGAGCTTGCATCTTTAATCTTTTTTTTTTCTCTCTGCACATATACAATTTACTTCCTTATCAACAGAACCGTCGCATCCATGTGTAAATGTTTGTTTGAAAAGACTGCCTTGCCTGAAGAACTCTGTGTAGCTTGAAAGCTTGTGTTTTGTACATCTGTTTGGTCAAATAAAAGGCATCAAATCAGCCATGTTGTTCATCTACAAATATCAGGAGAAAGACAGAGGAGTGAAATATAAAAATCATACTCTGCAACATTTCCCTGACATAAGCGCAGAATTGTTCACAAAGCACAAAGAATTCAGTAAGATAAAAGAGAAACGTAAGGCCAAGAACATCCCGTTTGCTCTCCCAGTGCCTGCTAAATTAAGAATCGGGGTGGAGGGGGAGGCGAAGTCATTCAAGGGGTGTGGATACAGTTCACCATCTGCACTTGCGCAGTTCCACTGGAACAAACTTGCTGTCAGATGTCTCTAAGCTAAGTTCCTCCCACCAACTGAGTGGTATATCCAGTAATTCCACCCTGTGATATCAGATCTTTCTTTCTGACAGAAGAACAGGTCGCCTTCTTAGCAGCTCCTACTTTGGGTATTGTGTCGTCGGGGAACCCCTTATTTCAAAGTTCTTTCGAAGTCTTTATTTATGTTTTGGCCTTTTTTGAATCCTTACTCGAGTACGTGACCCAGTCGGCGTCCCCAACCAGGTCATCTTAGGAGCAGCCTCCACTAGCAGTCGAGCCTTCAAAGCCTCTCTTGCTATGTGTAGCAAGGCGTGTGATCTACCACGACCAGCCGGATGGCTGTCCTTGACATTGACTGTCTCGTCAAGGTCTGGGTCGAGGTTTCAGTCGAGATAATCCCGCTTGACCAGAAGCATTGCTGTCGACGCTGTTTGGCCTCCTGATGCTCGGTCGAGGAGAGGCACCAGCAGAAGGTGCACTGGTGCTACGAGGAGCTTCTTTGGCAGCAGTGGGCTATTGTGGAGCGGGGTAGGGCTCTACCCCCTGTACCTTCAGTCACCTGGCAGCTGCCAGTTATGCCCTCGCTGTTCCGTACAACACATGTGCTTCCCGCAACTGCTTCTCCATGCCTGAGGGTTGACCCGCCACCACTGCAGCCAAAAGTTAGTGCTTCAGCCAAGAAGGCCTTGTCGGCAGCTGATTTGCCAGGCTGGTTGTCGGTGGAGATCAACCAGTCCCATCATACTCGGGTGGTCCACAGTGAGAAACAGTTGAGGGCTGTTTTTGAAGAGTTCTTGGATGACTAGGTTCGATCTTCCATGGCCCCCTCCAGGACTCGGGGATGAATCCCTGGGGATTACCTTTCCTATAGCTGAGGTCATATTGGGGCTGGTCCTGTTGGCTGTGTCCAGCATCCTGCCCAGCACACTCCACCTGTATGGTCCACAAGTATGTTGTCCCTGCTGGGTTCCTTTCGGTGTTTTCAGACCACCCTTCGGCTGAAGAACTGATTTCTGACTCAGCCTTCTGTAAATCTGGTGATCAAGCAGACAAGCCTCCAGACAAGGAGTCCAGAAAGATTGACCATGTCACTACAAAGATGTATTATTCAGCATCCTTGGGTCCTCCGTCAGGCAAATTACTACATCATGATGCCCAGCTTAGGAATTTCTGTGCTGGAAGTCCTCAATGAAATCCTCCCTCAGCTTCCTGCTGACCAGCAGTTGCCGGTGAGGTTGGTCCAGAACCAATGTCAGTTGCTGGCTAAGCACCAGCTCCAGATGGCCTTGAACATGGGTGACTCCTGTGCCTGTACCATGGCAGTGGTTGTCTCCATACTGTATAGGGTCTGGCTGTGCTTGTCCACCTTTACAGTGGACACCCAGTGTACTCTGGCCAGTGTCCTTTTCTTGGACACCGACCTCTTTGGCCCAGGGGTGGAGGTACATCTCACGTGCTTAGAGAAGTCCAGTGCCCCCTTGACTCTGTGGTCTCATCCCTGAAGGACCAGGAAAAAAAAAGCCTAAGAAGAAGGTTTTACAGTACTAGCCTTTTCAGCCATAGCCTGCTTGGCAGTAGACCTCGCAGGGGCAATACCAGCCCTGGTGCGCCAAACCTAAGTTTAGTGGCCAGGGCACCAAGCACAGCGGGGGCAGGGTGGTGGTTCCCCTCCAGCCGTACTGGCTGGTGTTCCTGCAAAAGCTGCACAGTGATGGACTGGGGGATGTTATCCCTCCACCTGTCCTGTCCCTGTCTGTACTTCCCATCGGGGTCAGTTACACCACTTCTTGCCACGTTGGTCTGTTATCACAACGGACAGGTGGGTATTAGATGTTGTAGTCAGAGGACTGCCTCTGGACTTTGAGGCTCTCCCACCATACCCACTCCACACTCCTTAGGAGTCAAGGGTGTTGCAAGACACAATGTCAGCCTTTAGGGAGGATGTTGCTCAACTTCTCGTGAAGGGAACCACAGCCTGTTTCCCAGATGCCCTGGTCAGTCAGGGTTACGTGTACAGGTACTTCCTGGTTTTGAAACGGACGGGGTGCTGGCACCCCATACTGGATCTGCATGATGGTAAGTTACAGATGGTCACCCTGAGCCAGATCATTCTGTCTCTGGGGCAAGGTATGTGGTTCTGCTCATTGGACCTCCAGGATACTTTCTTCCACATCCCAGTCCATCCATCTCACCACCGGTACCTCCATTTCCATACAGAAGGGATACTGTACCAGTCCTAGATCATGCCCTTTAGTCTCTCCTCCTTGCCCAGGGTCTTCACCATGTGCATGGCAGCGGTGGCAGCCTGCCTGTTGCGAAAGCGTCAGGGTGTATCCCTGCCTAGATGACTGGCTGTTGGCTGGGCCATCCAGAGAGACAGTTGAGAGGCCCAGAGATCTGGCTGTCAAGACCTGCCAAGATTTGGGCATCTTGATCAAGTCAGACAAGTCCAAACTGATACCCTTGCAGGAGATCCAAGTTTAATCTGTGCAGAACTAGACTTCCTGCAGGCCAAGGCCTGCTTTCCTGCAGACCGGGCACTGGATCCTACCTCCTTTGCCCAATCATTTCAGATTGGGCTCTCATGCTCTGCCTGGGACTTCCTATGGGCTGCTGGCATATATGGTGTCTTGCACCAGCATGGTCCATTGAGCCCACTGGCAGATGCATCACTTGCAGTGGGAGTTGGACCATCAGTGGTCCCAGTGCTTAGGCCACTTGGACCAACTAGTCGCAGTAACCCAGCCAGTGTGTGATGCTATCCAGCAGTGGATCATCCTGGAACATCTGGAGGAAGGAATCACGTTTGCCTGCCCAGAGCTGGCTGTCGTGCTCACAATGAACGCGTCTCTGGTAGGGTGGGAAGCATAACTGGGAGACCACAGACCTCATGGGTTCTGGTCACCCTGGGAATCCTGTCACCACATAAATCTGGTGGAGCTCCATGCAGTGCATTTTGCTCTGATGGAAAGAATTCACTCCTCTAGTCAGGGTTCAGGTCTTGCTGATCCAGACGGACAACACTATGACCATGTTCTGCCTGAAATGGCAGAGCAGAACACATTCCCTTCCCATGTGTTGGGAGGCCCTCCACACCTGGACTTTCATGCGCAGCCTGGGTACTGATCTCATTGTGATCCCTGAATTAGGAGGTGGTCAACCACCTGTTCTTCCAGTGAGGCACTCCTCTGGTGCATCTGTTGCCACCTGTGAGAACGCCAAACTCAGGCTGTGCCTGCCTCCCACAGTCCGGAACACTGTTGGGGATGCCTTCACAAAGTCCTGTACCCCAGCCCTCATGTCTGCCTTCCCTTCCTTTCCTTCTTGCGCCACAAGGTGGTGTTCAGGGCCTGGAAGGACAAGGCATGGATGATCCTGATAGCTCCAGACTCACCCAGACAGTTCTGGTATATGGATTTCCTCAGCCTCAGCCTCAGCAGCAGACCTCCATGGCAGCTGCCTTTCGCCCAGATCTGCTGACCAGACAACTGGAGACAGTCCTGCATCTGGACCCGACATCCCTGCACCTTGTGGCCTGGTTCCCGAGCATCTAGAGCTCCAGGCCTTGGCTCTGTCAAAAGTAGTGCTCCACATTTTGCAGGCCTCCCGTAAACAGTCGAGTCACAAATGTTATGCATTTAAATAGAAGAGATTCTCCATATAGTGCTAGAGCAAGGAGCTTGATCCCCTTGCCTGCCCTGTGGTGAGCATCTTGGAGTACATCTGGTCCCTCTCTCAGTTGGAACTGCGTGCAGTGAACCTTAAGGTACACCTGGCAGCCATCTCTGCTTACTGGGTGCAAGCTGGTAAGCAGACAGTGGTGCAGGAGAAGGTGGTTGGGTGATTTTTCAAAGGCCTGAACCACCTGTCCCAACTGATGCATGAACCACCACCAGCACTGGACCTAGTGCTGGTGCTGGCTGTACTCACTGGCAAGCCACCTGAGCCAGTGCACAGGTGCGAGATGTCATACTTGTCACTGAAGATGGCTATCTTGCTGGCTGTTATGTCAGCCAGGACTAGTGAGCTTCAGGTGCTCTTGGTGGAGTCTCTTTATCTGGTCTTCCACAAGGACAAGGTCATCCTTTGCCCCCAAGGAAAGTTCTTCCCGAAGGTAGTATTGGAGTTCTGCCTTAACTAGGTGATGAACCTTCCAGTATATTTTACCAACCCTTCTTCACAGGCCGACTGCAGTCTCCATACTCCAGATCTACAGAGGGCACACTCTTATTATAAGGAATGCATGGTGGAGTTGGGGATGAGGCTTGCCAGCTCTTTGTAACTTATGCTGAAACCGTACCTGACAGACTGACAGCACAAGCAGACAGTTGGCAGGTGGATCACATCCTGCATCGACCACTGCTATAGGTTGGCTGGTAGGGAGCCTTTAGTAAGGCTTAGGGCTCATTCCATCAGACATACCACTGCCTTGGTGGCTGCTTCTGGAGACATACCCATACAGGAGCTCTGTAGGGCTGCTACCTGGAAGTCGGCACACTTTCATTTCCCACTACAGCATCAACCTAGAGTCCTGTCGGGATGCTGCTTTTGGAACCTCAGTTCTCCAATCTGTGTTCGCCAAATAAGTGTGTGCGCCTTTGCCCCCGAGAACTGCTAGGAGTCTGCCAGAGTGTGGTTAGTGAACTGTATCCGTGCCCCTAGAAAGACAGGCTCTTACAAGAATCAGTTTTCACCATTCTCACTTATGAGTCTAAGCTAGAGGCACCAGGTCCCAGAGGGAGCAAAGTCTTTTGCAGCCTAGGGGACCGAAGTCAGTGCCAGTGCCTCCCACGAGGCAGATGTAGTAACGTCGCACTTGTGGGTTGGCCAGTAACCAATGCCAGCCCCCTCCCTTCCTCAGTTCTGTTTTTCCTGAGCACACACTGTGGGAACTTCTGCAGTCACTGAAACCGCATCATAACCCTTCTCGGGTCATCGCTGCCTCCCTTCCCCCAGTGCTCCTGTGAGGGTCATATTGCCATCCAGGTCTGACATGAGGACTACGGCGCTGACCATGACATGGACAGGTGTGATGCTTGCCTTCCACTGTATAGTAGGTTGTGGGCTCGCTGGCAGGTTGCACCATGGTTTTCGAGCTGGAATTGAGATCTCAAAGGTAGAGTTGGTAAACTCGTTCTGTTCTCCCAAGGATGTCAGTGAACTTGTCGGTCTGGGGAAAAACCACAGGTTCAACCTTGTGACGTACTGCTGGAAGCATGTTCTGAACATACAAGGATTTGTACTCAATCTGGTCCCTATCTACTCCCTCCCGTGAGAGAAACTTGCCAGTGTGGTAGGCCAGCTGTAACCACTGATGGTATGATGCCGGGTTTTCCTAGGCATACTGTTTGACGGGGTAGGCCAGCATGATGCTGACCACACCTGGTGAATGAGTGGCAGTGAGCTCAGCAGCTACATCATCAAATGTTGCATCCGCAGCTTAGCGGACTGCTTCTGGGAGTTTTGCCCATATGCCTTAGTCTACAGCCTGTCGAAGAACCTGCACCTGATAGTCCGCTGGGAGACTAAGCATTTCACACTTAGAACGGACCTTCTCCAAATGACAACTGAGGTTGTTGCTAGGGCCCATGCGGCCTATACTGTCAGCGATCTGCTGAACAGAGTAGGCTGCCTGGAGCGGATTATTGGCAACTGCTGGACGCAGATCGGGGAAGGGATTGGAGCATGTGCTGTGAAAGGCAGCCTCCGCTGCGGTTTCTGCCACACTATGGAACATTGATTCACGAGTAGCAGCTTCTCTCCACATTTGTTCCATGTTTTCTCAAAAGATTTTTTTGATTCTCGGTCATCTCTGTCCTGGCAAGAGCCACATCGATCATTTGATCGATCTCCGTTCTGTCTTCCTTTTTAAAAACAGCAGTCGGAGGTGGATACCTTCAGCCACCCCTGGTGTCATGGGGGTCACCATCTTGGCGTGGCACATGAAAGTTGCCATAGTTCTCATGATGTAGGGTCGCACTATCATAGTGTTGGGGAACGCCATGTTGTGGGTGGCATGTGTAGGAAACGCAATTTTGAGGATGTAGCTGGTCTCCGCCATCTGGGGTGGTTTCGTCATCTGAGTCGTCATTGTTTGATGACACAATGTTGATGGGGGTATAGTGAACTCCACCCATCGCTTTGACGTGATCAGCCAACAGCTCTCGCTGATAATACAGTTTCACCATCTTAGTTCTACATCTCTTGTGACTAACTTTTGCATTGTTCTGCCCAACACCTCTTGTAATCCCTTTCTGTAACACTCGATACGCGGCGCTGAGTTTGCAGTTGTCCCTAAGCTCCCTGTCCAATTCACCAGTTACCCTTTTCAAATCCTCTCACAACTCCTCATTCTCATCTCACATCTCATTTGTTTCACGCGACAAATCATTAATTTGCAATATCTGCCTCTTATCCTGCTTCAATCTGTCACATCCTTCCTCAACATACATAACTCTTGTTCATTATTCTGTACAGCACAGTGCAAAAGTGTCTTGTTCTTACTTCGCAGAGACTGAAGATCTTACTTGCAGCAGGTTACACCATTTGGACCAAAGCCGGCAGGCAACAGGACCCCATATAAAACTTCTAGCTAGCTACATACAGCGGGGACCACCCCAAAGTCGCCCTCTCAGCCACACACATCATATAAAGGGTCAGTTCTCAGGATCCTCAGTTTTCCGCCATCGAAAAGCAAGCAGCGTTCCATGGACGCCTTCAGCTAGCTTAACGATGCCATTATGAGTATTATCTTCTTATTTTCTCAAACAAGTTTAACCTTCTTTTTCTATTTTAACATGTCGTCTTCCCTGACGTTTCTCTGTCGAAAAGCGCTCCTCTGAGTGCGCATGTGGCAAACAAATTCCTTTTAAGGACCAACACACGGCCTGTGTCAGATGCCTAGGCCCAAAACACGACACTAAGGCCTTCTCCATTTGCCAAAACTTTAATAGCTGCATGAGGATCCGCAGACAGAAAGTTTTGGAGACCTTCCTTTTAGAAAAAAGATCAGCAGCCATGCAAAAAAGTTCCTCCTCTCGGGAAGAGTTATCCCACAGATCGGGGAAACGCAAAGAAAAAAGGGAGAAGGAGAAAGCGCTCCTCATTCACACGGACGTCCAACTCCAGGGCTAGCTTGGACTCTGCCCGCTCCACCAGATCTCCATCTCGTGCAAAGACCCAACCTCTGCCAGCCAAAGTCCAGACGTCGGGTGGTACAGACCTCCTTCAGCCTCTTAAGGTCCGGCCCAAGGACTCCTCGCATAGCCGACCTTTGGGCTCTTCAGGCCGATCTGCGTTGACAGATCGCCCACCTAAGGCGCACTCCACTTCGGCTGCTATTGCAGGCCCTGACTCCCTGGACGAGCGCCGGGACCCTGACCACGGCAGGTCGGTCTCCCAACCCCACAGGGGTTCCATAGGGATGACCGTTAGATGGACCTCAGAACAAAAGTGGACATTGGACCAGACAACCGCCAAACATTCCAAGGACCAGTCAGAAGTCCTTACTCACCAGAAGGATGTTACCTTTTCTGTAGCAGACATCGGGCATCCAGGATGTTCGGACAACGAAGGTACTGATGCCGGGGGTCGAACAGATCAGCGACGACCAGGAGGCAGGAGACCTCTTACATGACCTGATGCCACCCAAGGACCAGCCAGTGGGTGCGTCAGGCCACAGAAATCCTGATACAGGCAAAGGGCAGACACCTAAAAGAGGAACTGACGCCAGGTCAGTTGTCGGGCCTTAACATAAATTAAGTTAAAGAATTGCTTTCCTATTGGTAGGAAACCATCGGGAAGGACATAGTTCCCACAAAGCCTCCAGTGGAGAACCCATCTCCTCCAAAAGAGAATAGCCCGTACAGATCACCCCCTAGAGAAGAGTGTCCAATACCTAGGGGCAGGTCCAAGGACAAAAGGTCTCACAGGGATAGGAAGCAGCCGAGGTCTCCCTCCCAGACCCCTTCCCGCCCTCCTAGTGCATACAGGCCTAAGAGACACCATAGGATATCAGACTCTTCATCATCGGATGAGTCTCACTCCTCATCTTCTGACTTGTCCAGGTCGGCATTGCCCTTTAGTGTCCCTTCTCCAGACCCACAGGATCTGCCAAGGTCTCCCCCCCCACCAACGACCGAACATTTATGGATATTATGCAACATATCCAAGACAGTATGGGCTGGGACACTGAAGACTTAGATCCAGAATGACACTGGCTGGCGAAATACTTAAGACAAAAGGACCTCACACTAGTGGTAGTCCCACCTTTAGTGGACGCCTTCCAAGACGTAACAAAAGCTGCTTGGAAGCACCCCTTCTCCTCTTCCACAGTCCCCAAGAAAGCGGACAGCCTGTACAGGGCCCCTCTTGAGGATCCCTATTTAGGAGAACAACCAGTGGCAGACTCTGTGGTCATAACGGCCACTCACGACAGGTCTCAAAGACCACAGCATCTCAGTACACAACCCCCAGGTCGAGAATCAAAGCAACACGACTCCATGGGGAGAAAAATATATGCACCAGCAACTTGCTCCATAAGGTGCCTTAATTTCCTGACCCACATGGTGCAGTTTCAAAATGCCTTGTGGGAACAAGGCCAAGACTTGCTAAAAGACATGCCGGAGGGAGACGAGAAAGTGGAGCTAATAACCAAGCAACCAAAAACAACACTTTCCATGACAGGAAGTGTAGCTCGCAAGACACGGCTGGCTCAAAAGGAGGCAGGAACAGCTTCTCGAGAATTAAATTCAGGTCCCAAGCCAGAATCAGATTACGGATAGGGGGCTTCAGGTGGAGAATGCTTCTCAGAAAAAATATGGGCCACATCCAACTGGGCCACGGTATGGGCACATGAAAGGCTGATATAGCTGATAGGTGCACCTTAATAGAGGAGTATTGGAGGCCTCCATCAGACAAACACAGGAGATACTCCAGAATCTGGTTCACCGGTCAAGTGAAAGTGTCCAGGTGATGGGAAGCGGCCCAGATAGCAAAGCACTTCCATTTCATCAAGTACGTGGCCCTGGCGGAAGGTTTCCTGGCTGCCTTCAGGACATTAGCCACCTTCTGAGACACCCCAAACCGAGCAGTGGCTTTGTCCTCAGGAGCCATGCATGCAGATGGAGGGACTTGAGGTCTGGATGGACAAGGGTCCCCTGTGCCTGTTTTAACAGGTCTTGGCAGAAGAGCAGGGGAACTGGTGGTTCTCCAGCCAGTTGCTGCAGTAATGAAAACCAGATCTGATGAGGCCAGAATGTTGCCACCAGAATTGAATGGCCCCTTCCATGTGGAGCTTGCTGAGCACGCTCTGGATCAGAGGGAAGGCGTAGATGAACCTCCATTTCCAGGAGAGGGACAACGCGTCTCACCAGAAAACTCCAGGTCCTTGATCTAGTGAGCAGAAACGCGACAGTTTTGCATTAAGTGAGGACGCAAAAAGGTCCAACTCTGAGCGATGCCACCTGTTAAACAGGTCTTCTACGACTGATGAAGCTCCCTTTCATTTATCCTGGACTGCAACCGGCTGGGGCTGTCAACCAAGGCATTTTGGTCACCGGGAACATGGACGGCCGATAGTTCTAGTTCATGTTCTAGAGCCCAACACCAGACTCTCATCGCCTCCGTGCATAGGGGGTAGGAGTGAGTCCCCTCCTTGCTTGTTGATGTAATAGACCACACTGAGATTGTCCAACTGCACTAACAGAGGACCTGGAGAGAGGTGGTTCTGGAAGGCATAAAGAATTGCCCTCATCTCTAAAACGTTGATGTGGTGGTAGGCATCTGTCAGGGACGAGATCCCCTGGGTCTGAAAGGGACCCAGGTGCACTACTCAACCCAGACCCAAAGCATCTGTGGTGAGAATTTGCAGGGGAGAAGGAATGAGGAAGGGGTTCCCTCTGAAGAGATTGTGGGGGTCCATCCACCACTGAAGCACTTTGTGGACAGGAGAGGAAACAAGAACCTGCTGTTCTAGGCTGTATGAATGTTGGTCGCACTGGACTGAGAGTCCACTGGGGATCCTCATGTGCAGTCTGGCCAAGGGAACAGTGGTAATGGCTGCCACCATCAGGCCTAAAAGCCACAGGAATGTCCTACTGTAACGTACCGGCTCCGGGCCACCAACTGGGCCTGAGCTATGAGGTACTCTGCCTGTCCTGTGGAAGAAAAGCTTTGCCTTGGATTGAGTCCAGGACCGCTCCTGTGTACTGCAACCGCTGACATGTGGTCAAGACAGACTTGGGCAGGTTGACCGTAATCCCCAAGGACAGGAAAAGCTGCTTGGTGCATTCTAGAGTCATCAGCAGATCCCTGGATGGGGCCTTCAGCAACCAGTCCAGATAGGGGAAGACATACAGCCCCTAGCACCCAAGGGCGCCACCACCATGGCTAAACACTTGGTAAAGACCCATGATGCAGAGGACAAGCCAAAGGGCAATACTCTGACCTGATAGTGCTCCCCCCTGGAACAGGAACCTGAGGTATATCCTGTGTGGAGAGCAAACCTTGATGTGCAGGTATGTGTCCTGCATGTCCAGAGAGCACAGCCAGTCCGCTTGCTTCTAGGGTGACCATCCAGAACTTCAAGTACTAGATAAAGTAATTGAGCTCCTTGAGGTCTAGAATTGGCTTTAAGTCCCCTGTTTGGTTGGGGACGAGGAAGAAGCAGAAGTAGAATCTCTTGATCTTACTTCGAGAGGGTTCCTGCAGTAGGTCATCACAGATAGGACTGCGCCCCCTGGTGTCAGGACTGCACGGCAAACTTTTCCAGCAATACCTGGCAGGGACCCGCATGGCAGACATCAGCGTGACCCTGTATAGTGGGTAGTCCCCACGCCCACCCTCCAGTTTTTCTCGCCGTCGACCTGCGCATAGTACCTCGTGGTTACTCTTGCCCAGCCGATCACCATTTTTTGCCTGATTTTTTGCTCAAATTGCTCGTTTGTAATTTCGTTTGTCTTCTCCACCACCAACTAAGTCGAAGAAGTGCGAGAAGGATGGCCACCTTCTATGCCTCTTTTGCTTGGACCCAGACCACAACACCACAGCCTGCTCCGACTGCCAGCCCTTCGACCAGGCCACTCATAAGAGGAGACAGTAGGCCCTGGAAGCCCATTTTTGAAGTTAAGAATGGCTTCGCTAGAGGTACACCACATCTTCCCCTTCTTCAGAATCCAAAAAGAAGAAAAAAAAAAGCATCGAGAGAAGGAGCACTCAGAGGCTCAGGACTGAGAGGACTGCTGCAGGCCCTCGACCAGTAAGGCCGTTCCCCCCGTCGCCTGCCCTTTTGGTTATCCAGGCTGCACCTGGGGCTCCTCCAGGTACTTCTGCTGCCTTTCTCCCTATCTCCACTAGAAAGTCGTCCACCGGCTCCTTCAACGAACGCCTGGTTGTTGCCGATAAGTCGGCTCCAGGCTCCTCTGGGGCCCGCCTGGCTGCCATTAAGCCGAGTCCCAAGGATCCTGTTGGGACTTGCCCGGCCACTACCGGTAAGTCGGTTGAGGGTTCTTCCCTCCACTGCCCGGTGACTCTATCGTCCGATCAGGAGTCCGTCTCTGACGTCCACCTGGACTCTGCTCACACATCAGGGACTCACACCGTCTCACCCGACGCCCGGCCGAGCACTTCTTTGGCTGTTAGCCACCCTTCCCCCCCAGACTTCACTTGGGTGGGAACCTTCCCTCCCATCTCCCCAGGTGGTCCCTCCAGCCCCAGTGGTCACCACCGGCCCGGAGGAGGGAACGGGACCCCTGGAGGAGGTTCCTCCTTCGCCCACCCCAGCGTCGATTCCTCAGTTGCCTTTAGAAGGCGAGGCTCCAACGTCGATCACCAGTGTCTCACTCTCCGGACCGTCTGACCCTTCGTTAGGCCTTCTCACGTCAGCTCCGCCTCACCCATCGTCAGAGGCTCTGATGTGCATTGGGTTGGCTCCTCCATCGGGGCCCTCATGTCTGATCCCGACGACAGCACCGACCTGCATTTGGTCAGCTCCTCCGTCAGGGCCCTCACATCTGATCCCGACGACATCACTAATTTTTTCGGACCTGACGTCGCCTACTTATACGATGGCTGGTCTGATAACGATTCTTCTGATGTCAGGTATTCTTTTACAGGGATTCACGCCTGGACTTTCTCGGCCTCATGTTCCAGGCTTCTTTCCCCATGGGCTGAAGTCAGCTTACCCTCCATCGGGCCCTTCGTCAGTCTACCTCTATTCGGGGTACCACTATCTGGGGTATCCCACTTATCAGGGCTACCCTCATCATACTCATTTTCATGGGCCGGGTGCTCCTAGCTATCACTTTCCACCTGCCCATGTTCCTCCTCCTCCTCCTACTCCACAGCAGGATTTTCAGAATTTAATCCAATCTTGGTGGAAGAAGGCTAGATCTGAGCTGGTGTCTGACCTAGAAAAATGCCTTCCAGTTCCAGTGGTTACCCCTCCCCCTCATTCTCTATCACCTGTCATCTCAGTACGTTCGACGGTGCATGTGTCAGGGTCCACTCCTAAGGAGGTCACTCTCTCCAATTTTGAACCTCCTGAAGACTCTTCATTCCTTTCTGGGGGAGATTCCCCGGAGGATTCTTCGGACGAGTATTCCTCCACAGCCAAAGGGAAGGATTTTCCTAAGTCCCCTTCATTTACTGAACTTTTACATATTATCCAGCAATCTAATGGCTGGAATACAGAGGAGCAGGATTCTAAGAGGAAGCGCCTCGCTGAACATCTAGATCTGGAGACAGCTTCCCCGATCTCTGTCCCCCCATGGACAGCCCCTCATGAAGACCTCACCAGTACCGTCTGGCAGCTGCCGCATTGCATTCCGGCCATCCCCAAGAAGGCAGACCGGATCTACCACACTCCAGAGGGAGTTTCCTTCTTGGACACCCACCCCAAGGCTGATTCGATCATTATTGCTGCGGCCCACGACCGTTCGGCCACTCCGAAACATATGAGCACCTCTGCCCCAGATAAGGAGTCTCGGCAGCTCGACCAGTATGGCAAAAAAATGTTTATTCTTCAGCTACGTGCGCTCTTTGCTCCCTCAATTATGTAGCGCACATGGTGTCTTTCCAAAAAGCGACTGGCCAAACTCGAATCCCGTACCCAGGCTGTGGAGTCTTCGGAGCTTAAGGAGGAGTTGGTCAAAGACCTGCGCCTATCAAAAATGTTGTGTTGACACAAACTTAGGGCTACCTATGACACAGTGGATGCGGTAGCCCACTCCTCCGCCATGGCAGTGTGCCTTATACGACATGCCTGGCTTCGCATTTCTGGCCTCTCTAGTGACATCCAGTCAGCAATTCAGGATGCCCCTTTTAGGGGCTCAGTCCTTTTTTGGAGGGGGCACCAAAGATATTATCATGGGCCTTCAGGACAGTGGCCAAGCCCTGAGGTCCGTGAGGTCCATGTACTGATCGAACCCAGAGAAAACAGCCCTTTAGGAGACCGACCAAAAGGCTGGGTAAACAGCCCTTTGCTCGGTGACAGGGAAAAAGAAAGTCAACAAGCCCCACCTTTTCGTCCCCCTGCCACTAAATCTCAGTGTGCGTCCAGGGGGCCCCCTTCCCCCCGACCCTCTGCTTCCTGACTGGCTACATCCTCCCCCTCCTCTGCTTGCGGGCAAGGAGCCGGTGGGAGGAAGGTTCACCCTCCATGCGCGGGAATGGAGAGACGTGACCTCAGACGTATGGGTTCTGTAGCTCGTATCAAAAGGACACACCTTGTAGTTTTTCTGGAGCTCCCCCCAGATTCTCCTCTAAGTTGCTCTTCTTATTTACCACACCAGGTTCCGCTAGTCGACGAGGAAATGAGATCTCTGGGCCAGAAGGCGGCCATAGAGCCTGTCCTTCTGCACCAAAGAGGGAAAGGATTTTATTCACACTTTTTCCTGGTTCCGAAAAAGATGGGCGACCTCAGACCCATCTTAGATCTCAGCAGTCTAAACCTTTATGTGGAGTACAAAAGGTTTCGCATGCTGACACTGCAGAGTCTCCTGCCTCTTCTGCAGGAGGCTCATGGGCTTTGTGCACTGGACATGCAGGATACTTACGTGCATATCCCGGTGTTCCCGGGCCACCGCCGCTTCCTGCACTTCTGCTTCCAAGGGGAGCACTACCAATTCACGGCCCTCCCTTTTGGCCTTTCCTCGGAACACCGAGTTTTTACCAAGTGCCTTGCAGTGGTGGCTGTGGCCTTACACCGTCGGGGGATAGCAGTTTTTCCTTACTTGGACGACTGGCTTTTGACAGCCCCATGTGTGTTCCCGGGCCACCGCCGCTTCCTGCACTTCTGCTTCCAAGGGGAGCACTACCAATTCACGGCCCTCCCTTTTGGCCTTTCCTCGGCACACCGAGTTTTTATCAAGTGCCTTGCAGTGGTGGCTGCGGCCTTACGCCATCGAGGGATAGCAGTTTTTCCTTGCCTGGACGACTGGCTTTTGACAGCCCTATCCAGGGACAGTCTCCTGGAAGCTCTCATGCACATTGGACCTTTTCTCTCACCTGGGTACCACAGTCACCTTCCTGAAGTGGACTCTTACCCCTTCCCAGAACCTTCAGTTCATTGATGCCATCTTGGACACGGTTCAGTGCAGAGCCTTCCTCCCCCCGGACAGGGCAGAGACCATTCAAGAGCAGGTCAGTGTTCTGATTACTTCCAGATACCTTCCGACCAGAGCATGGCTATGCCTTTTGCGCCTGATAGCGGCCTCTATCTCCATGGTCCCATTTGCCAGGTTGCATATGAGGATCACCCAATGGACTTTGCAGGTCCAATGGGATCAGTGCTTAGACGACCTGGATCATCCAGTTCTAGTCTCCAACACGATCAAGAAGGATTTTCTTTGGTGGTTAGATCCTTTGAACCTTTCGCGGGTCCTTCCATTCAGAAGTTCCCCACCGATTTGGACTCTCACCACAGACGCCTCCTGTCTGGGTTGTGGAGCCCACCAAACCCAGGAATCATGGTCCCAGTCAGAGGTGGCACTCCACATCAATATTCTGGAGATGAGGGCAGGTTTTTGTGCCCTCCAGGCCTTTTAGGCCATTCTGTCAATAGGAACACTACTGATCCAGATGGACAATATGTCTGTAGTCTGGTACATCAACCAGCAGGGAGGCACCCAGTCGTACCCCCTGTGCAAGGAGGCGATGCTGGTGTGGAACTGTGCAATTCAGCATGGCCTGTTCCTAACTGCCATGCACGCTCCAGGAGTTCAAAACATCCTGGCAGACAGCCTCAGTCGAACCTCGTCCCTCTCTCACGAATGGGAACTCAGTCAGGAAGTAGCAGATTCTCTTTTTCAGAGTTTGGGGTCGCCCAGACCTAGATCTGTTTGCCTCCCCATTCAATGCAAAGCTTCCCAGCTTTTGCTTACTTGTTCCAGAGCCTGGTGCTTTCTGGCATGACACATTGTCACTTTGTTGGACAGAGAGGTTCTTGTACACCTTTCCTCCCTTTCCTGTTCTGCAGAGAGTTCTCCTAAAGCTCCAGGCAGAGGGAGCCAATTCTTTGCGGTTCTTATTCCAGGGGAGCACTTCCAGTTTGGGCCCTTCGCCTTGGTCTGTCCTCGGTACCTGGGGTGTTTACCATGTGCCTGGCAGTGGTGGTGGCTTTTCTGCGCCACCAGGGTATTGCGGTTTTCCCTTACCTGGACGATTGGCTGATCTCGGCCCCTTCCAGGGATTCCTTACTGGAAGCTCTGTTATTTACTCTGGACCTTTTTGGCAAATTGGGAATTACTGTCAGTATTCCCAAATCATCCATGGTACCATCCCAGAGACTTCAATTCATTGGGGCGGTTCTGGATATGGTCCAATGCAGAGCCTTCCTTCCTCCAGACAGGGTGGAGACACTGGTCCATCAGGCTTCTTTAGGGGCTTCTGTCCGGGCCATCCCGGCCCAGGAGGTCCTTCAGCTTCTTGGCCTGATGACAGCCTCCATCACCACCATTCCCCTTGCGAGGCTACACATGAGAATTACTCAGTGGTCCTTGTGGGTGCAGTGGGATCAACTCCTGGACAACCTGGACCATCCGGTCCTGGTGTCGTCAGCAGTCCAGAAAGAATTGCTGTGGTGGAGGGACCCCTGCAACCTTTCCTTGGGTCTTCCTTTCAGGAGCCCGTCTCCCTCTGCATCTCTGACTACGGATGCATCAAACACGGGATGGGGAGAACACCTAGGGGAGCACCAAGCACAAGGACTGTGGTCCAACTTGGAAGCACCGTTACACATCAATGTTCTGGAGATGAGGGCGATCTTGTACACCTTACAGGCCTTTTAGACCCTCATTCCTAAGGGATCACTGCTTGTCCAGACAGACAATATGTCGGTAGTTTGGTACCGCAACAAACAAGGAGGAACTCGCTCATACCACCTTTGCAGGGAGGCGATGTGGGTGTGGAACTGGGCGGTCCAGCACAATCTGGCCCTAGTGGCCGTGCATGTTCCAGGCATTCAAAATGTCCTGGTGGACAGTCTCAGCAGGTCTCGGACCCTAAATCACGAATGGGAACTAAATCAGGAAGTGGCAGAGTATCTCTTCCTAAAGTGGGGGTGTCCGGAACTCGACCTCTTCGCCTCCCACTCCAACGCAAAACGTCCCAGTTTTTGCTCGCTCGTTCCAGGGTATGGTGCTTTCTGGCACGAGGCGCTGTCTTTCTCTTGGACAGAGAAATTCTTGTACACCTTCCCTCCATTTAGAGAGTTCTCCTCAAGTTTCAGGCAGAGAAGGCGAGGATGATCCTCATCACCCCTCTCTGGCCGAGAGAAATTTGGTTCCCGCTGCTGCAACAGCTGACAAGAGAACCACCAGTTCCACTTCCAGTGGCTCACGACCTCCTGACCCAGGATTGAGGTTGTCTTGTTCATCCGGGGCTCAGGACACTGCATCTTCATGCATGGCTCCTGCAGACATAGCAGTTTCCCGCTTTGGGGTCTTCTCTCGAGCCGCTCAAGTCCTAGTAGAGGCTTGAGAACCCTCTACTCATTCCGCTTATGCCATAAAGTGGAAACGTTTTTCCATTTGGACGACTTCCAAGAATTGGAACCCATTTTCTTGTTCTGCCCTGCAAGTCATGGAATATCTCCTCCATCTTTTAGACTCTGGTCTGTCGTATTCTTCCTTGGAGGTCCAGCTTTCAGCAATTTTGGCATACCACAAGCTGGTAGATGGTAAACCTGTGGCTCAGTTGGAGGTCTCAAAAACCTTTCTGAAAGGGATCCTCCATCTGACCCCCCATCCGCAGCCCTACACCCCCTTGGGATTTGAACTTTGTGTTGGAGAAACGTATTCTCCCCTCATTTGAACCAGCGATGAGCTGAGATTTACACTTCCTGTCTTGGAAGACATTATTTTTGGTTGCAGTTACTTCAGCTCGAAGGATTTCGTGGCTTCAGGCTCTAGTATGTAAACAGCCTTATCTTATTTTCCACAGGGACCGGGCGGTCCTCAGGACAAACCCTAAGTTTTTACCCAAGGTGGTGTCAGAAGCCACACTGAACCAATCAGTGGAGCTTCCAGTTTTCTTTCTGTCCCCTATGAACAGAGGTGAGGCACTCCTGCACACCATGGACGTCCATCGGATCCTTCAGTGTTACACACATCGAACAAAAGTTATCTGTAGCTGCGATCAACTCTTTGTTTCCTTTGCTCCCAGGTCAGTGGGCAAAGCTGTTTCTAAGCAGTGCCTTTCCAATTGGTTAGGTAACTGTATTCGCTACTGTTACCAAAAGTACGATAAACCTGTGCCGGGTCCTGTCAGAGGTCATTCTACCTGGGACATGGCTGCTTCCGCTGCCTTTTTATGGAACATTTCTGTGGCTGATATCTGCGCCGCAGCAACTTGGAGTTCTGTCCATACCTTTACCAAACACTACAGTCTGGACGTTGCTTCTAGGCGGAGAGCAGGTTTCGGCCTAGCTGTCTTGCAGGGCCTTCTGTCCTAGGTTGGGCCCATTCCTGTTCCCTGTTTTGTTGCAGTTTGTTTTTCTCCTCCTCCCTTGTTTCTCTCAGTCTCTCTTATGAGGGACTGCTTGGGATTCAGTTCTATGTGTAATGACCTACCGAAGGAACCCACTTGAAGTAAGATAGTACAGTTACATAGGAACTTACCATAACAGTAGATCTTCGAGAGAGGTTCCTTCAGTAGGTCATAGTTTTCCCTCCCTCTTTCCCCCTTTTATTTTATACACAGGGACTCCAAATCCTGTTTACTCTTGCTGTCAGGCCTTTTCCAGGCTCCGGAGGGAGAACTGGAGGGCAGGTGTGGGGACCGCCCACTATATATGGCCATGCTGACATCGAGCGAGCAGTCCCCCTTCAGGTATTGCTAGAAAAGTCTGCCGTGCGGCTCAGACGCCAGGTGGCACTAGTCCTATATATGTAATGACCTACTGAAGGAACCTCTCTCAAAGATCTACTGTTACGGTAAGTTCCTCCATAACTGTACTTTTTGCTTCACAGCATGGGTTGAGGTTGCATTTTGGCTGTTCAGCTTTAATGTGTGTCTACTCAAACTGAGTATAGTCATTGTTGTGCAGCAGATGGGGAAGACCAGGTCGACCCCAAGTTCCTTCAGTCAACACAGTACAGTGTTACACTGAGGGAGTTTACATGTAGTTGATACAGTGCTATGCTACACAGTCCTGCACTACTGAGTTTACATATAGGTGCGACTGGCCTGTCGATGCAACAGTAGCACTGCCACTCACGATGCTGACGGCCAAAGCCTGAGACTGAGTCTGGGTCATTGGATGCAGGCCGGGGGGAGGAGACATAAGCATCCCAGGGGAAGTGTCCTTCTCCGTGGAGGAAGGGAAAGCGACGCCACCTTAGCAGTGCTCCCTGGGTGACCACGAGTGGTGTTACGGGTTAGTATACCTTGGGGAGAGAGACTCTGGCTGATACTGTGCGAAAGCACACTTTGCTCACTTGCTCAGACTTGCACATCCCAGCCACCAGCATTTCGAGGGGTGGGTACAGAAAACTACGAAAATGGCATTGGCCCCCAAAAATGATGGAGGCTGGCACATCCGGGCCCCACCCTCACCACCACCTGATGAACTTCTTTTGGGGGTAAATCCCCCAGCCTGACTGGGGAGTAAAAGAAGGCTCCTTAGAGGACTGGTGATTCCAGGTCAGTGTACCTTGGGAGATTCCCCAGGGAGTTGGATGTTGGGGTTGGAAGGCGGCCAGAAAGCAGTGATAAAAGGGTTTATGTGTAGGTGACATTTGTCCCTAGACTGCCACTAGGTGTTTTAGAAGAGCTTTAAAAACGGACTTAATTTCTCACTTGTGTTTGTTCATATTGATACAGTTTTATGAATAGAATCACATTTAATGTGTGGTGTTATGGAAAGACACACTGAGCCGAAGCTCACTTCCAGATGCATCCCAGGGAAATTCTTTTTTAAGTATATTCTGTTATTCTCTGTGAAAATTACTGATCACAGTTATTGCTGAATGTCAGCAACATGTAATCTTCTGCACACGTCTACATGTCATTCATATTCGACAACTACAGTTAGTGTTATAATCTGAAAAACTGAAGAAAAGAGTACAAAAACATCATTAAATGTCATTCCACTTGAAAATGTATACCAGTATAAATACGAGATGTGAAGCTAGCTTTGAAAGTTTCTCAATGAAGTCAGTGCTTTTTTTTTTTTCACAACTGTCAGTTACATGTAGACCCTACTGTGTAGCGCAGTGAGTGTCACTTACATGAAATCTCTCTCTGTGTTAGAAAGTTGAAACCCAGGTGCAATATTTTAGGTATTTTTAAAGTTGACGATTTTCATTTTGTGTTCCATATACAGTAGATGATATGTTTGATCTTCCATTCCCGGACGACATGGATAACGACATTGGGATTTTAATCACTGGGAACCTCCATTCACCTCCCAACTCTTCTCCAGTTCCATCACCGGGTTCTCCTTCGGGCATCGGAGTGGGGTCCCACTACCAGCATAGCAGGGTAAGTCTACACAGGTGCTGTCTTTTCATTTACTTATCTGTCTGTGTGTTTAATTGCTTTTTAGTGCACAGGCTATTTCCATGTTGTAACATTTGTTCTGTCTTCAGTACTATGAGCCTTCTGGGCATTCTGACTCATTATCATGAGCTTGTAGCTCCTTCATTGACGTTTCGCTCAGCTGCTCAGTAACGCACTCAAGAAGACTCAGAATGAAACAAAACGTCCCAAAACCCTTCAACATTGCTCAGCTAATCTGCTTCGGTCTTCTAGTGTGGAGGAGTGACAAGCAGGTCGAGAGGTTAGGAAATGAAGGTACTGGTACATTATCCTGTACATGTCGCAGGGTTTTCTGACTTGTTCCTCCTCACCTAGAGGATGCTGTCAACAAAAGTCTGCATGCACACGTTTGCTTGGCTGTGCTCCGCACCACCTGGTATCCTGCCACTCCCAAGCAGCTGAGACTGCGCAGCCACTTGTGGTGACCCAGGTTACAGTATCATAGTGGAATCTGCTGCCCTCCTCCCTCCCCCCTCAAAGCAGCTCAGACTGCTCTGCCACCTGTAGTGACCCAGGAGTGGAACCTGCTACCCCGCCAAAGCAGCTCAGACTGCACTACCACCTGTGGTGACCCAGGTGACAGTATTGCAGTGGTACCTGCCACCCCCAAGGCAGCTTAGACTGCTCTGCTACCTGTGGTGACCGAGGTTACGGTATCGTAGTGGAACCTGCTGCCCCCCCCCCAAGCAGCTCAGACTGCACGGCCACCTGTGGTGACCCAGGTGATAGTATCAGAGTTGAGCCCAAGACCTGCAAGTATCTCACAAGTGTAAAAAGGGTGCAGGAGTTGAGTCTTTTCAAATGAGAAAAGGCACCAGTAGTAGGGCACATGCGATGAAGATGGGGAAGTTTGAGAGATGTGAGGAAATACTCACTGAAAGGGTGGTGGACGCCTGGAGCAGACTGCTAGCAGAAGTGGTAGAGGGAAAAACAAGCACGCGTGGGATAAACATAAGGGTATACTAGAGAATGGGAAGTGAGGAGGGAGGGTTGCCGGAGACCAAGTAGGGTTTTCGGAGACAGATTTGGCAGGGAACATCTGGGCAAACAGGATCGGCCGAGCAGTCCTTTTCTGCCAACAAACTCTGTCTTTTTTATGAAAGAACAGGTCAAGAGGAGCTCTGTGGGCAGATATAGGGCACTGGCAAAGACCTAGGGAGATCCTGGAAGGTAGCAGTTTGTCGTCGAGGTACAGGTCAGAATGCATAGGAAAAACCAGGAGCAGTTGTAAAATTCGCAGCAAGAGTTTTATTATTAATAACAGTAAAATAAAAAAATAAAATTCTTCAGTATAACTACTTGCAAAGGCAGTATAAACAGAAAAAGTCCATCTTGGTTTCTTCTCAATTTCCAACCTAAGTCTGTCTCAGTCTCTGTCTCTCTCTTGCAAGAAATTGCAGCTTTATAAGTCTTTGCAACCCCCCGCTCATTAGGAAGACAGCATGCTTCTCACACAGTGTTCTTGTTTCAACAAGCGCAGCAGAAAGAACACTGTGACCCAGAACTCACCTCTTGCTTTCAGCATCTCAGAGAGTTTGCAAACTAGCTTCTCAGGTTAACCCCTTGAGTTCCAAACAACTTTTTGCAATAATTTCAACAGTATGACTATATACATTTCAACAGTAAAGCTATATACATTTCTAAACAAAGGGATCCCAGTATCAGTTACATTTCCACGTAATGATTTGCGTGTATTTTTATACCAGTAGATATGCAAGGGGGGAGAAAAGACAGAACAGCAAGAGAAAGTAGAGAGATAACGAAAGGCAGAAAATTGCAAGATCGTCGGGGTGATAAAGTCCTATTGTAGGTCTCATGAGAAAATGTGGTTGCGCAACCAGAGAAGGGACAGAAAAGGAGTGCAAAGAACAGATCCTTGCATTTAAATTCCTTCTCCAGAACAACTGGGACAGGGCCGTATTCAACCGTGTCACACAGTTAATTGAAAAGAAAGGCAGTGTCTTCTCTGGCAAAGCCTTGTCTGCCTGCTTTGCACAAGGATGTGCATACTGAGACTTTAGAGTTATGTGTGTGTGTGGTTTGCAGAGATGCACAAACTTCAAACAGTAGGATGTAGTATAGCGCAGTGGGTTAAGGCTCTGAGCTGCAGATCTGGAGACCTGGGTTTGAATCCCACAGCCACCTAGGTGCACACTGTGTGATCCTGAGCAAGTCACTTAACTTCTTTCTGCTCCCAGGTTGCATGTGGAAACAAACTCCGGCTTAGTGTGCTACTCCTGGTTAAACAATGTTCCATTTCCCTTCCCAGTTTAGATATTTCCTCTCCTAACATTCTTTTATGGATCCCATACTCAAATTACCTTGAAACTGCCTCTTTGGTATGTTAAGTACAAATGTACTTAAATGGCAGGTAGTTTGATGACTTGCTTTTCACAGATGCTTACACACACACACGCACACACTCACTGATCTTACTTCAAGAAACAGCTCTTGCAGCAGGTTACACCATTAGGACTGAATCGGCAGGCGTCAGGACCCCATGGAAATTTTCTAGCTAGCAGTATCCAGTGGGGACCACCCCCGACGTCAGGCATCATAAAAAAGGGGTCCGTCCCCCAGAGTCCCCAGTTCTTTTCCTGCCGTCAACTCGCCAGCATCGGCCTCACAGACGCCTCATTAGCGAATGATGACTGTAACTTCTTCAGCAAACTTTTGCTTTGCTAAATGTCGGCATCTCCTACTCCTTCCACAGAAGGACACCCCTCTAAGTGGGCCTGCGGCAAACAGGTCCCTTACAAGGATCTCCACACGGCCTGTCTGCGGTGCCTAGGCCCACAGCACGACACCAAGGCCTGCTCTATTTGCCAGCAATTTAACAGCCGCATCTGGATCCGCCGTCAAAAGGCACTCCAGGTGTTCCTATTAGAAGAAAAATTAAAAACCATGGAAAAAGACCCTGCCTCCAGAGGTGAGTCAGCCTCCAAGTCCCATAAACACCGGGAGAAACATTGGGAGAAGGCCAGATCCAGATCCCCGAACCGGGCCTCGGACTTGCGCACCAGCTCTGGCACCACGCGCTCAGACTGCTCTCCCTCCAGGGCTCGCTCTCAGCTCCAACCTGTTAAGGTCAGATCATCGGGCAGTTCTTTGACTTCTCTCCACCCGTTGAAGACCTCCAGGACTTCAGATCCATCTCCTACGCCCTCCCGGGCCTCAGGGAAGTCTTCCGACCGTCATCGGTCTAAGTCTTCCTCGAAGTCAGTTACTACTACTTCAGACAGATGCCGGGAACTCGACGCCAGATCGGTCTCCCAGCCTCCCAGGGGACCTGATCCCCCTCCCAGAAAGACCACGGACCCGACGTACCTCAAGCGGACATCGGAGCCTAAGCGGGCTGCCGATCTTTCACTGGCCAAACGCCTGACAGACCAGACATCCCTCAAGTACCCGACGTCGGTCAAGTGACCTTCGGAGCCGACGACTGCCTTCCCCTCACCGGTCAATACCGGTCGCCGGGGTTCATCAGAGGAGAATTTGAGGTTGCCTGACGACCAGGCAGGCGACACGGAAGACGCCGGGCTTCCTCGGGAGCCTTCGTCCGAACTGGCGACGACCCCACACCCCGACGCCTGGCCCATCGTCCGGCATTAACATACAGGAAGTTAAAGATCTCCTCACCTTTTGGTGGGACACTATCAAGAAGGATGTGGTCCCAGTAAAGCCTCCTCCTCCCCAGGGTCCAGATGACAGACCCCTGACCCCCAAGAAGCCTACACCACCTCCTAGGGGTAGATCTAGAGAAAGGAGAAGGCCCCCTTCACGGTCTCCCTCAGGGTCCCCAGCCCTAAGCGACCCAAAGGAAGAAGGTCCACTCCGAAGGGGGACGACTCAAGACCGGACTCATCTGATACCTCCAGGTCGCCTTCTCCCATCAGTCTCCCATCACCAGACCCACGAGACCTCCCCAGGTCACCTCCGGATGATCCCTCCTTTGCTGAAATCATGCGGCACATCCAGGAGAATACGGGATGGGAGACAGATCTAGACCCCGAATGACAGTGCCTAGCCAGATATCTTCAGCAGAAAGACCATAAGCCTGTGGTGGTGCCACCCTTGGTGAATACTTTTTCGGACGTCACCAAGGCCGCGTGGAAATGTCTGCATTCCACCCCCGCTGTGCTGAAGAAGGCTGACCACCTGTATAGGGCTTCTTTGGAGGACCTATACTTCGCACACCAACCCCTGGCTGATTCACTGGTCATCACGGCCTCACATGACCGGTCTCAACGGCCACAGCATCTGAGCATCCAGCCACCGGACCAAGAATCCAAGCAATTGGATTCACTGGGGAGGCACTTCTATGCATCCGCTACATGCTCCCTCAGGTCTCTGAACTACCTAACACACATGGTTCAGTGTTAGAACACCCTATGGGAACAGGGCCAGGACCTGGTCAAAGTCCTTCTGGATGGCGAGCAGAAGGAGGAACTTTTAAACCTTCTTCACACAGGGTTAGACGTGGGGACCCAAGTTTTGAGAGCCACCTATGATTTGGCAGACTCTGCGGCCAGGGGAGCAGCCTCGGGCGTCTGTCTCTGGAGACACTCATGGCTTTGCGTCTCTGGATTTACTCCAGACATCCAGAAAAATATCCTGGATGTCCCCTACAACGGAGATGTCCTGTTTGGTGAAGAATCCGAAAAGGTAATCACCAAGTTAGAGGACGCCGGGAAGGTGGTGAGGACTGTACAGGCCCAAGACTGGCTTCTTTTGTAGGAACCAGAATCGGCTGCTGGCTGGCAACAGCCACGTTCCGGCCAGCAACAAAGGGGCAACTTCAATCGCAAGGCTCAGTCTAAGTCTTCCCCAGGCCAAGGTCAGAGATACACTAAACCGGCCCAGCCCGCGGGAAGCAACGCCGCCACAGCATGACTCCTTCCCAGCCCCGCTCCTCCTCTGGATCAATGGGAAGAAAAGGTCGGGGTCGCATCTCTTGCCACCTTGCAGGGTGGCAGACAATAACTGCCGACCAGTGGGTTCTACAATTGGTAGAGAGAGGACACACTATAGAATTCCTCAACCATCCACCTTCAAGACCTCCCCTGCTTTCCCGTTACTCGGGTCGGCACGCCCTGCTCATTCAGCAGGTGGTGCTAGCACTTCTGGGCAAAGAGGCCATAGAGCACATACCACGGAACCAGAGAGGCGCAGGATATTATTCCCACTTCTTTCTGGTTCCCAAAAAGACAGGGGACCTCCGTCCGATCCTGGACCTTGTCGACCTCAATGCTTCGGTGCTATACAAACGCTTCCGCATGGTGACTCTTCCAGGGCTAATTCCCATGCTCAAGCAGGGCACCTTCTTAGCATCACTGGACATGCAGGATGCCTACCTGCATATTCCGATAGCTCAGGCGCACAGAAAATTCTTGCGCTTCGAGTTTCTGGGTCGCCATTATCAGTTCCGAGCCCTCCCATTCGGACTGTCCTTGGCACCTCGGGTATTCACAAAGTGCATGGCAGTCGTGATGGCAGCTCTCAGGAGACAAGGCCACTATGTGTTCCCCTACCTGGACGACTGGCTCCTTATGGCCCCCTCTCGGGAGGCCCTGATGTCCATGATTCATTGTACTCATTCCCTCTTCAGATCATTGGGCATCACCATCAGTCAGGAGAAGTCACGCCTGGTTCGTCTCAGAGACTGCAGTTCATAGGCGCAGTCATGGACACCATCCAGGGGAAAGCTTTTTTGCCCCAGGACAGAGTAGAGCACATCAGATCCCTTAATAGGGGATATCTTAGCGAGGAAGACTGTTCTGGCAAGACTGGTCTTTTACCTGCTCGGACACATGGCTGCGGCCATTGCAGCAGTCCCTTTAGCCCGTCTCCACATGCGGTTGACCCAGTGGATGTTACGGGTGCAGTGGGATCAAAAGCAAGACCATCTGCCGCATCCAATCCGGATCATGAAGACTGTCATCCGGGATTGGCAATGGTGGCTCATCCCAGAACACCTTTCGAGGTGAGTCCCCTTCGTTGCACCGTCTCCGGTCGTGACGCTCTCCACGGACGCTTCGGGGTCCAGTTGGGGAGTACACCTCAACAGTGTCAGGTCTTAGGGCTCATGGACGACACAGGAATCTCACCTTCAAATAAGCATTTTGGAGATGAGAGCGGTCCTATATGCCCTGCAGGCCTTCCAGTCGGAGATTCCACCGGATACTCTTCTGCTGCAAACAGACAATACCGCGGTGATGTACTACATCAACAAACAAGGAGGCACTCATTCCTACCCTCTTTGCAGGGAGGCCATGAGGGTGTGGGATTGGGTACTTCAACACAGCTCAGATCTTATTGCTGTCCATGTTCCAGGACTGGACAACATTATCGCAGACAGTCTGAGCCGCTCTCAGGCCAGAGTCCACGAATGGGAACTACTCCAAGAGGTCGTAGAGGATTTGTTTCACAGATGGGGGACACCAGAGTTAGACCTTTTCGCGTCCCCATCCAACGCAAAACTGCCCAATTTCTGCTTGCCAGATCCAGGGCCTGGTGATTTCTGGCGAGACCCGTTGTCCCTCTCTTGGGTGGGCAGATTCCTCTATGCCTTCCTTCCCTTCCCATGGATTCAGAGGGTTCTTCTGAAACTCCGCAGACAGCAGGCGACTCTGCTCTTAAACACTCCTTTTTGGCCCAGGCCGATTTGGTTCCCCCTGTTGTACCAACTTTCTCAGGAACCACCAGTGCCTCTGCCACTCAGCTCTCACTTACTGTCCCAGGAGGCAGGCTCTTTGGCTTATCCGGAACTACGCTCTCTGAGCCTGCATGCCTGGCTCCTAAGGACATAGCAGTCATGCGATACGGGGTCTCGCACGAGGTAGCAGATGTTCTAACAGCTGCTAGAAAACCAGCCACTCATGCCACGTACGCCACGAAATGGCTCAGATTCTGTCTCTGGGCTCAAACACAGGGACTTTCCCCACTGGATTGTTCTGAGGGTTCGGTATTAGACTACCTCTTGTCCCTCTTTCAGGCAGGCTTGGCCTACTCCTCAATAAAGGTACACCTCTGTGCCATCTCGGCCTATCATGCTCCCATAGGCCTACGGTCCATATCCCAGTCGGAAGCCGTACGTGCTTTTTCGCATGGCGTTCTCCACCTTAGGCCTCCGGTAAAGGATCCTGTTCCACCTTGGGACTTAACCTTCGTCCTAGAACAGCTTAGCTGCCTCCTTTTGAACCAGCCGCAGACTGCGAGCTATGTCTCCTCGCATGGAAGACGTTATTTTTAGTTGCTGGTACTTCTGCCAGAAGGATTTCTGAGCTCCATGCACTCATCTGCAAAGAACCTTATTTGGTTTTTCACCAGTACAGGGTGTCCCTAAGGACAAATCCAAAATTTCTTCCCAAGGTGGTCTCAGCCCTTACTCTTAACCAGGATATCGACCTCCGGGTATACTTTCCCAAGTACTCCAATTGAGGAGAGGCCCTGCTGCACACTCTCGATGCGCATAGGTGTCTTAGATACTATATGACCAGAACCAAACACCGTAGATCTGATCAACTCTTTGTCTCCTTCGCCCACAGGATGCTGGGTGCTCCGGTCTCTAAATAATCTCTTTCCAGATGGCTTATACGTTGCATCACGTTCTGTTACCAAAAGCGTAATAAGTCCCTGCCGGGCTCGGTCAAGGGACATTCCACCAGGGGGGTGGCTACCTCCTTTGCTGCTTTGAAGAACATTTCCACTTCCGCCATCTGTGCAGCTGCTACTTGGAGTACCGTGCACATCTTCATTAGGCATTATAGCCTGGACGTTGCCTCAAGGCGAAGAGCTGGTTTTGGTCTAGAAGTCTTCCAGGGACTACTGTCCTAGGCTCCAGTTCAACTCATGATCTCTGCCTAGCCTCCTCCCGTTTGAGAGGGATTTCCATAATTGTTTGGGAATCAGTCCTAATGGTGTAACCTGCTGAAGTAAGATAGTACAGTTACGTAAGAATTTACTGTAATAGTAGATCTTCGAGAACAGCTCTTGCAGCAGGTAGTTTCCCTCCCACCATCCCCTCTGGAAGTAGAGTTGTTCCATTTATTATCACCTAGGCTTTGGTGTTTTCAACACCTCCCTGTTGCATATCTTCTTTGAAGGTGGATCCTCAGTCTCCACTTCAGATGGCATCTAGCAGCCGGGAGTCTCCGGCGGGAGAACTGGGGATTCTGGGGGACCACCCCCTTTTATATGATGCTGACATCGGGGCGGGGCCGACTTTGGGGGAGGTCCTCGCTGGATATCAGTAGCTAGAAAATTTCGATGGGGTCCTGGCACCTGTCGGCTTCAATCGTAATGGTGTAACCTGCTGCAAGAGTTGTTCTCGAAGATCTACTGTTACGGTAAGTTCTTACATAACTGTACTTTCTGTGGACTAACAGTTCAGTATTGGAAGGTTCAGTGATTAAACAGGAGTGAATTAAACTAAAATCTTTCCACTTGCTAGTTTACAAGGAAAGTGGAAATTTTCTTACCTGTCCAAGAAAGAACTTCGCTCACATCTTGGTCATGCTGTCGTTCTACCATGGAAACACTTCCCACGTCATAGCAACCATTTGTGGCTCAGTTATCTTTAGGCTGAAAAGGAAAGACTTGAAGTTGTCCAACTCCTCCAAATTACCTGCTCTCTGGCACAGAGCCATGGGATTTGTACACCTCTGGATTGAAGCACCAGACCGTAAAACAAGATATTCCCAGCTAGAATCCCAGCATAGTCACTGGCTCATTGTGTGACCTTTCTGTGTCCTCATTTATGATAGCAATAAACATGAGTAGAAGTAGGAGATTCCCTTCTGAAAATGAGTGGTTTGCATCTCAGTTGGGCTTTTTTGGGTAGATCATTTGAAAGATGAAATAAAAATCCTGCAGAGGGTGCATTTTTGGTAGCAAATCAATACTTGAACTTTGGCATTAATGTTTCTCTATGATTAAATGGCAAAGGAAGCATGGACATGGCTCCTACCTACTCTCCTTCCCCAGGAGCAGAGCGCCTCCGCTCCATGTCCCCCAACCCGAAAAAAAAAAACTGGTACAGGAGTGGTATAGTAAGGGTTCCCATCCATGCAGTAACTAGTCTCCTAGGTGACCACTGCTACTGTATTTCTGGTTTTCCACCTTTTTGCTTGATGTTGCAATGCGTACTATGATACGGTTTTCTGCAAAACCCAGAAATAGCATCTAAGCAAGGACAGTGCCGACGTTCATCTTTAGATATTCTTTTTCATGCAGTTTTCCTGACCATGGAATATTGTCTGGTTCTAGGGACATGGATATGTTGTTCATCCACACTCATTGGCAGGTATCCTTGCCGCTTTAAATCTTGCCGGAAGGTCTTCAAGCTTGCTCCTCCAACCCACCCGGGTGGTATAACTCTCGGCTCCGCCCCATGACGTCAGATCTTCCTTACCGCTTGGAAGCTCAGGTTCCTCCTTAACGCTCGTGCGTGTGACTGGTTCCATTTCTCCGCTTATGGATTTAAAAAAAAAAAAAAAAAAGACTTCAGTCTTCTATCCCTCGCGCATGCGATGGACAAATCGACTCCCGGATTTCGGAGATGCCCATGCGGGCAGAAGATGTCTCGGACGGATCCACACTCCACGTGTGTCTACTGCTTAGGCCTTGAGCACGACCCGCAGGCTTGTGACCTGTGCTCATCTTTCTCGGCCTACGTCCTCGAAGACCGTGCTGCCCGATTGCAACTGGGCCGTCCCGAGAAGCGCTTCCTCCGTGAAGTCCAAGGAGGCCCGTTGGCGGTGTCGCGGGCGGCGGGTCGGGCGACTGCTGCTCGAGCTGGGATGGTCTCGGCGGAGGCGGCGCTGGCCGTATTCTTTCCTCGGCCGCGTACGGTCCCGGGCTTTCTGGGTTCTTCACACGGCTTTTAAGGAGCTTTGTCTGTCCTCTCCACTAAAGGAGAAGGGCTCATGCCTGCTGGACCTTTTCTCGGTCCAAAAAGAGGGACAGGGGTAGTCCCTCCGTCGACGCTCTTGGGAGCGGAAAGGCTCTCTCTCCCCGGGCCGCCGACCGCCGGGTTTCGTCGATCACTGCTTCGCCACTGGCCTCACGGTGTCCTCGCCAGGTCAGTTGACCGAGACTCCTGACCGGCGAAGTCGTAGATTTTCTCGACCCATTGGACGGGCTGTCTCTTTAGCAGCCGAGATTCCCTCTCCCGGGTTCCCCGGGAGGAGTTGAGGATCCTGTGGCTCGCCTGTGCCTCCGGTTCCGAGCCTCGGATGGACCATCCGAGCCGGCGGGAGTGCCGGTTCCGCCGACACCTCCCCCGCACCGACCTCGGAAATTCCGGGATTCTCGGTCTCGTCTCGACCTCTTCGCGGTCCAGCCGATCCCACCGTCATAGGCGGTCTCGTCTCGCATCAAGCGGCGTTGCCGCCGCCCCGCCCTCCTCTCGGATGAGGGAGGTTTCGCGTAAATTACGCCGACGGCACGAGGACCTTATGTTGCAACAAGCCCTCCTGGCGGGAATAAGCCACCCCGCCGCCTCCCCGCCATTAATGGCTGTCACCGGAACGTCACACAACCCCCGACTTATCCGAGGAGCCTATACCCAGGCCGGTTGTTCGCCAAAACCAGCTGCTCCACCGATTCTCGTGGAACCTCCGCCCACAGCCACCACTGGGGCTCGACCAAGATTCTCGGTCGCTAAGGGTCTACCCCATCGGGTTGCCGTTACCCTCACTCCCGACCGACTCGGCAGGTGAAGGGTGGCTCAGGCCAGAGGCAGTTCTTCGAGGACTCTTCCGAGTCCGAAGATGATTCCTCCTTTTCTCCAAGCGACTGGACTTGGAGTCTTCAGGAGGTCAGTCAATGGACGATAGCCCGTCTTCCTTCCTAGGACTGCTTCGCTCATCTCGGAGTCTACCGGGATGGAGCTCGAACCCGCTTCCAAACGGGCCAGGTATCCCTCACGGAGATTCTGGACCGAGGGATTCTCCGACGGAGGCCTTTCCGTGGCCGAGGCCACAGTGGGTCCGCACTGGAGCTTTGGCAGCGCTCTGCTTCCTGCCCAGCGCCCGGCCAGGATGGCCAGGAAGTATGCGTCCTACCGTTCCTTGTCCGTTTTCTGAACACCCCTGCTGAGGGGTTGTTACCGGCCAGCTGCTGCTACGGGCAACGCCCAGGATGTGGGACAAACTTCCTGACAAAGAGTCCAAGAAATTGACTATGTCGGGCGTAAAAGTCTACGCTATGGCCCTCTCGGCCTTCGACAGGCCAGTTCGCCGCCTCATGGCACATTTTTCTCATGCCCTGTTGGGCTCCCTGGATGAGGTCATCCTCATCTTCCCGCCGATCTGCAGACTACGGTTAAGCAGGTGCGGGACCAGGGCAGGGCAGTGGCCAAACAGCAGCTCCAGACTGCTTTGGATATAGGGGACTCATGTGCCAGATCGGTGGCGCCGCAGTGGCTATGCGTCGATGGCTTGGCTGAGGATATCCACCTTTACTCGGATACCCAGCACAAGTTGGCGGATGTTCCCTTTTTGGGACTGACCCTTCGGCCCTGGGGTGGAAGGTCACCTGCAGAGGATCGAGAAGTCCAATGCCACCTGACTCGGTCTCTTCCGTCCAGAAGGACAAAGGCCGCGAAACCACAGCCTAAGCCCTTTCGTCCTTCTGTGCCCTCAGCGCCCGGCCCAGCAACGCCAGGGCCAGCAGGCTCGGCCTTGGCATCCCAAACCAAGCCACCGGCTTCCTCACAGGAGGCAGGGAGGAAAGGGCCCAGGAGGTCCCTCGGCCGTCCCTCCTCCAAGCCTGCCCAGTGACGGCTGAGGGGTGTCGCCCCATCCCCGCCACTTTTCCCTGGGCCCCGTGGGGATCGCTCCGCACTTGTTCGCCTGGTCCGCTGTTACCACGGACAGGTGGGTCTTGGAGGTGGTGGGAAGAGGCCTGCCTCTGGAATTCGAGCAGGCACCACCCTTCAGAGCCGTCGCCCCTCGGGGGGCTTCGGGATCCCCAGCCTCACTGGCGGCTCGTCGAGCCGACATCGCTCTCCTCCTCCAGAAGGAGGTGGTAAGAGAGGTGGTGGACCCTCCTTCAGACCCAGGATTTGTGTCCAGGTACTTCCTGGTTCCGAAACGGACGGGGGGCTGGCGCCCCATTCTCGACCTACACACACTAAACAAGTTCCTAAGGTCTCGAACCTTCAGGATGGTCACTCTGGCTCAGATAATACCATCCTTGGAACGCGGGCGTGTGGTTCTGCTCTCTGGACTTGCAGGACGTTTTGCCACGTCCCTATCCGGCCCGTCTCACCAGAGATTCCTTCGCTTCGAAGCGGAAGGATCCTCTTCGAGTTCCAAGCCATGCCTCTCGGCTTGTCTCCAGCTCCCAGGGTCTTCACCAAATGCATGGCAGTGGTGACAGCATTCTGCAGGCGCCGAGGGGTCCGGTGTACCTTACCTGGACGACTGGCTGATAGCAGCTCCCTCCAGGAAGGAGGCGGAGGGTCCAGAGATCTGCTCTCCAGGTCTGCTCTCAACTGGGCCTCCTTATCAACGAGGCCAAGTCGGAACTCGAGTCAAGCAGGTGATTCTATTCATCGGGCGCAGCTCGACTCTCTTCGAGCCAGAGCGCGGCTCCCGGCGGACAGGGCCGAGTTTCTTTCCTCCTTTGCCCGATCATTTCTGGTTGGGCAATTGCGCCCTGCCCGGGACTTCCTGCGCCTCCTGGGTCTCATGGCGGCCTGCACCAGCGTGGTCCGTTGGGCCGCTGGAACATGGTGCCCCTTCAGTGGGGACTGACCAGCCAGTGGTCACAACGCTGCGATCCCTTGACCAGCTTAGGTCGGTGACACTAGGGATGTGGAACGCTCCAGTGGTGGACCGTTCCAGATCATTTGCAGGAGGGCATCCTGTTCGTCTCGCCCTGGCCGACGGTCTCTATCGACCGATGCCTCTCTGATGGGTTGGGGTGCCCATCTGGGGAACACGGCTCATGGCCTCTGGTCCCCGCGAGTCCCGCCACATCAACCTGCTGGAGCTCCGAGCGGTCCGCCTAGCTCTCACCGCCTTTGCTCCGTTCCTCCGGGGTCAAGTGGTCCGAGTCCAGACGGACAATACCACGACCATGTACTATCTAAAACGCCAGGGCGGGACGCGCTCCATGCTTCTATGCAAGGAAGCTCTCCGCATTTGGTCACTCGTGCGCAGCCTGGAGGCGGATCTCCTAGCCATTCACGTGGCAGGAGCCTCCAACACCCTGGCCGATGCCCTGAGCCGGATAGGGGCTGCATCCCACGAGTGGTCTCTCCTGCCGGAGGTAGTACAGCATCTGTTCTCCCTTTGGGGCACACCTCAGGTGGACCTGTTTGCCTCCATGGAGAACGCGAAGCTGAGTCTGTTCCATGCCCGCCCCCCTCAGCAGGGCTCGCTGCAGGGGGATGCCTTCTCGAGGCAATGGACCCCGGCCTCTTTACGCCTTTCCCCATTTCCCTTGATCCACAAGGTGCTTCTCAAGGCGAGGAGGGACAAGGCGCAGATTCTGATAGCCCCAGACTGGCCTCGCCAGTTCTGGTACCCAGATCTCCTCAGTCTCAGCTCCAGGACTCACGGCAGCTTCCAGCTCGCCCGACCTGCTCTCAGTCAATCAGGGAAGGTGTTCCATCCGGACCTTCAATCCTGCACCTGACGGCCTGGTTCCTGAGCTGCTAGAGTTCCAGGCCTTGGGTCTTTCCGACGAGGTCCTCAATGTAGCTGAGGCGCCCGTAATGAGTCGACCAGAAAATGTTATGCCTTCAAATGGAAAAGGTTTTCCATTTGGTGTCAGGGCAAGGCTTGGACCCTTCCTCCTGTTCCTTGGCAAGCATCTTGGACTATTTATGGTCCTTTCTAGTCAAGGGCTTAGGTCGGCGACCCTAAGGGTGACCTGGCAGCCATCTCTGCTTACCGGGCGCAGGCCGGAAGCAGTCGGTGGCGAGGAGAAGGTGGGTTCTGCCAAAGGCCTTGATCACATTTCCTCCAGTGCGGGAAACCCCACCTCCGTGGGATCTACTGCTGGTACTGGCAAAGCTCATGGGCAAGCTTATTCAACCTATGCACAGGTGTGCTCTCTCTCACCTGTCGTGGAAGACCGCCTTCTTGGTGGCTATCACGCCAGCCAGAAGGATGGGAGAGCTCCAGGCGCTTTCCATCGAGTCTCCTTACCTGGTCTTCCACAGGGACAAGGTTGTCCTGCGCCCACCCGAAATTCCTTCCAAGGTGGTGTCGGAGTTTCACCTTAACCAGGTGTTGACTCTGCGGTGTTCTACCCCAATCACACCTCGGAGGTCGAATATAGGCTCCATACTCTGGACCCTAGAAGGCGCCGTTATTATAAGGAGCGCACGGCTGAAATTCGGGAGAGGTTGCCAGCTGTTTGTCACCCACGCTGAAGCCGCATCTGGCAGACCTGCAGCCAAGCGGACGATAAGCAGGTGGGTAACCTCCGCATAGATCTCTGTTATAAGTTGGCGGGCATGGAGCCTCCCAGAGGGATAAGAGCTCATTCTACCCGCCATACTGCTGCAACGGTGGCTGCTTCCAGGGACGTCCCTATCCAGGAAATCTGCAGGGCTGCTACCTGGAAGTCAGCAACACCTTCATTACCCACTACCACATCGACCTTGAGTCACGCCGGATGCTGGTTTTGGGGCCTCGGTTCTCCAGTCTCTTCTCCCAAGTAAGTATTGGGGTGTGCTCTTGCCTCCTCCTCCCGGAGAACTGCTAGGAGTCTGCCAATGAGTGTGGATGAACAACATATCCATGTCCCTAGAATACAGGTTACTCACCTGTAACAGGAGTTCTAGGAATGGTATATGTTGTTCATCCACACGACCCACCCGACCTCCTCGCTTCGACGCACAACCTGAGCTTCCAGCGGGCCAGATCTGGCGTCATGGGGCGGAGCCGAGAGTTATACCACCCGGGTGGGTGGGAGGAGCAAGCTTGAAGACCTTCCGGCAAGATTTAAAGCGGCAAGGATACCTGCCAATGAGTGTGGATGAACAACATATACCATTCCTAGAACTCCTGTTACAGGTGAGTAACCTGTATTTAACACACACACACAATCCTGAAGGCAGTGACTTTGCTGCTCTCCATGTTTTTGAGCGGATGATCATTGTGTTTTTTACCAAAAGAAGTCATGTCATGGGTTCATTAGCTCAAACCACAGCTCATGGTGAGGCCCAGGTTCGGGAGCCACCTCAGATTTTCACTCTGCTGGTGGAGAGCAGGCACGTGCTGGGGGTGAAGTGCTCATTATTTTTTTTTTCTTGTTAAATAACAGCTTACTCAGCTTTATTGATCTGGGCAGTCAGTACACAGATGCAAGAAAACTAAGAATCACAGCTTGAGTTTCCAATATCTAGAAAAATACAGTCCTTACAAGAGAGTTATATAATAGATAATGCAGTTTTAAAATGGTGGATAAGAACTATTAACTTTGAAGATAACAAATTATCAACATATATAATGTGGTGTACATATAACAAGTAGGGCTATGAGAGCATCAAAAGTGATCACAGAACAAACATTTAAATACACGAGGATCCTAATACATTGCAGGTAGCATAGAAACAAATTCTGGTCATATCCACCATGGCTGCATAATGAAGTTAGTGAAGTTGTGTGGAATTGTTAAGGAGGTGTGGAGAAACAACACAATGATTTGTAAGTAGTAAGATTTGTTCTAGGATCGTGGATATGTTGTTCATCCTCACTTATTGGCATGTCCCTTTCCCCTTTAAGGATCGCCGGAAGTCTTCAAGCTGGCTCCTCTCATCCACCTGGGTGGTATAACCCTGTGCTCCGCCCCATGACGCCAGATCTTCCTTTCCGCTGGAAGATTCAGGTTGCCTCCTTCGTGCTCCCACATTTTGTAGGCCCTGGCTTCAAAACCTTCGGTTATTCCGAAAAATTGTCTAGTTCGCATTAGTGATCATGACTACTTATCTTCGATTATGGAAGACAAGTCTTCCCCCGGATTTCGCTGGTGTTCGTGTGGCCAGAAAATGTTGCACACCGATCCCCACACCACGTGCATCTATTGATTAGGTGTCGACCATGACACCTTGAAAGTGCAAGTTTTGTCTTGCATTTCACCCTAACTTCCTCGACGACCGTCTCGCACGCCTGAAGTTGAGAAAGTCGGAAAAATGCAACCCTCCGGTGAAATCAAAAGAGGCTCGGTGGGTGGGTTCCGCAGCCATGGGATCCGCCAAGCAATTGGAATGCATGCAAGCCTTCGAGGAGGAAGTGGTTGGTGCCATGGAATCTTCCTCTCTGGGCTTCTTCGTTCCACTCAACCTGCGCTCCACCTTCTTGGGTTCCTTCCAAGAGTTGTGCCAGTCTCTTCCGACTAAGAGAGAGGGTCCTGCGGGCACGCACTCCTCTCGGTCCTGTAAGCGGGAAAAGGACCCGGGATCGTCTTCGTCTCGGCAAAGACGTTCTTGGGATCAGGAGAGATCTCAGTTCCAGGAATCAGCAGTTTCAACTTCGGTCGAAATTACCTCTTCAGCCGCTAGCTTCTCGGCTTTGCCGTCTGGCCAGTCGACCGAAGTGTCGATCGATGAGGTTGAAATAATCGACCCTTTGTCACCGACTCCGGTCAACGATTCTCTCAGTCGGACTACAGTTCTTTCTTTCTCCAACAAGGAGACCCAGCCCACTGGGAATCCTATCAAGGAAGTGGTCCCCAACTCTGGGAAATCACCGGTCTCGCCACTGTCTCCTGAGCGACCAAATTGGCCATCCGATTTCGATCAAGATCTAGGACCCCCTAGACTGACAGGCTGAGGAAGAGCCACAAGCGCTCAAAAAAGAGGCGACACAATCGGTCATCCTCAGATGAGGAGAGGCTCCGGCAGAAACTCCGGCGCTATGAGGACCTCGTGGCAACAGCTGATTTTGTCCGGGCACAAGCCGACCCCGGCTTCTACCCTGGCCATTACTTGACTTTCGCCTCCCAGGCCAAAGCCGACTCCTTCAGAGCCGTCTAAGTCAGCTCCCCCGCCCACGGAGCCGGTGAAACCTCTGATTCAGCCTAAAGCTGTCTCTCCACCAGTCGTGGTGAAACTACCGCCCAAGCAGTCTGTAGGAGGGGATTCTTCTAAGGAAGATAGACCAGACACTGGGCTTCCCCGGCGTCTTTCGGTCACTGTCACCCCCAGACCGCCCTCGGGGGGTCGAAAGTGACCTGAGCGGTCGACCGCTGTATCCGGATTCTTCAGATTCGGATGAGACCAGCCTACATTCTCATCCCGGGGATGACGAATCGGCTGGTGGGATAGAGACGGAAGACGGTCCTTCGTCCTTTCAGGACATTCTTCGCCTCATCTCTGAGTCTACAGGGATGCCCCTGGAACCTATCCAGAAGAAAGCGGAGTGCCCTCTCACGGACATCCTCAAGAGAGGGGATACCCCGACAGAGGTTTTTCCTGTGGCCACGGCCAATTAGAACTTCGGCAGCGCCCTGCCTCCTGTCCAGCTCCGTCTGCCTGCATGGCCTGCAAGTATGCAGTGCCCATGGGGTCCCTTGCAGGGTTCACACAGCACACTTCGGTCAAGAGCCTGGTGACCGCCTCTGTGTTCAGGCATACTGGCAGTTCTGCCAACACTGACCGGCCTCCCGAAAAAGAATCCAAACTCTTGTATCATTCGGTTCGAAAGGTCTATGCGGCCTCATCTTTAGGCCTTCATCAGGCAAGTTTGGCTGTCATCATGGCACACTTCTCCCATGCCCTCTTGGGGGTCTTTGGATGAAGTCCTCCCACACCTCCCTGCGGACATGCAGACCATGGTCAAGCAGGTCTGGGATCAGAGCTGGGCTGTTGCCAAGCAGCATCTTTAGACAGCCCTGGACATTGGGGACTCTTGTGCCCGCTTGATGGCAGACACAGTTGCCTCTCATCGCAGGGCTTGGCTGAGACTCTCCTCTTTCCTGGCAGATACTCGGCACAAACTAGCTGATGTGCGTTTCCTGGGTACCAGCCTTTTTGGCCCAGGTGTGGCTGGTCACCTTCAGCATATTGAGCAGTCCAATGCCACCTTGGACGCTACTTCTGCTAAAGGTTCTTCGAGCAAGAAACAGCAGAAGAAGCCTTTTCGGCACTCTTCCCCTGTTGCACAGCAACCCTCCTTTCAAGGAGGGCAGCAGCAGCAGCAGCAGCAGTCTCTAGCTTGGCACCCCCGGCCCAAGCCCAGGCCCGTAAAGGAGGCCGAGGTTCAGGTTTTGGATCCTCCTCCTCCTCCAAGCCTGCTCAGTGACGGGCCGGGGGCTGCCACCCCCTCTCCCGTCACACCAGCTCTGGGTCCTCCCGAGGGGGGCTGGCTCCGCCACTTTCTTTCCACCTGGTCTGTTATCTCCACGGACAGGTGGGTTTTGGAAGTGGTCGGTCACGGACTGCCTCTGAAATTCGAGCAGCACCCTCCAAGCCGAGCCCATGCCCCTCGGGAGGAAAGAGTATCCATCCGTACTCAGTTGGCTCTTCGAGACGACATCGCTCAGCTCCTCCTCAAGGAGGCAGTAGCTCCAGCAGACCCAGGCTTTGTCTGTAGGTACTTCCGGTGCCCAAGCGGACGGGGGCTACGCCCCATTCTAGATCTGCACAACCTGAATCAGTATCTCAGGTCATGCTCTTTTCAGATGGTCACTCTGTCCCAGATCATACCATCCTTGGAGCGAAACATGTGGTTCTGTTCACTAGATCTGCAGGATGCGTTCTTTCATGTCCCAATCCGTCCGTCTCATTGGCGGTTCCTCCACTTCAGAGCCGAAGGGACCCTATACGAGTTCCGAGCCATGCCGTTCGGCTTGTCATCGGCCCCATGGGTCTTCAACAAATGCGTCGCAGTGGTGGCAGCCCATCTCAGGAGTCCGGGGGTGGGGGTCAGAATTTACCCCTACCTCAACGATTGGCTCTTAGCAGGTCCCATGCAGCAGGGGGTGGAGAGGTTCAGGGACCTGGCCCTCCAGACTTGCTCTCAACTTGACCCCTTGATCAACAAGGCCAAGTCAGAACGCGTGCCTTCTCAGGTGATGTGCTTCATCGGGGCAGAGCTCGACTCTTGTCAAGCCAGAGCTCAGGTCCTGGTGGACAGAGCGGAGGTTCTCTGCTCCTTTGCCCAATAATTTCTGGTTGGGTAATTGCACCCTGCCCGGGACTTTCTGCGCCTTCTGGGTTACATGGCAGCGTGCACCTCCGTGGTCCGTAGGGCCCGGTGGCACATGTGCCCCCTCCAGTGGAAGCTGGCCGCCCAGTGGACTCAGCGCCACGGTCATTATGACCAGCTGATCACTGTAACCCAGAAGATGTGGGATGCTCTCCAATGGTGGACTGCCCCAGACCGGTTGCAGGAAGGGATCCCATTTTTCCGCCAGAGCCGACGGACGTCCTCAGAACCGATGCCTCTCCCATGGGCTGGGGAGCCCACATGGGAGACAAAAGGGCCCATGGGTTCTGGACCCCCGAGGAGTCCCGATACCACATCAACCTGTTGGAGCTCAGAGCAGTCAGACTGGCACTGTCAGCTTTTGCTCCTCAGCTCCGGGGTCAAGTGGTTCAAGTCCAGACGGACAATACCACGACCATATACTACCTCAACAAACAGGGCGGCACGCACTCCCATCTGCTTTGCAGGGAGGCGCTCCATATCTGGACCCTCATCAGCCGTCTGGAGGCGGATCTCCTAGCCATTCATGTGGCAGCAGCCTCAAACCATCTGGTGGATGCTATCAGCCGCTTAGGCGAGACATCCCACGAGTAGTCTCTCCATCCAGAGATAGCTTACAGCATGTTCTCCCACTGGGGCAAACCGATGGTGGACCTGTTTGCTCCAGGGAAAACACCAAGCTGAGGCTGTTTCATGCCCGCCCCCCTCAGCAGGGCTTGCAGTAGGGGGATGCTTCTCGAGGCCGTGGACTCCAGGCCTCTTCTACGCCTTCCCCCCCATTTTCCTTGATCCAGAAGGTGCTCCTCAAGGTGAGGAGGGACAAAGCGAAGGTGATTCTGGAAGCCCCAGACTGGCTGCATCAGTTCTGGTATCCAGATCTCCTCAGCCTCAGCTGTAGGCCCCCGGAGCGGCTTCTAGCACGCCCAGACCTGATCTCTCTCAATCAGGGGAAGGTCTACCATCTGGACCTTCAATCCCTGCATCTCACAGCTTGGTACCTGAGCGGCTAGAGTTCCAGGTTTTCGGTCTTTCCGAGGATGTCCTCACTGTGGTGGATGCATCCAGAAAGGAATCGACTAGGAAATGTTATGCCTTCAAACGGAAATGGTTTTCCATTTGGTGTCAGGGTAAGGGCCTGGACTCTCTGTCCTGTCCAGTGGCTAACATTCTCGACTACCTTTGGTCTCTGTTCAAAAGGGGTCTTCGGTCATCGACCCTTAGGGTGCACCTGGCAGCCATCTCTACTTACCAGACGCGGGCCGGTCAGCCGACGGCGCAGGAGACAGTGGTTGGGCCCTTTTTCAAAGGCTTGGATCACATATCCCCTCCGGTGCGTGAACCTCCACCTCCATGGGATCTACTGCTGGTACTGTACTGGCAAAGCTCATGGGCAAGCCATTTGAACCAATGTGCAAGTGTGCACTGTCACACTTGTCATGGAAGATGGCCTTCCTTGTGGCTCTCACGTCTGCCAGAAGGACAGGGGAGCTCCAGGCGCTTTCAGTGGACTCCCCTTATCTGGTCTTCCACAGGGACAAGGTTGTCCTATGCTCCCACCAGAAATTCCTTCCGAAAGTAGTGTCAGAGTTTCACCTTAACCAGGTGTTAACTCTGCCTGTATACTATCCTAATTACACCTCGGAGGCCGAATATAGGCTCCATACCCTGGACCTGGGACAAGCCCTCTCCTATTACAAGGAGAGGATGGCGGAAATTTGGGGAGAGGTTCGCCAGCTGTTTGTCACCTACGTTGAAGCCGCTTCTGGCAGACCTGCAGCAAAATGGACTATTGCAAGGTGGATTACATCTTGCATAAGTCTGTGTTATGAGTTGGCGGGCATGGAGCCTCCCAGAGGGATAAGAGCTGATTCTACCCATCATACCGCTGCATTGGTGGCTGCTTCTAGGAACATCCCTATCCAGGAAATCTGTCGGGCTGCTACCTGGAAGTCAGCAAACACCTTCATTACCCGTTACCACATCGACCTTAAGTAACGCCAGGATGCTGGTTTTGGGGCCTCAGTTCTCCAGTCTCTCTTTGCTAAGTGAGTATCAGTGGAGGTGTGCGCCTTGCCTCCCTCCTCCCGGAGAACTGCTAGGAGTCTGCCAATAAGTGAGGATGGACAACATATCCACGATACTAGAAAAACGGATTACTTACCTGTAACAGTAGATCTTACTTCGAGAGGGCTCGCAGTAGGTAATTACATATAGGACTGATGCCAGTCGGCGTCAAGACCCAACGGAAACATTTCTAGCTAGCAGTCTCTGGCAGGGGACTGCCCCCACGTCAGGTGGCGTCAGTATAAAGGGGCGGTCCCTCACGCCCGTGTTCCAGTTCTTTCCCGGCGTTAGCTCGTGTCAGTGCCTCACGGTAAAGTTAAGCGCTCGTCGGCTCTCTCGTCGGTAGTTTTTACTGTCTTTTTTTCGATTCTTCGATTAAATCGTCAGGCATTCATCAGTGTATGTATTTCCCTACACCTTCCAAGCACAAAAATAAGTGCGACTCGTGCGGCGCCCTACTCCCGCACAAGGACGGCCATTCCCAGTGCCTCTTCTGTCTAGGCCTAGATCATCAGGTGGAGAAGTGCCAGCACTGCCTTAAATTCAACGCCGCCACCTGCAGACGGAGGCAGCAGTCCCTGGAGGCCCACATACTAAAGAAGAAAATGTCCTCCATGGAGAAGGAGTTAAAAAAGCTCCGGCAGGCGTCCACTTCCCCCGAAGGCTATCGTAAGAAGAAAGACAAGGAGAAGCACCGGGATAAGGGCTCCTCATCCACCATGTCTTCTTCAGGAGTCGCCGTGCTACAGGTAACGTCCCCTTTGGGGGACCGCTCCACGACAGCTGCCTTGGAGGATTCCAAGGCGGCGTCGGCCCACCCTGTCTGGTTTCGTTTGCCCTTCGGCGCCTGGCTCTGGAGGCCACCATGTGGCCTACTGGTTTGAGCGGCTCCGGTAAGCTGGACGTCAGCTCCTCTGATGCCTGCACGGAGACGGTCACTAAGTCGCCCGACCCTTCGGGGCGGCGCACAGCCCCTCTTCCACCCGACCAGGCCGCTCTTCCCTCGCGACCTGCCTCGGGTGATGGATCCAATAAGTTGGACATCAGCTCCTTCGACGTCCGCCTGGACTCCGCTGATAAGTCGGACGTCAGCCTGCCCGCTGCCCGCACAGCGGCTGAGCCTACGCCGGACCCTCTCACGTCTGCCGTTCCCGGCTCCCTGCAGCCTTCGCTGCCCTCCGAGGACTTTGGGCCTCCTCAGCCTGACCCCAGGGATTTTTCCCCTCCATCCCCGGGTGATGCAGAGGTTACTGCTGCACCCCCGTCAGGCCGTCCGCCCGCTGGGCCTACTGACCTGACGTCAGTTCGCCGGACGCCGGCTCCGACGCTGGTCTTGCTGACGCCAGGCGACATTCCGCTCCTGGATGCTGCTCCAATGCCGGGCCTTCTGCTCCAGGCCTGCCCATGGGCCCTCCGGCCGTGCCATCTCCAGCAGACCCCCCGGTTCCTGGGTATCCAACGCCGTCTTACCCGGCTCCGCAGTTTCCGATGCCCCAGTATCCGACACTGGTCTATCCAGCGCCGCAGTACTGATGCCTCAATACTAGACGCCGGGTTTCCTGCTGTCGGGTTATGGATATGCACCTTATGGGTACAATCAATATCTGTATCCCCCTCCTCCTCTCCTCCTCCTCCACCCCCTCAGCTGCCGGTGGACTTGAAGGAGACTCTGGCCTTCTGGTGGGCTGAGGCCAAGGCTCAGCTCACCAGAGAGGTGGAGAGTCATCTCACGATGACGGTGCCGATTCCAGCTCCCATACGTCCGTGACGACAGACTCCTTCCCCACCTCTGGACACCAGGGGCGAGCCCTCTGGTTCCAGGGCGGGGCAGGATACACTTCCCCGAGGACCTTCCAAGGGGTCCGTTCCTCCCCCATGCCGGGAGAGGGAGTCTTCCTCTTCATCTTCTTCTTCCTCAGACACCTCGGACGACTCCGACGGTTACTCTGAGCCGGACGACGAGCCATGCTCTCCGTCTAAGCCCAGGCCTAGGACTCCTCCGTAGTCTCTTCCAGAGGATCCTTCCTTTACGGAGTTGCGCAAAATCCAGGAGGTTCACAAGTGGCATTCCTTGGAGCCGGATCCACAGCGTAAGAAACTTGCTGAGCATCTGGTCCTGCCCGAGACAGCTCCTACCTTGGTGCCACCCTGGATTGAGCCTCATGCCGATCTTGTTTCCACTATTTGGAAGCAACCGTTGGCTTTAGCCCCGCTTCCTCGGAAGTCGAACAGGTTATATCAGGCTCCCGAGGGTTTTGACTTTCTAGATTCTCACCCTCGAGCTGATTCGGTTGTGATTAGCACCACTCATGGCCGGACAGCTAACCTGAAACATCTGAGCTCGTCTCAACTTGACAAAGAATCCCGTCTTCTGGACCAGTATGGGAAGAAGATTTTTGCTTCTTCCACTCTGGGAATTAGGACCCTAAATTATGTCGGTCACATGGGGGATTACCAGAAGGTGATTCTTAGTAAGGAGGAATCCAAATTGGACTCCCTTCCTGACTCTCAAGTCAAACAGGAAGTGGCTTACCTCGTCTGCTCTGCACGTTCGGCCATTCAGCACATGCTTCGTGCTACATACAATGCGGTGGACACTGCTGGAAGGAGCTCCGCTTTCGCCGTAGGCTTACGGCATTGTGCCTGGCTCCGTGTGTCAGAGTTGGTCCCAGAAGTGCAGTCCGCTATTCAGGAAGCACCCTTCTGGGGTTCGGTGCTGTTCGGTGGTGATGTCAAGGACATTATCACCGATCTGCAGGAGAAGGGGACTGCACTGAAGTCTGTGGACTCCATGTACCACCCCCATCAAATGCAGCACCGTTCCTTTCACAGGCGGAATCAGCAAAAGGCGAAACCCCAGGGAAAGCGGGCCAATAAATGGTAGGCCCCTCCAGCTGCCAAGCCCCTTCCACCCAAAAAAGCAGTGGGTGCTTCAGCCGCAACGCTGCCCCACACCACCTGACTCGTTTCCTCTCCCACAGCCTCTGGGCCTTCCAGAGGAACCGGTAGGAGGGAGGTTTTCCCTCCACCTCCCGGGTTGGGAGAGGATAACTTCAGATTCCTGGGTGCGCCAGCTGATCGCAGAAGGACACTCAATAGAGTTTCTTCAGAAACCCCCTTGACACCCTCCCCCAAGGTTGTCATACTCTTGGGAACATCATCTTCTAGTCCAGGAAGAGATTTCAGCACTTTTGCTGAAGGAGGCGATAGAACCCGTCCCCATTCCTCTTCAGGGAATGGGGTACTATTCCCATTTCTTCCTGGTCCCGAAGAAAACAAGGGACGTGAGGCCGATTCTCGACCGCAGCTCCCTGAACTTGTTCGTGGAGTATAAGAGGTTCAGAATGCTCTCGCTGCAGAGCCTCCTGCCCTGTCTCCAGCTGGGACAGTGGCTGTGTGTGCTTTGGATATGCAGGATGCCTATCTGCATATCCCTATCAGCCCTTCCCATCGCAAATACCTGTGTTTTGCGTTCCAGGGGGACCACTACCAGTTCAAGGCCCTCCTATTTGGTCTTACCTTGGCACCCCAGGTGTTCACCAAATGCCTTCCGGTGGTAGCTGCCTACCTGCATATCTAGGGGGTGCAGGTTTTCCCATACCTGGACAATTGGCTCCTGGCGGCCCCGTCCAGGGAGGAACTCCAGCGCTTCCTTTCCCTTACCCAGCAGGTCTTTGCCTGCCTGGGTATTACCATCAACCAGGCCAAGTCCCTTCTGTTCCCGTCCCAGAGGCTTCAGTTTATTTGGGCGATCCTGGACACGACCTCTGGCATGGCCTTCCTACTACCGGACAGGGCGGCCACTCTCCAGGCGCAGGTCAGCCTGTTGTCCAACCACAGGCGGGTCAGCACCAGGTCAGTCCTTCGCCTCCTCGGGCTAATGGCGGCTGCGATTCCGACGGTCCCTCGCGCTCGGCTCCACATGAGAATCTCTCAGTGGACGCTTCGGTGTCAGTGGGATCAGCTGGTGGACGACCTAGATCAACTTGTCCTGGTCTCCACTCCCATGGCTCGGGACTTGCAGTGGTGAATGGTTCAGGAGAACCTCTGCCGGGGAGTTCCCTTCAGTCTCCCTTCCCCCTCACAGTCGTGGAGTACGGACGCCTCCGGCGAGGGTTGGGGAGCCCATCTCGGTCCTCACAGGACCCAGGGCTCCTGGTCCAAGCTCGAGGAGTCTTTTCATATCAATGTGCTCGAACTAAGGGCAGTACTGTATGCTCTTCAGGCTCTGCATCTGTATCTGTCTCCCGGTCACCTAGCGGTACAGACGGACAGCGTATGTGTGTGGTCTGGTACATCAGCAAACAGGGAGGAACTTGTTCCTACCCCCATTGCAGAGAGGCGATGCAAGTGTGGGATTGGGCAATGCAGCACAACCTTCACCTCATGGCATTTTATGTCCCAGGGGTTGAGAACACTCTGGAAGACAGGCTTAGCCGGTCATCTGCTTTAGCTCACGAATGGGAACTGGATCAGGGGGTCGTAGACGACATCTTCCTGCGCTGGGGAACTCCACAGGTAGACCTTTTTGCTTCCCCTCAAAACACAAAACTTCCCGTCTTCTGCTCGCTCGCTCCGGGGCTCGGCATTTTTTGGAGAGACGCTCTGTCTCTAGACTGGAAGGGCAGATTCATTTATGCCTTCCCCCCGATTTCACTGATTACAAGGGTCTTGCAGAAACTCGGTTCGGAAGGAGCTCGAATGATTCCGATCACTCCTTTCTGGCCCAGGCAAGTTTGGTTCTTTCTTCTGCAACAGTACTCTGGGGAACCTCCTCTTCCTTTGTCACTATTTTTGCTGACCAGGATCAGGGGACCCTGGTCCATCCAGGCCTTAATTCCCTTCAGTTGCACGCGTGGCTCCTGCAGACGTAGCTCAACCCCGAGTAGCTGAGATTCTGGTGGAGGCCAGGAAACCCTCAACCAGATCTACCCATGCCACGAAACAGAAGCGGTTCTCTATTTGGGCTGCCTCCAGTGATGTTGAGCCCTTCTCGTGCTCTGTCTGCAGACTTCTGGATTACTTGCGACACCTCTTCGATCTGGGTCTCAGCCATTCATCCTTAAAGGTTCACATGGCGGCCATTTCGGCCTATCATGTCCCCTTTGCAGACAGAACGTTTGCTCAGCTGGAGGTCTCTGAGACCTTTTTGAGAGGGGTCCTTCACTTACGACCCCCTATGCGGGTTCCTGCCCCTCCTTGGGATCTGAATTTCATTTTAGAGAAGCTTACTCTGCCTCCTTTCAAGCCGGCAGCCTCAGTGGACCTAAAGTTCCTTGCTTGGAAGACTCTCTTCCTAGTGACCATTACTTCTGCTCGACGGATTTCCAAGCTTCAGGCCCTGATGTGTAAAATCCTGTATTTGATTTTTCACAAGGAACGTGTGGCTCTACGTACCAACCCTAAGTTTCTCCCTAAGGTGGTAGCAGATTCGACGCTGAATTAATCCATAGAGTTTCCTGCCTTTTTTATGTAGCACTCCAATCAAGGAGAGTACCTCCTGCATACTTTGGATGTTCACCGAATTCTGAGATACTACACCAACAGGACGAAGGATCTCAGAAAGACTGATCAACTGTTTGTCTCTTTTGCTCATAAAAGAGAAGGCAATGCTGTTTCTAAGCAATGCCTATCAAAATGGTTGGCTCATTGTATCACTTTCTGTTATGACAAGTACAACAAGACCCTGCCGGGTCAAGTTAGAGGCCACTCCACCAGAGGGGTCATTGCCTCTGCGGCTTGTTTCAAGAATGTGTCAGTGGCTGACATTTGTGCAGTCGCCACTTGGACTTCTGTCCATACCTTTACGAAACATTACAGTTTGGACATTGCCTCTCACCATAGAGCAGGCTTCAGGCTGGCTGTTTTGCAAGGCCTCCTTTCCTAAGGCCTTCACAACCAAAGGGTCTACTTCTGAGTAGCTTTCCTCCTCCCATTTGCTTCTCCTTGTTCCAGACTGCTTGGGACTCAGTCTTATATGTAATTACCTACTGCAAGAGCCCTCTCGAAGTAAGATAGTACAGTTACGTAAGAACTTACCGTAACAGTAGATCTTCGGGAGAGGCTCTTGCAGTAGGTAATACCTTCCCGCCTCCATCCCCCAAGCTTTTTCAGCTCCTTTTCCAGGAAGGAAATATCCACTTCTCCTCGCCTTGCCTTTTGGCGGAAAGAACTGGAAGGTGGGCATGGGGACCGCCTTTATACTGACGCTGCATGACGCCGGTCACCTGACGTGGGGTGGTTCCCCGCCAGAGACTGCTAGCTAGAAATGTTTCCTTAGGTGCTGACGCCGCGCATCAGTCCTATATGTAATTACCTACTACAAGAGCCTCTCTCAAAGATTTACTGTTACGATAAGTTTTATGTAACTGTACTTTTTAAGGGTATGTGTTGTTCATCCACACGGACCCACCAGACCTCCCCGGCTGCAGATGCACAAACCTAGCGTCATGGGGCAGAGCCGAGGGTTATGCCACCCGGGTGGGTGAGAGGAGCCAGCTTGAAGACTTCCGGTGATCCTTAAAGGGGAAAGGGACATGCCAATTTGTGTGGATGAACAACATATACCACTCCTAGAACTACTGTTACAGGTGAGCAACCTGTTTTTTAGTTTCTGTTCTTAGGAAGGCATACACATTATTAGAAAAATATATGGAGGTCTACATTATAATGGAAGGAATGAGAAGCAATAGAGGTTTACAAAAGAACCCCAGGGCAGATGCTACAGATGATACTGGCCGGACAGCCAAATTTTAAAGAAAACACAATTGCACATACCCCAATAATGCAAAGTACCATGGGAAACATATGCAAATCCCCATGATGGTACGGAAGGTGGCAGTACATGAAAAAGTAATGGCTGGCATATGTTCAGCCTTGGGATTATTTACACTTTTTTTTTTTGTTTTGTTTTGAGAAACTGGGATTTTGTCCATGAGGTGATGTAAGTTATATTTAAGCAGTGTGTTGGATGTCAGGAAGTCAGGTGTAATGATGGACTCTTAGCAGAGAAAATGTGATAGTAACTTTCAGAGGGGGGCGCTTTTGATAAGGGTAAGGTAGTTGTGCTTGTGATAATGGGAATATTAAGAAAGTATGAGGTCTATGCAGAAGCGGAGTACAAATATGCACAGTTTCATTAGTATGTGCTCAGAGTGCAGGCAGATGTGATATGCAGGTTTGTTTTAGAAATAGGTAAAAATAGCGATACATGCAATTGATAGAAAGATAGATAATTACACAGACATAGATGGCTAGAGAGAGAGAGAGACACACACACAGACAGACAGACAGGCAGAATAGGAATGGCAGTGAAGTACTGAAGTGACGCCACTCCCACCATTCAGAGATGGACAGGCATTGGGGTGTGCCTTTGGGTCATTGCCCATAACGCTCACGCCATTTCACCTCAGCCTACCCTGAAGACACAGACAAGTGTCGAGGTGTGCCTTGGGGTGTTCAAGCTTTACACTCATTCCATTCCATAAGGAAATACGCTGAAATGTGTACAGTAGTGTATAAGAAAATGGAGTGAACTTTGGGGCTGAAGAGTCAAAGGCGCTCCTCGATACCTGGGGATGGGGGTGGAATGGCGTGAGCATTACTGTTGACAATCCCAAGTCACACTCCTACTGCCTGTCAGTCCCTACAGGGCAGGGTGTTATGGTCAGAAACCCTAATGCCCTGGGCATTGTTATGTGACTTCTTAACCTAAAAACAGCATTTAATGCATTACATTATAAGGATAAGTAAATGTTTTTAATACCTTTACAGACAGTTACATAAGCGTTATTATCTTCATAGAATAATTTTACAGTGGTTGTACAACGCAATTACCCAGACAACTCGAAAACTATAACTACTTTATATTGCACATTGACACCCCATAAGGACCTCCTTGAAACTGAGATGCAAATGTCACACATTTATCACTTTTCTAACAGAAATATTTTACTATCCTAAATACATTTCTTGCTTCACTAACTGCTGAGCACATCTACTGCATGACCTACTTATTGACATTTTACACCTGCTGTGCAATGTACTGCTGCTTACTACACCAACATCATGAACCATAAAACAGATGACTGCCATAACTAGGGAGGCAGTATAGCACAGTGGTTTAAGTCTCTGAGCTGCAAATCCGGAGATCTGGGTTTTGAATCCCACAGCCCCCACTTGCATACTGGGTGACCCTGAGCAAGTCACTTAACTTCCATGTGCTCCCAGGTTGCCCCTGTAAACAAACTTTCAGCTTAGTGTGCCACTCCTGGTTAAACAATTGAAAAAAAAAAATGCACAATATATTATTGTTCTTGCTTTATTTTGCTACTACAAGCTTTGACTAATACATCCATCCTTAAATGTACTTTTGATAGCTTATGTGTCTGTGACCTAAGCAGAACTACACTTAAAATCTTACACATAAATAAATAAATCATCAGAATAACATCTATTTCAGTAGTATCTCCTTCCTTTTCAGGTGCCCATGACACTATGTGTGTGTGTCTGTATATATATATATTATATATATATATATATATATATATATATATTTATATATTTTAACTTCAAAGCACTAAACCTATTCAAATGCACAAAACACAAGACTTTATTCTCTTCACATATTACTGCTAAACTTCATGTCCCAGAGAGATAAAAATGTAGAGTTTCCCCAAGCTATTTGGGTGGGTGCTTCAGCTGTGTGTGTGTGTGGGAGGGGGGGAGAGAGTTATAAAAAGCTTTTAAAAAGACACTCTAGTATCCAATATGGGATTGTCGTCTTTGGGTGACATATTTTGCTCCTTTGTGGGCTTATAACTTAATGTCATTCTTCTGTTGCAAGTGCTTGCTTTCCTCAAGTGCTGTAATTTCAGGATGCAGTTTCACAAGTGCTGTATAAGGATGCAGTTTCAGGCACTCCTTAATTACTTTTTCTTTCCTTCTGAACCTTAAGCTCTGATGCCCCAGGCAGCTCTGATAGTCAGTTGTTCCAACATGATAGATCCACCTCATGCCCCTCCCACATGAACCAAAAAAAAAAGGTGGGGGTGGATCTTTAGGAGCTTCTCAGGTGGGGGTGGATCTTTATCCCCCTCAAAAAAAAAAACTAATGCTGCCTTCCACTACTCAGGTTCCAGTTCTTGTACCTCCCATTTAAGAAAGAAAATAGCACCCTGCAACCATTGACTAACATGAAAGCGTATTTATTTGAGGGCGGAAAGTATTTCTTGGAGGAGGGTAAGGCGGAGGAGACTATTTACACCTTCATCCAGTTCCACTGACAGAAAACATGACGTCAGCCCTTTTGCATATGCAAAACATCTGCAGGCTTCGCCCACTGCAGCCATAAAAAGGAGTAAAGGAGCAGCAGTCCTATTGTAAAATGTTTCTTGTCAAGGCACCACAGGCTGTTTAGTTAAGGGAGTCCCATGGGAACCAAAAGTCTAAAAACTGTTCCATCCGCAGCTGTAAGCTAGCCGTGATCCGTTCCATCTCCTGTACCTCATTGATTTTACTGATCCAAGTGATGACCTGTGGAGCCATGTCTGTTTAGTCAAGGCAAGGTTACATGACATAAAGTAGTTTTCTTGATTATTTTTAAAAGAAGGTGTCAAAATACCTAGCACCATGCTGCAGAAGTTATGTGGGATCATGGTCTGAACCAGTTGCTGCGTGATAGATCAAACTTCTGACCAGTAGGAGGATAACTTGGGGCATTCCCACAACATGTAGCAGAGAGTTCCCCTACCTCCACATAGCCTCCAACACAAATCGGAGTTAGTAATTTGTTTGTTTTTAAAACTTTATGTTTATTAATTTTTTCAATGAACATACAGTTCAAATCCTGATGTAGTACATATCAAAATCAGTAGTACATAGTCATTGAGAGCGCCACTCCTCTTAATACAAGCAGTTGTAACATCGTATTACATCTATAGGTTACATCATAGAGGGTTTACCACATATAACTAAAATCTTTTACATCCGATAAGTTGCTGTTTAAATTGGCCCATGAGTGGCATGGTAATATCCCAAGTTTTTAACATTTAACAATCCCTATTTCTGTCTCCAAAAAAGGAAAATTAGTAAGACCATGCACTTTACTTGCTGAAATAACCTCCTGCGAGGTTTTAGCTCCTCTTTATAACTGAAGCCCTTGAATCCCAACAACATTTCTATACCTGCAATTGCTTTTCTATCATATGAATTTAAGCTAATTCTTGAATTTCTTAATTATAGAGAAACAGATTGGCAACATATTATAGAGGAACAGGAACAGGTTGGCAACACATCTAATTATGTAAAACTGCTTTACATAGCTGAAATTCCAGGAAACTACACATTATTGGAATCCTTTGAAAACATCTCTCCTAAAGACTCAAAAATACCTTCTCCCCTCTTCCCACAACACCAAAAAATCACTTTACAAAAACTTTTTAAATGGAGATTAATTCTCCTAACCACACAAATTGGTTCAGTTCTAGGTAAAGTCTCGACAGGAGAGAGAGATGAGAGAGCAATATTTACAGTATTGGCCTAATCAGGAGCCCACAGTAGTCTCGTTATCCGAATCTTGATCCAGCGATGTCTCCCTACGACGAGAGGTAGCTGCATGGCGCTTGATCCATTTCTGGGCTTCTGCTGGATCGGTGAATAAAAATACTCGGCCTTGATGTAGAATCCTCAGTCTTGCAGGGAAGACCATTCCATGCGCGATGTCCGCTTCCCGTAGGAGTGCCCGCATTCTGTCAAACTGTTTCCTCCTCTGGCGGGTCACATAACTCAGTCGGGAAAAATATAAATTTGTTGACCTTTGTGGAGCAGAGGACCGTCGTCTTCTTGCCAGTGCTAAGATACAATCTCTCGTTCCTGGACCATCCAAAACTGCCACAATAGCTCTGAGAGCCTCAGGGTTATCTTGACCATCTCTGTAGGCAACTCTGTAGGCCTTTTGGATACTAATGCTCCCATTCTGCTGCAATTGTTCCAATTGTGACTCCAGCCATTCTTTTATAAATATGGCCAAATGATCTCCCTCGCATCGCTCAAGCATACCAATAATTTGTATATTTGAGGAGCGTGCTTGATTTTCCAGAGACTCGATTCTGGTTCTTAAGTGAGTATTTTCTTTGATCAGGCCACTCGTAGCTCCCAGAGCAGCTGCAGCTTGTTGCTTGACCTCCAGAGTTTCCGTTTGTAATCGGGGCAACTCCGTCTCCAGAGTAGCAACTCAATTCCCCAGGGAATCAAACTTTTCTGATAAGGTTGTTACCAAGAATATCAGTCTATTAAGTTTTATACTGATGCTTTGAAGTCTCTCAGTACTTGAGTCATCCGATGCAGATTCTGTGCGGCCCTGTCCAGAACGGGTGACCGGAGGAGTAGAAGCATTTTTACTTTTTGTTCCTTCCTGTTGTACCTTATCTCTTTTTGGGATTGCCCATCGTTGAACCTTGTCTCTTCCTGACCTGTTGTTGCTTTTAATATTGCAATTATTTTCCAATAAAGCACTTTTATTTCAATAAGTTGTTATTAGAAATTCAGAGCCTCAGCCTAAAACCACCTTCTTGCTCGGGCTCATAGCGCTCCCCCGTCTAAGTTAGTAGTTTGAAAATGTTTAGTAATCATAGGTGCATTGAAAAGCAAACTACTATTTCCCATTTAAATTCCCTCCAACTAGGGGCAGAGGTAGCCTTCCAGCCGTCTGCTAATGCTAATTCACAAGCCATCTGGGTGAGTTGCTCCCCACTTTCCTGTGCTCATTTGGACCTGACCTGATCTAAGGATGAAGCTGTCTTTTTCTGGAGGGTGCTATAAATGTCAGAAATATACCAAAACCTACTTGTAAGTGTTGCTCCCCAATAAAAGGAGTCCTTTAGAGGGGTGTAAGGGATCATTAACTCACTACTAAAGTCATTCGAATATAAAGTGCCGCATTTGTAAAAAAAAAGGAAGAACTCAGTGCATGAGAATAAAATTGTTGAGCTATTTCTTGGAAGCTGTTCAACTGGTCTCTGAAAAAATACTGCACATAATAGGTTAATCCACTTTGTTCCCATAGTCTGTACCCTTTATCTTGCTTAAGGGGGAGCAAAAGCCAATGTGTGGTGTATTAGTAGAAGTTGTTCTAATTTATTACGGGTTTATGTGTAAGTCCTAAGTTTAGAAAGGATCAGCAACGAGTGTTAAGGGCTCATTCTCTGAGGAGGGAGGGCTAACGTGTGTCACACTGCAGCACCCCTGCAGCTCACTTTTGAGCTAGAATGAGGGGGCCTTGGAGGGGACCACAGCCTGCTCCCTTTGCTGCCAAAGTTGCTTGGTAAGACCTACTGTAATCTTTTGAGTGCTTTGGTGGGTGGGGGAAGGGAGAATCATAAGGGAAAACCAGCCATAAACATGGGGAGGATAGGAGTATAAAGCTGTAATAACCAGTAGCTGGTGACGGTGTCCCCAGCTTCATTAACTATAGCTTAACTGAACTCCGAGCAGGTGTGAAATCAGACACAATCCATTCCAGCTAAACATTAGCAGAAGCTGGTAATTGAGATGTAATGGTCGTGTTCTTAAAGCAGTAGTCTGTGATCATTACACTGCAGGTCAGGGCAGGTTAAAGCCCGAACCATGTTAACTGTAATTGATTGCCGGAGTAGGACTGCTCAGCCGTTACCTTACAGCTTGATAGCTTTTTTCCCCTGACTGCCTCTAGGAGCTGAAAAGTGCTGCTTTTCTGGAGAGTGCTCTCTTTATGGGCTATTAAGCTGCCTTTGATGCCAGTGCTGCTGCAGCCTTCATAAGTTAAGCACTGGCTGCTCAGGGCTATGAGGTCCAGCTTCCATTTCCATGGAAACAAGTTCACCATTACTGGAAAATGAATGCTTTGTTCTAAAGAGAAGAAAGCAGGAATCCCGGCTGAGCTAGGATTTAATTTTTAGAGCTTGCTAAGAACTGAACTTGACGGGGCCACCCCAGAAGCGCAGAGGTAACACTGTCCCAGCTACCCGTGGCACAGCAGTAGCACTACCCCCAGTTACGCTGGTGACTCAGGTTCAGGGGCAGACTCGAGACACCAGGGGTCAGTCGGGGTGTGAGGATCAAACGTCAGAGGGACTCTTTTCCTCTCAAAGGGTGGGTGGGTCACATCTCTCGCAATGTGCCTGACACCCGGTGGAGGCTGGGTGTCTGGGCAGTTAGGAGGTCCCAAAGGGTGTGTGATGCTGGTGGACACTCTACTTCACTGCCCTTTGATTTCCAAGGGCTAGAAATAGGGAGAAAAATCCCTAGTGCGGGATGAAGGACGGCACCCCACAGGCCAGGCAGCACCAACTGGGCATTTTGAATTGTGCTTTGTAGTGGCAAGAGTAAGCCCCAGCGAGGGGTCCATCATGGGGAAACAGAGGGTAAATCCCAGAGATGGTGGCTGACGGGGCTGTGGGGGCCATCCAAATAGGGGCCTGCGAGGTGTCAGGAGGAATAAACACAATGGGGGAGGGATTTACTTGGTTTTTCAAGAATGATCACGTCACCTAGTTGAGAACAATTCCAGTGTATATAACCACAGATCAAAACATATTTGTTGTCTAGTACAAAGTCAGGGCTACCTCATCATCACGTTTAGGAGTTGGTAGGGGTCAATGGACCCGCAGGAATTTCACTCCCCCTTCTCTTATAAAATTGTATAAGTGTGCTGCTCCTTTGTCACCTTTCTCCATTGACTACAGTAGAGTTTCACCTCCTAGACTCCTTTCCCCCATCAATTCAGAGATGAAAGATTCCCTGGGAGGCAGACAGAGGGAGGTAGCATAACTGAGATAGTTACAGTATAGAATTGTAAACCTGGAAACCAGGGTTTGATTCCCACAATTGCCCTTCTTACTGTGTGACCCTGAGCAAATCACTTAAAGCAGCAGTACTAGTTAATCTGGAAGTATTCATCACTTCCCAGATTTTTTTCACTGCCTGGTAGTTCAAAATTTCAGATTTAACTTTTGCTGATTACCACTGTTTTCTGATAATTGGTTCCTGATGTTTAAATCACTTATAATGTGTGGAGCCCCAGAAAATATGGCAGCCCCCATGCCATTTCCTGTTTTTCACCCTTTGTATTCCTTGTCCTGTAAACAGTCAGCAGGCCAAGGAAGGGGTGGTGCATTCCAGTTACAGCAGACAAAATAACCAGTGAGAGAATGGCAGCACCCCATTTCCCTCAGAATCTAATGTGGCGCTCTTGGCAAGGGGGGTGCTAAACTGGCAGGAAAAAAAAGAACATAAAGAAAACAAAAAAAAAATGTAAAGCAAATTATTCAAGTTTTGTCAGTTGTGGGACTTATTTGACCTAAGGATTGTAAAAAGAAAATTTTTCTTAACTAGTACTGCTGCTTTAATCTCCATGTGTATAGACTGTTTTCTAGGAACGTGGATATGATTCACTTATCCACACTTCTGGCAGCCTCCCTTTAAGAGCTGATTTGCCAGACTGGCTTTAAGAGAAGCTGTTCCCATCATCCAGGTGATATATACCTCGACTCTGCCCCATGACATCAGGTGTTCCTTTCCACTGGAAGACTCAGGTCTACCCCTTCACAGCTCTGTGCATGATATAGGCCCAAAAAATTCTTGGTGTGCCATTTGGCTAACTTTCAAATTTCTACTTTGGTTATATTCCTCAGTTCCATTCTCATCTACTGACGCATACAATGGAACAGGGGAAATTAGCTAACTCCCTGCTTCAAGTGTTGCATCCAGTGAAATCAAAAAGTTGTCATAAGACGGAGCCACACTTGTGCATGTACTGTCTGGGTAACCAATGCAACGTCGTTGCCTGCGGCCTGAGTCATGTTACGCTTCCTGCTTCCCTCGAAGACTGCTACGCTTATCTTCTCCTCAGCCAGCCGGCCCAGTGGGATCCACTGGTGAAATCCAAGGAAGCTTGCAAGGCGGTCCCCCATGGCTGTGGGGTCCACAGCCCAGCTGACAGCTGTGGAACAGGTGGTAGCCAAGGCCTCGGCCAGCACCTCGTTGGCCTCGGTGCTGCTTCTGTAAAGGACCAGTGTCGGCATGCCCATCACGGGTAATTTCTACGAAATGTGCAGGACTCTCCAGACCTTTGGGGAGGGCTCTACCCACCATGTAAGTCGAATAAAGTCGAAGGAGTGCAGGAAAAGGAAAGAGTGCATGCTTCCCACTTCCTCGATTTCCTCCAACTGCTGGGCGGCTGAGCCTGCTTTGGCTGAGGGCCAGGCAGCTATCTCCACAGTGACCCCATCAGGCTTGTTGGCCTTGACACAGGTTGAACAGGCAACCCTGTTGACCCATTGTAGGAGGGGATCAAAGATGATCCAATCTCCAGGACCCCAGTCCTGTCGGGTCTCACTCAAGCTGACCAGGAGCAGTTGGTGAACCTGGGTGTCTCCTCTCAAGAGCTGCCTTCCTCCAGGGTCGAATGGCTGAACCCTGTACAGATAGTCTGTACTGCCCCTCCAGCAATCTCTCCCAGTTTTCGGCCACATTGACGTTCAAGGTCCAGGCTGAGGTCGAGGGATTTCTCGCACTCTCAGTCACGCTCGACTGGGAGGCGTCGTCGGCGCTCTTCTTACTCAATCAATTCTTTATTTTACCAGAAGGAAAACACCATTGAGCAGACTCATTTATAAGGTGGTCCTGGGAGTACATGTATACCCAGGTTTACATAAAAGCAGTACAACTAGAGTAGACAATCAGTGATGCACAGAAACAAGTCTTAGTAATGCAGTATATACAACAAAACATAATGAAAAGTATAAAAAAGGAGTAATAACATTGGTTGTAGATATGCAGATACTCAGACGTAAAGAACATAAAGCAGTCTAATACAAAAGGAAGCAATCAGCTGCCATCTATGACCAACCGATCTATTAAATTAAGTGCAGAGGGTAATTATGATTCAACAGTGGTTTTACAGGAGTAACTCTAGCTTAGGGGGGTGTAGGTGGGTTGGGTGGAGAACAGAGGGAAAGCAAAAAGGAGGAGGTGATAGGAGGCACAAGTAGGATGGTGTGAGAGGTGTGATAGAGAAGTGGAAGTGTGGTAGATGACTGATGGAGGAGGAGATAAAGGAGGAGGTGATAGGAGGCACAAGTAAGATGGTGTGAGAGGTGTGATAGAGAAGTGGAAGTGTGGTAGATGACTGATGGAGGAGGAGATAAAGGAGGAGGTGATAGGAGGCACAAGTAGGATGGTGTGAGAGGTGTGATAGAGAAGTGGAAGTGTGGTAGATGACTGATGGAGGAGGAGATAAAGAAGGAAGTGATGGGGCTAAGAGGGAGTGGGTAACAAATGCTTACCGTGAGGACTGAGAACCCGTGGGCGGGAACACCTGCCAAGGAATGGTGGGCGGCAGGTTAAAAAAACAGGAGCAAGTGTCTTTGAGAGAGCGATTCAGGAGAGTTTTAAAATGGGACAACCCAGGTAAAGTTGGCAGTTTTAAAGAACTTTGTTATTCCAAGGGTCAGAAGGACATGGCTGATGGCAGATTCACCGTGGTGTGTTCTAATTCTTGGGACCTTGAGCGTGAGTTAGGAGCATTTACGGAGAGAGTAAGGTTCTTCAGCGAAGATGAGGCCAGCCACGTACTTCGGGAGTTTGCCAGTGAGTGCTCTGAACATCCAGAGGACAGCATTTTTCGTTCACCTAGCGTTTATTGATTGCCATCTGATCTGGACATAGAAGGAGCAGTGATGCGTGTTGTAGGGGGCATTAGTTATGAATCTGATTGCCCTGTGGTATAGCGTGTCCAGCTTTTTTTAAGAAGGCCTGTGGGCAGTGGCCATGTATAAAGTCTGCGTAATCTAGCAGGAGGAGGAAGGTAGTTTAGACCAGTCACTCTTTTGCATCTTGAGTTAGCAGGTGTTTAATATGATAAAAAAGTCCCAGTCTTTGCTTAAGTTTCTTAGATAGCTCTTCTAGGTGGACAGTAAAGGAAAGTTTGTGGTCAAGCCACTAGCCTAGGTACTTGAACTTATCCTCATGCTTGGATGATGAGAGCCTCTGTCAGCATATGTGGCGGCGCTACGAAGAGCTCCTTTGGCAGCAGTGGGCCTTGGTTGGACAGGGTAGGGTTCTACTCTCGACCCCCGCAGTCACCTGGGCATCACCAGTCCAGCCTGTGCCGGTCCTGCTGAGACAGCTGTCCCTGACTGAGTCTCGCCACCAATTCAGGTGGAACCACCTCTATGACAGCCCTGGCAGGGAGCACCTTCTAAGTACTCCCATCTGGGTACTGGCTTGCCAGGCCAGTTGTCTGTGGAAATCATGCACTTAGATGAGTCCCGAATGGTGCATGACAGCAAATGGCCAGGCCCTGTTTCTGAAGATTACTTGGCAGACTCCTGTGAGTCTTCAGCTGCAGTCCTTGAGAACTCATACTTTCAACCGTGATTCGACTGAAGAACGGACCAACCATGGGCTGGTGTCCTTCGGGGCTCTTCTGAGACTCATGTCTGAGTCCATGGAGGTTCCCTTGGAGCCAGTCCAGAAAACGGCTAAATACCCTTTCACTGAGATCCTACATAGGGACTAATCCGCCACGTTGCCTTCCTGATGTTCAGGGCCATCCTGGGACTGGCGCTGGAGCTTTGGCGGCACCCAGCTTCCTGCCTGGCACTCCCTGCTCATATGATTTTTGATTTCTATGTATTACTCTTGCATTGTAACCGTGTACTGACTTGCTGTCACATGTGGCCCAGGTCGTGCCTGAAAATGGTCCCCTGGATCAGTGCACTTACCCAGTTAACAAATAAATCTGCAAGCATGCAGTCCCTACCAACACCTTGTCAGATTTTCGGACCACATCTCGACTGAGGGTCTGGTCACAGACTTAGTCTTCCGTAAGTCCGGCAGTAATGGGGATGTGGACCCCCAAACAAGGAGTCCAGAAAGCTTGACCACACAGCAAAGAAGATCTACATTGCATCCTTCCTGGATCTCAGTCAGGCGAGCTATGCACAGATGATGGCCCACTTCGGTAACTCGCTGATGGGAGCCCTGGATCATTATGTCCTCCCATACCTCCCTGCCGACAAGCAGCTGGCAGTGAAAGTGGTCTGAGATCAGGGTCGAGCACTGGCAAAACACCATCTTCAGACAGCCTTGGATGTGGGCGATTCTTGCACCAATACCATAGCAGCGCCCGTCATGATGTGTTACAAGGCCTGGCTGCAGATTTCCACCTTTCTAGTGGACACCCAGCACAGGTTGGCTGATGTCCCCTTCTTGGGCCCTGGGGTGGAAGGACACCTCACCAGGATCGAGAGGTCCAATGCCACCCTGGATTTTGTGACTTCTTTTCAGAAGAACTTGAAAGGGCAGAACAGAAGAAAAAAGTCTCTTCAGTTTCGGCCATTTCTGTCACGGCAGCCTGGGCAACAGCAGCCCCAGCAGGGACAGTCTCAAGCTTGGTGCCCCAAGACCAACTTCCCCGGTCAGGGCCTCAAAATGGGTGGGGGTAGGGGTAGTAGTGCCCCTCCAGCAGCCGGCGCCAGTACTGCCTCCAGAGCTGCCCAGTGTAGGGTTGGGGGGTGTCTACCTCCTACCCATCCAGTCCCTGCTCCAGCTCCAATTGGAGGGTCAGCTTTGCCACTTCTGGCACAGTTGGTCTGTAATTAGCTTGGACAAGTGGGTCCTAGAAGTGGTGTGCAGAGGGTTGCCTCTCAACTTCAAGATTCTCCTGCCTTACCGACCCCACACTCGAAGGGAGTTTGTGATATCACAGGACACGCTGTTTACCCTCGGGGAGGACATTGCTCAGCTCCTTAGAAACATAGAAACTGACAGCAGATAAGGACCGCTAGGCTCACCCAGTCTGTCCATTTTCCTTACTTGTTGCAAAAAACCACAGACCCTACTTGATCTCTGGCTTTATTCTCTTTCCTGTCGCTAGGGTTCCCCATGCCTATCCCATGCATTTTTGAATTCTCCTATCAAGTTAGCCCCCACCACCTCCTCTGGGAGGCTGTTCCATGCATCCACCACCCTTTCTGTGAAGAAATACTTCTTCACATTACCCCTTAGTCTACCCCCTTCCAGCCTCATGTCATGTTCTTCTAGAACGTCTCTCTTTCTGAAAGATGCTACTCTCCTGTTCCTTATTTATGCCCTTGAGATATTTGAAGGTGTCTGTCATAGCCCCCCCCTCTCTCTCTCCTCTCCTCCAGGGTATACAATATTGAGGTCATCCAGCCTCTCCTCATATGACTTTTGGTGCAGACCCAGCACCATTTTTGTTGCCCTTCTCTGAACTGCCTCTACCCTGTCTATGTCCTTATGGAGATGCAGCCTCCAGAACTGGACACAGTATTCCAGATGGGGTCTCACTAATGATTTGTACAGTGGCATCACCACCTCCTTTCTTCTGCTGGTGATACCTCTCCCTGTGCACCCCAGAACCCCACTGGCTCTCCCACAGCTTTGGCACATTGTTTGGCCACGTTAGGTCATCTGCTATGACTACCCCCAGATCTCTTTCCTGTTTGGTGGCCATCAGTATCCCCCCACAATCAAGTAAGCCTCCCTGGGTTCCTGTGCCCCAAATGCATGATTTTGCATTTCTTTGCATTGAATTTTAGGTGCCACACTCTTCACCATTCCTGTAGTTTATCTAGGTCCCTCATTTTTTCCTGCCCTCCTGGAGTATCTACCCTGTTGCAGATCTTAGTGTTATCTACAAAGAGGCATACCTTTCCTTCCAGCCCCTTCTCAGTGTCACTTACGAAGGCATTAAATAGAACTGGCCCCAGAACTCATCCCTGTGGCACCCCGCTGGTCACCCTCCTTTCCTCAGATTGAGCTCCATTTACCACCACCCTCTGTAGTCTATCCCTCAGCCAATTTCTAACCCAGTTTACCACCTTGGGACCCATTTCCAGGCTCCCTAGCATGTTTACAAGCCTCTTATGTGGAATGGTGTCGAAGGCCTTGCTGAAATCCAGATAGACCACATCCGCCACTCTCCCTGATCCACTTCCCTGATCACCCAGTCAAAGAAGTCTATCAGATTTGTTTGCCATGACCTTCCTGCTGTGAATCTATGCTGCCTTGGGTCCTGTGCTCCGCTGGATTCAAGATGTTCCACAATCCTTTCTTTTAGCAGTGATTCCATTATTTTCCTCACCATCGAGGCCAGGCTGACTGGTCTATGATTTACGGCCTCCTCCTTGCTCCCACTTTTGTGTAGATGGACTACATCTGCTCTCCTTCAGTCCTCTGGAACCACTCCCATTTCCAGCAGTTCACTGAATGGTGCTGCCAGCACCTCCCTACAGTGGCGGCGCTACACTGGGGCACACCAGGGCACGAGCCCTGGTGAAAAAATGCTGTGCCCCAGTTTGTGCCCCGGTGCTTCAGCTAGTCTCCATCGCCATCCTCATCTAGTGTGCGATCTCTAAAACTTTTTTGTTGCGTTGCGTCTGCCACGGATATCCTCCTATCAAGCCCTGACTCCCCCGAGCATAATTTGAAAACTTGCGTCGCATGGGTTCGGAGGCACACATTATCATGGCGATAAGCCAGGCTTGCAGATTCAGAAAGCAGCCAATGAGGGAACTGAAAAAGAAGTAAAGGGGAGTAGGGTACCAATCTAGAAACAGGAAATCCGAAGAGAGATAACATGAGCCAATTAAATCTCTAATTCAACAGCCAATCAGGATGCCCATTGAGTGTTTTTTCCGGCAATAAAGAAGCATGGACACAAGACCAGTTTATCTTTATTTGCCAAGAAGACTAGCGTTGTGATTCGGAATCTTTCTTCCTTGCTTCATTTGTTGACATGCCGCCTGCCTGATCTGGAGTTTACCCGCCAATTTTTTTTTTGAGTCTTGGGACAATCAGCCCTCTGCCGCCGAGTTGCCGACCCGGAGTCCCGCTGTCCTAGTGGACCAGATCTGAGCGGAGGAGCCACAGACAAGACTCTGAGTCATCGAGGTCAACCCCAACCATCTCCTTCCAGGCTCTATGCAAACTACATTTGCAATCCAGACCTCAACAACGGCTGCCTCAACAATCAGACCAAGACCTTTCCTATCCTGCACCAGCTGCGTCATGTACTGTACTGGTAAGGAGAAAGGGTGCATTTATTTTTACAGTTGTTTGGTTTGAGGAAGCCAGGGGCTGCCGCTTGACTGAAAGGGGGTGGGAGAGACTTGAGTTTAACTTACAATAACTAAAGTGTACAGAGATGTTTGGATGGCTGGCTTGGGAAAGGAAACGGGGGGGAGTGGGCGTTAACTTGCGCTGTGCTGTTGTGTTGTATTTTGTAAAGGGATATATTTTTTTACAGTTGTTTGGGGAAGCCAGGGGTTTGAAAAGGGTTTGTACTGGGAGAGAGTTTAACTGGATAACTAACTAAAGAAGTGTCCAGAGATGTTTGGATGTCTGACTTGGGGGGGGACTGTGCTTTGCTGTTGTATTTGTGTGCTGGGTGGGGTGGATCGGGAGCTGGGGTGTTGCTGTTGGCTGATGTAATGGAGCAGTTGGTGTTGCATGGGAGACTTGGAGCCCCTGATGTGGTTTGTGCTTTGGCCTGTGATTTTAAAATGAAGCTACTGTGTTCTGTTTGTGGAGTGAGAGGAGGATTGAAATGGCCTGATAACTGTCTGGCTGTGGTGGAGCTATATGTGTGTGTATATATATATATATATATATATATATATATTTTTTTACCTCTCCTGCACCTCTACGGGCCTGGTTCAGACTCTGCATACCTCATGTACTGGAAAGGATGGAGAAGGGAATTTTTCACAGTTGTTGTTTGGGAAGGCAGGAGTTTGAAAGGTGGTGGGAGAGAAACTGTAAAACTTAAGTGTCCGATGTTTGGATGGCTGACTTGGGAAGGGGGCTGTTCTATTCTGTGGGTTGGGGGTTGCGGTTTCCTAGTGTAATGTGGCAGTTGGTGTTGCATGGGGGGAGACTTGGAGCCCTCTGATGTGGGTTTGTGCTTGGACCGGAGATTTTAAAAATGGAACTCCTGTGTTCTGTTTTTGGAGTTAGGGGAGGGATGAAATGGCCTGATGGCTGGCTGGCTGCTGGGAGAGCTTAAATTTTTTTTTTTTGGGGTGCAGGAATATACACACAAATTAAATTCTGGTTTCTATAGGTGCCCTGGCTGCCAACTGGAGTGCCCGCCCAGTGCTCTGGTAACCAACAGAAGCTGGAGCCGCCACTGCCTCCCTAAGCTCCTTTGATATTCTGGGATGCATCCCTTCTGGTCCCATTGCCTTGAGCACTGTCAGTTTTGTGAGTTCCTTTCGAACTCTCTCCTCCGTGAATGGACTGGTGTCCACCTCCCTCTCCTGTTGCTCCTGTCGCCTAATTGTGGTTCCTCACCTTCCCCCTTTTCTGTTATTACTGAACAAAAATATTTGTTCAGGATTGTTCCTTTTTACAAGTCCCTTTCTGCACACTCCCCTTCTTCCCCCTTAAGCCTTATAATCCCACCCCTTGTCTTTCTCTTTTCACTAGCGTACCTATAAAAAGACTTGTCCCCTTTTTTTACTGCCTGGGCTATTCTCTGCTTATCCAGATACACTACCCTGTCCTCCTCCTTTGTTTCCTTGTACTTCCTGAAAGCCAACTTTTTCGCTCTTACCTTTCCGACCACTTCCTTTGAGAACCATAGTGGTTTTCTTTTTCTCTTGCCGTTGTTTATTTGCCTAATGCAAAGGTTTATTGCTTCCACTATGGATCCTCTTAGATGGGCCTACTATTCCTCAACTCCCCCCGGTCCTCCCACCCTACTAGGGCTTTCCTGAGACATGGGCTGGCAGTATAACCTAGAGGTTAGAGTAACGAGCTGTGAATGAGCTTGGTACATCCAGCAGACCAGACCTGGGTTTGATTGTCACAACCTCCACTTGCATACTGTGTGACTCTGAGCAAGCCACTTAACCGCCCAGTGCTCCCAGGTTGCCCATGAAAATAGGCACTTGTGCCTAGTGGGCCTTACCCGGTTACCAAAAACTGAAATAAATAAATACCCCCAACTTTGCAAAGTCTGCCCTCCTGAAGTCCAGAACCCTCAATTTTGTGACTTGACTCTGCCACTGTACTCATATTGAACCGTACCGTGCGATGATCACTGGACCCCAGATGTCCACCGATCATGATATCTCCTGTTCACATTGTAACCATTTGCGATCTCAGCTCTGAAGCCTATTGTATTGTATATGCCATGTTTATTATATATATTCCTACTTCCCCCACCCCCAAGATGCATCTGGAATTGAGCGCTTCACCGCTCAGTATGCCTTCCTGGTAAAACTCTTAAATAAATAAATAAGAAGATAAGATATCTGCAATTCTGTCCCCGTTGGTAAGTACCAGGTCCAAAATCGCTCCCTCACGGGTGGGTTCTAGCACTAGCTGCCTGATGCACGCTCCCTACAGGGAGTCCAGTATGTCCCTGCTCCTGGCTGAGGCTGCGACTGATGCACTCCAATCAGCATCTGGCAGATTGAAGTGACCTACCAGCAGCACTTCCCCTTTACTTGCCATCTTATGGATGGATTCCACTAGAACTTGTTCAACTCTTCCCCTTGTGTTGGAGGTCTGTAGATCATGCCTGTGCGAATAGTGGTTCCACTGCCCGTCTCCAGGGTGATTCACAGGGCCTCTGCCCCCCCCCGGCAATCGCTGTACCTCAGTTTCTTTTATACCTTCCCTGACGTAAAGAGCTACCCCTCCTCCCTTTTTACCCTCCCTGTCTTTCCTGAATAGAGTATAACCTGATATAGCTACATTCCAATCATGGTTCCCATTACACCATGTCTCGGTAACAGCGACAATGTCCAGGTCTGCCTCTGCCATCAAGGCCACCAGATACTGGACTTTATTTCCCAAGCTACGAGCATTAATACACATGGTCTTTCATATTTTGTTACTTCCCCTCCTGTCATCCCCCCCTTTTATCATCATGCCTTTCCCTCACTACCCCCTGCCTTTAATCCCCTTTTCCTTTTTCTCTGCCATTCTATCGTTCCTAGTTTACTTACCAGTGGTGATTTCCCAACCTTATGGTCCTCCCTGCAGACTACATTAACCTGTGGGAGTGGGCAGTTACCCCCTTGGCTAGTTTAAATGCTTGCCTATGAAGCATTTAAACCACTCACTAAGGACAACAGTCCCCTCCCTGGATGGATGCAGGCCGTCACCCTTGTACAGGCCCACATCCTACAGGTGGGTCCCAAGTCCCCAATGAAGCTGAAACCCTTCTCTCTGCACCAGTTCCTCAACCATGCGTTGAAGTCCCTGTTGTGGAGATCCCTAACCTCCCCCTTGTCATGGACAGGCAGCACCTCCGAGAAGGTCACAGAGCTTGCTACCTGCCCAAGGCCCCTGCCCAACTCCCTGAACTCCTCCTGCAATCTACCTGTCCCTGCCTTGTCCCTAGCCAGGTCATTTGTCCCCAAACAGACAATGACATCCAGCTCCCCCCTCCCTACTGCTGCCCTAGCGATCCTCTGGATCCATTCTTCATCCCTCCGAGCTGTGCCTCCTGGCAGGCACTTAACCTCCCTCTCCACCCCGCTACCTGACCCCAACTCCACTCCTGGACTATGGAGTCTCCCATCAGGAGTTTCTTCCTCCTCCTCTGCTACCCCCCTTGAGGACTCCGCCCTGGAGGACCACAACATCCGTCCCCGCCATTACTTTGGGTGCCTCTGTAGGACTGTCCCGCCCTGCCACTGTGGCATAGGAGTTCCATAGTGGTATGGGATTTGAGATGTCCCTATGCTTCACCACCCTAACCCTCCCCGAGCCCACCATTGTCATCCGTTCCTCCTTCCCGGCATCCTCTAAGGAAGCAGAGGTGGACTTGGTGGTCACTGAGTGGGGGAGTTTGTCCTCCTAACCCAAGCCAACTCAGCCTCAAGTCTGGCAACCTCCTCCCTCTACCCAGAGAGGTGCCTCCAGATGGGGCAGCACCACAGTCTCCAGAAGGTCTCCCTGAAGACTGCTGCCCCATAGCCGCTGCACTGCACCCCTCCCATCATAGTTACACCCTGTATGTAGACTTTACCTGCTCCCCCCTGCCAGTTTCCACAATACAATACAATAATGAACCTACAGGTTCTTTGTCTTTGACAAAGAAGCTATAGCCCATGTCCCAGACTCCATGGGAGGCCAGGGCTTCATTTCTAGGTATTTTCTGGTCCCGAAACAGACTGGGAGTTGTCGCCCTATACTGGATCGTCATGATCTGAACCAGTTTCTCAGGAAACTCAAGTTCAGGATGGTCACACTGAACCACATAATACCACCACTGAAGCAGGGCATGTAGTTCTGCTCTCTTGATCTCCAGGGTGCATTCTTACACATTCTAGTCCGTCCCACTGGCAGTGCCTCCAGTTCTGTGTTGAAGGGGTTTGGTATCAGTGCCAGGGTTTCACTAAATGTATAACAGTGGTGGCATCATTCCTGCAGCACCAGGGGGTCAGGGTATACCCCTACCTGGATGACTGGCTGATCACCAGGCCATCCAAGGAGGCAGTGGAATGGTCCAGGGACCTGGCCCTCCAAATCTGCAGAGACTTGGGCCTTTCCGGGCAGTCCAGCCAAGTCCGAACTGATACACTCGCAGGTGATTCACTTCATCAGGGCAGAGCCAGACTCCCTACGGGCTAAGGCCCGACTCTGTGTGGACCGGGCACTGGATCTTCCCTCCTTCATTTCAGGTTGGGCACTCGTGCCCTGCCCGGGACTTCCTGTGGCTGAAGGGGTACCTGGCATCCTGCACCAGCTTGGTCCGGTGGGCCCATTGGCAGATGTGGCACCTGGAATGGGAGCTGGGCCATCAGTGATTTCAGCGGCTCAGTCACCTAGACCAGCTGGTCACAGTCACCCAGCCAATGTGGGATACCATCCTGTGGTGGCTTATCCCAGAACATCTAGAGGAAGTATTTTCATTCAGCCACTCAGAGCCAGTAGTCACTTTTACAGCAGATGTCTTTTTTTTTGGGGGGGGGGGCGCACCTGGATAACCACAGAGCCAACAGGTTCCGGACCCCCAGGGTGTCCCATCACCATATCAACTTGCTGGAGTGCTGTGCAGTGTGCTTAGCTCTGACAGACATCGCTCCTTTTGTCTGGGGTCAGGTCTTGCCAGTCCAGACGGACAACAGCACAGCCTTGTTCAAACTGAACAGGCAGGGCGGCACATACTTCATTCTCTTGTGTCGGGAGGCCCTGTACACCTGGACCCTTGTGCAGTTTCAGTGCGGATCTCCTGGTGATCTATGTCAGGGGAGCCAACAACCAGCTAGTGGACCCCCTCAGCCAGGTGTGTGAGATGTTGCACATGTCGTCACTGTCACAAACCCACTCAGCAGCTCAGGCCCTCTACTCCCAAAGTGCCAACCTCTGAGCGCAGTCTTGTGAACAGTGTAACAGACAAGGTAATCCTGTTGTCTGTTTTTGTGAGTTCGGATCAACCTTTGGTCTCGGTTCTGGAGGGATTCAAACTGTTAACTTCTTGTTAGCATACCCAATGCACAGGCTCAGATATATCAGTCTTCGGGCCAGATATCTTTGCCTCCGGGCACCTAACCAGGTGTACAGAGATGAACCCTTTAAAACTTTAATAAAGACCTCAGATTTAATGCTTCTCTTTCCAGTTTGGTACCACCATTAAAGCTTATGTCTATTGTCTGCTATAACCATGTACTTTTCTTACAAATAAAAAAAAGAAGTCAAAGACAGACTAAGTAAGTTCTAAAAAGAATTTTACTAAAAATAGTTACAAATATATAAAACACAAAATACAGAACTCTTATATCAAAAAACATACAACTCTTTTAAAAAGAAACAAGGTTTAAACAGTGCAGATTCCTACTACAGTACTTAGTCTCTAAATACTTGCTTAAGTGCTTACCAATCTTGCTTGGTCAGAGTCTAAGTAAAAATGTGTCTCTGTAAAACAGAATTATTCCTTAAACATCTGTATTGGCCAACCCCTTTTTGGTGAGGTCAGCTAGCTCCTCCTCTGTCAGATTATATTTAAAAAGATATCTAATAAAAAAAAAAGTAGTCTTTTCAAAGTATCAATTTTGCAATCCTTCAGCATGACTCATGTTTCAAATGACATCTCTTTTGATCCATGCTGCATCCTCCTCACACAGGTTTCATATGAGCATTTACAACCTCGCACCAATACATCACAACCTGCTTTTCTTCCTCTGGAAGCGTCATAAAATGGATATGCTGAACTCAAGCTTCTTAACCCTATAATTAGCTTCAGGCTTTTCCACGTAACACATTGTCGCTAAAGTCTGTTGTGTATAATCTCGCATGCTGTCTCAGCATTTTCTCCTGGCATCTATCCTTCAGCTGAAACTGGGGCAGGAGTGAGATTATTCCAAGGGCACTGGCATTTTAACAGGCACTTCAAGTGAGATGTCGCACATGTGGTCACCACATCAGGAGGTGGTAAGCCACCTGTTCTCCCTGGGAGGCACTCCTCTGGTGAACTTCTTTGCTGCTAGGGAGAAGGCAAAGCTGAGGCTGTTTTATGCCCACCCCCCTCAGTCTGGAACACTGCTGGGGATGCCTTTGCAAGGCCCTGAACCCAAGGCCTCCTGTATGCCTGTTTTCCCTTTCCCCGATCCACAAGATGGTCGTCAAGGTGCAGAGGGACAAGGCGCGAATGATCCTGATAGCTCTGGACTGGCCTCATCAGTTCTGGTACCTGGATCTCCTCAGCCTCAGCAACAGAACTCTGTGGTGGCTGCCTCTACACTCAGATCTGCTGTCTTGTCATCTGGGGACAATCCTGCACCCGGATCCTCAATCACTGCACCTCACAGCCTGGTTCCTGAGCATCTAGAGTTCCAGGCTCTGGGTTGTTTAGAGTATGTGCTCCATGTTGTGGAGGCTTCCCAAAAGGAGTCAACTTGCCAGTGCTACGCCTCTCAGAGTGTACAAGATTTACCATCTGGTGCCAGGGCAAGGAGCTTGATCCCCTTGCCTAGCATTCTGGACTATCTTTGTTCCCTCTCACAGTTGGGGCTGAGATCAACAACCCTGAAGGTGCACCTGGCAGCCATCTCTGCATACTGGGTGTGGGCTGGTGTCCCAACAGTGATACGGGAGGACAGGATGGTGAGACGCTTTTTTAAAGGCCTTGACCACTTGAACCCGCCAGTGTGTGAACCACCACCACCTTGGAACTTGTTGCTGGTTTTGGCAGTGCTCATGGGCAAGCCTTTCAAGCCTGTGCACAGGTGTGAGATGTCACACCTGTCATGGAAAACCACCTTCTTGGTGGCTGTCACCTCTGCCAGAAGGTTCAGTGAGCTCCAGGCACTCTTGGTGGTGCCTCCATACCTGGGCTTCCACAAGGACAAGGTAGTCCTTTGCCCTCATCCGAAGTGCCTCCCAAAAGTGGTATCGGGGCTTCACCTTAACCAGCTGATTAAGGTATCAGTATACTTTACCAACCTGTCTTCGGAAGCTGACAGTAGGCTCCATACTTTGAACCTGCGGCAGGTGCTCTCTTATGATAGGGAGCGTACAGCTAGAGTTTGGGTGAGGCTGCTCGCCAACTCTTTATAACATACACTGAAGCTGCACCTGGCAGACTGGCAGCTAAGAGGATGATTGGCACGTGGACTGTCTCCTGCATTGACCTCTGCTATTGGTGGGCTGGTAGGAAGCCTCCCATAGGGCTCCGGGCTCATTCCACTAGACATACTGTTGCATCAATGACTGCTTCCAAGGACATTCCCATGCAGGAAATCTGTAGAGTAGCTACCTGGAAGTCTGCACACACCTTCATCTCCCATTACAGCATCGACCTTGAGTCACACTGGGATGCTGCTTTTGGGGCCTCAGTTCTCCAATCTCTGTTCCCCAGATAGGGGTGGGCGCCTTGCTTTCTTCTCCCAAAGAACTGCTGGAAGTCTGCCAGGAGTGTGGATAAGTGAATCATATCCACGTCCCTAGAAATTAGGGTTACTTACTTATAATCTTAGTTCTAGGAATAGTATATGGTTCACATCCACACAACCCACCCGACCTTCCTGGCAAGTGGCACATAGATCCTGCTTCCAATGTGCAAGATCTGATGTCATGGAGCAGAGCCGAGGGATATACCACCTGGGTGGTGGGAGAAGCTTCTCTTCAAGACGGTCTGGCAGTCAGCACTTGAAGGAAGTCTGCCACACATTAGGTCTTAAAGGGAGACTGGCAGAAGTGTATATGTGAACCAGATACTACTCCTAGAACTATGATTGCAGGTGAGTAGCCCTCATTTCTGTTCTTAACCCTCTGAATGAGGTTTCCTCCAAAACTAGCTTTCCTGGGATTCAGCCAGGAAGCCAGCTTAATGTTTTTTTTGTTTTGTTTTTTGTCCCAGCTGTGGAAGAAATTAATTTGGTTTGGTACAATACCTTTCAGACATACTGTATCCCAAAGCAGTTTAGAAGTCATGAACAGTTAAAGCAGCCATTAAGGAAAGGAATTTGATTTGGAAAGGATTCTTTTTTATACAGTGCCTCAGACGCACTGTAGCCCAAACACTTTACAATCTATGAACAGATGGCAGCAGCCATTAAATGCATACTGTATTGTTCCATTTTGTTTCCTGTGACTAAAGTAAGTTTGCTTTATCCCCCTTCTTTTCCAGAGCCAGGGAGAACGACTGCTTTCCCGAGAAGCTCCAGAGGAACTGAAACAGCAGCCACTCGCTCTGGGCTACTATGTATCCACTGCCAAAGCTGAGAGCCTTCCACAATGGTTCTGGTCATCCTGCCCTCATGCACAGAACCAGTGCCCACTCTTCCTTAAGGTAAGATCACATCATTCCCTGTTCAGCATAGAACAAAGATCACTCATTTGGGCTAATGGCAGGTAGATGCCTTAGAACTCAAATCTTTCAATGCAGGTAACAATTTGCGTGTCTAGAAAAGCAGTTTTAAAACTTGATGTTCCATTTACATTTCTGTAACATCTTGTTTTTGCATCTTTCCATTTTGGATAGTGCATGTCAATTTCCCAGGGAGGTCAGAGATCCAGCCAGCCTATTGCCCAACACCATGCTTTGGGTAAAACGTTTTTAAAATGTGGACAGTTTGGGCAGCCGAGTAGCACAGCAGTAGTGCCAGTGCCTACTATGCCAGGCTCCACCACTCACTGGTAACCTCCAGATTCTGCATGGTGCTTCGTAGGGGCATAGGCAGCCCCAAGGGGAATCCGTGGACTCCCTTGAGAGAGATAAGGCCCAGTGAAGGATGGTGACAGGACTGGGAAGATTGGGGGCAGCAGGTGCCCAAGAGGAGAAACCCCTTGATTTAACCAAAATAAAAATCAATAGTTGTGGGGGTGGGTTGCATCCATTTTTGTAACCCTTCTTCATGTCCCCCTCCCACTCAGTTGTTCTTTGGGGCCTGATGTAGCAGTGCCATGTCTCTGTCTGGAAGGACTGGCAATCATCTGCCTTCATAATTAACAGCACTGTCATGTACTGTCTTCTTGTAGCCTTGGAGGCCCATTCCCCTTACTGTTCTCCAAGCAACTGACTTACACAGTGCTGAGGAAGGGGCAGGCTCTGTGGCATAAGTCTCGGAGCAGGACATGTTAACAGTGAGTGTTGCAGTGGCAGGAAAAATGGAGTGCGGGAGGATAGGGGAAAACAGTGATAGGTAGATTAATTGAAATACCTGAGTATTTGGCAGAGCAAGCACAGTTCTCCTACCACCACATAGATGCCATTTTAGCAGACTCTTCCCAGGACTTGATGCCTTATACTGTACAGTAACAGAGCCCACTTCACTTGCATGGCCTGATACAAGAACATCTCCAAAACAGTGCTACCAGATCTTCGAAGAACCAGTCTTCACCATTAGTCACACTAATCTGTCTTAGTCGGAGGTGCTAGGACCCCTCAGCAGCAACATCATTTGCAGCTTCAGGAGGGACCGACATTGGTGATGGCGCCACCCACAAGGCTGACGTATTGACGTTGAGCACATGAGCCAGCTAGTAACTGACACTGGGCCCCCATCTTCAGTTCTGTTTTTGCCACCAAGTGTGCGCTCTGGGAGCAGCCAAAGTCATTAACTGCGTCACATTCATACTAACATACTAAAATGCCAGCAGAATAGGCCTAACGGTCTTTTAAGTCTGCTCGATTGGTCAGCCCCCACCCTGGGTGCTGACCTTGCTGCCCCCCTCACCTTCTCTGGCTTCTCCCTTCCCAGTTCCGGAAATTCTTGCTGCATTGGATTTTGCTTCCAGAACCCTTCCCCTGTACCTGTCCCAGCCCCTCTTGAACCCCTCCACCATCTCTGCCTCCACCAGCCCCCTAGGCAGTGCATTCCATGGCTCCACCACCCTCTCAGTGAAGTAGCACCTCCTCCTTTCTCCCCTGAATCTTCCCCCCTCCAGCTTCCACCCATGCCTCTAGTGGCCCCCTCCTCCTTCCTTCAAGCACCCTGACTGTTCCTCCCCTGTTTACCTCTTCATGTACTTGAAGACCTCATCATGTCCCCGGTCCCTTTTCTCTTCCAATGTGTACATATTTAGCTCTTGAGCCTCTCCTCATAGGTCCTGTCCCCAAGCCCCAAATCATTTTGGTTGCCCTCCTCTGGACCCTCTCCAGGAGTTTAATGTCCCTCTTAAGTGTGGCCTCCAAACTGTCACGCAGTACTCAAGGTGTGGCCTCACCAAGCAGTTATACAGAGGGAGCATCACTTCCCTCCTTCTGGAAGTGATCCCCCTAGCGATGCATCCCAGCATCCTGTTGGCCTTGGCTGCTGCCCTCCTACAAGTCTCCGAGTTGTTCATTTTGACATCCACCACCACCCCCAGGTCCCTCTCAGCCATTGAGACTTGTAGCATTTCCCCCCGGTGTACACTTGACCCGGGTTTCTGGCCCCCAGGTGGAGTACCTTGCATTTCCCTGCATTGAACCTCAGCTTCCACTTTCTAGACCATCTTTCCAGAGCCTCCAGGTCCCCCTGTAGGGCCACCCTCCCCTCCTCCCCATCCACCACCGCCCCCAGTTTTGAGTCATCCGCAAAGAGACTCATCTCACTCCTGATTCCTGTCCTTATGTCATAGACGTAGGCGTTGAACAGAAGGGGCCCAAGGACTGATCCCTGTGGGACCCCACTAATGACCCTCTTTGGGGATGAGACTATCCCGCCAACTACGACCCTCTGGGTCCGGTCCTGGAGCCAATTGCCTATCCATCTGATCATCTGGTTCCCCACCCCCATTTCTCCCAGCTTATCCAACAGGCCCATGTGAGGAACAGAGTCAAATGCCTTGCTGAAGTCTAGAAAGAGGACGTCCACTGGTCTACCAAGGTCCAAGGCACTCGTCACCCAGTCATAGAACTCCACAAGGTTTGTCTGACACGATTTCCCCGAGACAAATCCATGCTGTCTATCGTCCAGGCACCCTGACTTTTCCAGGTCCCCCCTAGCCTCTCCTTGACAATGCCCTCCATCACCTTGCCCACCACCGATGTCAGGCTGACAGGCCTGTAGTTCTCTGCCACCTCCCTTGATCCCCCCTTGTGGACAGGCACTATATGCGCCACCTTCCAGTCCTGGGGCACCCACCCTGTCCTCAGAGAGATGGTGAAAAGCTCACCAGGGGTTTCACCAGGACATCCGCAAGTTCCTTCAGCACTCTGGGATGTAATTTATCCGGCCCTGGTACTTTCTCCGTCTTAAGGGAGCCAAGGGCTTCCCTCACTCTCTCTGCTGTGATTTCCACTTCCAGTACCTCTTCTCCCTGCTTAGCCCCCCCCTCCTGCCAGTGATGCCTCCCCCTCTCCTCAGACCCGCCGATTGGTAAGGGCCCCTTCTCAGTATCTCTGTCTCCTCCCATGTATGATGCAGCACCCCCATTTTCCTTGGTGGAAACTGAGGTGAAGTACTCATTTAGTACCTCAGCCTGCTCCCCCGGGTCTTGTGCCTGTCTCTCCCCTGATTTAATCCTGCTAATCTGCCCCTTCACCCTTTGTTTTTCCCCAGTGTATCTAAAGAACCCCTTGTTCCCTCTCCTGATTTCCCTGGCCAGGTTCTGCTCCTTCCTTGCCTTAGCCGCCCTCACCACCCTAGTGGCCCTTCTAGCAATCAGCTCATACTTCCCTCGATCCCTTTCACTCCTTGAGCACTTGAATTGCCTATAGGCTGCCTTCTTTCCCTGCACCACCTCCTGGACCTCCCTGGTCCACCAGCAGGGTTTTCGGCCCCACCGCATTTTCGTCTTACTCTTGCACAGGTGCTGGTAGCATCTTGCACCCCTCTCCTGATGATTTCCCACCTACTATCAGCGTCCATGTCTGACCCAATCCCATCCAAATGCTCCTTAAGGATCCTTCCCATTTCCTTAAAACTGCCCCTGAAGTCAGTTACCTCCGCCTTTGTGCAGCTTTCTAGCCTCCTAGGTCCAGGCAGAACCAGACCGTGGCATGGTCACTCCCTGCCAACGGGTCCCTTACCTCCAGGCCCCTAATCTGGTCACTGTCTGCCAGGACCACATCCAGTACCCACGCCTCCCTGGTCGGTTCCCCCACCTGCTGAGTTAGGAACGCGTCTTGAAAGACATCCAACAACCTCTGTTCCCTGGTCACAGAAGATGTCATAGTTTCCCAGTCTGTTCCTGGCATGTTTAAGTCCCCCAACACCACCACCATTCCTCTGTCCAGTCTGCAGTGTCTCCCAACATCTGCCACCAGACTCTCCTCCAGCTCCTCCGCCAGGGCAGGGGGTCTATACACCACTCCTATTTTTACTCTCTAGCCCCCCTTGTTATCAAGGTGACCCAAATCGCCTCCACGGTTCCCTCCGCCTCCTCTACTCCCCCTATGCCAATGCAGTTTTTGACTATCATTGCTACCCCTCCTCCCCTTCCCTCCCCCCCGTCCTTCCTGAACATAGTGTATCCCTCCAGGTTCGGTCCCAGTCTTGTCCTGCAGTGGCCCAAGTCTCAGTGACCGCTGCCACATCCACTGCTCCTCAGTTAGCATCGCCTGGAGCTCAGGCATTTATTTTCCCAAGCTCCTGGCATTTATGAGACACCTTCCACCTTTCCCTATACTTCCATTTCCCCTGCTCGTGTTCCCATGGGGATTCTGTTTTCCCCTGGTCTGCACTTTACCAGTCGACCTTTTCCTGCAATCCTCCAGCTCCCCAGGGGGGTGGAGACAGAGTCCCTCCTTTATCGGCACCCCCTCGACAGCCTTTTCTCCCATCCTTCCCCCCTTCACAAGTTTAAACCCCACTTTTCACCAATGAACCCCTCTATTTTCAACTTAAGGATTCCCTTCCCCTCCAAATTGAGATGGAGCCTATCTCTAGCATACAGCTCCTTATCCTCCCAGGTCTCCCCCAATCCCCCATCAACCCATACCCTCTGGCCTCACACCACCCCTGAGCCACTGGTTTATCTCCCAATCTTCCTTTGTGTTCCCCACTAGCCCTTGGCACCGCAGGATTTCTGAGAAGGAAACTGTGCATCCTATGTCATGACAGACCCTGGCAAGCTCCCTGAATCTTGCCTGTATCTCTAGCTCGCTATTTCCCTCAATGTCATTTGTACCCAGGTGGACCAGTATGTCCGGGGAACCCCCACAATCCTTTGCCAGCTGACACCTCGTGCTTAGCCCTGTGCACCGTTAGTCCGGGGAAGCATTTTGTTCTAACTGGCCAGGCTTCTCCCTCCCTATCCCATTTGATACCCTGATCATAGAATCCCCCAACAGGAGCACTCTGACCGCTCCTTTTCCTCCATTCCCCCCTTCCATGTCCCTCATCCTTTCTACTGGCCCTCCACCCAGCCAGCTCCTTGTTCCTCCCCTATCTGGGTGCCACATGCCACCCCTCCTATGTACCCTGACCACCCTCCCCTCCAATCCTATGCCTCCTCCTCCTGAGTATCCTTCTGTACCTTGTTAATTCCCCTCACTGCTCACAACTGGTCCTTCTCCCCCATCTGCTAAACTAGCCTGGCTTGTCCTCCCTTCCTTGCTGTCTCCATTTAGTCCCTCCTTGCTTGTTGTGCTCCCCTGGCCTAAACCCTCAGCTCCCTTTACTAAATCCTCCTTGTACTTCTGGTCCTTCTCCTTTACCTTTCCTCCCAACTGGTCCTTTTCATTGCGCTTTCCTCCTCTTCCCCCTGCCCCTCCTGCTCTGATTCACTGCTCCCCCAATTTTCCTGCATTCCAGGTTCCCCCCTGTTCTTCCTGCTATCTGGCCCCCTGCCTCCTGCCCTCCACTCCCTTTCCATCTCTAACCACCCCTGTCATGGCTACATCACCTCATCCTCGAGCAGAAGAAGAGAATTGAAGCGGTTACTGAGTGTAAGATCTGATCCACCTCCCCGCCTTGCTTCCTTCTGTCCAGCCCTGGCCATCTGCCTACTTCCCTGAGAATGTTGTCCCTCCGTCCCCCTTTGTGAGGGCCCCCAGTTTCCTGCCTGCTTCCTTGGTAGTGTCCTTTTGGACCCCCTCTTCCAGGGTCTCCTCAGTTTGTTGCTGCCTTTGTTCGATTTCCCCCCTTAATGGCACCATTTTTCTCGGTACTGCTTTTCACAGTCAGTTTGGCACCGAACCCCCCTCTTTTCTTATTTTATTATTTTAACCATCAGTATGCCGTGTCCCAAGAGGCAAAAGAAAAAGAAAGTCACTGTCCTCATAATTCGGTGCTCCTGTGAGGGTCCTGTTGCTGTCTAGGATCGGTATCCAAAGTGTTGGTCCTGCCTTGAATTGGACCACAGTATGGGTCAGTGTGACGTCTGCTTCTTGATGGACTGCCGCACCCTGGAAATTCGGACATGGAAGTGGGGTCATTGGCTCCCCTCTTTTGGAGGCAGGCCTCGCATCAGGGATGCCATGGCAAGGTCTCTGTGTCTTTCCCCTGCACCCCTTCCTAGTACCTCTGGTACTGAGGAATTCCAGGGTCCTCCCTGCACGCGCCTCACCAAGATGTTGGAGGTTCCGGGGGGGAGTCTGGTGGACAGTCGTCTTCCTCAGGAGGCCAGCTGAGCACCCGCCTCAGTCCATCGACCGTTTAGGGCAGCGGATGCCCAAAGTGGTGAGACCAAAGCATACGTATGGTCCACACCGATGGGCACCTCAGTGTTATGGTCTGGTGCTGCCCTGGCTCCTGGTATTAAGCCCGCTACTGGTAAGCGGAGTGGCACCAACCACGAGACCAGGCCCCCTTCTGGCACTGCCGATGGTGACAGAAGAGAGGTGGGTTTTGGAGTTGACCCTGACTCCAAAGCTTGAAGTGGTAGTTTTCTCCTCCTCTGAGCGCCCCAAAGGCCTGGAGGAGGATGACAGTGCCAACCTCGAGCTTGAAGACGGTGACGGCGATGGGGAAGCCACCCTGAGCCTGGTTCGAAGTCTGACACTGGACCTGGTGTCACTTCTGGTGTTTGTTTTTGATACCAGGTAAGATACACTAGGCACGACCTGGAAGAACTACAAACTAACAGAAGGAAAAATATACAGCAAACAGTGTACATCAATAGACATCACAAATAAACAGCAGGGCAAACAAAAAAATACTATTGTCGCTAGGTCTGGTGCCGGGTTGGTTTCTGGTGCTATCCCCGGTGCCAGGTCTGGTTCAGGTGCCCCTGGCCTGAGCATTAGACTTGGCACAGCAGGCAGTGCCAGGCCTGATGAGGGGCTGAGATGTTATGCTGGGCCTGCAGCTGACCCTGTGACCTGCTGGAGGCAGAACTGGCTGGGGTTCCATCGCTAGCCTAGCGGCTTGTTTCTCCCTGGAGACGGCTGACACGGTCAGTGGTAGGGACTTGGGTTGCTCTGTGTAACCTGTACAGCTCCATCTGGATGGGTCCTCTGAGATTGACCAGTTCCACACAGGTGAGTATGCCACGCCCTCCCTCTGGGAGAGGTCCCCTGAGCATTCCTGTAGCCCTGGCTGACAGCCGGGAGCCACTGGCTTCTTCATCCCTCCCCCTCCTCTGCCTCCCCTCCTTGATCTGCCAGATACAGTTGGTCCTCTGCGGCCCATGACCTGGCAGCAGTACCACCTTAAGTCCAACCAGACCCAGTTCAGGCCTGTGGCACCAGCACCACTGTTCTCTGAGTCCAGTTCCTCCTCTCCTGTTTCCTCCTCTAAGGAAGAAGATTTTCCCATTCACATGTTCTTGGACGATAAGTACCCTACATACCAGTGGTTCCTGATGGAAACGTTATGGGAGCTGAATGTGGGGGTCCTATGTTGATCACAGTACTACTACCCTGGCACTGAGATTCCTTGGAGATTTCAGTACTACTGTCCTGGCACTGAAGTTCCTTGGGGATTTCAGCAGACTCCTTTGTCATCCCTCCTTGGCCTCAGCTTATTTTGTGAGGCATCCAGGAACATCTGGCTCCATCTTTACACCCCTTCTGCAACCCACAGGGACATCCAGCACAGATATTATGGTACGATGTGGTCTGCAAGAACAACACCTTACCCCACTTTGGGGATTTTGGTACTGTAGACTCCCTCTGGGCCTGAGTGCCCTTTTGCATGACTGCCCCCCACCCCGACTCTGCAGAGATGGATGCTTGGGCGGGGGGGGAGGGGGTTTATCAGTGGTACACACTGCGATGTTCATTGCTGCACATGAGCAGCTTACAACAAATGCCTGTGGGCGAAACTAGACCAGGTCCTAGCTTCCATGCCAGACTGTGAGACAACTAGACAGGCCCTTTGCCTTTCTGCCCAGGGCCTGGTACTGGCGAGGCACCAAGCAAGAGCACTGCCCGCACTCACCTTGCTGAGATGTCGGAGGCCATGGCTGAGGGGTCGAGTGGACATTCATTCTCCTCCAGTAGGCCGGCTGAGCACTCCCTCCCAGTCCATCAGCTTTTCAGGGTAGTGGATGCCCCTGGTGCTGAGGCCAAAGCTATACACTCAGTCTACACAGGTGAGCACCTTGGCATTGCTGCTGCCTTGGCTCATGGTACAAAATCCGGTACCAGTGAGCAGGACGCTGCAGGCCGCAAGGCCAGGCCCCTTTCTGGCACCATTTGCGGTGCCAGTTCAGGTTCTAGTGCTGTTCCCCTGTGCTGTATGTGGTTCTGGTGCCAGGTCCAGGGTTCACAATAGTGGAGACCCTGGCCTAAAGTCTGGGCTTGGCCTGGGGGCAGGGTCAGTACTGGTGAGGAGACTAGGCGAGGCAGCTCACCCCTTGTCCAAAGGTGGTGGAGATTCTGGTAGAGGTTGCAGCACTTGTCCGGAGCCCAGCTTCTCTCTGGAACCATGTGGCCCTGCCATTGGTGGGGATTGGGGCTGCCCCATGGGATGTACGGTATATGGCTTGACTCTCCCCACCTGGGGTGGGTCCCCCAAGAGCACCATCTGGACTGGACTGCTGATGTCTAGTCACAGATGGGCGGGTTTGCCAACCCCTCCCTCCGGGTGAGATTCCTGAGCATTCTCGCAGAGGACCTGGCCAGGTCATCAGTGACCCTCTTCCTCCTTCCCCTCCTCTGCCTCCTCCCCTTCTCTCCCAGTTATTTCTGGTCCTCTGGGGCCAATGACTTGGGACCAGTTCAGGTCAACAGCAGGTATGTTCCACCAATTTCACCTCCCAGCTGATCAGGCCATTTTTAGGCCTGAGGTCTCTGCACCGCCACTACCTTAATCCAGCCCCTCCTCTCCCACATCCTCCTTTGAGGAAGAGGATTTTTCGGTCCATCTCTCCTCTGATGCGGAGTGCTCTTGGTACCTGCAAATCAGCAGTTACTTTCAGAGATGATGGATGAGCTGAGTCTTCACCAATTTGCAGGTCACATTACTGCTACCCTGCTGCTGTAATTCCTTGGAGAATACACAAGTGGTAGTACTTGTCATCCATCCATGGCCCCGGCCTTTTACGGAGGCATCCAGGAATGTCTGGCTTCATCCCTTTGCTCCCTCTCCAGGCTCTAGCCTTCATCCTACCTTGGGGATTATGGTGTTGCAGACCCCCACCCTGACACCAACTTTGCAGAGAGCAGTGCTTGAGGCAGGAGAGTTTTTGTGGGGCATGTACATGATGTGCATTTCTGCACATCAAGTACAACAGACAGCTTATGGCAAGCACCTGTGTACAACGCTGACTCAACTCTTAGCATCCGTACTGAATTGTGGGGCAACCAGGCAGACCACTCTCCTTTCTGCCCAGGGCTGGAGCTAGCATAGGCATCTTATGACGCCAGTGAGCTAGCTAGCTTTCAGGCTGGTGGGAACTGCATTCGGCGGACAGCATGACTTTGTCTCTTCCTTTTGGCACCCCTGGCCTGGCACAGGGTGCTCAGATCACACTATCAGGGGACTTATTGTATGGCACATCCATGCTTGCAGATCTGTGACTGGGCTTCACATGTCTGTTTTCTGATATCCCGACACTGGGATAGTACCTCCACAGTCTGTTCCAGAATGGCGAAGATCTTTCTAGGGACGTGGATGTGTTCAATCCACACTGTCTGGCAGGTTCCTTGCCGCTTTAAGTTGGGCCGGAAAGTCTTCAAACAGGCTCCTCCCACCCACCCGGGTGGTAAAACTCTTGGCTGCACCCCATGACGCCAGATCTTTCTTACCGCTTGGAAGCTCAGGTTCCCTCCTTAGCGCTCTTGCAACTTTAGGCCTGGATCCTAATCCTTCGGTTTTTCTGAAAATCGTCTTAAAATTTACAAGACTTAGGTCTTCTACTTACTTCTTGGCTGCAATGGGTTCGAAATCTACTCCTGGCTTCCGTCGGTGCCCTTGTGGGCAGAAGATGTCTCGGACCGACCCGCACGCCACGTGCGTTTACTGCCTGGGGCTTGCCCATGATCCGCAGGCCTCAGATTCTCTGCAAGTCTTTTTCAGCTTCGGTACTGGAAGATCATGCTGCCCCACTCCAACTGGGGTGCCCGAGAAACGGCTTCCACTGGTGAAGTCGGCGAGGTCTGCTACAGTGTCCATGGCTGCGGCTCATGGAGCAGCTGGAGCAGTTAATCACTCTCAAGGAGGAGGAGGCCCAGGCTGCATCTTCTGCGTCGTCGGCGTTTATCCCGCTCTCCTTGGGCTCATCCTACACTGCTTCCTTTAAGGAGCTTTGTCAGTCCCTCTCCACCAAGGGAGAAGGTCTCTCAAGGACTCACATTAGTAGGTCAAAGAAAAAGGAACTGAAAGGCAAGTCCCACCGTTGACGTTCGTGGGAGGGGAGAGATCTCGTTCCCCGGAGCGTCTGCATTCGACTTCGGTCGAGGTTGCGGCCTCAGTGTCCCCATCAGGTCAACTGAGACTCCCATCAATGCGTTCGAGATTTTTCTCGACCCGTTGGACGGGTTGTTGACTGGAGAAGTCGATAACCTTCTTTCACTGGTACCCCCGGTGGTTACCGAGGACTTGCCTCGGCCTCCCGTGCCGAAGTCCCCGGTCAAGTACCCTGAACCGGGGGATGAGCGGGTTTCCTCCGCTCCCTCTTCGACCCACCATCAACAACCCCGACGGTCTCAGTCCTCCTCCGTGTCGGGTAGGTCCCACTGACATCGGTGGTCTCGGTCCTGGCATTGCGGAAAGTAGCATCGCCGCTCATCCTCATCATCCTCTTCGGAGGATAGGCTCTGGCGCAAGTTGCGTCGGCGCTGTGAGGACATGATGTGGCAGCAGCTCTTATTGGTTGGCATCAAGCCGACTCTGTCGCCTTCCCCAGCCATTAAGTGGCTGTCGCCCAAACGGCCGAAGCAACCTCTCGCCATCGGCTCCTTGGTCGAGGAGCTGACTCCGGCACTGATTGCTCGGCTGAAACCGGCTGCTCCACCCATTGTGGTGGAACCACCGCCCCACAACCGAAGACTGGGGCCCCGACCAAGAATTCTTGGTCGGGTCAGGGCTTGCTCCACAGGTTGTCGGTCACCCTCGCCCCCGATCGGCCTCGGCAAGTGGAGGGTGGCTCAGGCGCTCAGCAGCTGTTCGCAGACTCCTTGGAGTCCAACGACTTTACCCTGTATTCCAGGCCCCTCAACCTGAAATCCTCCGGGGGTCTGTTGGTGGACGAGACCCATCCTCATTCCTGGGAATTCTTCGGCTCATCTCATAGAGTCTACTGGGATGCAGCTCCAACCCGTGCAGAAACGGGCCAGATATCCCCTCACAGAGATTTTGGACTGAGGGGATTCCCCACGGAGGCCTTTCCTGTGGCCAAGGCCATTGTTGGTCCAGCCCTGGAGTTGTGGCAGCGGCTTGCATCCTGTCCTGCGCCTTTGGCCAGGATGGCCTGCAAGTATGCAGTCCCCACCAGTTCCCTCCCCGGTTTTTCGGAGCACCCCTCGGCTGAAGGGCTGGTAACCGATAGCGTCTTTCGGCGCTCCAGAAATGCTAGGGACGTAGAAAAGCCCCCCTGGAGAAGGAGTCCAAAAAGCTGGACTGCTCTGGATGCTAAGTATACACTGCCTCCTCCTTAGGCCTTCAGCAGGCTAGCTCAGCTTTACTGATGGCACACTTTTCACACGCCCTTTTGCGCTTCTCTGGATGAGGTGCTTCCTCATCTCCCGGCTGACCTTCAAACGACGGTCAAACAGGTGCGGGATCAGGGAAAGGGCAGTGGCCAAGCAACAGCTCCAAACTGCCTTGGACATTGGAGACTCTTGTTCCCAGTCAGTAGCAGCCACAGTAGACATGCGCCGCAGAGCTTGGCTGTGGATCTCCACTTTCACAGCAGATACCCAGCACAAGCTGGCAGACGTCCCCTTCTTGGGCACCGACTTGTTCGGGCCTGGGGTGGAGGGCCATCTCCAGAAGATCGAGAAGTCCAGTGCCACCTTGGACTTGGTCATGTCTTCCCAGAAGGACAAAGGCCAACAGCAGCAGTGTAAGCCGTTTCGCCCCTGCGGCACGTCCGGCCCAGCAGCACCAGCAACAGGCCCAGCAGGCTCACGCTTGGCGTCCCAAGGCCAAAGCCTGACGCTTCTTCCAGCAGGAAGCCTGGAGGGAAAGGTCCAGGTGGCTCCTCAGCTGGCTCTTCCTCCAAGCCTGCCCAGTGACAGGTTAAGGGGTGCCACCCCCAACTTTGTTTCTCCTCCCCTGGGTCTCACCCCCCGTGGGGGGATGGCTCAGCCATTTCCTTTCCGCCTGGTCCACTATCACACAGACCGTTGGGTGCTGGAAGTGGTAGGCAGGGGTCTGCCTCTGAATTCGAGCGACCCCTCTCTATCGAGCCGCCGCCTGGGGCTACCGTTCTTAGCTCTCTCTGCGGCTCGCTGTCGACATAGTTTGCTCCTCCAAAAGGAGGATCAGCAAGGTCCCGCTAGTTGAGCGTGTCTTTCTTTTATCAAAAGGTAGCTTAAAGTATTAAAAAGGTTCTGAAAATAAGTCCCATAGGCTTGTATGGGGCAGTTCTCATGCTATCCCTGGTACCATGTCACAAAACGGGGGAGCGCGGGGGCGGAGCAGGCAATCTAGGAATTGGGAAGGGATCGACTAGCTTGCGGTTTTAACAAATTACGATCCCTTCCCAAACTTTGATGCGTGAGTAAAAAAATATATATTTTTACACAGCGGGGCTATCGCCACCCCAGGGTAGTGGGCTGTGAAGCCCAAAGTGTAAGATCACACAATTCCTTTAAAGTGCAATAGACATAAATCACACATTAACCGATATCCAAACTAAGGCAGCAATCTGAGTGCTGTATGCCTGGCTAGACATTGTTGCCGATTCTTCTACTAATTTTACCCTCAGATGGTCTCAGATAAGAGGGCAGACTATTCCATAGGTTGGGACCCGCAGTAAAAAAAAAAAAGTGGTATCTTCTGATCTCAAGATTACATTTTCTTGGAAGAAATTCTAGCCCAGTCTGAACGTAAATTTGATTTGATTTTTGTAATTGAGAGGTTCTTTGATAAATAAACTGGCACATGATTTTATAGCATTGAAAAATAAACATAACTTTGTTATAATTCTCCAGTCCTTTAATTTCAACCAATCCAGTTTGTTTAATAAGTCACAGCTATGTGTCATACGTGGGGCGTCGCTATGGTGCATTACATCAAACTTTGCCAGCTCCGTACTCGAGGCCCCTGCAAACAGCAGATAACCATAATCAAAAAAGGTGTCACCATAGTATTTACTAGGTTTTGTAGTTTCTCTGTCCATGCATGATGTATGTTTATATGAAAACCCTAAACATTTTTGTACATTTTTCACTACATTATCTCTATGGATATTCCATTTGAGTCTTTCATCTTTCCTAGATATTTGTAGCTTTGTACCAATTACAGCATTTGATTTTCTGAGGTTAGAATATGCAGTGTAAGAGAAGAGTCCACCCTTTTTTCCCTGTGGAAGAACATGACTTCGATTTTTTTTAGTATTCATAATCAATCTAGAACTGCAGAAATAGTCTTAAATTTGACTAAAAGCTACGTGTAATTTATGTTTGATTTGTGACGCTGTCTGTTCCTCCACATATACCATAGTATCATCAGTGTAAAAATTATATTTGGTTTCAGGAGACAGTTTTGGAAAGTTATTCAGTATATATTAAATAATACCGAGCCTAAAATTGAGCACTGAGGGACTCCTGACATAATGGTAACTAACCTGGACCTGACATTATTCAAAGCTACAAGTTGCTGGCATCCTTTTAAATAAGCGGTGAACCACCCCACTGTGCCAGAGTATGCTTGGAAGCACCTCCTGCGCTGTTTTAGAATGCTGGTTATCACCGCACACTGTCTGCTGACACAGGACGCATCCTGCTGGAGAGGATGCGGTGACCCCAGAGTGCACCTTACCCATGTTATGTGGTCCTGCCCAAAGCTGGCACCCTTCGTCAGGGCTTTGGACAGTGGGCTGAAGGAGCTTTTGGGGGTACCTTACACCCTTTTGGGCGAGAAATTCTTACTTCTAGGGACGTGGATATGGTGTACTTATCCACACTTGTGGCAGTGTCCTTTCTCATTAAGGCTTGCCAGAAAGTCTTCGAGCTGGCTCCTCCCACCCACCCAGGTCACAGCACCCTTGGCACCGCCCCGTGACGTCAGATCTTTCTTTCTACTGGAAGAAGATTCCATTCTTACCGCTCTCCACGCCATGTAGGCCCTTTACTTCAAAAATGTTCACATTGCTGTTCTGTTTGTCTTCAGACAATTCCTTCACCTCATCCGTGATGGAGACTGGAAGTCTGCACCGGGTTTCAAAAGATGTGCTCTGGGCAGATGATGTCCCAGACAGACCCGCACTCCACGTGTGTCTACTGCTTAGGCCACTTAACATGATCCTCAGGCGCAGGGTCTGGGCAGTCACACCCCGCATCCTACAACATTGGAAGACCGCACTAGCTTCTGCTGGGGTGCCCTGATGAACAAGATCCTCCCATTAAATCAAAGAGACCCATCAAGCGTCTCCGCAGCTGCAAGGTCCACTGAACAGCTTGCAGGTTTGAAGAGGCTATGGCTCTGGCCATGCAGCATGTCTCTTTGGCTTCAGCCTTTTTACCACTTCCTTTAGGCACCACCTTCTTAGGGGTATTTATAGAGATTTGCGCCAGTCCTTTCCCACCCTTGGGCAAGGACCTTCTTCGGGCACAAAATCTAAATCTAAAAAAGAGACTAAAAAGAAGTCTCACCTTCGATCGTGGGATCATGAGCTTTCAGGCCTGTGATTCCCATGCTTCTAGGGAGGTTTCAACTACGGTCGGTCCTTTGGCCCAGGCCGCTGGCTCCATGGTCTCCCCATTGTCAAAGTTTATTTTTGCACCATACATGATCCAAAGCTTTGTTTTTAGGGTGAAAGGACATGCTGGGTGGGACTGTTTTGATGGCTGGCATGGTCCATTTAGAAGAGATGGGGACCCCCTACATTTGCCTGTAATGGCAGCTATGGATCTGTGGATTGTCATTTCAGAGTCTGGTCTGCAGTGGTGTCCAGGGAAAGGACAGAGTTAAGAGATTTGGAGGGGAAGGGAAGTTATGGTGAGGCTGGGATAAAACCCACCACCTGCAGGGCCGATCCTGTATACCTCTTTGCATTTTGTCACTGAAATGTTGGATTCAAACACTCAAAATGTAGAGAAATGAGGGGCACTGGTTTTAATAATATTGGACAAATTGTTAGAGACACATTCAGAAAACTGGAACCTAGTGTCTTAACAGCACCCTACCCTTGATCACACCCTGTACACTAGCCGAAAGTCTTAACAGTGGAGTGATAATGACTTGCACTGAGTCTTTTGTGGGTTCCCTCTCTTGAACTGCCAGATAATTGATGCTCTTAATGAGCTGTTACTCTCACCAGGCCATCTGGAACATTGAGAGAGATTAGCATGAGGACTAGAGCCTGCTAAAATAGAGACTTTTTTTAACTTCATTAACAGCCATGAAAATCTGCACTAGTCAAGACAGGCAAGTAGAGTGTTAACTGCACTAGCCCTGGTCAATTTGCACTAGAGTTTGGGATAGTAAAACAATGTTTAGCTCGACCCCTGCTTCCACCAGACAGGGTAGAAAGCTTGGTGCAGATAGTAGATATTGCAGACTCCACTCTCCAAAGCCAGCAAGGTACTTTCCGTGGTTGTTGGGGCACATGGCAGCTACAACAGCAGTGGTACCAGGGGCGAGGTTCCAAATGAGAGACACTCAGTTCCATCTGAAGTCCTTTTGGTCCCAGAGCAGAGATTCTTTGTCCAAACTGATTCCAGTAATCTCCACACTTCCCCTAGCCCTGCAGTGGTGACAGGACAGGGACAACCTAAGGGTGGGCATTCCCTTTCTTCAGGAAAATCCCACAATGGTGCTCATCACAGACTCATCTCCATTGGGGTGGGGGGCCCATCTGGAGGAGCATACAGCTCAGGGCACTTGGTCTCCTCAAGAGTATCTCCTGCATATAAATCTCTTGAAGCTCAGAGCAGTGTTGCTGGCTCTCTGGTCCTTTTCTTCCATGATTCGGGGAAAGGTGTTGCAGGTCAGGACAGACACCACAACAATGTTCTACATCAACAAACAGATTGGCACGAGGTCCACACCGTTGTGCACAGAAGGCATGAAGATATGGAAATTGGCCTACTCCCTGGAGGTGACTCTAACAGCAGTTCACCTTCCAGGGAAGGACAGTGTTCTGGCAGACTCTCTTAGCAGGATCAATCAGAACCACCACGAGTGGTCACTGAATCACTTAGTTCTCAAGAGCATCTTCAAGCTTTGGGGCACTCCAGAGATAGACCTCTTTGCAGCCCCAGACAACCACCAGTTACCCCAGTATTGCCACAGGCCCCCAGTTCTGGAGACAGTCCCAGTGGATGCATTCCTGCTGGACTGGTCAGGGAAATTCTTGTATGCCTTCCCTCCATTTCCTCTGTTGTTCAAGGTAATCACCAAACTCGGGGCTTAGTTTGCAACAGTGATCCTGATAGCCCCAGACTGGGCCCGACAGCCTTGGTACTCAATTCTGATGAACATGATGTCGACAAATCCGATCCACCTTCCCATGAGGTACGACCTGCTGACCTCATCCCAAGGGAGAATCGTACCCCAGCTTGGGGACCCTCAGACTGAAGGCTTGCTCTTACAGAATTAGAATATGCTGGTTTGCATCTCTTAGACTCTGTCATGGGTATCCTAAAGGTTTCCAGGAAACCAGCTACTAGGAAAACATATTCATCCAAATGGAAGAGGTTCACTATTTGGTGCAGTCAACTGGGTGTAGAACCACAGCAGGTGGGAATTCCACTGTTGGATTATTTAGCTCATCTGCATTCTCTGGGCCTTAGGCCCTCCACCCTAAGGGTGCATCTGGCTGCAGTTTCTACTTACCTGTCAGCAGGAAAATCCTTTTCCCTGGCTTCTGACCCTATATGTAAAAGATTTTTTAAAGGGTTATTGCATTTACACCCTCCTCTCAGAGAGCCTACCCCTTCATGGGATCTAAATATTTGTATAGTTCAATTGATGCAACCCCCCTTCGAACCTATGTTCTCAGCAGAGTTAAAGTATGTAACTTGGAAAACAGTCTTTCTGGTAGCCATTACTTCAGCAAGGCGTATCAGTGAGCTACAGGCTTTATCAGTGGAACCTAACTATATCTCCTTTCACAATGATAAAGTGGTCCTTAGAACAAATAGGAAGTTTCTTCCCAAGGTGGTCTCAGAATTCCACCTTAACCAGTCTATGAACTTGCCTGACTTTTTCACTGAACATTCCAGTTCAGGGGACTGTAGGCTGCATAGCTTGGATGTTAAAAGGGCTATCAGCTACTATCTGGATCTCAACAGGGGTCATGAGGCGACTCTAGCTAGTTGTTTCTTACATATGGAGAAGTGAGCAGGGGTAAGCCTGCCACTAAAAGGACCACTGCAAGATGGATAGTGTCTTGCATTCAGTTTTGTTATCAGAAACTAGGGAAAGATCCCCCTGTGGGCCTTAGGGCTCACTGTACTAGGGGCACAGCTGCTACCATAGCAGCTGCTAGAGAGATTCCCTTGTCAGAAATTTGTAAAGCAGGTACCTGGAAAACTGTACATACATTTACCAAGCATTACAGCCTGGATGTGCAGGCAAGAAGTGATGCCAGGTTTGGAACAGCAGTACTGCAGAGCCTTTTTCCTAAGTAGGTTCTTTGCCCTCCTCCAAGGGAACTGCTTGGTAGTCTGTGTATGTCAGAATACATTGGGACTTCTTGTTGTTTGAAGAAAAAATTACTTACCACAGTAACATTGTTTCTTCTAAAGGAATCCTAATGTATTCTGACCTCCCATCCTGCCTCCCCTGCCAGAACCTGGGGTCTCTGCACTCCATCTTGGTGTTGGTGTTGTTAATCTACCATAAGGTAGTTTTTTTATGAGAGCATCTGTGACTTGAGTCTTTTAGCCCATATTTGGGGTTGGTAGAGTTTTGGATAAGTTCCTCTTTTAAGTGCTGTTTGCATTTCTAAATTATTTCTATCTATATGTATCGTTTTTTGAATTGTTCGTAAGAATCTGACGGTTGAATAGAATGTACCGGGGGACAGTGATTTGAAACCGAGCGTGTGCCTACCTAGAATGTAGGCTTTAACTCTTTCCTCTCCGGGGCAGTACAACTGCAAGGTCTTATTGCGTATGTCAGAATATATTAGGACTCCTTTAGAAGAAACAACATTACTGTGGTAAGTAATTTTTTCTTTTCGTACAGTGTCATGTGAGCCAGGGCAGATCTTCCGATTTCTCTGGGGCGGAGGCTACACAGGAGGGGGGGACACAGACCTAGGGGGCTTTGGAAATAGAAAACGTTACAACATTTTTATTTATATGTATACCAGGCACAGAAGTATTGATTTTAACATGCTCTGCCTCAACAATAGTAGAGTTTTTTTAACACTGTCCTTTCATCAGCCCACGGGAAACAATACCTAGGCCTAAATCCATACCACCTCTATTTCTATTTAGGAGAATCTGTGCACCCCAGGAAAGCCTGTTTTAGCCATTCAGATTATGTATTTTATTACGGTTTATTTTTGTACCACATTCCAAAGCATTGTTTTTATGTTCCAGTGCATTGCTTTTAGGATGAAAGGACTTGCTGGATGGGATGAAAGTGGGACTGCATGGATAGCATTGACAGATGTGGTCCATTAAGAAGAGTAGGGGACCCTTACACCTGCCAGTACTGTCAGCTGTGTGCCTATGGATGGTCGTTTCAGAATCTAGTCTGCGTGGTGTCCATAGAAAGTACAGAGTTGGGAGCTTGGAAGGGAAGAAGCAGCAGCTGTGGTAAATAAAATCCACCACCTGCAGGACAGACCCTGTATACCTCTAATCAACAATTAACGACTAGTATGTAATTTTCAATCTTAACTTCGAGTGGGAGCTTTTGCAGTAGGCTATTACCATAAGGACTATGTCACCAGGCACTAGGACCCCATGGAAACCTTCTAGCATCAATCGTCGGCGGGGCCCGACCCCAACGCCGGCTCCACCCCGGCGTCAGTCATTGGTATATCGGGGCGGTCCTCAGCCCCACCTCAGTTCTATTCCCACCACATACCCATCTACTCAGGCTTTTTGGTTGCCTTCTAGAACTATTCTAGTGTTTTCAGCGAATATATAGTATATTATTTATTTTTTCAAGAAAAGTCTTTTCATTAGTATTAAATTTATCTGCATGAGCCGGTCCGGTGGCGCTGAGGGTTGAGGTGCTGGACGCTACACTGGCGACCCAAGTTCGGGAACGAGCTCGGGTTGTCGGGGGTCAGCAGGGGAGGACTGGGATTGAGCGTCGGGAGACAGCTCTCCTAGTCCTGGGTTGGGATGAGGACTCTGCACCACGCTGCGGTGACCCCTGGGGACGCCCGGAAGTACCGCATGCAGCAGTATAACGGAGGGGGGGGGACCACAGCGGACGTATGTGCATGGACGTCATCGCACGTCCGTGATCCCAGTGGGGAAAGAATAGGGGAAAAATGGCAGCACGAGTCCAAGGCAGCTTGATAGCCTCAGCTCTGCCGGCCGACGATGCTTGGAGGCATGTACCGCTACTGGTTCCTCGCCGGGCGCAGGAGGCCCCCTTTTGCAGGTGTAGTTGCGTCTGCCAGCTGGGCATGCGAGCTTCGGGGTCGGCGGCGGAGTGAAGCGGTGGCTGGATGTCGAGCAGGACTGTGACTGCAGAGGAGAAAAATGTTAAATGATAATAAAAAATTATCTGCATGTGTTCTTCGTCGTCATCGGTTTTTTCTACTGAGAAGAAGAGGACCAAGTGTGCCTGCAGTCACCAGTTTCCGGCCAAGGATAAGCACGAGACCTGTGTCTTCTGCCTGGGGCCCTACCATGACACCAAGGCCTGCTCCATCTGCAGCGGCCAGACTCGTATCTGCCACCTTAAGGCAGTAAAGGCCCACATCTTAGAACAGCAGCTGGCCGTCGTGCAGAGCTCACCAGCCGAGAAGTCTTTTTCTTCTTCTTCTCATTCCTCGAAACACAAGGAAAAGAAAAAGTATACGGTGAAAAGGACTGGGGTAGGTCTATAAGCAGTTCGCGCTCCCGGTCCCCGCACCACAAAAAGGCCTCCTCGGGTTCCAACTCCGGGGGCTCTGATCATTCCTTCCGCCACTCTAGGCACTCTTCTGGGTGGCATGACTCCTCCACTCCCGCCAAAATCCCGACATTGGGGATTGGAAAGCAGGGCTCGGGTACTTCTACACCGGCCTTGAGTACCCTGCAGGTGAAGGCCACACCCATGCGGTCACCCTCCGCCTTTAGGGGTCGGGACCTCCTTGTCTTCCACCGGGACCTTGGTCCTGTCGCACAAGGTCCCGATGTTGGTCTCTCTCAGGGCTCCGGGTAAGGCTAAAGAGCACTGGAATCAGGAGTCTGTCTGTGAACCAACCTTGGCTCACCATACCTTGGTCTCCCAGACACCTACAGCAAAACCGACGATGGTCCACAAGGCAGATAGCTCCAGACCGTCAACGTTACTGGCCAAGGGACATGCGTCGGACAAAGCACCTCTGGCCCTTACTTGCTCGCCGGTCCATAGAGCTTTTACACCCAATGATCAAGGGGATTGGTCTACTCCATCTCCCAGAAACTGACCGAACCTTACTTCTTCCCCTATTGCTCCACCCATGCCGGACAGTCAAACACCTCAACCCCCCTCCCCCCCAAGCAGGGTCAGTTGTTCCTCAGTTTTCAAAACCGGAACTGACGGAGCTCTTCCAATTTTGGTGGAGCCAGGTAAAACAGGACATTCCTCCACTGCAGCCGGATGCTACTCCGACTCCGGATAAGGACCAGGGCCAGGGAGACAAACTGCCCTCATCCACTCCTAAATCCAAGTCCCGCTCACACAGTCCCACCGACTCCCATGGCAGGACTTTACATAGAGAACAGCGTCACCGGCGTCGCACCCGTTCGCTGAGCACTTACCACCATCGCTCCAACAGCCATAAGCGGTCAGACAGCTGACATAAGTCAGATAGCCCTCGGTGGCATGCCACCAGTCATTACTGGTCCTATAGCCGTCACCGGTGGTCTTCAGATTCTAGATCTGCTTCCCCCTCTTCTAGGGTCACGGTTTAGACTCCAACGCATCAGGTTCCAACCGTTCTCGTTCGAGAGAAAGACATCTGTCCCCAGATGAGAAGGACACCCCTAGATCACCTCCTGATGATCCTACTTTTATGGATGTCATGAGGCATATCCAGACCTCCAATGGCTGGGAGACGGAGGATCTGGATCCAGAGCGCCGGAGATTGGCCAACTACCTGAGGCAGAAGGAGCCAAAGCCCTTGGTCGTTCTTCCTTTAGTGGATATGTTCCAGGATCTCACCCAGATTACTTGGAAGCATCCCTCTACCACTCCAGCGATCTCTAAAAGGTCGGACAGGCTGTACCGGGGCCGAAGGGATGAGTCTTTTTTGGCGTAACACCATCAGGCGGACTCAATGATCATCACAGCTGCTCATGACAAGTCAAAGAAGCCGAAACACCTTAGTTCGCAGCCTCCCAATATAGAGTCCAGATTTCTAGACCAGATGGGCAAGAAAGTTTATTCTGCCTCTACCTGTTCTATTAGATCGTTGAACTTTCTCGCACATATGGTCCAGTACCAGAATGGGACGTGGGAGAAAGGCTTATAGGTTGCTCAGGCCTTGCCAAACTCTGTTCAGGAAACCGAGCTTCTGGATATTCTTAAGTTGGGATCGAACGTAGGCACTCATGTCCTGAGGGCCTCATACGACACTGCAGACATGGCTTCTAGGGCAGCAGCACCCAGCGTTTGTGTTACACACCATGCCTGGCTCAGAGTCTCTGGATTCTCCCAGGATCTGCAGCACAGGATCCTAGACCTTCCTTCCAGGGTTCAGTTCTTTTTGTGGGGAGGAGACGGAGAAACTGATCTCTCATCTCCAGGAGTCCGGGAAATCTATCTGGTCCATCCAAAAGATGTATAAGTGGGAGCAGATGCCTTTTCATAAACGTCACTTTCGAAAGCACACTGGGCAAAACACCCGCAACGAGTTCCAGCAGAGGGGAGGCATCAAGAGGAAAGCACCAACCCAAACTCCTGGGAGCTCTGCCTCTAGAGGCCCCAAGATCTCCCAGCCCTCTCTACCTGTTACTGGATCTGCCCAATGACTCGCTGCCTGCCCCCCCCCCTCCGGCGGAGGCCATGGGGGAGGCAGTAGGAGGTCGCTTCTCCCTCTATCTAGAGGGATGAAGCAGTATCACCACAAACCTCTGGGTGTTGTATCTAATCAGGAGAGGTCATACCCTCTGGACAAACCACCAGGGTCCTCCCATTATCCTCCTTCTCACATACGCCTTATAGAAGGGTAGATCCAGTCCCTTCTGCAAAAGCAGGCAATAGTGCCGGTTCCCCTGGAACAACAGAGGCAGGGCTATTATTCTCATTTCTTCCTGGTCCTGAAAAAGACCGGAGACCTTCAGCCCATTCTGGACCTCAGCTCTTTAAACCTTTTTATACAGTACAAGTGGTTCAGAATGATCACTTTGCCAGGCCTCATTCCCCTCTTGCACCAAGGGGTCTGGCTCTGCTCCATAGACATGCAGGACGCCTACCTGCACATACGGGTCTTTCCTCCCTATCAGAAGTTTCTGAGGTTCCACTTCCAGGGGAGACATTACCAGTTCCGAGCCTTACCTTTTGGCCTCTCCTCCGCTCCTTGAGTCTTCACCAAGTGTCTAACAGTGGTGGCTGTGGCTCTCCAACGTCCGAGCATTATGTCTTTCCTCACCTAGACAGCTGGCTCCTGGCAGCTCCTTCCAGAGCTCTAACTGCTTCGCACTCTCGGAGACACCTTTACACTCTTCCAAGAGTTGGGGATCACCCTGAACCTTCCAAAGCCATCACCATGGCCCAGCCAGCGACTCCTTTTATCGGAGTGGTCCTGGATACTGTTCAGGGCATGGCCTTCCTCCCAGAAGACAGGGGAGATCACCTAAGGAGTTTAGCCCGAGCGGTATCCATGGTTCCCCAGGTCCCGGCAAGGACCTTCCTCAGTCTTCTGGGGCACATGGCGGCGACCATTCCTACAGTTCCTTTGGCTCGTCTCCACATGAGAGTTCCCCAGTGGACACTCAGGGTACAATGGGACCAGAGGTCAGATGATCTAGACCAGGCAGTCAGGATCTCCGACCTAGTCCAAAGGACTCCTTCCTGGTGGCTAGACCCCTCCAACCAGTATAAGGGGTCCTCTTCCATCAGGAGCCCCAAGATGGATTTGGACTACAGATGCCTCCGGTCTTGGGTGGGGTGCTCACCTGGAGAACAGACAGACCCAGGGGACCTGGTCTCCAGACAAGCAAATGCTCCACATCAATGTCCTAGAGATGTGAGCTGTCCTGAATGCCCTGCAGGCATTTCAGATGGACCTTTCGCCAGGCCTTCTTCTCATCCAGACGGACAACATGTCGGTAGTGTTTTAGGTCAACAAGCAAGGGGGTACACATTCTTACCCCTTTGCATGGAGGCAATGAGGGTCTGGTATTGGGTACTGGAACACTGCCTAGACCTTACCGCTGTTCATGTTCCAGGTGTCCAAAACATCTTGGCCAAAAGCCTAAGCCGGTCTCGGTTTAAGGCTCATGAGTAGGAGCTCTTATCAGTCAGTAGTAGATCAGCTATTCGACAGATGGGGCTGCCCAGAGTTGGACCTCTTTGCATCTCCACTCAACACCAAACTGCCCAGTTTCTGCTCGCTACAGCCCACGCCTGGTGTTTTCTGGCCAGATGCTTTGTCCCTCTTTTGGACAGGGAGGTTTCTGTACGCCTTCCCTCCCTTTTCCATTCTTCAGAGGCTTCTCCTGAAATTACAGGCCGAAGGAGCAGAGATGATCCTCGTCGCTCCCCATTGGCCTCGGCAGATTTGGTTCCCACTACTTCAGCAGCTGGCAGTGGAGCCTCCAATACAGCTGCCACTGAACTCGCACTTGCTATCACAGGATCAGGGCACCCTGGTCCACCCGGATCTCAGATCCCTGCATCTTCATGCCTGGCTCCTGCAGACTTAATAAAGTCTAGGTATGGGGTTTCCCAGGAGGTGGCGGACGTTCTTGTCGCAGCATGAAAGCCCTCAACTAGATCCACTTATGCCATGAAGTGGAAAAGATTCTGCCTGTGGGCTTCACCCCGTCACTTGGACCCACTTACCTGTCCATTGAACTCATGAGTATCTCTCCTTATTAAATCAAGGCTTGAGCTACTTCTCCATTAAGGTACATTTTTCCGCAATTTTTGCTTACCACGTACCTATGGAGGGGGAAACCCTTGCCCTACTGTACATGTCCCATATGTTTCTGTGGGGCATACTACATATTAAGCCCTCCCATGAGAGATCCTGTACCACCCTGGGATCTCCTCTTTATGCTCGAAAAACGTACTCTTCCTCCGTTCGAGCCTGCTGTGGAATGCAAGCTTCGCTTCCTTTCTTGGAAAGTGTCATTTTTAGTTGCTGTTTCTTCTGTCGAAGAGTTTCTGAGCTCCAGGCCCTGATGTGTAAGGAGCCTTATTTAGTTTTCCATAAGGACAGGGTGTCCTTATGTACTGACCCTAAGTTTTTACCTAAGGTAGTGTTCGAGCTCATGCTAAGTCAGGACATTAACCTTCCGGTGTATTATCCTGATCACTCAAACCGAGGGGAAGACTCCTGCATACTTTGGATGTCTGTAGGGCCCTACGGTATTACCTTAACTGCACTGCTCTGCACCGTAAGGCGGATCAGTTGTTTGTGGCCTTCGCACCCCGCTGACAAGGTGCTGTGGTGTCTAAACAGACGTTATCTAAATGGCTGGTAAATTGCATTGTCTTCCACTATGACAAGTACAACAAACTCCTTCCTGGCTGGGTACGGGGTCATTCCACCAGGGGAGTGGCTACTTCATTTGCTTCAATGCGTAATGTCTCCATTGTAGACATCTGCGCAGCAGTGGCCTGGAGCTCAATGTATACTTTCATTAAGCACTACAGCTGGATATTGTCTCTAGGAGAAGGGCAGGTTTCAGCCTGGCGGTCATTCAAGGCCTCCTATCATAATGCTTTCTTATGACTATTGCACTTCAGTCTCCTCCCGGACCTATTTTACTCCTTTTTTGGGACTGCTTGGGACTCTCTCCTTATGGTAACAGCCTGCTGCAAGAGCTCCCACTTGAAGTAAGATAGTACAGTTACGCAAGAACTTACCGTAACAGTAGCTCTTCGAGAGGAGCTCTTGCAGCAGGTGCTGCTTTCCCTCTCTCCTTCCCCTTGGTGAGTCTCTGCATTTGTTTTATTGCAAGCTTCCGCCCAGTCCGCCTGCTGGCCTTACCAACGGGTCTCCAGCGGGTGAACTGAGGTGGGGCTGGGGACCACCCTGATACACCCTTGGCCGGCGTCGGGGTGGTCCCTGCTGAAAACTGCTAGCTAGAAGGTTTCTGTGGGGTCCTAGTGCCTGGCGGCATAGTCCTTATGGTAACAGCCTGCTGCAAGAGCTCCTCTCGAAGATCTACTGTTACGATAAGTTCTTACGTAACTGTACTTTTCTAGGAGTGGTATTTAGTTAACATCCACATCACCCACTCAGCTTCCGCTGGCAAGTAGCACACAGATCCCTGCTTCCAGTGTGCGAGATCTGACGTCACGTGGTGGAGCCGGAGGATATACCACCCAGGTGGTGGGAGGTGCTTAGCTTGAAGACATTCTGACAAATCAGCACTTCAGTGAAACTGGTTATGTGTGATGTGAACTATATACCACTCCTAAAATTACAATTACAGGTGAGGAACCTATTTTTTTTTATTATTATTATTATGGGGACATGGTTTACAGGACTGCCAACAAAACCTCCCTTGTTAGACTGGGCACTGTTTAACTCCATCTGTTGTTTTGCTACGAATGCCCACAACTGCATTTTATACAACACCCATAACTGGCAATCCTGGTGTCAGGTACTGGGGTGCCGGATACTGCGGGCCCGGGTATGACGGCGACGGATAGGACAGGGTCGGATACCCAGGGACCGGGGGGTCTGCGGCACTAGAAGGCCCCGGAAACAGCCCAGTGAGTGGGCCCGGAACGGGAGGCTTGGCAAAGGGGCAGCGTCCAGCAATGGGATATTGTTGGGCGTCGGGTAGGCCGGCGCTGGCGTCCGAGGATCCGACATCAGGTCATCCGGCCCAGCGGGAGGGAGATCCGACGGCAGCGTACCCATCTCCTCTGTGTCGCCCAGGGAAGAAGGATTACCATCCCCGAGATCCAGCAGAGGAGACGCTGGCACCTCAGAGTGCAACGAGCGTTGCGGCTAGCTCGGGAAGACGGATAGGCCAGAAGGGTTCAGCGTCGGCTCTAATGTCGAGCAGACGTCGGAGGAGCCGACGTCCATCTTATCGACGGGATCCAGGTGGACGCCGGAGGAGCCGGGCGTCTCGACTGATCGACCCAGCCCCCGGGCGAAGGCCGGGCGAGGGGCGGCCTTGGGCGGCGCTTTGAGGCCGTGGCGCCTGCCCCCCGTGGTCGGGCGCCTTATCTCATTTCGGGCGCCGGAGGAGCCGACGTCCTACTTATCAGGGCCGCCAAACCAGAAGGCTGCACGGCGGTGACCTTACTGGGAGTGGCTGCCTCTTTTCACCCAGAGGCTCCTGAGGGGCACGAGCCCGACGGGAGGGTTGACGCTGTCTTGGAAGCTTCCAAGATGGCCACCACGGAGCTGCCTCCCGAGGGAGGTGTTACCTGCAGCACTGTGACCCCTGGTGGGGTTGTGGTGACTGATGAGGAGTCCCGGTCCCGGTGCTTCTTCTTGTGGTGGCCCTCCGGAGAAGTAGAAGCCCACCAAAGTTTTTTCAGTTCCTTTTCTATGGAGGTCATTTTTTGTTTAAGAACATGGGCCTCCAGGGACTGCTGCCTCCACTTTCGGGTGGCTGCGTTAAACTGCTGGCAGAGCTGGCACTTCTCAACGGGATGATTGGGGCCTAGACAGAAAAGGCACTGGGAATGTCCGTCCTTATGCGGGAGTTGGGCGCCGCAAGAATCGCACTTGTTTTTGTGCTCGGAGGGAGTCGAGGACGACCTACACGGCAGCTGAAGGTAAGGCTGACGAAAACCAGGAAAAAGTAGAAAATTTGCGGTAATAAACTACCGACAATTGACTGCGAAGCAGTGAACTTAACCGTTAGGTGCTGCATGAGCTAACGGTGGGAAAGAACTGGAAGGTGGGTGTGGGGGACCACCTCTTTATACTGACGTCGGTCACCTGACATGGAGCGGTCCTCCGCCAGAGACTGCTAGCTAGAAATTTTTCCGTGGGGTCCTGACGCCTGCTGACTTCAGTCCTATGTGTAATTACCTATTGCAAGAGCCCTCTCGAAGTAAGATCTGCATTTTATACAACACCCATAACTGGCAATTGCTGGAGGGTGTGTTGGTGTATGCATAGTGCTACTCTCGTTAAAGACTGGACTCAGGGCTCCAGATAAGATCTTTTGGGGATGAGTACTGTACTCTTCATTTTGAAAGTGAGGTGAGTAAAACCAAATTCAGATGTGCACAAATATCTGGACGGAGTGGATTGAGGAGTACATTTTTAAAAACAATGTCGTTTTTTTTTTCTAGACAAGAATTGGTCAGGTGAGGGGCCAGCCTGGTGGCGCTGAGGACTGAGGCACTGGATGCCACACCTCGCGTCACGCCTGGGATGATTTCTTCCAGACTTCTTGTCTTTTGGAAGGGAAAACAAGAAGTCTTAGAGCTGCTGCTCTTCTGTCCCCCTTTTTTCAACACAGTGGCACCTTTTCAGTACCTTCTTGCTGTGCTACTGCTGCTATTTTTTCTGGTGCTCATCTCTGGGAGCCTTGGGGACATTGTCTTTATCACACAGACTGTCTTTTGTTTTCCCTTCCAGCGCAGCCTGTAGTTCTCTTGCACTGCCATATCTACCAAAAACAAACCTTTCCTTAGAGAGAGACACACACACACACACGGATAGAGTGCCTCTTGGCTTCTTGCCTCTAGGGCTCTTCCTTTCCCTTTTTTCTCTCTTCTCTGCCCTGCAGAGCTTTCCTCCTTTCTGGACACTTAACATCTTCCATACCAGTTGGCCTCCAGTGCCTTCTTCAGCTGCAGGAAGTCTCACTACATGGCTTAATATTGCCTTCTTCACATCCCATATCTCTCTGGTTCCCATAGGCAACACTCTCCTTCTCCTGATATGCGGCAGAACCCCTACCAGCAGCTTCACTACTAGGCTTTGGTCCTTACATCTTCCCCTTTACCTTCCTCTTGGTCTCCCTGGTCTCCACTGCCACTTTAGGGCGTCTCAGCCTTTGCTGCAGAAGAGACTTTTTCTTTCATTTCTTTTGAACAACAAAAAAAAGGGGGGAAGAGAAAGGGCCGTGCAATCAGTATTATGGCAGCCATCAGTAAGAGAATGTGGACCTACCCTACTCTGCAAAGCGGTTGAAGCCATTGCAGTGGTTCTCTCCTTTGAGTCTCCTTTGTTTTTGGTTCCTTGGCTGAGGAGACTAACTCTCTTCTCTCCTTATTTAGCCTTTCACCCCCATGGGGATACCGGATGTCCTCCCCTTCCTCTCTCTCTTGTCTCCTTTATTTCTCTCTTTTTCTTTGGCTTGCCCGGTTGGCTTGGCCTCCCCAGACCAACTCCAAGGCCTACTTCTTATATGACGCCAGGTGTCCACCTGGCTCAGTTGGTAGCACATCCTCCTCTGGGTCAGAAGGTTGTGGGTCCTAGTCCCACACTGGGATTGGGCTCATACCTAAAACGCTGGCACCCAACTGCAGTATTAGAGGGGTGCTGTACTGTTCAGGTGTGGTCTAACCATCCTGGTGCTGCCATGGTGGGTGTCCAGGTGGAAGTAAAAGAATCCAAGGCACTCTTCGCAAAGAGTAGGGGACTTTCCCGGTGTCCTGGCCAATCTTCCTCTTCCCATAAAACTGATTCGTGTAATTGTCCAAGGCTATGTGTGGATGTTGATGTGTGCTATGGCTGCCACTACACATTCAGTCACTTCTCTACCAGTCTAGCATTACTCATAAAGCACTTTGGGATACACTGTATGAAAAAGCGCTATATAAATGCTGATTATTCTTCTTATATCTCTGTTGGGGGTTTTATTTATTTGCCTATATCCATTTTCCTTTTCTGTCCCTTGGGCTCCCTTGCCACCCCTTCCCTCCCTATCCTCTTCCCCTCCGGCTGGGCCAAACTGAGGGGGGGCTGGCATCGGGTACTGGCCCGTCCACGAGCGCCATGTAATATGTCGGCCTCATGGGCAGCGGCATCCCCGATGTCGGCTCCCCCACTCCAAAATTCATAAAGCTAAACACTCCCATGAGGGTCCTGCGCCTCCGGCTAAGATCCACCAGTCTTGAATGGTGAAGATATTTAGGAAGATCAAGAATTACAGTGAGTACATAATTTTCATTTCTGTTAAGCACCACACTTTTTTGTCAAGTAATTAGTATAGAAAAAAACACTTATTAATATATAGCTATAAAACAATGTCCCAGATTCAGTGTGCATATCTAGTCAGTCCAAGCTATCCAAATAATAAAACAAAAAGCAGCCACAAGCCACAGAGCCAGAGAAAGTAGTTGAGCAGCCACAACCCCCTATCTGCAGCACTGCAAGTTAACCAGTGGCACACAGGATAAAAAGGGTTGTTTTTTTTTGGGGGGGGTGGGTTATGATAAAAAAAAAAGACCCTTTTTTATCGGCCCCCCCCCCAAAAAAATACATTCCCTTCTATTACTTAAAAGTGTTCTGAAATTCCTCATGTGCGCCTATGCGGCTTAACGCTGTCAATCCAAATCCTTTGTGTGGAACTATTTTATTATTTGATCTGTCAGCGGAGGCAGCTTCCAACATTTGTGTTTTAATTAATACATACAGTAATAAAATAATAAATTATTTATGAAAAGCAGGATTTTTTTCATGTTTTAACTTTCCTGTGCTGCTGATGAGTGCTGTGATAGCAGCAGTCCTGCACCATGGCTGAGGTAGCTCCCAATTTTTTGCATGAAATTATACAGTAATTATAATTCTTTTTAATGATAAATATCAAAGTTCACTTTTTCTATGTTGAAGCTGAGTGCTTCTGCATCCAGAAGCTGGGTATTATGGCAGTTATGCCAGCCAGTTGGTCACTTTGTTCACTTTATTGCTTTCATGAGTAGGAAGCATTGGGTCACATTACTCCTGTCACACTGAGGCTTAATAAGAAAAAATAATAAAAATCCTCTTGGGAAATGCTTTCCCTTTTATTCATCTTCCACCAGTCCAAGAGTATCATTTCTAGGAGCATGGATATGTTGTTCATCCACACTCTTTGGCATGTCCCCTTCCACTTTAAATCTCACTGGAAGTCTACAAGCTGGCTCCTCCCACCCACCCACCCTGCTCGAGCTTCAGGCCCTGATGTGTAAGGAGCCTTATACTGTTTTTCACAGGGACAGGGACAGGGTGACCCTATGTACGAACCCTAAGTTCTTACTGAAGGTGGTGTCAGTACTGACTCTGAACCAGGACATCAACTTTCCGGTTTACCATCCTGAGTTTGACAATCAAGGAGAAGCATTGTTGCATACCCTGGATGTCCACAGAATCCTGAGGTATTATCTCCATAGGACTAAAGTTTCTAGAAAGACGGACCAGTTGTTCATCTCTCTGCGAAAAAGATGACGGGCTCCTGTCTCCAAGCAGTCACTAGCCCGTTGGCTGGTGCACTGCATCTCCTTTTGTCACCAACACCATGGTAAACCTCTGCCGGGACCCATCAAGGGGCACTCCACCAGGGCTGTGGCTTCCTCTTTTGCCTCCTTAAAAAATGTGTCATCAGCAGATATTTGTGCTTCCGCAACTTGGAGCACAGTCCACACCTTCATCAGGCATTACAGCCTAGACATTGCTTCTAGGAGAGCAGGTTTCAGACTGGCCGTCCTGCAAGGCCTACTCTCTTGAGGCTGTTTAGTTTGCTTATTTCTCTCCATCTCCCTGTCAGACCTGGGCCTGTCTTTGGGTACTGCTTGGGACTCAGTTCTAATGGTATTACCTGCTGCAAGAGCTCCCCCTTGAAGTCAGCTAGTATAGTTATGTAAGAGTTTACCGTAACAGCTGATCTTTGAAAGGAGCTCTTGCAGCAGGTGGCTTTCCCATCCTCCATCCCCCAAGAATCTGCACTTTTTTACCCTTATTCAGGGTTGGGGAATTCCTGCTCGGTTCTCCAAATCTTTTCAGCTGGGTCTCTGGCAGGAGAACTGATATGGCACCGGGGAACTGCCCCCTTATACCATATCTGACACCTGGTAGAGTCGACGTCAGGGGTAGTCCCCCGCTACAGACAGCTAGCTACAAGATTTCCATGGGGTCCTAATGCCTGACGGCACTAGTCCTAAATGGTGTTACCTGCTGCAAGAGCTCCTCTCGAAGATCTACTGTTACTGTAAGTTCTTACGTAACTGTACTTTTCACATTATAAAAAATAAGTAAGGGGCATTTTTTTCTTCACAGTTTCATGGGACACAATTTTTCCTTTACAGTTTCATTGTATACAATTTTCTGTTCAGAATTCTTGACTTGGGCTGTGCCCAGGCTGCATCCCATTCACATGTCTCATGACCCTCCGCAGTTATCAAAACATCAGATCTTCATCGAGGGTATCTCTTGCAGCAGGTACTACCTTTGGGAGCTCACCAGAGGGCGCTCTTGCAGACGGTTGCTTTCTCCAGCAGTTCATAGTGGGGGCCACCCACCTGTGATGTCATCACTTCCTGCAGGTATAAAGGAAGTGGGCAGCCCTCAGTTCTAATCCCATCTGCCAGCTTGCAGCACAGCAGCTCTCCAGCTTCCAATGCGTTGACGACAAAAAGGACTACTATAACAGCTTGCTGTTCTCTGCTTTTATCCTCCGGAGTGTCTCAGTCCAAGTCATTATTTAGAAAGTGCCCTAGTGGCAGGAAGATATACAGGTGGCGACGAGCACCCTGTCTGTGTGCAGAGCTTGGGGGTTTTTAATCAGGTGACTTGTCAAAGGCTCCAAGAAATCGAGTCTTATATTATGGAGCAGACGATTGCTCTGCTCGAGAAGAAGGGGTGTCTCCTCCATGCCTCCTCCTCTCCTTCTTTGCACTCGTCCCAGACGAGTTCCAAACACAAACACAGGGACAAAACTCTATCTTCAGATGGTAAGTGATCTCACTCGTCGACGGCGTCCTCCTCTGGCCCGTCGTAGACGGTGGTTAACAAGACTTTGTCTGAAAAGGCAAAGCTCTCATCGATGACGGCCCTCCAGTCCTCTCGTCAATGACCCTCGACGCTGCTCTTGCTGTGGTAGCTTCACCCATCACCACTGCCGCAACGAGCCACTGGTCGATGGCCCTACTCCTCCAGACAGGACCACTCTGCCTCCCCGTCAACTCCTTCATTTAGACACTCTGATACATCACCCTTTCAGTCTCCGTTAACGAGACCATCGACGGAGCAGGGGTATGTGATAAAGGAAAAAGGATTTTCCATTACTGTTTTGTCAAAACTGCCACCACCTACACAGGTGGCATCCCATATGGATAGCAGGGGACCAGACCACCCCTGCTTGGGAACACAACTGTTTCCACACTTGCGTTCCATATACTCCATTATACCCCTTAGTTCTCAGACCACGGAACCTCCGCCTCACGGGTTATCTATTCAACAACTGGCCACTACTACCTCAGTGAATGTGGCCACAGTAGTGCAAACAATGCTGCAAGTTATGCAGGGTCTCCAGCCCTCACAGCCAAATAAAGCAGCCAGACCTGCACCCTCTTCCTCCACCCAAACACTTCCAGTCGGAAGCTACTTATGTGCCCATCAGGGATCCATCTACGATAGATTTCCATCCTATCAGTCAATGGAGGAGGACTCACTTCATGAGAACAAGGGAATATGAGGAAGACCTCGAAATAGGAGATGGCTTACAACCTCCTTCTACCAATTCCACTATATCCTCTTTTGAAGAGGATCAGGGCCTTCTTACTCCAGTCTCACCCCCTTATGATCCAACCTTCCTAGAAATCATGGCCCAAGTACAGAAGGTCATGGGCTTTACTACAGCGCCAGAACCTAGCGGACTACCTGGAACTCCCAGAAGATCCTGCCATTGTGGTCCCACCTATCATCCTGTTTTATCAAGATGTGGTCCTGACAGCTTGGCAAAAACTTGCAGATATCCCCTCGGTGCCTCGTAAAGCAGACTGCCTTTACCAAGCACCAGTGGACACCACCTACTTTGCAGCCACACCACAAACAGTCTCAATGGTCATTAACGCTGCATATGATAGGACTAAGCATCTGAGCTCCCTTCCTCCAGACAAGGAACCCAGATGTCTGGACCATATGGGGAAGAAAGTATATCAAGGTGCCGCTCTGAACATAAGGGCCATAAATTATATGGGCCATATATTAAAATATCAGAAGACCCTTTGGGCAACTGCCACTGAGGTAGCGAACAAAATTCCTCACTCTGAGGAGAAAGACAAACTATTAGCCACTTTTAATACTGGCTGTAGACTTTCACATCACTTACTTAGAGCAGCATATGATGTGAAAGATACTTCTGCTAGATCCCCTGCCATAGGGTCAGTCTGAGACGTCACGCATGGCTCAGAGTATCGGGCTTCACACCGGACATCCAACTCAAGATTATGAACGCACCCTTTAATGGGGAACAATTGTTTGGATCAGCCATGAAAACCATCTTAGATGACCTGCAGGCCTCTGGCCGTATGTTAAGATCAGTTCATGGTATGTACCATACTCCCCAAGGGACTGGACAACCAAGATACTATCAACAGTATCAGTTTCACTGCACTGGGTGACAGCATGGTTCAGGCAGACAATCCTATAGAGGGGCAACAGCACTCTCAGGTATCCAGTAGGCCTACGTCTGCAGCCCCCCGTGGTGGTCATTCCACCCCCACTGCCAAGGGTGGCTCCACCATGTCAAACTGATTTGACCCCGATCCTCCCGTGCCCTCCTCAGCAGGCCTCAGAGGTAGTGGGGGGGCGCTTTTCATGCCATCTGGTGGCCTGGAAAACAATCACTACGGACGAGTGGGTGTTACAAATCATACAATCAGGACACACTCTTGAACTAATAGAGTGCCCACTGACACACCTACCACTACGTGTTACCTACCAACAGGACCACATTCCAATTCTGCTGGAGGAGTTGCATTCCCTGAAGCAAAAAAAGGCAATACAACCAATCCCAATGGAAAAACAAGAAAAGGTTTTTTACTCCCATTTCTTCCTAATTCTGAAAAGGACAGGGGACCTCCATTCAGTGTTGGATCTATGTGGTCTAAACAAATATATCTAACACAAGCGCTTCCGTATGGTCACCTTAACTACCATACTTCTCCACCTTAACTACCATACTTCTCCTCTTACATCAAGGAGGCTGGCTACGTGCCCTGGATGTGAAGGACACATACCTTCATATTCTCATCCACCTGGCACATCGTAAATATCTTTGCTTCAGACTACTAGGGGAACACTATCAGTTCAGAGCGCTCCCATTTGGCCTCTTGTCAGCACCCAGAATATTCACCAAATGCCTAGCAGTAATGGCTACCGCCCTCAGGAAAAGAGGCTACTTTGTATTCCCCTGTCTAGGTGATTGACTGATAAAAGCCTCCACAAGGGATGACCTCATCCACTTCCTACAGGCCACTCTGCAACTCTTCCAACAGTTGGGCATCACAGTAAACCTTCCCAAGTCTCAAACAGATCCATTCCAGAGACTCCAGTATATTGGGGGCCATCATGGACACCACGGCAGAGAAAGCTTACCTGCCAGAAACCAAGCCTTGATACATTTGGCAAACCTATACAGTGTAGTACCAGTTGTCACAACCAGAGAACTCCTAAAAATCCTAGGACACATGCCCGCGGCCATCACTACCATCCCATATGCCCGCCTCCGCATGAGGCCAATCCAGTGGTCCTTCAGGCAGCAGTGGCACCAACGCAACGCATTTGAGATTTGGAGGACCAGATCATGGTTACTCCCGCATTACTTAATGCATTGAAGTGGTGCGCAGATCAAACCAATCTAGACAAAGGCATGCCCTTCCAAGCGCCAATCCCCATACAGACCCTAACCACGGACGCTTCAGCGACAGGTTGGGGCGCCCATTTGGATCAGAAATTCCAAACACTGGGCATATGGGACATACGCACTACAAGACTGCATATCAACACCTTAGAAATGAGGGCAGTGAGGCTCTCACTATGGACGTTCCAGCCTTACCTGTTACCAGGCCCTGTACTGATATAGTCAAACAACACTGCTGTAGTCTACTACATCAACAAGCAAGGGGGTACAAAATCCCACCCTCTGTGCCAAGAGGCATCCAGAGTATGGCACACCACCATTCAACAACATTTTACACTCATAGCAGTCCGTGTACCAGGTGTGCAAAGCATCCTAGCAGACCGTCTAAGCAGGTGCTCCCAAGGCCACGAGTGGACAATCAAGACATTGCACCTATAGAGTATATTCAAAACCTGAGGCACTCCAGAGGGGGACCTATTCGCCTCAGTGTTACTGTTCTGTTGTACCGGTCAGGAGGGGTCATACTACAGATGCTCTGTCCCTGTCATGGACGGGGAAATTCTTATACGCCTTCCCCCTGTTCCACTTCTCCAAACAGTACTGCTAAAACTACAAACAGAATTAGCCAAGATTATTCTAATTGCACCTCTCAGGCCAAGACAGATTTGTTTTCCCTTATTATAACAGTTGACGATAAAGGATCCCATTGCTCTTTCCCTGTTGCTGGACCTTCTGACTCAACAGCAAGGGGCCATTCTCCACCCCAACCTACGGTCACTACACCTCCATGCCTGGTTCCTGAGCACACATTTATGAACAGGCATAATGTCTCTGACAAAGTGGCACAAGTCTTGTTGGCTGCTAGGAAACCCTCCACAAGAAAATGCTATCAAGACAAGTGGAAGCAATTTGCCTTCTGGGCAGCCCAGCAGTCTCTCGACCCCTTTACATGCTCCCTCTTGGAAATCCTAGAATACGTGATGGATTTATCTGCACAAAACCTGGAATACTCTTCCATTAAGGTTCATGTGGCAGCCATCTCAGCATTCCATGAACCAGCAGGGAATAAGACAATAGCACAGATTGACCTCACAAGGATGTTTCTGAAAGTGATCCTCCATATAAAAAACTCCATCAGATGGCATTTACCACCGTGGGACCTCAATTTTGTGATTGAGCAGTTCACTAAAGAGCCATTTGAACCAGCTTAAGCTGCGGATATGCACTACCTGTCATGGAAAGCACTATGCCTGGAGGCCATCACCTCAGCCCGACACATTTCAGAGCTACAAACTCTTATGTGTACAGAACCTTACTTGATTTTTCATAGACTATCTATGCGCACCAATCCCGCTTCTCTACCAAAAGTGGTCTCGGAATTTACTTTGAACCAGTCCATAAACCTACCAGTATTCTTTCCTAACCATACCAATCCCAGAGAACAATTACTCCATACATTGGATGTCCACCGCATTCTCAAGATCTATATTTCTAGATCCCAGCCTGCCAGAAAGTCAGACCAACTTTTTGTGGCCTTTGCCCCCAAGAAAGAAGGCCTCCCAGTAGCAAAACGAACATTATCAAACTGGCTGGCACATTGTATCACATATTGTTATGCAAAAACACATAAGACGTTGCCAGGAAATGTACATGCACATTCCACCAGAGCACTCTCGACTTCAGCCTCCTGCTTCCGGGGGGTCTCTGTCTCGGACATATGTGATGCGGCTACATGGGCCATTACTCATACATTTACATAGCATTACAGCATAGATGTTGCATCCCAGCACCGGACCTCCTTTGGCCGCGTGTGCTACAGGAACTGCTGTCATGATGGCCTCCCTTCCATACAGTGACTGCTTGGGAATCATCTCAAAGGTAGTACCTGCTGCAAGAGATACCCTCAATGAAGACAGTACAGTTTCGTACTTACCATAAAGGTAGATCTTCGAGAGGATCTCTTGCAGCAGGAATGTTCCCGCCCTCCTTCCTGGAGAGAGCAATATCTATTTCTAAGAGGGCACCACTAGTCTCCTTGGTTCTCCCTTGGAGCCATGCTCAGCAAACTGGTAGCCGGCGGGGAACTGAGGATACTGGGGGCCGCCCATTTCCTTTATACCTGCAGGGAATGATGACATCACATGTGGGCAGCCCCCACTATGCACTGCTAGAGAAAGCAACCATCTGCAAGAGCACCCTCTGGTGGGTTCCCAAAGGTAGTACCTGCAGCAAGAGATCCTCTTGAAGATCTACCGTCACGGTAAGTACAGAACTGTACTTTGCCTTTAGGTGCTCGTGCTCGGCTGCTGTTTATGTCATGTACATATTTTTGTGACCCAGGCTGTGCCCAAGACCATGGATACTGTTCCATGCTCCATCCCTTTCACATGCACTGTTATGCTAAGCAGTTGTTACAACATGGGCTACCTTTGGGTGCGTCAGGCACTCCGAACTTCCACTTTCTCCTCTGGGGCTTACATCAGTGGGTCTAGCTCCAGTCAGTCTGAACTTAATCTTCCTCCTCGGGGACCTACTCCAGGGTGCCTGACTTCAGTCATTCCTTCCTCATCTTAATTAAATAAACATAAACTTTTAATAAAAAAAAAAGAAAAAAGAATAACACATTGTACATCGTTACTCCAGTGTGCCTGATTTCAGTCACTCCTAACTTAATCCTTTCCCATCTTAACAGTATAACAAATAAATATAAAATGTCTTAGTAATAAAATATAAAAAATAAATTAATATACAGTACATTGATAGTTATTCCAGAGAGCCTAGCTTCAGTCAGTCCAAGCCTGTCATCCTCCTTCAATTTCATATAGGCCTAATGTTTAGAAATAGTGGTAGCCTTCAGCCATGGGTCACTCAATGTACATACATCTACCTGACAGCAAAATGATGCCCCCACCCCACTTCATCTTACTTCAGTTCCAGTAACAGCCACAAGCACTGAGTGTGCAGTCAGGAATTACTGATCTTACTTCGAGATACAGCTCTTGCAGCAGGTTACACCATTAGGACTGAAGCCGTCAGGCGCCAGGACCCTACGGAAATTTTATAGCTAGCAGTCTTCAGCGGGGACCGCCTCTGACGTCGGTCCTGCCCCGGCGTCAGGCGTGAGCCATGAGGCGGTCCCCAATCCTCAGTTCTTTTCCGCTGTCGACGCCATAACATCGGCCTCTCAGTCACTTTCTAGTGTGCGGCACTAGGAACTTCAGGCGTTCTTTCTTCTCATATCGAATTGGATTCATCTGATGTCCCTCCAAACACCTCTCAGGAAGGTCACCATCGGCGTGCTCATGGGCAAACAGATCCCCTTCATGATCCTCACTCTGCCTGTGTGCGCTGTCTCAGGCCCAGACCACGAAACCAAGGCCTGCTCCTTCTGCCAGGGCTTCAACAGTCGCACACGATCCACCGCCAGAAGGTTCTTCAAACGCTTTCTCTTGAAGGAGAAACTCAAGGCCATGGATAGGGAACCTTCCTCCGGGGGGGGGGGGAGTTGTCAGGGAAGACCCATAGGCAGTGGGAAAAACACCGGGAGAAGGAAAGGCCCAGATCCCCATCGAGGGCCTCGGACTCCCGCAGCTCTGGCTCGAGGTCAGACTGCTCTCCCTCCAGGGCTCAATCTCAGCCTCCCCCGGTTCAGGTCAGATCCTCCAGCGGTTCCTCCTCTCTGCAGCCTATCAAGACTTCCAGGCCTTCGGCTTCATCCACTCCTTCTAAGGTCTCGTCCAAGTCTGGGGAGCGCCACAGGTCTTCCTCCCACCGTCCGGACTCCGACATCAGGTCAGTGTCCCAGCCGCCGCCTGGGTCGGACCCAGTCCAGTGCAAGACTGAGGAGCTGACATCCCTTAAACAGACGTCGGGCCCGACATCGGCCAAGCATCATAGGCACTCCCAGGGGCCGGCTACAGTGAGACACCCGTCACCGCCAGGCGCTCGGCTTCCCCAAGGGCGCCAGCCGGGACCACGCCAGCTATCCCAGAGAGGAGGACCGCACCATCGTCGCCTACCGACGTCGGTCGGAAGGCATCATCGGAGGAGGATACCACTCAGCCCGAGGACCAGGCGGGCGACTCCGAACCGTCGCTGGCCCACGGGAACCCTCCCCGAGCGGAGACCTCGGGACCCGCCACAGGCCACTCGGTACTGCCCGGCTGCCGGGCCTGAATCTGGCAGAGGTGAAGGAGCTCTTCACCTTCTGGTGGAACACCATCAGGAAGGATGGTCGCTACACACCGTCCTCCTACTCCGGCTACTCCTTCAACGCCTGCACCCCCTCTTCCATCCAGGGGGCCCGTAGGACGGTCACCGACCCCCAAGGAGCCAACACCCCCTCCTAGGGGCAGATCATCGGATAGGAGAAGACCTCCCTCAAGATCCACTTCAGGGTCCCCTAGCCCTAAGAGACCCAGACGACGCTGCTATACTTCGTCCGTGGAGGACTCCAGATCTGACACCTCAGGGCGCTCCAGATCTCCTTCTCCCATCAGCGTCCCCTCCCTAGACCCACGCGACCTTCCCAGGTCCCCTCTGGATGACCTCTCGTTCACCGAGATCATGAGGCATATCCAGGAGAACATGGGGTGGGATGCTGAAGAACTAGACCCCGAGAGACAACGCCTTGCCTGCTATCTTCAGCAGAAAGACCCAAAGCCTATGGTAGTCCCACCCTTGGTGGACACCTTCGCAGACGTCACCAAGGCTGCGTGGAAGCGTCCGCATTCGACCCCGGCAGTGCCGAAGAAGGCTGCCTGCACAAGGCCCCGAGGGAGGACCAGTACCTGGCGAACCATCCTCTGGCTGATTCCCTGGTCATCACAGCCTCACATGACCGGTCTCAGAGACCTCAGCACTTGAGCACACAGCCACCAGTCCCGGAATCCAAGCAGTTGGATATCCTGGGTTGGCGCACGTACACGGCCACGACTTGCGCCATCAGGTCTCTAAATTACGTCACCCACATGGTTCAATTCCAGAACGCATTGTGGGAGCAGGGACCGGACCTGGTTGAAAAGATGCCCGACAGTGGTCAAAAGGAGGAGCTTTTAAATCTCCTCCGTACCAGTTCGGACGTGGGGACCCAGGGGCTCAGAGCCGCATACGATTCTGCGGACTCTTCGGCCAGAGCTCCGTGTCTCCGGTTTTACCCCGGACGTCCAGAAGAATATCATGGACGTTCCTTACTATGGTGAAGTCCTGTTTGGTGAAGCCTCGGAGAAGGTGATCACCACACTTCAGGATGCAGGGAAGGCAGTTAGATCTGTTCAGGCTATGTACAGATCTCGACTTAGTTCCTTTCATAGGAACCAGAGTCGCTTTTGTGGCCAAACTCAAAGGCAACAACCTCGTTCCGGCCAACAGCAAATGGGCTCCTTCACCCGAAAAGCCCAGGTTAAGTCATCCTCAGGCAGAGGCCACCGAGTTGCAAAGCCGGCCCAACCTGCAAGATCTAACGCTGCCACAGCATGACTCCTTCCTGGCCCCGGCCCCTCCTCAGGATCAACGGGAAATGAAGGTCGGGGGTCGAATCGCTCATCGCCTGCCAGGGTGGCGGTCGATCACCACCGACAGGTGGGCGCTGCAATTGGTCAAAAAAGGCCACTATGTAGAATTCGTAGGCAGCCCACCTACAAGGCCTCCTCTGCTTTCCCGCTACTCGGGGCAGCATGCACTGCTTATACAGCAGGAAGTGCTCGTGCTTCTGGAGAAGGAAGCCTTGGAGCACGTTCCAGAGAACCAGAGAGGGTTAGGCTATTATTCGCACTTCTTCCTGGTTCCAAAGAAAACAGGGGACCTCCGTCCAATTCTGGACCTCAGCAAACTCTATTTGTCGGTCATCTACAAACGCTTCCACACGGTGACCCTTCCGGGTCTAATCCCCATGCTGAAGCGGGACACCTTTTTGGCGTCGTTAGACATGCAGGACGCCTACCTGCACATCCCAATTGCTCAAGCGCACAGGAGGTTCCTGCGCTTCGAGCTTCAGAGCCGTCATTATCCGTTCCGAGCGCTTCCCTTCGGGCTGTCATCAGCACCTCGCGTCTTCACGAAGTGCATGGCGGTTGTAGAGGCTTCTCCAAGGAGACAAAGCCACTACGTGTTCCCGTACCTGGATGACTGGCTTCTCATGGCTCCCTCCAAGGAAGCACTGATGACGGCCATTCGCCGTACCCAGGCCCTTTTTCAGTCACTGGGTATTCTCATCAACTACGAGAAGTCACTCCTGGTACCGTCCCAGAAACTGCAGTTTATAGGAGCAGTTCTGGACACCGTCAGAGGAAAAGCTTTTCTTCCCGCGGACAGAGCGGAACACATACGATCCCTTATAAGGGCCCTATTGGTGAAGAAGACCGTCCCGGCCAGACTGGTCCTTCGCCTGCTCAGACACATGGCTGCGGCCATTGCAACAGTCCCGATGGCAAGGCTCCACATGCGGGTAACCCAGTGGATGCTAAGGGTGCAGTGGGACCAAAGGCAAGACCATCTGCAGCAGCCAGTTCGAATCACGAATGCCGCGATTCAGGATTGGCAATGGTGGCTAGATCCAGGGAACCTCTCCGTGGGGGTCCCTTCACAGCGCCGTCTCCGATTGTGACTCTCTCCACAGACGCCTCAGGGCTCGGGTGGGGAGCACACCTGGACGGGGTGAGGTCCCAGGGCACATGGACAGTCCAGGAATCTCATCTGCACATCAACATTTTGGAGATGAGGGCGGTCCTTTATGCCCTGCAAGCCTTCCAGTCGGAGATTCCACCGGGTACTTTCCTGTTGCAAACAGACAATACTGCGGTGATGTATTACCTCAACAAACAAGGAGGCACTCACTCCTACCCCCTTTGCAGGAGGCCATGAGAGTGTGGGAGTGGGTAGTACAGCACCGGCGCAAAACCTTATTGCAGTACACGTCCCCGGAGTGGACAATACCGTCGCAGACAGCCTGAGTCATTCTCAGGCCAGAGTCCACGAGTGGGAACTTCTACAGGAGGTGGCAGAGGATCTGTTCCACAGATGAGGTACTCCAGAGTTAGACCTTTTCGCGTCCCCATCCAACGCAAAACTGCCCAATTTTTGCTCGCTAGATCCAGGGCCTGGTGTTTTCTGGCGAGACGCACTGTCCCTCTCCTGGGCGGGCAGATTCCTCTATGCCTTCCCTCCTTTCCCGTTGATCAGAGAGTTCTCTTAAAACTTTGCAAGGAGCAGGCGACGCTCATTTTGATAGCGCCTTTCTGGCCCAGACAAATCTGGTTCCCGCTTCTGCATCAGCTATCCTGGGAACCTTCACTTCCTTTGCCAATCAGCTCCCATCTGCTGTCTCAGGAGGAGGGTTCATTAGTCCATCTGGACTTACGTTTATTGAATCTACACACTTGACTCCTAGAAACATAGCCATGATGCGACAGGGTCTCGCAAGAAGTGGCAGATGTACTTTCTGCCGCCAGAAAACTGGCAACACATGCAACGTACGCCATGAAATGGTGCAGATTTTGCTTGTGGGCTCAAGCGCGCGGTTTCTCGCCGTTAGAATGTCCCGAAAAGCTAGTTCTGGATTATCTGCTTTCACTTTTTCAGTCCGGACTGGCTTACTCCTCGATTAAGGTGCATCTTTGCGCACTTCGCTTACCATGCCCCATAGGCCATCGGATGGTGGCCCAATTGGACACTATCTGCTTTTTAAGGGTAGTCCTCCACCTAGGCCGCCTATCAAGGATCCGGTTCCCTTGGGACTTGCCTTTGTCCTGCTGAGCAGCTTACGCTGCCACCTTTTGAACCAGCCGGATTGCGAGCTACATTTTCTGTCGTGGAAAACGTTGTTTTTAGTTGCAGTTACTCGCAAGAAGGATTCTCGAATTGCATGCACTCATGTGCAAAGAGCCTTATTTAATTTTCCATCAGGATAGGGTATCCCTGAGGACAAACCCAAAGTTTCTGCCTAAGGTGGTTTCAGCCCTCACCCTTAATCAGGATATTGACTTACCAGTGTACTTTCCCAAGTACACCAACCGAGGAGAAGCGCTGCTTCACACCCTTGATGTACACAGGTGCCTCAGATGTTATCTGACCAGAACCAAACAGTATCGAAAGTCGGATCAACTGTTTGTCTCCTTCGCTGAGAGAATGAAAGGAGCTCCTGTTTCTAAACAGTCTATATCGCGTTGGCTCATCCAGTGTATCTCTTTCTTTTATGACAAGCGCAACAAACCCTTACCAGGTGTGGTCAAGGGTCATTCCCCGAGAGGAGTGGCCACTTCCTTTGTGGCGCTAAGGAATGTCTCCACCTCAGCATTTGCGCTATGGCCACCTGAGCTCGTGCATACCTTTATTAGGCATTACAGCCTGACATCGATCGAGGCGAAGAGCAGGTTTCGCCAGCTGCCCTTCACAGGGACTTCTGTCTAGGCTCGAGTAGGTTGTGATCCCTACCTTCCTCCTCCCTGTGGCATAAGATTGCCGCTATTGCTTGGGAATCAGTCGTAATGGTGTAACCTGCTGCAAAAGCTGTATCTCGAAGTAAGATAGTACAGTTACGTAAGAACTTACCGTAACAGTAGATCTTTGAGAACAGCTCTTGCAGCAGGTACCTTCCCGCCCACCATCCCCCTTCTTGTGGAGGTAGGTCATAGCCAAACATCCATCTTACGAGATGGGATAGTCTGTCTTTAGTCTTGGACATCTGATGGCGGATCCTCGGTCTCCTCTTCTGATGTCATCCAGCGGCCGGGAGTCTCCGGCGGGAGAACTGAGGATTGTGGGGGGGACTGCCTTCTTATGTACTACGCCTGACGTCGGGGGCGGGACCGACATCAGAAGCGGTCCCCGCTGAAGACTGCTAGCTAGAAAATTTCCGTGGGGTCCTGGTGCCTGATGGCTTCAGTCCAAATGGTGTAACCTGCTGCAAGAGCTGTTCTCAAAGATCTTCTGTTACGGTAAGTTCTTACGTAACTGTACTTTTCTACAACAGTAGCTTAGAACAGCTAGTTCAACTCCTGCATCATCTCCACCTAAGGAATGGAGCCCCAGAACTTAAATGTTTTTTAAATGAAAACTCACTCTCTTGAGCAGACAGCCTTTCCCTAAGAGGTCTTTCAGAAAATACTGTATATCCATGCAGAAGCACTGCCTAGCTGTTCATCCTTCATGAAGAAGTAGTAAGCTTATTTATAAGGCGGCTTTCCTTGGTGCCATACCGATATAGATAGGCTGATAAAACCAATATAATTACCAAGCAAAATAACACAAATTAAAAATAGTTACAGTCAGTTAAGTTAAAACAGCAGTTGCATTATAGGTACTACCTGGAGACTGATTTTAGTGCCTGAAATCCTGTCTAAACAGGTATCCCTTTAACCCCTCTTTAAAGGCCTCCACCAATGGGGCCTCCCTCAGTTCCCTAGGTGGAGTGTTACAGAGCAGAGGGCTGGCAATCTCAAACATACGATCCCCAGAGGATTTAACCTGGGCCTTTGGGACAGAGAGGAGGTCCTTCTTAGAGGAGTGAAGGGGGCTTGAGGACTGGAGAAGATTCAAAAGATCTGACAGGTAGCCCAGGCCCAACCCACATAGAGCTTTAGAGGTTAGTAAACCATCTTGAATGTAACACATCACTTCACTGACAGCCAGTGCAGGTCAAGCAGGAACGAGGTCAGAATGAAACTAAAACTGACTTTGCCAGCAAAGCACCATGCATAGTTTCCCCCATGTGTACTGCACCCCAAATTTCACTAAGTGTAGTCACTGCACAAGGTTTTCACAAATGGCAACGTTCATGACTTCGCTTATCTTCATTGACAAAGAAGAACAGTGCAACATGTCTGTTGGTTTCATTTTTATCTATTTTATCTTTTTTTCCTTTTGTATGTTGTAATGGTTTTTTTAGCTGCTCTGGCTTCCGTTGTCCATTTTTTTGTATTATGGTGGGTATTTGGGGATATGGTACTGTGGTAAAATTTATCAAAAACCCACTCCAATCCCAAGAACTCTGGGTTAGAAAATGTTTGGACCCAAACCCACCTAAAGGGTGGCCTGTCTTCTTGCAAAGTTTCAGGTTGTGCCTACTTGCTATAATGGTGTTTTCCGCTTTCCTACAGGCCTCTCTCCATCACCACATCTCAGTGGCTCAGTCTGATGAACTCATTTCCAGCAAGAATTCCCAGCGAGTTCCCCATCCCCTGGACTCCAAGACTACTTCGGATGTTTTAAGGTAATTGAATGCATTGTCTTCAAATGCTATCAGACCTAGCCAGCCCAACGGTGCAGTGGTGGGGCTACCGCTCGCTATGCCAGCGACCCGGGTTCAGGAACGAGCCTTGGTCACTGGAGGACTGGGGGTGGATCGAGCACCCTAGAGATGCTCTCCTCCTCCTGTGTGGAGGGAGGGTTGCTGTACCCACTGCAGTACTGCCACCTGGGTAACCAGAGGTGGCAGTGCAGTTAGGGAAGCCACGTGGGAGGGGAGGACGTTGGCGGAGGCCTGGAGCGGCTGCACATCTCAGTGTGGACATGCCTCCTTGGCTGCATTGCACACCGTCATCCTCGGGGGATCAGGGCAACCAGCAACAAGTGGAAACCCCCTTGAGCGTTAGGACTGCCTGGTTCGGTGGTCAACCCAACCCCTGGCACAGCTGCTGCAGACCACTGTGGTACAGAACCGTCCCTTGGGACGGCCCCACCACGAGGGGTTGAACTTGTGGGGTTGATGTCCCGCGGATGGGGTGTGTTGGGCATCGGTCGAACCAGGGGCAAAGCTGTAGGCAGGGTGAAAAACATATAAATTAAAAAAAAATGCTGTGAGACTAGTCGGAATGTGTCCTTTACCTGTCACAGTCTAGAGTTCCCATACTGGATTTTCTCACCTTATTTAACGGATGTTTAAAAAAAGAAAAAAAGTTAGAACCATTGAAATTCAGGATAGAAAGTTATCCAGTTGCTAAAAAAAAATTATTTAAAAATCTACTGTACTGGAACTAAGCTCATTTCAAATTCAAGCCCCCCCCCATTGCAACAAGCAATAGAAAGGAGCAAGATGTGATTCCTTAACAAGCAGTACTATTCAAAACAAGCATTTGTCAATGCCGAATCTTTGCTTGCTGGCATTGGCATTGGTAGTGTAGGAGTTAGAGAGCTGCATAATAGGAATGGCAGTGAAATATTGAACTGAAGCCAACCCCACCACCACTCTGCAGAGATTGACAGGCATTGGGGTATGCCTTTGGAGCGCCAGGGTATAACGCCACACTATTTCTCATCAAGACCCTACCCCTGCAGACAATTAGTGTCACGGTGTGCCTTGGGGTCTTTGCCTCTATGCTCACCCCATTCCATAAGGAAATACGGTGAGATGGGTGCAGTATAGAGAACTTTGGGGCCGAAGAATCCAAGGCACACCTCGATGCCTATCACTGGCTGCAGGTGTGGGTGGGGTGGAATGGTATGAGCATTACAGAGTGACAATCCCAAGTCACACACCCCCCAGTGCCTGTCCAGTCTCTACAGGGTGGGGGCGTTATGGTGGGAACCATGCGCCCCAGGCGTTCATTGGTAGTTTCACTCCAGTTTTTCAACATGGGTTTTTTGAGACCCCCACCTCATGAACAGTGGCAGTATCAGTTCGTCAGCCAAACGCTGATTTTGCACAGCGACAATGCCATTTGGCACCACAGGTGCGAAAACGCATTTCGAACAGGATGTGAAAAATGACTGCTGTATTGTTCATGAGGAGGTGTAAAAATGGCAATGTTGAAAATCTGGAGTGAAAATATAAAAAAACTGGTTATGTCACAAGTGTGCGTAGAAACTGTAATTAGTTTGGGGACTGTTTACAGCAGATTGTCAACACAGGCATCTTGGGACCTCCGCTCATGAACAGTGTCACTGTGATTTTTGTAATCTGTACCGAATACAGATTTCCCACAGCGACCACGCATTTCGGCACCGAAGTGCGAAACACATTTTGGGCCAGGGTGTAGAAAATGACAGCTGCACTGCTCATAAGGAGGTGTGATAAACAGCACTGTTGAAAATTTGGGTAAAATATAAAAAAATGTCTTGATTCTACGAGGCGTGCGTAGGAGTGCGCCAAAACACGCTTCGTAAAACAGTCATTTTGAGAATTTTTTCACAAAATTTTCAACATAGGGTTTTGGGGGGTCTGCCTCATGAACTGTGACACTGTCCTTTCGTTACTCAATCCCAAAAGGTGGTTCCGCGCAGTGACCACAAAATCACCGTTCGGGACCAAATAACAAAATGACAGTGACTGAGTTCATGAGATGGGGTCCCAAGAACCCCATGTTGAAAATTTGGTGAAAAAATTCCCAAAAATGGTCGAGATATACATCAAAGTTGAAACCCCTCTATTTATGCCATTATACAGCTTAGCGGCATTTCTTCAGTTCACGTCTGCTTGGAAAGTGCAGACGTGTTCCTGGTCCAACGACGATCGTCAGCCGGCCTCTGAGTGTAAGTATGGGGTGGGAGGAGGGGGTGAGACAGTCAACGAGGGACCGCTTTTTTCTTACATTTTTTTTTTTTTAATTACCTTTTTCAGGAAGATGACACGAGCCTTTTGCCACGCCGCATCTGGAAGGTTGTTTGGGGGGACCAGTGGAGCGACGTGGGGATTGGGCACCCCATTGGCCATATGGATGTCGTACTGTTGCCACGCTGGGGTGAGCCCCCAGCGTGGCAGTCAGAAAGTAGTTGGGGGGCCAGTGGAGCCAACAGGGATTGGGCACCCTCATACACATGGACGTCGGACTGTTGTCATGCTGGGTGAGCTCCCCAGCGTGGCACCTGTAAGTCTGTTTTGGGGGGGGGGCGCAGTGGAGCCTGTCGGCCATACGATGGGGGGACTGCATGAGCATTCTTGGGTGGGCTTCTAGCGTGCTAGTAGGTGTTCGGGTCGGGAGGGGGAGAACTGTCTATGACAGTTTAGATGCAGAGTAACATGCAGGCAAATTGCCTACATGTTACCACCGCTGATTGCAGTGGTTTTTCACTTTCAACTGTACGCCACTGCATCTGAACTGCTGTCATAGACAGCTCCGACATGTATTGGTGCGGTGAGACAGCACCTGCAAAAGGGAGCAAGACATTGGAAGCTGAGTGGCACACCGACGAAAATTTGTATGGTGGCACTATGTTTCTTGCACATGCGTGCAAGCAAACATAAAAAGGATATACCTGCCCTGATGATGTCATCTACAGGGCACCCTGCGCTTGGAATGTGCAACATGAGACTGCAGAAAAAGGAAAATTACGTACCTACCGTAATTCTTGATCTTCTCTTGTATCTTCACCATTCATTACTTCCTGGGTGTAAGCCGATGGCGCTCACATCACGAACTTTTTTTTTTTAAATGCCTAACGGCCCCCCGCAAAGAGCGACGCCAGCAGCGAGGGGCGGCTCTAGTAGCGACCGACTCCTCCTCCAACTCAGTTCTGTGAGCCGGAGGCAAAGAGAAAGCAGAAAATATAGATGCGAGGCAAGATGCCGAGGGATAGCAAAGCAAGGAAGAATGAACTGAAAAGGAATAAGCCCGATGGAGGAAGGACAGAGGAGATAAGAACATCCTAGTCTAGGGACTGCAGGGCCTCCTTACCTGGGCGACTCTGGAGGAGAGATGAGTAAGGAAATGAGAAAATAAGAAGAAGAAGAAGAGAGGAGATGGGATGTTGAAGGGACCAGAATGCCCCGAGCATAGTTAGCTTGTAGCTGAAGGCTCGACTAAAGGGGAAGCAAGAATCCCCGTAGATAGAGCTGAAGAGAAGGTTCACCGAACCCGCTAGACAGACTCAGGAGGGCATAGTCCTCATCTTCAACATGCCATTGTTCATGACACCCACCTCGGGCTCCTGGCCGCGGAAGGCCTTTAACTGGAGGACACCCGAGGAGGGAAGAATAAAACCCCAGCAGCATGAGAGTGCTGCTCAGGGGTTTAGAAATGAAAATGCAAGCCTTTCAGGCTTTCAAGACAGAAATGGGACTCAGACTGACTGGCTAAGGCAGGCCAAGGCTTAGGCTGGTTAGGATTGGATATGGTCAGCAGAGCTCTATTGTACAAATTGCCCAGGAGGACACTTAAAGGGAGAAACCAATAGCAAAACAGCGAGAAGGAAAGCCTACCTTCTCATTTGCCTTCTTGTTTGATTTCTCCTTTTTGACTAGATGCATGACCCAGATACCAAGATGCCTATAGCAGTCGGAGAGAGTTCCCTCAGCATTTTTTTTTTTTTTTAAAAGAAGAAAGGAACAGACGTACTCGTTCCTCTGCTCTGCAAGGCAAGAATAGAGGGGGGGAAAGATTTCAGGGCAACTATCTGAACACGGGATTGCAGGATCAAAACTGAATAGCCTGAGCCAGACCAAAAAACCCCAGAGGTATCTTGCCAGAAGAATAGCAAGAGAAGTAGTGCAGTCTGATCGCCAATGCAATCCACGAGATGGCCCATGAATCTTAGAGTAAGTAATTTTTCTGGGTGTAGGACCCCTCCCCCCCTTAAGAAAGAACTTTTTTTTTTTTTTTTTTGGAAAAATTAAGGAATTTTCCCCTATATTTTATAAACAAAAGAGAAATGCAGAGAGAGGAAGGAGACGGGAGGTGGAGAAGCCACAGGAGGAAGCCACTGAGGGGATGGTGGGTGGGTGTAAGTAATGAATGGTGAAGATACAAGAGAAGATCAAGAATTACGGTAGGTACGTAATTTTCCTATCTTCCCTTGTCAGTCTTCACCATTCATTACTTCCTGGGTGAGTACCAAGCTCCTCTTCCCCAGGAGGGGGAAGAGGCCATACCCTGAGGGAACAAGACCCCCAGCCTTCTGCTGGTGAGAAACAGAAGGAGAAGACCCTGGCTTATTCAGAAAGCCTAAGTGGGAGAAGAGCTAGGAGGTGCCTCCCGAGGACGAGAGACGGATGGAGCCTGTAAAGTCTCCCTAGCTCTGGATGAGAAAAGAGCGGGTCCCCGGAAGGCGGAGCGCATCACCCTACGCCGGGCCAGGGTGACAACATGGAGAGAGCCATGCCGTCCGCCTGATGCAGATCGCTGTCCCCAAGCCTGGAAGCCACCTCATTGGCGTCATAAGATGCCTTGCTTGGTGTCTTGCCAGCTCCAGGCCTACCGCGAGAGGGCAACGGGCTTGTCTGGTTTGCTCGTGTCAGGCATAGATGCCAGCAGCTGGGACATCATCGACCACAGATGCGGTTGTAGGCAGCGTGGTGAGCCTGATGTGATGCAATACATGCACTCGCACGAAGAAGAGAACACTCTTCGCCAACGGTCGAACTGGAGAGTCCGAATCCGGTGGTGGTGCGTGCGCCAGGCAACGGCCCAGAAGGAGTATCCAGGTATACCAAACCTGAGGACGGGTTGGGAAGGGAACCTAGAGACTCAGGGGCACAATACCTCGCTGGCAGTCCGCGGGGCTGGGAAGAAAGCGGCAGGGAACTGCCAGGACCGGATAGATGCCTCCTGGAGGATAGCCAGGAAGGTACCACCAGATGCTGGGCACTGAATTCACCAAGGAATTCACGCGTCACCCGTTCGTGTATTGTCTCTCCAGATGTAGAAATCGAAGATCCTCACCATCCTCGAGGGAAGCGCTGATATTCTGTGAAATCAGCATCGGAGGACAGATGAGCAGGGGTTCCTCTCCTCAGAGGAGGAGACAAGGATGATGGGGAACTGGAATGTCCAGAGGATTCCTGGCGGTGGGGAGAGTGAAAGCCCGCTCATGCATGTAACTAACATATGAGGGAGGCCGCCACAGAACCCTGAACTGCTCCCAGGATAACGGACCGTGGGACCGACATGGCCTGGGAGGCGGGGTGGTGAGCAGAGAGATGGGAGAGGGCACCTCCGAGGAGGCAACTGCTCTCTGAGGGCTCTGGAATCCGGGAAGGGAGCTCTAGTAGGAGGATCCCGGATATCAAACCAGGCACGCAGACGGAACTCTCGGGGAAGCGGAACCTGGAAGAGCCCTGGGAGAAACTCCCCTGTGTACGCCGGGACTGCATGGATCCAGAAGGGCAGTCCGCATAAACGCGCCAGAGGACACCCTAGAATCCCTGGGAGGGCGGGCTCTGCGCACGGCTCCTGGCCACCCCCTGAGGTGGCTAAAGAAGACCGAGCAGCAGGACGCCTGCCCTCAACCCTCAGATTCGAGAGGCCCTCCTCCCGACTGCGATTCCCCTAACCCCAGAGGAGTAACAGCACCCGGGAGTAGCTGTCACCGACCTCCAGAGAGGGGAGCCTCCCCTCCGTCACCCCCGTCACCCCCGGGACTCTCGGCCACCCCAGCCGAGGAACCCTCAGGAGGACAGACGGCAAGAGGGACAGAGGGAGGGGAGCCCGCTGCCGCCTGGTACCCCTAGCCACCGAGGACCCAGATTCGAAGAATGGGGGTGCCAGGATGGGTCCACATCTGAGTCATCGTCCTCCGAGGAGGACGAGACCAACAGGACTCATGCTGGCCACCCCAGGGTCCCTGAGGCCGCGGGGCCGCGAACGGCCCGTACCGAGTGCGACGCCGCTCCCACCACGCCGGGCAGCATGAAGGCCCAACCCCACACCCCAGCGGCTCTGGCAGACCCGCACCGCCGGAGGAGGAGGCCGCCCGGCAGCGTCAGGCGGGCGGCACCCGTCGGCAGGCGCCCGCCGAGCTCATCGGCACCGCCAGAGCGCCGAGGAAGCAGCACCGCCAGCGTGCCGCGCCCGATCACCGCGCCAGGATCCAAGCGGCCTGTGAACGGCGCCGCTCCGATCCTCTTTACTGGCGGCGCGGGATCTGTGAAGCGGCGCGGGAACATCGCCGCCCGATCACGGCGCCGGGATCAGCGGCGCCCGGGCGACGTGAGGTCCCACCCAGCAGGCCCAGCCAAGGGCCTCGACACGGGGAGCCTGCACCTCGAAGAGGTGACTGCCGAGGCGGTGTCAGCGCTCGTGCCCGGAGGGGCTACGACTCCCCAACACCTGGAAGGGGCCTCCCCTCGGCAAGAAGGAAGAGACCCCTCCTCCTCAGACCATATAGGCCGGGAGGACCGGGGAAAGGCCATGGATCTCGCCCAAGATTCCCTGACGCACGTCCCAGTCGGCCAGGGCCTGCGATGCTCTGGCTACGCGGATTCTCGAGGACGCGACGGTCCATCGAGAAACAAGCGCCGCGACGAATCCATATTATGGTTGGGTCCCAGGCAACGAAGACAGACGCATGCCGGTCCGAGACGGAGAAATGCCGCCGCAGGAGCACCATCTATAGGGGCACGGCCCGCCTTAGAAGAACGCTTCGCCCAGAACCGGACATAACGCTAAATAAACAAGATTAAACACAGTCGGAAATACACCGCGCCGTATAAAGGAAAGAAAAGGAACAGTCTACCATAGGCGCCGAGTGTAGAAAAGGAGTCGGATACGCACTTTTCGTTAGCTACCGCGAACAGGTGCTGCCTCGGACGGGAGAAACAGAACTGAGTTGAGGAGGAGTCGGTCGCTATTAACGGCCGCCTCGCCAAGCATCACGCATGACGCCGCTTCTCGAGGGCGGGCCATAGGGCATTTAAAAAAAAAAGTTTCGCACGGGTGCGCCTCAGCCTAACACCCAGGAAGTAATGAATGGTGAAGATTGACAAGGGAAGATCCTAAACCACTCAACTCTAAACAACTCACCTGATAAGTTTAAAGAGATTGATCTTCCAAGACCATTCTTTAGCACTGATTCACAGCAGTGAGTTCAGAGCCGGGGGAGCCAGAACTTTACAGGAGGCTGGTGCCAAGGTAGGCTGCGTGCATGCATGGCACCACAAGACTGGCTCGTGCTGTGTGGTTTACCTGGGCACTGGCCCTCAACCGCCTCAGTTCCTCTCCTCCCTGTCGACGTTGAGTGCACTTCAGTGATGTCATTGCTCACCTGCCGGGATTCAGAACTTCACATCTGTACGACAGCTGCGTTCTGTTCCCTCAGTTTTTGTGCTTAAAGCTACTATTTATTTTTGTGTCAGTTTAGTGGGGTTGTTTTTTGGTTAAAAAGTTTTTCTGTCAGTTTCTCACAGCCCTACCAAACAACCATCGAGGACCATGGGCGCCGACGGTCATGGTAGGGAGGGTTCTGATGATGAGAGGTCCTGTGTTCAGGAGGATGGACAGCCCTCCCGTAAACACAAAAAGAAGCAGGCCCATTCTCTATCCCAGTTGGGGACCCGGCGCCACTAAACCTCGATTTCTTCCTCTTTCCATAGGAAGAGGAAGAAGGTCACCTTCTGGTAGGTCTGCCACGAGGTCCTCGGTGTCCAGGAGCAGGAGGCCTTTCCTGTCACCATTAGTATCTGTGACGGTTTCTGCTTGTGGGTGTTTGAGGTCTTGGGCCTGGCGCCCTTCCCTGTCTTCCTGTGGGAACTCCGGTGGGCAGTTTCATCACTGGGCAGCTTTTATGGAACAGTGGGTACAGCATCTGGCTCACTTGCCCCTTCTCGCAGAGCCGGCTCCAGGCTCTGCGGGGCCAGGGGTGCTGGAACCACTGTCTGGACACTCTAGCCAGGTAGAGCATTTGACTCTGGCAACAGCATTTGGGTCCTTACCGGTGACTGCACCACCGACACCTGTTCCGGGGGCTGCACCCCCTTGCAGTGTCACTGTCTTGGGACCGGCCCAGGTACCTTGTCTAGTCACTTCTGTGCCGGCTGAACTTCCAATGCCAGGGGTGGTGCTGGGATCATGTCCTTTGGGGCCTGTTTTGGTGCCGGGCTCAGTCTCTTTGGCAATGCCATCTCTGGCACCAGCTCTCCTTTTGCCAGCGCCAACTCCCTGATTTCAGTGCTGGCTCCCCTTTGCCGGTACTGGGTCTGATGCCAACTCCTTCTTTGCCGGTGCCGATGTTGCCTGTCTTTCTGACTCCTAGAACTGGGTTAGGCATGTCTAGGTCCACCCCTCTCCCAGTCCCTCTTTCCGGAGAGGAACTGAAGGGGGGGGGGAGATAAGTTTGATCCCAACCTCATTAATTCTCTGGGCAATGACGACTCTCTTTATAAGGCTGGACAGTTCAGCTCCAGACCCTTCTCCTGTACCACAGGAAGATCTTTCCAGGCTCTTTCTGTCATTGACCTGGGGAAATGTCTCCATCTGGAGTGGGCCCCCCCCCCACACACACGTTTGAGACCCTCTCGGATGCAGTGTAGGCTAGGCCACCATCTATTCCTTCTGTCTGCCGGCAGATAGATCATAAGTACGCAGCCCCTGAAGACTGGCCTATTCTAGCTTCCCTGCCCACTGTTGACAAGGTTGTCATTCTGGCTGAGAATGACAAGGCCATTCACCCTCAGGAGGTCACATCCCATCCCATCTATAAGGAGTCATATAAGATAGATACAATGGGGAAAAGAGCTTCTGCTGCAGCTACCCTTAGCATACAGATAGAACAGTTACAAAAGAACTTACCATAACAGCAGATCTTCGAGGAAATCTCTCTCATCACGTCACACCTAAGGAACTTCTCCATCAGGCATCAGGATTCCACAGAAGCTTTTTCTGCAGCAGTCCATTGGGGGCCACCCACACCTATGTCAGGCTCTGACATCACACACCCTACCTAAGTGCTGGAGGCCCCACTCCATCCTCAGTTCTTTCCCTAGCCAGAGGCCATGGGAGACAGGAATCCCACAAGGGAACCGAGGAGAGAGAGAAGGTGCCCAGCTAGCAGAAAGACTGGAGCAACAGAGCAGCTGAGCTGGAGAGAGGCAGAGAAAGGGGGATGGAAGGAGGGAGGGACGGCATGACCTGATGACAGAGATTCACTCTAAGATCTACTGTTACGGTATTTTTTTTTTTTATTTTTAATTCAAGGTTTTGACCACATCATAGATGGCAATATGTACATTATTTCAATGCAATGCATAAACAGTAAATAAATATCTATTAGAAGGCTTCAATTTACAGTAGTCTGTGGGATGGTAGAATTACTATTATTGTAATTGAGTTTCAAATTAATGCAGGGAGAAGGTAAAATCACATCTCTAAAACTAATTTTCTCTTTAAATTGGATTGTTTATATCCCTTTCTATCAACATCTATAGGGATATTCCCCTACTAAGCCATTTCAGGGTCTGTTAGAGCTATACATTGTATCCATTTCTACCACTTTAATGTGTGAGCTAGGACACCACCCCATAGTTTTGCATTAAAACTTTCAGATTTATATGTATCAGACATTATCAATTTCCAATCTTTTATTGATGGAATTTGATTTGTCATCCAACATCTTGTTATGGATTTCTTGGCTGCAATAAAGCAGATTGGTAGTATGGTTCGACCCCATGTGGGAGTATGGTCTGGAAAAATCCCCATCAAGAATTGTTCTGCTGATAGTTCTATCTTGTCCGAGAATAGGCTAGAGAGTTCATTTTGAATAGAAATCCAGTATGGCATGAGGAGGGCACATTGCCAGAATATATGGCCCAAGGTGGCCAGGGTGCATCCACAGCTCCTCCAACACTTCCCATAATCCTCAGGGAGGTATTTTAAAAGGAAGGCAGGGGCTCGGAAAAAACGGAATCTACATTTCCATGCAAATTCCCTCCAGTGGGGGAAAGAAACAGATTTTATCTCGGTCAGAGAAGAACGGGACCATGCCTCTAGGGTAATATCCGTATCAAGGTCTCTGCTCCAACCTTCCAGGATGGAGGCCGTACCTACAGGGAGTCCACTTCTCAGCTCCCTGTATGTTAATCTTATTATATGAGAACTCAAATTACCCTTAATTGCCTCTATAAAAAGCTTTAATAGCTCCGGGGGTGGGGAGGGCAAAGTAGGCTGAATGTTTTTATTACGAAGTATATGATTTCGTATTTGAAAGTATCGAAATCTGTCTGATTGGGAAAGGGGATATTGGGATAGAAGCCTGTCAAATAGGAGGATGCCATAATTAGAGAGGAACTGGAAGACATGGGTCAGACTGAAAGATCTCCATTGGGAGAAAGTGTGGTCCATATATATTGGGGCAAATAACTCATCTTGGGATATCAATACTGTTACGGTAAGTTGTTACATAACTGTTCTGTTTTCTTCGGGGACATCTCAGTCAGATCATACCTAAGGAACGAGTCCCGAGCAGTACTGAGAACAAGGACAGTCTGGGTAGCAGGAGGTCAGAGGCCTAAAACAGAAGGCCCTGGAGTACAGCAAGACCGAATCCTGCCCATCTTCTGGATGCAATGTCCAGACTGTGGTGCTTGATGAAAGTGTGGACAGTACTCCAAGTGGCAGCAGCATAAAACTCAGTTGCAGACATGCCCCTAAAACAGGCAACCGAAGTGGCCATGCCTCTGGTGGAATGGCCCTTAACAACCCCAGGACGTTCCATACCATACTTCCAGTAACAAAAAACGATACAGTTGGCCAACCATTTGGACAACTGCTGTTTAGAAACTGGATTACCCTTTCTGCCAGGGGCAAAAGAAACAAACTGAGAGGACTTCCTGCAGACCCTCGCACGGTGTATATAGTAACACAAAATTCTGTGCACATCCAAAGTATGGAGCAATGCTTCCCCTGAACTGGCAGGTGGATGGATTGATTTAAGGTAAACTCAGACACCACCTTGGGAAAAAAACATAGAGTTAGTACACAAAGAGACGCTGTCTTTGTTAAAAAAAAAAAAAAAAAAGGCTGCTCACACATGAGAGCCTGTAGCTCTGAAATTCTTTGAACAGAAGTAATAGCAGCTAAAAATAACGCTTTCCATGACAGAAAGCATAGCTTGACACAGCTAGTTCAGAAGGAGGCTGGGTCAGCTTCTCCAAAACAAAATTCAGGTCCCAAGCCGGAGCCAGGTTATGGATAGGAAGCTTCAAATGGAGAATGCCTCTCAGAAAAGTATGGGCCATATCCAGCTGCGCCATCAGTGGGCACACGAAAGGCTGACATGGCTGACAGGTGCACTTTAAGGGAGAAGTATTTGAGCCCTGCATCAGACAAGGACAGGAGATACTCCAAAACCTGATTCACTAGACGGGTGAAAGGGTCCAGGCTATGAGAAGTGGCCCAGATAGCAAACTGCTTCCATTTCAGAGTAAGTGGCCCTGGTGGAAGGTTTTCTGGCAGCCACCAGGACATCGGCCACATTGAGATACCCCAAAATGAGCAGTTGCTATGTCCTCAGGAGTCAGGCATCCAGGTGGAGGAAGTTGTGGTCTGAATTGACCAGAGTCCACCGGGCCTGAGTCAGAAGATCTTGGCGGATAGGCAATGGAACTGGATTTTTACAGCCAGTTGTTGCAGTAATGGAAACCATGTCTGTCAAGGCCAAAATAGGGCCATGAGAATTAGGGTGGCACCCTCCATCTGTAGCTCGATGGGAACCCTCTGAATTAGAGGAAAGGAAGGGAATGCATAAAGAAACCTCCCTTTCCAAGAGAGGGACAACACGCCTTGCCAGAAAACTCCAGGCCCTGGATCTAGTGAGCAGAAATGTGACAGTTTTCCATTGAGTGGGGACACAAAAAGGTCCAGCTCTGGACGACCCCATCTGTCGAACAGCTCTTCTGCAACCATGAACAGCAGCTCCCACTCATGTACTTTGGACTGCGACCTTCTGAGGTTGTCTGCCAAGGCATTTTACAAGAATAATATCAGAGAGGTTGATAGACTGGATAAAGGATAATAAAATTATAAGCGAGTGGCAAAATGGGTTCAGGTCAGATAGATCAACTACACAGCATTGCTACGTGTTGTCCCACTTACTATGGAAATACGTTACAATTAAAAATACCAAGTTGTACTGCTGTTTTGTAGACTTAAAAACAGCATTTGATACTACTAGCCGACATCTACTGTGGAAAGAAAACTGCAAAAATACAATATAGATCACACATTGTTGGATATATTAGGCTACACCAAGACACATGGTTACAGGTTAAATTCGAGCAAAGAGGAAATTTATCATCTCCTATAAAAACTAATCGTGGTGTTAAGCAAGGATGCATCTTAGCACGAACTCTCTTCAGCATAAATTCTGTACTGGAGAACCTGAAGCATCCAGACTACCACTCTCCTAAAATAGGTGACAGAAAAATTCCATGCCTGGCATGTGCAGTTGACCTGGTCCTCATCTCAACATCCTTCATAGGGTTGCAGCAAAAATTGGCTCAATTCTCTACACAGTGTAAAGCAAATAAATTGGTTATTAATTATGATCAGACAAATGTAGTCATATTTGGTAACAAAAGTGAAAAAGTCTCTGGTATATTTATAGACAAAGTTGAAATAAAATAGTTGAATTTTATGACTATTTAGGCATAAATATGCTGAAAAATTATCTTGGAAATAGCACCTTGAAAGACTGAGAACCAAGTATGCCCCAGAAATATGGTCAAAAGAAAACTTAACCTAAAAAACTTAGAAATAGAAGTTAATAAATATACAGATACACCCTAACAGTACCATAGTCGGTGCACCAGAGATTATTAGAAGAGAATAGGGAGGCAGTATAGCGCAGTGGTTTAAGGCTCTGAGCTGCAAATCTGGAGACCTGGGTTTGAATCCCACAGACCTCACTTGCATACTTTGTGACCCTGAGCAAGTCACTTAACTTCCCTGTACTCCCAGGTTGCACCTGTAAACAAGCTTTCATCTTGGTGTGTCTCACCTGGTTAAACAATTAGAAAAAAAAAGAATAGGGACAATTTTCATTGGCAACACTAACAGAGAGAGGTTGATGTTCATATTTAAAGTATTTTTACTTTCAGAGGAACGTCTACCAAGGATGTGTACAGAGGAAGCAATAGAATATAATACAGGTTTCATGTCTCTAATAATTAAGGATATGAGACTATGTACTATCGCTGGGCCTGGGTCATCTTCTATATGACATCTACAATAGACCATTTCATGAAATGAGTCTTCAAATTAAAACAAGACTGACAGATACAGCTTTAAATAAAGAACGGATGTGAATCGATAACTTACTTTAGGTGGTATAAAAAACTGAAACAGGACCACACATTAAAACTGTATTTAAAATTATAGATAACTCGGAGGACCGTTGATTAATAACAAGATTCTGTATGGAACTATACAGAGCGAATTATATATACACACAACCAGAAACGGGAAGAATATATAAATAACTACTGCCCCTGTGGACTAAATATAGAAGATGACCTGAAACATAGAATGTTGCATTGTCCAATTTATGAAAAATCCATGAAGGTTTGGCTGGGTTCAATTTTAGAATCAATGGAATTACTGCCACTTTTTAGAATAAGGGAGAAAAACAAACTGAACCATATAGCAAAATTCTTAAGTCTACACCTATGAAAAAACAAGGTGATCTATACTAAGCAAACTATTGCATTGGAATACCTAACCATTATATTAGTAAAACACAAGCATTTAAATAAGCAACTGGGAATGAAATAGGGCATAGGAATATATTGAGAATTATAAATAGTTTTAGATGAAATATACTGTTTTTAATGAGCGTAAAACAGAGCGTCTATATTGTAATATGTTATTTTTAAATGTATGTTATAATATTTTATTGTAAAGACTTAATTTTGATCAATAAAACGGTGAAACAAAAAAAAAATAAACATTTAGGTGTTGCAGGTAGCTCAAGGTTGCTGGACCAAAGGGGATACGATTGTTTGGGGTTTTTAAACATGACCACACTGGTGGCAAGGGTACCTGACTTAATAAGCCGGCTGACAGTACATCCTAGAGCATAGTGCATGAGAGACATAGGAGATAGTCATCCTAGTGTACTTTAAACGTCACAGTGGTGTGTCAGCCTGTGCGCAGATAAGGCAAAGTGACAGATATCATTGTAGGCTGTGGTCCATTTAGAGAGAATACAGGACCTAGACTGGGAGAGGGGTACCAGGCCATATGTAAGACTGGGCAGCAATACTCCACAACCAGTGGCAAGTCGAGCAGGAGGGGTACGAGTATCCCTGATTCTATAGGCAAGCCCTAATTTAGAGTGAACTAATTTGCGTATATTGGTGATAGGAAGGGGAAAAGTCTAAGGTAGGTTCAAGCGAAATGCCCAGGTACGTGAAATACAGTACTTAACTTCAGTAAGGGGATAACCACTGCAGCACAAACCAGCTAGGTTAGTTGGACATGCCTCGAGTTTAGGAACAGATCCAAAGCACATGGAGTGGGTCTCACTGGTGTTCAAAAGAAGTCTGTTTTGTAACAGTTGTGACTGAACTCCACCAACGTCAGCATTAAAGCAGCAATACTAGATTAAAGAAAAATCAGATCTTTTGCAATAGTTTGTTCCCTGTGCTCTGTTGAGCACTTACCTGGTAATCTTTCTTGTTTTCACTGTACTATCACCCCATAATTTGCTCCGTTTTTCTTTGTTTCTGTTTAAATTTCTCCCACCTGCCATGTTGAACTGGAACCCTCTGCTGCCAACCCACATGCGCATGACTCACAGTACTAGACAGGGACAGTGAGAATGTGCAGTACAGGGTCCCACAGAAGTAAACAAAATACGTGATGCGACATGAGGGGGGACCTCGGCTACAGATTAGGCACCAACCATATTTACTGTGAATCCACAACAATGGAAATTTTAAATATCTAAAAAACTAAAGATCGTTAGGAAAAAAATATTTACAGATATGGAAACTGGAACTGTGGCTACCTGCTACCAGCCAAAAAGCAAAATTTTGATAATCACTTCCTGATTATCCAGTACTGCTGCTTTAAGCAAAGAATTAATAACATCCACGTCCTTTGAGCTTGTATAGACAACCATATCATATGCATATAACAATGCTGAACACTTAGAGATGGCATTGTTAAAAATGGAAAACAGCAAAGAGCCGAGGATCGATCCTTGTGAAACATCAATTCCAATAAAAGCAAGGTCAGAAGTTGGGGTATTAAATTTCCCAAACTGCTGCCTGCCACCAAGGTAACTAGTGAACCAGGCTAAGACAGGAGGGGAGAAACCAAGTGCAGTTAGTTTAGCTAAGACGAGAGTGGTCTACCCGATCAAAGGCCTTAGTTAAGCCAATAAAGACTGCACCAGTGTACATACCCTTGTCCATAGCTATTTTAATATTATTAGTGAACTTAATAAGGACAGTGGAAGTGCTGTGGCCTGACCTGAAGCCATGCTTCACCTCAGGTAACAGGTTATATTTTTGCAGGTAATCAGTGACCTGTTGGGTGACTAATTTATCGAGGATCTTATTTAGAACCAGCAGGATAGCGATTGGACGATAGTACTCCCAGTTTTTGGGGACTCCCTTTTTCAAAACAGGGGCAACCTTTGCTACCTTCTCTACCTTAGGAACCACACCAGTCATGAGAGAGACATTAAAGATCCAGGTAACAGGTGGGGCAAGTTGAGATCAGCAACCTTGGTCCTAGACCATCATTACCAGGGCTGCTATGAGGGGAAATAGCCCTGAGTAAATGAACAACCTCTCTGCAGATAACTGCTCTGAGATAGAAATGAGGGGAATAAACCAGCCCAGTGGCACTGAGGGTTGAGGTGCTGGACGCCACGCCTCGCTCCACACCGGTGACCCGGGTTCGGGAGCGGACTCAGGTCGCTAGTGGGTCGGCGGGGGGAGATAGGCTGGAGCGTCCCACGACGGCTCACCTTCTCCGGGGAGGGTACAGGCCATTGCCTGCACACTTGCCTGACTCCGAGCGGCGGCTCGAGTACTGCAAGCCCACATGGGGCTGGCTGGTCACACAGGCAGAGACATCGTGGGCGCCAGCGCCTTGACGCCAGGGGAGTCGACACTGTATGGGGAGGGTGGAAATGGGGAAAAGAGCCTGACACCGCCTGGAAGCTGGGGAGACTGGACGCAGTTTCCACGACGGCATTTCCACCCGCTTCTGGCGAGCCCTGGACCAACATGTAAGTTTCAGGGTCAGCCCTCACCTTTTCCCCGCCTCGGGGGTATAGCCGCGGCTCCATGGGGATCTGGGGCTCCGTTGGGTAGGATGGAAGGCAGTGGGATGTTGGTTGTCTCCCCTGATGGGTCGGGGTGGCAAGCTGAGTAGGAGAGAAAATAGTAATTGCAAAAAAAAGAAACGAGGGGAATTAGGGTATGAGGCTAAGGAAGATGGTTCAGGAGAGCCATAATTGTCCTTAGGTCTGTGAAAAGCAAGTTGAAGGTCTTGGCAATAGTTATTGGGTTATTACAGTTGGTACCATTCACTAACATGTCAGATTCAGGAGCTCTAGTGCTGCCACCCATGAAGCCTTTGATATGACTTCAGAATTTTTGGGGGGTTACCAATGGTTGATTGAAGAAGTTCTTTATAATATGAATTCTTAGCAGCCCGAATGGCTTTTTTAACAGTCATTTCTTCGCAGGGTATTAAATTTAACACCTTTGAGCAATAAGCTCATTTACAAAGGATCTGCGTCATTGACAATTGACAGGTAATACAACAACAGGATAAACACTTATTAAGCACACTAACAAAAAAGAGTTGTATATAAATACAGAACTTGTATACAGTCATAAGCAATTTACAATTAAGAATCAATTGGCAGTAGTATGCCAGCCATGTTTTTTGGGATAGCTAGAGATAAAGCAGTGTCAAAGTTATGTGCCGCCAGAATAGTGGCAGTTGTCCTAGGTGGGAAGCGGGGGGTGGAAGGGGGATGAGGAGAGAGTGAGGGGGGGAGGAGGAGAGGGGGAAGGGGCCAGTTAGATAAGGCCTATTGGAAAGAATGTTTAAGATAAGGTCAGGTGAGATTAAGGCCACAGTCGGTATTGTTAGAGGCTAGATGAGCCTTCAGGTCTGCCTTAAATTATCCAAGTTTGGTGCAAGACAGGAGACCTGGGCTAAGGTAGTGTAGCCATTCCAGAGCTCGGTATCCAAAGGATCTTTGTCCTTGGACGGCCTGATGAAAGGGGATTTTTAACATACAAGAGTTCTCACTTCTGGTACTCCGGTTGGGGTTGTGGGGATGGAAGAGATCAAGTACCCCAGGTGTGGTGAGACCCAGGATGGACTTTTTGGCAAGCAGGCAGGTTTGGTAACAGACTCTGCATTTCAGGTTGAGCAGACCTGTCTGGTTATAGAGCTCACATGTGTGTGTTAGTCATTGGGCCCCCAATAGAAGCCTGCAGGCTTTGTTAAGGGCCAGTTTGATTCTCTGTAGGGCAGAGGCTGTACCTGCACCATAGACTACTAGACTGTAATCTATGACTGATAGTACAGAGCTGGTCACAGTGAGTCCGAGGGCTTCATCAGTAAGACTGTTTTTATGTTTATACAGAACACCAATTCTGGAGTTCACAGTTTTAGCAACCAGATTGCTGTGCTGCACATAGGAAAGGGAACTGTCTAGGGTGACACACAAATATTTAAAAGTGTCAACCATTTCAAGACTTCTTGTTTTTTGTTACAGATTTGCAGCTGGTAAGATTTGTACTTATTCTTCAAGGAGGCAAAGATCATGGTCTTTGTTTTCTTGTAATTGAGGAGTTTATGGTTTAGGAACCAGGATTCCAAGATAGTGAAGCAGTTTTGCATGTGCTTCTGTAGCCCAGTAGGGCTGGACTGGCTTGAGAACAGAACCACATCATCAGCGTACAAGAGAGTTTGGTCTGGGCAGGCCTTAGGGAGCTCATTTAGAAAAATGCTGAATAGAAGGGGACCCAGGATTGGGCCCTGGGGTACCGCAGTGGAAACAGTACAGTGGTCAAAAATGGTGTTTAGAATTTTCACTTGCTGGGTGCAGTTCATAAGATAGCTCTGGAACCACTGCACAGATTCAGGGGATAATCCAGTTGAAGTTACTTGGTCCAGAAGGAAGCTATGGCTGACAGTATCAAAGGCCTTGGTCAAGTCAATAAATATGGCTCTGACCAAGTGCCCACGATCTACTGCTTCATGAATGAAGCTAGTAAATTCAACTAGGGCTGCTGTAGTGCTGTGCAGCTTTCTAAAGCCATGCTGTTCAGGACATTGGATCTTGTATTTATCCAGATGGTCGACAAATTGGTCGCCTACTATCTTTTCACTGGTATAGCATAGCAGAACGCTACACATATCAGAGGGTAATGCTAACCATTTTCTGAATTGTACAGCATTAGACTGCTAAACAGTTTTTGTTTTTTTATTCAAGTTTACACATTCAAAATATTTTAAAAGTAAAGATTTTTTCATTTTGCTAAACAATCTGTGCCATGTGCTATGCATTTTCACAGTTGATTAGCACGTTTGTGAGTGAAACTGCTATTCAGATTTTTGGGCTTCTTTATTACAAAGGGAAACCTGGGGACACTATGAAGTTGGAAGGGAGGCAGGTTCAAGAGGGAACTGAGGAGGCACTATGTCACAGAAAGGTTGGTGGCAGGGTGGAACGCTTTGCCAGAGGAAATCGTCTTTGCTAACCCCCACAGCAAGCATAAAGGCTCGCGCCTCAACATCCTCAATCACCTTCACCAGCCGTTACAGCAAGTCAGCTGCTTCAAGTATCTTGGTTACCCTTGACTCCTCCCTAACTTTCCAGGAGCATGTCAACCAGGTCTGTAAAGCTGTCAATATTAGGATCTGTGCCCTACACAGACACTGCATGATCCCCAGTGCAATCCAGCTGGCTGTAACTAGCGCTATCCTCAGTCATAGATTACGGGCTAGTTATTTATCGCTCTGCCGCGAACACAGTACTCAACAGAATTAAGTCCCATCAGAGGGAAGGCTCCATCCAGTAGGAGGAGGAGGTGGCAGCATGGCGGCAGTTTCAGAATGCCGGTGGTGCTAGAGCTGCACGTACCTGCCTCCCCCCGGAGCATACTGACCACAAGAGTCAACGCTGATGTCGACTTGGTATGAATGAGTGCTATCTTCATTAACCATATTTATGAGGAATTATCCCCTAAAAAAGTATTTAAGAACCTTTTAGCCTTTGGGATTATGTCCACGAGGAGGGAATCCAAACGCCATCAGAGTGCTGCTTCTAGAGGAAAGCCCTCCATAGTAAGCTCTCGGGATCTAAAAGGTAACAGCTGCTTCTAAGATCCAGCAGGAGAATTTATAAAGAGAAAACAGTCTTACCTCCAGAACAAAAAATCTTCCCGCTGTTTCAGATGACTGCCTGCAATGCGAAAGATGCCACGGTGCACAAGCCGGCAGGAAGCTCAAGTAATCAGAAAGAAGGGGTCCAGCTCAATGCGGCGGAGAATTGCGCTGGAATACCCCGAAGTCATGAGCAACAAGCTTCATCGAGTAGCTCTGGTGAGGGTATGGCCGAGAATCTAACGTTGGGAGCGTCAGGAGGACGAGACGAACACCAGAGAGAGAGGAGAATGGCGAGCTAATCCAGACTTCAATAGACACCGATACTGAGACTCCATCAGGCTCGGATCAAGGGGTGTGCAAACTTTTGAATTACTCAAAACTTTTTAATAAACAGAAAAAGAATAAGAACAAAAAGTCTAACCCATTAATTAATTCAGGTCCCAAGGATACGCCTAAGCCAGTTACGCCCCGGGAAGAAAGTGTGGTCTTTGAAAATGCAACAGTCAGTGGAGCTCAAAAGCAATTTTTTTAAAGGAAGGGGGGAAGAATCTATTGACAGAACCCAAGGGAAGAGCTCCACTTCAGATCCTGAGGATGAAAATGAAATGGGCTATTCAGACACAGAAGAACCACCTAGTTGGGCCAAAACTTTAATAATTAAAGTAAACACTATATTTGATAACATGGATCGTATTCTTCAGGCACAAGACAAACTAGAAACATATTATAATTTAACTCAGAATTTAATCCATGAGAATGCAGCATTAAAACAAGAACTTGCTGAAGTAAAATTAACATTAAATAACCTACAAAACGAGCTCGATCAAACACCTTCAGCTGTTAAAAACTCACAAAAAAACATGTTGAGGTGCAGGTTGAGTTACCGGACTTGGAGCTACATTCCCGAAGAAAGAATGTAAGACTCAGTGGAGTCCCAGAGGCATGGGGTAAAAACAGGTCATCAAAAGAAACTGTTCAAAACATAGCAGCAGAGGATCTGGACACAGCACCTGAGAATATCAACATGGAGATAGATAGAATTCACAGAGGTTTGCATAAACGCTCAGAAGATGATGCTCCCCCGAGACCAGTTATACTAAAATTCATGAGTTCAGCAGATAAAGAGCAGCTAATGGCAGCAGCAATTAAAAAAAAAAAGAGGATCACTATTATGGGGGCTCAAATAGCAGTTTATAATGACTTGCCATTTGAACTGTTGCAAGAAAGGAAAAAAAAATGTTGATGATTTAAGATCAAGATTATGGACAATGGTTATCGGGCTACTAGGATTTTGCCTGCAGAAATGAAAGTGTTAAGGGCCAGAGATGTATTTATGATTCAGTGAAAATGCTCCGAATGACTTAAAAAGGTTAATTCCTGACCTATTCACCTGAATTATTTTGTGCTAAATATATCTAGACAGTGGGAATATAACTAAAATCTGTATAAATAATAGATGTGTTTTGGTAAAAGCAAACAGGATACTGGGCTGCATAGCCAAGAGAATTATGTCCACGGAGGAGGGAGGTGATCCTCCCTCTATATAATGCCTTCATCAGGTCACAACTCGAGTACTGTGTACAGTTCTGGAGACCTCATCTGAAGAAGGATATAGCGTTGCTAGAGAGAGTCCAGAGGAGAGCGACCAGGGTGATTCAGGGCATGATGTGGAGGTCCTATGAGGAGAAACTGGAAGAGCTTGGGCTGTACACACTGGAGGAGAGGAGGGACAGGGGAGATATGATAAGGGTCTTCAAGTATGTAAAAGGAATAACTGAGAGCGGAACCAAGATGCTGTTTAGGCTAAAGAAGTGGGGAACAACTAGGGGACATGAGTGAAAGCTGGAGGGGGGAAATTACGGGGGGCGCGTAGTACACCTTATTTCACTGAGAGGGTGGTGGAGCCATGGAATGCGCTGCCTGGGTGTCTGGTGGAGGAGGGCACAGTGGAGGGCTTCAAGATGGAGTGGGACAGGTACAAAGGGAAACTAAAGTCAAAGATGACCCTCTCTGGGGCTGAAGGGGCAGGGGGAAGCGAGCACCCACTAGGTGGCTGGCTACCGAGCAGACACGACAGACCATTGGGCCTATTCTGCTGGCTTTTTAGTATGTTAGTATATATATAAAGTAAAGGAAATAAACTAATTGGGGGGGTGTACAGCAATTCCAAGAGTAGGGTATGCTTCAAGAACGTGGGGATACTGGAATGCATTTGGTCTGCTTTAGAGGGCAGGAAGAGATTATTAGGAAGGGGGATGTATTAGGAACATTTAGGAGTTATAAAACAATAAAAGAAACTGGGGGGTTTGTGAAGGCTTAAGTAGGGGGGAATAAGAAAAAAATGTTGGTCATTTAGATGTGTATGTAAAGGACTTTCACAAATTTGGGGAGTAGATTTAGAGATATGATTACATGATGGCTATGGAAAAAATTAAAATAGTCACTTTTAATGTGAATGGTTTGAATGCCTCCATAAAGGGAAAAAAAAAAGATTATGATGTATGTTAAAAAAACAAGGGCCCATATTATTCGTTTACAAGAAACTCACCTACTGGATAAGGAAGCAATTAAATTAAAACAGAGATGGTGTAGTCATTGTTTTTCCAGTACAGGAAATTGCAGTTACGTAAGAACTTACCGTAACAGTAGATCTTTGAGAGAGGTTCCTGCAGTAGATCTTCACATATAGGACTGCGCCCCCTGGCGTCAGGTCCGAATGGCAAACTTATAGATAGCAATCATCAGCGGGGACTGCCCCCGACGTCGGGTGACGTGACATCAGCCCGTCTATAAAAGGGGCAGTCCCGGGCCCGCTCTCCAGTTCTTTTCCACCGGAGACCTATAGAAAGGTAAGAATAAGATAGGAGTAAAGACTCCTAGGACCCTGCTTCCTCTCTAGACCCAAGAGCTAGGTAGGATGAAAAATAAAGGAAAAAACATCCAAGAGCTGGGGGAAGGTGGGAGGGAAACTAGACCTACTGCAGGAACCTCTCTCGAAGATCTACTGTTACGGTAAGTTCTTACGTAACTGCAATATCTTACTTCGAGAGGGTTCCTGCAGTAAGTCTTCACATATAGGACTGAATACCAAGCAGTCCCCTAAGTAAATAATACTGAGGTGCATCCAGGAGGAGGAGCAGTCGCCATAGGGAATTATGACAGGAGGCCTTGCAAAACTGCCAGACCAAAACCTGTTTTGTGCCTAGAGGCAATGTCCAGACTGTAATGCTTAGTGAAGGTGTGAACAGACGACCACGTGGCCACTGCACAGATCTCTGCAGTAGACACATTCCTGAAAAAGGCAGTAGAGGTAGCCACGCTGTGGGTGGAGTGACCTTTGACTGCCCCTGGAAGGGACTTCCCATATTTCATGTAAGAAAACTGGATGCAGTTGGCTAACCATCTGGAGATGGTTTGTTTGGAGATAGCCTTGCTCTGGCACTGGGGAGCAAAGGCTACAAAGAGTTGGTTGGATTTACGAATTTCTTTAGTCCGGTTCATGTAGTACCTAAGAATCCGGTGCACATCCAAAGTGTGCAGAAGGTATTCCCCCCTGTTGGAATGCTGGGGATAGTATACTGGTAAATCCACACTCTGGTTCAGAGTGGTTTCTGAGACCACTATGGGGAGAAAGGAAGGGTTAGTCCGAAGGACTACTCTGTCCCTATGAAAAATGAAATAGGGTTCCTTACAGACGAAAGCCTGAAGCTTAGAGGCCCTTCTGGCGGAAGTCACTGCGACTAAAAATAAAGTCTTCCAGGAGAGAAAGCGTAAGTTGCAAGTAGAAGCTGGTTCAAACAGGGGTAAAGTCAGCTTCTCGAGCATGAAATTCAGATCCCGGGGGGACAGGGATTCCGGATCGGAGGTTTCAAGTGAAGGATGCCTTTCAGAAAGGTTTTGGCAACCTCCAACTGAGCCAAGGTTTTACCCTCCACCGGGAGGTGGTAGGCTGACACCGCAGAGAGATGGACCTTAATGGAAGAGTAGCTAATGCCCATCTCAGATAAATGTGTGAGGTACTCTAACACCTGGACCGCCGAGCAAGAAAATGGGTCCCAGTGCCTTGCTTGGGCCCAGATTGAAAATCTTTTCCACTTCATGGCATAAATGGATCTAGTAGAGGGTTTTCTGGCTTCTACTAAGATATGTGCAACCTGCGAGGAGACACTCTAGCGGGAAACCGCTATGTCCACAGGTGCCACGCATAAAGATGGAGAGACTGGAGGCTCAGGTGCACCAGGGTGCCCTGCTCCTGTGTCAGAAGGTCGTGGGAAAATGGCAAAGGGTCCGGAGGTTCCAGTGCCAGTTGTTGCAAAAGGGGATACCAAATCTGGTGTGGCCAGAGAGGAGCGATAAGGATCATATGAGCTCCCTCCTGCTGAAGTTTCACCAGAACCTTCTAAATGACAGGAAAGGGAGGAAAGGCGTAGAGAAACCTCCCTGTCCAGCAGAGAAACTGTGCATCTCGTCAAAAAAGCACCATGCCCGGGAACAAGCGAGCAAAAGTTAGGTAGTTTTACGTTGAATGGGGAGGCAGATGTATCTCAGTTTAACCCATCAAGAAAGAGTTCTTGACCACCCTAACTTTTTATTTTTTATTTTAGCTTTTGTTGACCGGTAAGTGCACTAGACAAATCCTGCCTATTTTCAGGCACGACCGGGAGAGGAGACAGATGAATGCCAGCTGACCTTGAACCAGATTAAGCTGTTGGTGGTATTTTTAGTGAATGAGGAAATTTGGCCAGGACACCGGGAAATTCCCCTACACTTTTCGATAAGTGCCATGGGATCTTTAACATCCACCTGAACTACCACCAATCCAGGCAGATGGGACCTCGGTTTAACGTCTCATCCGAAAGACGGCACCTCAGAAATGCAGCACCCCTCTCATGCTGCATTACAGTGTCAGTACTAGGATATTAACCCAAGTTCCAGATGTGGGAACTGAACCCACAGCCCTCTGATCTCCTGGCCTCAGAGGCGAGTGTGCTACCTACTGAGCCACTGACACTGACAACAATCTGAAGGGGGCAGCCGGTTTTTAAACCAGGTATAGCACACTTTAGCTCCCACTCGTGAGCCCTGGCCAGTGATCGACTGAGACTGTCTGCCAGGACATTGCTTACGCCTGGGACATGGACTGCTGTCAAGTAAAGGCTGTGCTGGATTGCCCAGTACCAGACCCTCATTGCTTCTCTGCAGAGAGGGTATGACCGGGTTCCTCCCTGTTTGTTGATGTACCAGACTGTGGACATGTCTGTCTGGACCAGAAGTGATCCCAGTACCAGGAGAGACTGGAATGCCTGGAGAGCATAGAGAACCGCCCTGGTCTCCAGAACGTTGATGTGGAGCATAAGCTCCTGGTTGGACCAAGACCCCTGTGTCTTGTGTACCCCAGATGGGCTCCCCAGCCTAAGTCTGAGGTGTCCATGGTGAGGATTTGGGTTGGAACAGGGGAATGAAAAGGTGTTCCCCTCGAAAGGTTGGAGAGATCCTGCCACCAGCGAAGGTCTCTCTCTGTAGGCTGCTGGAGATCATGACTTTTTGGTTCCTCTGATCCCATTGGACTCTGAGAGACCATTGGGTGACTCTCATGTGAAGTTTGGCCAGGGGCACTGTTGAAATGGCCTCTGCCATCAGTCCCAAAAGACGGAGCACGGCATGTGCTGGAATCCACCGAGCCTGGGCCTCGAGAGTAGCCTGAGAAACTAAAATCTTGGTTCGATCCAACGGCAGAAATGCCTTGCTCTGAACTGTATCTAGTACGACTCCAATGAACTGGAGTCGTTGAGATGGTACTAGCTGGGACTTGGGGAAATTGACCACGATACCCAGAAGTGAGAACACGTTCAGAGTGAAAGAGAGGGACTCTTTCAGGCTGGTAGGAGAGGGTGCTGCGAGGAGCCAGTCGTCCAGGTATGGGAAGACATAAATGCCCTGGCGGCGTAGGAACGCCGCCACCACAGCTAGACATTTCGTGAACACCTGAGGGGCCGAAGAAAGGCCAAATGGGAGTGCCCGAAACCTAAAGTTCGCCATAAAAACAAAACAGAGAAAGCGGCGGTGGGCCGGGAGGATAGGGATATGCAGGTAGGCATCCTGCATATCCAGGGAGCACAGCCAGGAGTTTGGATGGAGCAGGGGAGGAGCCCCTGAGGAGTCAGCATACGAACCTTCTTGTACTCGACGAAGATGTTTAGTGTGCTGAGGTCCAGGACTGGCCTCAGGTCGCCCATTTTCTTTGGGACTAGGAAGAAGTGGGAGTAAAATCCCCTTCTTCTTTGGTTTGGAGGGACGGTTTCTATGGCCTTCTTTAGAAGAAGTGCCTGGATCTCTTGAGAGTCAAAGGGGACCTGATCCCATGGATAGAAAGACTGTCCTGGTGGCAGAGGGGCTGGGATCTCGAGGAACTCTATCAAGTGACCCCGCTGGATGAGCTGAAGCACCCAAGACTCTGCGGTGACAAACCTTCCGCCCTCCAGGTGGAGGCAAACCTCCCTCCAACCGGTTCCTCCTGACTTGAGGAAGGGGAAAGGAGTCAGGACACCAAGGGGAGGGGAGCTTTAGCCCCAGAGACTGGTTTGGGGAACTCAGCCTGTGGGTTTGAGCTCCGGAGCCAGGGGCACGTTCTTTACCCTGACACTTAGCCTGGTTCTTAGTCCACCTTCTTTGGTGGCGAAAGGGCTGCTTTTTCTGACCTGTCCTGTACATAGAGCGTACGTCTCTTAAGGAGCGTCCACTCTCTTGCAGTCCAGTGATAATATCTTTGGCATCGCTGCCAAAGAGGACGGAACCCTTAAAAGGGGCATCCAAAAGGGAAGACTGTACATCCTGTGCCAGGCCTGCTATCCGGAGCCAGGAGAGCCGGCGGAATCAGATCCCCATGGCTGCCGCTCTAGCCACTGAGTCCACCGAGTCGTATGTTGCTCAGAGCGTGTGATGACATGAGGACTTGCCCATCCTGACCTTGTCCAGGAGCTTCTTCCTAAGATTTTCATCCTGAACCTCAAGGAGGTCCCTTTTCAGCTCTGAAAGAGAAGCTTTTTGGAAAGCAGCCATGTGCGAGACATAGTTAAGGGATCAAAAAGCACAAGAGGAAGAAGAGTAGATCTTTCATCTGAACTGGTCTAATTGTCGAGAGTTCTTGTCTGGAGGTGAGGAGCTCAGGTGTTTCAGTTGGGCTGACCGGTCGTGAGTGGCAGTGATTACCATGGAGTCAGCCTTTGGATGGGTGGTGAGATGCTGAATCCCTTCTGGGGGACAATAAGTCCGGTCTGCTTTTCTGGAGACTGCTGGTATGGAGGACGGCTGTTGCCATATCATGGTCACCAAATCCTCATGGGGTCCCATCCATGGGGGGATGGGGATAGGATCAGACATAGTAAGATCCAGGTGCTCCGCCAGTCTTTTTCGTTGTGAATCCACCTCTTTCAAAGGCCAGCCTCCAGCTGACTGTATTGAGCGTAAGAGGTCTCTGAAGGAAGGGTCCTCTGGGGGAGACTTGGGGGACTCCTTAGGAGGTACCTCAACAGGAGATCTGGGGTCCGAAGGTTCGGAGTCAGACTCCGTGTCGGAGGGCCTGGAGCTGCTGGGGATGGGAGGATCCACCCCAACAGATCCCACAACTAAAGAACCCAAGGTTCTGCCGGAAGGAGGCGGTGGAGGGGGGTGCCCTGGGTAGGGGAATAGCACCCACAGACTGCCTGAGCTCCGATAGTAGCTGAGATCTTCCCTTGTCAGTCTTCACCATTCATTACTGTTGGGTGACAGCTGGAGGCGCACACCCGCCATGGGAGCTTTTTTTTGAGGAGTCTGTGCCGTCGGCGCCTCCCCCTGGAGTGACGCTCTGCGTAGAGCGCAAGGGGCAGCCGTTAGGTGCGCAGACTCCTCCTCACATCAAGTTATGTTTCTCCTGCCATCGAGGCTGCACCTGCTCGCGAGTTTGTTGGTTACTGCATCATAGGCCGCTTCAAAATTTATTTTGACGTTCCTTCATCCAGGTATTTCTCGACGTCGTAGTCGACTGGTAAGACCTTCCCATTATTATTTTTCTTTCGAAGACGCCGAGCCTTTTCTGTGTTTTTGCTTGATTATTTAGCATCATGTCTGGTTCGGGGGCAAAGAGTAAGTCTAAGGCGGGCCGTGCCTCTATGTGTCGGTGCCCTTGTGGGGGGCATTTTTCCATCACGGACCGTCATGATGTTTGTCTCCGGTGCCTGGGACCCTACCATGATATGGACCATTGCGACACCTGCTTCTCCATGGACCGCCATGTTTTAGAAGTCCGCGCGTTGCGAGTCGGGCGAGCTCCGACGACTTCCGGAGATGACATTGCCCTAGGGCTTCCCAGGCCAGTTTACTCGACCTTTCCTCTGGGTCCCCTCCCGGGTCTATATGGCCCGGCGAGGAGGAAACCTCCTCCACTTCCAGCCTTGCCGAGGAGGAGGTTTCTTCTTCGGCGCCCGGAGGAATGTGATCCACCACAGTGCGCACTGTTGGCACCGTCCTGGCAGTCACCTCCTGGAGGTGCAGACTCCCCGATGTCGCGGCCCCCTGGCTGCAGGCCCAGCACTGGTGGGCCCTCGTTACACATCTTTCCTGCATGGAGGTCTTCTGCTTCTCCTTAGGCGGCGTCGGTCGGGGCTGTAGGCGGCACCGTTCTGGGCCTCGGCGTCATTCCGCGGCGCCCGGGGACTCTGGGCGCCGTGGGTTCCAGTGGCATTGGCAGCGGTGCCGCCTTCGGCCTCGGCGCCATACGCAGTGCCGGGGACTCGGGCAGCGCCGTCAGCGGTGCCGCGCTGGACTTCGGTACCATACGCAGTGTCGGGGACTCGGACGGCGCCATCGGCGGTGCCACGTTGGGCCTCTGCGCCATTCCTGGTGCCGGTGATTCGGGTGGTGCCGCTCCTGGCCTTGGCGCCATTCGCGCTGCCACGCCAGGTGTCGGGTACTTGAGCAGCACCGTTCATGGTGCGGCCCGGGCACCGCCAAGGGGACGGATGACTCGACGGACGTGTTGCTCGTCGTGGTCTACGGCGGTACCAGGCCTGGTGCCACCTCGGGGCAGGTTCCTGCTGCGGTTGGTTTGCAGTCTTCCCTTGTCGACCCCTCCTCAGAGGGGCATGACTCAGGTGAGGACACAGACCAGCAGCTAGAGTCCTCTGGCTCTGAACCTCCTGTAGGCCGCAGGGCTAGATGGTCCAGTATCCCTCTCCCGGACTCCCCAGAGCTGGTCAGCCCGGATGGCTCCACGGCTAGGGGTGGCCTGACATCATCTTTGGTGAACCCTTCGGGAGTTCGAGAAGGGATTCCCTCTTCTGATAGGTCCCAGGCAGCTGCCATTTCCGGTGCTGCTCAGGTCCTTCAGCAGAGGGAGGAGGACCCTGTTTCAGTAGGCGCCCTTCGGGGCCTTGCTCAGCAGGGACCTCCACCGCTGGTTTCGAGGAAGAGGGCTGCTCCGGAGTCCGAAGGGTTGAGGGGTAGGGGTCGAGAGCAGCGATGAGCCCCCACTGCCCTGTGGGGTGCGGGGAGGAGTCGTAGCGCTGATCCTCACCTCTCTCTGAAGGCCTCTAAAGCGCCTTCTAGTGGCGGTTCTGAGGGTTGCCCTTCTGGACTCATGCAATCCCAGGCGCATCACAGGAGATTCCTTCAGGGCTCTTTCGAGTTGCCTCCTTTCCTCTTCTGCGCAACCGGCATGATCACAGGGTCCCCAGTTTTGGCGGCATCGCTACCTGGATCCCAGAGCTCTGGCAGAGGCCAGGCACATGCTTTTAGGTGCCCTTCGCCCATCCCTCTGCAGCCACCCCCCTCTCTCCCAGGCCATGTGGGCCCACTGGGCCATTAACTTAGGAGACGTTCAGAGCTACTGCGATGGCCTTCCCATCCTATGTTAGGGCCATGGACGAACAGGTTTTTCGTCTGTCCCCCCGCCGCAGGAGTCTTCTGGGCATTTGAGCTCCACTTCCTCATCTTCCTCAACTGAGGAAGAGCAACTTCCTGTCCACCTTTCCTCTGACGCTGACTTCACTGACTATCAGCGTTTCCTTTCGAGGATGGTCTCGGAGCTTCGTATTTCCTATGTTCGTAGAGACAATACCGAGCGGCAGACGCGTGCTTTCCTCAGTGAATTCAGCGCCTGCCATTTGGTGGTGCCTTCCTGGCCGATTCCCTTCCAGGAAGCGTCTATCCACACCTGGCAGTCTCCAGCCACTCCTTCTCCAGCCCCAGGAGACGGTATTGTGCCCCCCACGAGTCTCTAGGTTCTCTACCTCACCCACCTTCGGGTTTGACATCCCTAGATACTCCTTCTGGGCTTCACCACCCAGTGCACGACAGGCCTCTGGACTCGGATTCTGCTGAGTTCGACCGGTGGGGACAAAGAGTTTTCTCTTCTGGTCGTGATTTACTGTGCATTTCCTCCCATCAGGCTCACCACGCTGCTTACAACAGGCATCTGTGGTCGATGCTGGCTCAGGTCTTACCCTTTGCTACCTCACTCAGAGCAGTCTAGACAAGCCATTGCCCTCTCTGCACAGGGTCTGGAGCTTGCAAGGCACCAAGCGAGGGCATCCTATGACGCCAACGAGGTGGCATCCAGGCTAGTAGGGACAGTGATCTGCATCATGCGGACGGCATGGCTTCGTCTCTCCCGACTGTCTTCCATGGCCCGGCGTAGGGTGACTGGCTCTGCCTTCCGGGGGACCCGCCTATTTTCCCGTAGGGCGAGGAGACGTCTTCAGGGGCAACCCCCTTCCCACAGCCCCTTGGGGGCGTCTTCTCCTCCTCACCCACCTTAGACTCTTGTCTATTGGTCAGGTCCCCTCTCTACTTGTCACCAGTAGGAGTCTGAGGGGTCTGTTCCCTCAGGGGTTTTCTCTCTCTCCCTCCCCCTTTTTCTAGGAGGAGGGGGCTTGGTACTCACTCAACAGTAATGAATGGTGAAGATTAACAAGGGAAGATATGAAAATTACGTTTCTACCGTAATTCTTGATTTTCTCTTGTATCTTCACCATTCATTACTGAATCCCCCCCATCATCCCATCAAGGGCCTCCTTCTTCGGTGTCTCCCCCTCTCTGCTCATCCCTTCCTTTTCTCCCTGGGCCGTTAAGCCAAAAAAAAAAAAATTTTTTTTACATGCTCTCTTTCTGATCCTCTGAACAGATCTTTCCCTCTGAGAATAAGAGGAACAAGCTTCATTTATCTGTCCTGAGGGAACTCTTTCTGACTGCCCTTAATGGGCATCTCTTGGTTCTCCCCAGCCATTTCTTCTCAATTCAGTTTAAAGAGACGATCCCTTATGGGGCTCGACTTCTCTTTTCCAGACCACTTCTGGCAGGTTTTAATCCTATTATGTCAGCCTCTACAGGTGTAGTGCTATCCGGCACTCCAATTTCCTTAAAGAGTGTTCCCTGCCTTGCCTCTAGGGAGTCCGATTGAGTTCCCGCTCTCCCTATTTGGTATAGGGGTGCCCCCTGCGGGCACCCCCCCTCGCACTTTCACATGATACTGTGTTATCACTTAACAAAATGCTGGTGGGCTTCCTTCCTTCCTCCTAGCTGGCAGCTCTTGTTTGGAACAGAGTTTTTCCTTCTTAATGATTAAAGAGCTCCCGGCTGAAGTCTGGGAAAAACTGGGTAGGCGGGAGGTTAGGGAACCTGCCTTTGGTGTCCATTCTGAGCGAGAAGTTCAGTTGACCTTCTCTTTCAATTCCAAAATGGGATCCTTGCTCCCCTGTTTGTGGTTCCGAGCTTATAACCCTTAACTAAGTACCAACGGCAGTCTTCCCCCCTCCTAGCCTCCCCTCCTATTCTTCTCTCTTTTTACCCTTCTTCTTTCTCCTCCCTATCTGTTCCTCCCTTAGAGCTGCCCCAGAAGTGAGGCCCTTCGGTCCCTTATGGTAGGCAGTTCTTCTTTTCCCTTCTATCCTCTATCGGCTTATTCCTTTTTCAGTTTGTATCCTTTCCTTTTTTCTATCCCTCGGCTCTCTTGCCTCACTCATTCTTCTAACCCTTGCCTCTCCAGCCAACAGAACTGGGATGGAGGAGGAGTCTGCGGCGCCAACGGCCTCAAGACTCCCACGCAGAGCGCCAATTAGGTATGCCCATCGGCCGACCAAAAAAAAAAAAAAGGTTCTCATGGTGGTGTGCGCCTCCGGCTGTCACCCAACAGTAGTGAATGGTGAAGATACAAGAGAAGATCAAGAATTACGGTAGGTACATAATTTTCATTTCTGGCCTCCTGCCACCATTGGGGGTCCGACTCACAGGGAGGAGGCTGACAGTTAGGGTAGCCTGGGTACTGCCAAGATGAGTAGTGGTAACCTGGCAAAGTTTGAGGATAAAAAGAGCACACAGGGTACCCCGGCGTCAGGTGTCCCAACATCGGGTATCCCGGGGGCGGGGGCACATGGCCTGGCGTTGGATACTGTGGAGCCGACTGTGGGCCACCCGGAGGTGGGACAATGGGTTCTGAACCCAGAAACCCGCCAGGAGGATCTGGTCCTGCTGGGGGAAGTGCCATGGTGCCCCAAGGGGGCGCGGGATCTGGGAGGGCCCCCAAAGGTCCTGAGGGGGGAGGCTTCATGGAAAGATCCCCGGCCGGCGATGGACTATGTCCAGGGATGGTGGTAGGCCTGGCGAGGGGGAGAGGTCCGGAAGGAGCCAGACGGCAGGTCCGAGGGCAATCCTGCTGGAAGAAAAATCAGAGGATCGGGTGGCGAGTCCCTGGGATGAATGACACAGTGGGACGATGGGTCTTTCTTCTGCTCACTCTGTCCAACGTCGGGGGGCCAAAATGGAGGCTGATGGGAGAATGGAGAGATCCGGGCGGGCGACGGAAGAGCCGTCGTCCGACTGAACGGACCACGCTGGGCTAGTGGTGGCCAGGAGACCGCCGCTAGGCTGATAGGTTGGAGCCGTGCGCCCTTCAACGGGGTTGAGGGGTGTCTTTATCGGCTAGGCAAGGCAACTTAACAAATATCTCCAAAGAGGTCACCCCCGGCTGCCCGCTCACCTTGGCAGGAGGGGGAGAAGGTGGCCGGCCCAAAGAAGCAGACGGGGCACTAGCTGAAGTACTCATAGTTTCAGAAGGCCTCCCAAATGGCAACAAACTCCTTGCTTTTCTTCTTTTCCGGGGCCGGCGATGACAACCTATCCCTCATTTCTTGGAGCTCCTTTTCCATTGACGCCAGTCGGGTCAGGAAGTGGGCCTTGAAGGTCCGCTTGTGCCTGGTTTGAGTTGCCTGGTTGAAGGCCTGGCAGATGTAGCACTCCTTGGTGTGCTTGGAACCAAGACAGAGGAAACAGCGGGAATGGCTGTCCCCATGCGAGATTTGGGCGCCGCACTTTGAGCACTTCTTCTGTCTAGAAGACATCAAATGGTAGGTAACTCGAAGAAAACTTCGACAAGAAAGGCGGATGTTTGATCGCTGTTCTATCGCGTACCGAACATACTGAGGCGACGGCGGGAAAGAACTAGAGAGCGGGCGTGGGACTGCCCCTTTTATAGTCGGGCTGACGTCACGTTACCCGACGTCGGGGGCGGTCCCCGCTGATGATTGCTATCTACAAGTTTGTCGTTCAGACCTGACGCCAGGGGGTGCAGTCCTATATATGAAGACCTACTGCAGGAACCCTCTAGAAGTAAGATCAAATAAAAGTAGAGGGGTAGCTATTTTACTGAAGAAAGGGTTGGATATAAAAAATAATAGGGACATATTCAGACAAGTTAGGTAGAATTTGTATGGTAAAAATGGAATTGTACAGGAACACATTTACGGTTTGCTCTATATACGCCCCATTTAATGACTGAGAAATTGTTGGCAAATATATGTGAGGGTCTATAAGCTTTTCAAGCAGGGGATATTGTGATGGCAGGTGATATGAATGTGATGCTTAATCCCCATATGGATAAATCATCTGTACCTACAAAAGGTAACATAAAGCTAGCAAAAAAAGTATCTGCTTTTTTATAAGCAGAGCAGTTAGTAGATCCATGGAGATTAAAGAACCTTAATGTCAAATACTTTTCACATTATGATAAAAAAAAAAAAACACAAACCTTCTCCTGATTGGATTATGTTTTTATTTCTAACAATTTAATGCAGTATGTTCAAGATGCTTCGATTGACTCTATCAGACCATGCCCTAACCAGTTTAGAATTAAATTTAGCAAAACAGGATAAATCGAGGTTGAATCAGTGGAGATCTGATAATAACCTTTTGAAAGATGCCCACTTTATTAAACAAATAACAGAGGCAATAAAGGAATTCTGGGAATATAAATGTAATGACCAGATATTAGTAACTAGTAACTAGTATTTGGGATGCCTTTAAAGTGACGATTAGAGGCCATATAATATCTTTCCAAATTAAGAAAAATAAAACCCTAAAAGCAGAAGGTTCTTGTATTAAATCGAGGTTAACACAATTAGACTAGTTAGTGTTAGAAGATTTTAATACCGATCAGAAAGAATGGGAAATTTATAAGGCAAAAAAGCAGGCCCTGATTCATACGGAAACAACCAAAATGATACACTCAATTAGGAAAGTTAAATATCTTTATTCGGACAAATCAAGGAAATTACTAGCCTCCCTTTTGAGACAGGAGAAACAAAAAAAACTTAATTACAGGGGTTAAGAATAAGCAACGGGTAATGCAGACGTTGGAAAAAGAAACTGCAAAATGTTTTTTGGAGTTTTTTAAAGAAATATATCAAAGAAATTTAAATCCAGATAAGGTAGAAATAATTAGATATTTGAATCACAAATAAAACCTATCCATTTAGACTTCTGTAAAATAACAACAAAAGAAATCATAATGGTAGTAAATTCTCTTCTAAAAAATAAAACACCAGGTTTGGATGGGTTTACAAACTGATTTTATATGGCCTTCATTAACGAATAGGCACCATGGTTAGAAAAATTAATAACAGAAGTAACAGAAAATAAGGATTTACTGCTGCCATGTTCAATGCAAAAAGCTAAGGTCATTTTGATTCTTAAACCAGATAAACCAGCAGATATCCCAGATAATTATACACCGATAGCGTTGCTTAATTCGGATTACAAATTAATAGCCAAAGTAATAAATAATGGTACAGGAACACATACAAGATTTTGTACATATTAATATGGGTTTATTCAAGGTCGTAAAATTTCTCAAGTTAATATGAAATTACAAGCAATTATTCAATGTCAGTCAGGACTATAAGAAAGATTTTTATTACACTATAGCGACTGATGCCACGAAAGCGTTTGATCTGATAGAACATTTATGTTAGAGACATTGAAGTATTAGAGCATACCTCAAGAAATCATTAATATAATTAATAAATTATACCATAACACTTCTCAATTTGCAGATTAATAATTTTGCATCTGAGGAACTAATAATGAGTAATGGTGTAAGGCAAGGTTGCCCCCTCTCCCCAACCTTGTTTATTTTGACTCTGGAACCACTTTTACAATAAGAAGAAATGAAAACATAGAGGGAGTGTTATTTAAAGGAGACGATGTAAAGCTTAGTGTTTTCACAGATGTGTTAATGACCGTAAAAAAATCTAGCAGTGTCATTAAGGACTTTTTTGGAAGAAATTGATAAGTAGTCCAAATTTTCTGGGTATACTATAAATAAAAATAAATTGGTAATCATGAAAATTATAAGAAATAAAACAGAAGCAATTGACCAATTAGCTAAGGAATTTAAGATCCAAAATTTTGTGAAATACTTAGGTATTTACCTCTCACCCAAACCAGGATATAAATATAAAAACAAATTACAACAGAGCTAAAGATAAAATATCTACTTTGTTAGACAGCTGGAGAAATTTAACTTTATATAGGGGGGAGGGTGGACACAATAAAAATGATGGCAGTGCCACACCTGATTTTTGTTATATAGAACATATTGGGAGCTCCGTCATCAAAGTGGTTCCAAGAGTTAAAAAGAATTTTCAAAAAGTTTTTGTGGAGAGGGAGCAATCCACGCATAGCCTGGAGAGCTATTACAATAACTAGGAAATTGGGAGGGATAGGCTGCCCAGACCCAGAAAAATATGCTGTATCAATTAATCAATGGTCCTTCAGAGACCAGGAATCTTTTAGATTATTCCAAGAAGTGTTTTTCACCACTCAAGTAAAAGAGCTTTATAATAATGTATTTGTAGAACTTTGGACTAAACTACAAATTCTAAAAAAACAAGTTACCTTCCTTCCGAATTGGTTCCAAACAACAGTAATGAAATAAAAAAAAAAACAGAGAAGCTAAAAGTAACCTGGCTGTTTTTCCCCCATATATAATGGGTTGATTACCCAGAAAGGAGTTACCATTAAATATAGTTATAACAGTAGGAAAAAAAACATATAATTTATTAGAAAGACTTAATTGAAGACAGTACGTTTATTACATGTCAAGCTCTACTGAAATGATTAGACTTAATAAAGTGGAATATTAAATACTATTATACACTTCAGAAAAAGTTTCAGAAAATTAAAAGAAAGTTTCAAGACGTAAATTCCAATCTGGCAAACATGTTTAATGAACAATCTAATCTGGTAAATCAAAGATTTAAAAAATCTCTAGCTTATTTCTATGAGAAAACAACTATTGAAAATATAGGGGTTTATAATAAGACAATAAATGGAACAAAGAAGCCACAACTAACATAAACCATAGGCAATGGATGTTAATTAGGCAGAATAGTAATAGAATATACCTTTCAGCAAAAAAATATCTATACAGAGGAACATTAACGACAGAACATATATTACCCCGGCCCAAATTCATAAAATCAGTACGCAGTACTCTAATTTATGTTGGCATAAGTGTAAATTAAAAGCTGATTTACATCATTGCCTATGGTCATGTCCAATGATTTACTCATGGTGGCAAGAACTAAATTTGATTATGTCTAGATGGTTTCATTTAACTCTACCATGCTCCATTCAGACCTATTTATTCAACGATTTTTCATTGGTAGTGTTAGGACCTATACAATAAAAAAACGATTGCCCTAGCGTCTGTGGCATTAAAGAGGATTATATTACAAAATTGGAAGGAAGGTAGCTTGGAACCTTTTTCTTATTATAAATGGTGGAGTATCTTTCACAAGACCATTCTATGTGAAAAAATAATCCTGGAAACAAAGGAAGGTAGGAATGATATTACTGGGCATAGGTGGAGGGCGATTGACGAAACTATGCCCCCACTACAAAGTATTATATAATAAGAAATATATTAGGAATATTTACTGTTCCCCAGGTCCCCTAAAATATGAATGTTTGATAAAGTTTGGGGGAGGTGGGGGTGATGTTTATATATTTATCTATACAAGTTATTGTGAAACAAGAAGCAAGAAATGGTAATGTAATTATGGATTATGTTCTTGACTGTATGAATGTATATTATAAAATAAATATTATAAAAAAAAAAAAGTACTCAACAGAATTAAGGTTGCCCTCAGTAAAGTGTGTCAGCTAGTCTGTGGAGCCCACAGATTTACTCACACGTGCTACCTCTACACTCAAGACTAACTGGCTCAACCTTCAGAGCAGACTCACTTATCAATCATGCCTGTTTCCCAAGAAAATCACTCTCGGTCTCACTCCACCCTTCACATGGTCGCTCATTACGGCGCAGCCACTCCCAAGTGCAGAAGAAGTGCCTCCAAAACCTCCTTCGCTGTCCCCTGGTGTAGACCCTTTCAGTGCCAGCAGTCATTTATGTGCAGGGCTCCAACTTCTCTAAACAACCTGCCTGCTGATGTCCTGGGAGAGCAAAAACTGGGATCCTTCAGAGTTAAACTCAGGCTGCACCTCTTAGCAAGTAACTCCTGTGATTGCTCCCAATCATTCCCGGCCCTATTCCGACCCTTATATTCCCCCTATGGCTTTGTCCCTGACCGTTGCTAGGCTCCCCTTATTCCCCTTCCCTTCATCTGCTGTTGATTGCCCCTCTTGACCATTCTTTATTTTTTTGTTCCAGTAACTTGTTGCAATTTGTTGAACAAAACTCTCCCCCTGTATTACACTGTAAATATTACTTATGTATTTTAAGCTGCTCATTTACACCTGTTTTCACAATGTCTCTCTGACTGCTACCTATTCACTTTTTTAACTATGCAACTTTTATTGCTGGTTTCTGTACAGCGCAATACATCCTTGTTTACATGTCTTATGTACAACTCGACGTGGAGCCTTTGTAAATGAGTCGCTGACTCTGAGGGTTATTTTCCAAAAACTAAATAATAAATATATTTGTCCTGGAGAACCTGGATTTGAGAAATAAAATAGGAGAGCTTCCTCCACACATGTGTTAAAATAGACGGGGACCAGTCAGCTTGCCTCAGATCAGCTAAGAGATCAGAAATATTACGTTTAGCAAAGTTGCCTAGAATAAGGTATTTTGGCAAGATGGATGGGGTGTGAGCCTGCCAAATGCAGAAAATAGGTGAATGATCACTTATGACGTCAAGTAATATGCCAAAGGTAGTAGTGACCTTATCCTCCCAATCAATTAGAATCCAGTACAGAAGGGAACCACATGTGCAGTTCTCTAATCTCGTGGCACGTACCCGTATTCCAGAGAGGTATTCTAAGGTCTGCCAGGGGTCCTGCCAGTTCTCTTAGGACCCTTGGGTGCATGGCATCTGGTTTTGGGGATTTTTCTTCCTTCAGGGCCATCATGTCTTTGTGCACAGGTGCACCTGTATAATGCTGTCTGTGACCCCCCCCCCCCTTTTGCTGGCCATACTAACCCTGCTCACTTGCAGCAATGGTCCGTCCTGTCTAGTGAAGATGGCTCACAAGCACTTGTTGAGCACTTCCACTTTTTCCTCACTCCCTTCTGCCCACCCCCCTTGTTTAATCTGACACTCATTTTTAATATCACTATTTTCCCCTTCAGTTTTACTCCCTTTGCTAGCTGCACCTTCCTTGTCGCCTTTGCCACTGTAATTGTTCTGCTCGCCCTCCCCCCAGATTATTCACAATAAACCACCCTATCACCCTCATTTTGAGTATGTTTATACTTTCAGAAGGCTGCTTTCTTTTCCCTTATCACGATTTTGACTTCCCTTCCGAACCAGCTAGGACGTTTGACCTTAGGTCTTTTGGTTTTGATTTTGGCACAGTCATTCGTGGCCCCCATTATAATGGCCCATTTCTGCTCCACCGCCATCTCCCTTCTACCAGAATTTCTTCCATCCTATTAAAGTCAGCCTTCCTGAAGTCCAAAACCCTTGTCGTGGTCCTGACCATCCCTGTGCTCATGTCCAGGTGGAACCACACCATGTAATGGTCACTTCCTGCAAGTGGCGCTTCCACTGTCACTTCTTGTAAGTGGAACTCCCACCTTTACTTCCTCAACAGGGGTGTTCAGATTAAAACTTTTAGTACTTGCCCAGCCATGACTGTAGCTGAAGTTTCACTTGCCCCTATTCATTACAGTAAAATTAGCTCTCTTTTTGTACTTTATTTTATTTATTTATTTAGGTCTTTGGTTACCAGGTAAGTGCACTGATCCTGAGACCATTTTCAGGCACGACCTGGGCCAACAAGTGGCACAAAAAAAGATTACATATGGTGCAGCAAGGACTTGTGGCCTTAGGACTCTTGGTTTTGATTTTGGTACTTGCCCTTCAAGGAAATCTACATGCCCTGGACAGGGGGCAATAGGATGTGCTCACTCGTCAGCAGGTGCAACAGACAGGACCAACAGCCCTCTGCCTAGTGAGCTTCATGACACCCTGTGTCAGGAATCTACTCTGAAATGCATCCAGCAAAACGTGTTCCCTGGTAGTGGAGGTAGCTGGGATTTTCCAATCCACCCCAGGCAGACTGAAGTCCCCTATTATTACTACCTCACCCTTGCCTCCTATTTCTATGATTTGGGACCCCATTACATTTTCCATCTCCTTATCCTGTGATGATTGTATGTATACCACCACTGTCCTTAGCTTACTCCTCCTGGTGGACTGTACCTGCACCCATGATGCTTCAGCTTTTCCATCTGCCCATTCTTCTCTGGTACAGGCCATCCCCTCCTTCATGTACAGTCACTTCCCCACTTCCTATCTCTCTAGCCCTCCTATACATTTTTTACCTGGGGACTGTGAGGTCCCAGTCATGGTTTGGTGTGGCTCATGTCTCTGTGATGGTAGCAGTGTCCATCTCTCCTGTGGCCATGAGTACCTGTAACGTAGCCATTTTGTTTCCCAGGCTTCTGGCATTCAGGGACATCACCCTCCACCACAACTCGGGGGTCCATTTTCCCCAGTCCAACCCCCCACCCTTCCAACTTCCGCCCCTCAATAGTTGCCCTCTATTCTGTCATGATAATGAGTTCTTGTGACCAAGGTGGCAGTTTTCTTCAGGGAAGGTGAGACCAAACTCTTAGGCCTCGTGGTTTATGCCACCAGCTTCATGTTATGATACTACCACCAAGTTGTTCACAGGCCCATATGTTTAATAGTTTATATTAACTGGTTTTAGAGTAGTAAGATTGAAGGCACCCATTATTCACAGTTGTGACGTCACATACGCCTTAGCTGTGAATAACAAAATGTATCACTGAAGTCAGCAGGGTAATAGAGGAACACCTTAAGTGATCCCATATGTGTGGTACAGTACCACTGTATGTGTTACTGCTTTTGGTCTTCGCACTCCATTTTATCAAATTTATTGTGCATTTGTTACTGGCTATTCCCTTGCACCCTACCGCCCCAGGAGACACTTGGAACCAAGCTACTCGCAGCTTAGTGTCTCTTTTTTTCCTCTTGGACAAAAATTTAAAATCAATAATAATATAAATATATGCTAATGTCCTCTCTTTCTTTTTCAAGGTTTGTCTTAGAGCAGTACAATGCCTTGTCCTGGCTTACCTGCAACCCAGCCACACCTGATCGCCGTTCCTGCCTTCCTGTTCACTTTGTGGTGCTCACTCAGATGTACAACGCCATCATGAGTATCCTCTAACGGAGTGCTGTAACTTCTGACTGTCATCCAAGCTTCCCCTCCAGACCGCAGAGAGGAACCCACTGCTCACAAGGGTTGAAAAGAATGTTTACCTTAGCAGGGGAGGCGGAAGAAAGCCATCTCGCCCCTGGCACCTCTTTTGCACAAGGGCTCCATAACATGTTGTATTCTATACCTGTCACCTGATTCAGCATGAACAAACTTTGCTGCCCAGTTTGTTCCATAACCCTTTATTCTTCCTCTTGTCAAGAGTTGAAAATACCGTAAAGCACTGAGCAGCTAGACAGGGCAAGAAAGGTTGTCACTGGAAGTTTTTGATCGTATGGGATCCTGGGGCAGTGGAGGACTGGTTAATACTTGACTTGCCGAAGTGCATTGCTGATCATGGAGGCGGTTCCTTTTAAGGCAGATGGCAGGAGAGTATCCCTCATTGTGCATACGTGGTTCATATAAGGCAACTCCTTTATGCTCAGTCCTGTTGGGTTTACAGACGGCAGTATATGGGTAACATGAAATCCTATACTTTTAGGAGAACTTGTGGTGCCATTCCTTATTAGCGGGGAGGGGGGCTGGCGGCTATGGGATGGTGACAGACTAAAATCCTTTACACCAACTGTATCCCTCCTCAAACTTTAGGGGAGTGACTGAGTTGTTGAGGCTGCAGAGAACCTGCTCCAGGTATCAACAAAGAAATTCCGCACAGGTATCCTTCTAAGAGTCACATTTCCCATTAAGGAACTGGACATTGGCACTGTTGTTGGGGGGGAATTAATGAAGAACAATATTAAAGGGGGAATGGGGAATCCAAGAATGAAGAGGAGAAAGAAGCCACTGCTTCGTAAATGGATAATTTTATTCTATATTCCAATCACCCTTTTGGGTGGCATCTTTGTAATATACAGATTAAGAAAAAAGATATTTAAAACTATGACTTTGTATGTAATGTGTACAGTGTAAAATTGACTTTAAAATATTACAGTACTATTTTTTCTTAATCGAAAAAATTCTCAAGGCCTTTTTGAAGAGCATTAAAAAATTGAGATTGTAAAATTGTATAAAAAATGAAAAATTGTAAATTAGACATTTGTAATGTTTTCCATTTTCTTGTCTGATTTATTATCTTTTTCTCTCCCAGAATTTATCAGTTTTTTTGATAAAAGTTAATATGTTAACTTTTTTTATCTTGAATTTTGCTCCAGAGTCCTCTCCAAACAGATTTTCAGAAGCACAGCTTCAGATGTGTCCTTATTTTTGTTGTTTTTTTTACATTTTATTTAAATTTTAAGTTAAGAAAATCTGGTGACGTAATATTTATAGGTTTCTGTGCAAACAAAAAACCCCAAATGAATGGCAATACATGCAAATCTAATTCTGTACTACAGTGTGGAAAAATGTTTTAGTATACTTCCCATTACATATGCATTATTTTACGTGTTTTATTATTTTTTTAAAGGGGAAAGGCAATTCTGAATTGTGCAAGCCCCAGCTTTGCTACAGAGTGGAGAATTTTCCTTTGTTTTTCTTACAACCGATTTATGGCAACTATCATTTGAAACTGGCGTTCGCTAGCACGCGCTTGTATGTATATTTGAGAACTTTTTTAATTTGTGAAAAGCTGTATATTTTTCAGCAGGACAATTTCCTTCATTTTTATGTTTTCTTTCCTCTGAGCCATCTGCTGTGGGCTTCTTTTATATATATAAAAATATATATATAAAAATTTAAAAAAACATGTGAAGTTAATTTTAACTCAATATTACTGGTGCCAGTACACTAAAAGTTTGATAAGGAATCTGTCCCCATTTTCAATGTCATTCATATATATACCTTGTGGATGAGAGCTATATACTTTTACACACTTTTTTAGATGAATAAATTATTAAATTATCGAAATGACTTGTGTGCATGTTTCTTTCCAATAACCAAGCCAACTTCGCTGATATACTGCATGGATATATGTTTAATACTTGAAGCAGAATCGCTGGTTAACCATTTACTTCAGCTGTACTCCGATTTCAGTTAACTTGCCAGTAGCTGGTAGCCTTCACTTCCTATCTATTTAACTGCAAATGCTAATAAGATATGTGTGTGGTTTACCAAACTGCACCTCTGTGAGAGAGAGAGAGGGTGTGTGTGTGTGTGTCTGTCTGTCTCTGTATGTACATACACGCTCAATGGCCTGATTTAAAAAATGCCATTTATCAAGTGTGAGAGGGCAGGATTGTAACTCACAAGTGGCAGAGCCACAAGCAGGTTATAAAAGTCCTGCCCCCTTACAAGTGATGATAAACTGAATATCTTCCTGGACATAAAGTGTCCACCACTCATTCACACTAATGGGACTATGCTAGAGGCGCTAGGACCAGGCCGGAGCCCAAAATCTTCAGGAGTGCGGCACCAAGGTGAGACTGCGAGGCAGCAGCGATGCAAGGCGGCTCACATATACAGGCCACCTCGTGGGCCCTCTAACCATTTCAGTTTCTTTTTCCCTACCATCAAGTGCACTTCAGTGAGGCGTTGCTCGCCCGCCGGGAGTCAAATCTTCACGTCTATGTGACAGCAGCTATAGTCATTCAGTATTGATTTGTTTTTATTTATTTTACTAAATTTAATGTAACAAAAACAAAAAAGTTGATTTCTGTCAACAAAGAAGTATTCTTCAGCCCGCCTTCAATGGAGTTGACCATGAATGGGGTTGGTGACGGTAGGGAGCCTTCGCATGTAAGCTGTGGTTTCAGCAGGGCTGGGTCTGATCCACCACCTTCTACGGGGGTTCTGACTACAGGCAGTCCTCCCGAAAGCACAAAAATAAGCGGTCCCATTCTCGATCTTCATCGAGGCCTCAGCGCTGCTCGGCCTCAAGTTCTTCTTTGACCCCCTCCCCCAGTCGAAGAAGAAACAGTACCGCTCGAGGTCACCCTCGGGTATGTCTGTGCGTCGATCATCGGTGGCGAGGGGCAGGGATCCGACTCCAACCCTTTAAGGGTCTCGTACAGCCTCTGTTCCTAGTGACCAACATCCTCGACTCTGTAGTCTCTCCCTGCCCCCTGTGGTGATCTTCCGGTAAGCAGTTTTATTATTGGGCCGCTCTTATGGAGCAATGGGTTCGGTGGTTGTCTCACTTGTCCGAGCCTGTGGGACCGTCTCTGAGGCCTTCGGGCCAAGGGGTTTCAAGCCTGCGGGCAGGGCAGTTGGGGCTTCCTCATGGGGTGCCTTCTCCGGTGCTGCTGACACCGCTCTCTGGTGCGTTCCCCCTCATATGGCTCTGGCGCAGGGGCCAGCACAGGTACCATTTTCTCCTACTACTTTTGTCAGATCTTCCTCCTTGACTCTGAGAGTTGGGTTGGGAGCCTCTGGTGTTTGTGCTGTGCTGCCTTCGACTCCTGTCTTGGCGCCGTTACCTGGACCGGCGCTATCTGTGCATTCGGCGCCGCCTAGGGCACCAGAGCTTTTGACTCAGATTCGCGGAGCACCTCCTCTTTTTCCTCCCTTTCCTATATATACTATCGCTCCAGGGCTAGTAGGAGACGATATTGAGCCTGAGCCTGATCTTCGATTTGGAGACTATTCTGACAACGATTCTTCTCTCGGATTGGCATATAAATCCTCACCTTCAGCAGAGCCTCTGGTCAAGGACCTTTCCTTTAAGTCTCTGTTAAAGAACATGAATTCCACTCTTTCTCTCCAGACTTCAGGGATTGATCTGGGGAAATTGCATCTGCAGTACTTGCACATTCCGGATATTCCTGTGGAATTGACTCCTCTGGTGCAGCCCTCTTTTGAGACACACTTACAAATGGTGTGGGATAATCCGGTGCTTATTCCTTCCATGGTTAAATCCATAGACAGGAAGTACACCCTTCCCCCCAAGGATCAACCTATCTTGGCCTCTCAAGCTTTCGTTGATGCCATCGTTGTCTTGGCAGAGAATGACAAAGACGTCCTCCCTCAGGAATCTACAGCCCATCTAGTAAACAAGGAATCTCGTAAGACTGACACTTTGGAGAAGTGAGTTTTCGCTGCCTCCACCCTGGGTATGTGCATCGCTAGCTATCAGGGTTATTTCTCTCAGTATGAGTATACCCTCTGGCATTCGCTCAAAGCCACTGTGGAAGCTCTTCCAGAGTTGAAAGTTAGTGCAGAGCTTCTCCAGACTATTACTAGAGGCACTGAGTCCAACAATCAGCAACTTAAGGCTGCTATGGACGCATCTGACACTGCTTCTAGAGCAGCAGCGGCTGGTATATGCACCCAATGCCACTCGTGGTTATGTACATCAGGGTTCACAAATGATGCCCAACAGAGAGTTATGAGTTTACCATTTGATGGAACTTATCTGTTTGGCCCCCAGGTCAAGCAGGCACTTGAGGCCACACAGAAAACTAGAATGGCTATCAAAATGGCCAGGCGGCCCTCTGCTTCCCCTCAACGGGGCAGGAACTGGCAGCAGTTTCATAACCGTCAGCCCTTTCATGGCAAAGGCAGAGGGGGCTTCAACAAAAATCAAGCCCCCAGCCACAAAAGAAAACGCAGAAGGCACAAGGCCTGAAAGCGCCTAGTGCCACCCTCTGAGATTCCGGCCCTAATCCCACCTCAGCTGTCCCAAGGGGGACTCTTCCTGGACAGTAGGAGGGCGTCTGACTAACTTTTACTACCAGTGGAAGTCAATCACATCAGACCAAATGGGTGCTCAGGATAATCCGCGAGGGTTACTCTCTAAATCTTCTGGAAACCCCTCCGGATCATCCACCCAAACAACAGCCCAAGCTGTCTGCCTCTCAGTCAGACCTTCTTGCTTCCGAGATTCAGGGCCTTCTGAACAACAGGGCAGCAGAAGTAGCTCCGCTGGATCAATGGAACACAGGTTTCTACTCCCATTACTTCCTAGTTCCAAAGAAAACAGGTGCCCTATTCTCAATCTAAGGAACTTAAACAAATTCCTTTACAAGGAGCAATTCAGGATGATATCACTCGGTACTCTTTCACCTTTGATTCATCTAAACGATTGCCTGGGCATGCAGGACGCCTACCAACATATTCCCATACACCAAAACCACCACAAGTATCTCCGGTTTGTGGCGTTGGGTCAGCACTACCAATTCAGGGTCCTGCCCCCTTTCGGCTATCCTCAGCACCTCGAGTCTTTACAAAGTGCTTTGCAGTTCCCACAGCGCATCTCAGGAAACTCTGAATTCAAGTGTTTCCATATCTGGACGACTGGCTACTAGCAAGCCCCTACAGACAAAAGACTCAGGAAGCCGCGGCTATGGCTTCCAAGTTCCTCACGTCCATGGGAGTTCTACTGAATCTAGGAAAATAGCAACTTCAACCCTCCCAACAGCTCCTCTTCATAGGAACCCTTCTGGATACCTCCAATGCAAAAGCCTTTCTTCCTGAGGACAGAAGGAGCGACATCCTTCAGATGGCCCACTTCATCAGAGAGAACGATTCAGTTCGAGCCCTCTCGATGCAGCGGATGCCGGGTCTCTTGGCATCCTTGGTGTTCACTGTACCTCTGGCTCATCTTCACTGAGGACGACTCAGTGGTCCCCGACCACACATCCCCAGTCCTTTCACATCAAGGTGACGGAACCTCTAATGCGGTCACTCACCTGGTGGACTCAAGAGGACAACCTTCTAAAAGCGTTTCCATTTGCCCCACTGGAATCTCAGATCTCCATCACCAAAAATGCATCCCTACTCGGATGGGGAGCTCACTGTCAGGATCTCCACACCCAGGATCTGTGGAGTAAGGACGAATCTCAACTTCACATATATGTCCTGGAAATGACAACAGTCCCGTACGCTGTCCGAGCCCTGAAGGACCTTCTCTGTCACAAAATAATCCTTCAGATGGAAAACAAAACGGTGATGTACTGTATCAACAAACAGGGCAGGGCGCACTCTTATCCTCTGTGCAGGGAAGGAATGAGAGTGTGGGAATGGTGTCTAGAACACAAAGTCCTGATCTAGGCAGTGTACCTACCAGGAGCCCAGAACTGTCTAGCGGATCATCTCAGCAGAACAGAGGTGGATCCTCATGAATGGTCTCTCGACATAAATGTCATACAATCGCTCTTTGAAGAGTGGGGCACACCAGACCTGGACCTTTTTGCGTCTCCACTCAATGCAAAACTGCCTCTATTCTGCTCCAAAAATCCAGAACCTGGCGCATTCTGTCAGGATGCATTCAGACTGCGGTGGACAAGATGCTTTCTGTACACATTTCCTCCTCTTCCCTTGGTTCAGAGAGTGCTGCTCAAGCTGGAGGCACAAGGGGGCAGAATGATCCTCATCACCCCATTCTGGCCTTGTCAGCTTTGGTTTCCATTAATCAACAGATTATCAGAAACGTTACCGAGACATCTTCCACTTCAGACGGACCTGCTGACCCAGGGTCCAGTGGTCCATCCCAACCTGGGAACCCTTTACCTCCACACTTGGCTCCTGAGGAGATAGAAGTGGGTAGATTTGAAGTCTCACAGAGAGTTTCAGACTTTCTCCTAGCAGCACGTAAGCCAGCTACAAGGAAAATGTACACAGCAAAGTGGAAGCGATTCTCTATTTGGTGTGCAAAATCCTCCCTGGATCCCTTTTCTGGCCCACGAAACAAAGTCTTGGAGTATCTTCTAGACCTGTCTAATACAGGACTACAGTACTCGACTGTGAAGGTCCATCCCTGCGCGACCTCAGCTTATCAAGAGCCTATACACACATTGTCTATTGCTCAGTTACCCTTGGTTAAGAGATTCCGTAAAAGTATTCTCCACACTAGGAGACTGGTAGCCGCCTGGGATATTAACCTGGTGCTAGATATGCTCACCCGTAAACCTTACGGGCCTCTAGCAACATGTGAGCTGAAGTTTCTGACCTGGAAGACCGCCTTCCTTGTAGCCATTACCTCCACTCGCAGAGTGTCTGAAATACATACCTTGGTCACAGACCCTCCTTACATGGTATTTCATAGGGACCAAGTGGTTCTTCGAACCCTTCCTAAATTTCTGCCCAAAGTGGTCTCGAAATTACATGTGAACCAGCCTTTGATTCTTCCGACTTATTTTGCAAACTTCCAGAATGCGGGGGAACGTACCCTACATTCACTGGATGTTAAGAGGGCTTTGTGTTTCTACTTAGAACTAAAGAGACCCGCAAGTCAAAGCAACTCTTTGTGTCATTCAGCATGGCCCAGCTGGGTTAGCCTGTTGCTATCAAATGTATTTCGGCGTGGCTAGCGGCATGTCTTCACCACTGCTATTCCATAGCACAGGTCAAACTGGAAGGCAGGGTGTACGCCCATTCTGCCAGAGCAGTCGCAGCATCTCTGGCAGAAATATGAAACATGCTCACTGCAGACATCTGCAGTGCAGCTACTTGGAGCTCCGTGCACGCATTTGTGAAGCACTATGCTTTGGATGTCCATGCCAGACAGCATCAATCCTTTGGCAGGATAATCCTTAATGGACTCCTGTCCTAAGTGAGCTCCTCTCTCCTGCCACCCTTCTCGGGGGATTATTTTGCTCGGTACTCTCCCATTAGTGTGAATGAGTGGTGGAGACTTTATGTCCAGGAAGATATGGAAATTACATACCTACCGCAATTCTTGATCTTTTTGGACGAAGTCTCCACCACTCATTCACAAGCCCACCCATCATCCCCCGAGCTCACTTGTCTTTTGCTGGGCTTCACTTCCTCGATGGCTGGGCTGTGAAGACTTTGCTGTGTTGACCCTTCTTGTACAGGTCATTCAGACTTTCTAATGTCTGACATAGGTTAGTTTCACTAGGTTAGTTTACGCTGCACCTCCTTGGTAAAAAAAAGGTACTGAGGCGGTTGGAGGGTTGATGCCAAGGTAGCCTATATGACGCTAGCCAGTCACGCGGCGCTGCTTCCTCACAGCCCCTACCTCTGTGCCAGCCCTCCTGAGGATTTTTGGTTCCCGCTCAGTCCTAGCGCCTCTGGCATAGTCCCATTAATGTGAATGAGTGGTGGAGACTTCATCCAAGAAGATCAAGAATGACGGTAGGTACATAATTTCCATATTTTGAGTCAGGCCACTGCACATTTGATCTATGCAATATCAGTTTAGTAGTTTAACTTTCACATTTTATGTTTTTTTAAACCTTTAACTGTTTTGATTTCATCAGTTTCGATCAGTGCTACACTTGACTAATGTGATCTCATCAGCATTGTAAAACTGCTCTCTGATTAGTTTAGTATTCTATTGTGATGATGCTTTCAAGATATCCATTGTGACAAGGCAAGGCAACAAGTATTTTTAGGGACATGGATGTCATGCCCTTATTCACACTGAGACAGTCTTCCTTTCCCCTTTAAATCTGCTGGAACGTCTTCAAGCTAAGCTCCTCCCCCTCACCCGGGTGATATACTCCTTGGCTCCGCTCCATGGCGTTAGATCTTCCTTTCCGATGGAAGAGTCAGATGTCCTCCTTCGCAGCACTGTGCACAGTGTAGGCTTGTAGTACGCCCCTGACAAACTTGTTTCTTCAAACCTTCAATGTGTACTTCTCGGATTCCGCTTCATCGCTAGACACCACTATGGACAAAGAGGAATCCAGGTGTGATCCAGGATTCATGCGCTGCCTTCAATGCAACCAGAAGATGTCAAGGATGGACCCGCACATGTGCATTTACTGCCTCGTGGCAGAGTACGACACTGTTGAAAACTTTTGCAGTCGTCCCTTGAAGACCACTGTGTACATCGTCTTCCTGGCCGGCTGAACAGGACTCTCCAGTTTACTCTAAAGATGCCCCCAAGGTGATTTCCGTGGCGGTGAGCTTGGCACAGCTTGCATCAGTAGAAGACGTTGTGGCCCAAGCTGTGGCAGGAGCCTAGTCAGCCTCTGCGCTGCTCCCAGCCGGGGCCAACGTTGGGGTGTCATTCACTGGAACATTCTGGAACTTATGTCAGTCCCTCCAGACCTTCAGGGAGGGCCCCTCCCACCACAGAAGCAAGCAAAAGGCAATGAAATACTGCCATCAGTTGTGGGGCCGGGAATGAGCACGCTCTTCCTGCTGCCACGATTCCCTCGGTCGCTCAGCTTCGGCCAAGGCCATTTTGGTCAAGGACCAGGACATCAACTCCACTGTAACCCCGTCAGGCTTGTTGGCCATGACCCAGTGGACCCGTTGTCTGAAGGGGTGGCGGACGACTCGATCTCTAGGACTCTGGTCCTTTCAACTCTCTCTCAAAAGGGTCAGGAGCAGCCAGTGAACCCAGCTATTTCTTTTCAAGAGCTTCCTCCCTCCAGGGCTCAGCAGCAAGAGCCGATCTGTGTAACCTTCACAGCCCCTCCATTGCCTCTCTTCGCTGTAGATACAGTCGTTGGGCGAGATCCCGGTCTCTGTTGAAATCGCAGTCGGGTTCCTCACACTCCTGCTCTCGATCTTCCGTGAGGCAATGCCACAGGCGCTCCTCTTCCTCCGATGAGGAGAGGCTCCATCATAGGTTGCATCAGCGCTGTGAGGAGCTGATATACCAACATTGGGCTTTAACTGGGCAAGGCAGGGTCCTACCCTCAACCCCAGCTCGGCAATCCCCTGGTCTCCTCCGGTCCAGCCCATTCCATCCTGCGGAGATGACTGTTGCCTTCTCCCATCTCTCCCCCAATCAGGGCGGAACCATTGCCATTGCAGCTGTTGCAGGGGGCCCCTACCAAAGACTCCCGTCCAGCTACTGGTTTGCCAGGCCGACTGTCCATGAAGATTACCCACTCGGACAAGTCCAGAGTGGTGTATGGTGAGAAGCAGCTGAAGGCCATCTTTGAAGGGTCGACTCTCATGGGTCCTCCATGCAGTCCTCAAAGGACCCCTGGCTTCAACTGTGAATCGGCCAAAGAGATGACCACCAACCATGGGCCGATGTCTTTTGTTGCTATGCTGAGATTGATCTCTGAATCCATGGAAGTCCCTCTAGAATCCGTTCAGAAGCAGGATGAATATCCCCTCATTGAAATACTGGACAGGGATGAATCTCCAGGGGTTGCCTTCCCGGTGACCGAGGCCATCCTGGGACCGCTTCTGGAGCTCTGGCAGCTTCCAGCCTCCTGTGCAGCACCCTTGGCCTGTATGGTCCTCAAGTATGTGGTTCCCACTGGCTCCTTGTCTGGTTTCTTGGACCAACCCTCGGCCAAGTAGTTAATGGCTGGCTCCCTCTTCCAGAAAACTGGCAATGCTGGGGACATGGACATGCGCCCCCATATAAGTAGTCCAAAAAGCTGGACCACACAATGAAGAAAGTGTACACTGCATCCTCCCTGGGTCTCCCATCAAATGAGCTATGACATGATGGCCAACTATGGTCACTCCCTGATGGGAGGTCTGGATCATGTCCTCCCTTGCCTCTCTGTGTATTTGCAGATGGCAGCCAAAGACCAAGTTCGCTGGTCAGGGTACCAAGAAGAGCGGGGGTAGGGGTGGTGGCACTCCTCTGTCAGCTAGTGCCGGTTACTCCCTCCAAGGCTGCCCAGTGATGGGTCAGGAGTGTCTGCCTCCTGCCCATCCAGTCCCTGCCTCAGCTCCTTATGGAGGATGAGCTTTACTACTTCTGGCACAACTAGTCCATCATCACCTCGGACAAATGGGGGCTTCAAGTGGTGAGCAGAGGGTTGCCTCTTGACTTCAAGGCTCTCCTGCCATACTGACACCATGCACCAAGGGAGTCTGTGGTGTCTCAGGACACGCTGTGTTCCCTCAGGGAGGACACTGCTCAGCTCCTAAAGAAAGGAGCCATAATCCTGTCCTAGACTCCATGACAGGACAGAAATTCGTATCCAAGTACTTTCTGCTTCTGAAACAGATTGGGGGGGACCTGTGCCCCACACTGAATCTTCACTATCTAAATCGGTTTTTGAGGAAGCGCAAGTTCCGGATACTCACTCTGAACCAAATCATTCCATCCCTTGATCAGGACATGTGGTTCTGCTCCCTGGACCTCCAGGACACCGTCTTCCACATTCCAGTCCATCCATCCCACTGGCGGTACCTTCGGTTCCACGCAGAGGGGGTTTTCTACAAATTCCAGGTCATGCCTTTTGGCCTCTCCTCAGCGTGGGAGTGCTCCAAGGGGAACTGAGGAGAAAGTAAGAGCACCCTGCAAGTATGAGAGCTGTGCGCCCACCCTCGAGTGGGAGTCTCCAGTGTGTTGTAAAGGAGAAGGAGGGAGGGATGGCATGATCTACTATTACAGTAAACACCTACATGTACTATCTTCTTTGAGGATATCTCTTGCAGCAGGTCATACATCTAGGAACGAGTCCCTAGCAGTGGGGAGGAGAGGAGAGGAGAAAGGTGGTGGACTTACAATAAAAGACCCTGTAATACTGGGATCCATACAGTTGCCCGGAATGTGTTTTCCCGACATCTACCGCACTGACAACAGTTGACTGACATTTAATGTTTACCGCCAAATTTCTGCCCATTCTACATTTTCCCGACATTTAGCCCATTAGTAATTGCCGAAATTTGCCAACAGTATAATGAAACATTCAGCATTAGTAAATAGAAAGTGCCCCAGCAGTAGTAAATAGAAGCAGATTGTCAACAGATGTGGGGTAAGGAGCTGACTGTGGGATTTCGGTAAGGACGACAGTAATTTTTTAGCAAATATATACATTAAAAAGGGGAATGAAACATTCAGCATTAGTATATAGAAGCAGATTGTCAACAGTCGATAAAATAATGAAACATTCAGCACTGCTGCCAACATTGCCCACAGTATAATGAAACATTCAGCTTTTATTACCAGTCTAGCCTTAGTAATAGACTTCAATCCCTCGCATGAAGTCTTTTCCAGATCATAATTCCCGCTTAGCAAGAATATTTGAGATCTTATCTTCCTGCTTTGCATATTATTTTTAGTGGAAATTTGATGTCAGAGATGCACCTGCAAAGGCATTGGCAACTGTAGACCGTACCCATAACTACTGTCCAGCTCAGACTTCTGTTTACGTTTTACTGTTTACTTTTCAGCAGCAGTTTAGACAACATAGGGTAAGTCAAATAAACAGTCTGTTATCTTCGCTAAGCTCAAAATGCAACACTGTCTGATGAAGTGGGACAGCAATGCAAAAATGCAGCACTTGATTAATAAAGTGTTTGCGCTGGTGGGCTGTGTGTCGGTAAACAGCATTACGGGCGAAATCTAATGCGGGATTAAAGAATTCGGGAAACCAACAGCAGGCGACTACTCTGGAGAATGTGAGTCGGGCAACCATACCAGACCCGTAGTACTGCATGGCCAAAGCTGGCCTGTCTTCTGCAAATTATGTCCAGGCTGTAATGTTTGGTGAAAGTATGGACTTTCGTCCAGGTAGCTGCCTCACAAATCTCTGCAGCTGATACTCCATTGAAGCAAGCAACTTAAGTAGCCATTCCCTGCGTAGAATGAGGTTTAACCACTCTGGGGGAGTTCTTTGTCATATTTTCTGTAGCAAAAGGTAGTGCAGTTGGCCAACTAAGCTAAAAATTTGTCAGTGGGATGTTTATACAATCCACCGAGTTGTGGTCTAAATGGGCTAAAGCACTATTTAGAGATTGCTGCTCCTTATATACCACAGCATGATTTTGTACTGGTTGGTGATATGAATTTGAATTGGTTGTTAAGGTTGGAATTGGGATTTGAATCTTTATTAGCTGGAGTTCATTTAACACAATGCATTGTTGAGCCAATTTGCTTAAATTCTCATACTCTGAGTCATACAATTCTGGATTGGGTAATAACTAATAGTATGAATCACATAACTGTTCAGGAGTTTTACCTAACGCAGTAAGTGATTATATGGCAATATTTGCCATTTTGAATTTTGGCCATAAGAAAGTCTCTCCTCGTTTGGTTCAAATTAGATCGTTTGCCAATGTAAATCTTGATTTTCTTAATATTTCTCTCTCTCAGATTGATTGGTCAGCTATGGATTTTTCTACAGACTGCTTCTTCCCATTCAAGATACTCTATTTCCTATCCGCACTGTGAGACTGAGAGGGGCCCCTAATCCCTGGTTCACTCCTACTATCAAGGCATTGATTAGAGAGCATAATAAAGCATGGGGGCCTTATAAAATGAATCCCTCCATCTCTCTTCTCAATGAATACTGTTGTATTAGGAATAAGGTCTCTGATTTGGTGTGCAAAAAAGGGATTTTTATAAAAATTAATTTCAGTCAAATTGGTCTAATCCAAAGAAATTTTGGGAAAATGTAAACTCTTTGCTCTCTCCCCAATCCACTTCTACAGTTACAAATCTGTTGGTAAATGATGAAAATGTTGATCCAGTTGAAACTGCTAATCTTAACAAATTCTCAAACTTATCAATTTATCATGGGATAGGATCACGAAGGGATGTTCTAGGCTTAAATTGCATTCTACCTGAACTAAATAGACCTAAATTTAAATTTACTAAGATTACTGAGCTGGATGTTTATAAATTGTTAGGTTAGTAATTGTGGGGGTGGGTTGGATGGTCGATTTTTGAGGTTAGCTATCCCATTTATTGTTAAACACCTCTGTTTTTTGTTTAATCTCTCTCTGGAATCTTGTCAGTTCCCCACTGATTGGAAACTGGCAAAAGTTTTGCCACTTCCTAAAAAGTCTCATACAATTCTGGTTGAAGTGTTTCGTCCCATTTCCATTCTAAGTCCTTTAAGTAAGATGTTGGAAAAAAGTATTGCCAATTAAATTAATGATTATCTCTCTAGTCAGGGCTCTAGATAAGATTTTCTGGGATGAGTACTTGTACTCCTCATTCTGAAAGTGAGGTGAGTAAAACGAAATTCAGATGTGTACAAATGTCTTGCTAGAGTGGACTGAGGAGTACGTTTATTAAAAAAAAATGTTTTTTTTTCTAGATAAGAATTTCAGGTGCCAACTATGCTCCAAATAATGTTGGCAGGTAAGAATTTACTCACCAGTTTTAAAACATAGTGAGTAAAACAAAAGTGGGATGCATGCAAGTGCTGTAAATCTGGCAAAAAAACTGTTCCTTTTGAATCACCAGTTATGTTATGAAGCACTATTCTTTGGCATGTGGGGTATTTACAAATGTTGAGTGAGTACTGGTACTCATTAAAAACATTTCTGAAGAGTATTTCCTAAAATGAGGTGAGTAAAATAGGCCAGTACACACCTTATCTGGAGCCCTGTCTCTAGTTATGGATTACTCTTTTCTAAACAGCACGGTTTTCGTAAGAATTATGGGACTGGGACTGCCTTGGTTAGGTTCACAGACTCCATCCTAAGGGGCTCTGAGAAAGGCCTTATGACTGAAACGATGTTTGTGGACCTAACCAAGGCTTTTGATCTAATTGAGCATGATTTGGCATGCTCTAAATTGAATGCACTTGGTTTCTGTGAAGCTGCTGTGTTTTGGATTGGAAGCTACTTAATGGACCATACACAATTTGTTTCTTCTTTGTTCTGCTGTGTCTGAAAATTCCAAGATAACTTGTGGTGTTCCTCAGGGGTCCATTCTGGGCCCCTTATTATTTTTTATTTTTGTAAACGAACTCCCTTCTTCTTGTTTAAACTGCGAAGTCATCCTTTATGCGGATGACTTGATTCTTTTCTCCCAAGGTAGCTCCCTCTCTGAGGTAACAGCAGATTTGGCCGCTGACTTTTAAAGAGTCTGTAAATGGTTTCTGGATAATGCGATGATCTTGAATTCTAACAAAACTAAGTCCATGATTTTTGGCACTTCCCCTGTGCTTGGCAACAATCCATCCTTGTGTTTGTATGATTTGAACGGTAAGGTTATTGAACAGGTATATCAGTTCAAGCACCTTGGGGTTCTTTTAGACCCCGGGTTAACTTTTTTCCTCCAGGTTCAATCAGTTGTTCGTACTATATACCAAATGACTGGCTTGTACAAATTCAAAACTTTTTTCTCCTTTGAAGTAAGAAAAACTACTGCACTTGGATCCCTGCTACCCCAGTATGACTATGTTTCCTATATTTGTTTAAATCTTGGGAGTAAGGAGCTGAATTCTCTAAGGGTTGTCTATAATAATATATGTTGATTTGTGCTTCAGGTGCCTACACGAACACAACATTGTGTTGTATATTCTCAGTTAGGGTGGTTAGCTCCGATAGCTAAAACTGAATATTTTTTTGGTTAATTTTTAAATGTGTGTTACTTAAATAATTTCCTTTATATTACTTTAAGTTACGCTCTGTTCTCCTCAGTTTGCAATCATCTAATGGTATTCTATTTGATATGGTTACACCTAAACTTAAAATAGCAAGTCGTGCTTTCTCTATAGCTGCCCCTCAGTTTTGGAATGTATTGCCACTACCAGTACGTCAAGCTTCATCGTTAACTGGTTTTAAGACAAAATTTAAAGAATATTTGTTGCTTAAAATGTCTTGTAGCTGCTTTTTGTGATTGTTAAATGTTATATATTGTGTGTATTTGTTTTTTGTATTGACCCCGGGTCGAACCTGAAAAAGGGCCTTTGGTCCAGAGTTCTCACCCGGTTAACAAATGAATAAAAAAAAAAATCTGTACAAGCACTGCTTAGAAACAGGATTGCCCTCCTTACCAGGGGCAAAGGAAACAAAAAGCTGCGCTGTCTTGCACGTATTATTGGTACGGGAGAAGCACTACCTCAATATTCTATGTACATCTAAAGTATGAAGCAATGCTTCCCCTGGATTGGCATGCTCTGAGTAATACACCGGGAGTTGGATAGATTGGTTCAGAGTAAATTCTGAAACCACCTTAGGAAGAAAGTGAGGGTTTGTGCATAAAGAAACTCAGTTTATGTGAAAGACTAAATAAAGCTTCTTTCTCATTAGCCCCTGTAATTCGGAAATACGCCTGGCTAATGTGATTGCCACTAAAAACATGGTTTTCCATGATGGGTATCATAGCTTATATGTAGCTGCAGGTTTGAGAGGTGGCAGTGTGAGTTTGTGACCTTTAGAAGGGGCATTAAGGATGGACTGTTGCACATCCAGTGCAAATACGGAGACCCGCAGCCATGAGAGTCTGCTCAGACATATGCCAGTTGTTGATGCTCAAGCTAAGGCATCATCCACATCATACACTGCATGCAGTAAATGACGGCCCACCATGCTGGCCACTGTCTTTAATGTTTTAGTTAACTCCTGTTTGCACGCAGTGTCAGGTAGTGATTGTGTAGACGCTTGGGCTGCCTTCCAAAGTTCTTGATACTTAAGGAGGTGTGGCCCATGTAATTCAGTATCCGCAGAGCAAGGGTTAAAGAAGACAACATTCTTTTGCCCATGGCCACACTATTCTGACTTTATTTTTACCGCAACTGTTTAGTTTAAAGCCTTATTTTATCGTGGGTGCTTTTTTACGATGGTTTCCTCCATTTTTGGGCAAATTCTTGTGGGAACTGTCGAACTAGGGACAGTTGCCTTGTTTTTACCTCAGACCGTGGGTTTACTTACGAGGCACCAAGTGTGGATTTCAAATATAAACAGTACCTGGGGGGTTTCTCTCTAGATTGTCAATTACGAGGAAACCTTTTTTTGTTATATTACTGGACTTCAGTATCATCTGTGTCAGGACTGTCCGTAAGGGTCCAGCAGTCACCTGTGCGCAGTTGAGTATTACTGGGTTTCTATTAAGATTGGCACTGGTATAGATTCCAGTTTATCAACTGGGGCAGGACTGGCCGGTGGCATTTTCACAGAAACCTGCACTCAGTTAGTAGGTCCAGGACTGGTTTGCTTTGCTTAAATTTATCTCTGATTTAACAAATAGACCGAATGGTTGGGCAACAAAATATGCGGATGATACAAAAATAGATGGGCCTCTGTAGTACTCAGGAGGAGGTTAAATACAGTCAACAGGACTTGGATAGTGTCATAGACTGGGTCAATAAATGGGGTATGTCCTTTAATATGGAAAAGTGTAAGGTCATGCACTTGGGAAAGCATAACAGAAGAATAATTTACACATTATGTGGACATAATCTACACTGTTGTACATTTGAGAAGGACTTGGGTTATTATGTATCAGATAATTTAGACACTAATGAACATACTCAACAAGCTATCAAAAAATTTAATAATATTATCTGGACAATCAAAAGAAATATAACTAGTAGGGAAAGTAATATCATGATGCCTTTATTCCGAGCATATGTTAGCCCACAGCTGGAATATGCATCACAGATACAGTTTCCATCAAAAAACAAGAAAGACAAAAATTAGAACAGGTACAGAGGAAATCTACCAAAAGCATTGTAGGAATGGGTGGATTTGATTACCACGAGAGATTACAAAAGTTGAATCTAATGTCCATAGAAACCAGAAGGGTAAGAGCAGATCTTCTCTTTATGTATAATACTATGCAGGACTACAGATTGTTGAACGATCTAGGATCACATTTAAACAAGATGGATGCAATACTAGAGGATACCCATTACAGTTACAAGGGCAAAAGTTCCGGACAGATAAGAGAAAATAGTTTTATACAACAAGAGTGGTTAATCCCTGGAATACATTACCCGAAAATATAATCATTAGTAAGAATAAATCTATTTATTTATTTACTCTAGGATTACAAGTACCTTTGAGCCAAGGCTCTTTTACAAAGGTTCCACATCAGAAATAACAAACAACAAGGAAGCAATGGTAAAATAACAGTAAACAATTCATGTACAACAGTGCTAATTGAAAGGGATCAATTATAGGAAGAGTAAGGTGTAGAGGAGGAGGAGAAGTGTAGGTAGTTAACTGAGGCAGCTATAGTAGAATGGTGAACACAGCTAGGACTCATGTGCCAACAAGGAATGGGTAGGGTCAGGTGCCCGGGGGTGGCAGAAGAAACAGGGATGAGAGGAGAAGGGGAGGATGAAGATGCAGCCAGAGGCATTTGTCAAAAAATAAATGGGAAGGAGTGATGGAAGAGGAAAAAGGGGGCAGGGTGAGGAGGGGAAATAAGTGCTATAATGGGGCAAGGAGAGACTAATGAGGCAGTATGAAGACCTGAGATTTGAAGTGGCGCCTCAGGAGCTGAGGGGGACTGGGGGCCTGGGGTTAAGCAGTTTATAGTTAAGGATTAAAGCTGTGTAGGTCATCAGCTAGGAGAGGCAGTCACAGGAGCTAGAGGCAATGAGATGGTCCCGGAGCCTGGTTTTGAACAGACCTAGTGTTGAGGCAGATCTATACTTAAATCAAGATTGGATCAGCATCTTTTCAATGGGAATATCCCTAAATACTATTAGATGTATATAAGGAGCAAATATGGGCAATTGCCTACTAGCTCCAAGTCTTCATCAGTATAAATTGGCAAACATAGCAGACAAACCTTTGATTATTATGGCTGAGGATAAATCAAAGGCTTCCAACAAGGGGCCATTCAAAAGTACGAATACCAAAAGCAGAGGTGCTGAGGAACCTTCCAGATCCTAGTCAAAAAATAAAGCTTCCAAAGATGAAGTTCCTCACAAATTGAAAAATAGTAAGAGTGACAAAAAAAGGAAGCTTGATTAAGCCTCTGATGAAGTGGCTAGAAAGAAACTGTCAAGACAGCTATGCTCCCTTTGCTCCTGGGAAAGCCAACAGTGAGACAACAGGCAGCTTAAAGCATACAGAAAAAAAAAAACACTTAAAAACTGCGCAGGTTCTTCCGTCAGTGCAAGATATGGAAAAAGCATGGCAACTGTTTCAGACCCTTCAAAAGATGGGTCCTCAATTTACTGGGGCTGGCAAGCATTCTTCCACAGTTCTCTCTTCTGTAGACCATGAGGATGACGCAGATGATGATCAATTTTATGATGCCCCTGACCTGGATTTTGAGGGCCTTGAGCCCCAGGTGTCCCCGGACGCTCATCTTGGGGATCCCCTGGGTGACCACGAGGATCCTTCCTCTATGTTTACAATTATACAAAATATGCTGGACACCCTGGACCTTCCTACACAGGAGCCCAACCAGGATGTCAGTGAAGATGAAGATTATAGGGAGACGAAGGGTCTTTCATCCTCAAAGACCCTGGGTGTCCATATCTATAATGCATTTAGAAAAAATACCATGAAGGTGCTTCAACACCCCACTTCAGCATCTGGGGTTGATAAGCGGCTTGAGAGAAAATATAAATTGTCTAAAAATGGTGCTGAGTTCCTGTCTGCACACCCTAGCCATGATAGTATAGTGCAGTAGGCAGTTTGTGAGAAAGCTGGAGTCTCCTTGTCCCCTTCTCCCCTGACAAGGATTCCAAGAAAATTGACTTTATAGCAAAGAAAATGTATGCCACAGGTTCTCTTCTTCTCAGACTTTCTTGTTACATGGCATTCACAGCCATAAATCAGAAAGCCCTTTGGAAATCTGTCCAGGCTATCGCCTGCAACGGATCAAATTCTATGGTACAGCAGCTAGCGGATAGATCAAAAACTGCCCTGGAAGCTACCAATGGTACCAATTCCACATGGCAGACGACAACAGTGATGCAGCCTCTAGGGCGATGGCCCACGCACTCTCTCTGAGACGCTTCGCCTGGCTTAGAACAACCAGTCTGACCACAGACACTCAGAACAAGGCCATGGATTTTCCCTGTGATCAAAATATGTTGTTTGATTACAGAACCACTGACTACATGAAAAAAGTCGATGACTACAAGGCCTCCTGGCAGAGCCAGTCATCCAAGCCTAAGCCCGCCACCCTCAGAGATTCCATCCCAAGGGTGGCAGGGGCAGAAGTTTTGTTCCCAGGCCTTACAGTCCCTATCCCCAATCTGACTTCGGTCAATACGAGGGTCTTTCAGAGGCAGGGGCAGAAGGGACCAAAGAAGAGTCACCTCTACCCAGCCATCTGCCTCTCAGTCTAAGTCCTGATGTAAGTGTCCAGGTCGGCTCCTCGTTTCCGGTCGGAGGCAGACTCTCCCACTATCTTCAGCACTGGTCCCTCATCACGTCGGACAAGTGGGTGCTGGAGATAATGGAGAAGGGTCTGTCATTACAGTTCAAGCAGCTGCCTGACCTCAAGCGTACCGAGGTGTCCAGACCTCTGTCCCCAATACAGATACCGCTGTTGGAAATGGAGGTACAAAACCTGGCTTTACAAGCAGTAGAGAGGGTCCCCACCCACGAGAAGGGCAAGGGCTTCTACTCCAGGTATTTTCTGACAAAAGAAAACTGGGGAGTGGCGACCTATCTTAGATCTCAGATATTTAAACAAACATCTGAAAAAAAAACAAATTCAAAATGGTCACTCTGTCACTGGTCATACAGTCCTTGCAGCAGGGAGACTGGCTAGCCTCCCTAAACTTAAAGGATGCCTACTTCCACATACCCATAAGGAGATCTCACAGGAAGTGTCTCAGGTTCAAACTTTCTTCGGGTCACTATCAGTTCACCGCAATACCCTTCACTCTGTCCTCGGCCCCATGAGTCTCTGCCACGTGTCTCGCAGTGGTAGCAGCACATCTCAGGAGAACGGGTGTCGCTCTCTACCCCTATCTGGACAACTGGCTCATAGTAGCAAAGTCTCTTTGCCAGGTCAAGAAATCTCTTTCCCTCACAGAACGTACTCTAGAGTCTCTGGGTTTCCTGGTAAATCTGAAGAAATCTCACCTGGAACTCACCCAGCTGCTCACCTTCATAGGGGCCCAGCTGGACATTCAGAAGGGATATGCTTTCCTCCCACAGGAAAGAATTCAGTGTTTCCTTTCAGTGCCAGATTCTTCCGCCCAGGAACAGCCAAGACCAGGCAGACATTTTCTCAAACTTCTGGGACATATGGCCTCTATGACTGCAGTAGTCCCAGGGGTCAGGTACAGGATGAGACTCCTGCAAGCCTACCTCAGAGCTTGCTGGTCTCAGAGAAGCAGCAAATTTTCAAAGTTGATACCTGTGTCGGAGCAGTTCCTCCAAAACTTGCGGTGGTGGAAGAATGCTGCAAATTTGCAGGCAGGGGTTCCCTCTCGAGCTCTTCTTCCCACAAAGGTGATCACCACAGATGCCTCCCTTTTGGGCTGGGGAGCTCATTTGGACAGTGCCTCAGTAAGCGGCAACCGGACTCCCAAAGAGTCACAGTTGCACATAAATCTTTTGGAACTCAGAGCAGTCTTACCAGCTCTCAAAGCTTTCACTCCCAGCATAGAAGGGCAGGCGACTCAAATTCGAATGGACAACACCACTGCAATGTTCTATATAAGCAAGCAGGGTGGTACCAGATAAGGAATACTCTGGAAGCTCTGGTCTCTAGCTTTCTCCCTGGGAGTCTGCCTCTAAGCTATTCACCTCCCAGGCAAACTCAATACTCTGGTAGATGCTCAAAGCCGCATCAGTCAAGGCCAGAGCGAATGGACATTGAACAAGCAAGTACTAGCCACAGTGTTCAGGTGGTGGGGCACACCAGACATGGATCTGTTTGCCTCTCCTCTCAATTTTCAGCTTCCTCAGTAGTGTTGCAGGCCCCCAGTTCTGAGAACACTTCCTCTGGATGTCTGATCCTGGACTGGTCAGGGAGGTTCCTATACGCATTTCCTCCCTTTCCCCCTGATAGTCAGGGTTTTGCTGAAACTCAGCAGCCTGCTTCGATGATCCTAGTGACTCCGGACTGGCCCCGGCAAGCCTGGTACCCTCTCCTTCTCTGTGTCCTGCAACAGTCCCATTCGCCTGCCTCCAACTCACTCCCTGCTGACCCTTCCTCAGACGGGAGTGCAGTACCCAGACATACACTCTCTTCACCTCAAGGCCTGGTTCTTGAGGAGTTGAGTTTCCATCCTCACAGTACTCTGAACAGGTCCTTACGATACTGGGGATGACTAAAAACTGAACACTAAGAAGACTTGTGCAGCCAAATGGAAAAGGTTTTTCCTCTGGTGCAAGAGCGAAAAGGTTGAACTCCTATCAGCTTAAGACCCTCAGCTGCTAGACTACCTGGTACACCTACAGGCGTCAGGCTTGAAACCATCTTCACTCAAGCTACACCTGGTGGCAATTTTGGCCTACCTTTCAGTGGGAAAGAAGAAATCATTTTTTTCCCACATTTTTAAACAGTTTTTTAAAGGTCTCTTGCACCTCCAGCCTCCAGCCAGGAAGCCTGTTCCTCCTTGTAGCCTGAACCTTTACATAGATGGGCTCATGAATCCACTCTTCGAGCCTATGTCCACAACCCACATCAAGTTTGTAACTTGGAAGACCATCTTCCTGGTAGCCATTATGTCTGCTAGGATTTCAGAACTACAGGCCTTGTGCATTGAGCTGAATTACATCATCCCTCACAACGATAACGCTGAGCTCAGGACAAATAGGAAATTTCTGCCAAAGGTGGTTTCAGAGTTTCACTTGAACCATTCCTTACTCTGCCTGTCTTCTTTACTGAGTCATCCACTCCTGGCGAGCAAAAGCTCCACAGCTTGGATGTCAAAAGAGCCATCTTTCATTACCTAGAGCATACTAGACAGTCCAGAGACTTTTCCACTCAGTTGTTCCTCACCTACGGGAATGTAGGCAGAGAAAGACCAGCTACCAAGAGAACTATTTCTTGTTGGTTGGTCTCTTGTATTAGATTCTGCTATGAGAAAGCTGGTCAGCGACCTCCAGTGGGACGCAGGGTCCACTCCACCAGGGGCACTGCAGCCTTGCTTGCAGCAGCAAGGGACATTCCTCTACTGGATGTCTGCAAAGCAGCTACCTGGAAATCTGTGTACACCTTTGTGAAACACTACAATTTGGATGTGCAGACCAGATCTGATGCCAAGTTTGGCAGGGCGGTTCTGCAGAGCCTTGTTCCTAAGTAGGTTCTCTGCCCACCTCCCACTTGGTAGTCTGCAAAAAAGTTACTGATGCTAAAGGACTCCTGGGATAAGAAGAAAAAATTACTCACACAGTAATCTTCTTTCTTCCAAGGGGTCCTTTAGCATCAGTAAGCTCCCACCTTTCCTCCCCGGTTCACCTGTCAGAGAAGGGCTCTTTATGTCACCTTTTACCAAATTTGGAGTTTCTTATTGATGAGTTTTTAGCTCGTGTTGCTGTTGTTTCCATTTCCACTTTTGTGGACATTTACATGTTTTTTGAATCCTGTTGATTCTTTTCTGTGCATTTGCCCTCGTTTTTCCTCAAAAAATTCTGAAGCCTTCAACAGATCTCACTCAGGTAACACCCCTCCTGTCTTTTGATTGGCTTGGCCCTAAGTTCATTTAAATATCTCTTAAAGGCACACCTCCAGGGCAGTTGCACCTAGCCAGCTAAGTGCAAAAAAGTTACTGGTGCTGAAGGACCCCTTGGAAGAAAGAAGATTACTGCGGTGAGTAATTTTTTCTTCTGGACCTAGTACTGACCAGTGGGGACAGAACTGCAGATGTCCAGGTGGAAGGTTACGTGGGTTTAAGCAACCATCACATAGTGTGGTTTAGCACAGGGACCAAGACACAGTCATCACACAAAGGCAAAGGTCTTAGATTTTAGGAGGGTGGATTTTGCTAAAATGGGGAGTTGTATCAAAGAGGCATCAGCGAGAAGGGAGACAGAAAGGAGAGTTGAGGAGCAGTGGGAACAACTAAAGGGAGCCATACAGGCGGTGACGAGCCAAAGCATCCGGTTGGTAAACAAGGGCAAGAGAAGAAGGAAACTACTGTGGTCCTCGAGAGAGGTGGCAGATAAGGTAAGGGCCAAAACGGCAGGTTTCAGGAAATATAAGGAGACTCAAAGGGAGGAGGACAGGGAGGTGTACTTAAGGAATCTAAGGGAAGCAGCGAAGGCTGTTAGGAGAGCAAAGGCGCAGACTGAAGAAAGATTAGCGCAGACAGTGAAGAAAGGGGACATGGCATTCTATAGGTACATTGGCGAAAGAAGGAAGACGGGGGGGGTTTTAAGGCTCAACGGAGATACAGGGGAGTGTAAGGAGGGAGACATGGAAAAGGCAGAAATACTGAACGAATGCTTCTGTTCAGTATTCACTAAAGAGGTGGAGAGTCAGAGACCACAGCTGGGTAACAAACATTGGGGGGGGTGGTAAACACAAGTCCATTCACAGTGGAGAGAATCCTTGAGGAGCTCACAAACTGAAGGTGAACAAAGCAATGGGGCCAGATGGCATACACCTGAAGATATGAAGAGAGCTAGCGGTGCCTCTGGCAGCACTGTTCATGGAGTCACTCAACACAGGAGTGGTTCCAGAGGACTGGAAGAGGGCACATGTAGACCCTCTACTTAAAAGTGACAGGGAGGAGGCAGGGAACTATAGGCTGGTCAGCCTCACCTCAGTAGGGTAAGATCATGGAGGCACTGCTTAAAGAAAGAATAGTGGCACTCTTGGAATCCAGCGGTGCCCAGGATCCGAGGCAACATGGATTCACAGCAGGAAGGTCATGTCAGACAAATCTGATACATTTTTTTGACTGGGTGACAAGGGAAGTAAATCGGAGGGTGGGGGCAGACGTCACCTACCTCAATTTTAGCAAAGCCTTCAACACCATCCCACATAAAAAGCTGGTCAACAAAATGAGTAGTCTGGGTATGGGGCACAAGGTGGTAAACTGGGTTAGGAACTGGTAATGGACAGGAAGCAGAGGGTGGTGGTAAATGGAATCCAATCAGGGGGGGGGTGACCAGCGGGGTACCTCAGGGATCAGTCCTTGGGCCAATCCTGTTCAATGTTTTCATTAGTGACATTGTGGTAAGACTAGAGGGAAAGGTCTGCCTGTTTGCAGATGACACCAAGATCTGCAACAGGATGGATACTCCAGACAGGATGGAGAAAATGAGGAGGGACCTGGAGAAGCTTGAAAATGGTCTAAAGTGTGGCGCCAAAGGTTCAGTTCCAAGAAATGCAAAATAATGCAGCTTGGAAGAGGGAACCCTGGGAAGAGCCACATTATTTGGGGTGGAGTTGCTTGCTGACTATCACCAAGGAAGAAAGGAACCTGGGGATTGTCATTACCCAGTTACCAAAAAGAAATACAGGTTACTCACCTGTAACAGGAGTTCTAGGAATGGTATATGTTGTTCATCCACACTGTCTGGCAGGTTCCTTGCTGCTTTAAATCTTGCCGGAAGGTCTTCAAGCTGGCTCCTCCCACCCACCCAGGTGGTAAAACTCTTGGCTCCGCCCCATGAAGCCAGATCTAGCCCGCTGGAAGCCAGGTTGTACATCGAGGTTGGTGGGTCAGTAGGATGAATAACATATACCATTCCTAGAACTCCTGTTACAGATGAGTAACCTGTATTTCTAGGGACATGGATATGTTGTTCATCCATACTGTCTGGCAGACTCCTAGCAGTTCTCCGGGAGGAGGGAGGCAAGGCGCACACCCCCTACTTAGGGAATAATGACTGGAGAACCGAGGTCCCAAAACTAGCATCCCAGCGTGACTCAAGGTCGATGTGGTAATGGGTAATGAAGGTGTGTGCTGACTTCCAGGTAGCAGCCCTGCAGATTTCCTGGATAGGGACGTTCCTGGAAGCAGCCACTGATGCAGCGGTATGGCGAGTAGTATGAGCTCTTATCCCTTTGGGAGGCTCCACGCCCGCCAACCTATAGCAGAGATCTATGCAGGAGGTGACCCACCTGCCTATCGTCCGCTTGGCTGCAGGTCTGCCAGGTGCGGCTTCAGCGTAGGTGACAAACAGCTGGCAAACCTCTCCCCGAACTTCAGCCGTCCGCTCCTTATAGTAAGAGAGCGCTCTTCTAGGGTCCAAAGTATGGAGCCTATATTCGGCCTCCGAGGTGTGATTGGGGTAGAACACCGGCAGAGTCAACACCTGGTTAAGGTGAAACTCCGACACCACCTTCGGAAGGAATTTCGGGGGGGCGCAGGACAACCTTGTCCCTGTGAAAGACCAAATAAGGAGACTTGATGGAAAGCGCCTGGAGCTCTCCCATCCTTCTGGCTGATGTGATTAGCCACCAAGAAGGCGGTCTTCCACGACAGGTGGGAGATGTCACACCTGTGCATCGGTTCGAATGCCTTGCCCATGAGCTAAGCCAGTACCAGCAGTAGATCCCACAGAGGTGGAAGTTCTCACACTGGAGGGGATATGAGATCAAGGCCTTTGAAAAAGCGCCCAACCACCTTCTCCTGCGCCACTGACTGCTTCCTGGCCCGCGCCCGGTAAGCAGAGATGGCTGCCAGGTGCACCTTAAGGGTAATCGACCGAAGCCCTAGCTGAGAAAGGGACCACAGGTTGTCCAGAATGCTTGCCAAGGAACAGGAGGAAGGGTCCAGGCCCTTGCCCTGACACCAAATGGAGAATCTCTTCCATTTAAAGGCATAGCATTTCCTGGTCGACTCCTTACAGTAAGCCTCAACGACACTGAGGACCTCGTCGGAAAGACCCAAAGCCTGGAACTCTAGCCGCTCAGGAACCAGGCCGGCAGGTGCAGGGATTGAAGGTCCAGGTGGAATACCTTCCCCTGGTTGACTGCGATCAGGTCCGGGCAGACTGGAAGCCACCTCGGGAGCCTGGAGCCGAGGCTGAGGAGATCTGGATACCAGAACTGGCGAGGCCAGTCTGGGGCTACCAGAATCACCTGCGCCTTGTTCCTCCTCGCCTTGAGAAGCACCTTGTGGATCAAGGGAAATGAGGGAAAGGCGTAAAAGAGTCCCGGGGTCCACGGCCTCGAGAAGGCATCCCCCTGCAGTGAGCCCTGCTGAGGGGGCGGGCATGAAACAGCCTTAGCTTCGCATTCTCCTTGGAGGCAAACAGGTCCACCTGAGGCATGCCCCAGTGGGAGAACAGATCTTTTACTACCCCCGGCAGGAGAGACCACTGTGGACGAGCCCCTATCTGGCTTAGGGCATCGGCCAGAATGTTGGAGGCCCGCCACATGGATGCAAGGAGATCCGCCTCAGGCTGCACATGAGGGACCAAGTGTGGAGAGTTCCTGCACAGAGGCATGGAGCGCGACCCGCCCTGGCAGTTTAGGTAGTACACGGTCGTGGTATTGTCCGTCTGGACCTGGACCATTTGACCCCGTACAAACAGAGCGAAGGCAGTGAGGGCTAGACGAACTGCTCGAAGCTCCAGCAGGTTGATGTGGCATCAGGACTCCCGAGGGGACCAGAGGCCGTGCGCTCTGTGCTCCCCCAGATGGGCACCCCAACCCATCAGAGAGGCGTTGGTCGATAGACCGTCAGCTCAGGGTGGACAAACGGGATGCCCTCCTGCAGATGAGCTGGAACGATCCACCACTGGAGAGCGTTCCACATCTCCTGGGTCACTGTCACTGGCTGATCCAAAGGACCGGAGCGCTATGACCATTGGCTGGCCAGTCCCCATTGTAGGGGACGCATGTGGCAACGGGCCCAACGGATCACGCTGGTGCAGGCCGCCATGAGGCCCAGGAGGCGCAGGAAGTCCCAGAAAGGGCGCAATTGCCCAACCTGAAATGATTGGGCAAAGGAGGAAAGAACCTCAGCCCTGTCCGCCGGGAGCCGTGCTCTGGCTCGCAGAGAGTCGAGCTCTGCCCCGATAAATTGGATCACCTGCTTTGGCACGAGTTCCAACTTGGCCTCGTTGATGAGGAAGCCAACCTGAGAGCAAACCTGGAGGGCGAGATCCCTCGACCGCTCCACCTCCGGTCTGGAGGAGGCCGCAATCAGCCAGTCGTCCAGGTAGGGGTACACCCGGACCCTTTGGTACCGCAGGAATGCTGTCACCACTGCCATGCATTTGGTGAAGACCCTGGGAGCTAGAGAAAGGCCGAAGGGCATGGCCCGGAACTCATAGAGGCACCCCTCTGCTCTGAAGTGGAGGAATCGCTGGTGGGATGGATGGATTGGGATGTGAAAGAACGCGTCCTGGAGGTCCAGAGAACAGAACCACATGCCTCGTTCCAAGGATGGAATGATCTGAGCCAGAGTGACCATCCTGAAGGTTCAAGACCTTAGGAACCTGTTCAGGTCATGCAGGTCTAGAATGGGGCGCCAGCCCCCTGTCCATTTCGGGACCAGGAAATACCCGGACACAAACCCTGGGTCTGGTGGAGGATCCGCCACCTTCCTGATCACCTCCTTCTGGAGGAGCAGAGCAATGTCGGTTCGACGGGCCAACAGAGAGGCTGCGGACCCCGTAACTCCCCGTGGTGCAACGGCTCGAAAGGGCAGGGCCTGCTCGAACTCCAGAGGCAGACCCTTTTCTACCACCTCCAACACCCAATGGTCCGTGGTGATAGTGGACCAGGCGGAAAGAAAGTAGGAGCTCTCACGGGGACCCTAGGGAAGCACGCGTGGGGCAACACCCTTAACCCGTCACTGGGCAGGCTTGGAGGAAGGACCGCCGAGGATCTCCTGGGCTCTTTCCTCCCAGCTTCCTGCTGGAGGAAGCTGCAGGCTTGGCTTTGGGGTGCCAAGTGCGAGCCTGCTGGCCCTGATGCTGGTGTTGCTGGGCCGGACGTGCCGCAGGGGCAGAAGAGCGAAAGGACTTATGCTGTTGTCGGTGGCCTTTGTCCTTCTGGGCAGATGTGACCAAGTCCAAGGTGGCATTAGACTTTTCAATTCTCTGGAGGTGGCCTTCCACCCCAGGCCCGAACAAGTCAGTACCCAGGAAGGGGACGTCTGCCAACTTGTGCTGGGTATCCGCCATAAAGGTGGAGATCCACAGCCAAGCTCTGTGGCCGCTACTGACCGGGCACAGGAGTCTTCAATGTCAAGAGCCATTTGGAGCTGCTGTTTTGCCACTGCCCTTCCCTGATCCCTCACCTGCTTGACCGTAGTCTGCAGATCAGCCGGGAGATGAGGGATCACCTCATCCAGGGAGCCCATAAGGGCGTGGGAGAAGTGCGCCATCAGTACGGCCGAACTGGCCTGACGGAGGCCGAGGGAGAACACAGCATATACTTTACACCCGGCATAGTCCAGCTTTTTGGACTCTTTGTCGGGGAAGGGGGCTTGTCCACATCCCTAGCGTTCCCGGAACGCCGGAAAACACTGTGGGTAACCAACCCCTCCGCAGAGGGTGTCTCCGAGAAACCGGACAGAGACCCGGTAGAGACCGCACACTTCCTGGCCATCCTGGCCGAAGGAGCAGGACAAGAAGCCGGCCGCTGCCATAACTCCAAGGCTGGGCCAACAATGGCTTCAGCCACCGGAAAGGCCTCCGTGGGAGAATCCCCTCGGTCCAGTATCTCTGTGAGGGGATACTTGGCCCGCTTGGATACGGGCTCGAGTTACATCCCAGTGGACTCCGAGATGAGCCGAAGCAGACCCATGAGTGATGATGGGCTCTCGTCCATCAACTGCCCCCCGGAGGACTCCAGGTCAAGGGGCCTGGAGAACAGGGAGGAGTCATCGTCAGACTCCGAGGAGTCTGCAAACAGCTGCCTAGGGCCTGAGCCACCCTCCACCTGCCGAGGACAGTTGGGAGTGAGGGTGACCGACAACCGCTGGGGCAGTCCCTGACCCGACCGAGAATCCTTGGTCGGAGCCCCTGATTTTGGTTGTGGAGGCAGTCGTTCCACCACAATCGGTGGGACATCTGGTTTCGGCCAAACAACCAGGGCCGGTTTGGGCACCTCGACCACAGCGAGGGGTTGTTTCGGCCTTTCGGGTGACAGACACTTAATGGCTGGGGAAGGTAATGGCGTTGTCTTGTTCCCACTCAGAAGGAGCTGCTGCCACATTAAGTCCTCGTAGCATCAACGCAATTTTCGCCGAAGCCTCTCCGAGGAGGAGGAAGACGAGGACGAGCGGTGCCGCCGCTTTCCTCGGTGCCGAGACCGAGACCGCCAGTGCCAGCGGGATTGGCTGGACCGAGAAGAGGACCGATACCATCGGTGTTTCCGAGGGTGGGTCTGGGAGGGAGCGGGGGAAACACGTTCCTCCCTCGGCTCGGGAGCCTTAACCGGGGATTCCGGCACAGGAAAGTCCTCGGTTTCCACCAGGGGAACCGGTGAAGAAGGGTTGTCGGCTTCTCCAGTCTCGACCGCGTCGACGGGTGTCTCGGCCGGCTGACCTGACGGAGACACTGTGAAGCCAGCGGACTTAGCCACAACCTCGACCGAAGTCGAGTACCGACTGTCCAGGGAAGGGGACCTTTCCCACTCCCACAAACGCCGATGGTGGGATTTACCCTTCGAGTCCTTCTTCTTGGACCGAGAGGAGTGTCCCGATGGCCCCTCACCTTTCGTGGAGAGGGATTGGCAAAGCTCCTTAAAAGAAGCTGTGTAGGAGGACTCCAAGGACAGCGGGATAAATGCCGCGACCGAGGATGATGATGAAGATGCAGCCTGGGCCGCCTCCTCCTCGATCATCTCCTTGAGTTGCTCAGCCGAGCCAGCCACCGTGGAAACCGCCCAACGGGCCTCCTTGGACTTCACTGGCGGATAACGTTTCTCAGGGCGCCCAAGTTGGAGCTGGGCAGCACGGTCTTCAAGGACGTTTGCCGAAAAAGACTTGCACAACTCGCAGGCCTGCGGATCGTGGTCAAGCCCGAGGCAGTAGACGCACGTGGAGTGCGGATCGGTCCTAGACATCTTCAGCCCGCATGGGCACCGCCGAAAACTGGGAGTCGATTTGTCCATTGCAGCCGCGAAGGAAGAAGTAGACCGAAATCTAGAAAACTTTAAAATTATTTTCGGGTGAACTGAACAGTTTGGATCCAATCTAACCGCAGAGCGCTAAGGAGGGAGCCTGAGCTTCCAAGTGGTAAGGAAGATCTGGAGTCATGGGGTGGAGCTGTGAGTTTTACCACCCAGGTGGGTGGGAGGAGCCAGCTTGAAGACCTTCCGGCAACATTTAAAGCGGCAAGGAACCTGCCAGACAGTGTGGATGAACAACATATCCATGTCCCTAGAACAAAGATTTCTTATGACCTAAAGGTGTCTAAGCAGAGTACAAAGGCTGCAAGGAGGGCCAGTGGCATGCTGGGGTGTATAGGCAGAGGTATCACTAGCAGAAGGTGGGAGGTGGTGATGCCATTGTACAAAACGCTAGTGAGGCCTCACCTAGAGTAATGTGTGCAGTTCTGGAGGCCGCACCTTTGTAAAAACATTGACAGGGTGGAGGCGGTTCAGAGAAGGGCAACTAAGATGGTACAGGGCTTGCACCAGAAGACATATGAGAAAAGATTAAAGGACCTCAGTATGTACTCACTGGAGGAGAGGAGGGATCGGGGGGACACGATAGAAACATTCAAGTACTTTAAGGGCATAAACAAGGTGCGGGGGGAAGACATCTTCCAGTATAAGAGATGTACAAGAATGACGGGGCATATGAAACTGGAAGGTGGTAGACTGAGGGGAGATGTGAGGAAGTTTTTCTTCACAGAGAGGATGAACATGTGGAATAGACTGCCACAGGAGGTGGTGGGGGAGAGCACAGTGGAGGGTTTTAAACATGCATGGGACAGGCATAAAGATAGCTTAGAGGTGGGAAGGAGGGGTGAAAAGCCATTGACCAGGTAGAGTCAGAGGCCACAAACTAGTGTAGGGCTTTCAGGCAGACTGGATGGGCCTGGTGGTCCTTATCTGCCGACAATTTCTGTGTTTCTATGTAGTCGCAGCCTTCTGGGTTAAGTCCAGGATGGTACTTACCAAAGCCTAAATGTATACTATGGCCATTTGGGGTGGCATGGCAGTGGTAGATGTAGTTGTAGTAGGCCCAATTGGTATTATGGATGGAAATGGTGCAGAGTGAGGCACCAAGTGAGAAGATAAATGGGTCGACAACGAGGCAAGGAACCCCTATCCCTGGAGATAATGCCCATCTCCTGGGAAAATCATCGATGACAAGTGTGTCCTGCGGGGGAGAGGGGGTATATAAAGTCCCCCGAGATCATGGCAGGACAGGTGGGAACTGAACGATTGGTTTTCCTAGTGGTGTCATCGATGGCCCCAGAGAACCGGAAGAGGCCATAGTCGTCGATGGGGTCCTAGTAGTTTGGGCAAAGCCCATCAACAGAGCCAAAAGAACGGCTCTTGTATTCAGAACTGCCTGGGATATTGTGGCAGGCAGAGAGGTCATCGACGGAGAATGATGTCGACCGAGGGTGATGATGCTTTTTCCGCTCTTGGGAGTATTTGTGCTTCTCCCTGTAGTCAGCCTTGTCCATCGACGAGTACTCCCACTTCATATGGTGGGAACTAGAAGACAACACGTGCAGAAAGATTTGGATTGGATTTCCCACTCTAAGAGGGAGATTTTTTGCTCCATTAAATGCCCCCTAAGAGTCTGCAGTTGTCATTTTGTCACTTTATTAAACTTTTGCACAAAGTGCACTGACTGATGTCGTGCAAGGGTCCCACGCAGCACACGCAAAGTTCATGTAAGTCCTCAGTGGCAAGTTTTTGTTCACTGGTGCAGAGTCTGAACAGCAAGTCTGAGGAAGACATCTATTGGCTGAAGACACGACGCTACAGTGCGATGTGCCGTTCACGGGTAACTATCAGAGAAAAGACAGGTGCGGTATGTCGTTGACTGTGGCTAGACTCCTTTGGGACATACAGCATGTAGGTCATCGGGAAAACAGAGGAGGCTCTGGGACCGCCCACGCTTATATAGGCTACAGGAGAGCTCTTATCGTCATGGGGGGTCCCAGGTCGACTGCTGGCGAAATCCTCCAGCTGGATTTCATGCATGCAGCAGGATGTTCCTAGTTGTGTGACCTGCTTCAAGAGATTCTCTCCAAGATCTACTGTTACGGTAAGTACCTACGTAGCTGTACTTTCTGTGCAGAGGGGGTTTTCTGCAAGTTCTAGGTCATGCCTTTTGGCGTCTCCTCGGCCCCCAGGATCTTTAACCAAGTGCACTGCAGTGGTGGCAGCGTTCCTGAGGCACCGAGGAGTCTGGGTGTACCCTTATCTCCATGACTGGCTGGTAGCCAGGTTATCCAAGAAGGTGGCGGAGCCATCCAGGGAAGTGGCCCTCCAGACCTGCAGAGACTCAGGCCTTCTGGTCAACCCGGCCAAATCTGAACTCAACCATTCGCAAGTGATGCACTGTCTTCCCTGTATTCAACCTTCACCGTTCATCAGTCGTGGGTGGTTGGCTGGAGACAGGCAACTCGCGGGATTTTTTTTTTTTTTTTGTAGGAGGGAGGAGCCACCTATGAGGCCGACACATTGCATGGCGCTCATGGGTTGGCCAGTAACGGCCATTGGCTCCTCCTCCACCTTAGTTCTGCTTCTCTCACCATTGAGACAGCACCTTGCCGAGCTGCTCGGAATTCTTCTCTAGTCAGATGTCGATGCCTTAGTTCCCAGAGCTGCTGTTCCTCAGGGCCATTCAACACCAATTTCCTTCGATTCCATCACCGGTTGACTCCGCCTCGGTTCTGCAGCCCACTTAACACAATTTATCTTACAGTCTGGTAAGATCTTTCCTTTTTATTAAGCGGTGTCGAGTCTTTTACTGTTTTTGTGTTTAGTTACCGTCGCATCATGCCTGGTCCTCAGGACAAGAAACGTTCAAAGAAAACTGGTCGGCCTCCTATGCGTCGATCCCTGCAGCCGAAAGATTTCCATTACCAACCGGCATGTTTGCCTCACCTGCCTAGGACCCCAGCACAACATGGACACCTGCGACACCTGCTTCTCTATGGACCGCCGCATTCTGGAGTACTGCACATTAAAGATCGGCAGGGCTCCGCCAACTCTAGGGAGGGCGTCGTCCTTCTTGTCGGTCCAAGTGCAGGACTCTCAGCCCATCCGCCGGGTCCCTTCCCGGGCTCACACAGTCCGGTGAAGAAGGGGCCTCCTCTTCTTCTTGCCATAGAGGAGGTTCCTACCGCAGTGCCGGAGGTCTGGTCTGGCTGCACTCGGGGCCGGGAGCATTGCTCTGGCAGTCATCTCTTCAGAGGTGCAGACTCCCCTGTTGGCTGGGCCCACGGCTGTGGGTCCTGGTGTGGGGCATTCCTCAGCGCCACCCGTCAGCGCCCCAGGCCATTCGCAGCTCTGTTGATTGGGGCAACACCGCAAGGGGTGGGTATTAGGCCGGCCCGCGGCACCGCAGGCAGGAGAGCTCTCGGGGCCACCGGTCCAGAGCTCTTCTGGATCGTCTCCTGTTCAGAGCCGGATGATTCGGAGGCTGACCTGGACTGGCAGCCTGACTCCTCTGAGTCTGGGTTCTCCACAGCTTAGTACTCTTGCGCCTCCCCAGGTGCTCCCTCCTGCAGCTCTGGCGACTGCAGCCAATTCCGACTCTCGGGCTGATGGGGGCTTGGCGGGTCAGTTGCATGCTGCGGGAGCGGTGATCCAGACTTTGGGAAGGGGGTGGCTGCCATCCCCGGTGCCATCCCCTCTGTCAGGGTCAGGACCGAACCGCCCTCCTCTGCGACTCTTCCTGGGGAGTTGCATAGAAACATAGAAGTTGATGGCAGAGAAGGACCGCAAGGCCCATCCAGTCTGACCATTTCTTTTTCTTCCTTATGAATGTGCCATCGGCCTTTGCTCTGTCAATGGTCTATCTATTCATACTCCTCTGTATTGCTCCCTTATGCCTATCCCATACCTGTCTGAAACCCTGCACTGTATTCATATCCACCACTTCCTGAGGTAGGCTGTTCCATGCATCCACCACCCTTTCTGTGAAAAAGAACTTCCTCACATTACCCCTTAAAGTATTGCATCCTTAATGCTTGCGCATTTTGCCTGTACCCCCTCACCTGTATTTCTTCTTGCCAGGGCTAGCTTAACTCTGTTGGCCATCTTATCAAAGTCAGCTCCTCTGAAGTCCCATATTTTTGCCTTGGAATGGGATGATTTAATTCTAGTGGCCAAACTGAACCATACCATGTGATGGTCACTGGCCCTCAGGTGTCCTTCTACCTGGAGATCTGTGATCCTTTCCCCATTAGTCAGTACTAGATCTAGGATAGCCCTGTCTCTTGTGGGTTGTTGTACCAGTTGTTTGAGGTCCTCTCCCTGCAGGGAATCCACTACGTGTTTAGTTCTGGCAGATGTTCCTGCTGGTATTGACCACTCTGTATCTGGCATGTTGAAGTCTCCCATTATAAGAACCTCCCCTTTAGCTGTCATGTTTTGTATATCTTCTAACAGTAATGTGTATTTGTCCTCCCCCTGGTCTGAAGGCTTGTAGACAACCCCAGTTCGTATAGCTGTTCCATTTCCTGTTTCCAGGGTGACCCACAGTTGTTCTGGTTCCTTATGTGTATTCTGAATTTCTGTAGCTTTGATATTTTCATTGACATAAAGGGCCACTCCACCACCCCCCCCCCCTTTTTGCACCTTGGTCTCTTCTGAACAGTACATAGCCAGGTACTGAAGTTTCCCAAGTGTGGTTCCAGCCCTGGCAGAGGCACGTCACATACGGTGACAGGTTCACCCATGCCTTTGTGTCCAGCTCCCCCTCTCCCAGGCCATGTTGGTCCTTCGGGACCTTTGACCTGGGAACAGTTCAGATCATGGGCTGCAGATGTCCCCCAGTATGTTAGGGCTATGGACGAACATGTCTTTCGACTGGTTCCTTCTCCACTGCCAGAGTCTGATTCCATAAGCTCCTCAGCCTTGTCTTCCTCCAAGGAGGACTAGTAGTCCTCCGTTCATGTGTCCTCAGACACTGATCAAACTCAGTGTCAGCGCTTCCTAGTGAGACTGGTCAGGGACTTGCACATCACCTACTTTGCCCATCACAATGCTGAGTGTTCGACACAAGTCTTCTTAGGTGAGTTCAGAGCACACCATTTGGTGGCCCGCTCTTGGCCAGTTCCCTTCCAGGAGGCATCGTACATTGCCTGGCAGCTTCCACATGCCACAGCTCCAGCCCCCATGGACTGCCGGAGACGGTACTGTGCACCCCGGGAGTCTCCAGACTCCCTACCTCATCCCACTTCGGGACTGACGTGTGTGGACACCCCTTCCAGACATAGACATCTGGCCCATGACCGACACTGGATCCTGACTCTGTGGAGTTCAATCATCTGGGGCGGAGAGTTTTCTCCTCTGCGTGTATGTTACTATACATTGTTTTGCATCAGGTGAACCATGCTGAATATAACAGGAATCTGTGGGTGATGCTGGGCCGGGCTGTAGCATTGCTGCCCAATTCGGAGGCTACCTGGCAAGCCATAGTCCTCTCTACTATAGGTCTGGAGCTGGCAAAGGCACCAGTCAAGGGCATCTTACGACACCAATGAAGTTGCTTCACGACTTGCAGGGACAGCGATTTGCATTAGGTAGATGGCGTGGCTTCGCCTTTCCAGGTTGTTACCTTTGGCCCGGCATAGGTTACTGGCCTCTTTCCGGGGGACCCATATTGTTTCCCGCAGGGCGAGATGGGAATTGCAGGGGCGCCTTCCTTGACCAGTTTCAGGCCTAACTGGCCAGTGGAGGGTCTCCCCCTCCTCCCGTTTTCCCCATGGGGGGGCCTGAGGGATGCTATTCTCTCAGGGATATCCTGAGCCCCCTTCGGGGAGGGCTCGCTACTCACCCACCAGTGATGAATGTTAAAGACTGACACAGGGAAGATATGAAAATTACATACCTACCGTAATTCTTGATCTTCCTGTGTAGCTTCACCATTCATCACTGAATCCCACCCATCTTCCCCTCAAAAGGCCTCAGTCCCTGAGCCCTGCTTCCTCCCTGCTTGCCCCCGTCCTGGGGACTCTACTGGGGTTTTTCCCCTCCTTCCCCTGGTAGCCTTCTAAGAGACCTCTGGGGGTATCAGAGGAGGCCGAGTAGGGCCTCTGTTTGGGCTATCACAGGGACTTCTGGTGGGCCCTTATCCTGGGCCTGATCTCGGGGGTCGGCTAATCCCCTTGGGTCGCCGACCTTTGGGTCTCCTGGGATGGGGGTGTTCTGGGGCTGACTTGAAACTCCCTCCGTCCCTTGTTATTCTAATCTTTGGCTGCCTCCTTCCCCTTTGGGGAGGGACACTTTAATAGTGGTATTCCTTCCCCCCCCCAAAGAACCCTGTGGGTTCTCCTGATAAATGGTAATGGGTGAGGGGTGGAGAAATCCTCCTAGGGTTCAAGGGGGGGGCACTTACCCATCTTAGCAAGATTCTTCTGAGTTCCCTCGGAATCTTCCCTGTTGATTTCTCTCCCTTGGAAGATCTGCCCTTGCCAGCTTATTTCCTGGATGGGTCTTGCCCCCCCCACCTTTTGTCCCCTTAATTCTCTCTCTCTCTATCTCTCTTTCCCTTCCTATCCTTTGGCCATCTAGGGACTGGGGCCTTTCGGTCCATAACCTCACAGGTCCTCCTCCTCTGTCCTCTGGTCGGTCTATTTCTTCTTCAGTTTACATCCTTTCCTTTTGTTGTCTCTCGGGCTCCCTTGCCCCACCCTTATTTTTTCTCTATATCCTGTTTTCTTCTGTCGCCCTAGCATGCAGAACTGAGGAGGAGGAGGAGGAGCCATACGCCACCCAACCTGCGAGTGCCACGCAGTGTGTTGGCCTTTCGTGGGCGGCACCGACTCCTCCCCTACAAAAAAAAGTCCCGCTGGGGTTACCTGTCTCCAGCCAACCAGCCACCAGTGATGAATGGTGAAGATACATAGGAAGATCAAGGCTTACAGTAGGTACGTAATTTTCATTTATCTGGGCAGAGCTACACTCCCTCCATGCAGAGGCCTGATGTCCTGCAGACCAGGCATCAGATCTTACCTCCTTTGCTCGATCATTTCAGGATGGGCGATCGCACCCTGCCTGGGACTTCCTGCAGCTTCTGGGGTACATAACATTCTGCACTAGCATGGTCAGATGGGCCCACTGGTAGATGTGCCACCTGCAGTGGGAGCTGGGCTGCCAGTGGTCTCAGTGCCTAGGTCACTTGGTCCAGCCGGTCACTGTGACCCACCTGATGTGGGATGCCATCCAGTGGTAGCTTATCGCGGAACATCTGGAGGAAGACGTCCCATTTGTCTACCCAGAGCCGAATGTCACCCTGACAACTGATGCATCTCTGGTGGGACGGGGAGCACACCTGGAGGACACCAAAACCCATGGGTTCTGGACCACCAGGGAGACAAATTACCATATCAATCTTCTGGAGATCCATGCAGTGCACCTTGCTCTGACAGAATTCGCTCTATTTGTCCAGGATCAGGTCATGCAAGTTCAGACAGACAATACCATCACCATGTATAACGTGCACAAACAGGGCAACGTGCACTCTCTTCATCTGTGTCAGGAGGCACTCCCCACCCAGACCCTTGTGCGCAGCTTGAATGCAAATCTCCTGGCAATTCATGTAACAGGAGCCTCCAACCAGCTAGTGGATGCCCAAAGCCAGGTGGGTGAGGTGTCACACAAGTGGTCTCTGCATCAGGAGGTGGAGAACCACCTGTTCTCCTGGTAGGCACTCCCCTGCTCGACCTTTTCATCTCCTGGGAGAATGCCAAGCTGAGACTGTTCTGTGCCCACCACCTAGAGTGTGGGACTCTGATGGGGGGTGTCTTTGCCAGGCCTTGGATCCCCGGCCACCTCTATACCACCTCTATACCTTCCCTCCCTTTCCCCTGATCCACAAAGTGTTGGTCAAGGTGAGGAGGGACAAGGGGTGGATGATCCTGGTAGCCCCAGACTGACCACACCAGTTTTGGTACCCAGATTGCCTCAGCCTCAGCAGCAGACCTCCGTGGTGGTTGCCCCTATGCCCGGACCTGCTCTCTTGTCCCAAGGTGAAGGTCCTGCATCTGGACCTTCAGTCCCTGCACCTGACAACCTGGTTCCTGAGCAGCCAGAGCTCCAGGCTTTTGGTCTCTCCAAAGATGTTCTCGGCTTCCAGGAAAGAGTCGACCTGTCAGTGCTACAGCTCCAAATGGAAGTGATTTTCCATTTGGTGCCAAGGCAGGGACCTAGACCCCCTGGCCTGCCCTCTGGTTGGCATTCTTGACTACCTGTGATCGCTGTCCCAGTCAGGACTGAGGTCAGCAACCCTCAAGGTGCACCTGGCAGCCATCTCTATATACGAGGTGTGGGCTGGTATGCCAACAGTGGTGAAAGAGAAGGTGGTCAGGCATTTCTTTAAAGGCCTGTACCACCTGTCCTCACTGACGCATGAACCACCACCTTGGGACTTACTGCTGGTGCTGGCAGTGCTCATAGGCAAGCTGTTTGAACCAGTGCACTGGTGTGAGATGTCACACCTGTCATGGAAAACTGCCGTCTTGGTGGCTATCACCTCCACCAGAAGGATCAGTGAGCTCTTGGTGGACTCTCCGTATCTGGTGTTCCACAAGGACAAGACTGTCCTTCGCCACAACCTGAAGTTCTTCCTGAAGGTTGTGTCAGAGTTTCACCTTAATCTGGTGATTAACCTCCCAATGTGCTTCACCACTCCAACCTTGGAGGCCCAGCACAGGCTCCACACAGTGAACCCGATGCAAGCGCTTGCTTATTACAAGCGGCGCATGACTAGAGTTTGGAAGGAGGTTTGCCTGCTATTTGTAACCTACGCTGAAGCCGCACCTGGCAGCAAAGTGAATGACTGGCAGGTGGATTGTCTCCTGCACTGACCTCTGCTATAGGTTGGCTGGTAGGGAGCCTCCCGTGGGGCTAAGGGCTCATTCCACCAACATACCGCTCTCTTGGTGGCTGCTTCCAGGGACATCCCTATCCAAGAGATCTGCAGGGCTGCTACCTGGAAGTCAGCACACACCTTCATTTCCCACTACCACATCGACCTTGAGTCACACCAAGGTGCTGCTTTGGGGACTTCGGTTCTTCAGTCCTTATTTGCCAAGTAGGGGTGTGTGCCTTGTCCTCTCCTCCCAGAGAACTGCTAGATGTCTGCCCTATCTGCATTATCCTTCACCTGCATATATGAATGCTTGACCCTGGTTATGTATAATGTGTACAGTTTTTTTGTGGGGGCGGAGTACTTGTTTTCGCTGGGGAAATTATAAAAAATACATGAGAAAATATCAAATTTGTTATGTATATAACTTTTTTCCCTTTATAGGAGATGAATTATAATACTGGGAGACAACTTAATTATATTTCGTTTGTCTTCAGAAATGCACTGCTGATTACGAAGGGGCTTGCAACAACTATGGACTCTCAAGCAGCAGTTGATTTTATTTGTAATATATCCATTTCTTACCATATGAAGTTTGAACCTGGTGCACTTCAGTACTTAAGCAATTATACAGTGGCTCGTTGTACAATAATAGTTTTTAAAAATGTGTTTTTATTAGATTTTTAATCATTCTTTTTGTTTGGCAGGCATATTTGGAAGAACAAGAAAAAGTATTCATGGAGGTGGTGCTGGTGGGGCATGCGCCGTGCTGCGCCCCTCTTTCTGTCAGGCTCTGTTTGTATACGCCCCCCCCCCCCGACACTCACATACACTGTATGTTTGTGCGGTTTCATGCGATGCCTTGATACTGGGCGAACACTGTGTCCGTTTTCCATGTCTGTCCTCATACTGAGTGAAGACTGTTGTTTTCTATGTTGTGAATTGGGATCTGTGGGGGAGCAACGGACCACAGAAGAGCGAGTGCGCGCGGTGCCAGCCAAGTATACTGAGTCAGTCTACGGAAGTTGAAAGCGTCACCGCTCGTCCCTCCTCACTGGGATTAGCAGTTAGTGAGTTTGTTATTCATTCTGATTCTGCTGGTAGTTTTGCCACATATTGAGTACAAATGTCATGTGAGTAGAGTAGCGCAGGGGTTGGGTAGGGGAGCTGAAGTCGATCGAAGTGACGGCGTCTCAGCAGTGTAGTATGTGTTGCTTTTAAAATAAAAAAGATATTGAAAGATTGATTAACCGTTTCAGAAAATCATTACATTTTACTAACTGGTACCACAGATGTTTAATATCTGTAGTGGGAGGCAGGATTTTTGTTTCTGACGGATGGGTGAGGTACTGGCAATAGCCAGAGCAGGCATCCTAAGTGTGGGCAAGGCTTGCTGCAAGATTCAGTTTAGTTATGCAGTCATGTGTGTTCCCGACCTTCATACAGTGATGTTATTGCAGAATAACGTCACTGTAGAAGGTGGCTACTGACCAGTCAGGCTACTGGGACTCTTCTTGCCATTGTATAAGACGACTTTTACCCTTAACAATAAGTAGCACAGTAGTCTATGTAGTTGTTGATGTACTTGATGTTTTTAACGTTAGATAACAACTGTGAAACTCATTACATATGCAATTATGGTGGACTGTCACTTTAAGGGAGAAATACTATAGAATAGGAAACAAATATGTCAATTATATTTAGCATTAGCCACAAAGTGGCCATATTTGTGTAAATTTATTTTCACTCTAAACTAAAAGTTTTCCATTCACCTTAATGGAAAAAGTGCTAATTAGCGTAATTTTATTTTCACGCTTCTGAGCACTTCAGTGAACATAGTGAAAATTTAGGTACAGTGAATATTTTCTATTCTATAGTATTTAATGGGATACAGGTGGAGTGTCTGCTTTCCTTTGAAAAAGCACTTTTTGTGTGAAACGCGTTAGGAAGCAGTATCCCAGTGGGGGCTGTACCTCTTTTTACAACAGTTCGCCTGAAAGAGTGTTTTATTATTTCTTTGGGCACTGAGCACTTTATTTGATGCCGACCTGATGTGGATCTTTTTTTACTTGAATGGAATAAAGTTTATAAACCTTCAAGTTGATGCCTGCTCTGCATTTGTTACCAACTCTCCATCAAGCCACGTTCATAGTCAGCGCCCTGTATGTACTGTATGTGCCGGTGTCCACTAACTTTTTTCTATTTGATCGCTGACTTTGGCACTACAGTTCTCTGGATGTGGTCTGACCTCTTTTCTGAATTTTGTAACACTTTTTGTCATTGACCTGCACGGGTTTTGGAGTGAAAAAAAAAACAGGGAAGCTCTGAATACCAAGAACTGTTGTAATTTCATTCATCTTGCGCTCCTGCATAAACGCGTCCTGTCTTAAATGGCAGGTGAACACAGTGTAGCACGGCAGGTGCAGCATGCAAATGATCGACACACCTTAAGAGATTTGGTGCTGCAACAAATGAATGAGACCAGCAGATACAGCGACGTACTAAATGAAATCCCAGTGAGTGCCCTGGGTCCCCTAAACATACGGCAAGCATTCTCACAATTTGAAAAAGTGGCCTATAAACTTAAAAAGACTCAGATGAGAAGAAATATCCCTGAGAGCATACCTGGAAGTCAACAAAGTACCCAGTGGTTTGTACATTCTGAAAAATCCTACTAGTGGCTTAAATCGTGAAGATTTTTTCTAGGGACATGGATATGTTGTTCATCCACACTCATTGGCAGTATCCTTGCCGCTTTAAATCTTGCCGGAAGGTCTTCAAGCTTGCTCCTCCCACCCACCCGGGTGGTATAACTCTCGGCTCCGCCCCATGACGCCAGATCTTCCTTACCGCTTGGAAGCTCAGGTTCCCTCCTTAACGCTCTGCGTTTGTGACTGGTTCCTATTTCTCCGTTTGCGGATTTAAAAATAAATTTTGCAAAAGACTTCAGTCTTCTATCCCTCATGGCTCGATGGACAATCGACTCCGGATTTGGAGATGCCCATGCGGGCAGAAGATGTCTCGAGCGGATCCACACTCACGTGTCTACTGCTTAGGCCTTGAGCCTGACCCGCGGGCTTGCGACCTGTGCTCATCTTTCTCGCCTACGTCCTCGAGACCGTGCGTCTGGATTGCAACTGGGCCGTCCCGAGAAGCGCTTCTCCGTGAAGTCCAAGAGGCCCGGTTGGCGGTGTCCTGCGGGCGGCGCGGGCCGATCAGCTCGAGTGATGGTCGCCTCAAGAGGAGGCGGCGCGGGCCGAGTCTTCTCGGCCGCGCATTTATCCCGCCTCTCTGGGTTCTTCCTACACGGCTTCTTTAAGGAGCTTTGTCTGTCCCTTCCACTAAAGGAGAAGGGCCTCGTCTGCTGGACCTTATTCTCGGTCCAAAAGAGGACAGGGGTAAGTCCTCGTCGACGCTCTTGGGGCCAGGAAGATTCCTCTCGGCCGTCGACCGTCGGCTTCGACGACCGGCTTGACCACTGGCCTCACGGTGTCCCCGGCCAGGTCAGTTGACCGAGACTCCCACCGATGAAGTCGAGATTTTTCTGACCCATTGGATGGGCTGTCGCCTTTGCAGCCGAGATTCCCCTCTCCGGTTCCCGGGAGGAGTTGAGGATCCCGTGGGCTCGCCTGTGCCTCGGTTCCGGAGCCTCAGATGGACCATCCGAGCGAAGGAGTGCGGTTCGGCCGACACCTCCCCGCACCCCCTCGGAAATTCCGGGACTCTCGTCTCGGTCCGGACCTCTTCGCGGTCCAGCCGATCCCACCCATAACAGGCGGTCCCGGCCCCGCACTGGTAAGCGGCGTCGCCGCTGCCCTCGCCCTCCTCCTCGGATGAGGGGAGGCTTCGGCGTAAATTACGTCGACGGTACGAGGACCTTATGTTGCAACAGCTCCTCCTGGTCGGGAATAAGCCGACCCCGTCGCCTTCCCCGGCCATTAAGTGGCTGTCACCGGAACGGCCGACACAACCCCTCGACTTTATCAGAGGAGCCTATACCAGGCCGGTTAGGGCGTCAAAACCAGCTGCTCCACCGATTCGTGGAACCTCCGCCCACAGCCACCAATGGGGCTCCGACCAAGGATTCTCGGTCTGCTAAGGATCTACCCATCGGCTGTCAGTTACCCTCACTCCCGAACCGACCTCGGCAGGTGAAGGGTGGCTCAGGCCAGAGGCAGCTCTTCGAGGACTTCTTCCGAGTCCGAAGATGATTCCTCCTTTTCTCCAAGCGACTGGACTTGGAGTCTTCAGGAGGTCAGTCAATGGACGATAGCCCGTCGTCCTTCCTAGGACTGCTTCGCTCATCTGGAGTCTACCGGGATGGAGCTCGAACCCGCTTCCAAACGGGCCAGATATCCTCACGGAGATTCTGGACCGAGGGATTCTCCGACGGAGGCTCTTCCGGTGGCCGAGGCCATAGTGGGTCCGGCACTGGAGCTTTGGCAGCGCCTGCTTCCTGCCCTGCGCCCGGCCAGGATGGCCAGAAGTATGCGGTCCCACCGTTCCTTGTCCGTTTCGGAACACCCTCTGCTGAGGGGTTGAGTTACCGACAGCTTCCGTGCCACCGGCAACGCCAGGGATGTGGACAAACCTCCTGACAAGGAGTCCAAGAAATTGGACTATGTCGGGCAAAAGTCTACGCTAAGGCCTCTCTCGGCCTTCGCCAGGCCAGTTCGGCCGTCCTCATGGCACATTTTTCTCATGCCCTGTTGGGCCCCTGGAGGAGGTCATCCTCATCTTCCCGCCGATCTGCAGACTACGGTTAAGCAGGTGCGGGACCAGGGCAGGGCAGTGGCCAAACAGCAGCTCCAGACTGCTTTGGATATAGGGGACTCATGTGCCAGATCGGTGGCGGCCGCAGTGGCTATGGTCAAGGTCATGGCTTGGCTGAGGATATCCACCTTTACTTCGGATACCCAGCACAAGTTGGCGGATGTTCTTTTTGGGGACTGACCTCTTCGCCCTGGGGTGGAAGGTCACCTGCAGAGGATCGAGAAGTCCAATGCTACCTTGACTCGGTCTCTTCCGCTCAGAAGGACAAAGGCCACAAACCACAGCCTAAGCTCCTTCGTCCTTCTGTGCCCTCGGCGCTCTGCCAGTGCAACGTCAGGGCCAGCAGGCTTGGCCTTGGCATCCCAAACCAAGCCGCGGCTTCTCTAACAGGAGGCAGGAGGAAAGGCCCAGGAGGTCCCTCGGCTGTCCCTCCTCCAAGCCTGCCCAGTGACGGGCTGAGGGTGTAGCCGCCCATCCCCGCTACCTTACTCCCTGGGTCCCCCGGGGACGGCCCGCACTTCCGCTCCGCCTGGTCCGCTGTTACCACGGACAGGTGGGTCTTGAGGTGGTGGGAAGAGGCCTGCCTCTGGAATTCGAGCAGGCACCACCCTTCAGAGCCGCCGCCTCCGGGGGCCGGATCCCCAGCCTCACTGGCGGCCTGTCGAGCCGACATCGCCTCCTCCTCCAGAAGGAGGTGGTAGAGAGGTGGTGGACCCTCCTTCAGACCCAGGGTTTGTGTCCAGGTACTTCCTGGTTCCGAACGGACGGGGCTGGCGCCATTCTCGACCTACACGACCTAAACAAGTTCCTAAGGTCTCGAACCTTCAGGATGGTCACTCTGGCTCAAATAATACCATCCTTGGAACGCGGCGTGTGGTTCTGCTCTCTGGACTTGCAGGACGCGTTTCACGTCCCTATCCGTCCGCCCACCAGAGATTCCTTCGCTCCAAGCGAAGGATCCTCTTCGAGTTCCAAGCCATGCCCTTCGGCTTGTCTCCAGCTCCCAGGGTCTTCACCAAATGCATGGCAGTGGTGACAGCATTCTGGCGGCGCCGAGGGTCCGGTGTACCCTTACCTGGACGACTGGCTGATAGCAGCTCCCTCCAGGAAGGAGGCGGAGTGGTCCAGAGATCTGGCCCTCCAGGTCTGCTCTCAACTGGGCCTCCTTATCAACGAGGCCAAGTCGGAACTCGAGCGAAGCAGGTGATTCTATTCATCGGCGCAGCCTCGACTCTCTCGAGCCAGACCGCGGCTCCCGCGGACAGGGCCGAGGTTCTTTCCTCCTTTGCCCGATCATTTCTGGTTGGGCATTGCAGCCTGCCCGGGACTTCCTGCGCCTCCTGGGTCTCATGGCGGCGCCTGCACCAGCGTGGTCCGCTGGGTCTGCTGGAACATGCGTGCCCCTTCAGTGGGGACTGGCCAGCCAGTGGTCACAACGCTGCGATCCCTTGGACCAGCTTAGCCGGTGACACAGGGATGTGGAACGCTCCAGTGGTGGACGTTCCAGATCATTTGCAGGAGGGCATCCTGTCGGTCCGCCCGAGCCGACGGTCTCTCTTCGACCGATGCCTCTCTGATGGGTTGGGGTGCCCATCTGGGGAACACTGGGCTCATGGCCTCTGTGTCCGCGGGAGTCCCGATGCCACATCAACCTGCTGGAGCTCAATGGTCCGCCTAGCTCTCACCGCCTTTGCTCCGCTCCTCCGGGTCAAGTGGTCCGAGTCCAGACGGACAATACCACGACCATGTACTATCTAAACCGCCAGGCGGGACGCTCCATGCTTCTATGCAAGGAAGCTCTCCGCATTTGGTCACTCGTGCGCAGCCTGGAGGCGGATCTCTAGCCATTCACGTGGCAGGAGCCTCCAACACCCTGGCCGATGCCCTGAGCCGGATAGGGGCTGCATCCCACGAGTGGTCTCTCCTGTCGAGGTAGTGCAGCATCTGTTCTCCTTTGGGGCACACCTCAGGTGGACCTGTTTGCCTCCATGGAGAACGCGGTTGAGTCTGTTCCATGCCCGCCCTCAGCAGGGCTGCTCTGCAGGGATGCCTTCTCGAGGCAATGGACCCCGGGCCTCTTTTCGCCTTTCCCCATTTCCCTTGATCCACAAGGTGCTTCTCAAGGCGAGGAGGGACAAGGCGCAGGTGATTCTGATAGCCCCAGACTGGCCTCGCCAGTTCTGGTACCCAGATCTCCTCAGTCTCAGCTCCAGGACTCAGCGGCAGCTTCCAGCTCGCCGGACCTGCTCTCAGTCAATCAGGGAAGGTGTTCCATCCGGACCTTCAATCCCTGCACCTGACGGCCTGGTTCCTGAGCGGCTAGAGTTCCAGGCCTTGGGTCTTTCCGACGAGGTCCTCAATGTAGTTGAGGCGTCCCGCATGAGTCGACCAGAAAATGCTATGCCTTCAAATGGAAAAGGTTTCCATTTGGTGTCAGGGCAAGGGCTTGGACCCTTCCTCCTGTTCCTTGGCAAGCATCTTGGACTATTTATGGTCCTTTCTAGTCAAGGGCTTAGGTCGGCGACCCTAAGGGTGCACCTGGCAGCCATCTCTGCTTCGGGCGCGGGCGGGAAGCAGTCGTGGCGCAGGAGAAGGTGGTCTGGCTTTTCAAAGGCCTTGATCACATTTCCTCCAGTGCGGGAACCTCCACCTCCGTGGGATCTACTGCTGGTACTGGCAAAGCTCATGGGCAAGCCATTCGAACCTATGCACAGGTGTGCTCTCTCTCTCACCTGTCGTGGAAGACCGCCTTCTTGGTGGCTATCACGTCAGCCAGAAGGATGGGAGAGCTCCAGGCGCTTCCATCGAGTCTCCTTACCTGGTCTTCCACAGGGACAAGGTTGTCCTGCGCCCCCACCCGAAATTCCTTCCGAAGGTGGTGTCGGAGTTTCACCTTAACCAGGTGTTGACTCTGCCGGTGTTCTACCCCAATCACACCTCGGAGGCCGAATATAGGCTCCATACTCTGAACCCTAGAAGGGCGCTCGCTTATTATAAGGAGTGCACGGCTGAAATTCGGGGAGAGGTTCGCCAGCTGTTTGTCACCTACGCTGAAGTCAGTATCTGGCAGACCTGCAGCCAAGCGGGACGATAAGCAGGTGGGTAACCTCCGCATAGATCTCGTTATAAGTTGGCGGGCATGAAGCTCCCAGAGGGATAAGAGCTCATTCTACCCGCCATACTGCTGCAACGGTGGCTGCTTCCAGGACGTCCCTATCCAGGAAATCTGCAGGGCTGCTACCTGGAAGTCAGCAGACACCTTCATTACCCACTACCACATCGACCTTGAAGTCACGCCGGATGCTGGTTTTGGGGCCTCGTCTCCAGTCTCTCTTTCCCAAGTAAGTATATGGGGGTGCGTCTTGCCTCCTCCTCCCGGAGAACTGCTAGAGTCTGCCAATGAGTGTGGATGAACAACATATCCATGTCCCTAGAAATAGATTACTCACTGTAACAGGAGTTCTAGGAATGGTATATGTTGTTCATCTACGACTCCACCACCTCCTTCCTCGCTTCGGACAAGACAACCTGAGCTTTCCAGCGGCCAGATCTGGCGCTATGGGCGGAGCAGAGAGTTATACCACCCGGTGGGTGGGAGGAGCAAGCTTGAAGACCTTCCGGCAAGATTTAAAGCGGCAAGGATACTGCCAATGAGTGTGGATGAACAACATATACCATTCCTAGAACTCCTGTTACAGGTGAGTAACCTGTATTTTTTCTCCTCAGCTGGGGGTTGTATCTATGGTGTCCCCCCCCCAATTCAGCAATTTCTCTGGCCCCGTCCCCGCCATACCCCTAGCCACATCATGGTGGGTACTTACACTGCACACCGCGGAAGGCCAAGGGGCGGACACCAGGGGAGCTAACTTGAGTGCATGTGACCCGACGCTGACAGACCACCTTCACTGTGCACATGGAGGCTTTCTGCGCTTGGTCCCCTCCCCATGGCGCAGGCATGCACTGACGCCAAGGATATTTCCATGCACGCATCCATGCACAGTACTTTCAGCGTCGGCCCACACCAACCCACAGCTGACCGCGGCATGCACCGACCGACCCCCAGCCACCTCCAGGAGCCCGTGTGTCTCTGGTAATCCCTTCCCACCCTTCCCGGAGAAGGAAAGCAGTCCCTGGGGTGCTTGATCCTCTCCCCTCCTAGCCTCCAGCACCCGAGATTGCTCCCGACCCCGGGCTGCTGGTGTGGCGTCCAGTGCCTCAACCCCCAGCGCCACTGGGCTGGCATATCGTGAAGGTTTCTTTGAAAAATAGAGGGACATAAGCCACAGGGCAAGTAAAGAATATATAGAATTGATTTTAAAAGAAAATAAAACCGTACAACAAGAAACGATTGAGGAACTTAATAAGAAAGATGAATTAATTAACAAATTTAATAAAACCCCACAGTTTTGTCAGTTACAGGACACCTTCACTGATAATTTGAGGAGATACGAATTAAAAATCAGGGCCACTGAAAAAGACCAAATGTGAGCATGACGCTAATGACTTTCAAAATGGCACTAATTTTGATTGGAGTAAAGTGAAAGAAGGTGCAGCAGTACCTAAAAAAAAATCTATTTTGAAAAAGAACTCCCCGATATTGGACTATGGTATGGAGATAAGTAGGAACAAGAGCGGCAGCTTGGATATAGAGGTTTTTATAGGGGAGGAGGAACAGCTGGAGAGGTGAGCCTTATATCCCCACAATATCCAGGAGGTGCATGAGACCCAACCGATACAACAACAGACATGGAAGCGGACTCGCTGGGGAGGCAGAAAGAGGCACCGAACTAGGAGGCACTACCCGTGGACACCCATGGAGGGGGAAGACAGTGGAGGGGGAAGAACCCTCACCACAATCAGAACTAAATGTCATTAATTTGTCTGACTACATAGAAACATAGAAAGTGACAGCAGAAGGAGACCGCTAGGTCCATCTAGTCAGCCCTGTGTTTTTGTCTTTTCCTAACCCCCTAGCTGCCCTTTTGTGTGACTGCTCCCTTGTGTCTATCCCATGCATTCCTGAATTCCCCTACCATGGTAGCACCCACCACTCCTGGGGGAAGAATATTCCAAGCGTCCACCACCCTCTCTGTGAAGTACTTCCTAATGTTGGTATTGAACCTCCATCCTTTCAGCCTCAGAATGTGCCCCCTAGTTCTACAGCCCTCCCTGAAGTGAAATAATTCCTCTGCCTGCACCTTGTTTACTCCTTTTATGTATTTGAAAGTTTTGATCATATCCCCCCTCTCCCTTCTTTGTTCCACGGAGTACATGTTCAGTTCACTCAGTCTTTCTCCATATGACATCTGCTGCAATCCCCGTATCAACTTTGTCGCCTTTCTCTGAGTCATCTCTATCCAGTCAATGTCCTTTTTGAGGCGAGGCCTCCAAAACTGGACACCGTACTCCAGGTGCGGCCTGACCAGTGCTCTGTATAGTGGCAGGACCACCTCCTTGCTCCTGCTCATGATTCCCCTCCCAATGCATCCCAGCATTCCACTGGCATTCAGTGCTGCCTTCTCGCACTTTTCCCACTTTCAAGTCATCTGAGATCATGACTGCAATCATGCTCCTGGTTGGAGGCAGCTGATCTTTCCCCTCCCAGGCAGTACTCCTCCTTTGACTTGCTTTTTCCCATATGCACGACTGCATTTTTTGGCATTGACTCTCAGCTGCCTTGCTCTAGACCATTCTTCAAGTTTCTTTAGATCTGATTCCATGTTGCCTGCTTCCTCAATGATGTCTACCCTATTACATATCTTGGTGTCATCCACGAACAGACACACTTTTCCCTCTAGTCCATTAACGATGTCAGCTATAAAAACATTAAAGAGCAGAGACCCCAGCACCGAGCCCTGGGGCACTCCGCTGGTCGCCCTACCCTCTGACGAGAATGTTCCATTTACCTGCACTCTTTAACCCATGCTGTTTGGGGTCTTGCTGCTAGCTGGCTTCGAGAAATGCTATAATCCTTTGCTTGAACAGCAACTCCATCAATTTCCCCACTATAGATATGAGGCTGACTGGTCAGTAATTCCCTGACTCTTCCCTGCTGCCCAATTTGTGAAGTGGGACCTCTATTGCCCTTGTCCAGTCTTCGGGTACCACTCTGCTCATCAAGGATTTGGTGAATAGGTTTGCCAGTGGGGCTGCCAGTTCTTTCCCCAGTTCCGTTAAGATTCTGGGATGTATCTTATCCAGTCCCATGGCCTTCAGTTTATTTAGCGCCTCCAATACTTGTGCCTCTAAGAAGGGGCTTGTGTCACCCTGTCCCGGGGCTCAGTTTTGTGAGTGATGGCCATTTCCTGGATCCTCCTCAGTAGACACTGAGCAGAAATACCTGTTTAGAGTTTCAGCTTTCTGTGGGTCGTCATCTGTTGTCTTCCCTTCCCCTGTAGCAATCCTCACTAGACCCCTTTTGCCTTCCTTCTTTCCCTGATATGCCTAAAGAAGGATTTGTCACTTTTCTCTGTCCCCTTTGCTGTCTTGGCTTCTGTCTGGGCTTTGGCATGCTTTATCATTTTGCTTGCTTCTCTCATTTTTTCAATTCCCAGCCTTTTTCATTTCCAGTTTCTAGGTACATCTTAAACATAGAAACATAGAATGTGACAGCAAATGGAGGCCACATGATCCATCTAGTCTGCCCATACCCTACCCCCCATATGATTTCTTTTATGACGCCTTTGTATCTATCTCACACATTCTTGAATTCCCTAACCGATTTAGTCCCCACAACCTCCTGGGGCAAGCTGTTCCAGGATTCCACCACCCTCTTGGTATAAAAGTGCTTCTTTACATTGCCCCTGAATTTCCCTCCCTGGAGTCTCATGTCATGTCCCTTGGTTTGCATGCAGTCTCTGACCTGAAAGAGCTCCTGCACCCTATTTACTCCCTTGAGGTGCTTGAATGTCTCTATCTTGTATGCGTCCTTTTTTAAATGTATCTTGTACACCTTCTTTTTTTCCTTTCACTATGGTTGCCACTTCTTTGGAGAACCATAGAGGATTTCTTCTCCTTTTGGCCTTGCTGACCCTCCTGGAGTATTGGTCTGTGGCTGTTCTGATTGCCCTATTTAGTCTCCCCCACATAACCTCAACCTCTTCTGCTTTGATTAGGTTATTTTTTTTTCTCTCTATAAATTTTTTAATTTCTCCCTTTTTAACCCCCGACCCAGCACCCCAGCAGACATGCATGCGCGTGGAGGTGCACGTGCACACCAGGCACCAGCTCAGTCCCTTCTGCTCCACCCCTGGTGTTATTGCTGCCACTCCCCCTCGCCTGTGCTTCCCACTGGACCTCCACTCAGTGGGAGTGGAACTACGGGAGAAGCGCACAACCACCCCTGGGAGGGGACAGCTGCCTACTGCAGCTCAATCCCGCTCCAACCCTCCCCCCATGCCAGCTCCCTGGCGACCAGAGGTCATTCCCAAATCCGGGTCACTGGCATAGTGTGAGGTAAGGCGTCCAGCGCCTCAGCCCTCAGCACCACCGGGCCGGCAACAGATTAGGTTATTTTTTTAGGATGGTTCTCATTTTTTGGAAGTCTGCTTTCTTAAAGTCTAGTACCTTGATTTTTGAGTGACAGGTTTCCTCAGTTATATTTACTTTGAAACTGATCATGCAATGGTCGCTGTTTCCCATGTTGCACCCCACATCAATTTCCTTTACCCTCTCACTGTTTGTGAGAACGAGGTCGGGAATGGCATCTCCCCTTGTTGGGGCTTTAACAAGCTGACCCAGTCCTGGGCCCTGTAGGGCCAATAAAAAGTCCCTGCTTTTTGTTGTTGCCACAATTTGTGTGCTCCAGTTAATATTTGGGAGGTTGAAGTCCTCCACCAGTATCACTTTGCCTCTTTCAATCATTTTGTATATTTCTTATATTAAGTCTTTGACCCCTTGGCCGGCCCGGTGGCGCTGAGGGTTGAGGCGCTAGATGCCACACCTCGCACCACGCCAGCGACCTGGGTACAGGAGCGAGCCCGGGTGTTGGGGGTCGACAGTGGAGGGAGTTGTACTGAGCGTCCAAGGGACACCTCTCCTCTCTCTGGGAGGGATCCGGGGTTTTCCTGGCGCAGTAGAGACCCCCAGTGGAGACCGGGGATACTACTAGCGTGGGAATAGGAATCAGGGAACGAGCACGGCAGGTGTCTATGGGCAGCCACGTGCTGACGCCATTGCATGCTGCGCTCGGGGGCACACAAGAGAGAAAAAACCCTTACACTGTCCCAGCCACCGCCACATGCCATCACCGGACCTTGCCTCCGCCTCTTTGCCCTCCTCCTCCCCCCCAGCCGGCACTAGATTAAAGATAGAGCACCGGTAGGAGTGGCAGCCCTGCCCCAGGGGGCTCAGAACTGGGGGGGTTCCTTGGTCGGAGGAGGGGCAGCATACCCTATGAGGAGACAGGGGATCAGGCCGGTGGTAGAGCGGCTGTCAGGAAGAGATAGCCCAAGAGAGTTCCAGGACGTAAGAAGATTAAACTGAATAAAAAAAAGTCTTTCTCCCCTTGATTTGGGGGCCTGTAAACAACGGCAGTTTTGAAGGTTGTCCCCTTACCTGCCTCAGCTGTTAGCTACAGTGACTCGGTCTCTGCAGGGGATCCCTGCACGTCAGTGGCTTTTATTTCTTCCTGAATGTAAATAGCTAACCCCCCTTTTTTTTTTTTTTACCCCTCCTGGCCTTCCTGAATAAGTTATGTCCTGGTATAGCTGTGTCCCAACTGTGGTAATCCATGAACCATTTTTCTGTCACAGCCACCCAGTCCAACCTTTCCACTTTAATGATGACCATGAGACTGGGTAGTTTGTTTGCTAGGCTCCTACCATTTTCAACCATTGCCTTCCAGGAATGTGCCTCTCTTTTTGTATGTGGGTGCACCCCCTTCCTGGACTGTTCTAACTTGCTGCTACCACCTGAGAAATTTGAAGGTCAGCTACTTCTTGGGAAGTGGTACCTGATACTGCAGTGGTTGACATGTGTGTGTTGTCCCCTTTTCTCCACTGGGGGTTGTATGTGTGTCTGTGGTGTTTTGGGGAGTGATGACCAGCTCACTGACGGTTGGTGTATGTGTGTGTGTGTGTGCTGTCACCATCTCCTCCTTTTTCAGTTTAAATAACCTGCATAAACATCAAATTTTTGTCCAAGCGCTCGCACACCTTCCCTATTCAGGTGCAGACCGTCATATTTAAAAAATGTTCTTTCCTAGAAGTTTTGCCAGTTTCCTATTTAGTGGAATTCTCTGTCCTGGCACCATTTGCACAGCCATGAGTTGAACTCGCCAACTTCAACCTCTCTGACTTGCTTTGTGCCTTCTCCCTGGCAGAACTTCTGAGAACCCCAATTTGTACGGGAGGGAAGGTAATTCGCAGGCTAGTTCCTCAAAGTGCTTTTTGCCCTCCTCCACCGTGTGATTGGCCAAGTCATTTGTTCCAAGGCGTAATGTGACATGCGTTATATCCCCTGCTTCCCGTACTATTCTTTTTATGCGCTTTGTGTCCCTGTTTGCTGATGCTCCTGGGAGACTCTCAACCACAATTTCACATGTCCCATTTTGAATTAGGTGGGGTTCCACTCCACGGATCATGGAATCCCCAATTATGAGAAGTTTCTTTTTGTTTTTGCCCTTATTGGCTTTATTTTGATTTTCTGCAGTTGCAGGGTGTTTGTTTTTTATTTTGCGTTTTGCTTTGTCTGAGGCTGGTTCCAGTGGTGTGAACCTATTACTGGTTAGATGGCCGAGATATGCTCCTGGGAACAGCCTTCTTTCCTGGACCCTCTGTGAGGATGCCTCCTCCTCCTTACCACCTGCCAGTCCCCGGACCCTGTATGATGTCTTGGTCCGTGACTATGCTTTAGGTGACACTGAAATTTTGGTTTTGAACCGTGATTTAACTTTCACTCCAACCAGTACATTTAATGCCATTGAAACTAGTGTTAATTTAAACAAGATGGTACATAACCTTCGTTTTAAAATAATTTTTTTTCTAGGAAGGAAAGCGAGAGTTTTGAGGGTGAGAATGATATAGGAGAGGTGAATGCTACTGTTGCTAATACTCCCAATAACTTTAAAGTGAGGTCTCACTTCTGTCCTCCATTGTCAGCAGCTCTGCAAACTTTTTTAAAGTGTTGCGAGGATAACATTAGGCAACTGTATTTAGAAAAAAGTATTACGCAATGGCATGAAGCAATCCTGGACTTTGATTGGCCAGTCTAGGACTGGCGCCATGATGCTATCCCAGCACAGAAACAACTGCATGAAACATAAAAATTTGAAATGAAACAAATCATTCCACGGCAGCGATTACTTCACTCTCATTCCCACTCAGCACCTGACCTTACTTGCTTCGCTCCCACCGCTGCCAAGAATTTAACACTGCATCTTTCTCTTCTGCTCTCCTCACTTTCTGTAAAAAAAATAAAAACCTGCACCACAAAACAAAATCATGCCTTCTTTCTCCGCAGACCTCCCAGAAGTTAATGAGTAACCTAGCGTGCACAAGCATACCGACTTTGCGCTCCTTCACACTCGTACTCCCAAACTAAATTAAAAAACAGTTTTCAAAGAAAGGCAATAGTCTGAAAACAAAGCCATACCTCTACTTCGCCTTTTTTCTCTACATCAATGCCATGGCAGCCACTATGAGTCGGCTGGTCAGCTAACCTCGGTGGCTCGGTCAACACAGCGCCTTGCCAGTTATATCATCTGCCTCTGCATTTAAAATTAAAAACTAACAAACAAACAAACAAATAAAAAAAACAGGCAGCACATTTTAACTCATACTCTGTGACACCATCAGACCTATGTGTCCTAACAGAAACAGCACTGTAGCGAGGGTAACCTGGAGGCCAATACAATGCAGAACATACAGCCAGCACCATCTAGTGGTCAAACTGTGGACTTTTTTTGTGAAAACATATACCTCCACACATGAAAAATAAAAATAAAAAAAACATAAAACACTTATTTTTTTTTTTTCTATTTTATTGTTTTAAAACAAACAAACTATTGTAGAGCATTAGTAATATTGTACAGTTGGGATAACGTCACTTGGGTGATTAGTCATACTTGGCCTGCGGCCTTGTGCCTAATCTCTGCCGGCGTGATGTTATCCCAGCACAACACACACCCTGTTATGCATTATTGCTTAAATAGAGTATTTCATAATTTAAGCAAATGGGGACAAGAAGTTCTTAAAAATTTGGGTAGCCACAGAAATTCACTATAAAATCTGCTGACAGTGGGGGGTGCAATTGTAATACAAAATACTGATAAATATGATTATGAAGTATTGAGACAACTGAGTGATAATGCACTATTATGAAAAACTTAAGTCTGACAGAACTATGGATTTCACAGCAGTTATTGACAATTATTTGGTTTTGGTAAAGGAACACACTTGGCTGCCAACACAGGTTATAGACTATCTTACAGTTAAATACCCAGTGTAGGCAGTGTTCTGTTGCCTTCCGAAGGTCCACAAAGATTTGCTAATCCCACTAGGGAGACCAGTTGTCTCCGGTATCAACTCTTTAACTGAACTGTTAGCAAAGTTTGTGAACCATTACACTGCTGGACTGGCACAGGGACTTCCTTCCTACATTAAAGGATAAAGAGGAGGTTTTACAATTGCTTCAGGATGTGACTATCGAAGAAGAGAGCTGGCTTGTCACATTAGACGTGGCCTCTCTCTACTGCACTATACCACACTCGGGTCTAGATGCAATGCAACATTACCTTGACAAACGCACTGTATTGGAACCACCCACTCAGGTGTCAATCCAGCTAGCAAAATTTGTGTTGGAGTACAACAAGTTTTCTTACAGGGATGAATACTATTTGCAGAAAATGGGAACAGTTATGGGAACAAGTTTCACCCCAGTCAAGCTAATTTATTTATGGGAATATGGGAGAATGGTGTCATCAGAAATGAAGATGCAAACCCATACTTACACAAAACTGATTTATGGAGACGCTTCGCTGACAATGTCATTCTCGTCTAGAAAGGTACTGAAAGTGAATTGCTCGATTTTGTTAAATTCCTAGAAGACAGCAACCCCAACTTGCAGTTCAGCATGACTTTCAGTAAAACCCAAATCAATTTTTTGGATTTGATTATACGCAAGGATGGGGAAGGGGGCTCTGTACAAATCTGTACAGAAAACCCACAGACAGAAATAAGTTACTTGCAAATAGCAACTATCCTAGGCATGTTATAAGGGCAATACCGAAGGGACAGTTCATTCAAACGAAAAGGAATTGCAGTATGAATTCAGAATACCAGGTGCAGGCTAATGTACTGGAAGAGAGACTTAAAGAAGTTAGAAGCTACAGAAATGATATTATCATGATGCAAAAAATGTGATGGACAATATGCCGAGGGAAGAGCTCCTAACTGAGAAAACAACACACGATGTAGAGCCACAGGTATCCTTTATTTCAACTTTCAATTCCCAATCCAAACAGGTGGCTGAGATTAAAAAAACATTGGCATCTGGTAAAAAAAAAAAAATACCGAGGTCTAAAAGAACTAGAGGATTTTGGATCAAAAATTATTTATAGAAGCGCGAAAACTTAAAGGACATTTTAGTACATACTGTGCAACCCCAACCGGAGTAACCCCACATGTGGCTCCCTAGTTGAACAGAGGGGTGCTACAAATGTGGTAATTGTAAATTCTGCAGCTACGTCAAGAGTGACACTAGTTTTAAAAATCTAGGAACAGGTATGATTACATGTATAACCTGTGGGGTAATTTATATGCCACAGTGTACTTCTGGAAAATTCAACATCAGTAAGTCAAAAATAAATTTTAAAACTCGTATTGAGGAGCACCTCAGAGCGATTGAAAAGGGTATTAGTATGAACGCACTAGTGGCACACGTGTGGAAATCTAGGTACAAAAAGGAATCGTAAGTTTGCATTCCGAGGGATTGAAAAACCTTTAAAACTGAAAAGGGGAGGCAATTATAACAATGCCCTGAGGAAAAGGGATCAAAACTGGATATATCAGACAAATCTTATAGATTTCTTTGACTGGGTAGCTAGAGTGGTAGATCAGGGAGGGGTGGTGGATGTGGCCTACCTGGATTTCAGCAAGGCCATCAACACTGTTCCACACAGGAGCTTACTAAATAAATTGGGGAGCCTAGGAGTGGGTCCTACGGTGATAAAGTGGGTTGGGAACTAGCTAAGGGACAGGACTCAAGAGGGTGGTGGTAAATGGCATGAAATCTGAGTAGAGGGAGGTGACCAGTGGAGTGCCACAGGGGTCGGTGCTGGGGCCATTCCTGTTCAGTGTCTTCATCAGTGAAATTGCAGAGCATCAGGAGGGAAAGGTGTGCCTCTTTGCAGGTGACACCAAGATCTGCAACGGAGTGGACATACCGGATGGGGTGGAAAAAACGAGAAAGGACCTAAGCCTATTAGAGGAGTAGTCGGGTGTCTGGCAGTTGAGTTTCAATGCTAAAAAGTGCAAGATCATGCACCTGGGTCAGGAATCCAAGGGAGGAGTACAGGGTGGGTGGGGAAAAACTGACTCTGGATATGGTTTCAAAGGTGAAGTCCACAGTGAAAAATGTCACATGGACATGTGGCTGGGAACTAAGTGGGTGCTGTCACATGGATAACTGTTCAGAGTGTAGCACAGACATGACCTATGTCACCCGGATCATACTGGGTAGTTATTGGGGGATCTATGGCAGCAGCACCACACAGTGACAGGTGACAGTTTGTAATGGCTGCGATGACAGTTTGGGCAATACCAATGCTTTATATGTTGGCGGTCACAGTGGTAAATGTCACATGCGGTTGTGCTGTGGGTGGGGACAGGATCTGATGGAGAGGAACCAAGTGACCTTGCTAATAACAGGGTGTCTGTGTAGGGGGGGAGGGTTAGCACAATGGTGCAGTGACACTATGGGAGCTATCCCAATCTTCAATGAATGTGGCAGTGAGACATGTCACATTGATCTTTTTGGGGGCGGGGCACCAGAGATGCGAGGACCAGTGTCACCTTATTCAAAGGTGGATGGATGTGGTTGACAAGAAAACATCTCAGCATCTGTCACATAACATGAATAAGGATTCAATAAGTAATGACATAAATTAAACAGAGAGAGACACACATAACAAGAGGGTTGCCTGCTGTTGTGTGACATACCTGCAATTGCTGCCTCTTATGCACAGCCATTCGACGCTTCACAGGTGACCCTGTAGGCTGCACACTAGTCATATGGAAAGTGTAGGAAATACATCACACTTCAGCCTCGGTTTTGCATGATCCCACCCAAGCTCGGTGAGTCTCAACGGATCACGGTCAAAAATGAAACGTTCAAAATGAACTGAACAGATGCAGCTGTACATTGACAGCTTGAAGTCCTTACATTTGCAGAAATGAATTCATGCCTTCCTAAATGGATTACTATCTGGAAACTTGAGAAAGTGGATTCCACTACCTTTCCTGCTTTCATTTCTGCAGGCATATGCTGTGCAGTAAGGCATTGTTGCACAAACAGTAACATAAACAAACACCAAGCAATAAATTGTACATTACTTACACTGATTCAAAATTTTTTTTTAATTAGATTTTATGATACCTCACTGTGAATACTGACTTAAAGCACTTAATTATGCCACATAAAAATATTTCATAAAGAGGCTTGCTACAGTCCAAACGGAGGACAGCTCCTCAAAAAAATTACCACAGAATGACAGAAGTCAATAAATTTCCCGCCACAAGAACCCATGTGACCAAAGAAACAAACATGACATCACAAGGCTATTGACACACATGTAGGTGAAATTACATTACAATACAGGCAATGTCAGTAACTGATTATGTCACTGTCCATACTTGATCGATTAATAAAACAATTTTTTGGTACTAAAAGATGTCATTAATGTACTTTTAAAACAGCAGAGAGAGACGTTCAGGGTTAGACCGGGCTCTTGCATTATTGTGCATTGTGATGTATATGCATATTCAATGTTATACATGTCTGCATGATGAAGGCAGCAGAAAAAAAGATAGAGTAACTAGAAACTTTGTCTTCTGGACCACACAAGTTTATTTTACTTCATGAACCCATCCGCTGACACTTTTGAGGAGCGATTAATGAAGAAAATGTGAGGACACTAAATAAAAAAGTAGACAGAGCCCTGGGGATCATGCTCAGGAACGGAACACCAAGTCTCTTCTTTGACATCACAGGAAGCCGCGCGGTCCAGGTAAACGGCACATATGCATATTCAACGAGCAGTGCAGAAAAGGATTATTTTTCAAAAACTAGCCAGTGATTTTAAAATATACCTCATCAGGTGAGTACAGCACATCGAGATGGTGTGGGGGATGAAATTTTAATGCTGAAACTAAATAAAATAAAACATATGGTTTGGGTATCCTTTAACAAACTATTTTAATTTGTGTTTAAAACAAAGACATATTCCAAAGTCTTGGAAAACAAACATCATCATTCCTGTACACAAAAAAGGTTCTCCTTATGAATCTGGTAATTATCACCCCATTAGTCTTTTGGACGTAGTTTCTAAAAATTTCTACAAGAATAGTTCTTAACAGAATAATGGCATGGGTAGAAAATAACAAAATACTTTCTTCTTCTCAAGCAGGCTTTAGACCTGGGTGTTCTACCCTGGACAGTATTTTCTATTTTGCTCATCTATTGGAAAAATACATACATGTAAAAAAAGGGAAATCATATGCACTAGTTGTTGATTTCACTATGGCATTTGATTCTGTTAATAGGAATTTGTTGTGGGATATTCTGATCTAAAAAAGGTATAGGTTCATAGGTTTAGGTTACAAGTCCAATCAGCTACGAGAGCCATAAATGGACTTGCCACTGTTCAGTGGACAAATTCCAATTTTTTTTTCTCCCATATGCTGATCCAAATAGAAGCTATGCTACCTGCACCTACCACAGCTGATGGTAGCTATCCTCTGGTTGAACCACTGTTCTCTTTTAGTAGATCTATAAGTCTCACCAAGTAATTGATAAGAATGGTCCCTGGCTGCCCTACCTGACATTACCTTTCTATTTAAACCCGCACATTCCCAGAGTATCACATTCCGGAATGCACTGTAGACATAACAGAGATCCCATCTGATTCTACGATATGTCACTGAATATAACCCCAGATCCTGCAGACTATCGTGATATTCTTTGTTTTGTGCAATATTTACTCGCGTAGTTAATCTCCTTTGCACTCTCTCTGTAAGTCTGGAACTGCCGATACTCTGCAGGACACTAAAGGGCACGCCATACTCCAGAACCAGCCTAACCAAGGTTTGTACAAAGGCACCAAAACCTTCTCATTCCTGCTCTTTACATTTCTCAAGCTGTTACCATTATTTTGTTAGCACGTTTAGCAACTTCAACATTATGCTTGTTGAATGTTAATGTAGTTGATATTATAACCCTGAGATCTTTTTCATTTTCTGTACTTGTAACGTCTTTTGTTTATTTGATATTGTGCTTTTACATTATTGTATCCAAAGTGCATTACCGTGCACTTGTTGTCATTGAACCTCAACTTATAGCACCGTGCCCAGTGTTCTGACTTGTGTAGCTGATCCTGAAACTTTTTTATTCACACTGCGTTGTTCACAATTGCCCCCACCTTCGTGTCGTCAGCATACTTGCACAGCCATGTCCCTTCTAACACCTGCATAGTAGAGACAAAGTTGTTGAAGAGTAGGGACCCCAAAATTGACCCCGGGGCACCCCACTGCTAACCCCACCCCATTCAGACAAAAAAACTCTTATTTGAAGCCTCTGGTTTCTATCATGGAGCCATGAACCTATCCAAGCCCTAAGGCATACATTAACCCCAAGTTCTTGCAGAGACTTCATCAGAATCTCGTAAGAAACTGAATCAAGGGCTTTGGCATAGTCAAGGTATACCACGTCAACAGGTAGGCCCTGATCCAGTGCCTGACTCAAAAAAATGGAGCAGGTTACTAGCGCAAGTCCTACCCGTGAGACATCTACCAGTTGTAACAGTCTTAGATCTTCCTCCAAAAACTCTTTGATAAAAACCTCCATGACCTTACCTATCACTAACGTAATACTAATTGGTCTATAGTTATCGACTAAGGCCTTATCTCCTGTTTTATGTATTGGGGTGATATGGGCCACTCGCCGTACCTTTAACACCTTCCCCTCTCTAAATAAGGACTATTCACTCCTCCTCCCTATATACAGTATCAGTTATATACTCCAACAAATACCAGGATTAGATATGATAACAAAGGCACATTAACGGATTCCTGCCTCTCGAATCGTGGGATAAAGCAGGGTTGTTTAGTTGCTCTTATATTAACATACAATTCAATAAGTACAATTGAGGCAGGGTAGCTTACTGTCACGTTGGTATTCAGAAGAATAGCCTAAGTGCACCAAAACTTGGTAAAAAAACAAGTTAAACCAGGGGGCAAAATGAACATGGAGGTGTGAAGACAAATTCATACATTCTGCAAAAAATGTAACCAATAAAAAGATCAAAGTAATAGTCAGAATACGATGCTGCCGGAGGCAGGCGTTGTTAGAGGGCGGGGGTGAGGTGTACAGTATGATGGGAGAGGGGGAAACGACGGACACTTATAAGGGGGATGGGAACTACAGGGGAGATGGTGGGGTAGGTAGGGTGAGACCATATTAAATATACAGACAACAAACAATGAGCAATAGCAATTACCCCAACAACGCTTAAATGAAAAAATAAAATTGAAGAACAATAATCTAAAGTCAAAATGGCTTACAAAATTGGAAGCTGTGCTAATAAAACATTGACCTTTTGCACTTATGGAAAGATTACCAAAGAAAGATTGGAATTGCCCTCAGTATAAGATCACAGTTAAAAAAAAAAAGATATTTCAAAGAGCACAAAAAAAGAGGTATGGGAACAACAAAAACAGAAAAAGCTGCAGGAGGGGCAAAATAAATAAAATCTCACATAATATAGAAGAAAACTTATTATTGTCTTTTAGTCCAGAATACAAGAAAATGATCATCTGGGCAAGACTTGAAAAAATGAATTCTAAATATTTCTGTCTTAATAAAAACATGACAGCAGGATCACTGCCTGTTGACAATGTCCTTGTAACCAAGGATTTCAGGAAACCATCTCATAAAATAGAACAATGTCCACTATATAATGACCCAAGAGATAAACTTCTTAAGACAACATTAACATGCTATGCTGATGTTAACTACGATGTGACATTTACTCTCCTCCATCCTACTACAGTGAATCATAGAAGCTTAACTGCAGAAAAGGACCATACCGGCCCATCTAGGCTGCCCTTCCCCTACACCTCCCCTCCCTGCCAGCCCCCACCTCCCCCACTACTCGGCCCCATATGCTTGTCCCATGCCCTCTGAAGTCTTCCACCAATTTAGCCCCCACCACCTGTCTGGTAGTCTGCTCCAGGGCTCCACCACCCTCCGTGAAGAAACACCCTCTCACATTGCCTCTGTATCTTTTTCCTTGCAGTCTGAGCCTGTGCTCTCTAGTTCTGACCCCATCCTTCCTCTTAAGTAAACCCTCTTCTCCCACTTTATTGAGCCCCTTTACATATTTAAAAGTTTCAGTCATGTCTCCCCCTTTCCTTCCTTGTCTCCAGCATGTACAGATCCAGCTCCTGCATGTAATCACAGTAATTCTTGATCTTCTAGGAGTATCTTCACCATTGATTTGCACAGCTGTCTACTATCCTCCAGGCTCACTCCGGTATATTAGGTTGGTCTTCAGCCCTTTGTGTTTAGTTTGGGCTATGAAGACACTGTTACTGGTTTAGTGGCCCTTCTTACACAGACCACCAGGGCTATCTATGCCCTTACGTTAAGAGCATAGGTTCTTGTTAGGTTATGCTGCATTTTATAAAAAACAAAGAAGAAAGGTACTGAGGCGATTGGGGGCTGGCACCGATGTAAGCATACTGCCACATGCTGTCTTGCGGTACCGTGCATGCACACAGCTTACCTCTGTGTCAGCCCTCTGAAAAGTTCTGGTTCCTGTTGGGTCCTCTGGCTCAGATACACCAGTGTGAATCAATTGTGAAGACATTCCTATAAGATCAAAAATTATGGAGAGTACGTAATTTTCTTTTTTCTATTTTTTCCCCAATTTTAAACGCTGTAACCCTAATAGATGCTTTAACATAGTTTTTGTAATTAATTTCCTTACTTTTGGAAAAAGATATATACCAACCGACACCTTTACCCTAAACCTTTCCTACACCCCATAGTGAACACTGCATAGTGACCCTCACTGCACCAGATCTGTAGCTTGCTTCACGTGAGGCCGTGCTTTAAATGATACGTTATCTGTATTGAATCAGAACCATAGGTTATGTTGGTTGGCATCTGAAGCATTCTTTATTGTATGCAGCAAGCAGATGCAGTTTTCCGTTATACAGCACTTAACCCTTTACACTGTGTCTTTGTTTTCCACATTCATATATATTACTCATTTTTTTTTATGTAAATCACTCCATAGAGAAGCACTTTTAATTTATGATGATCCAATACATGACGCTTGATTTGGGTGAAATACGATTGATTTCCTTGTCAAAATTTTTAATGTAATATCAAAATCAATACAAAGCCTAAACTGACGACTATATCAAATTAATGAGAGTGTTATAAATCATGGCAACTCTCTTCTCTAGTCTGGACTGTTAAAGAACACATTTTTACTCTTCTAAAATTCTGCCCCCCTAAACATAATACAGAGGCTTACCTGGACCCAAGTCTAATGCAGTATAAAATTTAATTTATTCCTGCCAGTACTTAGGGAGGTAAGGGGATCGTATTTTGGCTCAGTGGAGCCAAGAGCCGAATCCCTTCCACTTCCTTATTCAGAGATATGCCCCTGTGCTAACACGTTTTATGATGTCAGTACAGGGAGAGCACGGGGCGCACTCCATGGAGTACAACAGGGATGTTTTTAAGCTGCTTTTTATTATACTTTAGAGTTCCGATTGTGACAAATCAAGGCCACTGCTTAACTAATAAGGACCCTGTTAGTTGAGTGGTGGCCTTGATCTGTCATAATCGGAACTCTAAAACAGGGGTGAAGCCAGACAATAGAAATACATACACCACAATTATGTTTGTTGTTCCATCCGGGCACTAGAAAGTACAGTTACATAAGAACTTGCCGTAACAGTAGATCTTTGAGAGGATCTCTTGCAACAGACCACAACAGACAGGACTAAGACATCAGGTTCTAGGACCACACGGAAACCTTTCTAGCTAGTGGTGTACCAGACAGGGCTGCCCACCTCCGATGTCAGCCTATCTTAATATAAGGCAGGCAATGTCAGCCCCCTGACATCAGACCATCTTATATAAGGCGGGCGGCCCCATGCCCTCCTCAGTTCTCCCACCAGGGACCAGAGCCATATGGCAGAAGGAGGAAACAGAGATGCCCGCAAGGGGATGTAAAAGCAGAAACCTTGTCCCTATGGAAGGGGACAGAGAGAGAGAGAATGAGGGAGGGGAAAAAGACGGCCTGCTGCAAGAGATCCTCTTGAAGATCTACTGTTACAGTAAGTTCTTGCATAACTGTGCTATCTTACTTTGAGGGTATCTCTTGCAGTAGACCATAACAGGTAGAACTGAGTCCCAAGCAGCTGTAGCTCTGCAGACAGGCGATCCCGCAGGCAGGAAATAGGAAAAACAGATGTCTACAAAAGAAGGCCCTGCAAGACAGATAGGCCGAAATTGGCTCTACGCCTAGAGGCGATGTCCAGACTGTAGTGTTTGGTAAAGGTGTGGACAGAACTCCAGGTGGCAACCGCACAAATATCAGCAACTGACACATTCCGGAAACAGGCAACTGAGGCTGCCATACCTGTAGTGGAATGGCCCTTAACTCCTCCTCCCAGGAGATCCTTGCCATATTTCTGTTAACAAAAGACGATGCACTTGGCTAACCACTTAGACAAACATTGCTTGGACACTGGAGCGCCCTCTTTACTCGGGCCAAACAAAACAAACAACTGATTAGACTTTCTGGAGTGTCTGGTTCGGTGTGCATAGTATCTCAGAATTCTATGTACATCTAAAGTGTGGAGCAATGTCTCCCATGATTCGAATGCTCCGGATTATAGACAGGAAGATGAATGGATTGATTCGAGGTAAATTCAGACACCACCTTAGGAAGAAACTTAGGACTGGTACGCAAAGACACCCACTGTCTTTGTGAAAAACTAGATAAGGTTCTTTGCACATGAGAGCCTGAAGCTTGGAAATCCTTCGAGCAGACGTAATTGCACCTAAAAACAACGCTTTCCACGACAGAAAGCATAGCTCGCAAAATGCGGCTGGTTCAAAGGGAGGCAGTATAAGCTTTTCCAGCAGAAAATTAAGAATCCAAGCTGGGACTGGATCCCAACTTGGGGGTTTCAAATGTAGGATACCTCACAGGAAAGTGTGAGACACATCCAGCTGAGCTACTGAACAACCCTCTACAGGTACATGGTATGCAGAGATGACAGAAAGATGTACTTTAAGGGAAGTGTCCCGAAGGCCCGAATCGGAGAGAGACAAAATGTATTCCAGCACCTGATCTACAGGACAGGTGAAGGGATCTAAATGGTGCAATGCAGCCCAGACAGTGAAACACTTCCATTTCATAGAGTAAGTAGCCCTGGTGGAAGGTTTCCTGGCAGCTACCAGGACATCAGCCAATCTGGGAGAAACCCCAAACCTAACTATGGCTACGTCCTCAGGAGCCACGTATGGAGCTGGAGAGATTTGAGGTCCGGATGGACCAGGGTGCCCTGTTCCTGGGAGAGCAAGCCTGTGCATCGAGGAAGGGGGAGCGGAGGTTCCACCACCAGCTGCTGCAGTAGGGGGACCAGACCTGACGAGGCCAGAAGGAAGCTATGAGGATCATAGTGGCCCCTTTCATCTGGAGTTGATCAAAACTCTCTGAAGGTGCAGGAAGGGAGGGAAGGCATACAGAAACCTCCCTTTCCAGGAGAGGGACAATGCGTGTCGCCAGAAAACTCCATGCCCTGGAACTAGCGAGCAGAAAAGTGGCAGTTTTGCATTGCGTGGGGACGCAAAAAGATCCACCTCTGGATGACCCCATCTTTCAAAGAGGTCTTCTACTGCTGAGGTCAGAAGGTCCCACTTGGTGGCTTTGGACTGAGACCTGCTTAAGTTGTCCACGAGGGCATTTTGGATGCCTGGGACATGGACTGCCTAGAGCTCCAGACTATGCTCTTTGGCCCAATACCAGAAATATATAATTTGATGGCAGATAAGGACCGCTTGGCCCACCTAGTCTGCCCATTTCCTTATCTAATGTTTAAGCTGTAGATCCTAGTTAACCAACAGCCTACTTCCTCCTACCCCCCACTAGAATTGCCTTATGTCTGTCCCATGCATTCTTGAATTCCCCCACTGTTTTTGACTCCACGACCTCCTCAGGAAGGCTGTTCCATGCATCCACAACCCTCTCTGTGAAAAAATACTTCCTCACATTACCTCTGACCCGTCCACCCTTCTTTCTTCAAATTGTGCCCCCTTGTTCTTGCACATCTTTTTTTCTGAAAGATGCTACCCTCTTGGACTTTGTTGATTCCCTTGAGATACTTGAAAGTTTCTATTGTGTCCCCCCTCTCCCTCCTTTCCTCGAGGGTATACATATTAAGCTCCTTTAGTCTCTCTTCGTATCTCTTCTGGTGCAGAACCTACACCATTATGGTTGCCCTCCTCTGGACAGCCTCCACCCTATGTCTTCGCTTAGATGGGGTTTCCAGAACTGCATGCAGTACTCCAGATGGGGTCTCACCAACTGTCTGTAAAGAAGGAAAACAACCAGACCCTCATGGCCTCCCTGCACAGGGGTTAGGAGTGAGTCCCCCCCCCCGCTTGTTTATGTAGTTGACTACGCACACGTTGTCCATCTGAATTAAGAGCAGACCCGGGGAGAGCCGGGACTGGAAGGCCTGCAATGCATAAAGAACTGCTCGCATCTCCAGGACATTAAGTAAGCAATAATACCCGACAAGGTGGTCGGTATTGTGCTATACTGAACCACCAAGGGATGTAATAAGGCCCGACGCTGCAGGCGGAGGGCCTTATAGCCCCTGGAAGGTCTGGTATAGCATAAAACTGACCACCCTGGAGGGTATTATTGCGCTTAGAAAATGGGCACTGTAAAACAAAATGAGTTTAGCAAAAAAGTTTATAAAAATTAGTTTAAACTATGTTTTGAAATACAATAGTTCCTCCACCTATTCTACACAGTTGCGTGGATTTTTCTGAGCTAGGGAGTTATGTTCTTGCAGAGCTTCTTTAGTTGATGCTTTGGTTCTGGCTGTCATGGTTACTCTCCCACAGTGGTAGATCTACTGTAAGTATTTTCTACTTGTTGTGGTTTCTTTTTGGCTGCCCCTGGTAGAGTTGTATGGTGGTGAGAAGAGCGCGAGTGCACTCAGAGTTGAAAGGGAGCAGAGCATCAGGAGCTCGCAGGCGAAACACTGCTTTCACTGACGTGCGATTTGTGTTTTTTTTTTTTTTTTTTTTACTGTGAGCATGTCAGTTTTTAATTGAAAATTATCAGACCAATAGGGGGGAAAATGTTATATTACTGTGAAGGAACCGAGTGAGCTCGAGTGCAGCTGAAACTGCTTCTGTAGTGGTGACTGATGAAAATTTAATAGCTTTCTTTTTTCCGCCGCCCCCCCCCAACACACACACTTCTTATTGCAATCATTCCAGTTTCGATTTGTTGATCCCCCCACCTCCAGTGGCAATACACATTAGTTTCTTTTTTGTGTGTATATTTTTTACAGGAACGGCGAGTGTTACCATGGAGACTGGGAACGGCAGAATGAGAGTGAGTGTGAGTGCGGTCGGCATGATTGATAAGAGCAGTTCCTGTTTCTTTTCTTTTTGTCTATTTCTAATAAAATTATAGCCACAACTGATGCAGTTCCCACTCAGGGATGTGGACAGAGCATGTTAATGCCGTCTGCAATTTGTGCGTGGTCAGGAGAGTGAGCGAGGTCGGGGAGACAGCTGTTGTTCCATTTATACTTCAATTTAGATTTGAACAGTGAATTTGCTATGAGGAAACAAGTTTTTTTAAAGAACTGCCACCCAACTCAGAGCTTGTTGATCGTGAGGGGCAGGGAATGGTGTGTGAGGAATGCCAGCGGCATGTACGAAAACAAAGTGATGTTAAATTGTTACTGTACCTACTATTTTCTTTGCCATTTGCCAACTGCCGTTACTGCACTTGTGCCCATGAGTCGGGGGATAAAAGCTCTTGCTGTAAAGCGAGATTAAAACAACGTGGCTTGATCTTTTGCCATTTTGACTGCCACTTGGCACTCAGTGGGTTGGAAGGGATGTATCTTTGGCTAAGCGAGAGGAAATAAATGGTGGCATTTTAAAAATGAACATTCTATAAGCACAATGATATTGGTGATCAGGTGGGTTGGGACTGGCACTTTTTTTTTTTTTTTTAGTTTTAACCTGGGCTCTGTTGTCTGATAGATGCCCACCTGGCCTGGGGTATCAGCCAATCAGAGCCCGGGAATGTCTTAGCCCATTTTCTAAGTAAGCAATAATACCCAACAGGGTGGGCAGTTGGGGAATACCGGACTGCCTAGGGTGTAATGAGGCCTGACGCCAGCAGGCGGAGGGCCTTATAGCCCCTGGAAGGTCCGGTATTCCCCAATACCGCCCACCCTGGAGGGTATTATTGCGCTTAGAAAATGACTCTGTTAAAAAAAACAAAAAATCAATGAGAAATTCTTTTAAAAAAATTACTTTATTGTAAGTTTTTTAATAAAACAGTTCCTCCGCCTGGACTGTCCTGCTGGAGAGTCTGTAGTTTTAGTGTCTGAATGCAGTTATAACACCCTGTCCCTACAGCAGCACAGATTCAGAGCTTTTTAAGCCCAAAAGGGAAGTGAGCAGTGACAATATTAAATTTTTATTATAAGCTGTGCAATACAGAGCCTGCCTGTCAAAACGGGGGATAAAGAAGAAAAGATGCTGCTCTGAAAGACGCTCCGCTCATGGGAGTACATTTTAATCAAGAGAAGCTGCAGACTCACTTCGGGCAATACAGTTTAAATAAAACCGTGTGCTTGCTCCACAATGGGAAATAAACACCTCCCTTCATTCACACTGCAACCAGGAGGGAAAAGGCTGAGCTGTGAGACGCTCCGGGGAGCGCATTTCAGTATCGGGCCACAGACATTAAGCACCACGTAAATACATTTATACAACATGTGTGCAGTTGGGAGCGCGACCATGGTTGGGCAGGCATTTCTTTTCGTAACATGCAGGTGAGAGTTTTTGTGGTACTGGAAAAAAATAACAAAAGAATAAGCAGTCTAATGTTGTAGAGACTCTTGCGTTGCCAGAGAAGGTATAAGAAAATTGTCACTATCAATACTGAAAGGAGCACGGACTGAAGAGCAGAAGCAGGAGTTTCTTTACTTTGGTGCCCAAATATGCAGCATCTGTGCCGGGTTGATTCGAATACTGCTATGGCGGGCTTTTTACAGAGCAGGAGCCGCAAATTAACTGTGTGACTAGTGGACTGTGTGGTGGTGTCAAAACATGTTATTTTAAGAAGATTTTTAATTGATGGGTTGTTGACATGATTGTGGCAGCCGTGATTTCTCTTGTGTTGGGGACTTGAGTCATTCCGCTTACTAAGCTGGAAACAATGGCGGTTCGTTTTCATTTTATTTTGAGTTGAGAGCAGTTTTTGGGAAAGTTATTATGTTTCTTTGCACTGCATTTCATCTTTTTTGATTTACGAATCATCCTGTCAGCCGCTTTGTTTCTTGCCTGGTAAGCGAGGAAAAAATGGCACGTATTTGAATTAGAAATTAGGGGGTTGTAGCCAGTTAGAGACTAGGGTAGGCACCAGGATTCTGGCAATGGGTCTGGCTGGGCTGGTACTTTTAATAGCCGGGCATCTGTTGTCTGATACATGCCCAGCTAGAAAAGTCCCTCAGCCAATCAGACGCCTCAAAGACCTTTACCCATTTTCTAATGTGGAGGGAGCTCTTCACTTCGGACCATGTACCCTGAGTTTGTAAGGGAGACACTGTCAGGGAGTAAGGAAGGACTTTGGGAGGTTGATGGTAATGCCCAAAGCCTGGAAGAGGCTGCAGGTTTGAGCAAGACTCTGCAGAAGATGGTCCTTGGATGGGGCAGCCAACAGCCAGTCATACAGGTAGGGGAAAACACAGAATCCCTGCGGTCTCAAGGCCACTGCCATTACTGCCAGGCATTTGGTTAAATACTCTTAGGGGCAAGGATAGGCCAAAGGCAGAACCTGGAACTGATAATGTGCTCCCCAAAACTGGAAACAGAGGAAGTGCAGATGGGAAGCAAAAACCTTAATATGAAGGTATGCATCCTGCATATCTAGAGAACAAGGACAATCCCCCAATACAGCAACAGTAGCAGTCCTTGAAGGGTGACCATCCTGAACTGCTTGTACTCTATGAACAAGTTCAGGTTGCTGAGGTATATGATGGAGGCCAGGAAGAAGTGGGAGTAGAAACCGTTTCCCTGTTGTGACGATGGCATGAGCCCTTATGAAGGGGATGTAGCCAGGAGGGCAAAAAGACTACCCTGGAGACTGTCTGGGGGCCACTCCATGAATTCCAGAGTGTGACCATGTTCAGTTAGCTGCAGCACCCAATTGTTCGACGGGACCGCCTTCCAGCTGTCCAGGTGGAGGGAGAAACAACCTCTGACCACCACCTCCTGACACACTACAGGAGGGGGGGATCGAGCAGCGAGTCAGAAGGTGTGGGAAGCCCCTGGCTGAGCTGTAGCCATACCCTATGTGGAGTGTGAGGGGAGGGGGCAGGGAGGGCAGCTCCCGCCTTGCACTTAGCATGGGCCTTAGAAGTGGGGCGGATCTATCTGTGGCAGGAGCAACGAAAGGGAGTCCTCTGGCCGGCTTGGACTGGGCATGGTACATAAAGTGGGCCAGTTTCAGGGATTTCCTCGAGTAGAGAGGCTCTGAGATGATGTCTTGGACATCCCAGCCAAAGAGTTTGAAGCCCCAAAAGGGAGTGTCCATAATACTGGACTGGACGTCTGGGGCAAAGCCCGAGACCTGGAGCCAAGGGTGGCATCTCATGCTGAAGCCAACGGCCACCACTCGGCCTGAAGCATCCACCACACCCTAAGGACATGAGTACTTATGTCAGAGCCTGCTTTAAGGTCCTGCCGGATCTACTGCTTTGAGGGGTCATCTGGAAAAGACTGGACCGCCTCCCGATTCTGGTCCCATAAGAGGTTCTGGTATTGAACCATGTGGCCTAAGTAGTCAATGGCTCAGATGGCTACCGTGGCCGAGACAAAAGCCCTCTTGCCATGAGGTCCCGTCTGGCGAGACTCCCCATGGGGGGGGGGGGCAGTGAGGTGCTTGGGTCACTAAGTGCGGTCATGTGCTGCATTGATGATGACTGAGTCCGCCTGCACTGCACTGATGATGACTGAGTCTGCCTTAGGTTGTTCACCAAAGCAGGGCTTACCTGCCGGGATGTGGTAAAGCCTATGAGCCTTCTTGGGCACCACCAGAGTGGTACGAGGATGGCGCCAGGCAGCCCTGGTGATGTCCTCATAAGACTCAATCATAGGGGGACCATCAAGGGGGGAGTGTCGCACTGGCGCAGGTAGACTGCCTAGAGGTGGCATTCCGGGTCCTGCTCCTCAGTCTCTCACCCCAGGGAAGTCTGAATATGCAGCATGACGTCCATGAAGGTGGGGTCATTGGGGGGGGGGATTTGGGGCCATACTAGGTTTGCCCCCTCTCCTCTGAAGAGCCTTCCATTAAGGAAGAAGATGCTAATGTAGCACCATCATCGGTGTCTGAAAGGTGCTCCCCACTATCATCAGGCTGGCAGTCGTCCACGTGGAAGGGGAGCCTGGTATCAGAGGAACCCCAGGGGGTCCGAGGAGCACTTGGTCCCGGGTGGGCTGGCGTAGGAGGGTCAGGGGAGGACCCTGGGTGTGCAACAGAGCCTGCCCACTCTGGGCAGGGACTTGAGGCTGCATGAAAGACCAGAGGGCTGAGATGAAGCCATGATAGTCAACCGGGCGCCGGCGTCAGTGCCCCAGGCATCAGGTATGAATAGATCAGGGGTTTGCCAACCGGCGTCAGGTAGGGATAGGCCAGTGTTGGTCCCCTTGGCGTAGGATAGGGGTATGGCATTGGACCTCCAGGCATTTGGAGGGAATAACCTTGCTTCTGTCCCACGGGCTTAGGTGGCGGTGCAGGTGCTGGTTCCCTGGAGCTGGTAGGGGGATTACAGGTGCAGGATTCTGGGGCAGCATCAAAGGAAGAGCCGGGGAAGGCCCTGCTGGCACCAGGAGGGCAGGTGAAGGCCCAGCAGGTGTTGGCCTGGAGAATGGTAGATGGGGGGTCCTCGGGTGCTGAAGCAGGAGAAACAGGTGCAGAGGATGGGAGAGCCCCCACGGGTGATGGCTATGGGGAAGCTGGGCTAGAGCAGACACCGGTGCCCTTCAGCTGCTGCCCCTGCAAGAGAGGAGCAGGACTGACGGCAGCCCCTAAGGATGGGACAGGCGTCGGGGGTATGGGTGAATGGATGGCAGAGCTGGCACCAACAGCACCTGTGCCAGCCAGAGGAGTGCTGGCCGAGCCACCTGCATGGGAGCCCAAGGAAAACAAGGGCTGGAAGAGCTGGGGCTGGGAGACAAGGAGCAAACCCTGCCCCGAAGAACCGCCACCCACTATCGTGAGGTGAGCAGGCAGAGGAGCCACCGGCAGCTTGGAGGAAGAGCGGGCTGATGGGGCCATGGAGGTCGACCCCCTGAGGGAGGAAGACCCAGATGCGGTTGTTGGAGCCTTGTGAGGGGACCACGAACTGGAGACAAAGGAGCTCTGAGCCTGCAGCTCCCGTTCTATGGAGCTCAGCTTCTGCTTAAGGAGGCGGCTCTCCAGGGTCTTCTGACGATGTCTCCTGCTGGCTGGGTTGAATTTCTGGCAGGCTTCGCAGGCTTGGATGTCGTGGTCTGGGCCTAGGCAGAAGAGGCAAGCAGAATGGCCATCCTTATCCGGGAGTTGTTTGCCGCAGGCACACAGTGGAGTGATCAGAAGACAAAGAAGGTTGTGAAGACATAAACGGAAGAGAAGAAATACTGAAAATTTGATGTTTTACTTGGAAAAAAAACAAGAAAATAATAAAGCACGGGAAACACAGGAAAAATGGCAGTTGACTGTTGCTGCGGAGGTCTCAGTGGTCCGATGTGCACTGGTCGACATCAGGAAAGAGCTGAAGAGGGCATGGGGGCTGCCCACCTTAAATAAGATAGACTAACATCAGGAGGCTGATGTCAAAGGTGGGCAACTCCCTCTGGTAGACTGCTAGCTAGAAGTGCTTCTGTGTGGTCCTAGCACCTGAAGGCTTACTGTAGTCCCATGGAAGGTAAAAGCAGTTATTATCATACACTGTTCCATTAGATACCCACATACCACCTCAGGGCCTGTAATGCTGTCTGGTCCCTGGGATGCAAAGACAATCTCAGTGGCAGTCGTTTCTAGTTTTGACATTGTGTTAAGAGAGAAAAGGAAGTGCAAAAGAAGAAAGAAACTACTTTGATTCTCAAAAACAGCATCAGAAAATGTCAGAGCCAAAAGGCTGGCCTTCAGAAAATATAAGGGAACGCAGCAGGATGAAGATAGGGAGGCATACCAAACTTCCCTAAAGGAAGCAGGGAAGGCAGTAAGGCAGGCAAAAGCCCAAACCGAGGAAACCCTAAATAGATACTTCTGCTCAGTATTTACTGAAGAGAAGGTAGGGCAGGGCCCACAGCTCAGCACCATGGACACGGGGGAGGGAGGTGAGCACTAGTCCCTTCACAAAAGAAAGGGTCCTACAAGAGCTCAATAAGCTCAGGTTGGACAAGACAATGGGACCTGATGGCATACATCCCAGGGTACTAAAGGAGCTAAGGGTGGCACTAGCAGAGCCATTATCAGAACTGTTTAGTGAGTCTCTGAGCACAGGAGAGGTCCCAGAAGACTGGAGAAGGGCTCATGTGATTCCGCTCCATAAGAGTGGTAGCAGGGAGAAGGCAGGGAACTACAGACCAGTCAGTCTTACCTCAGTAGTGGGCAAGATTATGGAGGCACTCCTTATGGAAAGGATAGTGCAACACCTGGAATCCATAGGAGAACAGGATCCAAGACAGCATGGGTTTACAAAAGGAAGGTCCTGTCAAACTAATCTCATAGATTTCTTTGACTGGGTAACCAGAGTGGTGGACCAAGGGGGAGCAATTGATGTCACCTACCTTGACTTCAGCAAAGCTTTCGATACTGTTCCACATAGAAGATTGATTAATAAGCTGGGTAGGCTCAGGGTGGGTCAGCAGTTGGTCAACTGGGTAGCAAACTGGTTGATGGGCAGAAAACAGAGTGTGGTGGTAAACGGTATACAGTCAGAAGAGATGCAAGTCACAAGTGGGGTACCTCAAGGATCAGTCCTGGGGCCAGTCCTCTTCAATATCTTCAGCAGTGACATTGCAGATGGACTGGAGGGTAAGGTTTGTCTGTTTGCAGATGACACCAAGATCTGCAACAAAGTAGATGATTCAGATGGGGTGGGCAGAATGAGAAGAGATCTGGATAAACTAGCAAAATGGTCAGAAGAGTGGCAACTAGCGTTTAATGCAAAGAAGTGCAAGACCATGCACATAGGGAGGAGGAACCCTGAAGCCACCTATAGGCTGGGAGGAGAGTTGCTGGCAGTCACAAGGGAAGAAAGAGACTTGGGCATTATCATCACCGATGACCTGAAATCATCCAAGCAGACCACTAAAGCAGTAGGTAAGGCTAGGGGGATGTTAGAGTGTATTAGTAGGGTTATCACAAGTCAGAAGAGGGAGGTAATAATCCCTCTTTACAAGACACTGGTTAGGCCCCATCTGGAGTACTGCATGCAGTACTGGAGGCCACACCTTCACAAGGACATTAATGGCAACCAAAATGGTGCAGGGACTGCATCAGAAAACATATGAGGACAGATTAACGGAGCTCAATATGTATACCCTAGAGCAAAGGAAGGGGAGAGAGGTGATATGATCGAAACATTCAAACACCTTAAGGGCATTAACAAGGTGAAAGAGTCTAACATGTTTCAATATAAGAAAAATAGCAGGACAAGAAGACACAGCATGAGATTAGAGGGAGGCTGATTAAGGGGTAATGTGAGGAAGTTCTTTTTCACAGAAAGGGCGGTGGATGCATGGAACGGCCTACCTCAGGAAGTGGTGAATGTGAATACAGTGCAGGGCTTCAAACAGTCATGGGATAGGCATAAGGGAACAATACAGATGAGTATGAATAGATAGGCCATTGACAGAGCAAAGGCTGATGGCACATCTATAAGGTAGAAACTGAAATGGGCAGACTGGATGGGCGCTGCAGTCCTTATCTACCATCAACTTCTATGTTTCTATGTTACACTAGCATGAACAGTAATAGAAGGTGACAAGACTTTCTATAGATACATTAGTGAAAGGAGAAAGTCCAAAGGGGGTATTGCTAAGATCAAAGGGGATAAGGGGGCATGTGAGGAGGAGGACCATATAAAAGCATCTATCCTAAATAGATACTTCTGCTCAGTATTTACTGAAGAGAAGGTAGGGCAGGGCCCACAGCTCAGCACCATGGACACGGGGGAGGGAGATGTGCACTAGTCCCTTCACAAAATAAAGGGTCCTACAAGAGCTCGATAAGCTCAGGGTGGACAAGGCAATGGGACCTGATGGCATACATCCCAGGGTACAAAAGGAGCTAAGGGTGGAACTAGCAGAGCCATTAGCAGAACTGTTTAGTGAGTGTCTGAGCACAGGAGAGGTCCCAGAAGACTGGAGAAGGGCTTATGTGATCCCGCTCCACAAGAGTGGTAGCAGGGGGGAGGCAGGGAACTACAGACCAGTCAGTCTTACCTCAGCAGTGGGCAAGATTATGGAGGCACTCCTTAAGGAAAGGATAGTGTAACACCTGGAATCCATAGGAGCACAGGATCCAAGACAGAATGGGTTTACAAAAGGAAGGTCCTGTCAAACTAATCTCATAGATTTCTTTGACTGAGTAACCAGAGTGTTGGACCAAGGGGGGGCAGTTGATGTTGCCTACCTTGACATCAGCAAAGCTTTCGATACTGTTCCACATAGAAGAATGATTAACAAACTGGGTAGGCTTGGGGTGGGTCAGAAGTTGGTCAACTGGATAGCAAACTGGTTGACGGGCAGAAAACAGAGAGTGGTGGTAAACAGTATACAGTCAGAAGAGATGCAAGTCACAAGTGGGGTACCTTGGGGATCAGTCCTGGGGCCAGTCCTTTTCAATATCTTTGCAGATGGACTGGAGGGTAGGGTTTGTCTCTTTGCAGATGACACCAAGATCTGCAACAGAGTAGATGATCCAGATGGGGTGGGCAGAATGAGAAGAGATCTGGATAAACTAGCAAAATGGTCAAAAGAGTGGCAACTGGGGTTTAATGCAAAGAAGTGCAAGATCATGCACGTAGGGAAGAGAAACCCTGAAGCCACCTATAGGCTGGGAGGGGAGTTGCTGGTAGTCACAAGGGAAGAAAGAGACTTGGGCATCATCATCATCGATGACCTGAAATCATCCAAGCAGACCACTGAAGCAGTAGGTAAGGCTAGAGGGATGTTGGGGTGTATTAGTAGGGGTATCACAAGTGGTAAGAGGGAAGTAATTATCCATCTTTACAAGACACTGGTTAGGCCCCATCTGGAGTACTGCGTGCAGTTCTGGAGGCCACACCTTCACAAGGACATTAACCAAATTGAGGCAGTCCAGAGAAGGGCAACCAAAATGGTGCAGGGACTGCATCAGAAAACATATGCAGACAGATTAATGGAGCTCAATATGTATATCCTAGAGCAAAGGAGGGAGAGAGGTGATATGATCAAAACATTCAGACATCTTAAGGGCATTAACAAGTTGAAAGAGTCTAACATGTTTCAATATAAGAAAAATAGCAGGAAAAGAGGACATAGCATGAGATTTGAGGGAGGAAGAGTAAGGGGTAATGTGAGGCAGTTCTTTTTCACAGAAAGGGTGGTGGATGCATGGAACGGCCTACCTCAGGAAGTGGTGGATATGAATACAGTGCAGGGCTTCAAACAGGCATGGTATAGGCATAAGGGAGCAATACAGATGAGTATGGCTAGATAGGCCATTGACAGAGCAAAGTCCGATGGCACATTCATAAGGTAGAAAAATAAATGGGCAGACTGGATGGGCCTTGCGGTCTTTATCTGCCGTCAACTTCTACATTTCTATGACTCCCAAGAATGGAAGTAAAGAAATTATCAACTGGTGCAGTGTTGTGTTGCACAGAAACAACGGCAAGTGTGCAGCACCTTTTTGTTGCCCCCTAAAATGGAAACTGTACACCATGAGGTACTTAAGAGTATGTCTTCCTACACCCATGCTCTAAAGTATACTAAAAAGTGCTTTAAAAAAAGTCCCTATTGTACTCTGTGGAACGCACCCCATGCTGTCCCTGTACTGACATCATAAAACGTGCTAGCGCAGGGGCATGTCTCTGAATAGGGAAGTGGAAGGGACGGGGCGCTCAGCTCCACGGAGCCAAAATATGATCCCTTCAACTCCCTAAACACCAGCAGCAATAAATTCAAATTTATACTGCAACAGACTTGTGGCCAGGTATGCTTCTTTATATGTTTTGTGGGGACAGAATTTTAAAAGAGCAGAAATGTGCTCTTGTAATGGTACAGTATATGGTTCATTGTTGAGTATGGAAATCCACACACTCCCAGATGGTGTTGTACCACAGTAATAATGTCGGGATGCTGTTGCACCTGTGTCACTACTGCAGTACAACAGCACAGAATCTTGTGTCTACTCAGATACCTTTTGCTTTCCTACACTGGTTGTTCTTCACAACACAGATATCACATGGCTGAAAACATGCCAAGTGAACTGTCTGTTAAAAGTTGAACTACTAGAACTGCTGGCTACTCGTGGCTATTATCTAAATCACATTCAATACGTTAATCTCATCCTGTTTGCAGTTTTTAGCTAATTCATCACAGTTCGAGACCAAGTTAGAAAAAAATGTAAATAAATTAATTAAAACATATAACATACAAAATAATTTATGGGCAACCATAAACAGCAAGGCTGATGTTTCCATCTTGGTAAAATGACATCACTGAGACCTCTCGAGCTTCACTCTCAAGGTCTGTGACGTCATCTGACCCCTCCACGGAAACACAGCCTTGTTGTGTATGGCTTCACATGTATTATTCTTTATATAGTGTATGGGAGAGTGCAACTGTTCATGAAATTCAGTGAATCCCCGGTGTTGTACCCTAGTAGTGACATCAAACTGCTGTTGTACCATCTTCAGTACGTCACTACCAGGGTACAACAGGGAATGCTCTTACGCTCAACTGTCCCTGCCAGCTGTGTCAATCGCTCAGTTATTTCCTCGTCAGTTTCATCTCTCACATCTGAGGAGAAAAACAAGTGACTGGCGAGGACTTCTGCAGTCTTTTCAAAACCGAACAGCAGCAGTTTATTTACGATCAGAGGAATCAAAACAGTTTGGATGAGTTTAACTGTAACAGGCTGCGACGGTTTGATTCAGCTGCCAGAGTACGGACCTCTGAATTGGCGAGACAAGTAAGTGAAAATGACACACTTAATTTACATATGTACACACTCTGTTGCTATGCAGAGCTGCCCATACACTATAAAAGATGATGGATGGGCAACAGTGAACAACCATGTTGAGTTTACTTCTCGAGGTTGTCGTGACAACCACAGACCTCTTGAGCTTACTGGTTGCCATGACGACCTCTCGTAGCAAACACTGTGTTGTTGTTCACTGTTGCCCATCCATTATCCTCTATTATTTTAAATATCTTTTTAATGAAAGCTTTTTCTTTTTGTCACAACAGAGACAATACAGACAGAACAAAATAACAGCAGGATAATACATATAAGGCTGCATCCACCACTAGAAGTGACATATATACATTCAGAACACTACAATAACAAAATACCTACGCTAGGGTACAAAGTCCACCCTGCGTATTCTCCATTTTCTAAATGTTCTGGACTCACTTACAACCATAGCTGGGTGTCTCGTGCAAACAGTTCTAGAATTCTGAAGTTCTAGGTTCAGTTGACATAGTCCAGGTCCCACACCGGTTCCCCTAGTTTTCTGTAAAACAAAACATTTTTTAAAATTTTGTTTCATTAAAACAGAAATCATTAACATGATCTGCAATATGTTTATATGTACAGTTCCTGTATCCGTTATGGTTATTTTAACTTTCTTCTCAAGTCCTTTATATGCCAGAACTACTCAGCTTCCCTACACAGTTCACTCATGTAAAGAACTCGAGAATGCACTCTTAGAACCACATGGGAGTCAGGAACTCTACAGACAGACAAACATTAAGTGAATAATTCTGTGCTGCTGGAATATGTAGTTTAGTTTACTGAGCCCAGCTTACATTCAACTCTTGCTCGCTCAACTAAGTTAAAAAAACTTCAGATTTTAAGTGTTCTCAGCCTCTCTTTAACTCAGTAAAGGCAACTGACTAGTGTTTAACTTTCACAATATTTAAATTGGTTGAGTACTTCGCTGTCTGAATGCTCTACTGGTCATGCTCAACTATGGTCAGTGTCAGTGGCTCAGTAGGTAGCACACTCGCCTCTGAGGCCGGGAGATCAGAGGGCTGTGGGTTCAGTTCCCACATCTGGCACTTGGGTTAATATCCCAGTACTGACACTGTAGTGCAGCATGAGAGGGGTGCTGCACTTCTGAGGTGCCGCCTTTCGGATGAGACATTAAACCGAGGTCCCATCTGCCTGGACTGGTGGTAGTTCAGGTGGATGTTAAAGATCCCATAGCACTTATTGAAAAGAGTAGGGGAATTTCCCCAGTGTCCTGGGCAAATTTCCCTCATTCACTAAAAAAAAAATACAACCAACAGCTTAATCTGGTTCAAGGTCAGTTGGCATTCATCTGTCTCCCCCTCTCCCGGGTTGTGCCTGAAAATAGGCAGGATTTGTCTAGTGCACTTACCCGGTCAACAAAAACTAAATAAAAAAATTAAATAAAAACTGCTATTCAGTTAAGTGATGATTGTTGGCTAGTTCACTGCTAGTTCATTATCCGCTAAATACATCTTCATATGGGATTTCTCAGTTCTGGGATGCACTAAAAAGAACTAGAGACATACTAATAGTTTTTGTTGCTGCTAACGGATGGCTACTGTCTTCAAATCTTATTCACCATCCTACTGCTTTAATGCACACTGTGTCAATAAAGCATGACAGAAAAAAATATTCTGCTTCAAAATCACAGGGTGACACATGAGGGCAGTACCTGCTCCATATGAGAAACGGGAGACTCGGGAGGAAAGAGGTCTTCAGAGGATGAAAAAGCATGTCTCTGCTATTTCATGGCAACTAAGGGATAGTAATCCTACTGTGCAATGTACAACAAAAAGACTCAAAGTGGTTAAAACAAAAAACAAACACACACACACACCAAAAAAAGGGTGCTTGCCCTTCTATGAATGAGCCACAGGTGAGCAGTACGAAGCCCACATTGATGTTTGAACAGGGGACTCCTGAATACCGCAAGGGATATACGGTGGAGTATACACCCCTGTTTGAGCTGGAGAGTGAAAACAGAACTAGAGAGAGTGCATTCTGGGAAGGAGCAGACAAGCTGGACCCTAAGTCCCTTCCGTTGTTACAATCCTCTATTACCATGAAATAAATGAGAAACAAATTCAGGCATTTTGGTTCCTCCCACTAGAGGGCAGCCTTGGCTAAGAAATGAAGAAAAAATAGTCCTCATGACAGTGTGATTCAGACAACTTGCATATGAAAGCTTGGCCATGTTGGTTGGTATGCATCTGAACTGTCCTTCACTGGGTAAGGCAATCCTCATAGTGCCACCAGGAAAAACTCTGTCCCACATAGGGAAGGTACTTTCCACTGAGATTTGACAGAAATTCACATTATTCCTTTCTGGAGGACTGAATTCAATTCCTAGTTGTGGCACATACTTTTTTTAAGATGCACTGGTTTGTATCTGTTGTCCAAGAAAGATACACTGACGTGACAACTTTGTCAAGGGCTGTACAAGTCATAATACTTTAAATCCTGTCAAAAACCAAAAAAAGATTTTTAATACATTTCCAGGTACAGCCTGGGGACAGCTTACATGGAACAAAGTTCAAGTGGGTTACACGGACCTGTTTTTATTGACGGGGGAATGTTGACCAGAAAACCGTGGGAAAGTCCTCTTTTCTTAGGATAAGTGCCATGAGATCTTTAACTTCCACCTGGACGGTGACCACAGATGGACAGAAGAGACCTCAGTTTAATGTCTCAACCGAAGGACAGCACCTCAATGGTGCAACTTCTCCTCATGCTGCACTGTAGTGTCTGTATTGGGTATCAGCCCAAGTTTCTGGTGTGTGACTAGAACCTACAACCCTCCAATTTATTGGCCCCAGAAGCGAGTGGGCAACCTACTGAGCCACTGGCACAACAATTCGTATTACAATAATGATGCTCTATTAGTAATAAACCATACCAACAGCAGAGCACCTGCCTGCCCAGTAAGACAGCACTAGCACTACCGCTCACTACGCTGGTTACCTGAATGTGGAAGCGACCTTGTGTCACCGAGGGTCAGTTGGAGGAGAAGTGAGGATGAAGATTTGAGTGTCCTATCGAAAGTTCTCCTCCTTCATGGAAGGTGGATTGCATGGTACACCATGTGACTACAACACAACACAGCACAGGCTGGCTGGCAACATGGCTCACATTCGCAAATTAAGGGAGGGTCGAGATGCAGTTGATGCTAGCGCATGCCTATGCGCATCACAGCAGTGTTGCATCCCACAGGAGAATAAAGTGGGGTGGCTGCTGGCTGGGCAGATGACGCCTGTCTGCTCCCCCAACATCCAGCACTGTGATCACTAACCTGGATCCCTGTTCACTCACAGGCTTCATCTCCACCATCAGCAGCTGATATTAAGAGTGAAGCTACTACAGGAGCTACAGGCAGGTCCCACCTCGAGGAGGTTCAGTTCAGGGGGCAATGCAGTGGTGTGTTGTGGGTGTCATCTGGAGACCCAAGATGACCAGATGAGACGGGGCATTGATGGATGGGGATGGCAGTGTCAGAAGCTGAAGAGGTCCTGGCCTGGAGAGTCTGAGGCCTCAAATAGAAGAAAAAAGGCAGAGCTCTTGTTTCTAATGAATTTTAACAATGTATCTCCAAGTTTAGTGATGTATCCCACATTTTGAGGGCCAATGTCATGCTTTCGGGAAGCAAAAGGTTCAGAGGTATGCCAGCAGGTAAAAGGCCAGCCATGACAGCAGGTGAAAGCTTGACTGTGGTGAAAGACAAACCTATAAGATGAAAACTTAGCCACAGCAGCAGGAGAAAGCCTGACCACAACTGCAGGTGAAAGTTCAGCTCTACCAGCAGGCCAAGAGTTAACAACGTCAGCAACTGAGAACTTGATCTTGCCAATCTCTGAAAGCCAAGTCGTGCCAGCCAGGGAATGCTTGACCCCTTCCAACAGGCAGGTAGTCATATCTGCAGGTAACAGCCACAGAGAAACAGGTTATAAATAGAGCCTTTCAGAATGCAGAATTCCACTGGTGGAATTTATACAGAATGCCAGTTTTTGCTTCTGAAATGTTTTTCTAATTTTTAATTCTGGGGAATTCCAAAAAGACAATTCTATATAAATCATGGGATACTATTTTGCAGTTTATGCAATCCTTGGTCTGTGGAAAATTAATGGCGAACCTTAGGAGGAAGTCTGTTCCATTATGTTAGGGGCTAACAAGGCGAATGATCAAGTACTAGAGCCAAGCTGGACTCTGGGAACATCAAGCATAGTAAAGAATGATGAGTGGAGCCAGCCCAGTGGAGCTGAGGGTGGAGGCGCTGGATGCCACACCTCGCGCCACGCTGGCAATCCAGGTTTGGGAACGGACTCATGTCATTCAGGGGTCAGCCGGGAAGGTAAGGATTCAGCATCTGGAGGACTGCTCTCCTTCCTCGGGTTGGGGGGTTTGTGCTGCGTGCGTCAGCAAAACAAGAGGGGTTGGCCCGCGCCCAGGGTGCTTGGCTGCCTCCACGGAGGTGGAGACAGCTGCTGCGCCCATTGCAAGGGTGCGGGGGAGACAATGGAGGAAAAATACCAGGATCCGGAGGATCTAAGATGGCCCAGATGGGTCAAAAGGCATCGAGGGGGCTATAGCTCCTACAAGATCCGCGGAGGTGGTACAAATAATGTCATGACAAAAACAGAAGAATGATGAGTGGAGATGTCTTCACTGTGGTTTAGGCTTTAGGATGCCACACAAGCTGGGGGAGGCTTTACTATTTCATGTGCTAGGCACAGCAGAGACTACGCCAATCTTCCATCTAGGGAGGGACAATTTAGTGAGGAGAAAACGTCACAGTGATGTTCTCTGTGCGAGGCACTGTCTGCACACCTGCCAATTTTATTATATAATACTCCGAGCCTGCCTAGCTCAGCATCCCTAACCAAGTGCAGAATTGGGCAATCATACTGTGGATTATCAATCCGCTGTCTAAAATGAAATTCCAATTTCAGAATTCCACTTAAAACAGAATCACACAAATTAGGCAGAATTCTGGAGGAAGCTATATTTTAACAATCTGCACATCTTAGTTGTAAACTGCCTCCCCATTGTGCCTCGGAGGCAAGAGGTGTTCTTCGTCACAAGGGCAAGGACCCCCGTCACAGTGCAGTGCGCATTAGTGGTTGCAAATGGGACTTGTGCCATCTAACTTAGTTTTAGCAGCACCCATGGAAGTCTATGTATGGTACAGTATCTGTCACATGGCACCATACCATGCACAGAGCTCGCAGGTGCTAGTGTAATGCTGGAAGTGTTCTCCTCCCAACCTGGTACCTGAAGGTCTGTTTCTGAGCTAGTGCACAATTTTAATTTGTGTGCCTTGGTGAAGTATTTTCTGGTTGTCTGGTTGTCCACTTGCCACACTTGCACTCCAGTCCCTCGGTTTTACCTAATGACCAGCTGCAGCCCCCCAGCTCCATTGCCCTGCATCCACTCTCCTCCACTTTGGTTCCACAACAATCTCCACCCCTCATCAACTCCAAAGAGGTCAATCGCAGAGTTGCAACATCCCTACCTTTTGCCTGTACTTATTCTAATGACTGGGACACCGCCACCTCCTGCCTGAATTGGCTTTACAGACATGGACATCTCTACCTCCTGCCTGAATTTGTTCTACAGGGCCAGCCCAACCTCCTGCCCATACTGGTTCTACAAACAGGGACATCCCTACCTCCTGCCTGTCTTGGTCCTACAGTCAGGGACATCCCTACCTCCTGCCTGTCTTGGTGCTACAGTCAGGGACATCTCTACCTCCTGCCTGTCGTGGTGCTACAGTCAGGGACATCCCTACCTCCTGCCTGTCTTGGTGCTACAGTCAGGGACATCTCTACCTCCTGCCTGTCTTGGTGCTACAGTCAGGGACATCTCTACCTCCTGCCTGTCTTGGTGCTACAGTCAGGGACATCTCTACCTCCTGCCTGTCTTGGTGCTACAGTCAGGGACATCTCTACCTCCTCCTGCCTGTCTTGGTGCTAGAGTCAGGGACATCCCTACCTCCTGCCTGTCTTGGTGCTACAGTCAGGGACATCTCTACCTCCTGCCTGTCTTGGTGCTACAGTCAGGGACATCCCTACCTCCTGCCTGTCTTGGTCCTACAGTCAGGGACATCCCTACCTCCTGCCTGTCTTGGTCCTACAGTCAGGGACATCCCTACCTCCTGCCTGTCTTGGTGCTACAGTCAGGGACATCTCTACCTCCTGCCTGTCGTGGTGCTACAGTCAGACATCCCTACCTCCTGCCTGTCTTGGTGCTACAATCAGGGACATCTCTACCTCATGCCTGTCTTGGTGCTACAGTCAGGGACATCCCTACCTCCTGCCTGTCTTGGTGCTAAAGTCAGGGACATCCCCACCTCCCGCCTGTCTTGGTGCCACAGTCAGGGACATCTCTACCTCCCGCCTGTCGTGGTGCTACAGTCAGGGACATCCCTACCTCCTGCCTGTCTTGGTGCTACAGTCAGGGACATCTCTACCTCTTGCCTGTCTTGGTGCTACAGTCAGGGACATCCCTACCTCCTGCCTGTCTTGGTGCTACAGTCAGGGACATCCCTACCTCCTGCCTGTCTTGGTGCTACAGTCAGGGACATCTCTACCTCCTGCCTGTCGTGGTGCTACAGTCAGGACATCCCTACCTCCTGCCTGTCGTGGTGCTACAGTCAGGACATCCCTACCTCCTGCCTGTCTTGGTGCTACAATCAGGACATTCCCACCTCATGCCTGTCTTGGTGCTACAGTCAGGGACATCCCTACCTCCTGCCTGTCTTGGTGCTAAAGTCAGGGACATCCCCACCTCCCGCCTGTCTTGGTGCCACAGTCAGGGACATCTCTACCTCCCGCCTGTCGTGGTGCTACAGTCAGGGACATCCCTACCTCCCGCCTGTCTTGGTGCTACAGTCAGGGACATCTCTACCTTTTGCCTGTCGTGGTGCTACAGTAAGGGACATCCCTACCTCCCGCCTGTCTTGGTGCTACAGTCAGGACATCTCTACCTCCTGCCTGTCTTGGTGCTACAGTCAGGGACATCTCACCTCCTGCCTGTCTTGGTGCTACAGTCAGGGACGTCCCTACCTCCTGCCTGTCTTGGTGCTACAGTCAGGGACATCTCTACCTCCTGCCTGTCATGGTGCTACAGTCAGGGACATCCCTACCTCCTGCCTGTCTTGGTGCTACAGTCAGGGACATCTCTACCTCCTGCCTGTCTTGGTGCTACAGTCAGGGACATCTCTACCTCCTGCCTGAATTGGCTCTGTAGACAGATAAGGAGACCTCTACCTCCTGCCTGACTTGGTTCTACAGATATGGGCATCCCTACCGGCTGCTTCTATTGGTTCTACAGACAAAGGTATCTCTTAGTGGTTCTACAAAAACAGTGGGGGAATTCAAGACTGCATCGGACAGACATAAGGCAATTCTAGAGGGAGGTAGGAGGAAGCAGGCTGTTGGTTAACTAGGATCTGCAGCTTATCCAATAGGTAGGGAAATGGGCAGACTAGGTGGACCAAGCGGTCCTTATCTGCTGTTAAAGTCTATGATTCTATGTTACAGACAGGGATATCCCTTCCTCTTGCCTGTGTTGGTTCTACAGACAGGGGTTTTTCCAACCTCCTGTCAGTATGAGTTCTAGAGACACGGACATCTCCACCTCCTGCCTGAATTTGTTCGACAGGGACATCCCCTATCTCCGGCCTGTCTTGGTTCTACACACTGGGACATCCCTACCCCCTGCATGTATTGGGTCTACAGACAGGAGATTTCCCTACTTTCTGCCTGTACTGGTACTACAGATAGGAAAAGCCCTATCCCCTACCTCTATAGGTTCTACAGACAGTGGCATCCCTACCTCCTGCCTGTATTGGTTTTACAGACAGGAAAACCACTACCCCCGCCTGCATTTGCTCCAAAGATGGACATCTCTACCTCCTGCCTGTATAGGTTCTACAGACAGGGACAGCCCTACCTCCTTCCTGTACTTGTTCTACAGATTGGGATATCCTTACTTCCTGCCTGTAGTGGATCTATAGACAGGGGCATACTTATCTTCTGCCTGTATTGATTCTACAGAAAGGGATATCCTTACTTCTTGCCTGTACTGGATCTATAGACAGGGGCATTCTTACCTCCTGCTTGTATTGGTTCTGCAGACAGGCAATTTCTCTACCCCCTGCCTGTATAAGTTCCACAGACCGGGGATATCCCTACCTCCTGCCTGTACTGGTTGTACAACACGGGATATCCCTACCACTTGCCTGTACTGGTTGTACAACGGGATATCCCTACCGCCTGCCTGTATTGGCTGTACAACAGGGGATATCCCTACCTCCTGCCTGTATTGGTTGTACAACAGGATATCCCTACCACTTGCCTGTACTGGTTGTACAACAGGGGATATCCCTACCTCCTGCCTGTATTGGTTGTAAAGTAAGGATTAACCAACGACACAGTGTGGGTCTCTCAGGTATTAATGTATGTCTGGGTGGGGGGTGTTTGGACCATGAGGCTGAAGGCTGAGTGGTTCCAACCACCCAGCCATACATTAATACCCGAGACCCATTCTCTGGAGTGGGTTAATTCACTTGTAATACGGACAAGAAAAAGGGTTCAGCTCCCTGTTTCGAATGTTTTCTTGCCCATGTTACAGGTTTTCACACCGTTCTGTCCTGTTGTTTTGTTGTGGCATTACACTTCCGGGATTCTACTGTTGCAGGAATTAGTGGTGGATACCACACTGCACAGCACTGAGCGTCAAATTTTTGGTATGTGCTTTTATTACCTGTGACCTCTGTGCTGATCAGTCGCTGTGCCTGTACTGGTTCCACAGATAGGGACATCCCTACATCCTTCCTGTCTTAGTCCTACAAGACAGGGAAACCCTTATCTCCTGCCTGCATTGTTTCTATAGACAGGGACATCTCTACCACATGCCTGCATGGGTTCTACAGACAGGGATATCTCTATCTCCTTCCTGTTATTAGTGCTACTGCTACAGACAGGGGATTTCCCTACCTCCTGCCAGTAATGGTTCTACAGACAGGGACATTCCTTCCTCCTGCCAGTACAGTTCTACAGACAGAGGATTTCCCTACCTACTGCCTATATTGGTTCTATGGGCAGGAATAGCCCTACTTCCTGCATGTATTAGTTCTACAGGCAGGAACATCTCTACATCCTGCCTGTACCGGTTCCACTGGCAGGGACAGACCCGCTTCCTGTCTGTACTGGTTCTCCAGACCGCGACATCCCTACCTCCTGCCTGTACTGGTTCTATAGACAGCATACCTCCATTTCTTTTTATTTTCCTCCCGGTCACCTACTACTGGGGCATCTCTTGTGCGGGGACCCACTCGTCCCAGCCTCTGCCGCCTGAACCCTGTCCCCGACTGAGAAATTGGGTGCTGGGTTCCCCCTCTCCTGCTTGACCGTAACAGGAGGAGGCAGGGACTAAGGAGAGTCAAATCGGGTCAGGGCTGCATTGGGCGTGTGGACTTCTGTCTCTTTTTCAGAAGTACTACAAGTACCAAAGGCCAGCATTGACAGAAAAATGAGAATTGATGAGTTTAATGCATGGTTAAGCTGGTGGTGTAATGAACAAGGGTTTGGACTGGTGGGGGATGGGGTAGGACATGGGATAACGTAGAATGATATGCTTCGGACAGATTACAGTTAAGCAGAGCTGGCACAATGGTCCTGAGTGAAAAATGATATTACTTTGAAAGGGAAGAGCTAAATTTAAACCAATTAGTGGGGGAGCAGAGAGGAATAGCCTAGCTAGTAATGCCCCTTGTAATATGGTAGGTAAGTTAATAGGCTATAGTAAGTAGGGTGGAGAGGGATGTATGTGAATGCGAATGCCAGAAGTCTGGGAAATAAAATGGTGGACCCAGAGACAATGGTGGTGGATGAATGCCTCGATATTGTGGCTATAACCGAGACCTGGTGGTTGGAACATCACTCCTGGGAAGTTAGTGTTCTGGGATACAGACTGTTCAGAAGGGACAGGGTGGCTATAAAGGGGGGAGGGGTGGCATTATATGTCAAGGAGACCATTAAAGCAACTGAAGGACAGGATGAGTACAGTGAGACAGAATTCCTTTGTGTCACATTAGAAGAAAAAACCTGGAGCCATAGTAAGAATAGGAGTGATAAACAGGCCTCCAAATCTGGGGGAGCAGTTCGACAGGCAAATGATGCAGGCAATTCAAAGGATGTCAAACGAAGGAGAGTTTGTACTACGGGGGGACTTTAATATGCTAGATGTAGAATGGGGAATCCCAAAGGCAACATCAGCCAGGAGCAGGGAGATACTTGAAGCACTGCAGGGATCTTTTCTACATCAGCTGGATAAGGAGCCCACAAGGGGGGAAATATTCTGGACATGGTACTCACAAACAGGGACAGTGTTGAAGAGGTTATTGTGGAAGACTGTCTGGGTACAAGTGATCACAACACAGCAAGTTTCAAGATACAAACAGGGAAGATAACACATAAGACCAGAATGAAGGTTCTGTATTTCAGGAGGCAGAACTTTAATAGAATGAGGGAGATTTTCAGGGAGGAAATGAAATGCGGTGACAGGATAGAGGAACTGTGGAAATGTATTAATGAGGTGTTATTAAAAGCAACCAAATTATGCATAAGGAGGTGGCCTCTTTGGTTTAATAGGTAGGTTATGAAGGCAATAAGAAAGAGAAGGGTATCTTTCAGAAGATAGAAGAAAACTCAGTGTGATAGAGTAAATTATAAGGAGACACTGAGACAGGCAGGGGAATTGATTAGGAGAGCAAAAGTAGAAACAGAAGAGAGAACTGCTAAACATGTCAAATGAGGAGATAAAACTTTTTTTTAGATATGTGGGGGAAAAGAGGAGGGCAAGAGAGGAGATTTTGAGTTTGAGAGGGGAGGAGGGAAAGTATAGTTACGCAAGAACTTACCATAACAGTAGATCTTTGATAGAGGCTATTGCAGTAGGTATTCACATATAGGACTGATCTGCCAAGCATCAGGACCCCATGGAAAAATTTCTAGCTAGCTGTCTGTGGCGGGGGACCACCCCCACATCAGGTGACCGGTGTCAATCGACATCAGTATAAAGGGGCGGTCCCCCATGCTCGCCTTCCAGTTCTTTCCTGGCAAGGGCCAAAACAGGCAAGACGAGAGAGAAGAGGATATTTCCCCCTATGGAAATGGAGCCAAAAAAGCTTAGGGAGATGGAGGGCGGGAAGGCAATACCTACTGCAAGAGCCTCTCTCGAAGATCTACTGTTACGGTAAGTTCTTAGGTAACTGTATTATCTTACTTCGAGAGGGCTCTTGCAATAGGTATTCACATATAGGACTGAGTTCCAAGCAGTCTGGAACAAAGAAAAAGCACTCAGGAGAAGGATTGGCATCCATAGCATGGAACCTCAAGCTGAATGGGTCTCATGAAAGGAGACCTTGTAGTACAGCCAACCCCAAGCCTGCTCTACGGCGAGAGGCAATGTCCAAACTGTAGTGTTTCATAAAGGTATGGACAGAAGTCCAAGTTGTGGCTGCATAGATGTCTGCCATTGACATATTCTTGAAACAGGCCGCAGAAGCAGCTACTCCTCTGGTGGAGTGACCTCTGACTTGACCCGGCAGGGTCTTGTTGTACTTGTCGTAACAGAAAGTAATACAATGAGCCAACCATTTTGATAGGCATTGCCTAGAAACACCATTGCCTTCTCTTTTGTGAGCAAAAGAGACAAAAAGCTGATCAGTTTTCCTGAGATTCTTAGTCCGAGTAGTGTAGTATCTCAGTATTCTGTGAACATCCAGAGTATGCAAGAGGTATTCCCCTTGATTGGAGTGTTACGTAAAGAAAGTGGGTAGCTCAATGGATTGATTCAGCATAGATTCAGCCACCACCTTAGGAAGAAACTTAGGGTTGGTGCATAAAGCCACACGTTCCTTGTAGAAAATCAAGTATGGGATTTTGCACATCAAGGCCTGAAGCTCGGAAATGCGTTGAGCAGAAGTAATGGCCACTAGGAAGAGTATCTTCCAAGAAAGGAACTTTAAATCTGCTGTAGCTGCCGGCTCAAAGGGAGGCAGGGTAAGCTTCTCCAGAATGAAATTCAAGTCCCAAGGAGGGGCAGGAATGCGGATGGGGGTCTCAAATTGAGAACCCCTCGGAAAGTCTTAGAGACTTCCAACTGCGCAAAAGTCCTGTCTCTGAAGGGAATACGATAGGCTGAAATAGCTGCCATGTGGACTTTCAACGAGGAATGGCTGAGACCCAGATCGAAGAGGTGACACATGTAATCCAGGACTTTAATGACTGGGCATGAGAAAGGTTTGAGGTCTTTCGAGCTAGCCCAAATAGAAAATTGTTTCCACTTCATGGCATAGGTGGACCTGGTGGAAGGCTTTCTGGCCTCTACCAAGATGTCTGCTATGAGCAGAGAAACTCCGAAGTGGGCTTTTGCTACGTCTGCAGGAGCCATGCATGTAAATGAAGGGATCTGAGGCCTGGATGAACAAGGGTCCTCTGATCCTGGGTCAACAATTGTTGCGACAGAGGAAGAGAAAGTGGAGGTTCCTCTGAAAACTGCTGCAGAAGAGAGAACCAAACTTGCCTGGGCCAGAAGGGAGCGATGAGAACCATTTGAGCTCCCTCTGATCTGAGTTTGTTCAGGACCCTCGGAATTAAGGGAATAGGAGGGAAGGCATAAACAAATCTGTCCCTCCAAGCAAGAGACAGAGCGTCCCACCAAAAAATGTCTCGCCCTGGAGCGAGCGAGCAGAAGGTGGGAAGTTTTGCGTTTTGGGGAGACACAAAGAGGTCCGGTGGGAAGTTTTGCGTTTTGGGGAGACACAAAGAGGTCTATCTGAGGTGTTCCCCATTGCTGAAAGATGTTGTTTACGACTTCTTGATCCAATTCCCATTCATGGGATCTGGCTGAGGACCAGCTGAGTTGGTCCGCCAGCGTGTTTTCCACTCCCGGAACATGGACTGCAGTCAAGTGAAGGTGATGCTGGGTTGCCCAAATCCAGACTCTCATCGCTTGTCGGCACAGAGGATAGGAACGTGTTCCTCCCTGCTTGTTGAGATACCTGTAACCCCCTGCAAATGGGGGTTCCCAGAAGTCTTCCAGGAGCTTGCCTGAATGCTCCAAGTCTGGAGGTGTTCCAACGTTTAAGCTGCTTGAGTGAGAGTGCTTTTAGAGCCTCTGGTACTGTCTCTTTAAGAGCTGCCTGCTTGTGACCATAATTAATTGAGGAGGGGGGACTGTGTGTTCTAATGCCCGAATCCCGCCTGGGCTGCTGCCAATTCACTCCGTTTTTGCAGTCGCTAAGAGTGCAAAGGGAGCCCATCTGAAAGCTGTAACTGTTTGCCTGTAATCATTTAACAGCATTTGTGAGATTGCAGTTTATCTAATCTGTTTTATTGCAGCTGGGACTCTGTGTGCATTTCCCCTCTATGTTGGAACTGAACTGCTGAACTGGACCAGTCAGCGTGGGGGACCTTTAAAATGGAACCTGCTGCTGGCAAATCAGAACTTGGACTCTTAAGTTGAGCCAGCCACAATGGGACTGTATGGCAGATGCCTCTGGGAAGTGTAGTTTGGACTTCGGCCCCTTTTTGCACCAACAGGGGGAGTTTATTGTGAGTGACAGCCAGACCAGCCAACTGAACTGGGAGGAACTCAAAGGAAATGCCCGGCTCTGTCTACTGGAAAGATCAGATGAGTTTTGGCAGTGAAGAGACAAGGAGCTCTGTGCTTCTGCGGTGTATAGTTTCGTGTGAGAAGCACGTGTAAGGCCCTGAGTTTCGGTCTGCAGCTTGTGCAAGTGCCTGTTCAGACTGAATCCTACCTGTGAAGAGAATCAAGGAGATCTGAAGAGTAGAAACCAGGCTCACCCTGTGGAAGACTGGAGAGATTGCTGAATCGCGCTCGGTCTGTCGGGAACTGAATCTGCTGTGTGTTCTCCCGGGTATTGTGCAGTAATTGCAATTGGGATAGAGAAGCAGCCTGCCTGGTATAGTACTTTCCTTTTACATATAAATGTGTGTAGTGCTTGTGGGGAATCACGTTTCAAATCCCCTATACAGTGAATTGAGTGCATGAAGCTGGAAGTAAACCCCAGCTTAATCCAGACTACATCCATTTGCTCTAAACTGCAGTGGGGTCCAGTCACAAGGACCTTGTCCACATAGTCTGCTCCTCCTGGCAATCCAGGACAATCTGCCTTCCATCCAGTTCTCAGCATTGAGTTTGTGAGTACAAAGCGGGGTAGCTCCCTGCCATCTGTTTATCAAATTGCAAGTGTGTCATCTAATTGTTGTTTGTTTTTTTTCATTTCTTCACGAACTGAGCCAACTGGCTCCGGATTACAATTTGGGTATTGTGCCAGTGTTTTTCCATCACAGGGCCCCAACCAGCTGCACCAATCCTGGCTAGCCCCCCCCCCCAACCAGGGTACCCAGTGAAAATGACAATTTGGGACTCTGAATATGCGCACAGTACTGTGATTATTAATGTGTTAACCTAATTAACCTGATTTCCCCCTGTCCTTGTTACAGCTCCTTAAATAAATCAGATCTGTTTGTTTCAGCCAAGTTACACTGACTGAGGTATTCGTTTATGTTAAAGTATTGTACTGTGGTTTTTGCACTGTGTCATCTTGTTTTACAGGGGGTCCCCAGAGTCCAGTCGACAGAGCCAGTCCTGGTGGTAAGTGTACATTGTGAAGATATTCCTAATGCATTGTGTGGGCCACTAGTGGGAAGAAAGGGGGGTTACAGTGTCCCAGAGGGCTGTGACCAAGCTAGTTTAACTACTGCAAACCCTGACCTCTGGGTGGAGGCACTCGCCATTGGACCTAGGCCCCTCACCCTGTTAGTAGTTAAGCAGGCAGGGGTAGTAGCCCTTGGGATAGTGCCACCTAGGGGTTACATACCAAACTACGCACATGTTGTCCGATTGTATGAGGAGATGGCCAGGAAGGATAATGGAGTGTAGAGCCTGAAGGGCTGCTCTCAGTACGAGCACATTTATGTGCACGTTTTGTTTGAACTTGGACCAGCTGCTCTGATTCCTGTGAGATCCGAGATGGGCTCCCCAGCCTTCTCATGACGCACCTGTCGTCAACGTCTGGGAGGGGGGGTTTGGTACTGAAATGAACTCCCAGGCATAGGTTCTCCTGCACCATCCACCATTGTAAGTCCCTGATCATGGGATTGGAAACTAGCACCTCTTGGTCTAGATTGTCCTGGGTCTGGTCCCATTGTGACCGAAACGTCCATTGAGAGAGAGTCTCATATGGAGCCAAGCGCATAGGACTGTTGGAATAGCAGCCACCATTAGCCCAAGAAGGAGGAGGACTGACCTGGCTCCGACCCTCCTGCGACTGGACAGAAGACGGGCTTGAGTCTGAAGGGTGTCCACCCTGTCTGGAGGCAAAAAGGCTTTGCCCGTGGTCGTGTCCAGAATCGCCCCTATAAATTGGAGGCGTTGACAAGGGACCAAATTGGACTTTGCCCGGTTGATGGTGATACCCAGGCTGGTGAAAACCTGCAGGGTAAGGGAAAGGGAGTGCAGGAGTTCCTCCCTGGACGTGGCCGCCAGGAGCCAATCATCCAGGTATGGAAAACCTGAACTCCCTGGGTACTCAAGTGGGCCACTACCACAGACAGGCATTTGGTAAAAACTCGGGGGGCTGAGGAAAGACCAAATGGGAGGGCCTTGAATTGACAGTGGTCCCCCTGAAAGCAAAAACAAAGGAATTTGCGGTGGGGAGGGCAAATGGGGATATGCAGGTAGGCATCCTGCATGTCCAGAGCGCACAGCCACTGTCCCTGCCGAAGAAGCCGTAGAAGGCTCTGCAAAGAGAGCATTCTGAAGCGTTTGTACTCCATGAACATGTTCAGGGAGCTGAGGTCTAGAATAGGCCTCACGTCTCCCATCTTCTTTGGAACTAGGAAGAAATGGGAATAGTAACCTGTCCCCCAAAGATGGATGGGAACTGGTTCTAGTGCCACCTTCGAGAGAAGGAAGGTGACTTCTTCTAGGACCAGAGGAAGATGTTGCAGGGAGTAAGATGACTAGGGAGTGGTCTTCGGGGTGGTTTCTGAAGAAACTCTATAGAATGTCCTGCTGATATCAGCTGGAGCACCCAAGCATCTGACGTTATCCTCTCCCAACCCGGCAGATGGAAGGAGACTCTTCCCCCCTACTGGTTCCGCTGGATCCTTCAGAGCCAATAGGAGAGGGAGTGAGTCAGGAGATGTGGGGCAGCGCAGCAGCCGAGGCTCCTGCGGCTTTTTTGTTGGGGGGAGTCTTGGTTGCTGGAGGGGCCCGACGTTTGTTGGCCCGTTTGCCCTGTGGTTTTTGTCTTTTTTCGGTTTTGCCTACGAAAAGGACACCGCTGCCCTTGAGGGGGGCTGTACATTGAGTTGACAGACTTGAGTGCAGTGCCCTTCTCTTGCAGTTCGGTAATGATGTCCTTGACATCCCCCCGAACAGCACTGAACCCCTGAAAGGGGCATCCTGGATAGAAGATTGCACTTCAGGGACCAAACCTGACACACAGAGCAAAGCATGATGCCGTAGGCCTACGGCAAATGCCGAGCTCCTTCCAGCTGTGTCCACTGTGTTGTGGCACTTCTCCACGGGGTGGTCTGGGCCCAGACAGAAGAAGCACAAGGAGTGGCCGTCCTTGTGTGGAAGTTGGGAACTACACAAGTCGCACTTATTTTTATGCGATTCGGAGGGCGTCTGGGACGACATACACAGCAAAGCATGATAAGAACTCAAAAAAACAGAGAAATTAGGTCGAAAAGTTAGAAAACTACTGGACCAACGAAAGACTGATGAGCGTTGATTCTACCGCGAGGAACTTTCACAAACCGACGGCGGGAAAGAACTGGAAGGTGGGCGTGGGGGACAGCCCCTTTATACTGACATCGTATGACGCCAATCACCTGACATGGAGGCGGTCCCCCTCCAGAGACTGCTAGCTATAAATTTTTCCATGGGGTCCTGACGCCTGGCAGATCAGTCCTATATGTGAATACGTACTGCAAGAGCCCTCTTGAAGTAAGATCTAAGGTTGAGGGGGACTTTGAGAAAGCTGAGGTTTTAAATAGTTATTTTTGCTCTGTATTCACAGTGGAAGGGGATGGAAAGGGACCCGAGTTAAAGAAGAAGTGTGGATATGAATGTGGGGTGGATCAAAGCCCATTAAGTGAGAAAAGGGTTAAGGAAGAACTTGGAAAATTAAAGGTAGACAAAGCAGTGGGGCTGGATGGTTTGCATCCAAGGGTTCTTAGGGAGTTGAGGGATGAGTTGGCAACACATTTAGTGAAGTTTATTTATGACTTTGATAACCGGGTAGGTGCACTGGTCCCGTGGACCATTTACAGGCATGACCCGGGCCACAAGGCATGAGGAAGAACATTACAGAGTCAAACTATTTACAAGGTTACATTCCATGTAGTACAGAACAAGATTACACATTGGTGGGTACAAGTTATTTAACTTGTCCCTAGAGGAGGCAATATAGCGCAGTGGTTTAAGGCTCTGAGCTGCAAACCTGGAGACCTGGGTTTGAATCCCACAGCCCCACCTGCTTACTGTGTGACCCTGAGCAAGTCTCTTAACTTCCTTGTGCTCCCAGGTTGCACCTGTAAATAAGCTTTCAGCTTAGTGTGTCTCTCCTGGTAAAATAATGAATAAAAAAAAAAAATAAAATAATATAGGGTGTGTTCCAAGTGACTGGAGGCTGCAAGGCGAAGGCAGGGAATTACAGATCTGTCAGCCTCACATCAATGTTGGGCGAGGTGCTAATAAAGGAAAGAGTGGCAAAATACTTAACGGACAACAAACTGTTTGATGAAAAGCAACATGGATTCACTAGTGGGAGATCTTGCCAAACAAGTCCAGAATTTTTTGATGGGGTAACGAAGGTGGTGGAGGGGCAGTTGATGTGCCTACCTGGACTTCAGTAAGGCCTTTGACTCTGTCCCTCACGGGGGGGGGGGACTTTTGGATTTAGAACTAAGTTTGTGCCAGTCGAGTGCTGCCGACTTGTGTTGCCCTATTGTCAGTGGAGGATTTCAAATTCGGAAAAGGCGCCTAAGTCCCTCCCGACTTGATTGCACCGCTGGGCTTTAAAAGGGGCCGTTTTCCCTCAGCTGCTGGCTGAGCTCATCGGAGCTCCAGGACATAAGCCTCTGAGCAAGCAATAATTAGTGTGCTAAAGTCCGCAGCACAGAGCTCCACGGGGGAAAATCTTCCCACGCCACCCCGTTCCCTCCTCCCCTTAAATACGCCCTAGCCCCTCCCTTCCCCCGACTGGGCCTATCAAGGTCCGTCTCAGCTGCCTGGTGGGCACGGCCAGCTTAGCTTTCATCTCACCCATGCTGCTGCCTGATAGGTCATACTGCACCAATTAACCCTGGCACAGACTATTTTTTTCCTTTTTTTTACTCGCTGCTGTTAGAACTGTTAATGCAATTCAGTTAAGAAAAACTACTTTACAGCTCATAAGTCCTTATACTGTTTACAGATTTCTGCATTTTCTCTGTTGTGAAACTACCTTCCTGATATTTCTTGCCCCCTGTTGCTAGAACTGTTTAATGTAAACTGTTACAGCTCCTTAGTCTTTAAACTGATTACAGATTCTGCATTCTCTCCTGTAAATCTACTTACCTGACATTTTTTACTCCCTGCTGGTAGAACTGTTAATGCAAGTCAGTTAAGGAAAACTGTTTACAGCTATAAACCCCATAATTTGTTCACAGATTTCTGCATCCTCTACTGTAAATCTACCTACCGAGGTGTCAGCGTGGCTCAGTTGGTAGCACATTCGCCTCTGGACCAGAAGGTCATGGGTTCTCGTCCCACACCAGGATTGGACTTGCACCTAAAAATCGCTGGCATCCGAGTGCAGTACTGGGGGGTGCTGTACTGCTGGGGTGTGCCGTCCTTCGGATGAGACGTTAAACCGAGGTCCCTTCTGCCCGTCCTGGTGTTGTCCTGGTGGATGTCCAGGTGGAAGTAAAAGAACCCTGGGCACTCTTTGCAAAGAGCAGGGAACATTCCCGGTGTCCTGGCCAACATTCCCCTTCCCATAAACCAGTTCATGTAATTATCCAGGCTGTGTGTGGGTGATGATGTGCAATATGGCCGCCACCACACATTCAGTCACTTCACTACCAGTCTAGCATTGCTTGTAAAGCGCTTTGGGATATTGTGTATGAAAAGCGCTATATAAATGCTGATTCTTCTTCTTCTACCTGCTGTGAATTTGGCAGCTGCGGCACTGCCATTAAGTTATGTTATTGACCTACTGTTAGACTTAGATAAATCAATCCATCTCACTCCATTTCGCCTGATCTATCCACCTATTAGAGTGGTGTCTTGCTCCCTACATTTCAGCTGATTTATCCACCTGTGAGAGTGGCATTGTGCTGTTAACACCCCCCCCCAATTGGCAATACGCTAAGGGCTTAAAGATTGCCCACCTCAATGTCCGCAGTCTACTCGCTAACCTCTCTGACCTAACAGCCTGGGTCGCCTTCTACAAACCTGACATCCTGGGGATCTCCGAAACCTGGCTTAAACCTGCCCATTTAGACTCTGCCTGTGCCCTCCCAGGTTACCTTACGTTAAGACAGGACAGAGTGGGTAACAAACGGGGAGGTGGCCTGCTGCTCTGCTTTAAACCCCACCTCATGGTGACTGTCATACCTCACCCCTCCTCACCCTCATTTGAGTTCCTGCATGCCCTTCTTGTATTGGGTAACGCCAAGAAGCTCCACCTGGCCTGCGTGTACAATCCACCAAAAAGTGGAATACGTGGCCTCTCCCATCTCCTTGACTGCCTCAGTCCCAAAGTACACACTAACGAACTCCTAGTATTCGGAGATGTCAACCTAAACTGGCTGAGTGTAAATGCAAAATCCTATGAACCCCTCCTGTCTGGTCTTGCCCTAGGTCAAATTTTCACAGGGTCCACCAGGTCCTCTCCCTCAGGGGAAAAAGGTACTCTCCTCAATTGGATGCTGAGCAATAGGCCTGACTGTATCACTGCCTCTGGTCTCTTCTCTGACTCCATCTCGGACCATTCCCCCACTTACTGTATCTGGAAGGTCCTCACCCCCAGTGTCCCCCCAAAAGTAATCCAGATGCGGGACTATTCAAAGTTTAACCACAACAACTTCCTTGCCGACCTCTGCCTGACTGACTGGTCCCCGATCTATGCAAACAGTGACCCCTCAGCTGCTCTAGACCGCTTTCTGTCCCTATTTGTCCCCTTACAAGACAGTCATGCCCCACTCATTAAAAGAAGAGTGAGGGGCACAGTCACAGAGTGGCTGCGTGGAGGCCTGTTTGCCCTAATGAAGCTCAGGGACAAAAGCTGGCTTAAATATAAGGCCTCCGGGGACAAAAAAAGACTACGAGAATTGTAGGCAGCTCAGAAACTCGTGCAAGTGGGCGATCTGCTCAGCCAAGAGTGAGTTCTGTAAATCCTCACTCGTAGCATCAGCCAAGGACCCCAGGAGCTTCTGGCGTACTATCAAGCATACTGTCAGCGGGCCTGTCCACCCCAAGGTCTCCAATATGCATATCAAAGGAGTCAGCTGCAACAATGCCCTGGCTATAGCCAACGCTTTCAACGTCCTGTTCACCGATCTGTCTGTCTGTCTATGCCCCCACGTCCCCTGTAGCCTATGACCCGGGCCCCACGGACAGCACAGAGTCCTTTTCTCCCCCCCTCTTCTATTTTAAAACTGTCTCCTGCAAAGACACACGGAAGCTCCTGGCTGGGCTATCCCCCCATTCTGGAGCTGGGCATGACAATCTCGAGCTCAAATTGCTCGGCCTGGGGATCCCCACCTGGCACGGCCTATCTCACGCATCCTCAACTCCTCCCTCATATCTGGGTCTATCCCAGCTATATGGAAGGTGGCCCGGGTAACCCTGTCTTCAAGGGTGGTGATCCCAAAATCCTTGATAACTATCGCCCCATAGCGATACTTTCTGCAGTGTCCAACCTCCTGGAAAAGGTAGTGTCCTCCCAGCTCTCTCACTTCCTCCAGACCAATGACCTCCTCTCCCCTGCGCAGCATGGGTTCCGAAAAGGGCACAGCACCTCCACCGCCCTTGCCCAGGTCACTTCCACAATCAAAACTGCGACAGACCAAGGTAAACTCACGGGTGCAATTTTCATCGACCTGACTAAGGCCTTTGATTTGGTTGATCGCTTTCTGCTGGGGGTTGCCCTCCGGTCCCTTGGTCTCTCCTCCCCTGTCCTTGCCTGGTTTACAAACTACTTCTTGGGCAGGCAACAGTGCACGAGGTTCCAACAAACCCCCTCAGAGCTGGTCCCGGCAACTCGTGGGGTGCCCCAGGGGTCTGTCCTCAGCCCTCTACTGTTCTCCATCTTTGTTAATCAGTTGCCCTCGGTACCTGCCTCCGGGCTTGTTACCTTTTATGCTGATGACCTTGTGCTTCTGGCTAGCTCCCACGATACCAGAGACATTAACTCCAGACTAAGTTCTGATTTCGCCTGCATTCAATCGTGGCTCAAGGCTAATAAGCTTGTTGTCAACCTTCAGAAGACACAGGCCATGCTATCCGGGTCCCTTGCCAAGGTGAGAGCGTACCCGGAACCTCTTAAAGTTCTTGGTGTGGACGGTGCCCCTGTGACGGTGGTAGACTCCTTCAAGTTCCTGGGGGTCACCCTTGACCCTCAGCAGGACCTCTCCCTGCACATACGTAACTCCTGTAAGGCCACAAACTACAAACTGGCCCTGGCGTACAGGGCAAAGAGTTGTCTTACCCCTGCGGCCTGACTTGCCATTGCAAAAGGGGTTCTTCTCCCCACGCTCTGCTGTGGGCTCACCTCCTTCGTGAATGCCCCCAAAACCTGGCTCACGAAATGGGACACAGCATACAACAATGTTTGTCGCTTTGCCCTCTCAGCCCCTGTCTCACCCATCACCGTCAACTCTACGCTAGGCTGGGGTGGCTCTCCCCCAGTAACCATCGATCCTTTATTATGGGCAACTTTACAGACAATATCCTCCGATCATCCACTCCTCCTGCACTTGCCAATCTACTCAAACCTGTCTCCTCTGGCTATCGGCTGAGGTCTACTGACTCCCAGGCTCTCATGGTCCCACTAACTCGCTCCCTCACACGGGACCGGGCCTTTAGAGCCCTTGCCACAGAGCTTGGAACAAACTCCTTGCTTATGTATGGACCGCCCCTTCCCACAGGAGTTTCAGGTCCTCCCTCTGGGACCACCTAAAACAAGCCTCGGCCTGCCCCTGCTCTTAGCTGTTCTCCCCTCTATTGTCCCCTGATGTCCCTTCGATAGCTTGTGAGAGGCTGTACTGATTGCACCCTTGGAAAAGGCCCTGCTGTGATCCGTTTGGCCCCCTGGCCATCTCCTATGGTCGCCATGCTCTAATCACTGCACTTACTATGTATTATTGCTCTCTGTCTGCACCTGACTGCAGTCTGCTGCCTATTCCGGTCTGTACCTTGCTTAACTGTTGCTATCTTGTTTCACAATTTGTTATTTGCCTGGGCTCTCTGCCTGCACTGGACTGTACCATATTGACTAATTGTTACTTTGTCTCTGGTGTGTTGTTTGCCTTTGTAATTCTCCCGGGTCACACCTGAAAATAGGCACTTGACTGTCTAGCGTGCTTACCTGGTAAACAAAAGCTAAATAAATAAATAAAAATAAGACAGAGAGCCTGGGGGTGGGACAGAAAAATAGCTAGATGGGTGGAAAACTGGCTGAAGGATAGAACTCAGAGGGTGGTGGTAAATGGTGTACATTCTGGGGTAAGGAAGGTTACGAGCGGGGTTCCTCAAGGGTCTGTACTAGAACCAATTTTTAGCATATATATTAGTGATATATCAGAGGGAACTGAAGGGAAAATTTGTCTGTTTGCAGATGATGCAAAGTTATAGAGTAGGGTCGACACTGAAGAAGGGGTTCAGGCCATAAGAAGGGATCTGAGTATACTAGAGAAAGGGTAAGAAACATGGCAGCTAAAGTTCAATATAAAGAGGTGTGCGGTGATGCATATATGATTTAAAAATCGACTGTCCAAGTACTCACTGGGGGAGAGCAGATAAAACAAACAGAACAGTAAAGGGATCTGGGGATTATAATATCAAACAACCTTAGGGTAAGTGACCAATGTAGTAAGGCAGTTGGGAATACTAATAGAATGATGGCGTGCATAGGAAGGGTCATAACTAGTAGGAAGAGGGAGGTGCTGATGCCATTATATAAGACCATGGTTAGACCGCACCTGGAGTATGGGGTACAGTTCTGGAGGCCTCATTTAAGAAAGGACATAGATGTAACAGAAAAGGTTCAGAGAAGGGCAACAAAGATGGTGCAGGGTATGCAAGGGAAATCATATGAGACAAAATTGGGAGAATTAAATCTGTATCCACTGGAGATTAGAAAAAAGAGAGGAGACATGATAGAGACATTCAAGTACATGAAGGCGATAAATAAAGTGAGGGAAGGAAGTCTATTTAAAAGGAAAGTCAGAGTTAAAACAAGGTCATACTTTAAGATTGGAAGGAGGAAGATTTAAAGGTAATGTAAGGGGTTCTTATTTCACTGAGGGTGGTTGAACCCTGGAACAGACTACCTGAGGAGGTGGTAGGTATCGAAACGGTGGAGGGATTCAAGAGAATATGGGATAGACATATGGGATTGGTTAGAGGACAGAGGATAGGCTCCTTGTGCACCGGTGACAAGTTGAGGAGGGGGGGAGATGGGTAGAATGGATGGGCCAGGATGGTCCTTTTCTGCTGACACATTACTATGATACTATGACTTGGGCAGTCGAGCCCCGCCATCACCTCCCTGGCAGCTGGGGTTTTCCTCCGTGTGTTTCTCCCCTGGGACGCAGAAATGCAATGACTTCTGCTCACACAGTGCTGACATCCGCCGTCGCCCCACCCCTTAACATCGCCACTCCTTGTAGTACCTCCAATCTCCACCGAGGGCCACTACAGAGTGAGGCAACCCCAGCAACCCACCCCAGGAGAGGAGAGCAGTCCTCCAAATGCTCAATCCTCTCCTTCCCCTGCCAACCCCTGACATTCCGAGTTTGTTCCCAAACCCAGGTCGTCGGCACGGCGCAAGGTGTGGTGTCCAGCGCGTCAACCCGCAGCACCACCAGGCCAGCTCAACATCTCTACCTCCTGCCAGTATTGGTTCTACAGACAGGGACAGCCCTACCTCCTGCTTGTATTGGTTCTACAGACAGAGACAGATCCACCTCCTGCCTGTATTGGTTCTACAGACAGAGACAGATCCACCTCTTGCCTGTATTGGTTCTACAGACAGAGACAGATCCACCTCCTGCCTGTATTGGTTCTACAGACAGAGACAGATCCACCTCCTGCCTGTATTGGTTCTACAGACAGGGACAGCCCTACCTCCTGCCTGAATTGGTTCTACAGACAGGGACAGACCCACCTCCTGCCTGTATTGGTTCTACAGATAGGGACAGACCCACCTCCTGCTTGTATTGGTTCTATAGACAGAACATCCCTACATCCTGCCTGTATTGGTTCTACAGACAGGGACAGACCCACCTCCTGCCTGTACTTACTTACTACTTGCCAGCAGAAACAGGCCACACAGTCTATCTGGTTCTACAGACAGCAACATCCCTACCTCCTGCCTGTACTGGTTCTACAGACAGCAACATGCCTTCCTCCTACCTGTACTGGTTCTACAGACAGCAACATCCCTACCTCCTGTCTGTACGGTTCTAGACAGTGACATCCCTAACTCCTGCCTGTATTGGTTCCACAGACAGCAACATTCCTACCTCCTGCCTGTACTGGTTCTACAGACAGCAACATCCCTACCTCGTGCCTGTACTGGTTCTACAGACAGCAACATCCTTACCTCCTGTCTGTACTGGTTCTACAGACAGCAACATCCCTACCTCCTGCCTGTACTGGTTCTACAGACAGGGACATCCCTACACCCTGCCTGTATTGGTTCTACGGACAGGGACATTTATATCTCCTTCTTGTACTGACAGGGATTTCCCTACATCCTGCCTGTATTGATTGTACACACAGGGACATCCCTACCTCCTGCCTCTATTGGTTCTACAAACAGTGACAGCCCTACCTCCTGCCTCTGTTGGTTCTGCAGATATGGGATTTCCTAAAACTTCCTGCAACTACCTCAGCATGGGTTGCCATGGTTTGCAAATGGACCTGTGGGTCATTTAGATGCATAGAAGTTGATGGCACAAAAAGGCTCTTGGCCCATCCAGTCTCCCCACCTCACCTAACTATTCTGCCTTGCATTTGTGGCAGTCTTCCCCCTTCCTAAATGTCTCCCCTTTTTCTAACTAAACACACCTGCTTGTCCCATCCCTGCTTAAAGCTGCTGATCGATTTGGCCTGTATGTACCACTTCTTCAGGTAGCTTATTCCATTTATGCAACACCCTTTCTGCAAAGAAATGTTCAGAGATGTCTTTTTTTAACCCACCACCACCACTAGCTTCAGTGAATTCCCTCTTGTGCTTGAGCTCATGGAGAGGAGTTCCTTGGTGTCTATCCTATTTATGCCATGCAGGTATTTGTATGTCTGAGTCACATCACCCCTTTCTCTCATTTTCTCAAGGGAGTAGATGTTAAAGTCCTGCAGCCTCTCCTTGTACGTCTTACTCCCTAGGCCATGGACCATCCCAGCTGCCATGTGTTGCACTGCCTCCACCTTACTGCAGTCCTTCCTCAGGTGCGACTCCAGTACCTTACGCAGTATTCTAGGTGTGGTCACATTAGTGACTGGGACATTGGCAGGATCACCTCTCACCCTGTTGCTAGGCAACTCTTATCCCCTTCTCTGCACAACACAGGGAAAGGTCGCAACCCCCATCACGTATGGCACAGTGGAGTCACGATATTTCACTGCCACAAAGTGGGCATGCTACCACATAGTGATAGTCTCTTAGTGACTGAACTGGGCCCCAAGTATCCACAATATCATAAATGCACTCTTTACTTAGGCGTTGCTTTTTACTGGAGAACACTTTCAGATCTGACTTAGTCTTTGCTTGGTTTTGCACAAGATTTCTTCCAACAGCCATGAAGGCTGCAAGAGGAGCCGTCATCTGGCTTTTTTTTCCCTGACTTAAGAGTGCACCTGTTATGACATCACAGTGGTTGCCATGACAACAGAATACTGTTACATTATTTATTAACGAGATTAACCAGATAGGCATACTGAGCGGGAAATAAACCGCTCGTTTCCAGATGCGACCTGGGTGCATATAACATAAAATACATGGTAGTGCTTAGAGAAAACATTGGTACAGTGATCTCAGTCTTCCACATATTCAAAGGTATCAACAAAACTGAACAGTCAGAGATGCTTGATTTGGTGCCTGTAGCAGGACATGGGGACACACCCTGAGGATCACGGTTGGTACATTTTGGGTGACGCTGGGAGACCCTTTTTCTCCCAGAGGGGGGTAAACCTATGGCTCAAAATCTTCCATGGAAAAGTGCGCTCATGGAGAGACCTGATGCCAATGAGTGACAATGGAGAGAGCAACAATGGAAAAAGACACAAGAGAAGTCGCACTCTTGGATTAAATCAGAGTTAAAGTAGGTTAGTGTAAAACAAACCGTTCTATTGTAAGCTAGACAAAGAGCACAGCACAAGTACTCCAGCATCAGGGATGTTTGCGCTGTATTCTGTATCTAGCCTACAGAAGAACAGTTTGTTTTACACCAGCCTGCTTTGGCTCTGATTTTTATGTAGTCCGAGAGTGTGACGTACAGTATGTTTTGCCTTTTTTCTTGAACCTATGGAGTGGCCTACCAGTAGAGGCAGTGAACATGAAGACAGTGCAGGCCTTTAAGGAAACCCTGGGCGAATTCCTGCTTACCAAGTGAATCACAGGGTACCCGGGCAGTGGGATGGGTGGGGAATCCCTATAAATTTGCACTTGCTTGCACTACATATTTATTCATTCCTACTTATGAAGCAAGGGAGGACATGATGGACCCAGACTTTTTTTTCTGTAAGAACTTTGTTGCCTTTTGTCAGTTTTCTCCCCAGTCCCAATCCTGCGCGTCCCTGATGTGATGCACGTGTGTGAAGGCACACACACATCATGCCCTACGGGACATCCCACCCTACCAGCCACCGTCACCACCTGCGCCTGCCACTGAACCTCCATCCGGTGATGGCAGGACTATGGACAGGCGACCCACCCACCCGGGAGAGGAGAGCTAATGCTCGATCCTGCTCTCATCCAGGCCCCCCCACCGCCGTGCCAGCACACCAACAACCTGAGTCCGTTCCCCAACCCAGGTCACCGGCATGGTGCGAAGCGTGGCATCCAGCGCCTCAACCCTCAGCACCACCGGGCCTGACTTCTTTAATTAGTATGTTCAATTGTGCTTATGCAACTGGATGAGATGTATGCTTGTGTTACTTCGATACACTGTGGTTATTCACTTCTCTATCAGTGGGATATACCACCCTGTAGGGGTACAACGCAAGGAACCCTAGAGGAGGGTCCCCCCCCATACGTGCCACGGGAATGATTCCCTGGGCTAAAGGTAGCTTAGGAAGAAGTGCATGGGTAAGAGAGATAAGCTGCTGGAGGAGGAGGGGTGGATGGTGGGGCAACGAAGAGAAGAATCTTGGAACAGTCCAGGAGGAGTGGCCTTTTAAGGCCTGATGGGGGAGTGACGTAGTTGCTCAGCCCATTGAACCTCCGGCTTAAAGCCTTCCCATTTAATTGTGCTTATGCAACTGGATGAGATGTATGCTTCTGTGACTTTGATACATTGTGGCTATTCACCTCTCTATCCGTGGGATATTCCATCCTATAGGGGTACAACGCAAGGAACCCTAGAGGAGGGTTCTTCCCCCCATAGGTGCTGTGGGAATGATTCCCTTGGCTAAAGGTAGCTTAGGAAGAAACCCAAAAAGAATATCCGAAAAGGGTGTCGAGCATCAAAGAGGCAAGAAATCAGAAGATGTCTAAACCGGAAATAAGTGTAACTGACATAGACAGAAAAGACAAGAGAAGAATGAGAAAAGACGAGGGCGATGAAGGAAAGGAAATTGACAAGATGCAGAAGGGCGACTTCCTAAGGAGAGAGGGAATAGCCAGGCCACCATCCGACTCCATCCAACAGCGGAACCTAACTAAGGAACCTAGGAAAGCACTAACCCTAACTAATATTATGACCATTGGCATGAAGGAGAGGGGAAAAAAAAACTTTTAAGGAAGAAACCTTTGGGGATCCAAGGCCTAGGTCACCTTCCCTCCAGGCTGAAAGACATTTTGATTAGGAATGCTTGATGGCACCGCTATGGCAATTTAAAGTAAAGATCGAGGAAAGAGGAAAAAATCAGTTTTCATTATGGATGACTCCGCTACAGCAATATAAAGTAGAGATCAAGGAAGGAGGAAAAGTCCAGTTTTAGAGGAAGCTCTAAGCCTTGGATGGTTGAAGGTGAGACATGAAATGAACGATGAACAATGATGGATAGAAGCCTGCCAGCCCCTAGCAAGGGGCAACAGACATGAAGGCATGTCTGAGTGGAGAGCAGGTCGAGTTGAGGTAGCATGGACCCAAAAGGGCTGTGCTCGAGTAGTCGATGTGAAGGAGTAGACCCACATACAGGTTGGATGAGCGAGAGATACCCAAATGTGGGCATGAGAAGACTGATGGTGATAATGCAGGATTGCAGCAGTTCGATGAGGTAGCATAGGACCAAATGAGAGGTATGCTCGATTAAGCGACAGAAATGAATAGACCATGAGGTCAGACTGAGTGAGTGAAGGACAACCAGACTCAAGCAACTGGATACCATCCGGATGAACATAAGAGGAGAATACGAATAGGAAGGTGATGGCAGGATAGGGAAAAACCCCAAAAGAAAGGAAAGGTCAGAGAAGGAGCAGAATGGAGGGGCAAAGGTCAGAGAAGAATGGAGGGCGTAGGGAACGGGAGGAGGGGGGCAACGAGTGAAGTCCACGGGGGTACACCCGCGATACAGCAGAGAAGGCAGAGAGAAGGACCGAGGCAACCAACCGAGGTCGATGACAGAACAGGGGATGCGACCATGAAGGGTTCCAACAGCAGGACTCAACACCTGGAGCAGGTTACAAGGTTGCAAGCGTCAGCCCTGAGACCTCGACCGCTCTGCAAAAGAGAAGACAACAGGCACGGGACAAATTAACAGGAGGTCAGGCAGGGGCAAACAACACAGAAGATGGGCACACTGAGGAGGGGAATAGTAAAGCCGTAGTTAGTGAACATGAAAAGCTTCACGGTACTGCATGGAACTCATCATATAAAATAATAATGGTAGAAACTGATATTGAAGAAATGACAGGTCCCACGGGGGCTATGGGTCTTGAAGGGCCTGATTTGTGGTCTTGAACAGCAGAACAATTGGGCAACAGGGATGAAACTTGCTGAAGAGTGTTCAATTGAAGTTGTAGATTGGGTACAAACGACAATTAGTAGTGAGTTTTGTTTTTTATTGGATCACTTGGATATAGCAAACAGGAGTAACGGAGGTGCACAGAGCGAGACAGCATTCGAGCTGGTAGGGAAGTCCAAAGGATGCGGCACACAGGAGCCCAAGTGTGACACATACAGGCACATAGGTGAGTGACGAAGGTGGAGAGTTACGGCCGAGACGCCGGGCACCAAAATGCCAGGAAGGCAGGGTGACAGGACCGAAGGAATAACACCCAAAGAGGACAGAAACCCAAAGGCAAGCAGCAGGAGGACAGGAAGAAGTTAAGGCAGACACAGGCCACTAGGAAAGCTGCAAGGGAGCGAGAGCCCTGGGTGGGGGTGAGGTCGGGAAATAGCTTCCAATGAGGACTCAGCATGAAGGAGTAGCGGGGACTGGCTAAACTAGAAGATGATGCACCTGGAAGAAGAGACAAGGAGCGAGCGGGCGGCTCCGAGAGAAATGATGGGCAGGATGAGAGACTCCCCAAGGGGTCAGAATGCAGAAGATGAGGTACGAGGGAAGGAGAACAGGCAAAGGGATGATGCAACACACCAAACTAGAACAGGAGGGAGGCGCACAAGGATGAGGTACGCAGGGGAGGAAAAATGAACACCCGGGCTAGAAGAGACAAGGGGGGAGGGGAGAGAGAGCTGCATGCCAGCGGAAGTGGGAGGGAGCGAGACAGTGAGCTGCAGGAAGAACAGAAGGGAAAACGGAGCACAGCCAGCGGCCGGAGGCACTGCCAAAGATGGGAAATGAAGAACAGGCCAAATCAACAGGAGGGAGGCATGAGGAGAGGCGCCTCCAGCCGCAATGAAGAGACGAATCCTGGAACAGTCCAGGAGGAGTGGCCTTTTAAGGCCGGATGGGGGAGTGACGTAGTTGCTCTGCCCATTGAACCTCAGACTAAAAGCCTTCCCATTACTGTGTCACACATACAGTAAGCGTGAGGTCACTTTAGGACAGTCAGATGCATTTAAATCAGAAAGTGGAATAAGGACCCAGTAGTATGGAGTATTTAAATGCCTGAAAAAGCCAAGAACCCAGGCGACAGTAAGTGAAAGTGGAATGGCCACAGATGTAGTGACTTTTAACATTTTATTTCTGTAAATACCTGCCTATGAAATATATCAGGGACACATCTTAGAAATCAAAATATCAACAGAAGAAGTTGCTTGAATAGATAGCTTAGTGCAGTGCTGGAATGTTAGGGGGGCTTGCTTGAGCTCGGTCCCCGTAACCTGGAAGTGAGCCCTGACAGTTCACACATCACTGCTGTTGACTTACAAAAGAAAGGGGTAGAGGGAGGCTCAATTTAAAAATAGGTTACCTTGGGCCCCCTTAGTTTCAAAAGCTCATGAAGTGTAATTCCAACACTGGTTTAATATAAAATCATCTTGTAAAGCAGGACTAGTGAGGTTAGGAGAAGTTAGATACTACCCAATGGAGGGCTACGAAAATGACACAGGGCAGCAGGGTAAGACCTTCTGTATGAGGAAAAATTGGGCAGTGAAAACATAGAGGATATTGTACGAGCAAGCATACAAAACAAGGCTGTTTTACAATTGAGAGGTTTCCATGGTAACAGGAGACCTCAAGAGTGAAGCTCGAGAGGTCTCGTTGCCACTGAAACCTCGAGATTAAAAAGGAGCCTTGTTGTGTATTGCTCATACACTGTCTTTTATAATGTACGTGCAACCATAAATTCACAACTGTGCCCTTGCTTTTCCTGTTTTTCTTTCAGCATCGTTCTCTTCCATGGCCAGCTCTCACCGCCATGGCTGTTTCATGAAGACCGGAGGTTTACAGAATGTGAATGTGCGAAGTCAATTGAAGTTGTTTTGCTGCAGTAGCAATGTATCTAGTGCAGCATAACAAACAAAATGACGTAGCTGCTGCACCACAGCATTGTTCTAGGTCTGAATTTCTACCTAGAACAAGGTTCTACCATACACTATATGTACTGTTTTGAGGACAGGAGGTATGTATGGTAGAAACACACAAATACATGCAGGGACATAAAAGGGCACAATTCACAGAGTTTATTAAAGTAGCAGTATTTTTGAGTCATCATGTAGTTTTTCCCAGCACTATTTTTCTGGTGAAAACATCAGTATACCCATTTTTATTTCCTGAACTGAGATACAGGATTTGTAAGTCTTGAAAAGTTCCCACTCCCTTGCCATGCCTGCCATGAACATATTAAAATATCTTGGTGTGATTTAAGCAGTTTACCTTCAGAAACATGTGGCAGCACAATCCTAATACATCCATAACAATGATTCTAGTATGTACCTTTAACAGGAAACTTCACCAGAAGAGAGTTTTTTTTTTAAATACAAGTGGCAGCCATTTTTAGTGGTTTGAGTCATTAATTACAAAATGATTTATAAAAGCAGTTTTAAAAATATCTGAGAAAATGTAAAAAAAAAAAAAAAGAACATTGATTATGAGTCTACAGATGTCACAAATACACTGTTGATCAAATTTATATAACATTTTATTTTGGGTAACAAATCGGGCAGACTGGATGGACCATGGGGTCTTTTTCTGCTGACAAATTTATGTGTTTCTAAATACTGCTGCTTTAACGGACTAGCACTACCACTAAGAGGCACAACCTTAAACTGGAGGGCCGGGGGTAAATTCAGGATGGAGCAAGTGGTGGATCCATAAAACAGACTACCCAGTAATGTGACCAATGCTGGGACTATCTCAAGGTTCAAAATCCTATGGGACATTATCCAGGGGTGCTAAGGAACAGAAGGAGGCAAGGATGGGGAGGGCTCTGACAGGGCAGAGTAAATCAACACAGAAACATTAGTGAAGACTAAATGTAAAAGACATTTGTGAAGCAAGACTGCACTGGATTGTAACAATTTCTGCACTTGAATTGGGCTGGCAGTATAGCCTACAGGTTAGAGTAACGAGCTGTGAATGAGCTTGGTGCACCAGCAGATCTGGGTTTGATTCCCACAACGTCCACTTGCATACTGTGTGACTCTGAGCAAGTCACTTAACCTCCCCAGTGCTCCCGGGTCACCCCTGAAAATAGGTACTTGTGCCTATTGAGCCTTACCCGGTTACCAAAAGAATAAATAAAAATTAAAAATAAAATGTGTCATGAGGTACGGGGAACCTTGTGAATCAAAATCTGAAACAGCCCTGAAACTCAGGGACAGTTGAGAGGGAGAATGGCAGGCCTGTAGCTTTCTGGGTAAGGATAACTGGTTGACTCCCTTAATCAGACTCTTGCGGCTGAACCATAGTTTGGACTGGAGTACAGTATGACTTTAAAGGAGAACTTCAATGAATCTGTGTGTTATTTTTCTCACAGATGAGGTGTTTGAAATACAGCTCCATCTTTACTGGACTTTTAATAAATATAATCGCTGTTTCTGATTCACACACAGGTGGTAAAGACCACTTTAAAAGGCAAGGCAATTTAATTTGTGTAGTGTCCTATCACAAGAGCTCAGAGCGCAAATCAAAGAGCAGTACACGCCAAAACCTCCAAAGATATGAAAAAAAGCAAAAGTAAATTTAACAATCATAAATAAATCAACAATCCATTAGGACATTAAATATTCAGAAACCTTAAAAACAAAGATCCCAGGATACAATAAACTACCAGTTTAGACAACATCAAAAGCCTGAGTAAAAAGCCCTGTCTTAAATCCCTCCACTGAGGGTGAAAACTGCTAAGTTAATAAGGAAGGGAATTCTACATAACGGGGGCCAACACTGAGAAATATCCGCCTCTTAATTGTTTTAGATGAGACCTCATGATAGCCAATAATAACCTCCTCAGTGGAGCAGAGGGAGTGACAGGAAGCATAGAAGGCTAAGAGATCCTTAAAGTAGTCAGAGCCCAGTCCATGTAGGGCCTTGTAGGTTAACAAGGCAGTTTTGAAAGTGGTATACCACCTAATATGGAGCCTGTATAGACTGTGTAGCACATGAGAAACATGGCTCATACAAATAGCCCATGACCAATCTGGACACGGCATTCTGCACCAGCTGTAGGCGATGCACTGACCTTCCAGGCAACCGAGGTATAGAAAGTTGCAGTAATCGAGTCTATAGGTCACAAAGACATGTACAGTGGTCACCAGATCCTTGTGCACCAGAAAAGGTTTCATCTATGAGATATTCTGAAGCTGGAAAACCAGACTACTGTGGACACATAATGCTCAAGTGTCAGTTTGTCATTCACAATGAACCCCAGATTCTTTACCTTGCCCAAACCTGTCAAAGTCATGCCATTAAAAGATGGCAGCACCGGCCCGATGGCGCTGAGGGTTGAGGCGCTGGACGCCACACCTCACACCACGCCGGTGACCAGGGTTTGGGAATGGACTTGGGACACTGGAGGTCAGCAGGGGAAGGAGAGGACTGAGCGTCTGGAGGACTGCTCTCCTCTCCTGGGGTGGGTTGGGGAGCTCGCTTCGCTCTGTAGCGGCCCCTGGTGGAGACTGGGAGCACTTCGGAGCGGGGCCATACTTGGGCCAAGAACAAGAGAAGAAAATGGCGTCTCAAGTGACTGGATGACGGCTGCCTGGACCCTCCCCGCCACGGGGCCCCCGGACAGCCGGGACAAACCTCAGCAGCACCCAGGGCCAAGAAAGTAAGCTGTAAGGCACTTTCTCTCCACAAGTTGAGAACCCATCCAACAAAGGGATATGTTGGGTTACTCTGGGGGGGGGGGCAGGCTGCGATGTGAGGTAGGAGCTGGCGACGGGGGGTTCCTGGGGGAGGTGAGCTCAGTCCTTGGCGGCCCAAAGGAGAGATGGAGAGACCACTCGAGACACAGAGGGGAGTAAATAGATAATGCAAAAAAAAAAAAAAAAGATGGCAGCAATGGAATGCCCATATGTTTGCAGACTAAGGGAGATCTCTTTCCATTAGTAACACCTCCATTCTGTCCAGATTAAGACTCCACGATCTGGAGGCTATCCAGTCAAGAGATTTCTTCTAGCCACTGGTTCATCATGGGAGACCGCCTCCTGCCCATCTTTTATAAATAACATGTACAGCTGAGTATTATTTGCATAACAGTGAAAACTCACACAATACTGTCGACCTGTTCCAAAAGCAACATGTATACTAAGAATAACATGGACAGAATCAACCCCATGGGACCAAAGCAGACAGCAGCTACGAGACGAGAAACAGCACATGATGACCTGCTGCAATCTGGCAGATAGGAAAAACTCAGTGTCTGAGTTGCTTTGGTGAGTCCCCTGTATTCTTTCAGGAAACCCATTAAAACACCATGCTCCACAGTATCACATGCTGATTAAGAGACTGAAAACAACAATGGAGCCCTCACCTCTATTTCTCACCAAGAGAAGGTCATAAAAAAAGCTTTGCCCGGCATTACATGGGAAAAACTGGGCTATAAACCCTGTGCATCACAAGCCATTTCAAGGATAGCTACTGGTACTCTCGGATCCCACTCTGTGTGTAACCCCCCTACAAATGGGGGTTCCCAAAAAGTCTTCCTTGAGCTTGCCTAAATGCTCACTGCCAGGCTGGTGTCCTGCGTTTTAGCAGTTTAAATGTGATTACCAGAGCCTGTATAGCCTCTGTGTACTGTCTCTTTAAGAGCTGCCTGATTGCAGCTTAAGTAATCTGAGAGGGAGCTCTGTTGAAAGATGTAACTATTTGCTGAAAATCCTTTAGAGTGGTAATGGTAATGTAGTTTGTCTAACCTGCTTTCTTATAAACCCTGTGCATCACAAGCCAGGACTGTTTTGTTAGTCTCCACTATCTTGGTCCTGGACTGCAAATTAGACCAAACAGTACTGGTGGGACCTAAAATGTATCCAGACTACAGGAGCTGTCTGAATTCAAAATCTGTAGGAACAGTAGTTTGGAGCTTTTTGCGCCTTTTTTGCAACTGAAGGGGGAGCTCTTACTTTGACTGACAGCCAAATCAGCCAACCAAATATTTTGAATCTTGGGGAAGTCCCGGGCTGCTTGCAGTTTTCAGTTAGTTCTGAGCTGGGAAGTGAAATGAGAGGAGCTGAAGTGATTCTGAGCAGAAATCCTGAGTGGATTCGCATGGGAGAACTGTGAAAAGGCTGAGTTTTTGGCTTACATGTCTGCCTGCTGCTCCTGAGAGGGAGAGAAGAGAATTATTGTGGACTAAATCCAAGTTTGTGTGACTAAAGTAAGCTACTGAAGTGGGCCAGGCTCAACCTGAAGAAGTCCGAAGATTTTGCTGAATGTGATCACCCTGTCAGGAGTTAGAGCTACCCCATAGCTCCCGGTGTGTGCAGAGACTTTGCGATTGTGACCGGGGAGCGCTTTGCCTGGTACAGTAGAATTCCCTTACATGTAAATGTGTTATGAGCTGCTTGTGGGTCATGAGTTAGTTCCCATCTGTGTGAACTGTGTTCTGCCTGCTGGAAGCTGTATCCAGCCCAAAACGGACTGCATCCAAATTTGTCTCCATGCGGTCTGGGCCTTGCCAGACTGGCCCAGCCAGACTACCCGCTGTACAGAGAAGCCATCGATGAGAGACCTGCCTGGGGATCAGCCCCCTGCTCCACACCTGAACAGGAACGACGCCTCTGCAACTTGTGTGGGCCCTGCTTCTCCTGGCATTCCAGATCAACCACCTGCAGTCTCGATTTTCATCCAGCCTCTGTCCAGTCTTGGGTATCGTGAGTAAATACCAGGGTAGCTCCCTGCAACAACAGCTTAATCTGAGTGTGTCATCTGATTGTCTTGTTGTTTCGTTTCCTTTACGTACTGAGCTCTCTGACTCCGGATTACAAATATTGTGTACTCTGCATGTTGTGTTGTCCATCACAGGGGCCCCAACCAGCTGCAACCCTGGGCAACGGTCCTGGCTAGCCCATCTCTTCTCCACCTGGGTACCCAGAGGTGGACTGTGTGGGGGGGACTCAAAACGCATGCATAACTGCTTAATTGATATAACCTTTAAGCTAATTAACCTGATTTTGCCTCTCCCTTGTTCAAGTCCCATGAATAAATCAGATCTAACTTTTTCTACATGTAATCTGACTGTGGTTCCAGTTTGTGCTCAAAGTACTGTGCTGTTGCTATTTGCTGTGCATAACCTTGTTTTACAGGGGGTCCTCAGGGTTGAGCCAGAGGAACCAGCCCTGGTGGTAAGTGCAAACGGTGTGGGTACTTGTGTGGTGTACCAGGGGTATTGTGAAAGTGATTATTGTACAGTGTTCAGGCCGCTAGAGAGGAAAGAGGGGGGTTACAATGTCCTGGAGGGCTGTGCCCAGGTTAGCTTGACCACTACCAACCCTGACCTCCGGGTGGAGGCACCCGTTTCAGAACTCAGGCCCCTTAACCTGCTACTAGCCAAGCAGGCAGGGGTAGTAGCCCTTGGGAGAGCGCCACCTAGGGGTTACATGTGGATCTCCGTTAAGATGGCATACAGGTGGGAACGGCAGACAAGGCTAGGAGGTAGCTTGCAGAAAGCCCCGAAGGAAGCAGCATGTGATGGCTCAGGGGACAAACAGATTATTGATTTAAAGAAAAAGAATTCTTATCAGCCCCACTGCTGAGAGTGAGACTCGTCCCTGCCTGGTGTCCAGCAAGGTTTCTCTCCCTCCTCTTCACCGTACAGACTGCCCATATCACATATCTATCTCCCTAGTGCCCCTTCCAAGCTGCAGCATCAAGTACCCCCATAGTACCTTAGATTTCTTTTCTTTATCCCCTCCCCCGGTTGAGGGAGGGCTTGGTGCCAATCCCAGCAGTTGGTGATGTTGTAGCACAGACCGTAATGCATCTATGCCCTATGCTGCGCAAACTGTTGCTGACTAACTGATCCCTCAAATTATTATTATTTTTTTCTAGAAATGTTTGGCCAGGAAAGGCACACTGAGCCAAAGTTCATTTCCAGGTGTGACCCGGGAGCACAGGGAGGTTAACTGACTTGTCCAGGGCCACACAATATGTGAGAGGTGGTAGTGGGTTCCAAACCCAGGTCTGCTGGGTCTCCAGGTTCACAGTGTGGTGCTCTAACCTCTGAGCTATACTACCTCTCTCTGTTTCCCAACAGTTCTGGGTGGGACTGGGAAGAGACAGGGTTGCTTTAAGTGGGTATCCAATAGAAAGGACTGGGGTTTGGGTATTTCAGTCTTTTTTTTTTTTTTCTTTTTTTGTCTAGAGCTTCAAGTGCTGCTTTCTATTCAGACATCATTAAAATATCCAGGTATATCATGATCTTCAAGCGAGCCTTCTTTATTCACCCACACAGCCCATGCATCTTCTGACTACCAGGAATAAGCTAGGTGACATTATCACTCACTGCTCCCACACACTCCCTTACTCTTGCATTCCTACCAACTACTTTCAATCCTCCACGATTATATTCCTACACACTCATTTACTGTATATTGTGAGTGACTCCCAAATAGTGCATTGTTACATAAACACTACTCTTATTTACTGCTTCTCAAACCCCACAAGTGGCAGAATGGAGTGCAGTCATGAATGAGGTATCTCTCTGTCATCCTTGACCCTTTTTCTGCGAAGTCCTTCCTCTGGACCTCCTCTGGGCAATGAGCCCCTATCCCTTTAGTCTGTTTCCTTGTAGCTCCTCCCCCACCTTTCTCCCTCCAACCCTCCACAGACCTTGCTTCCCTCCACTACCATCTCCCCTTCTCCTATATTTCTAAATACTCTGGTGTTATTATCCCACTCCCCTTTTTTCTCTCCCCTCCCTCTTTTCTCCCTTCCTCCCACCTACCTCCCCTTCTCCTATATTTCTAATAACTCTGGTATTTTATTCCACTCCCCTTTCTTCCTTTACTCCCTGACGGCACTGCCGTTATCTGTTTACCCTACCTGTGATTGTTCTGTCCCCTCAAGTGTTAGAACTCCCCTTGTTAGGTTTTAGGTGTTACCATGTATGAAGTTCACTGTAGCCTAATTATTGTAATATCTGAGTTTCCAACTCAAGTCTTAACACTCCTTGTTAGGTGACTCCATTAATGAAGTTCACTGTATCACAACTATTGTTAATTCCTGTGTCTGTGTCCCTTCACATGTGACCTTCCTGTAATTGTAACTGCATAGTGTGCTTTTATGTATTGTTCCTCCAGGACCTACTTGTAAAAGAGTTTTTCTCAATGGTGTTTACCTGGTAAAATAAAATTGAACTGAATTTCAGCTATCACCACAAGTATGGATGACAAATTTATCCAAACACTGCCCTTGTTGCGTATTCAATTTATGTAGTGTAGCTTTTTATTTAGGTATTGTTTGAGTGCTTTAAGTATGTGTACTATTAATTATTTTAAACAAGATCCATAAAACTATTTTGTAGAGGTGCTCAGATAATTTATTTATTTATTTAAGAATTTAACCAGGAAAGGCATACTGAGCGGTGTACCGCTCGATTCCAGATGCGTCCTGGGGAAATAGGGTACAGGGTGGACACAGGCTAAAATACAATGCAATACAACACCAGAACAAACATACAATACATTGAATACATCCGAGGAGAGTACCATCATCAGGGCATATTTACAGGGATAACAGAGGAATGCAGCGGTAATAATACCAACAACTTGACATACATTGAGATACAATCGATGTGAGTACAGGCTGCAAGTCATAGTACAGAGATAGTAGGAGGAAGTAACAGCAGTTACAAAGGTTGGCAGGAAGGCTGTGTTATGAACACACAACCCAGCTTGGGGCCTACCCAAGTCTAGACACATGTGCAGGTGGTGGTGAAATGGTCGTGGAGGAGGAGGTTAAGTTGCAGGGACTTGGTGGTATGCCTGATGTCGTCGGGCAGGTCATTCCAGAGTTTGGGCATGCGATATTTGAAGGCTGATTGGCCTTTGGATGTGCCCATGAATGGGACATGGAGAAGCCTGGAGTCCGCGCTTCTGAGGGAGTAGGCGGGTGGGGGCTTGTTGAGAAGGCTGATGTGGGAAAAGGGACTGCGACCAGTATTTGGCTATAGACCTAGCGCAGTGGATCTGTCTGTGGGCCTGGAGTGAGGGCAGGGCTAGGGAGCTATATAGGTCAGAGTGGTGGGTCAATTTCGGGCATTCCAAGATGAAGCGATAGAAGGAATGTAAGAGTATATCCAGGCTGGCTGGGGTTGGGGGGGAGCAGAGGCATAGACTATGTCGCCATAGTCAAGCAGTGGGAGAATCATCTGTTGAACAATTTCCTTACGGGATGGTGTGGGGATACAACCCTTGTTGCGAAAAAGGGCACCAAGTTTAGGGTGGAGCTTCTTATGAATTGATTCAATGTGTGTGGAGAAATCCGGGTGCTGGTCTGAAGGTGGTGCATACCTCAAGGGGGGTCCCGTCTAAGGTTAGGAATGAAGGCCGAGCGGCTGGGCGGAAGAATCTTGACTGCAAGCCAAAGGTTAGTGAGACGGTTTTCTTAGCGTTTAGGGACAGCTGGTTGGAGCGGAACCAATGCTGAACCGCGTTGAAATCCTGTTGAAGGGCATCAGCCACAACTCTGGCAGATGGGCCAGAGGCATACAGTACAGTGTCATCCGCGTACATGTGGATGGATGTGTGTGGGCAGGCCTTCGGGAGATCATTTAAGAAAACTGAGAAAAGTAACGGGCCCAGGACTGAGCCTTGAGGAACACCAGTAGTGACTGGCAGGGGAGTAGAGATGTGGGGACCGATTTTTACCGATTGGTGTCTGCCTACCTGGTATGCATGAAACCAGCTTGTGGCAGGACCAGAGAGTCCAGTGTCTTTTAGTTTGGCTAGAGGTAATGGGTGGGAGACGGTATAGAAGGCCTTGGCCAGGTCGATAAAAATGGCCCAGGTGATATGCCCTTTGTCCATTCCAGTGAGGATGTCTTCAGTGATCCTTATTAGGGAGGTGATGGTAGAGTGCAATTTGCAGAAACCAGACTGGTAGGGGGTGAAGGAGGAGGATGCATCTAGATCTTGGGAGATTTGGGCAAGAGCAAGGTGTTCCTGCAGTTTGGCCAAGATTAGGAGGAGGGAGATGGGGCGGTAATTACCCGGTGAGGAGGGGTCACCACCTTTAGGGAGGGAGAGGACAATTGCCTGCTTCCATGTGTCTGGTATTTTGGCAAGTGAAAAAGAGAGGTTGAATAGGTTGGCCAGTGGGGCGGCTGTAGCGGGGGCAGATAAGTTTAACAATTTGGCGTCCAGGCCAGTGGGACATTTGCCTTTGTTGGGACTGAGAGCCCACAGTGCTTTTAACACTATGGCCGGGGAGACTGGACAAAAGGATTAACTAGGGGGCTGGGAGGTGGTCTGAGATTTCGGGGAGGTGCTTGGCAAGGGGGGGTGGGATAGCAGATAGGTAGGACACTGCACAGCTGGTGAAGAAGCTTATTGAAGGTGGAGGCCACTTCTCCAGAGTCAGTGACGGTAGCGCCTTGGATGGTTAGGGTCGGGTTGGTGGTTAGGCGGGGGTAGGGGGGAGGGATTTGATAGTTTTCCAGAAATTAGTTGAGTGACTGAGATTTGAGTTGAAAGCCGTCATGAAAGAGCTCCTGGTTCCCTACACCCCTCTGCGACAGCTCCGCTCGGCAGACGAGGGGTTGCTGGAGATTCTGAGGGTGGATTTAAAGTCATCTGGAGCTCATGCTTTCGGGTTTGTTGCACCTACCCTCTGGAATTCTCTGCCCCGTCAGTTACATGAGTGCAGGACAGTGGGGTGCTTTAAGCAGGGGCTGAAGACTTTTTTGTAAGGAAAGTGTATCCTGAATTCCTTTGATTTTATTGTTTCTATTGTTCAATTGTTTTAGCTTACTGTACAGCACCTTGAAATGTGAAAGGCGCTATATTAATAAACATTATTATTATTATAAAGTAATTATTTTTTGCCTGGCGTATAAGTTTGGTGCAGGAGTTGCGGAGGGCTCGGTAGCATTGGAGAGATGTTTGGGAGCCCATTAACTTGTGTTTTTTCCATGCCTGATCCCTGGTGTGGCACTGGCTAATGATATCAGTGGAGACCCAGGGAAGGTGAGAGCCCCTTACCCTTTTTTTTTTCTCAGGGAGGCATGGGAGTCCCATACTGCAAGGAATCTGGCCTTGAAGGTTTCGAATGTGTAGTCAATGGAAGGTGCCTTCGCTATGAAAGACCAGTCTATGTGTGCCAGGTCACGCAGGAGAGTCATTAGGTCTAGTGATTTGTATGACCTTGTGATTAGCGTCCTTGGGGGGGGGGGGTGCTGTGGGCCTGTGTACTTTCCTGACCATGTAGGTCATATGGTGGTCGCTTAGGGAGTCTGGGAGAAGACCAGCATTAATAATCCTGTGTGGGTGGGAAGTGAGGGCCCAGTGCAGGAGGGGGATGGTTTTGTGTTTTACGGTTTAGCCAGGTGGGGTGAGAGATTAGCTGGGTGAGGTTTAGAGCATTTATTTTGTTGTGCATCTTGGCAGTCTTTGGAGAGCCAGTTGAAACTGAAGTCCCCAAGGATGTGGAGCTCACCAGTTGAGGCTGACGACTTTAGTGTGTTCGGATGGTCTAGGACGCTAGGCAGGGGGGTGCTAGGGGCACAGTAGGAACCCACAACAAACACTGGGGTGGAGTAAGGGAGTGCTAGTTTGATTAGTAAGGAGTCTATGTCTGGCGAACGTGAGGGGATTTGAACCAGGATGAACTGTAGCTTGTTGGAGACAAATATGGCAATGCCTCCACCTCTTTTCTTGCCCTGGCGGTCTTGCCTGATAATTGAGTAGTCAGGGATGGTTAATCAAGAGTCCGCGTGGTGGGGCTTTAGCCAAGTCTCAGATATGATAAGGACATCTGGACGAATGATAGGGCAGTAAGTTGTAGCGCTGGTATTTTGTTTAGAATGCTACTGATGTTGATGTGCAGTAATGAGACCTCTGGGGAGGGTTATTGGGGCGGGGTTTGGGAGGGGTGGGTCCAGGGTTGGGTTCGATATCCCCAGCCAGTAGTAGGAGCAGTATTAAAAATTGTTTGGTTTTGTGCCAGGAGGGTCTGGACCTAAGGCAGGAATCGGGTTCGTGTAGGGTAGGCGTAGTGACACCAGAGGCTGTGATGCAAAGAACACATTGCCCTGTGTGAAAGGAAGGTGGCAGGATGGTTGCGCCAAGCACCCAATTGTGGAAGGGACCATGTGGCAGCTGTTGATCGGAGGTGGCAGATCTAAGGGACAGGGGAGTTGTGCAGGTGTAGAAAGGAGGGGGGTTAGGTTGACATTTTGGGTGGATAGCTGGGGGGAGGGAGGCTAGAGGAAACGACAAGAAAAATAGCAAGAGATATAATGGTAGCATTGTGCTTATTTACTAAAGCATTCAGGGGCTGAGTGTAGCGTCCACTAGTGGTGTCAACTGATAAGCTGCTAAAGGGAGAGTGGGCTGATAGGCTGTGGAGCGTCACGTGGAAAGCACTATAAAGCTCAGTGATGACCAAGGGTGGTGGTGGTGGGGTAGCCGGTGTATAGCACTGGCGGGGCAACACACACTCCGACTTGAATTGCTGGCATTAGTCCTGAGAGCGCATGCTGTCTATCGTACATTGCTTGGTCACTCCGGGGGGGGGGTTGCGGCATTGCTCCGGCTGGGGAGGGCGGCTTTTCAGAGGCCCTAGTGACCCCTCATGCTCGTACTGGGGAGGGCTGGCTTCACCGAGGCCCTCGCACCCCCTAACAGCTTGAGAGAAGTAGAGAGAGAGAGAGAGGAAAATTTATGCAGCAGACGGAAGAGGAGGAGCTCAACTTAAGGTACTTGTACACTACACAATCCCCAGGCTAGGCCTAATTTACAATCTGTGCAGGCTCTACACGTTACTGCAGAGTCACTTAAGGCAACAAACTGAAAATTAATGCAGGTACTGGTGGTTATGTAGAAAACTAAAGCAGCACTCTTAAGGCAACAAACTGAAAATTAATGCAGGTATTGGTGGCTCTGCAGAAAATTAAAGTAGCACTCTTAAGGTAACAAACTAAATCTTAATGGAGGTACTGGTGGCTATGCAGAAATTTAAGCAGTAAAAAACTATCTTTTTTTGTGGATCTGACTACCCACTGTCGGATAGTACTGGCATCTGACCTAGAATCCGAGCAACGTCATATTCCGGATCTATAGATGGATAGCTGTGGAACCTAGGTTACATCCATTGGATTCAACATCAGATGCAACTGTGGATAGTTGGATCCGATAGTGAGATACCTGGATCCAATGGTCAGATCCACAGGTACTTACTGTGGATCCTAGCAGGTCAGATCCTTGGTTGGATGTCTTTCTGTATCGTTTCACGTTGTCAATGCGGGGTTAATACAGATGGGGCAATGAACACCCTCACTGGGGTAGTTGCACAGCCCAAAGCTGTCAATCAGCATAGAACCCTGGGGCACGTGAGCATTCCGAGAGCTGAGATTCCCTAGTCCTTGATGTGCCACTGAAGGGGTAGGCAGCACAGGAGAACCCCCTCAGGATTTCTTTAATCTACAATTTGTTATTTTTCTAGGCCAGATTTGTGCAACTGTGAAGCAGGTTGAGGCTACCTGTTTTTCAGGGAGCACGCCCAAATTTACAAATTGTGCCTGTTAAGCTGTGGCTTTCAGACTTACTAACCTTTTGTCCCTTTTACCCCATTTTCACTGCTTACTGTGCATTAATTGGGGGCTACGTGCCAATCCTCTAAGTTAGGGTGTTCTATGGGTCTTCTTTTGTTGCCTTTTCATAGTCTGGTACCCTTCTTTCAGGTAAGTGAATTATTTTTCTTTGGAGCAGCACAGTTAGCTCATAGCCTTCTCTGTACTAACCTGCTTTTCATCTTGCCCACCCTCAGCGACTTCTGGGCATAGAGGTCTACTCCCTTTCCCCTTTAAGTTTTGATGCTTGTATATTTGTTATTTTGCCTCTGCAGTGTGGGTCCATTTTTATTTGCAGAGCTTCTGTTCTCTTATAGAGCAGTTCCTGTGCTCTGCTACTTGGTCAAGGTGTTTTTGAGGTTCATCTGAGCCTTTTACAGTGGACAGCATCTTGTGTTTTTGATCACGCGATTCAGCACCTCCTCTGTCAGTTTGCTCAAACCATGTAATCCTCCACTACTGCTGGCATCTTGCCAGGGAGATTCGCGCCCTTTTTTTCTTACTGGCCACTTACTTAGGTGTGAATACGACACCACCACTGGCAGTTGGTCGCGCTTCACAATCGACACGGTGACATCACTTGCATTGCTGTGACATCAACTTGTCATGTACTCACACACACACACACACACACCTTGCAGCCCTGTTCAGCCTGTTTGCTGGCACGGACAGCATTTTTTACAGCTCTGTGCCCGTTCTCTTTGCGAAAGCAGCAGTTCTCTTCTCATCAGTTCACCCTAGCATGGCCTGGCCCACGTTTGCCACAGCAGTGTGCCTTGTTTTATTGGCAATATAATTCTCTACAGTTCACTGCATCTTCAGGCAGGCTCCCATCCTCAGCAAATGGCTTTGTTGTTTTTCCATATGTCTCAGTTGGGGAGGGCAGGAGTTGAAGGTGCTTTCTGGCTTACAGTAAGGCAGCATTGCATATCCTATTATTATACTCACATTTTTTTTTTTCATTTTGGGCATAAGGAAGGGGCATCATAGCTTATCAGAGACCTGTAGTGTTTAAGCACTGTAAGACCTGCAGGAGGATGTTGACACCCTCCCCATTAGGGTCCTACTGTCCTAACTGTGTAATGTAATCGAACGTGTCTGTTTCAGTCCCCCCAGCCGAACTCCCAAACTGGGGGGGTGCACCTGGGGTACCGGCTGGCAGTGGCAGGGCTGCGTTGCATACATTTTTTTCTGCTCCTATATGAGCTGCTAAGTTCTGATGTTCTGCAGAACATCCCCACCAACACATCCAAACCCAAGGTGGGCCCCTCTGGTCAGGGGGGCCCACATAGGCATAATGAGGTGTGTCACAGCTTAATGATAATGTTCACCCAGATCCACTGGCAACCCCCAACCTTGACAATGTGGAAGGTCAAGATGAGGATACTGGGGGCCAAAGGGAAAATCCTGACCTGTCCATGTTATTTGATGAGAAATATGAAATTGTTGATGATGAAGGGGGGGGGGGACAGATCTAAGAAAAAAATTGTGATTCCTCCCTTGTTCGATACAAAATCTCCATCCTATCTAATAACGGAGGCTTGTGGGACATTGCAGCTGAAGGAGGTGCAAGTCATGGAGCTCTTGAATGTGAATCCAATCCTGCCCATTTCCTCCTCTGCACCAAAGTGTTTCCCAGACTTTGTACACTGCGACCAGATTATCGAGCAGGAATGCGCCAGCATAAATACGCACAAGCATCTCCCCAGACCTAGGGTGAGATGTTATCCCTTTTTGAAGGATAGCTCCCAGAAGTGTGTGTGGGGTCCCCCTTTGGCAGCTAAGGCTGTGCATAATGCTACTAAGCATACAATCATTCCCATTTAGGGTTTGTTGGCCCTTACCGATACCCATGATAAGAAGGTGAACACCTTGTGCAGGAGTGCTTTTGCCTTGAACGGGGTAGATCTTCACACCTCTTATGTATCTTTTATTTATTTTTTTATTTAGTTGTTTAACCAGGTATAGCACACTAAGCCGAAAGCTTTTTTACAGGAGCGACCTGGGAGCACAAGGAGGTTAAGTGACTTGCTCAGGGTCACACAGTATGCAAGTGGAAGCTGTGGGATTCAAACCTAGGTCTGGTCTGCTGGATGTCACCAGATTTGCAGCTCAGAGCCTTAGACCACTGTGCTATACTGCCTCTTTTATCATTTCCAGAGCCTTGAACTCATGAGTCATGGGCCTAGGTAGCTGCGTTCACCCAGATTCGGAAGGGGCAAATATTTTTCAGCTGATATCCATGGCATCTGCTTTTCTGGGGGATGCCACAGTGGACAATTTAAGAATGTCAGCACACTCCGCTTATCACATTGTGGCAGCCATGCAGGGTGTTTGGTTCAGGCGTTGAAGGCACAGTTGTTTAATCTGGCCTCTGAAAGTGGACTGTTGTTCAGGTTTGGACTGGATGACATCCTGAAGGATGTTCAGGATAAGACGGGACCACTACTGGTGTCAAAGCAACAACAGAAAACAAATTCGACATCAAGAGAGTGAGGGGGTGCATGGCAGCGGCAGTCCCGAAGCGGTTTCCATCCCTTTCAGAATTTCAGAAACCATTGTAATAGGGCAGCCTATTCTGGATTTAAAGGCAATAGTAACAGAGGATCCTTTGCCCACAGGCACAATGGAGATGTAGGACGCTGAGGAGGCAACTCCCAATGAAGATATGCGGACCCATCTCTGGCCCCCTTTGCTCAGTGGAAGAGTGCAGAGTTTACTGGAGATGGGTCCAAATTATGTTGGATGCATGGGTACTGGAAATCCAGGGCTGGATTCACAAAGTGATATGGGACTTGCAACTCCAGTTGCGGACCAAACTCTCCGCAGCTGCGGAGATTAGTATTCACAGTTCCCTACAGCTGCGGAGATGTTACGCCAGGTCCCAACGGCCACAACATTTTTCCATAGCTGCAGAGACTTCTATGGCAACACCACCCACAAGCTGCCGTAAATCGTGCAAACAGTCGTAAACCGGATCCACTTTTGTGAATATCGTAGCTGCAGCAAAAACTGCAGTTCTGCAAATGGCAACCCACTAGTGCTGGGTTTTTCCCGCAGCTGTGGAAATTTCATGAGCTTTATGAATACAGCACCCTGACTCTAGGATACAAAACAGAGTTTGCAATAGTGTCCACGAGAGGTCGTTTTCTGCAATCCTCTGTGTCCCAAAACCCAGATCTTGGATCACTTGTTTCAGACTAAGGAAATTGTCCTGGTTTTCCCCAGTAAGGAGGGCCTGGGATTCTACTTAGTTTACTTTGTGGTCCCCAAAAAGTGTGGGTGTTTCTGACTGATTTTAGATCTGAGGCACCTGATCAAGTCTGTCTGCTGTACGACCTTCAAGATGGAGTCCTTACAGTGAATCATCTGGGCTAGTATTCATAGATTTGAAGTATGCCTGTTTCCACATCCCCATTCGTCAGCTGCATCAGAAGTTTCTGAGGTTTTCGATTCAGGAGCAGCATTTCCAGTACCAGGCACTTCCCCTTAGGATGACAACAGCATCCAGGGTATTCTTGAAGGTCCTGATCGTACTAGTGCTGCAACGGACGCAGAAGGTATATTATGTATATCCCTACCTGAACGACTTGCTAATCCGAGCATCATCCGCTCAGATAGCGAGGAGTCAAGAACTATGGAGGTGCCGAAGTTGCATGGTTGAGTTATCAATTGGGAGAAGAGCCCATTCTGCCCAACCCCCAGCAGGGGGTTGCCGAAAATACTATTTCGGGCATTTGACTGAAATATGTACAGAGTGACTTGAAGGGGCAAGGCATCGCATCTGCGACCTTACCCCTGTAACACCCATCGGGTTTCCACATTGTTGGGCTGCTCACTGTCTGGCTACTGAACCTGTTGGGCAACAGTGCCCAGGCAGGTCAGTGTCGAGACAGTCAGCCCCGGGAAACCATAAGGGTACTGTCTGAAAGGCCTGCAAAGCATACGGAACAGCTCTCATCTCCAAGATGTTGATGTGGTGCTCCGCCTCCACCTGGGACCATGTCCCTCGAGTCTGATAAGACCCCAGGTGGGCCCCGCCCTGCCCCGAAGCGTCTGTGGTGAGTATCTGCTGAGGGAAGGGGATAAGGAAGGGAACCCCTTTCAACAAGTTGGCGAGTTCCATCCACAACAGCAGCACCTTTTTGACCGGGAAGGATACCAGAATGTTTTGTTCTAGATCGTCAGTGCATCAGAAACATAGAAACATAGACTTTGATGGCAGATGAGGACTACTTGGCCCACCCAGTCTGCCCATTTCCCTACCTATTAGATAGGCTGCAGATGCTAGTTAACCAACAGCCTACTTCCTCCTACCCCCCACCAGAATTGCCTTATGTCTGTCCCATGCATTCTTAAATTACCCCACTGTTTTTGACCCCATTACCTCCTTAAGGAAGGCCATCCCATGCGTCCACCACCTTCTCCATGAAAAAATACTTCCTCACATTGCCCCTGAGCTGTCCCACCTCTATCTTCAAATTCTGCCCCCTTGTTCATGCACATCTCTTTTTCTGAAAGATGCTACCCTTGGACTTTGTTGATTCCCGAGGTTCTTGAAAGTTTCTATCATGTCCCCCTTCTCCCTCCATTCCTCAAGGGTATACATATTAAGCTCCTTTAGTCTTTCCTTGTATGGCTTCTCTTGCAGACCCTGCACCATTTTAGTTGCCCTCTTCTGGACTGCCTCCATCTTGTCTATGTCCTTGCAGAAATGGGATCTCCAGAACTGCAGGCAGTACTCCAGATGGGGTCTCACCAACCGTCTGTACAGAGGGATAACAATTCTGTTTTCTACTGGTGATGCCTCTCCCTATGCATCCCAGTATCCCCCAGCAATCCCAGTATCACCCCAGCCCTCCTTACTGCCTTCTCACATTGCTTACCTACCTTTAGGTCATCTGATAGGACTACTCCAGGTCCCTTTCCATTGTTGTTGCTAATACCCCCCACCCCCACATTGTGTACTCTTCCCTTGGTTTTTGTTTCCAGCTGCATTACTCTGCACCTCTTTGCATTGAATCTAAGCTGCCATACTTCTGACTATTCCTCCAACCTTGCCAAGTCCCTTCTCATCTTTTCCACACACACACACCCCCAGTATATCAACCCTGTTGCAGATCTTTGTGTCGTCTGCAAAGAGGCATACTTTTCCTTCCAGTCCCTCCCCAATGCCACCTATAAAGATATTAAACAAGACCGGTCCCACTACTGAACCCTGCAGTAACCCCCCCCCCCTTTCTTTGGAGTGGACTCCGTTTATTATTACCCTCTGCGTCCTGTTGTCCAGCCAATTTTTTGCCCAGGCTACCACCCTGGGACCCACTCCCAGGCTGGCTAACTTGTTTATTAATCTTTTGTATGGGACTGTGTCAAATGTCTTGCTAAAGTCTAGGTAGGCCATGTCCACAGCCCATCCCTGGTCTACTACCTTCGTAACTCACCCAGTCAAAGAAATCTATTAGATTCGTCTGACATGACCTTCCCACTGTGAATCCATGCTGCCTTGGGTCCTGTGCTCCACTGGTCTCTAGGTACTCAACAATTCTTTCTTTCAGAAGTGATTCCATCATTTTCCCTACCGCTGAGGTCAAACTAACAGTCTGTAGTTTCCTGCCTCTGCCTTGCTCCCATTTTTTTAAAGGGGAATCACATCCATCCTCCTCCAGCCCTCTGGTACCACACTATTCTCTCCTGATTTCTTAAAAAGGCCAGTCAGTGGTGTCACTAGTGCTCCCCTTAGTTCTTTTAGAATTCTGGGGGTAAATCCTGTCAGGCCCCATTGCTTTGTCCACCTTCAGTTTCAGGAGTTCTTTCAGGACCCTTTATTCTGTGAATGGACTGGTATTAACCCTCCTATCCAGAGTGCTTCTATTTATTGGTTTAGATACCCCGCTCTTCTTTTGTGAATACTGAGCAGAAGTATTTGTTCAGTATTCCTTTTTCACTGTCACCCTCTGCCCACCCCTTCCCCTTTATTAAGCCCACATTGATCCCACTGGACCTCAGTGTCCACTGGGGGGGTCCTCATGTGCAGCCTGGCTAGAGGAACCATGACAATAGCTATGGCCATCAAACCCAAGAGCCTGAGGAGGGATTTGGCTGTAACATATTTGCCACATGTAGTAACTCCCTACTGACAACATGGAGCGATACAGAAAGGAGAAATCCCTTCATACTTACCATAATTTCCTTTTCTGTTAGCTTCAAGTGGTCCATGTAATGTTGGAATCTTACTGTGATCTGGCAGCTGCTTCAGAGGATGGGAGGGTAGTGATATGTGGAGTTGTGTAGATCAATTTACTATACAGGTATAAACTGTTTATTCTCATTTAGACTGTAGAATCTGGTCAGATAAATTATTTATCCTGCATTTTTCTCTCATTGTGTATCAATGCAACTTTTTCTCTGTGTAACTTATCTGTTTATGTCCCCGCCCTCCCCCCCAAAAAATGGGGGCATACCTTTGGCAGGCTCATGGGCCCTTACTGCCTCCTTTCCCCCTTGGACCAGATCTGTACAATCTTTACTCTCCAGTCCCTTGAGATGTGCTGGACTGCTTGAATGGGGGACCAGCAGGCAGGGTCATTGCTAGACCCAGGTGAACCTCTCAATAGAACTGCTAAAATTAATCCTTTTATAAAAATATATATGGCCTGCAACCTGGCCTTCAAGGGGTTGGGCACAGGATATGTTATTACCCTAACAGTGCCTCTGCTCGCAGGGCAACATCAGCAGCAGCCAAAAGCCCCAGGTGGGAGACCAAGTCCAGGCTGCATTCACTCTCATGGCTGCAGCTGCACAGCTGACCCACTATCTTGGACCCCAAAACAGTCAAAACCGGTAGAGGAGTGCCACCAGGTGCATAATGAAGTTCCCTGACCCAGGATAGGCAGTGGGGTCAAGGTAAAAGTGGAGGGACATCCACAATCAGAGCAAGCATAAAGATGGCCACGCATGCACAGCCTGCTTTAAAGGAACCAGAGCTCCAGTAAGCAAAATTGGGCTGCACATCCACAAAAACAGGGTCCCGAACTCCATGGCAGACAGCAGAGTTGGGAATGAAGTTCAGAAGCACCACTGGGCACAAAACAAACAGGTTTATAAAGCCAACAGTTGGTGAAACGTCAGGTGATCTGTTGCTCCCCACGTCCATGATTGTTCAAATTCTTTTGCACTAGCACTCTGCACTTTATGCTTGTAATGGATTGTGAATTGTGAATAAACACTCTGGTTTTGGATATCCTTCCTGCCTGGACAGCGAGCTTTGTGTGGGAGGGTGAGTGCTGTGATCTACTGCTGGTAAAGGGTTGGAGGTGAACAATGGGTCAATCAGGATGCAGGTCTGTACCAAAGCCTGCATGCAAGCCCTGCTCTGCTGGGCCAACATTCCAGAGCCTGTCTGCCTGAGAAAATGACTGACCAATAAGGTGTCAATTTTCAGCCCATGAAATGAGGCTGTCGCCAAGGGTCTGGGCAGAGTTTTGCCACTGTGAGAGTAAAAGGAAGCTGTAAGCCAGTGAACCAGTGTCTGCCACGATCTACAGGCCTGTCAGGTCACTGAGCAGTGAGTACCCAAAAAAACAAACTAGAAGTAAAGGCAGTTTTAACCAGAACTGAATGGAGAAAGGCAAGAAGTGGCACTGGGTGTTTTTCTGCCCCAACACTGACTTCCTCCTCTGGGGACAACTCCACAGAGAATCCACTGCAGCCAAGTAGGCAAGCAGTGTGATAAGGCAGTGGGGAAGGCTAGCAGGATGCTCGGGTGCATAGGGAGGGGCATCACCAGCAGGACGGAGGTATATAAATCACTGGTAAGACCCCACCTCAAGTACTTTGTCCAGTTCTGGTGGCCCCAACTCAGGAAGGACATAGATAGGGTGGAGGCGGTACAAAGGAGGGCTACCAGAATGGTGCAGGGCCTGCATCAAAAGCCCTGAGAGGAAAAACTCAAGGAACTAAATACCATATGTACTCTTTAGGGGAAAGGGGGGATATGATAGAAATGTTCAAATACCTCACAGGTATTAATAAGGTACAGGAAGGTAGAATTTTCCATAGAAATAGATGCTCCAGGACAAGGGGTCACGCTATGAAGCTGGGGGGGAGGGGGGCTAAGAGGAGATGTGTAAGGAAATACTTCTTCACAGAGAGGGAGACAGACACCTGGAACAGCCTCCCAGCAGAGGTAGTGGGTGCTAAAACAGTAACATGATTCAAGCTTGCATAGGATAGACACAAGGAGACCTTCGAAGTAAGGTGGGGGGGAAGACTGGAGATCAAGTAGGATCTGTGGTGGCACAGTAGGTAAGGTATATAATGCAGACTAGGTGGGCCAAAAGATTCCTTATCTGCTGAAAACTTCTGTGTTTCTTACTGACTGAGGCCAGAGTTAGAATTACAGGGAGGGCTTGGCATGGCTCAGCCCCCATAACTGTGAAGTAAGCCCCGGTAACGTATGCATCACTGACACTAATTCATATTAGGAAGGGTGGTTCCGTATAAAGATAGGACCCTCATGGACCCCATAGCTCCCAAAGCTCATACACTATAATTAAACACTGACTAATGCCACTGCATACTACAGGGTCCCTGGTTCCCCTGCAGCTGAAAGAGTGAAAGAGTAACAGAGAAAGCAGAGGAGACTAGTGAGAAATAACCAAATGACCTGAATAAGTAAGTACTGTAAGTAAGTAAAGGTCAATATATATATATATATATATATATATAGAGAGAGAGAGCCCAATCCCAGAGGCTCTGGGCACCTTACAAGGGTCAAACAGGCAGGGTTATATAAACAATAACAAACAGGGTATATAATTTATACAATAAATTAAATAACAAATAAATAATAAATAGATGACATTAAAACCACCCGCAGTTATCAGGATATACTTCTTTAAAAAGGTGGGTTTTCAGACCCCTCTTAAATGCCTCCACCGACGGAACCTCCCTCAGTGAAGCCTGACCTCCAGCACCTTGCCTGACTGGCTGTACAAGAAACCAGAAGTGTCTAAGAAGCTACAAAACCGTGAGTAAACACCAGGGTTTCAGCCCTCAAACTGGGATATTTCTAACTGTGTCTAGGACAGATGGAAAGTCCTGGTCTGGACTTTACTAATCTGATAGGCCCAGGAAGAAGACCTGTGGAGCTCATCCAGCTACCCAGTTGTGCTTATTACAAACAGGGACCTCCTTTCTACAGTTTATAGTTTAATTATTCAGCAACAGTTTGTTTTTTGCAACAGTTTGTTTGCCTGCAACAGTTATAAGTTTGCCACCAAGCCACCTGCCTACTAGCAGCAACTGCGTATCCAGTGAGGTACAAACTGCAAATGTAAGAGAGCTCTCACCCATGGCCTTTGGGAATAATTAAGTTGTGTGTACCTGCCCAAGGACTTGTGTGGGGCATTGTTACAGTTTAAAGTACTGACTCCAGAGTATGCGACTGAGCTACTACCCCGTCGCTCTGATTTTCCCTACTGTCCCCTTGTTCCCTCCTTACCCTCCCCTTTTAAATAAATAATTTGTTTGTATTTGAAATGCATTTATTGGCTTTGGGGTTGTTATTGTTGTTAAAGTGTCATTTCTTTTTTTTTTTTGGTGTTGGGGAGAGACTGAGTAGCCCAGGTTAATTACTATTTCCCTGTGGGGGTTCTGGGGATGGCCCTGTGTGCCAACATCCAGGTATCCCGTATTGCTACCCCAGCTGGAGGCACCATGCCACGTTTAGGCCAAACACAGCTTTAGGCAAGCCCCTTCAGACGGTTTGGAAAGTTAGACCCAGGGGGCCCTGGGCGGCTGCTACATCCATCTGAAGAAGCATGTACTACAGGGGTGTCCTGCTGTTTGCGTGAGGCTGAACTAAAAGGAGGTATTTTTTCTCCCCTAAATTTGCTTTGGTTCAGATAGCTTGTACTGGGAGAGGGATATGTATTTGGGTGTTTAAACAGTGTTGTCTGGATTAGGGCTGTATTTTGGAGTTCAATTCTGTGCCAGTTGAAAGACAGAAAACTGCAAGCAGAAGTAGCCTTGGGGGAGGGGTAAGAGATTAGCCAAGAGCCCTTTTAGTTAAAGTGATTCAGTTTGGAGCTGGAAGCTGAAGAAGCATGTACTGCAAGGGTGTCCTGGTGTTTGTGTGAGGCTGAACTAAAGCTAAGTATTTGTTTCCTAAGTTTGCTTTGGTTCAAATAGCTTATACTGGGAAAGGGATATGTATTTGGGTATTTAAACAGTGCTGTTTGGATTAGGGCTGTATTTTGGAGTTCAATTCTGTGCCAGTTGAAAGCCAGGAAACTGCAAGCAGATGTAGACTTTGGGGAGGGGCAAGAGATTAGCCAAGAGCCATTTTAGTTAAAGTGATTCAGTTTTGGGCGGGAAGCTGAAGAAGCATGAACTACAGGGATGTGTTTGCTCCTACCTGAGGAAAGGGGCTGAGGTGAGCAGTTGTGTAAAAGGCTGATTGACTCTCACGGGAGTGGTAGTGGGCCCAAATCCCACCCCCATCTCTCTCCCACCCCCAGTTTATCCACACTTATTGGGGTGGTGCTGCATTGGTGGAAAGCACTACCAGGTGCATCCACTAACATGTCCTAACAGAGAAAATTGTTCTCTGTAATGTTATAGAGTGATATGTAGCTCTGGTTAAAGAGGTAACAGTTAAAAACTTATAGATAGTACTGTGTTTTGGACTTAGGTGTAGCATCTCAAGTTGTATTTTGCTGGGAAACATATGGATGGTGTGGTAGCATAGTAGTGCTTTATGCTTCTCTGGAAGTGGAGTTGGTGTTGTATTTTTAAGTAGGGACTGGACTGGTTAGAAACTTATAGAAATAATTGTTTTTTGTACTTTGTACTGGTATCATGAGTAGGATAGTGGACAGTAATGGATGTGGGGTGGCAATTTGGATGAACATACTGTGGAGGCTGGGGGGTGTCCAGCCTGTCACAGGCTGAAAAGACTCAAGGAGGAGGTACTGTGGCTTGGTAGAGAGCTGGACAGGATATGGGGTGGAAGCTGTGGCAGGAGGGCCTCCCTCAAGGAGCAACATGAAGTCACTGCAGGGGAGGAACATCGGATCAAGCGAGGGGATGGGGAGTAACATGAGGACACCGTATGGGAGGAACATCGGATTGAGGGAGGGGACAGGGAGGGGGTGTGGAGGCAAAATGAACAGGAGACCTGGCACTGAAGGGAAGGCTCTGAACAGGAGACCTGGCACTGAAGGGAAGGCTCAGGTCAGGAGGAAGGAGCAAACGCACAGTATTGCAGAGGGGCCAGGTAATAAGTTTGCAGTGCTGGCGACATTGGGAGAGGAGGAGGGGCTGGGGAAAGGTGGAGCTACGAATGTGGCGGACTCGAGGGATAGGTACCTAGGTATTAGGGTGGGGTGGAGATGAGGAATGAAGAGGGGGTGTACTGGTGCTGGGGGATTCCATACTAAAAGGGATCAAATGGGACAGTAAGGGGGAAAGGCATAGTCGCATATGGGTGGAGTCCATACCTGGGTTAACGGAGAACAGGGCGGGACAGTCAGTTCTTCAGTGTGTAAAGAGGGGTAGGAAGAAACCGCATCTCGTGGTGCACATGGGTACAAATGACCTGGCGGGGGAGGCAGTGGAAGTAGTAAGGGAGAGGTTCAAGGAACTGGGAAGGCTGTGTGAGGAGTTGGGGGAATTGGTGGCATTCTCAGAGGTGCTCCCAGTGCCCTGCACAAGTACAAGGAGGAAAGGGAGAATTGGGAGTTCAACACATGTCTGGGGAATGGTATCGATCCATCGGATACAGGTTGGTGGGTTGCTGGGACAGAACCTGGGGCAATAATGATCTATATGCAGGGGACAGGCTACACTTGAGTGGGGAGGGGAAGGGAGTATTAAGCAAAAGATAGGGTGGTACATAGCAGTAAAGGTGGATTTAAACTAGGTGGGGGGTGGCAAGTGGACAGCTGGTAAGCAGAGATCCCATGGAGGGGAGCCAAATGAGCTAACCCCCCAAGCTAAAGGAGAAGGAATCGAGGTAGGAGAAGAAATCAGGGTAGTGGCACTTGGGGGGATGAGGAGCAGGGAAAAGCAGGAGGGTAGGGAAGGAAGCAGGGTGGAGGGTGGTCTCACCGAACGCAAGAAGCCTAGGCAACAAGTCGGCCGAGCTGCAGGCCCTCTTGGCAGTACGGAGGGTGGACATTGCGGCCATCACAGAAACGTAGGCCACACAATACCAGGACTGGGATATGGTGATCCCAGGGTATAGGATATTCAGGAAGGATAGTGATAAGGGGAAAGGTGGGGGCGTGGCAATCTGTGTGCGGAAGGGGATAAGGTGTATAAGGGAGGGGGGGGGGAGGCAGAACAGAGGGCCCATGGATGCAGTTTCAAGGCCCAAAAGGTAGGACACTGAGGACAGGGGTTGTATACAGACCACCAGCTCAAGGGGATGACCTGGCTAAAGAGTTAGCTGAGCAAATTAGAAGAGTCTGTAGGAAGAGGAAAACAGTGGTGGTGAGGGACTTCAACCTACCTGGGGTGGAGTGGAGCACCCCAGCTACCACATGTGCGAAGGAGCAGGTCATATTCGAAGCATTTCAGGAGCTTCCTGGTGAAGTTGGTCCATGAGCCGACTAGATAGGAAAACACTCTGGACCTGGTACTATCAAATGGGGAGGCTGTAAGGGATCTGGGGGTAGAAGACCCTCTGGCTGGGAGTGACCTCCACTCTGTGTGGTTCATGCTCCATATGGGTAGGGGAAACAGGAGGTATGGGAACCAGGGTGATTGAATTTAAGGGAGCGGACTTTAAAAGGATGGGGGATATCTGAAGTAAGCATCTGGCCGAAATTCAACCAAGCATGGATGCTAACCAAAAGTGGGACATTATTAGGGCAGGGCTGGCGGAGGCTACTGGGACATGTACAAGGATACAAAGTAAGACGGGAAGGGCAAAGAAGCCCAGTTGGTTAACTCAGGAGGTTATGGAGGGGGTGAGGGCCAAGAGAAAAGCATTTCGGAGACTCAAGAAAGCGGAAGGAGAAGATGACAAGGATGAGTATATGAAGAAGTCCAGGGAGGTTACCAGGCTAGTCAGAGTGGCCAAGGCTTCAAGAGAGCTGAGACTGGCACAGGGTATTAAGGATGGAGAAAAAGACTTCTTCAGATACATAAGCAAGAGAAGGAAGAATAAAGACCAAATTGTGAGGATTAGGAAGGATGGAGGGTGGGTGGAGAAGGGAGTGGATCAAACAGAGGCACTAAATGAATACTTCTGCTCTGTGTTCACGGAGGAGAAAGGGGGCAGATACCACAAGGGAAGGGTGGAGTGGGCTGTTGGGGGGGTGACTGATATAGTAATTACAGAGGACAGGGTCCTAGAAGGATTAAGGGCACTAAGGGTGGACAAGGCACTGAGACCAGATGGCATTCACCCTTAAGGAACTAGCGGAGATCCTGGCAGGACCACTGGCTGTCCTGTTCAATACCTCCGTGGACACAGGATGCGTACAACAGGACTGGAAGATGGCCCATGTGGTGCCCATTCACAAAAGTGGCCCGAAGGATGAACCAGGCAACTACAGACCAGTGAGCCTCACATCAATTGTGAGTAAGCTCATGGAGACGATCATAAAAAAAAGGCTGGTGACCTTTTTGGAGGATAATGGACTCCAGAATGGTCAACAGTATGGGTTTGTCTCAGGCAGATCCTGCCAGACAAACCTGAGTACTATGACTAGGTGACCAGGGAGCTGGACAAGGGCCATGCAGTGCATGTCCTGTATTTTGACTTCAGCAAGGCTTTTGATTCTGTGCCGCATGGGAAACTGGGGGGGAAGCTGGAGTATATAGGGGCGGGAACAAGAATGGTCAAAAGGATCAATAACTGGCTCAATGGAAGGCAGCAAAGGGTGGTAGTGGGGGGGGACTCATCCTCGCGGGTAGTGATGAGCAGGGTACCACAGGGATCAGTACTGGGACCGGTGCTGTTTGGGATATTCATAGTTGATATCTCACTCGGGATCCGGAGTAAGATCAGTCTGTTTGCAGACGACACGAAGATGGGCGCTGTGGTAGATGACACTGAGGGCTGAAGGGGGCTACAGGAAGACCTGATCAAACTACAGGAATGGTCAGAAACATGGCAATTGGCGTTCAACGCCAAGAAGTGCAAGGTACTGCACTTCAGTGCTAGGAACCAGGGGAGGAGCTATCAGCTGGGAGAGTTACAGTTGGAAAACACCGACGAGGAAAGGGATGTAGGGGTGCTTATAACGGGGAGTATGAACAACTCAGCTCAGTGCAGGGAGGTGGCAGCAAAAGTCAACAAGATGCTGGGGTGTATAGTGAGGGGAATCTCCTCCAGAAATAGGGAGGTGATCCTTTCCCTGTACAGGTCGCTGGTCCAGCCTCACCTGCAATACTGCATGCAGTACTGGTGCCCGTTCCTGAAGAAGGATTTTAGACTGTTGGAGGGGGTGCAGCGTAGGGCAACAAAGATGATCCAGGGATTGGAGGGAAAGTCCTATGAGGGTAGGCTGGGTGATCTGAACATGTACTCACTGGAGGAGAGGAGCGGAGAGGGGGGATATGATAAAAACTTTTAAACAGTTAAAGGGGATAAAAAAGACTGATACAGAAGGGATTTTCCAGATTAGGAGAGGGAGGCATATGAGAGGGCACCAGCTGAGACTGGAGCGGGGAAGGTTCAGGAGGTAAATCAGGAGACTTTTTTTTGCAGAACGGGTGGTAGACAAATGGAATGCTCTGCCCGAGGAGGTGGTATCCTGTAGAACGGTGGGTGGTTTTAAGAGGGGATGGGACAGAGTGAGGGGGAGGAGACTGAAGAGGGGTGGGGCAGCTACAAGTTGAGGGGCTAGCTGCACAGTCGGGCAGACTCGATAGACCGCGAGGCCCGTTTCTGCTGGCGTTTGTGTATGTTCATACGTAATAAATCTACTGCTGTATTGTCCCGTTTGTAGTAAGAGCTGCTCAGTGAGATGGGTGCCAGTGACAAAATACCGTACACTGTGAAGCAAAGTCATGGCACTCCCCTCTCAGACACAGTTAGATAGTCCAGGCATACATTGTGTTACCTTTTATTCGAAGATTACGGAACATACACACAAAAACAGCAACCAGCCCACTCGGAGCAGGTAGTCTCCTAATGTTTCACCAGTTGGCTTTGTCAAAGGAATAGTGCCATCTAGGGAACGGTCACCTTTATAGGAGAATGCCCAGCTGATTACTATTATACATAATTGATAGTTTAAAACACACACACACACACATACTGTGCCCTTAATACAGCCAGTGCTGGATAAATACCCCTTTTCACCATACCCATATAAATACCAATAAAAAGACATTACAGCACATATAACAGAAAAAACATTTACAACCTGCCACTCTAATTGGATTAAGGGGGTCCTCTCATAATACATGTAATCCTAAATAGGCAGAATGGCTAGGTTTGAGAGCAATGCATCACTTGGGGATATTTTAACTTTAGATACATATTGTATACCAGAATTGGTTTGACAAATGTAAGTAAACATAGGTATAACCCCCCCTGCATGTGCCTACATTTAGCTAGCTGGAGAAGACAGAGAATGAGATAGTGGAAAGGAAAGAGAGGAAAAAAGCCCCCCCCAAAAAAAAATGGAACAGTGATAAGAGAGCAGAGTGAATAATCACACTGTGGCTACTAGTGAAAATCTTTACATATATATTCACTGTGCAAAAAAAATTCCAAAAGTTAAATTACAGGAAGGTCAAATTTGGCACAGGAGGTCAAAAGTTGGAACCTATTATATACAGGCTACCGAAGGCTAGGGGGTAGAAAACACACAAATCCACTACTAAAAACCTCAATGATACATTTCAGTAGAAGGAGGTCAACATATACACACACACACACACACACACACAGGTGGAAGCTGGAGGTGGGGAGATTCAGGGGAGAAAGGAGGAGGTGCTGCTTCACTGAGAGGGTGGTGGAGCCATGGAATGCGCTGTCCAGGGGGCTGGTGGAGGCAGAGACGGTGGAGGGGTTCAAGAGGGGGTGGGACAGGTACAGGGGAAGGATTCTGGAAGCAAAGTCCTGTGCAGCGAGAATATCCGGGACTGGGAAGGGAGAAGCCAGAGAGGGCGAGGGGGGCAGCAAGGTCAGCTCCCAGGGCGGGGGCTGACCAAACGAGCAGACACAAAAATCCGTTAGGCCTATTCTGCTGGCACTTTAGTATGTTAGTATCCATATCAGAGGTCAAATAGGACAATATTCAAAAAAGCAGTCAGAGTTTCGGTACCTTCAGGTCCGTACATTTCTGCTCCATAAAGGTCCACAGTGGAGTAGGCTCCTTGATCTTGTGCCCCTTTTTAAAACTTCTCCTGGATTCCCTTAAGGGACAAAACTGGAGGCACGTAACTGGACAAGCCTATAGGGGTCTCCGGGAATATCTCAGCGACACCACCCAGTCGATATTGTTGGCATGGAATAAGGAATTAAATATAGATATAGATATCTCTTATGAAATCCTTATTGCCCAAAGCTTGTCATAAGTGTGGTAGATGCAGATATTGTCCATACATAAAAGAGTGTAGGGAGATCAAGAATCCTGTGACAAAAGAAATAAGCAGCCCACACTTTATAAACTTTGACACTACACATGTAGTCATCATGGCTACGTGTACATGTGGGAAATTCTGGTACCACCTACATAGTATTTCCCACATGTACACATAGCCATATAGACTACATTGTCCTATTTGACCTCCGATATGGGTGTTGACCTCCTTCTACTGAAATGTATCATTGAGGTTTTTAGTAGTGGATTTGTGTGTTTTCTACCCCCTAGCCTTCAGTAGCCTGTAAATAATAGGTTCCAACTTTTGACCTCCTGTGCCAAATTTGACCTTCCTGTTATTTAACTTTTGGAATGTTTTCTTGCACAGTGAACATATATGTAAAGATTTTCACTAGTAGCCACAGTGTGGTTCTTCACTCTACTCTCTTATCACTGTTCTATTGGTTTTTTTTGGGGGGGAGGCTTCTCCCCCCCCTTGTTTTTTTTGGGTGGTCCCTTTTTTCCCCTCTCTGTCCTTTCTACCTGTCTCATTCTCTTTCTTCTCCAGCTAGCTAAATTTCGGTACATGCAGGGGGATTACACCTATGTTTGCTTACATTTGACAAACCAATTCTGGTATACAATATGTATCTAAGGTTAAAATATCCCCAAGTGATGCACTGCTCTCAAACCTAGCCACTCTGCCTATTTAGGATTACATGTAGTATGGGAGGACCCCCTTGATCTAATTAGAGTAGCAGGTTGTAAATGTTTTTCTGTATATATGTGCTGTAATGTCTTTTTAATAGTATTTATATGGGTATGGTGAAAAGGGTTATTTATCCAGCACTGGTTTTGTTAAGGGCACAATATATGTGTGTGTGTGTGTGTGTGTGTGTGTGTGTGTTTTAAACTATCAATTATGTATAATATACTATATAATATAATAGGATAATTCCCCAGTTGGCACAAAGCCAACTGGTGAAACATTAGGAGACTACCTGCTCTGAGTGGGCTGGTTGCTGTTTTTGTGTGTGTAACCCCCTGCAAATGGGGGTTCCCAAAAGTCTTCCAGGAGCTTGCTAGGTGCTCTAAGTCTGGATGGTGTTCGGCATTTAAGCCGTTTAAATGGCACTGCAGCAAGTGCTTTAGAGCCTCTGCGTACTCTCTCTATAAGAGCTGTCTGCTTGCAGACATAATTAATTGAACAAATTGTGGTGGTTGCAATGTCCGATCCCACTCGGGCTGCTGGCTAAATGCTTCGTTTCTGCAGTCGCTATATGCGCAGAGGGAGCCTAACTAAAAGATGTAATTGTTTGCTGATGATCTGTTAGAGTAATAATGAAAATGCAGTTTGTTTTAACCTGCTTACTTGTAGCTAGGACTGGGCAGTGTAGTTTCTTCATTTTGGTCCTGAACTGCTGAATTGGACCAATCAGTGGAAAAGAGGTCCTTAAAATGGAGCCTGCTGGCAAATCAGAACTTGGACTCTTATCTGGAGCCTGCAACAAAGGGGACTGTATGGCAGGTGCTCATGGGAAATGTAGTTTGGACCTTGGTGCCTTTTTGCACCAACAGAGGGAACCCTACAGTGACTGACAACCGAACCAGCCAACCGAACTGCTGTGAGCACAAAGGAAATGCCCTGCACTGTTGCTGGAAAAGTCAGTTCAGTAGAGACAGGGAAGAGAGAAGGAGCTCTGTACTGTGCGGCGAGTAATTCGCATGGGAAGCGCATGTGTAGGCCCCCAAGTCGGTCTGCGGCCCTTAGTGCAGCTGAATCGGATTGAATCCGAGCTGTTGTAGAAGGAAGAAGAAGTGTGGAAACCAGGCTTAACCTGTAGAAGACCGAAGATTTTGTTGAACTGCGATCGGCCTGTCAGGGACCGCAGCTGCTGCGAGTGCTCCCGGGGTTTTGCAGTGTTTTGCGATCGGGATCGAGGAGCAGCCTGCCTGGTATAGTAATTTCCTTTATATATGAATGTGATTGGTGCGTGTGGGGAATCACGGTCTTAATTCCCCTCACTCTGCAATGTGTACTGAATGCTGGAAACCCAGAAGCAACACCATCCATCCTGTAACCGTCTTGGGTATCGTGAGTACAAATCAGGGCAACACCCTGCGACTTCATTTAATCAAAGTGTGTCAACTGATTTCCTTGTGTTTTCTTCCCATGGACTGAGCCATCCAGCTCCGGATTACAAGTGTGTGTTGTGCATATATTTTCTTCCTACAGGGCCCCCATCCATTTGCACCTGCCGGCCAACGCCCAGCAACGGACCTGGCTGGCCCCCCATCCTGAGTACCCAGAGTGTGACTTTTTGGACCCTATATTTGTGCACAGTACTGTGATTTGAATATTGCCAAGCTAAATCAACCTGATTGCCCCTCCTGTGTTACTGTCCCCTAAATAAATCAGATCTGTTGTTACTGAACTATATACTGTCTGTGGTGTCAGTACATATAGTGCCAGCATTGCATTGTGTTGTATATGTTGTTTAACCTCCTCAGAGACGTGCTGCAGAATCAGTCTCGAGGGTAAGTGGTATCTATATGTGTAAAAAGTATTCATATGTGGGGTATTGGGAAGGTAATTCCAGTGTACTGTGTGGGCCACTAGTGGGAATAAAGGGGGGTCACAGTGTCCCAGAGGGCTGTACCCGAGCTAGTTTAACCACTACCCACCCTGATCTCTGGGTGGGGGCACCCATCATAGAACCTAGGCCCCTCAACCTGTCAGTAGCCAAGCAGGCAGGGGTAGTAGCCCTTGGGGTAGTGCCACCTTGGGGTTACATGTGTATGTTCTGCAGTCCTCGAATAAAAGATAACAGAATATATGCCTGACCATCTAATTATGTCTGAGAGAGGAGTGCCGTGACTTTGCTTCATAGTGCTGTATTGTCCTCCCCCGCCCCCACAGGATCCCTCTTAAAAAAACAGGTGTGGCAACAAAAGAGGTGATCCTGGTGTGCAAAACACTAAATAAAATTAGGATAGGCTTACAGCAGCCTCACCCCTGCTAGTCCAACTGAGAACACCAAAACTACACCAGGAGAGAGCTGAGGGTGGGGAAAAGACCACGAAAGAAGGCTGTGTGGTGGTAAAAGGACCTGTGAGCCAGTTCTATATATACAGGTTACTCACCTGTAACAGGAGTTCTAGGAATGGTATATGTTGTTCATCCACACTCATTGGCAGGTATCCTTGCCGCTTTAAATCTTGCCGGAAGGTCTTCAAGCTTGCTCCTCCCGCCCACCCGGGTGGTATAACTCTCGGCTCCGCCCCATGACGCCAGATCTGGCCCGCTGGAAGCTCAGGTTGTGCGTCGAAGCCGGGGAGGTCAGGTGGATGAACAACATATACCATTCCTAGAACTCCTGTTACAGGTGAGTAACCTGTATTTCTAGGGACATGGATATGTTGTTCATCCACACTCATTGGCAGACTCCTAGCAGTTCTCCGGGAGGAGGGAGGCAAGACGACACCCCAATACTTACTTGGGAAAGAGAGACTGGAGAACTGAGGCCCCAAACCAGCATCCCGGCGTGACTCAAGGCTCGATGTGGTAATGGGTAATGAAGGTGTTTGCTGACTTCCAGGTAGCAGCCCCAGATTTCTGGATAGGGACGCCCTGGAAGCAGCCACCGCTGCAGCAGTATGGCGGTAGAATGAGCTCTTATCCCTCTGGGAGGCTCCATGCCCACCAACTTATAGCAGAGATCTATGCAGGAGGTTACCCACCTGCTTATCGTCCGCTTGGCTGCAGGTCTGCCAGATGCGGCTTCAGCGTAGGGTGACAAACAGCTGGGCGAACCTTCCCGACTTTCAGCTGTGCGCCCTTATAATAAGCGAGCGCCTCTTCTAGGGTCCAGAGAAGGAGCCTATATTCGCCTCCGAGGTGATTGGGGTAGAACACCGGCAGAGTCAACACCTGGTTATGTGAAACTCGGCACCACCTTCGGAAGGAATTTCGTGGGGGCGCAGGACAACCTTGTCCCTGTGGAAGACCAGGTAAGGAGACCTGATGGAAAGCGCCTGAGCTCTCCCATCCTTCTGGCTGACGTGATAGCCACCAAGAAGGCGGTCTTCCACGACAGGTGAGAGAGAGCACACCGTGCATAGGTTCGAATGGCTTGCCCATGAGCTTTGCCAGTACCAGCAGTAGATCCCACGGAGGTGGGGGTTCCCGCGACTGGAGGGAAATGTGATCAAGGCCTTTGAAAAGCGCCAGACCACCTTCTCCTCGCCACTGACTGCTTCCCGCCCGCGCCGTAAGCAGAGATGGCTGCCAGGTGCACCCTTAGGGTCGCCGACCTAAGCCCTTGACTAGAAAGGGACCATAAATAGTCCAAGATGCTTGCCAAGGAACAGGAGGAAGGGTCCAAGCCCTTGTTCTGACACCAAATGGAAAACCTTTTCCATTTGAAGGCATAGCATTTTCTGGTCGACTCTTACGGGACGCCTCAACTACATTGAGGACCTCGTCGGAAAGACCCAAGGCCTGGAACTCTAGCCCAGGAACCAGGCCGTCAGGGTGCAGGGATTGAAGGTCCAGATGGAACACCTTCCCTGATTGACTGAGAGCAGGTCCGGCGAGCTGGAAGCTGCCGCGGAGTCCTGGAGCTGAGACTGAGGAGATCTGGGTACCAGAACTGGCGAGGCCAGTCTGGGGCTATCAGAATCACCTGCGCCTTGTCCCTCCTCGCCTTGAGAAGCACCTTGTGGATCAAGGGAAATGGGGGAAAGGCGTAAAAGAGGCCCGGGGTCCATTGTCTCGAGAAGGCATCCCCCTGCAGCGAGCCCCGCTGAGGGGGCGGGCATGGAACAGACTCAGCTTCGCTCTCCTGAGGCAAACAGGTCCACCTGAGGTGTGCCCCAAAGGGAGAACAGATGCTGTACTACCTCCGCAGGAGAGACCACTGTGGGATGCAGCCCCTATCCGGCTCAGGCATCGGCCAGGGTGTTGGAGGCCCTGCCACGTGAATGGCTAGGAGATCCGCCCCAGGCGCAACGAGTGACCAAATGCGGAGAGCTTCCTGCATAGAAGCATGGAGCGGCCCCGCCCCTGGCGGTTTAGATAGTACATAGTCGTGGTATTGTCCGTCCTGACTCGGACCACTTGACCCCGGAGGAACGGAGCAAAGGCAGTGAGAGCTAGGCGGACCGCCTCGGAGCTCCAGCAGGTTGATGTGGCATCGGGACTCCCGCGGGGACCAGAGGCCATGAGCCCGGTGTTCCCCCAGATGGGCACCCCAACCCATCAGAGAGGCATCGGTCGATAGAGAGACCGTCGGCTCGGGGCGGACGAACGGGATGCCCTCCTGCAAATGATCTGGAACGGTCCACCACTGGAGAGCGTTCCACATCCCCTGTGTCACCGACACAAGCTGGTCCAAGGGATCGCAGCATTGTGACCACTGGCTGGCCAGTCCCCACTGAAGGGGACGCATATTCCAGCGGGCCCAACGGACCACGCTGGTGCAGGCCGCCATGAGACCCAGGAGGCGCAGGAAGTCCCGGGCAGGGCGCAATTGCCCAACCAGAAATGATCGGGCAAAGGAGGAAAGAACCTCGGCCTGTCCGCCGGAGCCGCGCCTGGCTCAAGAGAGTCGAGCTGCGCCTATGAATAGAATCACCTGCTTCGCTCGAGTTCGACTCTGGCCTCGCTTGATAAGGAGGCCCAGTTGAGAGCAGACCTGGAGGCCAGATCTCTGGACCACTCCGCCTCCTTCCTGGAGGGAGCTGCTATCAGCCAGTCGTCCAGGTAAGGGTACACCCGGACCCCTCGGCGCCAAGAGGAATGCTGTCACCACAGCCATGCATTTGGTGAAGACCCTGGGAGCTGGAGACAAGCCGAAGGGCATGGCTTGGAACTCGAAGAGGGATCCTTCCGCTCGGAAGCGAAGGAATCTCTGGTGAGACGGACGGATAGGGACGTGAAAAAACGCGTCCTGCAAGTCCAGAGAGCAGAACCACACGCCGCGTTCCAAGGATGGTATTATCTGAGCCAGAGTGACCATCCTGAAGGTTCGAGACCTTAGGAACTTGTTTAGGTCGTGTAGGTCGAGAATGGGGCGCCAGCCCCCCGTCCGTTTCGGAACCAGGAAGTACCTGGACACAAACCCTGGGTCTGAAGGAGGGTCCACCACCTCTCTTACCACCTCCTTCTGGAGGAGGAGAGCGATGTCGGCTCGACGAGCCGCCAGTGAGGCTGGGGATCCCGAAGCCCCTCGAGGGGCGACGGCTCTGAAGGGTGGTGCCTGCTCGAATTCCAGAGGCAGGCCTCTTCCCACCACCTCCAAGACCCACCTGTCCGTGGTAACAGCGGACCAGGCGGAACGGAAGTGCCGGAGCCGTCCCCCCACGGGGGGACCCAGGGGTAAGGTGACGGGGATGGGGGCGACACCCCTCAGCCCGTCACTGGGCAGGCTTGGAGGAGGGACCGGCCGAGGGACCTCCTGGGCCCTTTCCTCCTTGCCTCCTGTTAGAGGAAGCCGGCGGCTTGGGTTTGGGATGCCAAGGCCGAGCCTGCTGGCCCTGACGTTGCTGGGCCGGGCGCGCCGGGGGCACAGAAGGACGAAAGGGCTTAGGCTGTGGTTTGCGGCCTTTGTCCTTCTGAGCGGAAGAGACCGAGTCCAAGGTGGCATTGGACTTCTCGATCCTCTGCAGGTGACCTTCCACCCCAGGGTCAAGAGGTCAGTCCTCAAAAGGAACATCCACAACTTGTGCTGGGTATCCGGGTAAAGGTGGATATCCTCAGCCAAGCCCGCCGACGATAGCCACTGCGCGCCACCGATCTGGCACATGAGTCCCCTATATCCAAAGCAGTCTGGAGCTGCTGTTTGGCCACTGCCCTGCCCTGGTCCCGCACCTGCTTAACCGTAGTCTGCAGATCGGCGGAAGATGAGGGATGACCTCATCCAGGGAGCCCAACAGGGCATGAGAAAAATGTGCCATGAGGACGGCCGAACTGGCCTGACGAAGGCCGAGAGAGGACGAGCGAGACTTTTCGCCCGACATAGTCCATTTCTTGACTCCTTGTCAGGAGGTTTGTCCACATCCCTGGCGCAGCCGGGCGCTCGGAAAACGCTTGTCGGTAACCAACCCCTCAGCAGAGGGGTGTTCCAAACCGGACAAGGAACCGTAGGGACCGCATACTTCCTGGCCATCCTGGCTCAAGGCGAGGGCAGGAAGCAGGGCGCTGCCAAAGCTCCAGTGCCGACCCACTATGGCCTCGCCACCGGAAAGGCCTCCGCCGGAGAATCCCCGTCCAGAATCTCCGTGAGGGGATACCTGGCCCGCTTTGGAACAGGTTCGAGCCCATCCCGTAGACTCCAGATGAGCCAAGCAGTCCTAGGAAGGACGACGGGCTATCGTCCATTGACTGACCTCCTGAAGACTCCAAGTCCAGTCGCTTGGAGAAAAAGGAGGAATCATCTTCGACTCGGAAGAATCTCGAAGAGCTGCCTCTGGCCTGAGCCACCCTTCACCTGCCGAGGTCGGTCGGGAGTGAGGGTAACTGACAGCCGATGGGGTAGACCCTTAGCCGACCGAGAATCCTTGGTCGGAGCCCCAATTGGTGGCTGTGGAGGCGGAGGTTCCACCGAATCGGTGGAGCAGCTTGGTTTTGGCCGAACAACCGCCTGGTATAGGCCTCGGATAAGTCGAGGGTTGTGTCGGCGCCCGGTGACAGCCACTTAATGGCCGAGAAGGCGACGGAGTCGGCTTATTCCCGGCCAGGAGGAGCTGTTGCAACATAAGGTCCTCGTACCGTCGACGTAATTTACGCCGAAGCCTCCCCTCATCCGAGGAGGAGGACGAGGACGGACGCCGCTTACCGCGGTGCCGAGACCGAGACCGCCTATGACGGTGGGATCGGCTGGACCGCGAAGAGGTCCGAGACCGAGAGTCCCGGAATTTCCGAGGTCGGTGCGGGGAGGTGTCGGCCGGAACCGGCACTCCCTTCGCCTCGGATGGTCCATCCGAGGGCTCCGGAACCGAGGCATAGGCGAGCCCACGGATCCTCAACCCTCCCGGGAACCTGGAGAGGGGAATCTCGGCTGCTAAAGGCGACAGCCCGTCCAATGGGTCGAGAAAAATCTCGACTTCATCGGTGGGAGTCTCGGTCAACTGACCTGACGGGGACACCGTGAGGCCAGTGGCCGAAGCCGAGCGGTCGACCGAAGCCGACGGTCGACGGCCCGGGGAGAGGGACCTTTCCCGCTCCCAAGAGCGTCGACGGAGGGACTTACCCTGTCCCTCTTTTTGGACCGAGAATAAGGTCCAGCAGACGCAGGCCCTTCTCCTTTAGTGGAGAGGGACAGACAAAGCTCCTTAAAAGAAGCCGTGTAGGAAGAACCCAGAGAGAGCGGGATAAATGCCGCGGCCGAGGAAGATACGGCCCGCGCCGCCTCCTCTTCGAGGGCGACCATCCGCTCGAGCTGATCCGCCAAGCCCGCCGCCGCGGACACCGCCAACCGGCCCTCTTGACTTCCACCGGAGGGAACGCTCGGACGGCCCAGTTGCAATCGGGCGCACGGTCTTCGAGGACGAGGGCCAGAAAGATGAGCACAGGTCGCAAGCCCGCGGGTCGTGCTCAAGGCCTAAGCAGTAGACACACGTGAGTGTGGATCCGTCCGAGACATCTTCTGCCCGCATGGGCATCTCCAAATCCGGAGTCGATTGGTCCATCGCAGCCAGCGAGGGATAGAAGACTCAAGTCTTTTTGCAAAATTTATTTATAAACGCAAACGGAGAATAGGAACCAGTCACAAACGCAGAGCGTTAAGGAGGGAACCTGAGCTTCCAAGCGGTAAGGAAGATCTGGCGTCATGGGGCGGAGCCGAGAGTTATACCACCCGGGTGGGCGGGAGGAGCAAGCTTGAAGACCTTCCGGCAAGATTTAAAGCGGCAAGGATACCTGCCAATGAGTGTGGATGAACAACATATCCATGTCCCTAGAATAAGTGATTACTCATGTCTCCAGTGTGTGTATACTAACCTGCACTATGATACTACGTAAAAATATATCTAGTATCAAAATCAAAGTTGTTTTCAGCATCATTTACCTTAACTTGACAATAGCCCGTGATTTCAAATGAAGTTTAAAATACATTTTGCACTTTATATCTTCAAAACCAGAAAAGGTTCTGAAAGTTCTGATAAGGTTTTGAAAGTTCTGACAAGGTTCTGATAATTACTGTATTAAAATGTACCATGCCATGTCAGAACCCTTCAGAACCTTTTACAGTTCCTCTAGTTTGTACATTGTTATCCAGTACCCCAAGTGGCAAAGGTAGGGACCTGCTGTGGAGAAGCCTGAAACAGTACTGCACCCCAACCCCTGTCACTACCAGAGGCGTCTTTGTGAGTACTGATAAAAGAGAGCTAGGAGGAGCAGTGTGGAGAACCTAAATGTGTCAGTGAGATCAGCAAGTCGTTCTCAGTGGAAAGAAGTCCCTGATCTCTTGCTCGCTCACAAAGGGATGAGTTCAAATCTACCATGAGCAGAAGGATTAGAGTGAGAGGTGGGTAAAGCAGAAGCATTACCTTTGCCATGTGAACAAGACAGCCTGTCAAACACTGCCGGATTTCACAAAGCCAGGGACTTTAAAAAATGACAAGACCAAAGCGGGAGACTAATCCTCCTTGACTAAAGTTGTTTTCCCACTGTAGTCAGTGTGTATTCCGATCCCCTCTGCTGTCTTTATTTATAGACCTCGGCACTTCATTTAAAAAGCTAGCCAAATAACAACAGCTTCTGGAAATGTGTGTGCAGAGAATGAACAGGTAATGCATGTTTGATGTTTGACTCCTTTTTTTTTTTTTTTTTTTTTACCACCCTCCCTCCATGCCCACAGGAGCCTCACTCTTTTAGGCTCTGCAATGTGTCATTGCTCTTCCCACCAGACTCGCTCTCACTGGCACATCCACCGACAAGTCCCAGTTTGTCCCCTCTGGTGCCCAAGTTGGTTCTATCTCTCTGAGGCCCCCCTCCTCTTATGGGGGGGGGGGGAGGAGCATAGGAGAGGGAGAAGCGGTGCCAAAACTATTATAGGACACCTGAGGCTGGGTATCAGATGGGCCATTGTAGAGTGTCTGGTGGCATGGGGTAGCTGATACAGAGACTGTCATCCAAGGTTTCCTGGGCCAGCATTTCTGCATGTTCTCCCCACCCATCTCCACGTCTGAAGTGTGCACCACGTTGGCCCCCCTGGGGCAGGGCCTAATGGCACCTGCTCACCCACATATCCACCAGGTACCACTCTTGGTGTGGTGCATGCCTCCCCCTCCTCCTGGGAGGAGAGCATCTTTCACCCTCTCTGCCAGCCTGTGCTCCTGATGTCCTGGACTCCAGGCACAAACCGAGGTCACCAGCATGCTTGAGCGGCCCCTAACTACTCAGTGCCATGGAGCTGGTCATTTCTTTGTTTTCAATTATATTCGTATCTTTCTTTTCACTTTAGAATCTTAGTGCCCTGGGTGCCACATGCCCAGCGGTAGTATGTCATGCTGCCATGCAGGCGACTTTGCTTCAGGAATGAGCCTGTGAGAGGGGGCAGCCAGGGCATGGAGTACTGCTGACTGCAGCACTTCCCTGACCAGGAAGGGTTGGTGCTGTGGCTGCAGCACTGGCGATGTGAGGTGGGCTATGGAGGTGTGCCTCCATCCACAGGGAATGTTGACTGTGGGTGTGGCCATAGTTTGTTGCTGCTGTGCATTGCCACAGGGAGGATGGAGGCCAAGAGGAGAAAAGCTGGGTAAAAACCCCTTGAGGCTGCAGCCATGACTGTCCCCAACCCAGCCATCCCAGGTCTCGAGATGCTGGTTAGCGTCAGGGCTCAGATTGTGCACTGGAGTGTGTGGGGGTCCAGTCCTGCTGGAGCCAAGGCAGGGATGCAGCACCAGGAGTATCAGGAAGATCTCCCATTGAGAATTCTATGGTCCTTATGCCATTAATTCGTGGTGGGAATAGAACGTCATGTCAAAGCAAAAGGGGACCAATCTTGTCCTGAACCAAGGCAGAGATGCAGCACTAGGAGGAATGAAGGGAGGGAGGGAGGAAGAGATAGCCCCAAAGGCACTCTCTGGACCCACACTATTGACTGTTGTTATGACCGAAAGGTCACTTTGAAGCAGAGGAAGGACACAGCACGGTGTGTGTGTGTGGTGGTGGTGGGGGGAGATGGCCCCAAGGCACCCTCTCGTCCCATAACATCAATTTATATTGGGACTGGAAGGTCAACTAAGAGCAGAGTGGGTCCTGATCCTGTCTTGTGATAAGGCAGGAACGCAGCCCTTGGGGGGGACGGCCCCCCAGCGCCTCTGGTCCCATGCCATCAAATGGTGTTGTAACTGGAAGGTCACGTCAGAGCAAAGGTGGATGAATCCTGTCCTGTGCTGAGGCAGGGGTTCAGCATCAAGGGGGTTTGGGGGAAGAGAGATGGTTCCATGCCATCCAGCTGTGTCAGAACTGAACGGTCACCTCAAAGCAGACAGGGCCCAATACTGTCCTAAGCTAAGGCAGCGACACAATCTTGGGGGGTCATGGACCCCCTCAGGCACTTTCTGGCCTCATGTCATTGATTGGTGATGCGACCGGAAGGTCACCTCAGACCGGAGGGGGCCTAATCCTGCATACAAAATAGCGCTGTTCAATATAGCATTAAGGAAAAACAGCAACGTTAAAAAAAAAAAAGAGGTAATGCTGCTGCGCCGCTCTGCACGCCCCAGCAGGCATACCTGAGCCTGAACGTCTCCCTCTCGCCAGCATTCCCACTGAGCAGGGGCACCCGATAGGGCTGCCCCGTCGCCACTGCTCTTTGTGCTTTACTTGGTGCCACTGGCAGTGACAATCCATAGGGATGCCCAGGATGCAGGTATTCCCCTGGGAGGCATGCATTATGAGGTTTCACTGTTTGCAGATGACGTTCTTTTGACCCTAACATCCCCGGAGGAGTCAGTCCCATCAGTCTGGGAGATCTTCAACACATCTGGTGAGCTATCTGGCTACAAAAAGAATACCCTCATAATAGAGGTCCTCCTGTATAATTTTGCCCCCTCACCAAAAACTAAGAGCACAATTCCCTTTTAAACGGCATAAAATCACCATTAGATATCAGGGGATTAAGATCACTCAGAATCTAGATGACCTTAAGCTTCTCAATTTTGAGCCCTTGACCCAGCAAATCAATGAGAATTTGTCCCACTGGACGAACCTCTCCATCAGCTGTTCAACGAAACAGAGGTGATACGCCAAAACATCCTTTCAAGGATTTTATACTTTCTGCAAACTCTCACACTAATGCTGACAAGGGCTACTTTCGGGCCTGGGACAAAGCCATCTCGTGCTTTATTTAGCAGGAAACCCCCACATGAATCTACCTTACGATACTGCAACAGCCGCGAGAGAAAGGAGATGTAAACCTGCCCAATTTGCAAGCATCCCACCTTCGGATCATCTACCTGTGGCTGGTCCCAAATTTATCAGCTGTAATCTGCTGGAATGCAGTCCAGTCTCTAAATTTTACCAGTTCATGGCCAAGACTTTTCACCAATGGCTAATTACACAGAAAACGTTTTTTAACCTGGAGGACAGATTACTCCTCCAGGCCATAGCATATGACTCAAGCTTCCCTCTAAAGCATATAGATACGGCAATGCAGTGCTGGTATAGGTTGGGGCTCTGGTACATGCTTCAATTAGTAGGCCCACAGGGAAACTTGCCATTCTCAGCGCTACAAGCCACATACCACATTCCCTCCACAGACCATTACAAATACCTTCAACTCCGCTCCTACCTGGGAGAGAAGAGATCAGCCCTTGCCCGCATCTTGGAGAATCCTCCCTTTCTGGTCCAACTGCTCAGAGCTAGTCTCCTGGGGGAAACCTGGGCACACCTCATTAGCAACTCTGATAGAGCTCTGCAGGAAGTTTTGCCTGACTCTACCGACTCCGGTCTCCAACGATGGAATGCAGAGCTTGCAGCTTCCCACACCCTGGAGACCTGGCCGTCGCCATTCCTGTGCATAAGCTAACAACTTCTACTTACTGGAGGTAATTCTCCTGGACGTGTCAGTATCAGTACTTTCGTACACCAGCAGTTGTAGCTAAATTTACAGAAGTCTAATGCTGGAGGAACTGTGGTTAGCCATGGGCCGACCAAACCCATATTCTCTGGGCATGCCCCTGCCTCCAGTATTTCTCGCAAGCCATTATACAGGAGATCGAGACAATCCCCAACTATCCTGGTCAGATTACTCCTTCACTCATTCTCCTTGCCATCCCTGTGAAGAGCAGCACACTACATCAAAACACATTAAAGTTAGTTCTGTTGCTGATCTTAACAGGCAAAAAAAAAAAACACAACAAGACTATGGCATGGATATAGGGCTCCCACCTATGCCACCCAGAGGAAAATCATGTTGGAAATCTACGCATTAGAATGAATAACACATCAGATCATGGACCGACTACCCCATTTGAAATCCGCTGGTACAAACATAGGTCTTATACCAGCTAAATAAATACGCTGAGTTTGTCCTGCAAAGCCGAGTCCGCCTTCCCCTTCCCCCACCTCCCTTCTTTTTCCTGCCTAAGCAGCTTGTCGCTACACCTTTCTGTAACCTCTAGCCCTGCAGCCTCCATCTTTCTGAACCTTGCATAGTAAAGACCATATACGTAGTAAAATGTTGGCACGTTCTGAAGTATCTCTCTTGCTGGATGAGGTGCACAAGCCCATGGACAAAGAGATGTGGTCTTGACACAAGTCTTGTGCCTCCTGGCAAGATAAAATAACGGATTTGCTAGTTTATGTGAAAATTCGTTGCAACTATGCATCATTTACAAAATACGAAGTGTACAAATGCTCCTTCTATATGTTTCTTGTACTTTTATCTCCTGTATATAGCTTTCAATAAAAAATCAATTATAAAAAAAGAAACAGTACCTCTGGCCTTAAAACAAACAGGATTTTTTCTTTTGTATAAACGTAACAGAAGGCTTTTTATACTGCAAACTATGGTGCTCCTACCTATGCTGGTGCACCTAAAACCACACTGCTTAAATGGGACGTAACATATAGTAATATTTATCACTATGCCTCCTCGTCACCTCGGCTTAAGCACCATTGCCAACTTTATAGAAACCTCAGCTGGCTCTCCCCCTCTGCCTGCCACAGATACTCTCTTGGCTCCCTGATTGACTCGATAATCAGAAATCAGACTTCCTCAGCACTCGTCGTTATGCTTGTACCTCAAACATCCTCCTATGGCCTAAGATCTATTGACAAGTCCCTACTTACTGTGCCTAGATGCAACTCTACTAAAGGCTCTGGAGCCTTACATCACTCTGCTCGTAAGCTATGGAACTTCCTTCCCCTTGCACTTCGATGGGCAGTTTCCCACAACAGCTTTAAACGGGAGCTGCTCCATCATGTGTCCCAAGCTGACCCTTGCACCTGCTTTGATCCAACTTAAACCTCCGCCAACCTTATTGTTACCTCCTGCACACTCCCCAAGCATAACCCAACCTGGTCTAATCCTGTCTCCCCTTATAGTATTTGGAGCCCTGCGTCTCATTGCTGTGACAAACCCTAACATATATTTCTGGCCACCCTGTGATGCTATTTGCTTCTATGTACAGTGTTCATTACCTTCTCTGTCACTATGTAATGTTTAATATTTCATGTTATGGTATGTTATTTGACTATATATGTGATTGTTGATTCATGCTATTCTTCATTGGCTGTATGTATTTTTTTAACTGACTCTGACCTATGCTATATGTAATATTCCTGTACACATGCCATGTACTTTGTCTATGTTTGTTTGTACTCTCTCGGATCATGCCTGAAAATAGTCATTTCATGGCTACAGTACCTACCCAGTAAACAAAAACTAAATAAATAAAAAATACTAGCCATTCACCTGTAAAATGATCAATGTTCTTTTAATATAATCTCCAGAAATCTTTGGCATGAAATATTTTTGTATAACAGCCGGGGAACACCAGCAGTAAACAAAAATGCTTTGTGGGGTGTTACAATCTTTTTAAAAATGTAATAACAACAACATTAATAACACCCCTTTCTCTCTAAGATAATAAAGGAATAATGCCCAACAGGGTGGGTGTTATGCTGGGATAACATCCCACCTCGGGTGGTTGGGCCCAAGGCCACCGGACGAGGGCATCCAACACCCTAGAAGGGATGTTATCCCAGCATAACACCCACCCTGGAGGTCATTATTCCTATTATACAATGGCTTGTTGTTTTATACAGAATAAAAAAAATAATTTTAAAGAATGTTTTTGTTAGTGTGTAAAAATATTTTTGTTTCTTAAGAGAAGAAGCCACAAATCATTCAACAAATCCACATATACCTCGAAATGACAAAATGAAGGACACAAATTACGATTTTTTTACTTTTCGCCTGAGTATAACTATTTTGCCTTTTCAAAGGTGAAGGATCAACACAATCATTACCACTGCTATAATGCCCCTGTTGGGACTTTGTGAAAATGGACTGCTGGAACCAGACCAGACCAGGGGCAGGATTTTCAGCCCTCCTGGGAATAAGTCCCACTCTGCAGCACCTGGTGCAGAACAAATTCTCCACACCTGCGGACTTAACTATTTTCAGCCTGAGCTCTTCACAGGGGGCACCAGGCACAGCTGCAGGAGATGTTACACCTGCTCCTGCCAGGTGCAACATTTCGACTCAGCTGTGCCGAAAAAATGGCCTCAAGCTGCCATAAATCGGAGAGCTGGTCATAAATCAGCTCCCACTTTGAAAATGCAGTGCATGCAGGAAAACTGTGGCTCTGCAAATGAAGCCCCACTTATGGCAGTTTTTCCCCCGCACCTGCGCCGATTTCAGGGGGACTGAAAATCTGCCCCTAGGTTGGTAAAATCCAGACTGGCTATTTCATCTAGGCTATCTGAGCTCAAGTTGTGTAAATTCTGATGGTCTGGCTTTTACCAATCAGGTCCGACTCCAGTGGTCTGGTTTTCACCAAGTCTGGGACACAGTGAAAAATGTACCGTCGGAAGCAGACTAGATCAGTAAAAGTCAAACCAGCAAAACCTGCACCTGATCCTGTTAGTCCGGCCAGACCCACCAGTCTGGATTTTACAGATATGTACAGTCCAGTTCCCTCCATTTAAATCCTCATTCCACTGGTCACAAACCAATTCTTGTCCAGAACCTACAGACGGTTCCTCATTGAACACATTAGACAACTGCCCAGTAGTGGTACAATCAGTGTTATAAAATGGCTCTCAAAATGCTGCACTCTGGTTGTCAGCATTCCAAGGGCCTTATATCTCTGTTACACTGTCATGTATAGCCTGAGCACCATGGTACATGAATTTTTTCCTGTCAGCATTCCATCCTCTAGCACTGCCAAATGACTGAAATAATGCATTCTGATTCTTAACCAGCATTCTTAAAGAGCTGATATTGAGTTACTACATGGGAACTTGCAAAAAAAAATACCTGCATATCTTGTCTGTGTGTTGTGTACTTTTTTCATTGACTTTAATTATTTTTATGTGTTTTGATTCCGTTTGCCAATGTCTCCGATTACTGCCAAGCAATTTACAGAGAAACTGGGATGCCGTACCAGAAGTGACGTAGATAAGGATAATTTGCATATCATGCCCCCCAAAATTGTCAATCAATCCACACTGTGTCGGCGAGGGAAATTCAACCCAAGGTAACAAAATTACACCACCTGACTGCAATGTTTTTATTCAAAATAGATCAAAAGGAAAAAAGTTCACTGTCTAATGTTTCACTTGGAGTTACTCCCACTTATTGTCATGATGTTTTTTAAAATAAATCTCAGCAGTCTGACAGCTAGTTTGTGTAAAGTACTGCTCATCTATTTATGTATTGAACACGTTTATTGAATAATTCAAAAGTTTTGGCTAAGTACGGTATCCGAGATGCTGATAAGAGAAAATCTCATACACTATGAATTAAAACTCTTGTCTGTTCCTTTTTTTTAGGTTTTACTTCATGTAACCCCACTCCCCCCTTTACAGGCAAGGCAACAGTACCCCGGCATTAGGGCAACAACTGGGTTGGGCAGGTCAGAGGGAGGGGAACAAAACAACATTTCTGTTTACCCAAGTCCGGGGGAGAGTTACCTGGGCTATGGTGTGTCACAATATGTCTGAGGGGGGCCCCAAAAATTCACATAGGTCACACATAGATGGACTGTACACAACAGGAATGGGACTGTACTGTATGGCTTTATCCTGACACCAGATGTCAGTTAGAAAACTATGGTGCCCCCAGGGCTTTTGCAGGTACAGAACACAGAAATCTTCTGCAGATACAGAACTTAATATAAGAACATTTTCTTTCAAACTTCCATCCCTCTCTTCTGGGGCAAATGGAAAAACAGGGGCATCAGTGGTACCCAGGACTACTTGAACACACTTGCAATGGGCAGACCCAAAGCACATTTTTAGAGAGCACAGACCACGGACCCCGTAGAGTCCTGAAAGTTACCTGTGGAGACACAAGCCCGACCCAGTGGGAGCACACTGTTTCCTCCCATAATTAAGTTTCATAAAACTGGAAAAACCAAGTTACCCAACCTGGGTGAACTAAGTTACCACCCCAAAACTTGTAAGCAGATTGTGTCCCTTTGCAACCTGGACTGAGTGGTCAGCTCAATTCAACCAAAGCCAAACTTCCTCTGAAGGTACAACACTCAGTTTCTCAGGCATTAACAGCCTCGGAAGACATTGCAAGTTGCAAATTTGCGCTAGGCACCAGAGTACCCTCAGTGAACATTTGTTACTTTCCCACAGAACTAACATTTCTCATAAAACTGCAGGGGTCCTCTTCCATGGAACCCACCCACAGTAAAACACTAAGGAAAGTCACTGAAGTAACACACAGGACCCCAGGCTCTAAGGCTTTCTGAAGTACCGGACTGCAAGTGACAGAAATACTAGGTAATTAACTTTTACAAGGCTAGAGATTTCATGTAAAAAACAGTCTATTCTGGGCAGCAGTTTTAGGAGAAGTGACACAGTGTGGGGATTGCTTCAACAGATACTCACTGATATCAATCCAGAAGATCACACTTAAAATGAAATTCACCCCCTCAGGGCACTGCCATAGACGGTTGCCACCATGACTCGGTGCACAGACTGCTTACTGACACACTAGGGCGAAGAAAAAAACAAGAGGGGAGCTCCCCTCTGGAGGCTGAGCTGGCAGGGCACCAACTGCTTCCAACTCCAAACTCTCTCAAACTCACTGACTACTGAGTCAAAAACTGCAGCTCTTAGAGCAAGGTGGGGGGGGGGTTATGCTGTTGCGAGAGTTCTAAATTCTAAACAGCACTCTCTGGCTCAGCAGAGACTGGGCAAAGAAGGCTTAACAGTATGTAACCCCCCTGCAAATGGGGGTTCCCAAAAGACTTCCAGGAGCTTGCTTGAATGCTCCAAGCCTGAATGGTGTTTGGCGTTTAAGCCATTTATCAGTGAGTGTTTTTAGAACCTCTGGTACTGTCTCTTTAAGAGCTGTCTGCTTGCAGACATAATTAGTTTGTATGGGGGACTGTGTGTTTCTTTGATTGAGTACCACTCAAGCTGCTGCCAATTCACTCCATTTTGCAGTCACTAGGAGTGCAAAGGAACCTATCTGAAAGATGTAACTGTTTGCCAGAAAATCATTTACAGTAATAATGAAATTACAGTTTGTCTAACCTGCTTTCTTTTGCAGTCAGAACAGTGTCTGCCTAGTTCCCCATTCTGGTTTTGAACTGCTGAACTGGACCAATCAGTGTGGAGTAAGCTAGCTCTAAAATGGTCCCTTGGACGAATCAGAACTTGGACTCATAATCTGAGCCAGCCACAAGAGGATTGTATGAGCAGTGACTCTGGGAGATGTAGTTTAGACTTCAGCACCTTTTGGACCAACAGCAGCAGTCTATTGTGAGTGACAGCCAATCCAGTCAAGAACTGGGAGGAACTCAAAGGAAGTGCCGGTTTTGTCGGTTGGAGTTTCAGTTGAGCTTTGGCAGTGAAGAAGGAAGGAGCCCTGTGCTTTTTCAGTGTGCAGTTTTAGTCAAAGCGTGTGTAAGGCCCAGAGTTCGGTCTGCAGCTTGTGTAACAGCTTGTTGGGACTGAATCCGTCCTGTGAAAAGAATCAAAGGATCTCTGAAGAGTAGAAACCAGGCTCACCCTGTAGAAGACTGGAGGAATTGCTGAAAATTGCACTCGGTCTTTCAGGAACTGAATCTGCTGTGTGTTCTCCCGGGTATTGTGCAGTAATTGCGATCGGGATACAGATGCAGCCTGCCTGGTATAGTGGTTTCTTTTATATAAATGTGTGAAGAGGTTTGTGTACCTCAAGTGAGCCCTGCTGACATTGAAGGACCCTATCTTATTTGGAGGTCGTGAGTACTAATTCAGGGTCGCTCCCTGTTGAATTGCCACATTAAATCCAAATGGAATTACTGTACTGCTGACTGTTTAATTCTCCTTTTCTCTGTGTGAAAGGGCCCCTACCAGCTGCCTCGGTTTGGACTAGCCACTAGGGCTTGGGTACCCAGGGACAGTAACTGATAGGGATAGGCCTGTGCACAGAGCCATAGATAGAATTATTAGGTGATAAGCTAATTAACCTGATTTCCCCTGTCCTTGTTATATCCCCTAAATAAATCAGAGCTACTTGTTTCAGCAAAGTTATACTGCCGAGGTATTTGTGTATGTTAAAGTACTGTACTGTGAATGTTGCACTGTATCTCATTTCACAGGAGGTCCCAGTGCGGAACCAGTCCTGGGGGTAAGTGTATACTGTGAAGGTAATTCTGATATATTGTGTGGGCCACTAGTGGGAAGAAAGGGGGGTTGCAGTGTCCCAGAGGGCTGTGACCAAGTTAGTTTAACTACTGCAAACCCTGACCTCTGGGTGGAGGCACCCGCCATTGGATCCAGGCCCCTCAACCTGTTAGTGGCAAATCAGGCAGGGGTAGTAGCCCCTGGGATAGCGCCATCTAGGGGTTACATCTACACTACAGGGATTTTCACCCTTGTGCTGGCCAACCTGCCTAAACTATACTAAAGGGGTTCTAGTAACCCCAAGGGAACCCGGGTGTTACATTCAAATGACTTTTTTTTCCATAGCTTTCTTTATTGGCTTGCGGTGAAATGCCAATCGTCAGCTGTCAGTAGCTCAGTGACACGTTTTGGGGCATTTAATACTGTTCTCGAATGGGATAATTCTATAGGTAAAAACCTCTCACCCAAAGTCCTTATTTTAATCTTATATTTGTAGTTGTGAAGCATGTTCACTGTGATATTCACGTTTTAAGATGCCGCAGATATCTGTAGAAGAAATGGATCTGCCCTTTTTATGTTGATTGCCAGCAGTGCAAGAAACATATTGCGGCAGCTTGCTCAGAAGCAGGCTGTGGAGGCGCGACACTGTTGTGGCCAATGCCCCAACAGCCTGCAAAGGCTTGTCCCACTTCCCCAATGCCGTTGCAGGTTGCTGGTGACAGTAGTTTGGAACGTTTGCACCAACTTCATACAAATCAGCCGCTGCAATCAGGGGCCGCCTCGTCATTGCAGCATCAGCCATCCGCTGCAAAGAGGGAGCGACCCGTCATTGCAGGGCAGGATGTAAACGGCTTGATATTGTTTGTGAACATGGCGGCGGGTTGCCGCCATGTTCACAAACAATATAACCCCTCAACCCGTGTTTATTTGCCGTCGGAGGCCCCAATCCTCGTCGACCTCGGTGTCCTTGTGTTTCTGGTGCCGGCCAGAGAGCCAACTCCCCATCAGCATTCTATAACACCCCGGCTTTTATTCCTGCCGATGGGGTGCCCAATCTCCGCCGGCATAATGACTCCCCTTTGTGTGCCGGCCGGAGATGCCCAATCCCCATCAGCTACTGCTGCCCCCAAAAAGCCCTTGGTGGCATGCTGGGAGCCCACCCCAGCGTGCCACATGCTAAAGGAAAAGCGGTCCCAAAGTCTATTTTTTTTTTTTTTTTTTTTTTACCTGAAAAATGGAAATGGTCCCTTGGTAGTCTCCCTGCCCCTCCCACAACCCGCACCCACCCCTCGCACCCTGCCTCCCCACACACACACCCTCACCCCATACTTACCACTGGACCTCGCACGATGATCTTCGGTGGACTGGGAACACGTCTGCACTCTTCAAAGCCGACCCGCGAACTGAGGAAATGCCCGGTAAGCTGTATAATGTAATAAATAGGGTTTTTTCAACTTTAGTGCACATCTCGGGCATTTTGGGGAATTTTTTCACCAAATTTTCAACATGGGGTTTTTGGGACTCCTCCTCATGAATTCTTGAACTGTCATGGCGTTAATCGGCCCCGAAAGGTGGTTAAGCGGTCAGTGCGCGGAATCACCTTTCGTTGCCGATTAACGAAACAACAGTGCCAGTGTTCATGAGGTGCGCTCCCAAAAAGCCTGTGTTGCAATTTTGGTGGAAAAAATTCCAAAAAATGACTTTTACGAGTGTGTGCTGAGCAGTTGCTACGCACGCTCGTAAGTTCATGAATTTGCAATATTTTCATGCCAGATTTTCAACATTGGCATTTTGTCACACCTTCTTGTGAACAGTACAGTTGTCATTGTTCACATCCTGGCGGAAATGTGTTTTCGCAGAATAGCGTGGTCGCTGTGGGAAATCAGTGTTCGGGACAGATTAAGAAAATGACAGTGACACTCTAGTCAGCATGGTGTCTATATTTGCATGTAAAACTGTGAATCAAGTAGTATCAGTCTGAACTATGAGAGTTCTTTTGGGGGCATGTCCCATCTTCACCTAGCTCAGCTCCCAAATACCGAATCTCCTTCTTAATTCCACCCACTCTCTGCCTTATCCATTAAGTCCCTGCCCAATCACAAGGCTGGAAAATGCAAAGTGGGGGGTTTGCACTTCCTAGGTTCTGCATGAAACTTTGTTCCTGTGTTTAGTTTTGCTTCTGTGCTGCTGCCCAGTGTTTTCTACACACTCTACACCACTGTGAACACACCGAACGTCATTCTTTGCTACATTTGCTGCTCAGCAGCACTTCTTCATTACACCGCTCCTTGATTTCTGCCTCCCCCTCCCCTTTAAACACATGATATACTCTATTCTTTCCTACTTGCTGTCCATCCCTCCCTGGTCTCTGCCCCTCCCCCCCAAAAAAACATGCCTCAATGGTTTGTTTACACTTGCTGCTCTGCAGCAATGGCTCTCTCCACCGCACGCCCCTACCCCAAAATGCTGCTAGTTGCCATAATTCGCATTACCTGCTGTCTGACACTTGCTCGCCCCTCCCATTCTACGATCTTTGCCCTCCACAATGTCCCCATTCCCGTTAAGTCACATTATCTGCTATTTGAGGTCACGTGATGCAGTGGTGCTGAGAGGCTGCTTGCTGTGGAGCTCCTGCCTTCCCCCTCTTAAACTACTTATTTTTACTGTTTAAAAGGCACTGATCAAACTCTGAGCGAGTGGCAAAGTCTTTCTAACAGTGGAAGATCCCTTGTGGACTGAGTTCGTCGAGCCGACTGCCTTTTTTGCTGATCGCGATGGCAGACACCGATATGAAGGCCGCAGGAGTCAGACATACTCCCCCTACCTCGCCAGAAAAAGCCTCAAAAAAGCTAGGAATACCAACACCAATACTGCTTCGGCGGCTAAACACTCCACTAGCGGGGGATCAAATACATCTATTGGTACCATGCTGACAGAGGAACGTTTTCTCGAGGAGCTATCTCCCTTCAAAGAAACACTGCAGGAGATCTCTAAAGAAATCAAGTCAATGAGGCAAGATTTCGCTGATCTCTCGAGGAGATTAAGCGATTCGGAGACCAGAATAACATCCATTGAGAAGTGGCAACAGAAAACTGATCCTGAAATTATCAGGCTCCGACAACATATTCAGAAACTTCAGCTGAAAACTGAAGACCTGGAGGGGCGAAGTCGACGGAACAATGTGCTGATCCTGGGGCTCCCGGAGTTAGAGAAGGGGAGTGATACCCTGCGCTTTATTCAGCATTTTCTTAACAAGGGTTGGGGGCCCCTCACCCATTCACCAGCAATATCATATCGAGAGGGCCCACAGATCTCTCAGGCCCAGACCACCTCCGACCGCCCCCCCCAGGCCTGTAATTGTCAAGTTTTTAAGCTATCTGGAGCGTCAGCATGTCCTCACAAAAGTTAAAGAACTTGAAGCTATCTTATGGAACAATACCAAACTTAGGATCACCCAGGATCTCCCTCGTGAAGTTCGTCAGAGAAGAGCTGCCTTTCATCCAGTAGTTAAAAAACTTATTGCTGCAGGGAAGGCCTTCAGGATGAACTATCCTGCTAAACTGCTTGTGCAGGTGGAAGGCACATGGCACGCCTATGAAAATCCGGAGGAGGCACTGTCTGAGTTGGCGAAATTGCTCCCGGACTTGTTCAAATGACTTTTATAATAATATCTATTTAGTGAGACTCTCCAAGGCGTGATCTTTGTTTTAGCATTTAATTCTTGTTTGTTGTCCCTGTAACTAATTTCCCCTTTATCATTTTGTGTTCCCTTTATGTTTCCCTGTCGCTACTGCCTTGCGCATTTTGATGGGGTTTACCTGTGGTTTTCCGTGAGAGAGTCCTCCCAGGGGTCCAGCGTGGTGGTAGGCCAAGAGGTCGAGGCTGTGAAGCCTACTCGACCTGTATTCTGTCCCGATCGTCCGACTTTCCGTTGGTTTTCTGGGTACTGGCACACGGGGTTTTGTTTTCGAGGGGCAGCGTTTTGCGGTCGGACCGGCAGATCGTCTGCAAACCCTCCCCCACGCTTCTTCCCCTGGGTCTTCTGGTTTATTTGTTAGCGGCAGCACCACGGGAAGCGGGGCCGTTTTCTTCAAGGGATTTATCTCAGGTACCATTATATTTATTTTTCCTGGGTTGGTTGGCTGACTGAGCTAATATGATGTACTGATCGTTTCTTTCGCTCGCTGAGGCGGGGGGGCGGGGGGCTCGTATGGTATAGGCGGCTCGGAGCCCTGTCTTGCGACCTGAGTGGGTCTGTCTGGGTACCTTTCACGTTGTTTTCATAGGGTTTATTTCTCTCCTCGGGGTTTGGCTGTTAGATAATGGGTTTAGGGCTATATGTACTGTTGGGATTAGTGTTGGTACTGAGGAGGTTCCTGTGGTACCTGAGGGTGGGGAGGAGATTGGTTGTATTTGGCATGTTCATTATTCTGGCTGTTCACAATCTGGATTGCAAAGATGGGATTTGTTTTATATTGTGGTAGTTGGATATTGATGGGGCGCCTATTATCGCTTTTATTGGGGATTGTGGGTTCGATACCTAATCTTGTTCAGTTTATGATGCAATGGAATTTTCCTGTTGTCCGGTGGATAATTGCCTATTTTGTAATTACAGAGGCGACGGTTCTGGGGTATTGGGGGCAGAGAAGGTGTCACCACTGTCTGGAGTAAGTTGGGGGATCTTTATGCAGCCCATTTCAAACGCATCATTGTCCCTTGAGGATGGCTCTGGACTATGTTAAAATAGCTAGTTGGAACATAAGAGGCATTAGGGAGACTAAGAAGAGGACCGAATATTGTTCAATTGTTCTTTGCTGAGGATCGATATTTTGTTTCTACAAGAGACCCATATAACAGGGCAGAAACCAATATGCTAAAGGTTAAAGGCTTTTCTCAAGTTTTTGTTGCTGGTGCTTCTTCGAAGCAAGGGAGTAGCCATCATGATTAAAAAAAGCATACCTTTTATTCCGGAGAAAGTTATCCAAGACCCTGAGGGCAGATTTATTTTGGTGCAGGGTTCCCTTCATAACTCCGCTATAGTTTTGGGCTCCGTCTATGGCCCGGCTGGAGGGGATGCCAGTTTTGTAATGCAATTAATAGATAAATTAAGTGTATTTTTACCAACTCCCCTGGTTCTGGGAGGGGATTGGAATATAGCCCCATCGCAAGAACTGGATAAAACTTATAGGCCGCTGAAGCCCCCATCCCCTGCGCAACTGGCGCTGCGTGACATGGGTAGCATGTTAGGATTGGTGGACCCTTGGAGGACTCTGTATCCTCTTAGTAAGAGTTGCACCTTCTTTTCCCTGCTCCATAATTCTTGGTCCAGGCTGGACTACTTTTTAATAAGTACCTCCCTCATGGCTAGCATAACTCTAGTAGGTATTGAGCCCATAGTAATTTCTGACCATGCTCTAGTATGGTTTCGTTTCATCCCTTCCTCTCTGGCACAGCGTGACACAATTTGGAAGCTCAATACTCAGGTTTTAAAAGATAAACATTCTCGTGCTCAGATTAGGTCCCTCATTAGAGAATACCTGAATACTAATCGTGGCTCAGTGACCAGGTTTGATATCCTATGGTGTTCTCTAAAATGCTTTCTGAGGGGAGAATTCATTAAAATCTCCTCCAGGAGGAAGAAACTCAGGACTCAAAAATGTCTTCTTCTATCTGGCCGGATTAAGGCGGCAGAAGATTCCCTTGCCTCCTCTAAATCCCTTAAGTGTTTGGAGCAGCTACATAAACTCAAAAATGAATATGAGGGGCTGGTTGGGGAAAAGACTGAACTTGTGGTGTTGAGAACCAAAGCTAAATACTTAGACCAAGGGGAGAAGCCAAGCAGGCTCTTGGCCCTAAAACTTAAGGAAGTAGAGAATTCAAGGTTGGTCCCGGCTTTGGAAGCCCAAGATGGCTCTATCAAGACTAGGCCCAGGGATATTGTGGAAGTTTTTAGATTATTTGACCAAAATCTCTACGGTGCCGCACCAGTCCCTCCTTCCCTGTCTGCCATAGAGTCTGTCTTTAAGCCAATTTCCCCACCTTGCCTCTCCGGTGATCAAGCAGCTTTTCTCTCCACTCCTCCATCCCTAAAGGAGGTTGAGGAAGCCATTCATAATCTTTCATCAGATAAAGCCCCCGGACCTGCTGGCTTACCCTCCAACTTCTATAAGGCTTTTTGTCAAGAGCTGGCTCCAACACTTTTGGAGTTTTACAATTATCTTCTCTCCTCTGATTTACTGGACCCAACCTTGTTGGAAGCAATTATAATCCTGATTCCTAAAACAGATAAACCCTCTCTGGATCCAGCTAACTATAGACCCATCTCACTGCTCAATTGTGATATTAAAATATTGTCTAAAATTCTGGCTTCACGCATTAAACAAGTTTGGCAATCACTTCTGAGCAGGGAGCAAGTAGGCTTCGTGCAAGGCAGGTCGGCTGCTGACCACATGAGAGTTCTTTCCTACGTCTTCCAGGCAGCCCAAACTTCTCAGGTTCCCATGGCATTGGTTGCTTTAGATGCTGAGAAAGCATTTGATCGTGTCAACTGGGATTTTTTGTGGTGTGCTATGGCTAAGTTCGGCTTCCCGGAGAGGTTTATACAGTGGACGAAGGTTCTTTATAAAGATCCCTCGGCAAAAATTTACTGCAATGGGGTCTTCTCATCCTGCATCCGATTACTCTCAGGCACCCGCCAAGTACTCCCTATACATATCTTTTCAACCTCTATCTGGAACCCTGTTGCTCAACCTTAAGGCAGCTCCTGGGATCCAGGGTTGTGCCATTCTCAACAAACCTCCACAATATCTGTCTTTGCAGATGATATCCTACTACAGTTAACCAATCCGGCAGATTCCCTGCGGTGGTGTTGGACATAATAAGGGCAATTTGGGGCTGTATCAATTACAAACTCAATCGGACCAAGTCTGAGATTTTTCCTCTCAATATACACTTATCTCAATCTTGTATGTCTCATTTTGGGATGAAATGGGCCTCATCCATCTTAAATATCTTGGTATTTATTTGGCTCGTGACTTAAATTTGGTCAGAAATTAAATCTGGACGACCTAGTGGACAAAATCTACTCTAATCTGCAAAGATGGGGTAAGCTTCCACTATCAGTTGGTGCCCGTATCAGTATTATTAAAATGAATATTTTACCTCGCCTTTTTATCCCTGAACCTTTTGGATATTTGGTTACCCAAAACCTTTTTAAGAGAATCCATTCGATCCTGGCTTGTTTTATTTGGAATCACAAATCTCCCAGGCGAGGCCTTTTATAAACTTTTGCCTACCTAAAGATATGGGGGTCTCCGTCTCCTAATTTGAATACTACTACTGGGCTAGCCATCTAGTCAAAGCGGTAATAACTGGAGGAAAGGGATGTAACATCCTTTCCCTTGTGGTTAAGTTTGGACCTTGATCTTATTAAGCAATGTAATATAGACCCCTCTAGTCTGTTTTACTGTCAGTTCTCAACTCTACCTAGCTGTATTCAAGAGTCGGCAGTGGGCATTACGGTAAGGGTACTCAATCAATTTTATGCTACCGCTAAAATTAGACACGTTAAGGACCCTGGACAACCTTTGATTTCCAACCCTAATATTAAAATGGGGACCAATTTATTATCTCCCAGTGGCTGCCCCAAATTCAGGGACTCTTAGTGGAAGATTTATTTGTGCAAGGAGGTTCTGGGTCAATAGATGACCTTCTGTTAGTCCTAAATATTCCCCCCCGAATGATTTTTAAGGTATACCAATTAAAACACCTTGTCAGTAAGGAATTTGGGGACACGGTACCGATATCGGCCATAAAACCGCTGCTCAGGGTGATTAAAGAATGTGCGGCTAAACCTCATGGTGTGTCTAAGTTATATTTACATCTTATGAAGCTTAACTTCCCTGTCCCTTTGGCTGGTTCCAAATCTTGGCCTCTACTCCCTTGGACCCTTTGTTTACATGGAGTCAAGTTTGGAAAGACTTGTATACATATAATACTCTCGAAAAGAATAGACTTATTCAATATTTTATTGTTAACAACATGTATATTACGCGGTCAAAAGCGAAATTGACCATTCCAGCTCCCTAAATGTCTCAGATGTGGTGAGGACCTGGGCAGTCCTCCTCATATTTTCTGGTACTGTTCAAGGTAGCCCCATTATGGAGGGCTATTCGGGACAATCTAGATCCCATTCTAGGCCTGCAAGATCTCTTTACACTAGAGATTTGTATCCTAGGCATTTATTCAGGTATTAACGTCAGAGAGAGAAGATGATATATGGCTCTTATCTCAATGGCGGTTAAGAGACTAGTGCTCCGTCACTGGTCAGACAACTTAGAACTCTTGTATATGGATTGGGTAGAAGAAATGTCCTTGTGTTTTAAAGTCGAGAAGCTGATAGCCAACTCCAGACTCTCTCCTTTGGCTTTTCAGAAAAAGTGGGGTAAACTTTATGCCCTGTACCTGCATTGATTGAGATTTCCAGGCTTATTTTGTCCCATTTGACTCCTGATGGTGCCTTTCCCTTTAGGGTCTCCCTGATGTATCCCCTTTCTATCTAAGAACTAGTTCTCAGTTGAACTACGTCTTCCTCTGGGTTTTATTGACCGGCTGCTATCTCCGTTTGCTCTTCTAGGCTAATCAACTTCCCTTCCCTCACTTATGAATGTTGTGCGCCTTTCTCTCCCCTTCAGTGGTGACACCTTCTTTGGGGCGGTGGGGGGAGGTAAGGGGTTTTATTTTTTCCCATGTTTATTATTCAATGTCTTGCTACTGGAAATTGTTACAATCTTGTTTCTCACATGTACTTACCAGTTTGATGTTACTGTTATTGAAAATGAATAAACAGAGAATTTCAAAAAAAAAATTATCTGCTATTTGCCACTTGATCTGTATCCCCCTCACCAATCTCCGCTCCCACCCTAAACTACTGCCATTTTCTGTAAACATTAGCCACTTTGCGGCACTTGCTCGTCCCTCCTCCCTAATCTCTGCCCCCCCATATGCTGCCAGTCACTGTCACTCACATTAGCTACTCTACTGCACTCGCTTTCTATTCCTCCCCTCCCTGATATCTGCACCCCCCAAAATGCCAGAATCGTCCCTACACATTAGCCCCTCTGCAGCACTTACTTTCTCCCATCTACCCTCAGAAAGTTTCACCACTCCTGGTACTTCACATTACCTGTTGTGTGTGATTTGCTGTCTATTCCTTCCCACCCTGATTTCTCTCCCCAATATACTGCCATTCTCCATATACACGACTTGCTATCTGGCTCCATCCCTGTTCTACGCCATCTCTGACACCACTAACATGCTGCCATTCTCCGTAGGCATTTGCCACTCTGTGTCCCTAGCTCCTCCCATCTCTGCCCCCAACATGTCCCCATTACCAATCATTCACATTACCTGCTCTGCTGCACTTACTACAGCAAACAGAGGCGTGCACTCTCTGACCCATAAGATGCCGCTGGCAAGGTATGACCCCCCCCCAAAAAAAAACACAGCACACACAACTTAGGGTTTCATAGAAATGCTAGTTTTATTAAACAAAACATGCTGGAGAGCTGCCCAGGACGTAGACTGGGACACCCCTACATATCATCATTAAGCTTCATCAGGGGCGGTTTCCCTTAACACATGGTGAGTTATAATGCCTGTCCTTATTTGCATATTTATGACAAGTGACTTCATTAAAAAAAGCACCACCTAAAACAGAAAAAGCAAATCGCAAAAGTGCAATTGACAAGTAGATTATGTGCTACAAAAGAAATTAAATATTTACAATTTATATAAGATTTTATTGAAAGAATTAATAAAAATCATCAGAACCAAATTACAAGAAACATATTTTACATCATGTAAAGAAATAATAAAAGATTCAAAAACAAATTCAATATTATACATTAAAAAAATTCTACAGCATTACAATAAAAAATGAACACTTAACTTATTGGCAAATATTTTTACTTATACATGTCTAAATACATAGTTATAAATATTATTGTGTTTTAAATCAGAATAAATGTAAACAGGTGACCCATACTTATTGAAGACAGTCTTTTCCCCCGTTGTATTTTCTATGGTCATATATTCAAAGAATTCTTCAGAGAAGATAAAGAAGACCCAGAAAGGAAAGAAAACCCACCAAATTTATAGAGAGAAAAAGGAAAAGAAATATAATTTAAACAGTGTTTTGAGTATCTCAGCTGGAGAAGAAAATGCTAAACACAGCTGGAGATCCAAGAATAACAGGGTTAGTCTGTATCGTCCTGTAAGCAGGTGACATAAGGATTGCCAATTCTTTTCAAGAAAAGATTTCAGTTCCTTTCTTAATCCTATAGATACTATTTCCTATCTGAGAGCTTCCAAAGGTTCTGTTTTCCATTCATGTGATGTAGGAACTCACTGTTCCACCCACAACTTTAGGATATTATTTTTAGCAACTACTGAGACTAAAGCTAAGGTGTATTTCTATTTCTGAGTAATGTTTGGTGTGTCGCAGAAGTTACCAAAAACAGAAGTCTTGATGTAAATGGAATTAACTGGTAATGAGATAGCCCTTAGGAAATCTTTAAGCTGATTCCAAAGTACCTGTATTTTAGTACAGGACCAAAACTTGTGCATCAGGTCAGTGTTAGGAATTCCATATTTAGGGCATTTATCATCCTGTTTGACTTTCATTTTAAACATGTGTCTGGGGGGGTAAACTAAAGGTTATGGAGTGTTTTATATTGTATAAACTTGTAATCCGCTACTGAAAATGCCTTGAGAGCAAAACTGAAAATTTTACCCCAGTTGCAGTTTAATACATCTACTCCTAATTTTTCTGCCCATTAATTATTTTTACACTCGTTGGCTTCTGTAGTGGCACATGTTATTAAATATGTACAAATTTAAAAGACAGTGACTCAGTTCATTGAATGGTACATTTATATTCACAAACTAAGCATATGCCCTGTGCGGTGTTCCACTGAATGGTATTTTTAGAAAAAAATTAATAATTTTATTTTACAATTTTTGGCCAGGAAAGGCACACTAAGTCAAGGTTTGTTTCCATGTGTGTGTGTCCTGGGAGCATAGGGAAGTTAAGCATTTGCTCATGGTCACACATGGTCACAGTATGCAAGTGGTGGCTGTGGGATTCAAACACAGTTCTCCAGGTTTGCAGCTCAGTGCTCTTAACCATTATGCTATACTCCCTATCCTCTTCCTAAATATAAGATAGCCTGTTATATAAATGTATGTACTCTACATGGAAACACACTGACTAATGCACATCCAGAAATTCCGGTGTAGTAGGCAAACCATAAATTCAGTGCGAGTCCTTCCCAGTTCAACTCCCACCACAGCTCCTGGGCAATGAGTTGCCAAAATACCAACACATAATGCTCATACATAAAGTAATCTATATTCTGCAAATTGTTAAAATCAGGAATTAACACTACTATAGCGGATTTGTAAACTAAGCTTCCTAGTGGCAAACAGAGCCACAACATGGCTGTTTAGAGTGTGCGTGTCCCCAGTGAAAGACAGGAATTATGCTTGCCACAATGGGGAATGAACAAAGGTGGGGTTTATTTTTATTGTTTTGTAAATTACGTATGTTAAAACCCTGTGTGCACAATGACAAACCATAACGTTTCTTGTATAATTACATAATTATTGGGGGGGGGCATGGAAAAATGAGTTAAGGTTCCAAGACGGACCTCTGTGATACCACTTGAACTACAGGACTGCAGTATTGTGCAGAGCCAGATTAGAGATTAAAAAGTAGTGGGAGTCGAAAAAAAATGATGCAAACATTGTAGTCCTGCAGAAACCGACATGTGACTACTACATAAAGTCTAGAGAATGAAAAACTTATATTTCAAAACCAATATCAGTTGGAGAAATGGAGTTTTTAATTAAAACCACAGAAAAAATGGGCAGTCACTGGGGGAACATAGTGGAGGCCGTCAGAAATGACCATCAAAGATAACTAATTTAGAATGCAGCACAATCAGTTACTTGAGGCATACAAACATTAATATACAAACTGCCAAGGACCTACGGTGTACTAGGGTGTATAGCTGTCCAGACCATGGCCACCAGCAAAAAATTAGCTGGACGACAGGAGGAAGAGCAGGCTCGAGCTGAGAGTGCAGGAGAGATGGTTATGGATCCATTCTGCTTCAGAGAAGTGGCAGAAAGTTCACAGAGGGTGACAATCATTGCAGGACTTTTCACGGACACAGCTGGTCCAACTGAGGCAACAGGTAGAGCTATGGGACATTTTTGTAAAGTATGAAAAACTTAGTATTCAAGAAATAAACCAATAGTTTGACAGGGTTACCCATTAACAATATAACGGTAAGAAAAGTGTACTTCAGGGGTTAAGAATACATAAAGCACCTTCCTCTGGAACATCTGATGATGATTTGAGACAAAGGTGGGAACATGCACTTGAAGTGTTCTCAAATGAATTAGTGAACACACTAATAAAGCAAGATACGCATTTGTATGAGAGGACACAAACTGCTTTAAGAGGTCAGAGCTGAATTACAGCCATTCAAAAAAAAAGTCAGCAGAATCTGCGCAATTGGAAAGAGTGGCCAAGCATGGACAAGAAGTGTAGGAAAGGAGGGGAAAAAAACGATGTCTGAAAGAGACAGAAAGGATTACAAGGAGGGGGTCGTTTTTTTTTTCCTTGTGACAAGCCTGCCAGGTCACACAGCAGGGATGTTCTAAATCCAGAGACGCAACAAGGGAGGTGCACAACACAACTTGGAGAGAGAACAGGTGCAATTACCACTACACCACACAGGGTTGATTTTCAGTAGTGATAACACCAGCCCAAACATCCTCCACCCCCACCCCCAACAGCAAAACCAAGGAGGAAAAGGAAAATGAGGAGGGGAGGTGGGGCACTACAGTCTTCACTGAGGCGGTCGAACTAGAGGAAATCAACCCAGTTCCTATACTGAATATATCCTCACAAAAACTTACAAAAGGCTGGACCAATGGTGCTGAGGGTTGAGGCACTTGACGCCACCTCACGCCATGCCAGTGACCCGGTTCGAGATGCACTTTCGGGTGTGAGGGAGGAAGGATCAAACATCCAGAGGACTACTCTTCCCTCTGATGTAGATTCTGAGGGTATACCCTGCTCCGTAGTGGCCCCGGTGGGACTGGGAGCACTGCAGGGGTTGAGCTGAGCGCGTTGGGGGCGGTCTTGGCGTGAACTGCACATAGGGTGCACTGCGGACATTGCGTCTGCGCTCTGGGGAAAAACTATACAGAGAAATCACTGGTGGTTTAGTGGAGTGAAGGGGCCCATGACCTGTCCACATCCCAGCGCCGGACCGTCTTCCTGGGCTCCAGCTTCCACCGCAACCACGGCTGACCCTGTAATCTCAGACAGGCCACCATGGGTGGGCAGGCCTTCCCCTGGGGGGTGATCCGGGGGAGGCCTCCCTAGGGAGCCCAGAGGAGGTTTCAGGCAGGAGTAGAGACAGAGGCCGAGGGTACCCTGGAGAGATGCCCATGATCCCCAGTGCAATAAAGAAAGGAAAAAAAAAAACTTACAAAAGATCAAACTTCTGACTTAGCAAAACAACTAACCTTTGTACCTTTTCAATGACCAGATGACTGAGGTTGACTTTTACAAACTACTGCAGAAACTGGACTTAAAGTTCCACTTCAGACATCAAAACACTGAATGTATAAATATGGGGTTCACGGAACTAAACTTGTTAACACAAGGATGACTGGATGGCCCAGAAAGGAATATGAACATGGCTTTACAAATCATGGCAGAGGAAGTTGAAGCGCAGGTAAATGAACAACCTGATTACAAACTGTTGTTAGACATTTTACAACGTACTGACGGGGAAACTGTAATGATGTTTGATGAATTCACTAATGTAACTAGTAACAGGTAAAACTGATTTTCATACATCTGTTGTGAGCACTAATAATAACTGAGATCAGTGCAGGGAACAGATGCCTTAATGAGTTAGTTAGTGGTAAATCATGTAATACTGTGCTAAGGCCTAAAAGTATGTTTTGTCCTGACACACCCAGAAATTTAACAGTTAAACAATTTGAACTTGTTAGGTAAGACATAGAAAGGGTGTTTAGTGCACCTATACCGGACCACTTCCACAGCTTGTCCACAAATGAGTAGCAGACATTAAAAAATGAACTCTGCAATACGCTACAAATAAAGAGCAGTTCCATACTTACCATAACAGTAGATCTTTGAGAGAATCTCTTTCATCAGGCCACACCTATGGAACAATAGCCGCCAGGTGCTAGGACCCACGGAAACTTTTTTGCAAGTAATCCACTAGGGGCCAGCCACAGCGACGTCTTATGTTGACACCTTGTATATAAACGTGGGCAGCCCCTTACCCTCCCTCAGTTCCCTGCCAGAGATCATACTCAAAGGACCTCCTTCTAGGGAACCAAAAGAGAGCCGAAGTTTCCCACCACCAGGCAAGGTTGGAAACAGCAGGTCGTCCATCATGGAGAAAGAGAGAGAGAGAGAGACAGGAGCGAAGAAGCTTCGAGTCTAAGGGGGATAGAGGGTGGGATGGCATGGCCTGATGAAAGATTCTCTCAAATAACTACTGTTACAGTAAGTATGAAACTGTTCTGTCTTCAAGGGTATCTCTTTCATCAGCTGGGTTGCTTAAAGTTCCCCCCACCCGTACTCTTATGGGGGACCGTGACTTTGCCGCGTATGCGCCCAGACTCTGGAACTCTCTCCCTGAGCATGTACGCTCGGCCCCCTCCCATGGGATCTTTCGCACCTCCCTGTGGTCTCATCTAAAACAATCAATGGTGTGTGACTGTCCTAAGCCCCCTTAGTGAAATCAATCTAGTTGAATTTCGCTGCCCCTAATGTCAATTTATGTACCCGCTATACGTTGTGCAGTTGTTGATTGTGCATCTTCTTTTCCACACTTGTTATTATTTCCTGAAATGTGCTGTTCCCCCCAAGTTGCCTTGTATGTATTCTACATGTTGTGCTCTCCCGGGTCGTTCCTGAAAATAGGCATAATACTTGTCTAGTGTACTTACCCGGTAAACAAAAGCTAAATAAATAAATAAATCAGACCTCACCTGTAGAACAAGTCCCAAGCAGTACTGACAGAGAGACAGTGTGGGTGGCAGGAGGCTATAAGCCTAAAAAAGGAGGGCTTGAAGCATAGCCAGGCCTAAACCTGCTCTTCTGCGAGAGGCAATGTCCAGACTGTAGTGTTTAGCGAAGGTGGGGACAGTACTCCAAGTTGCAGCAGCCACAAATTTCTGCAGCCAATACCTCCCTGAAATAGGCAACGGAAGTGGCCATGCCTCTGGTGGAATCACCACGCACAACCCCAGGAAGTTCCTTACCGTACTTCCTATAACAAATAGTACAGTTGGACAACCATCTGGACAGGCACTATTTAGAAACTGGTATGCCCTCTTTCCCAGGGGCAAAGGAAACAAAAAGCTGCAAGGACTCCCTGCAGTGCTTCATACGGTGAACATAATATCCGAATATTCTATGGACATCTAAGGTACAGAGCAATGCTTCCCCTGGATTGGCATGCGCAGGAAAATAAACTGGCAGGTGGATGGTTTGATTTAAAGTAAACTCAGACACCACCTTTGGTAGAAACTTAAGAGTTAGTACGCAAAGGCAGCCTGTCTATGAAAAATCAAATAAGGAGGCTCACACATTAGAGCCTGAAGCTCCCGAAGTCCGTTGAGCAGAAGTAAAAGCAACTAAAAATAATGCTTTCCAAGATAGAAAGAATAACTCACAAGTCACAGCTAGCTCAAAAGGAGCCAACGTGAGTTTCTCTGGGACAAAATTCAGGTCCCAAGCCGGGACTGGATTGCAGATGGGAGGCTTCAAGTGCAGGAAGCCTCACAAGAACGTACGGGCACCTCTATCCATGACACCATACGGCCATCAATAGGCACATGGAAAGTTGAAATAGCAGCCAGGTGCACTTTGATAGAGGAGTATTGCAGTCCTGCATCTGACAAGGACAGTAAATACTCTAGAATCTGATTCACAGGGAAAGTGAAGGAATCTGTGATGGGAAGCAGCCCACACACAGCAAACTGCTTCCACTTTATGGCGTAAGTGGCCCTGATGGAAGGTTTTCTGGCAGCCACCAGGACATTAGTCACCTTTGGGGACACTCCAGATCTCACAATGGCTATGTCCTCAGGAGCCAGGCATGGAGATGGAGTGACTTGAGGTCCAGATGGACCAGGGTTCTCTGTTCCTGTGATAGCAAGCCCTTGCACAGGGGCAGGAGTACTGGGGGTTCCACTGCTAACTGTTGCTGCAAGGGAAACCATATCTGATGAAGCCACAAGGGAGTCACAAGAATTAGAGTAGCTCCCTCCATTTGAATCTTGATTAGTACCTTCTGAATCAAAGGAAAGGAAGGGAAGGCATAAGAGAACTTTCAAAGAAAGGGACAATGTGTCTCACCAGAAAACTCGAGGCCCTGGAGTAAGCAGAAAAGCAGCAGTTTTGCGTTGAGTGGGGGACACAAAAAAATCCAACTCTGGACAACCCCGTCTGTCGAACAGGTCTAATACTATCGATGTCAGCAGCTCCCACTCATGCGTTCTGGACTGCGACCTGCTAAGCCTGTCTGCCAGGACGTTTTGGATGCCTGGAACATGGACAGTGGACAGCTGTAGACCGTGTTCTAGAGCCCAGTACCAAATATTCATTGCTTCCCTGTACAGGTGGTAAGGTTGAGTCCCCACCTTGATTAATTATGTAGTGTACTATACTGATGTTGTCCCTCTGCACAGCAGATGCCCCGGGGACAGATGATTCTGGAAAGCTTGCAGACCATACAGAATGGCCCTTATCTCTAGGATGTTTATGTGGAGGGAAGTCTCCACTTTGGTCCACGTTACTTGTGTCTGGTGAGGTCCCAGATGTGCCCCCAGCCCATCACCGAAGCATATGTGGTGAGAATCTGCTGAGGGGAGGATATGAGGAAGGGAACCCCTTTCAGCAAATTGCTGGGTTCCATCCACCACTGTAGCACCTTTTAGACAGATGAGGTTACTAGAACCCGTTGTTCTAGATCATCAGTGCGCTGATCCCACTGAACTCTTAATGTCCCTTGAGGGATCCTCATGTGCTGTCTGGCCAGGGGTACAGTGACAATGGCTGCTGCCATCAGGCCCAGCAGTCTCAGGAATGTCTTAGCCATGACATACCTGTTGGTGAAAACCAGCTGGGCTGGTGCTATTAGCAGCTCTGCCCTGTCCTGGGGCAGGAAGGCTAAGCCTCAGGCAGTGTCCAGAATTGCCCCTATGTACTGCAGATGCTAACAAGGAGTCAAGACTGACTTGGGCAAACTGACTGTGACCCCTAGGGTATTGAACAGCTGTCTGGTACACGCCAGGGTCTGATTGAGTTGCTCCTTGGACTGAGCTTTGAGCTACCAGTTATCTAGATGGGGAAGACATGCAGTCCCTCTCTCTGGAGAACTGCTGCCACAACCACCAAGCCTTTGGTAAATACCCATTATGCAGATGACAAGCCAAAAGGCAATACCCTGAACTGACAGTGCTCTCCCTGAAACAGGAACCAGAGATACTTCCTGGGGGGGGGGTTGCAAATCTTGATATGCAGGTAAGCATCCTGCATTACCAGGGAACATATCCAGTCCCTGTTTTGCAGGAGGGGCAGCAGGCCTTGCAGAGTGACCATCCTGAACTTCTTGTACTGAATACAGAAATACAGATTTCTCAAATCCAGACTGGGCCTCAAGTCCCATGTGGAACTGGGAGCTATGATGAAATGAGAATATAGAAAGTACAGTTACATAAGACTTACAGTAGATCTTCGAGAGGAGCTCTTGCAGTAGGCAACACCGTTAGAATTAAGCCGCCAGGCACTAGGACCACATGGAAAACTTCTAGCTAGCAGTCTACAGAGAGGGACCGCCCCAGATGTCAGCACACCGATGTCGCCATATGGTATAAAGCGGGTGGTCCCCAGCGCAACCTCAGTTCTCCCATCGGAGACCTGCGAAAAGCAGCGACAGGAGAAGGAGGGGCTCCAGGAGCCATAGAAAAGGCTAATATGAGTGAAAAAGAGAGCAGGAGGATGGACGGAGGGAAAAACATGCCTACTGCAAGAGCTCCTCTTGAAGATCTACTGTTACGGTAAGTTCTATGTAACTCTACTATCTTACTTCAAGGGGGCTCTTGCAGTAGGCAACACCATTAGGACTGAGTCCCAAGCAATGCCAACAAGGCAAGACAACACTCGGGAGGAGGAGGAGAGAGGTCTGCCATAGGTAAAGGACAGGAGACCTTGGTCAGAAGAGGATCTGTAGTTAGTTGGATGCCCAGATATTTAAATGAAAGAGGAGACCATTTGAGATCAAAGCTAATGAAGTCAGCTTTGCGAGTGAAATAGTTTAGGGGGAAGATTTCTGATTTGTTCTGATTAAGTTTATAATTGGATAAGGAGCTAAACTGTGATATTATTTCTAATGTGTATGGCAGGGATTTAGCAGGATTCTCTAAATGGAAGAGGATATCATCTGCATATGCAGACAGGGTGAGATTGTGACTAAGTATTGAAATCCCAGTATTTGGGAGGACTGTTTGATATGGCAAATCAAAGGTTCTAAATATAGATTAAATAGGAAAGGTGAGAGGGGGCAGCCCTGTCTTGTACCTGAGGAAAGCGAGAACAGAATACTCCATTGCAATGGATCTTTGCAGAAGGGGATGAGTATATGGCCTGAATCCACTGGATAAAGAGGGGAGGGAAGCCCATCTTACTTAATGTCAGCCAGAGGAAGTCCCAATACACTCTATCGAAGGCCTTCTCGGCATCCAACGAGAGGAGGGCCATCAGGGTTTGAGATAATCTTGCAGCATTGAAAATATGGGAAAGTTTCCGAAGGTGATCTGCGGAGGATCTACCAGTTACAAATCCCACCTGTTCCAGGTTTAGGAGTTGAGACCATACTTTCCTAATACGTAGAGCTAAGATTTTAGTTAAGATCTTGATATCACAAATTAAGAGTGAGATCGGGTGATAGTTCTCCGGGAGCAGGTGGGATTTGTCGGGTTTCAATAGAAGAGATATGGTAGCTCCTAATAAAGTAGGATCCAATGGCTTAAGTTGTAAGCATATATTGATATAGTTTGAGCAAGTATAAAGACAGCTCCTTAACAAAGACTTTGTAAAAATTAGCAGGACAACCATCTGGACCTGGGGCTTTGTCAAGGGTTAAGTCCTTAATTGTTGCTGCCACTTCTTCTAGAGTGATAGGAGAAATCAAGGAAAGTTGGAGGCAGCGGGTAAGGAGGGGAGAGACAAGGAATCCAAATAAGAATCTGTCCTGTGGGTAGGAATGGGTGTGGGTTTTTTTCCCATAGAGGAAGTGATAAAAGTTCTCAAATATCAGAGCAATGTCTCTGGGATTGGTTTTAATAGACCCATCTGTAGCCTGAAGGGAAGGTATCAGTCTAGAGCTTTCCATCTTGCGGAGCCAAAGAGCAAGGAATTTACCCGCCTTTTCTCCCTGATCTATACAAGTGGATTTAGTTTTTAATATTGCATACTCTGCTTTTTTCTCTTAAGAGATCTGCATATTTATTCCTGAGGTCTTAAAAGTTCAGTTATGGAGTCCGAGCTTGCTGAGGCCGAGAGAGAAAGCTCGGCCACTATTATTTGGATTAATAAAGTTTCTTTTTCTCTCATTTTCTTTCTTCTGGTGGCTAATTTTATGAAAGCTCCACGAAGATGGCATTTAAGGGTACACCATAATAAATCATCTCTTTGAGTCGTACCTATATTTGTAGCTAGCAAAGTTTGAATGGAGTTTTGAATTTTAGAGATGATAGATTTGTCTTTTAAAAGTTGCGTGTTCAGCCTCCATGATCTATCTTTAGGACCATCGGCGGAAGGAGATAATGTCACCCATACCATCGAATGATCAGAGAGTACTATAGGCTTAATGCCTGTTTGATGTAAACCAGTTATCAAGGGGATACTAAGTAAGATATAATCTAATCTGGACCAGGATTGGTGTACATTAGAGTAAAAGGAAAACATCTGATATGATGGATTGAGTAAATGCCACGGATCACAGAGCCCTAGTGTATCCATCAAATCCTGTAGTGCTCTTTGTGAAGCAGTGGGGGGTCTTAAGGGTCCTATCTATATCCTGTGTGGGGGGAACATTCAATCGCCCCCTAGTATTAAGAAGATGGGAAGAAATGGAGCGATTTTACTTGCAAGTTCCATAAAAAATGATGGATCGTCCCCTGGTGGTCCATATTTAGAGCCTAAAACAATTGTAGTGCCCAAGAGGGTACCTTTAACCAGAATATATCTGCCATGGGGATCACTTACTGTGGAATCTGCCTGGAATGGCATCGTAATTTTGATTAAAATGACTCCCTTAACTTGATGAGGAGACCCCTGCAGCAAAAATGTGGGAAATCCCCATTCAATGGCCTCTTTAATCAACAGATGTGTTTCCTGTAGTAGGATTATGTCTGCCTTAAGTAGGACACAGTGTTTCAGTACTTGATATCCCTTTTGTAGGTTCCCCAACTCCTCTGACATGCCAGGTCACAATTTTGCAGTTGTTAATAGCCATACCAAATACTAAACCCCATAACTTCTCTAGCAGAAGAATCATGAAGAAAACAGAAATAGTCATATGGCACAGTTCCACACTTATCCCCCCCCCCCATCTCCGAGCCCTACAACAAGATTCGGCTTACAAATTTCTAAAAATAAAGATGATTAAAGTGAAGGGGAGACCATTCCCAAGTACACCAAGCAAAGCAATAATTTTGGCCCCATCCTCTCTCCCCTATTGCCCTGAAAGTATGGTCTCCATTCTCTGAGATGGTTTTGTTTTCAAGGTTTAGGACTAGACCAAACAAAGGGAGCCAGAGAGAATATATGGCAGTCAGCCCTCTAAATGTCCCCCCATAACCCCAACAACCATATACAGTAGTCCCCCTTGAAAAAAATGAACTGTTAGAATTCCTGACACACAGGTCCCAGTAGGGAAGACTATCCCATACCACTCCTAGCCACAAATCCCCCCCAAAATAGGAGACTTACACATGGGGTGCTCTGGCAGATTTGTGTTGAACAAAATAAATGCAGCCAAAAAAACCAAGACCACCCATATCTTTTATAGGGAATGTGTAGGAGCAGAACCCCCATAATCTAGCTCATTATACAGTTAACCCCAAGCTTACTCGAGCCAGGCACCCCCCCCACATCATCTTCGGAATTATACGTCTTGTGAGCACCTTACTATTTGTTATGAATAGGCAGTAATATACCCTGAACAATTTACGCATTCTGTAGGTGCATTACTCTCAGGCATATTAGTACCTGCTCCTCGTATCCCCTACATGTGTCTCACCTATTACACAGGGTTTCCTCTCTCCTGATAGCTGCTGGAAGCATATCAAATCAATGTCCCCTAATTCAGGTTTCCATTCCCCGGTTATAAGGTAACTTGCGATGAAGAAATATAATGCCCTGCCCCCCAAATTCGGAAACTACATATGGCAGCTAGTAAGGAAAATAGCAGTTCATCATAACCTGCTGCAACGGACTGCTATAAAACACAAAGAAATTAAAGCTGGTACAGTACTTTATTTTAGAGTCCAGTTCTGGCCATTCTGACAAGGTAAGGAAGTGATAGGGGGACAACTAAAAGTTGCCGGACCATTTTTGGTCCCTGATAAAAATTAAAAAATAAAAAAACAGTCCCCTTTACTGTCTCCCAGACTAATCAGTTTCCTCCTCAAAGAAAAAATAAAGCTGTGCTGAGAGCTGCCCTCTGCGTTGAAAAGCTGTCACTGCAACCAGCGAGATCTGGCCTTTCCAAAAGTTTATCCCAGGCCTGGGTTTCTGAAAATTTGGAGGCGGTTAAGAGAGCTCTCTTCTCCCACTGAATCCCATACGGCACTAATTACAGGTAAAGAAATCAGTCATTCTTAAACAGATCTGGAATCTTGGATCTTTAAATCAGGCATCGCTTGTGAGGGCGAGTCGTAGGATAGCCATGATCCAGATACCGAAACTTGTAGTTTGACTGGATACAGTATTTTAAAAGGAATGTTTGCCGCAATGATTTTGGTGACAATGGCATGAAAGGCTGCTCGCTTCCGGCATGTTTCATATGGTAGATCCTGTGTAAAACGGAGCTTATTGCCTTCCCACATTATTGCTTGCAGCTCTTTTATTTTGTTCAGTACGTGTTGTCGCTCCAGGTAACGCAGGAATTTTAAGATTAAGGGTCTTGGAGGAGATCCAGGTTGTGGACGAGGCCGTAGTGAGCAATGGGCTCTCTCTATTTGGTAATTGTTCCCCAGAGGAGAAGGGCCCACAATCTTCAGTAAAAGCTTCTGGACAAAAGCTATGACGTTGGGGTTCTCTTCGTTTTTGGGGAGACCCATTATCAGAATGTTGTTCCTCCTGCCTTCTAAATCTTCAGTTTTTAATTGCAATTTATGTATTTGCTGCTGAAGCTGGGTTATTTCTGGATTGACTTTGTCCCGTCAGCGTTCCAACGAGGAGGATTTGGCTTCAGTGTCTCCCATTCTTTTATTTCTGTCATGTCATTCCTAAGAGACTTAAGTTCCGTAGATATTTCCAGCAAAGTTTCTCTGAAGGGTAGCATTTCCTGCAAAAAACGATCTTCTGTAAGTGGAACTGACTGCATAGTAGTTAGGCTTTTGGAGTTGGAGGCTCCCCCTTGAGGTCTGGCTTTTTTGGAGAGCTTTTCAGGTGAGGGAGGAGATGTATGTTTAGGCTGGGCCATCTTCATATCTGCATCCACTGCGGAAGACATTCTCCCAACAGTGACGAAAGTTGCGGTGATATCTGATGCTGGAGATGCCCTCTCTTCATATTTTGTATTTTTGATGAGATTCCAGGTAAAATCTAGTTGTAAAATTCGATGATGTGAGGTTGGGGTTAGGTGCTCTGTAACCCTGCTGCCACTAGGTTCCCTGCATCACGTGACTCGAGTCAAGGTTTCTAAGGAAGTGAGAGGAAGGTGATTTGAGGGAAATTGAGGAGGAGAGATACGAGGGGAGAGAGTGAAACCAGAATTTAGCTAGAAAGGAGGCACTGTGGATATGACACCTGTCTGCTAGGGAGGGGAGCGAGAGAGACTAGTAGAGGTTGCAGTGAGGGGTGCGGGGAGGACAGTCAAGAGCAAAACAGCAGAAGAAATGGAAGAGAGTCTCCAGCCTGGTTAGGGAAGATTTTGGAGCGGCACTGTAGACTACATCACTGTGGTCAAATATAGGGAGGATCATTTTCTGGATCAGCGCACAGCGAGCCGGCACTGGGATACACCCATGATTTCTGTATAGGGCACCCATTTTGGGGGGGCAGTTTTTTGTGGATGGCATTGATGTGTCCAGAAAAGTTGAGGTTCTGGTCAAGCCACACCCTAAGATATCTAAAGGAAGGAATTGTCCTCGAGCAGGGTCCCATCAAGGGTGTGGAAAGAAAGGAGGAATAAGAGCCAAGAGAGTATCTGTATAGTGCCGAAGGTCATAGAGACTGTCTTCTTGGCATTCAAGAATAACTGATTTGAACAAAACCAGAGCTGAATGTTGTCGAAATCAAGCTGAAGTCTAGTCACTACATCAGTGGGGGAGGGACCAGATGTGTACAGGACAGTGTTGTCTACATACATGTGCATAGAGGTGAAAGGATAGGCAGAAGGAAGATCATTAAGGAAGATAGAGAATAGCAGCAGGCCCAACACAGAACCCGGTGGAACTCCAGTGCTGATGGGAAGAGGAGAGGATGTTTTGTCAGTAATCCGAACGGACTATGTTCTTCCCACTAGGTAAGACTGGAACAAGCTGGTAGCTGCATTTGAGAGCCCTGCAGTAGAGAGTCTGACAAGCAGCAGTGGGTGGGGGACAGTGTTGAAAGCCTTGGCTAGGTGAACAAAGATTGCAGAGGTGATGAGTCCCTGGTCCATGTGAGTAAGTATTGAGTCAGTGAGCCTAAGGAGGGAGTGGCATTTCTGGAAACCAGACTGGTAAGGGGTGAAGAAGGAGGATGAGTCAAGGTAGGAGGAGAGTTGGGATAGTACCAAGCACTCCTGTAGCTTGGCTAGAATGAGAAGTAGGGAGATAGGCCAGCATTTTCCAGGGGAGGAGGGATCATCACCTTCTGAAACTGCAGGAGGACCTTAAGAAGTTGGAAAGTTGGTCACAGATATGGGAATTAAACTTCAATGCTAAGAAGTGTAAGGTGATGCACCTGGGTAGGGCCAACCCCATGGAAGAATACTAGCTAATTGGAGTCCAGCTGAGCTCCTCTGCTGAGGAACGTGATCTGGAAGCCATCATTAGGGATGACCTCAAGCAGCAAAATTAGTGCAATAAGGCTTACAGCAGGGCTAGCACGGTGTTAGGATGCATCGGCAGGGGGACAGATAGCAGGGACAGGGAGGTGATACTACCACTTTACCGGTCATTAGTGAGGCCTCATCTGGAGTACCATGTACAATTCTGGAGGCCTCAACTTAGAAAGGACATTGAAAGACTGGAAGTGGTCCAGAGAAGGGCAACAAAAATGATACATGGCCTTCAGGAAATCACGTATGAAGAGATGCTTGGAGCTCTGAAACTGTACTCACTAGCGACTAGGAGAGAGAGGGGGGAATATGATTGAGACCTTCAAATTTCTTAAAGACATCAACAAGTGCCAGAAGCGCAGCTTTTTACCAAGAACGTCAATTCTACCACAAGAGGACACGAGTGGAAGTTGAAGGGTGGAGTGTTCAAGAGGGACATCAGAAAGTATTACTTCTAAGAGAGGGTGGTGGAAACTTGGAATAGATTAACTCCCGAGGTGGTGCTGCAAAGTCAGTATCAAGCTTTAAGCATGGGTGGGACAAGCATTGGGAACAAACACATGGCACTAGCAAGGGATAGGCTGGGTGTCTAGGAGGACAGAACACCAGTGCACAACAGGTCCCGGGATACCTCACTTGGGCAGACTCAATGAACCACAGGTCCCCTTCTGCCGTCATCTTCTATGTTTCTATGGATAACAGTAGCATGTTTCCAGTCAGGTGGGACAGATACAAGTAAGAGAGAGCGAGATTTAGAGGAGAAGCAAGGAGATGGTAATAGCTGGAGCTGACAGGTATAGGATTTTTGAGTCAAGCCCAGAGGGGCACCTTTCCTTAGAAGGGTTAAGAGCAAGAAGGGCTTTGAGGGCATCAGTAAGGGAGATAGGCCTGAAAGAGAAAGAGGGAGGTGAGGGGCAGCTTGATTGAGAGTGCTCGGGGGGAGGGTAGTGACAACGTAGGAGGTAAAGTAGAGAGAATGCAGGCGGTGCAGGAGGTGAAGAATGTATTAAACTCGGTGGCCACAGGTAAGGCATTGCATGGGGTGACATTTCCCACTTTGAGGACTGGTGCCGGGAGCAGGAATGGAGGGGAGAACAGGGATCGAACCGCCTTCCAGAATTTGGATGGGTGGCTTATGTTTTTTCGAAAATTGTCTGTGAAGTATTCAGCCTTGGCCAGTCTAATTGCCCTTGTGCAAGCATTTCTTAGAGTACGGTGCTTCTGGAAAGCAACTGGGGAGCTGGAGGATTTGTGCATCTTCCAAACCTGATCTCTTGCATCAGTTCAACAGAGACCCAGGGGAGGTGGAAGCATGCACCCGGGTGCATCTTAGGGGGGCATACTGGTCCCAGATAGAGAGGGGCTTAGAACTGAAATACTGCAGAGCCGAGTCGATTTGAGGAAACAAGGGGGATGAGGGACCAATCAGTTTGATGGGTCATTTAGTATGGAAGCCAAATCTAAGGATTTGTACAAGTAAATCATTAGGATTTTAGGTGGGACTTTAAGGTGGTGGATTTTACGAACAGTGTAGATTAAGTGGTGGTCGCTTATGGAGTCTGGTAAGGTACCTTTTGCAATAATGTTGTGAGGGTGGGAGGTGACAGCCCAGTCAATTAAGGAGTGATTTTGTGCCATTTTGTTTATTCGGGTGGGGTTGTTTATTAGTTGGGTTAGGTTTAATGAAGCTATTCCGTTCCGAGTTTTGTTTTGGGTGGGGGAGAGCCAGTTCACGTTAAAATCTCCTAATATATGAAGTTCACCTGTAGAGTAGTGAGACTGAAGGGTAGTTAATAGTTCTTTGACAGAAGAAAGGGAGGACTAGGGCAGCAATATGTTCCAGCAACAAAGACAGGGAGGGATATCTTTACCAGAAGTAGCTCATAAGCCTTTGGGAGGGTTGTTTTGAGTACAGGGGCGAACTGGATGGAGGAGGTGACATACATGGCAATGCCACTGCCTCTGGTAACGCAGTCCTGGCAGATGAGCGAGTAGCCAAGTACTGAGATAGTCTCATTTAGCCATGATTTAGATATGATCAGGATGTCAAGACTGAGGTCTAAAACTAGGAGTTGAAGCAAACTGATCTTAAGGAGGAGGCTCCTAATGTTTAGATGGGCTATTTTCAGCCCATAAGGAACTTGGGAGGAAAGAGAGGGGACTGAAGCAGGGTTACCTTCTATATCACCGACAGTAGTAGTAGCAGCAAAGCAATTAAGATTTTTATGGCGAGTGTTGTATACTTCCTGGGTGGGGCCGGGTGGCGAGCTTGAAAGTGAGCAGATTCACATGGAAGCAAGGAGGTAGGATAGATGGACCAGGCGGCCAGGGGTTGTGGGTCCAGGTTGAGGGGGGCCAGGGGAGAGGTAGAGGAGAAAACAGAGATAATGAGGGCTTGGAGAGGGGGGTGAATACAGGTGTAGGATACAAGGAGAGGAGTGAAGGGGAAGGGATGATATGGAGAAGAGGAAGGGAAGGATGCAGAGGGATTTGTAGAACAGGACTTGGAGTGAGGCAGGGCTTAGTTATAGGAGGGTAAATGAATATCTAAATAGAGAAACACTTAAGTAAGGAAATGTGGGGAGAGAAATTGTCCTTTATAAGAGAGTGAAGGAGAGATTTTCAACTGATTTTGGAGGGGGTAAATGTAGAACACTTTCTTCTGGTGTGTTCAGTTGGAAGATGTTTTGTTTGCGATGAAGCAACTGCAGTAGATTTAAGTTGCAGGGAGAGCAGGTCTGTAGTGATACTGGTGAAAATAAATATTAGCAGTTTACTGATTTTGGCATGTGTTGGGGAACTGGAATGTGTTTCATCCGTGTATCTGATGTGACGACATCAGCAGGGCAGTCGAGTGGGGCTGATGAAGATGAGTAAGGGGGAGGGTCAGAATAGCGAGAAGCACATAAAGTGCGATAGTTGGATCTGGGTGGTTGTGGTGGGGGGTGGGTGTGTGAGAACCACTCCATTGCACTGTGATGGCTGCCAGGAGTGAGAAAACAACAAAGATAGGGAAAAAATGGAGGGTACGGAGAAGATAGGGGCAGTGGAGGAACTCAGGGAAGCTATCAGGGGAGGCATTCAGGAAGCAGCAGAAATGTGCATAAAAAGGTCAGGAAGAGCAAGAGGTGGAGGAGTCTGTTCTGGTTCACTAGGGAGGCGGCAGGGGCAGTCAGGGAAAGGAGGAGGGCTTTCAGAAAATTTAAGATGACACTTAAGACAGGAGGATATTGAGGAGTATAGGGAGAGCAGGAGTCTGGCAGGAAGGGAGATCAGAAGGGCAAAGGCTGCCACTGAGGGGAAAATAGCCAAAAGGGCCAGAAGGGGGATAAAACATTTTTTAGATATGAGAGGGAGAGGAAAAGAGCAGGGCAGGGGATTGCTAGACTGAGAGGGGAAGGAGGGAGGGATAAACTTGGAGCAGGACTACGAAAAGGCAGAGGCACCAAATGAGTATTTTAGCTCGGTGTTCACGGAGGAGGTGGAAGGCAGGGGTCCGATGCTGGCACCTAAGGGGAAGGAGGGCAAAGGGGCGGATCAGAGCCCATTCACTGTGGATAAGATCAGGACTGAGCTGGATAGACTTAAGGGTGAACAAGGCAATGGGGCCTGATGGACTGCACCCCAGAGTGATCAAGGAATTGAGGGAGGAGCTGGCTGCACCCTTGACAAGGCTCTTCAACCTGTCCCTGGATATGGGGAGGGTGCTGGAGGACTGGAGGAGGGCTGACGTAGTGACCTTGCACAAGGGAGGTAGCAGGGAACTGAAGGAGAACTACCGTCCAGTCAGCCTCATGTCTGTGGTGGGGAAAGTAATGGAGACATTCATCAAGGAGAGGGTGGTGAATTACCTGGAGAAGTGTGGCTTACAGGACAGCAGACAGCATGGCTTCAACAAGGGTAAATCATGCCAGACCAATCTGAGTTCTTTAATTGGGTAACTCAGGTAAGAGGAGCGGTGGACGTGGCCTACATGGATTTCAGCAAGGCCTTCGACACCATCCCTCATAGTAGGTTAGTGAGTAAGATGGAAAGCATGGGGTTGGGAGGGGAAAATAGCAGGCTGGGTGGAGGCCTGGCTAGTAGGGAGAACTCAGAGGGTAGTGCTTAATGGGGTGCACTCTGAGATGGCAAGGGTGAGGAGTGGAGTGCCACAGGGGTCAGTTTTGAGTCCCCTCCTCTTCAACATCTACATCAGTGATATTGCGGAGGGTTTGAGAGGGAGGGTGTGCCTATTTGCCGATGATACAAAAATCTGCAACAGGGTGGACACCCTGGAGGGGGTGGAGGACATGAGGAGGGACCTCAAGACGCTCGAGGAGTGGGCCAGGAAATGGCAGCTGAGGTTTAATGGCAAGAAGTGCGTTGTGATGCACCTAGAGAGGAAAAACATGAAAGTGGGGTACACGCTTGAGGGGGGGGGGAATCAAAGAATCAGGACAGGAAAGGGATCTGGGGATCATAGTCTCCTCAAACCTTAAGATAGGTTTCCAATGTAGTACGGTTGAGGGAAGGGCCAATGGAATGCTGGCATGCATAGGCAAAGGCATTACTAGCAGAAGGAGGGAGGTTATAATGCCCCTCTACAAAGCCATGGTGAGGCCACAGTTATGAGTATGGGGTTGAGTTCTGGAGACCACACCTCCGCTAGGATATAGATGCACTGGAGAGGGTTCAGAGAATGGCAACAAAGATGTTGCAGGGTATACAGGGGAAGACATACGAGCAGAGGTGTAAGAAGCTGAATCTGTACACACTGGAAACAAGGAGGGAAAGGGGGGACATAACTGAAACCTTTGCATACGTAAAGGGGCTCAATAAAGTAGGTGAAGGGTGTCAGCTGAGGAGGAAGGAGGGAGCCAGAACTAGATGGCACAGCCTCAGATTGCAAGGAAACAGGTTCAGGGGCAATGTGAGGGGGCGCTTCTTTACAGAGAGGGTGGTGGAGCCCTGAAACAGACTGCTGGATGGAGTAGTGGGGGCTGACATGGTGGAGGAATTTAACAGGGCATGGGACAGGCATATGGGACTGAGTATTGGGGGGAGGGTGGGGGCAGGTGGGAAGGGGGTATGTGAAAGGGAAGGGCTGGGCAGACAAGATGGGCTGGAAGGGTCCCTTTCTGCCATCAAATTTCTATGAACAATCAACTGTGTTTGGCCGACTGAAAAGGTCAGTCACCAAATCACGTTCAAGTCCAAATGATTTAAGGCTCCCCAAAATGGCACTGGGTGCCAAAGTGCCGTGTTCCTGTAGGTTTACCTGGTGATGGACTGCTGGGCTCAGTCTTCCGTGGGAGCCTGGAGGGGGAAGACAGCAGCAGGAGGGCAGAAGCCCTCACGAAACGCAGGGGGAGAAGCAAATGGAGTGGGCAGTGAGCTGCAATGCAAAAAGCTTTTATAACCACAAGTCCTGTGTCTCTTGTGGTTATAAAAGTGCATTCCTAAGTCCTTTGTGTGCCAGAACTGCTCACAGCTGCTCAGCTCTGCTCTGCAGTTCTCTCACCCAAAGAACTCAAGAATACACTCTTACATAAGAGGCACAGAACTGTACCTATAAAGGTCATGTCAGACCAACCTCATTGAATTTTTTGACTGGGTGACAAGGAAGGGGAGAGGACGTGGCCTATCTGGACTTCAGCAAGGCCTCTGACATTGTGCCACATAGAAGACTATTAAAAAAACTGGGGAATGTGGGAGTGGGCAGGACAGTAGTGCGGTGGGTAGGTAACTGGCTGGGTGGCAGGACACAGGGTGGTGGTAAATGGCTGTCGCTCCACAGAGGGAAGAGTGACCAGTGGGGTACCACAGGGATCAGTGCTGGGACCGATCCTATTCAATGTGTTCATCTGTGACATTGCGCAGGACCTAGAAGGCAGAATCTCCGTTTGCTGATGACACAAAGCTCTGTAACAGAGTGGACACATCAGAGGGTGTAGACAGAATGAGGAGGGACCTGCAGAAACCTGAACAATGGTCAGGGGTTTGGCAGTTGAAATTCAATGCAAAGAAGTGCAAGATAATGCATATGGGGCACAAAAACCCTGGCACAATATATCAGTTGTGGAGTGAGGATATAGTATGCCCCAAGCAGGAAAGGGATCTTGGGGTTATCATCTCTGATGACCTCAAGGTAGGGAAATAGTGTGACAAGGCAGCAGGTAAAGCAAATAGGATGCTGGGATGCACAGGCAGGGGCATCACCAGCAGAAAAAGGGAGGTCATAATTCCACTATACAAGACGTTAGTGAAGTCCCACCTGGAGTACAGTGTACAGTTCTGGAGACCTTACCTACTTAAGGACATAGACGGTACAGAAAGTTCAGAGGAGGGCAACAAAGATGGTTCATGGATTGCATCACTAGTCCTATGAGGACAGGTTGAAGCACTTGAATATGTACTCCCTGGAGGAGAGGAAGGAGAGAGGGGATATGATAGAGACATACAAGTATCTTACAGGGAGGAACAGGGTGCAGGAATACACTATTTTTCAGCGAAAAAGATGTTCTAGGACTAGAGGGCATGGGATGAAGTTGAAGGGAGGGCGATTCAGAGGATACATGAGAAAGAATTTCTTCACAGAACGGTTGGTGAACAAGTGCAACACCCTACCAGAGGAAGTAGTGGGGGCTGAAACAATCACGGGATTTAAGAATGCATGGGATAGACATAAGGGAATTCTGGAGGTCAGGGGTAAGGGGCAACAGACTTCTAGGAAAACATAAAGTGAACTTACAAGCTCAAATGGGCAGACTGGGTGGGCCGTAGGCCCTTATCTGCCAACAGTGTCTCTGCATCTATGTGTGTATATATGGGATATGCCATGGGCTGCTTGAAAATAAATTTATTTTGAACAGCTGGTTATGATCTCTTCTACATACGAACACACGAAAACTGCCAGCAGATACAGGCCATATGGTCTATCTAGTCTGCTCAAGTGTGCAGCTAGCGGTCCATTATACTGCAGCTGCCACTCCTTCCCCTTCCTGCATATCTGAATTCATGCCCGTGCCTTCTGACGCCCTTCCACTCAGTGTCCCATTAGTGACCTTGTCCCACCTCCTCTTAAAACTGCCCATCAACTTTAAGGATACCACCTCCTCTGGCAGTGCATTACACCTGGACACCACTCTTTCCGTAAAGTAATGCCTTCTCATTGCCCTCCTGAATCTGCCACCCTCCAATTTCAGACTGTGACCCCTACTGTCTCTCCCTCCCTTCAGTCTAAAAATGCCCTCTGTACCAGCCTTATGTAAGCCCTTCATATATTTGAAGGTTTCAATCATGTCCCCTCTATCCCTCCAGGGAGTACATGTGGAACTCCCTCAGTCTCTCCTCTTAGGGATTGTCCTTCAGTCCAAGAATCATCTTGATTACTCTATGCTGGACCCCCTCCAGCAATTTGATATCTTTCTTTAAGTAGGGGCGCCAGAACTGCATGCAGTACTCCAGGTGAAGCCTCACCAATGACCTGTACAGTGACAGAATGACCTCCCCTCTCCTGGAGGTGATTCCTCTGGCAATACACCCCAGCATCCAGTTTGCTTTAGCTGCCGCTCTCCTTCACTGTGCCAAGTGGTTCATTTGTCCTGTTATTAGCACCCCAAGATCCTTTTCCTCCTCAGTAATGATTAACTGAACCCCCCCCCAGCTGATAGAAATTTTTGGGGTTTCTTGCTACCAAGTGCATGACTTTGCACTTCTTCGCGCTGAGCCTCAGCTGCCATGTGTTTTACCAGAGTTCAAGTTCAGCCAGATCACTCTGTAGCCCCTGCCACTGCCCTGATCTTCATGTCGTCCGCCAAAAGGCTGATCATCTTCTTGATCCCATGCGAGATGTCGCAAAGCCACGAGTGAGGTCTGTAGAGGTCGTATCCAGCTACTGAAAATAATTTATTTTCATGCAGTCCATGGCATGTGCCGTTTATACAATGTCAACTGTTTGTGCAATCCTGATTGCAAAATAATGTTTTTCCATGCTATTTTTTTTTTACTAGCAGGCCTGGACAGAATGTTAGGTATATGGGAAGATTCTGCTCAGAACGTTATGGAGAGGAAGTGAAAATATCCACTGTTCTCTGAGCTGGATTGGAAACTATTTATTTTCAAGCCAGCTCCCCTGCCCATGAAAATAATGCATTTATTTGTGTTTTTTTTATACTCATCGGCATTATATAAATATATATACATAGCGATCATCTCTGGCACTGTGCCCATGCAACGTCCAAACCTGGGGATATTCATAAATATAAAGCTGCCAGAAATGAGTGCACGTGGGCAGTTAGGAGAGCCAAAAGCAAATACTTCAAGGAAACTCTCTCCAACTCCTGGGGTGATGGAAAAAAATTTTGGAGTAACTTGAAAGACCTTACAGGCAAGGACCCTAAGTCACCACCCACCATGCTAAACATAAATGGAACACCAACAACTGACCTGTACACCATCACCAGCACCTTTAACAATGCGTTCTCCAACTTGGATAGTGTCCTCCCTTCTAATTTCTTTGATGCCCCTCTGGTAGTAACCTCCTGCAACTACTCCTGCTACACCCTGCCCCACAATTCTACTTCCAGGAGATCCCAGTACATGAAGCCAGAACCTATATTCAGAAGGCCATTCACAATGCAGGCTACAGCGGTGACTCCCTTGACCTGAAGTTGTTAGCACTTGTCCTTGAAGAAGTCCTTGAACCCTTGACAAAGGTCCTCAATCTATCACTAAGGATGTCCCAGTTCCCATCTCGCTGGAAACAGGCGACCATCACACCGGTACACAAAAGTGGAGACAAATCACTGCACTCCAACTACAGACCTATTTCCATCCTCCCTCCATTGTCTAAGGCCCTGGAGCGCATCGCCTCAGACCAATTAGTTAAGTACCTGGAAAAATACAACATCCAGTGTCCTGAGCAACATGGTTTCGAAAAGGGCACAGTACCACCACTGCACTATTAGAATTCACAGGCTTCATCCATACCACACTTGATCAAAGAAACTGTGTAGGCAGTATTCATCGACCTTACAAAGCCTTTGATACTGAACCACCCCTCCTACTCAAGCAATTATCAAACATTGGGCTCTCAATGAAGCACTGCTCTGGTTTCAAGCTACCTTGGGAGAGGGTCCAGCGGGTTAGGATTGCTGGTGTTACCTCGGAAGAAAAGCCAGTCCTTTCAGGGGTCCCACAGGGTCCATCCTGGGGCCACTACTCTTCAGCCTCTTCCTCATGACCTTCCAGTGTCTGTCACCAGAAATTACTGCTCTCACTGATGGCGCAGTCATGTTCACCAACCACCAAATGCAGAGCTCCTCGTGAAACAATTACAGCTCAATTCATGCATCGAAGAATGGTTCAAGTCACACAAACTGGTCATGAACTACAGCAAAACAAAGGTTATGACCTTCTACAATGCCAGGAGCAAGTACAAATCCCGTGACCTCACCATCCTAAACCAAATAGGGACATTACTTGAACACTTTCCTGATTTTAAATACCTAGGTGTCACATTGGACAGCTCACTGTCCTACCATTGGCACATAGATTCTGTCGCCAAAGCCACCAACATCCGTATAGGCCTGCTCTACAGGCACAAACACTGCATGACTCCTGACACTCTCCGGTTGGCTATCAACAGCTCTGTCACCTCCATCATCGATTACGGGCTAGCAATTTATGGCTCTGCCTCCGCCTCTACCCTCCACAGAATTACAGTTGCACTCAACAAAGCATGCAGGCTGCTAACTGGGGCTGATCGACTTACACACACTTGTGACCTGTACACTCGGGCAGGATGGCTACCTCTCATCAGCCGGATACAGTATCAAACCTGCCTCTTAGCCAAAAAAGTCCTCCTCGGAGTCATGCCCCCAGGCATTGAAAAGCTACTTATTGACCACCACAACACCCAGAGAACTAGAAGTTCACAACAACTAACCTTCCTTGTCCCCAGATGCCGGACTACCATGGGCCAGAGGACCTTTGCCCACAGAGCATCACAGTGGTACAATACTCTCAACAAAGAAACTCTACTGCTGCTGCTCTTGGCCCTTTTAAGAGACAACTCGACTTCATCTAATTTCAACTGAAGTCGTTGTGACTGTCTCGCCCTAATCGGGACCCCACCGTTCACTGCCCTCCACTTCCAGTCTTGGCTATCTCTCCCCACCTTGCCTCCTTCTACCTGCCTACCCCTTGCCCCTCTCCTTTTCCTCCCAGGGCATTTCCTGACTTTTATCCCTCCTCTCTCTCTCTCTCTCTAGCGCTTTCACCTCCTCACCCTCTACCCTCCGACAATGGCCTTCCTGCCTGCATACCCCATTCCCTCTCACCTGCAGTGCTTATTTCAAGATTGCCCTTGGCTGGTTATGTCATGCTACCTAACATTTGGCAATTTTGAATTACTGGAATTTCCTAAGCCTCATTCTCTTACTTCTGGTTATTGTGTAACTATGTACTATTATGTTGACCTTTGTATGTATGTATACCCCCCCCATTCCTTCGACGTGGAACCTTTGTAAACGAGCAGGTCCTGCTCAAAGGTATTTGTAATCCTAGATTTCAATAAAATAAAATAAAATAAAAAAAATATGAGGAGGGAACAGTTAATTGTAAGATACAGTAAAGCCCCCTGTGGCTGTTCGGACAGATGTTACAGCACAAACCACAGTTGCTATTTACTGCTTGGCTTCTCTTTTTACAAGGAAAGAATTGGAAACTCATGTTATTGGCCGCCCTAACTCCCCCGCGCAAAAGCCCAGCATTTTTTTTTCCAACTCATCTTTATTCAAAGAGAAGTGAAATAAGACAGGCAGTGGGCAATAAAGCTCAGCATTTTTGACACCCAATCAATCGCAAAATGCCTTCTGGGAATTAATTTGGAGGACGTGCTGCTGGACAGGATTCAGAAAACATAACACAACAGATCCCGCCCCAAAATAAGAAACAAAGGACCTGTCAGTAGCTGTGCGACATCTGGAAACCGTATCTGTTGGCAAAGGAGTCAAAACATCAGTGGTCAAGGGAAACCCGAAGGAGGGGAGCAGAAGTGTTAAACTGCCTTTTTTTTCCTGTTGAACATTTGAGAGAAAAGTACGAGTTGACAAGGGCTCAAGAGACTGTTTTCATCACTTCTGTTAGCTGCTAGTGAGAATTAAAACCAGGAGTTATGTAGACTAAAGGGGTATGAAAGTAAGCTGAACATCATATTTCAGGGTCCTCGAAACACTGCATCATATACCTGCATTCTCAGGGTAATGTACTTCAGGTTCAGGAATAAAGTCATGTGACAGAACTAAAATTAGATTATAATAGTAATTGTGGGCTAGGGGTGTTTTGAATCTAAACTTCACTGAGGAAGTGGGAACTTCATGGAAATTGTACAAAAACTTTGCAAAGTTTCTGTATGATTTCTGGGACATTTCATACTTCGTGGTTTTATTGTGAAGTGTGAACATTGTGAAGTGGAAAACTCCGATGTGTGGAACTCTGCACTGCAAACTACATGAAGCAATGTATTTTCATGTCATCTCTCTCTACTGTGGATGTTGAGTCATAAGAATGACACTTAGATGAGAGCACAATGTACTGTGAAAACCCCTAGGAAGTATTGCCTTATTAAATATGCGTACAAATAAGAAAACTGTTTCCCATACCCAACACTGGTTAAAGAGCAACTGGCACCACCTGGACAAAAGTGCTACATTGCAAAATTAGAATAAGCATACCCCCAGTAAATCTCATACCAAAAATTACCTTTCTGCGTTACTTCATTTTAAAGTTATGAGCTATTTTGTAACCCTGATTTCAGTACCTGTTCAAAAAAGCCTGTTTCAGTGAAGAGTTGCTGCTGATGTCATCTAGGGAATTTACAGTCTAGTATTCCCTGTCAGCAAGCTTATAGGACCTGTTTCTCCAAAGTTGTAAAGATCATGTACAGTGGTTTTCACAAGAAAAACAGGCAGCACCAGTCAGTAAACATTGCTTTACAAACTATGTGTGTATTCAGGTTTTGTAACAAAGCTGACAATATTTTGTTTGGGTGCCTTTTTGTTGTGGTCCTTTTTTCCATGGTTGCTGGATGCTGGGTCATAGCACACTGTTGTGAGGTGTGCTGACTGAAGAAGTTTCTGATGTGGTGAAAGGCTAAGATCACTCACACCTATCATTCAACTGAGGTGATTTCTAAGAATGGCACTTTAAAACAATTATTCCAACTTCTTGTAAATGGGTGTAGGAGAGGTAATGCTGTTTTGAAACCTTACAAGGAGTTTCTAATTTAGCCAGCACATTTTTTCTCCCTGTCAGGCTGTTTTGACCTACATTCAGGCTCATCTATGTTCTACTCTGAATTACAATGATCATTTTACTAGAGCTAACACTTCCACCCCTAGTAGGAATTAACACATATAGGCCCCTATTAAAACATACTGTAAAGCAGACACTGACACACAGCAGCGAAGTTACCAACATTACAATACTAGCAGCAACACAAATTCCTAACAGGCACAGTAGAGTAGCACTCCAAATGACTTCAGCAACCTGGAGGCATGCTGACTCAGCATCCAGCAACCCTGGGAAAATGGACCACACCAAAAAGACATTAAACAATACAATTTTGTCAGCTTTGTTACAAAACTTGACACATATAGTTTTTATAGCAATATTTTGGCATGGTGCTGCCTGTTTACTTTTGATGACTATTTCACATGATCTATAAAACTTTGGAGAAACAGGTCCTCTGAGCTTGCTGATAGGGAATACTAGACTGTGAGTCCCCTAGATGACATCAGCAGTAGCTCTTCACTGAAACAGGCTGTTTTGAACAGGTAGTGATATCAGGGTTACAAAATGGCTAATAACTTTAAAATGAAGTAACACAGAAATCTAGTTTTTGGTGTATGAGATTTACTGATGGGTATGATTATTCAGATTCTGCAATGTAGCACTTTTGGCATCAGCGGCTCTTTAAGGTGCCTTTCAGGATAAGAATTTAGAGGTCCTCTTGACCACCGAGCCAACACCTAGACTCCTAGATGTTCCTTTCCTGTCCCTGAGCACGGTTGCTTCACCCATTGGGAACTCTCAGGTACCTGTCTAGGGTAGCTTTGCTCCATGCACTCTCCTGTAAGCCCCTTTACACTGACTTCCCATACCCCTGAGAGTAGTGACTGGCCAACTTTTGTGCCCCTCTCTCAGAACACCTGATCAACTAAAACATAAAAACATCAGTCCCTCAAATACGGCACAAAAAATAAATGATACTCCCACATGTATGTAAAAATGGGGCCCATATGAAAATAAGATACTGTATCTTGGGTTATCCTGGTTGGAGTAATTTCAACTAACTAAATAAACAATAACAATAACACAGTCACAAAGAAATTTATAGAATAACAGTTCATTGCATATTCCACCCCTAAGGACAGCTGGCCTTCCCAGGTCGTGTGACCCATTCCCCTAATACTGTACCTGCAGAGTCAGGCTGGGGCCATATCAGTTGTAGTTACTGTGATATTTTTATGACTTCAACTTGACTGCATATTTATTCAGTTTGTTTGTAAGGTGCCTTGAGCCTCGGTGATAGGGTGCTGGAAAAATAAAACTGCTGTACTTTGCCTTATCAAGAAGGAACTACAAAACAAACTGTGACGCCAACCTTCTCTGAAGGTGCAACCAGTAACCATGCTAGTTATACACTTGCTGAAAACAATAAAACATGGTGCACACACTGCAATTAAAGTGCAAATATTTACTCAGGCAATGGCTTTTTTGAGTCCAATGCACTAAAATGTAGATCTGATAAAAGTGAGGATCCAGTACTTGCTTGGTGTTTCTGTGGTGGGAATGAAAAAGATTTAGAACACGTAAAGTTGAGACGTCAGTGGTATCATGCAGCTAGACACGAATGGATTCATCCTGGCCACATTGATCCATTGTCCAAATGAAATTATTCTAAGGATTTTGCTGGCTTCTGAAGACGAACAGATTATAAAAAAGACAGCTCTCTATGTAATATACAAAAAATAAGGAAAATGATGGTACGCATCAGACACGTTTAGACATTTAAAATGTATTAATTTTGCCCTAATCTGCACAAATTATTGTCACCCCTCTTTTTAATGTATGTTGAATGTAATGTCTGTCTTATTTATGTTTGTAAAATCTTTTTTATGATTGAACAAATAAAAGATATATACATATGTATATGTGTATATATATATATATATATATATATATATATATATATATTCAGGTAGCATAAACTCCACAGCCAATACACTCCTGTGCAATGCCTTCTGACCAAGGCTTCATCCTTATTCAGAAGGTGCTATATAGGGGTGTATTGGCCGTGAAGTTCAAGCTGCCTAAATAAACATTTGCACTTTACCTGCCATCTGTGCATCATTCTGTACTGTTTTCAGTAAGTGTATAACTTACCTAGAAGGAAACCAAGCAGGAGCTGGAGTGCACTGCAGCAAACAGGTACAGTAGAAAACCTTTCAACACCTTTTACATTTTAACACCTAATTTGTAACTTTTGAAGCAAGGCAGCCTTTTTCGGCAGTAAACTTTATATTAAACAGAGTGCCTCCATAAGACGAGTTTGCACCTGGAGAAAGGCAAAGAAGTCTGTTTGGACTAGTGGGTATCAAGTTGCTAAGTCCCTGTAGGATACCATGGTGCCCCCCCTCAAGTAGATCTCCAACAGAGACCAGCTCTCAGCCCCTTTGTCCGCCATTTGTGGAGGGCTGCGCCAGTCGGGCCTAGAGACCCGGAACCCTGCCTATATCAGCCTCTGGTGATAGCCCCTTGGGGTGCCCAATAATGGAGTGAACCAAGATCCAAGTTCTGGTCTTTGTGAAGGAGTTACGTACTGGGTGGATGAGACAGTACTGTACTATCTGCCAAGGCAAGTGTGAGGAGGTTCCTGAGGAGAGAGCCCTCATATGGTTCCTTTTTAAAGTCCACTCAGGTGAGTGTTCTCTCCTTGGTGGAGGAGTGGAGGGAGCGGACCAGAGTGGCAGGGGTAAGGAGATCCATCAGGTAGCCAGATCCCAACCTGTACAGGGCCTTGTAGGTGAGCAAACCCACCTTGAAGATGATCCTCCATCTGACAGGCAGCCAGTGCAGATCTCGCAGGACCAGGGTCACATGACATGATCTAGATAGGCCCATTAGCAAACTGGCCACTGCATTCTGCACCAGGTACAGCTAGCGAGGGGTCCCTCCACAGACCCCGAAGTATAAAGTGTTGCAGTAGTTAAGCCTGGAAGTGACAAAAGCTTGTACTAGTGATGGTAGGTCCTCGGGCGGAACTAAGGGTTTAATCTGGGCTGAATGTAGACACATTATACAAAAAGGACTGAGGGCTTGCTGCCCGAGCCAGCTCTGTTGTGCATAGGCTGGAGCAGAAAGACCCAAAGGTCTCACTTATATCCTTCTGCTTCAGGAAGGAAACTCCATCTGACTTTGTAATGCTGAGGACGGTTCTATCTATTGGCCTTTTTTTTTTTTTAGTTGCCAAGCCAACCATTTACTGGCCTTTACCCCGTCAAAGTAAGCCCCAGTTTTGGTGAGAAGGAGGTTCCATTTGATACGGGCTGAAACCATTTGGTTCGACTGACCTTTCAGCCTCCACAGCTTCTCCGTGTGCTGTCACGAACCTGTGCTCATGCCTTTCTAGTGCCTCCCACTCCCCCCCCCCCCACCAAGTCCTAGTCTGTTTGGGTCTCTTTTCTGTGTTTAGCTACTGCAACCTCAGAGATTGCCCTGCCCTGGTTAAGGCTTTCAAGGCTTCCCATCTGGTTACAGTTGAAGTGTCCCAGTTCTAATCATAGGTGCAGTTTTCCCAGAGGGCAACTGCCATCTTACCCTTGAAGACTGGATCTAGCAGGAGCCAGGGCTCTAGGTACCAATTTCTGGGGGTTGGTGGGGCTTCACCATTGCTCAGTTCCACCATGAGGGGGACATGGTAAGAGTGCAGGATAGGACCATACCCCATAGAGGTCATTCTATGCAAGAGGTCCCCATCTACTACTACTACTGATATGGTAACCACATTGCAGCAGGACTTCAACAGTGTCCAGTGCTGGTTATGCTCCAATCAGCTTCACCTCAATGCCAACAAGACAGTCTCCCTGATCTCCTGCACTAGGCAGAGATTTTCACGCCCCCACTTTCCACACCCTGAATGGGACTTCTTTGGAGGTCTACACCTCCTTCAGGTACTTCGGGATCTGGCTCGACCAGCACCTCGGTTTTTCTGTACACTTCGATGGCATCCACAAAAAACTTCGCCCCAGACTGGGTGCACTCTACTGAAAATGTGGTTGCATCCCACTGCTGGCCCGCCGAGCAATTGTACAGAAAATGATCCTGCCAATTTTTGACTATGGAGATGTGGTCTACAGTGCCGCACCCAAGTCCGTCCTGACTAGACTGGACTTCCTCTTTCACTCATTCTGTCATTTCACTCTCGACTGTCCCTACATCACCCGTCACCATATCCTATATCAGTCCTTGGGATTTGCCTCCCTACAAGACTGCAGATTGTCACATTGCGCATGCCTCGCTTCCAAATTCTGGGATCAATCCTTGCCCCTCCCACCTCTCTGCGGTCCTATCCGCCCACTCCCCCCAGCCTACGAACTCAAGCAATTAGACACTCGTCTTCTACATATTCCCCACAGGTCCACCTTGACAGGCCAAGCAGCCTTCCGCTACCATATGCCCAAACTATGGAACTCCCTACCTCCAGACATTCGGCACTCCTCTCCCTTCCAACACCACAATGGTCTTCTCTCAGTGCATTTCTCCACCACCTGCTCATGCGCTTAACACAACCTCAGCTCCTAGGCCAGTAAGCCCCTCCTGGACTCACTCTGCAACACTCTTTATAACAATCTAAATTGTCAAGATCTTGTCTCATGCCTCACCTCTCTCTGTTGCACATCTCTGTAAAGGTTGCACTAACAGCTTGTAAAACCCTCCCTTGTCCTTATTTAGGCTGCTGTATTGTATTACTGCTGCACTGTATTACTGTTCCCAGTTTTTTTTTTACCATTGCTGTATTATTGTATGATTGTTGCCCCTTTTTGCATGTACTGTCCCCAGGACGTATCTGGAATCGAACGGTACTCTGCTCAGCGTGCCCGCCTGGTAAAACTCTTAAATAAATAAATAAATAAATAAATAAATCTATCTATCTGGGTATTGAGCTGATGAGCACGAGAATAAAAGGAATATTCCTGGTTGATAGGTAGGGTAAAGGTAGCACCAGGCCTCCACCAATACTCTCTCAGCCATACCCCTCAGGCCACCAAAGCTTTTAGAGATGTTTCAAAACCACTTGGGCTGACCTGTCCAATATGGGATCCCATGCGGTATTAAAGACCCCTCCTACTATGACCCTGTCCAGAAATGTGGCAGGAGTCGGGGCCAGTTGAGGAAACAAAATCTGGGTGATTGAAATTGGGAGGCACGGGGCCAATACCACTACTACAAACACAGCATGGTCGAATACCACCAAATCAAAACAGCTAAATCAAATATAACGCTCGGTAAAAACACTGAGCGCCAAAACAGCTAAAAAAAAAAAGCACACAGACAAAATTACTGTTTGAGCCGTTACGAGGGGGGGTATGCCCCCCCTGAACCATGCCAAATTAATATGACTACCTCCGGGGGGGGAATTGTCAAAAACCTAACACAAAAAATAAAGAACAAAAACGAAACACAGGTATTCTGGGATGGGGAATCAAAACCCTGGACCACAGATACTCTGCTGCCCTCCACTGCCTATGGCCCTACCATCTGAGCCACAGCAGCTGCTCTGAAGACTGCCACCCAGCAAAGCTTTTATCCTCTGCATCCTGGCCAAAGGCTACAGGGGTAGCGTTACCACTACCTTCGCTGTAATTTTCCTGCGCTATTTTTTCCCTCTAGCTGTTCTGCTGCATGCTGTTTTTGCTTCGCGGTTTTGCTTGCGACATTATTCCATCGCTATATTGACCTGGTACTGAAATGTAGACCATAGACGGTGGCAGCTGTCAAGGGCTCACTCAACACCTTCACTTCAGTAATGAGACAGTACCCCTGAGTACTGGTGACTTGTCTCTAAGTGGACCTGTAAATCTGCTCTAAAGCACAAAGCTGCCCCTCGGGCTGTAGAGGTGAAAGGGGCCATATATAGTATGCCCCCTCAGGATTTTCCCCCTTTAGCAGCCTCCTGAGGCATGTGGGTTTCTTGTAAAATATTAATGTCCTCTTTCACTTTTTGATATGTTCTTTTATGTTTTTTTGACAGTCTTGAGCCCACTAATGATCCATAATAACATGCACATAACCCCTAGGATGACCAAGGTCTACAGTGCTACTTTCCCCGGCCCCCCCCCAAATCCACTCCCTAAAGGATTATTGCTACAAGTCCGCCATTTTCTTTTCAAACTTTAAACCCCTTGAGACCTCAGGTCATACCTGGGAACAAACTCTGGCTTAGTGTGCCTTTCCTGGTTAAACAATTTCCCCTTTCTCCCTTCCTTTCCTTGAGAACCAAACCTCCCCATAACATGATCCCCATGAGCGACTGCTATGGCCCTGAATGGTTCCTCCACCCCTTGGAAACACCCACTGAAAACACACAAACCCTCGCCTCTCCCCTTAGAGCTCAGACAAAACAAACAATCCCTCAACACTTTGAGTAACTGACTCATTGTACCCCCCCCTCAGAGCAACCATGCAATATGTTACACAAGAAAACCCACTCTGACCATGCCATTCCCCTTCCCACCCTCCCTCCTCCACCATGGAGCAAACTGCTCCCTTCCTCCTTGACCACAACCAGCAAGCCATCATGAGGAAGATCCTCACCTCCCCCCGCACCTTCTCAACCTCAGTTGGAATCACGCTCCCTTTTTATTAATGCTATGCCAGTGTGGTTCATTGCCTTCCACGGCAGGGGTTACAATACTTAAGGAGGAGTAATGCTCATCCTGCCAAATAGAAGCGACTGCATACAAAGGGTAATCCATGGAGGAGCCCGGTCACCTACTTACTTCACAGGGTCCGTGTGTGCGAGATTGAACCCCCCCCACTGCAAAAGGAGAACGTAAGCAGCCTCCTAAGCGCCATCCTCTCTGCCAGGACTGGAACATGAGAATGACAGCCCCCGCATACCACAATTCTTCAGCGCCTGTTGTCACGATACCCCCCCCCAACTTCCCATGCCTTATGCATTGTACAGGCTGTTGTATTATAAATTCTGGCACGTGTATAAGGATACAGGTTATGTCTCTGGTAATAGGTCCTTTCAGTGTCCAGCACAGAAAACAACTGATGCAATGTTAAGGTCCCTCTTGAACAGTTTACATACACCAGTGCTGGAGCACTTTGAGCAGTCACCTCGTGGTCAGAACACAGAAACACTTTCATGTCCTGAGAGCAAGTGATGCACTGGAGATACACTGTGTTAAGTGAGAAGAAATAACAGTTTATGAAAAAAAAAACAAGAAAGGAGAAAAGTCTGCACAGGGTATATCGTTTGTGGGTCCATCTTCGGGGGGGAGTAGGTATCACCCAGCAGCAGCTTGTCTACATCTGAGTGCTAGTGTCCCACCTATTTTGCCGTAAGCACTTAAGCCGCTGTGCCCTATTCCCACCATTGCAGACATAACAGTAGTCATAACCACTGTACTGGTATAGGGTCACTGTTGCGTGTATTGAGAGCCATGTGGGCAAAAACCTAGGTAACATGCAGCTGAATAGCCCACAGTCTCAACATGAAGAACTACTTACAGAGTACAAGAATTCAAAGTGATGCTGCACCATGGCTAGGGACACAGTAAGCTGTGTCCCCCTTCCCCAACCCACTTACCTCTAATCTTGGCTACGCAGAAAACTCCTTAAACAGTTTTCTGGATGCCGGGCCATTCCTCCTTGCACCCAGTCAACCCTCAAGAGCTGCAGTTTCTGTATCCAGATAGGTCACTGCCACATCAGGTGAAGTAAAAGTCTTCTGTGGGTACCCCTGCTGCCGCACAATCAACTGAGATGGGTACACATGGTGGAACAGCCAATTAAGGGTATGGCGCTTTTTTTTTACTCTTGTAAAGTCTTGCCTCATCCACTGCAGGCATCTGTTACAGTCAGGAAAGAAGCTCACAGCCCTATTGCTCCTTCTGATCGTTCCTTTTTTTCTAGTTGCTTGCAGAACCTGCTGCCTGTCTGGGCAGCAGAGGAACTTTATTAGAAATTGCTGTGGTTTCTCTGAGGGGCCTGGGCGCTGGCCCAGAGACATATATGGGCTTGTTGGATTTCAAGCATCTGTCCCTCAGCCAGGCCCAGCACAGATGGTATCCATGAGGCCAGGAAAGGTATCGGACAGTTCTATCCACCCCCTCGGGAAGCCCAACTACCCATACATTTCTCCTCCTTATTCAATTTTCATGGTCATCCAAGGTATCAGTCAGCATCTTTCCAGCTTGTTCCTGGGCAGCTGTCATCTCCCTTGATCAATCCTCCTGTTCATTGAGCCTGTTCTCCTGTTCCTCCAGGCATTTGTCGTGAGAGTCAATCCACTCTCCAAGGCTGTTCACCATCCCTAGTAAATGAGCTAGCTGGGCATTCACGTTTGCAAAACCAGACCGTACCTCATTTTGTAGCTCATAAATCAGCATCTGTATAAATGGCTTTTGAGTCTTGGGATTTATTGTTGTGGGTGATAGCGGGTTTGGGTGCTCTCAGGCTCTTGCTTTGGCGCTGCCATGCTGCTGCTGTTCTCCTGGACCATCTCCTTTGGTGCCTTCAGCCACGATTCTGAAGGTGATCTGTGTTTTATTTCTCATCGATTTCAGATGAGACAACGTGGTGGCACTGTATTCTATTATCTGTATGCTGCTTATTCGCAATAAAGAGCAGGATGGCAGAGTTTGAAAGCAGATCCCCATGGAGCTCTGAGATTAAGCAGCCATCTGAGTCTCTCACCAGGCCTGAAACAAATTAAGACATTAAAACACCAAAAGACAAAGGTTGGACTTTCCGTGATGTCAGTATGTGGAACTGGATTCTGCTGCTAGGAGCTCCTCTAAATTTTGGAAGTCCATTAAGGCTATGTCTGGACATACCCCAGGAAATTCCCAGCCTAAAAAGATTACCACTGGCAGTGTCACCATCTGTGACAAAATGGAAATCCTGGATGCCTTTATCAACCACTTTTCCGCCATAGGTCTTGCATTTGACAACTATCCCGCATGTTCTTTACGCTCCCAACTGGATGCGCAAATCTCTAAACCCCTTCAAACCAACTCCGTCTTTTCCCTCCAGCTTTCTTCGCTGAAAGAGGTCAAAGAACTCCTATTAAAGTTGGACACCAAGAAAAGCGCAGGTGCAGACTGTCTTGACCCTTACTTTCTAAAGGTCGCCTACCATGTTTTAGCTGTACCAATTACTCACCTATTCAGTCTCTCACTGCCCTACGGAATCCTCCCACCCTTATGGAAAACAGCTCATGTTATCCCTCTGTTCAAATCAGGAGACCCCTGTGATCTAAATAACTACAGACCTATTTCTTTACTGTCTAAACTATTGGAAAAAAAATTGTAAGCAAGCAGCTGAAAACATACGTAGAGTCTATGAATCTGCTAAACCCTATGCAATCTGGCTTTAGAGCACAGCATAGTACTATTACAGCCCTAGCTAAAGTGACCCACAACTGGCAGCGAGACCTGGAAAATAGACAACTCGTCTGTGCAGTGTTCCTAGACTTGAGTAAGGCCTTCGACACTGTCGATCATGGCCTGCTGCTCTCCTCCCTGAAGGCGAAAGGACTGGATTCACTACCCCTACAGTGGTTTGCTGATTATCTCTCTGACCGGTGGCAGCAAGTCAAGGCTGAAGGTGAACTTTCTCCCCTTAAACCTCTACAAAGAGGGGTTCCCCCAGGGATCGATTCTTGGTCTACTACTGTTTGCAATCTACATAAACAACACTGACCGTAACATAACTACGGTCAATATTCACCTGTTTGCAGACGACACGGTCCTCTATCTAAGTCATCCTTCACCCGAAGCTGCCTGTAGAGACCTACAATCGGAATTCAATCTACTTCAGAGCCAACTTACAAACAAAAAGCTCCTATTAAATGTAAAAAAACAAAACAAAAAAAAAAAGAAGGCAATGCTGTTTTCTCCACTTTTCCGTGATGCAAACCCGGCCAGTGCTGGTTCCGCCCCACAGATCACCACAATCCTGGGAGAAAATCTAGAATTTGTCAACAAATTCAAGTATTTGGGAGTGTGGCTTGACTACAGACTTTCCTGTACGGACCACATCGAAGATCTTCTAAAGAAATTAAGGCAGAGGCTTGGACACTTTTTCAGGATTAATAACTACCTCACCAGTGATGCCAAGCAGTGGCTGATACAAACCACATTTCTCTCATTGGTTGACTATGCTGACTTCCTTTATAGTCACTGCCCTGTCTCACACCTTGCTAAACTGGATATGTTGTATCATCAGGCTCTGAGATTCATTACTGGTCTACCTCATGCCACACATCATTGTGCCCTTTATGTGACAGTGGGGTGGCCTTCCCTCCAGTTCAGGAGAAACAGAAATGCTATACTCTGTACGTTCAGAGCTATTACTAAGAAACTTCCTCTGTATATCTCCGACTGTCTTCCATTATGTGAACCTGGGAGCTTTGCATTGAGAAGCTACTCCTTCATTTATTTAAAGGTACCAAAGCTAAAAACATGTTTTGGGAGAATGGCTATAAGCTTTGTGCTGCCGTCTCTGTGGAACAGAATGCAAAAAACGCTGAAGCTTAGTTACCCGGTCAGCTTATCCTCCCTCAAAACTCTATATGACCATCCAGTCAAGGAAATTTGCAACTGCTTCCCTCGACTTTAAAACTCCCCGCATTATGGCAGACCACAATAGCATAGTCCCTTCGCTACACCTGGACTGTGTGGCCTCTCCCCCACATTCCCTAACTACCAATTGTGTTCCCTGCTCACTTGTCATGCGTCCTTCCTGAGGCCTTATCTTTCCTCGGCTATCCCCTTTCACTCTGCCTGTACCCATCTTGCCTCAACTCCCATACCCTCCCCTTCTGCCCCGTTTCTGTCATTATTCTTTCCCTTAAATCACTGTCTGTCTGTCTGTTTTTTATGGCAGTGTGTGACATTTATAACAACTTATTAACGGTTATCCTTAGTAGCTCCAGCTTCTGTACAAGACATTTATTCCATGAAGGTGCCGAATCATTCTTCCAAACTATCCCTTACTTATGTACGTTTTACCATTCTACCTCAGTTCTGCACAATTTCTCTGCGATGATATGTTTGAGACTGTTATATATTGTTATGACTGCGACTGTTCATACATTGTATATATGGTGCACCGGTGCTACCAGGTCCACCTTGTAAATGAGCTTGCTCAATGGTGATCGCATGGATAAATAAAGATTTGCTTGATTGACTGATTGATTGATTGATGGCTGCTTTGCTCCTCCAAGGGCTCTAATAATCAATATACATCCTTCGATTTCAACATGTACTCACCGGGCAAAATAAGTAAGATCAAAGGTGTAAAGCTGAAAGTGACGGGCTGGCCCGGTGGCGCTGAGGGTTGAGGTGCTGCATGCCACACCTCGTGCTACGCCGGCGACCTGGGTTCGGGAATGGACTCAGGGTTGTCGGGGACTGATGGGGGGGGTGAAGGATCGAGCGTCCCAACGGATGCTCTCCTACACCAGGGGTGGGTTACCAGGGGAAGCACGAGCTTACAGGGGCAATGGTGGCTCTCTGGAACCGGGAAGGGGAGGACGCTCTGGGCGCTTGGCAACATTGTGCGTCAGCACATCGTTTGCCTGGACATATCTCCTTCGCGCCGGCATTCTCGGGAGTCAAGGGGAGAAAAATGGGAGAAAAACACATACAACCCTGGCCCCCTGAGCACAATAAAGCTGGGGTAGGGGTGGCCTTGAACAGCCCAGGTGAACGGAGTAGGAGGGGGTTCGAGATCTTCTCCAAAAGCTGTGGGAGCTGGCAAGTGCAAAAAAAAAAAAAAAAAAAGATGAAAGTGACTGGCAAGCCCAGTCAGAAGCCACAAAAAGTGCTAGAAAAAGAAACAAGCCAAAGCCCAGTGGGGGATCCTGTTAGTGCCATCGGCAGAGGGGGAAGACTGAACAGATGGAAGTGCTGGAAACTCAACCTGATCTGACTGCAAATGCAGTAACCAGAATCAAAAAAATCAGTGTCCAGAATCAGATAGGGCATTTGTAAAACAGAAAAATGAACTGATGAGTTGGAGGCCCTGGTCAGGAAAGTGGCTGACTCCATGCAGTAGCAAAAAATGGCTGGTCCTCTATCTTTTAGCCAGAGAGTGGGAGCTAGCAAATAAGGATGACAATCTTGAGGGGGAGAGAGTGCCAAAATAACAGGCTTTATGAAGTGTCATATGTAGTAGAACTGAAAAGGCTTCAATTATTTACTTTTTTTCAGTCCTTAATGAAAGAAGTTTTTATTCTGGCCTTCCCCCCCCCCAACTGAAATTTAATTTGGACGTGAAAGACAGACCCCACTGAACATTGGGACCCAAACCTACAGAACTGGGGGCACAGCCAAGATTAAAAGTAGCTAGAGCTGTTGCTGCTCATTTTAGTGAGTTTTTCACTACTTGTGCTCTCCACTCTCCTCCATCCCCCCAAACGGGCTCCTCTCCTCTCTTTCTCTCCCTACTCTCATCTTCACCCCACTCTTCCCAGAGGTTTCATGTTTTCCCCTTGTCGCTACCCAGGTCACCCTGCTGGCCCATAGCCCTTATCTCTCTCAACCTGTCCAAATCTAGCCCATATGGCCTAGACCCTAAACTTCTCCATCTCTCAGCTCCTGTCATCGCCACCCCCCCCCCCCAATACTCATCTCCTTCACCTTCTGCATTGTCCCTCAGTCTTGAAAGACTGCCAAAGTTCTCTCACTCCACAAAGGGGGTGATCCCTCCACTCCTGGCAACTTCCATCCTATCTCCCTCCTTCCTCCTCTTGCAAAGCCAAGGCATAAATTAGTGTCGGAGACTTGATTAGAGGCCTTCGCTGATCAAAGTAAAAAATGATTAGCAATTGGCCAAAGTTGATTAGCAATTACCAGAAATTGATATTTTTGTTCAAGACCCCATAAAATGTACTTATCTTGCTCTATATTGATAAAATACACATTTACACAAGTTTCTGAAACTGATATCTGTTTTATTTAGCCATTTTCAGAGAAATACAGCAATTGTGCAGCAGCAGCAGCACATACACTGTAAGAACCGAGCCAGGATGTTTGCCAGAGCAGAGCGTGAATTTATGAGCATGAGTGTGATTGTGAGTCTTGACAAATTAAACATAAATTTAAAATGAACCCCTGCCCCAGCATAAAAACTCCACCTGGGACCGTGACTGACCACACAGTAACCAACAAGGACTGGGTGTGATCTATTTGCTACTCTTCTCCACCAGCCATGTAGCCAGTAATTCTGGCCTGTTTTTTTTGGCGGGGGGGATCTGGGGGTGGTCTACCATCCGCAGCTGCCAAATCACCAGGACGTCTTGGTTTAGCACTAAACAATATGTCTACAGCCTTGTCTGGGTTGAATTCAGCTGGAGTATTGAGCCCGAATCTATGAAGAGCCTGAACTTGCTTAAAACCAACATCATATAAATCCTCATTTGCTACATGAATAAATGCATATGAATCAGAGGCAGCAGACCCCATAGATTCTTTAACAAGTATTTGTATAACAGATGTTCTGCTTGGTGAGTATTCCTCTCCCCCTATGTAGCAAAGGCAAACTGTATTCTGCCTTTGAGCAGAACCCCCCAAACCGTCTGAAAACTTTGGAGGGCCCTCCCTATATGTACCAGGTTTCTCCCAATTTCCTGCTGAACCAGCACTAGTTCTCTCTTTATTTTGCTGTCCTAAAGTCTGCTGAGGGGGTAAAGGAAGCAGAGAGTTAGTCTTATTTGAAGCAATACCCTGTGAAGCTGTGTCACAAAAAACATCTGCCTCATCTTGGGAAAAGGAGGACGAACTGTCTTGTGCATGAGGCATAGAAGAAGAGGGATTATTATCCCCAGACTGAGAGTTCCCCCTCTGCAAAGACAGGGTTATTAACAAATGTCTGTTCAGACTCCATAATCATCCCCGTGGCCAGCTGTAGCAGAACCAGACTTCTCAAGAAACAAAAAAAGTCCCCTTTTCATTGTTCAACTGTCCAAGCTATAATAAATCTTTCAATTTAATAGCCTGTTGCTTTTCAGGAGCCATACCCCCCCCACACACACACCTTTTACAGGAACGTGCTCCATAAGCTCATAAGTAGCATCTTTTTGCAGCCCTTGTGATATTTTAACAAACGCCAGTAAGCTTGCCGCGTTAGAGGAACTTACTTTCTGTTCCAGTCCCATAATTTCTGCCATGGTAGGGGCGGTCTCAACGACCATCCTCCATCTTCTTCCAGCAAGCAGAGAGTACAGCTTTCTGCACCGACCGAGATGAGTGGGGGCAGAGGTTGTGCAGCCACTCTCCCCTTCAGATTGCTCAAGGGAGTACTGCAAGCCGCAACTCCTCATCCCCCAGCCAATTCTGACACGATCAACTCGGCTTCTGACAGCATCTGATGTACATCAGGTGAAACGGCACCAGATACACTACTCGTGGACGTCAAGGCAGCTTCTTCCTCTGCTAAAAGTATCAACAAAGCTTTGCATTCAGACATATTTACTATCTGATAATTCACATCAAGTCCAGACTGAAGTGCTCCTGCAAAGTTGTAACCACAATTGTTTTACTCTGGGACTGAACTCTGTCTGACATAGCACACTGAGATTTTAATTCAGCAACCTCCACAGGTACATTTTCTTTTATGTTTTGCAACTTGACTGAAAACACCTTCGAAAAAATCCACAGGAACTACAGACTTAGTCTCCCCTCTTCCTTCCACACCTCCACCCGGGTCAGACATCTTGCTCCAGCAAGACAGCTGGACAGCCCCAAACCCCAAAAAGTAAGGGAATTTCCACTGTGTAAAACAATACCACCACCAGCTTAATCTGGTTCAATTTCATTTGGTTTGCTTCTGTATCTCTCTACTACCTCCTCTGCCACGAATGAGACTGTAAATAGTCATTATTGTCTACCCCCCCTTTCCTGGTCAGGAAAAACTAATGAAAATAAATAAATCCTGGGTAAAAAGCTGGAACTTGTGTCATCCCTGGGGTTCAAACTCGCAGTCGTATGTGATGGTCTGCCTCCCCCCAATGTGTGCGTGACCTCACAAAAGCCAACCCCCCTTTATATGTCAGGTTGATGTTATGAAACTGAATTTCAGAAAAGCAACGTTTTTGACATATTTGTGTGCAATGCTGTGCAGTTGTTTGTCCATGAGGTATAATGTTCTGGATTACAAATTAGCCAATTTAAAAGTAGCTTTAAAAATGCCAGTTTAAAATCCTGATTATTTCAGCTTGGTGCACACGTGTTTGCAAGAAGACAAAGTTTGTTTCTTTTGTAAATCTGTACCACTACTTTAATGTTTCCACCACTTACATGACTACCGGGAAATATCTTACTACCACTAAAACTATAAATATTTGTATTTTTGCTGATTTTTTGCACCTTCATCTAATATTCTGTGCCACACACCGCACTTGTCACATTTTGCCAGTGCAAATTCTTTCACATTTGTAAATGTTGCACCTTTGTGCCATCTGATAGACTGTATATTACACTGCATGTGCCACTTTATGTCTGGTAAACAAATGTTAAATAAATAAATAAATAAATAATAAGACCATTATCACATTAACTGATAATGAGCGAAGGCTCAGGAAATGGCAGCTCGAACAGCAGTGCTGTGATGTCCTCCCTAAAGGATAGTAATCATCCATTCTGAGGTAGCCCTAGTTCTGTCATCTCGATGGACTTTTATTTTCATTTATTACACTACAAGGTCCTTTCAGTGGTTTGGAAACAATGTGCCTCCTGAGGGAATTTGCTGTGGACAGTTCTGTATTAAATCATTTATAAGGGAAATGCATTTGCAGCTGATAAGCAATTTCTCTTCCTTGCTTGCACCTACAAAGTGCACCAAGTAAATGCCTTGTGGCTTTTAGAGAGGCCCCTCGTGAAAGATTGGAGCACATTTAGGTTGACTCATTTAGAGATGGTTATTAAAAGATGTCCTACCCACTAGCCACAGGCCCAGTCCTGGAGGAATGGGGGAAAGACACTCTACTGTCCTCCCTTCCATGCTGAGCAGGTGCTGTGGATCAATGCTCACGTATGCAGATGCATCTGCAGATTTAACCCTTACCGTTGGTTGGAATTAGAAGTAACAGTACACAGTGGTTATTCTGCAGCACTAGTGAGTCCAGACAGGTAAATAAAAGGAACAAACATATTGATATTATATGGCATCTTTCATACAAACTGCAATTTAAGGGCTCTAGGACCTTACATGCTGCGATACTCAGTGGGTAGGGATGGGGTTTACATATTCTGGATGTTTACTGGACACCAGTGGATACATCAAAAGCCCTCCCTTACAAGTTGCTCCCTTAAAGCCCCGACCGCATCAGACTTCGCAAAGTCACCATCAGGCCTGGACGAGATGCAGACAGGGGGCATGTCTGGGGCTGGGCCTTCAGGGTGCTGCATTTATGAAGCCATGTGGTTTACTGGCCCACTATCTGGGGAAGGGGGACTTAGGTTTCACCAGCCACAGGGTTGTCATAACTATTACAAACACCCGACAGGTGTTCTGCAGCACTGACTGGGCCGTGCTGCTGCACGTTCCTCAGCGTTCCTCCTTACCAAGGAGGGCTAGGGTGAAAATTACAGATGCCTGTGTCTGTTGCACTGTAAATATTAAAGCCACATCCATGCCTACAGGATACAGCACTCAATATACAGCCAGCCCTTTCCCATGATCCCCTGCTCCCACGCACTGTGCTTTGGTTCTGATTGAAAGACTGGTGACCATCTCAAGTCTGTCCTCCCACTGGCCCCTTCCTCAACACAAAGCTACATGCCCATGCATTGGGCTACCCAGGGATAGTGAATCTTGATCTCAAGTGCCTGAGCCTGGGTGTGGTATAAATATTAGATATCTGGTACGCTTACTTTTGGCACGTACCAGGCCTGATAGTGTATAATACCCTAAGTGGGAGAGGGGAGAGAATGCTGCTGAGATTTCATGCTCACAGGGAGAATTACTGTAAAAAGCACAGAGACAGATTAGAAGGGGGTTAACTACAGTGAGGTTAAGTGACTGGCAGGTGGAGTTCAATGCCAAAAAGTGCAAGATCTTGCACCTGGGTAGCAAAAACCTGGGGGCTGAGTATACGTTGAGGGGGGTGTAACAGCCATGGTGTCCAAGAAGGAATGGAATCTGGGGGTGGCAGTTTCAAGAAGCTTCAAGACATCTGTACAATGCAGTAAAGCAGTGGGCAATGCAAACAAGATGGTGGGTTGTATAGCTGGGGGTTCAGCAGTTGGAGGAAGAAGGTTATTCTGCCCCTGTACAGAATCCTGGTGCAATGTTGGAACTCTCACATAAGGAAGGACATCAATAGGCTGGAAGCAGTTCAGAGAAGGGTGAACAAAGATAATACAGGGTCAGCATGGGAATATGTACAAGCAGAGACTGGAAAGTCTAAAACTCACTAGAGACCAAGAAAAGGTGATGGGACAGGACTGAGACATTCAAATACATGAGGAGCATAAATGAGGTGGAATCTAGCAAGCTGTTCAAGACCAATTGGAACAAGAACACTAGGGGAAAACAGAAGTAAACTAGTGTTGGAGAATGGGTAGATCCAGGAGAGATACCAGGAAGTATTGATCTTCATAAAGGATATCTCCTGCATGAGGCCACACCTATGGAACTATAGCCGCCAGGCACAAGGACCACATGGAAAAGGGGCCGCTCACAACAATGTCATATGCTGGTGATGTTCCTCCCTTATAAATGTGTGTGGCCCTGCTCCCTCATCAGTTCTTTTCCCGCCAACCATCACATATCGGACTCCACGGAGACACCACCACTTCAGTCGATTGCCAGATTTCTACTCTTTCACTTTTATTTTCTCACCCTAGTTTGTGCATCACTTTATTTTAAAGTGATTCTGGATTTTTGTTGATGCTCAGGGTGTCTGGTTTTACCACTGATGTACAACACTCCATCATTAATGTCCCCTCCAGAGGCTACAAGCTCTTGGGGGAGGATGTGCAGGACATACTTTCTAACCTGCAAGCCTCAGGCAGGACCCTGCACTCAGTCCACTCTCTATACCACACCCAGCCAAACGTGGCCAGAAGGTGCCCTTTCACCGTGCCTACCATAAGCCCATGCAGGGCACCTGACACCAGGGCAAGTGCAGGGCAGAAACAGTCCTACCTACCCCTATCTCCACTACTGGGAAGGCCCACAGAGGAGGTGGTGCAGCCCTGGCCACAGGTACTATCTCAGCATGACTCCTTGCCAGACCACACCCTCCAGAATTACAGGAAGTGGTGGTAGAGGGTCATTTCTCTCTCCACCTGGATAGGTGGAGGGAGATCACAACCAATGCTTGGGTCCTACAGTTCACAGTGCAAGGCCACACTCAAGAATTCTTGGAGTGGCCTTCAGATCTGCCTCCAGTTCACTCAAGCTACCCTCCAAACCACATTCCAGAGCTGCTGGGGGAAATTAACACATTGCTGTAAAAAAAGGGCCATATAACCCGTTCCCAAGAATTAGAGGCACAGGGGGTTCTATTCCCATTTCTTTCTGGTCCCCAAATCCACAGGGGATCTATGGCCCACCTGGACCTGATAACCCTGAACTTCTACATCCAATATAAGAAGTTCAGTATGGTGACCCTACATGGCCTGCTGCCACTTCTGTACCAAGAAGATTGGATTTGCTCCCTCGACATACAGGATGCATACCTGCATACCACAGTGTGTGCTCCCCCCAGGCAGTACCTCAGATTTCAGTTCCAGGGGGAGCAATACCAATTCTGGGCATTACCCTTTGGCTTATCCTCTGTGTCATGGGTCTTTGCCAAATGCTTGACAGTGGTAGCAGCAGCCCTCAGGAGGGAGGGTCTGTATGTTTTCCCTTACCTGGACAATTGGTTGCTCAAAACACAGTCCAAGGAGCAACTGCTCCAGACCCTAGAGCATCCAGGCAGTTGTTCCATGCCCTGGGAATCATGGTCAGTCTGCCCAAGTCAGTCTTGACCCCTTGTCAGCACCTATAGTACATAGGGGCAGTATGGGACACGGCTCAGGACTCTGCGTTCTTGCCACAGAACGGGCTGGACCATCTGATGACTCTGACTCAGCTGCTCTACAACAGCAGATATGTCACAGCCAGAACCTTCCTGAGGCTCTTGGGTCTAATGGCTCCAGCCATTATCATGGTAACCCTAGCCAGGCTGCACATGCAGATTCCCCAGTGGACACCAAGGGTTCAGTGGGACCAACATACCGCTGACCTAGAACAAGTTCTAGTCTCCTCCCTGATCAAACAGGTGCTGCTATGGTGGATGGAACCCAGCAACCTGTTGAAAGGGGGTTCCCTTCCTTCCCATCAGCAGATTCTCGATGCTTCAGAGTTGGGCTGGAGGACTGATCTGGGGCCTTGTCAGACTCAAGGGACATGGACCAGTGTGGAGGCTGCCCGCCATATCAACATCCTAGAGATGAGGGTCATTCTGTATGCTTTACTTTGCAAGCCTTCCAAACCTATCTGTTTCCAGGCCATCTACTAGTGCCGACAGACAACATCAGTGTAGTACACTACATCAACAAACAAGGGGGGACCCATTCATACCGTCTGTGTTGGGAAGCAATGAGGGTCTGGTACTTGGCTGTAGAACATGGTCTACATCTGTTGGCCATCCATGTTCCAGGCATCCAAAATGTCCTGGCGGACAGACTCAGTCACAGTCTCAGATGCATGAGTGGGAGCTGCTCACTTCAGCTGTAGAGGACCTGTCAGACAGGTGGGGTTGTCCACAGTTGGACCTTTTAGCATCCCCACTCAACACAAAACTGTGGCATTTATGCTCGCTCGCTCCAGGGCCTGGAGTTTTCTGGTGAAACACGTTGCCCCTCTCTTGGAAAGGGAGATTCATCTATGCCTTTCATCCCTTCCCTCTACTCCAGAGGGCTGATCAAGCTCCAGATGGAAGGGGCAACTCTCATTCTCACTGCCCCCTTCTGGCCTTGTCAGATCTGGTTCCTCTTACTGCAGCAGCTGGCAGTGGAACCTCCAGTACCCCTACCCCTGTGCCAAGGCTTGCTATCACAGTTGCAGGGGACCATGGTCCATCTCAAGTCACTGCATGTCCAAGCCTGGCTCCTGAAGACATAGCCATGGCTAGGTTTGGGGTGTCCCAAAAAGTGGCCAGCGTCCTGATGGCTGCTAGGAAGCCCTCCACCAGGGCCACTTATTCCTTGAAGTGGAAGCGCTTTGCTCTCTGGGCGGCTTCCCATCATTTGGATCCGTTTCATTGTCCATTATACAATGGCAAGACAAAATCCTGGACTCTGATTGGTCAGTCTTGTGCTGGACCCGTGATGTTAATCAGTACAACATCACGGGTCTAGTCTCAGCCTCACTGTGAACCTGCTGATCAGCATGAGCATGCTGCGCATTTGCTTGATTGTTTCGTCTGCTCTTAAAAAACAAAAATATTTTTCCACACAAAACATCTTTAAAATTATTTTTTTTTTCTGTATAACAACGAGCCATTGTATAATAGCAATAATGCCCTCCAGGGTGTGTGTGTCGTTTGGGATAACGTCACGCCTCAGTTGTTGGATGCACTCGGCCTACGGCCTCGTGCCCGACCACCTGAGGCGTGACATTATCCCAGCACGACACACACCCTGTCGGGCATTATTGCTTAAGTGAACCAGATTCTGGAGTACCTGTTGTCCCGTTCAGATTCTGGCCTGCAAAACTCCTCCATTAAGGTGCACCGTCTGCCATTTCAGTGTTCCACGTGCCTGCTCATGGCCATATGGTGGCACAGCTAGAGGTTTCCCATACCTTTATTTATTTATTTAAAGCTGATAACCAGGAAAAGCACACTGAGCCTAGGCTAGTTTCCAGGTGCGACCCGGGGGATAGGGTTACAGGCGGACAAAAACAATAGTTTACAGTTCAAACAAGTGATGTATAAAAAGAACAGACAACAGCAACACAGTACAATTAATACTATACAATGTATATGTAACCCTTAGGTGGTGCTATCCTATGGGCTACTACTCCACCTGCATGACGAAGCACAGGTTGAGGGGCCTGAGTTCGGTGAATGGCTGCCTCCACCCAGATGAATGGTTTTGGGCTAGCGTATCTGCTGTTGGTATAGCCCTCCGGGATGCTATAACCACCCACCAACCCTTCTAGTGGCCTAAACAATTTAGCAACAGAAGATTCACATTTACCACATGACAGTATTGATGTGCTCACACTCCTTGCACTTACCACCAGGGCTGGATCCTCTGTGACTGCCCAGGAGACCCCCTGGGAAATAAGACCAGTGATGCAGCAACACAGTAGCAGTACTGTATCCCCACCAAGAAGGTACACACTAGCCAAATTAAACGTGAACAACTGAAATCTGATTTATTCAGGGGGATGTGAACACGGTTGGGGTGTAAATCAAGCAAATGATAGGCAATTTTGATTAAATTCAGGTTAATCAGACATGCACTGTAGTCCCTCCAACACAGTCCCACAACCCTGGGTAACCAGACTGTTACACAGGCTAGCCTGAAGCATTGCCTGGGGTAGGCCGGCATTGCAGCCATTGTTGGAGCCCTCAGGAAGGAATACAATTAACATGCACTCAACCCAAATATTTGTAATCTGGGTCCGGATGGCCCAGTCCATTGCAATAAACCGCAAAACAAGTAAATCAGATGACACACAAATGACTGAAGCTTTAGTTGCAGGGAGCTACCCTGTTTTGTACTCAAGCTACCCAGACTAGGATGTAGAACAGATGAAATGAAGACCTAAGGATGTTGTACTGGATTGCCAGGGGAAGCAAGGCCTACACGACTAACCATGGTGGTCACTACCTGTTCAGTGGTGTTGAGCAGGGGGCCAAATCCCTGAGTGAGTCTTTTGCAAAGAATATCTCTGAATCGCGGGCAGCGGCCTAGGCCGAGATGGCATGGCCCAGGCAGAGCAGACAGTTTGGATGCAGTCCGTGATGCAGTGTTGGAACAGCCTCCAGCTGGCGTAACAGAACTCGTCCTGGGGAACCAAACCATGATCCACACAACACATTCAGCACATCTATAACACTTAAAGCGACCTGCCACAGTTCGGATAACGTCTGTTTGCAAATCGCAGCTTCTCTGCGCAAACCTTTTGATCTGAGGCTCACTTCGGTACCAGGCGGGCCGATCGCTTCTAGAGCAAGTCTTCGGTCCACTTGCAGGCAACAACACACTATTTCTCTTCAGATTCAGATCTCGATCCACTTAATCGGATAAATCTGACTTTTGCTCTCAAAGCAGTACTTCACATAGAAGATGTGACGGGCAGGCCAGAAGAGCCTTCCTGCCGATTCTTCCGTGCTCCTAGCAGGAACAGCTGCTCGATGGCTTGAGCTGTTCACTCTCTAAACTCCAACTCTCAACTGACACACTGCTTCAGGCAGTTCTGGGTATTTCCCAGTAATCCAAAAGATTCGGTTGGCTGAGGGAACTGTCTGTCAAAGAAAGGGCCCCCCCTTCAGGTTCTTTTAGGCGCCAGAAACTTAAAACTACAACTCCTACAGAATTCAGTCCCACAAAACCTCTGGGGACAGTCTCCATTTTAGGTCCCCTGAAGTTCGATTGGTCCAACACTGGCAGTCCAGAACCAAGATGGTGGCTCTCGTACAAAATTTCAAGCTGCAATGGAAGGCAGGTTAGACAAACTCTTCTTTTATTATTATTACAGCAGATAAACAGTAAATAACTACTTTTCCTAACAGAGCTCTCTCTGCGCAAATAGTGATTGTAGAATGGAGCAGAAATATGGACTGTCTGGCTGGTCACGAGCCTTAATTACTTGGACCCAGCCCAGACTAATTTTCTCTCACTGAATAACAGTTCTCTTAAAGAGACAGGCATGGAGGTTTACTGGAGTATTCTCATGCAGACACATTAAACTACTGCAGACACAGGACACCATCCTGACAGTGGGCATTTGGCAGCCCAGGAAGACATTTATAGGAACCCCTATTTGTAGTGGGGTTACATATACATATTTGTTGACAAACAAGAATGAGGCAACAAAACAGCTCCTACTTTACAATATTTACAGGGTGACCTGTTAGAATGGAGGGGTGGAGTTGCCGATTAGAGACCTGACTGGGCAGGGGGTGTTTAGTGTTGAGTGGGGAAGAGTGGGAGGAGAGGGATGAGGGGAGGTAACCACAGGGTGGGGGAGGGATGATCTTTATTTGCCACTTTAAAGCAGGGAATGGGGGGAGTCATGGTGGACGGTGGGCTAACGGTTCCAGAGTTGGGGGAGATGGGCGGAGAAGGCTGAGGCTCCGGTGGAGGACTGAGAAGGCGCATGGATGGCTGGACCTCAGTGTGTAGGGAGGGGCAGGGGCTGGTGAGAGGAGGGAAGAGAGATACAGTGGGAGGAGGTTGAACCAGTATTTGGCAATGAAAGTTAAGGAGTGAATGTATCTCCTGTGGGGGGGGGGGTGATATTTAGTGAGGAGAGTAGAGTACAGTGATGAGTTCGAGGAGGGAAGTTAGTATCAAAGCAGCAGAATGCGTTAAGGGTGGTGTCAAGATAGGAGAGGGAGGTGGCAGAGACCGAAGCATAGATTATATCACCATAATTAATCAAATATTGGGAGTATGGTTTTGGCTACTAGGACTTGGCGCAGATGCAATGGAATGGAGTTTTCATTTCGATAAAGCACTCTGAGTTTGGGGCGAAGCTTACTGCGCACAGAGTCAATGTGCTTTGAGAAATCGAGGTGCTGATCAAGCCACAGGGCAAGGTATTTGTAAGATGTCACTGTCTCCAGGGTGGACCCATCCAAGGAGGAGGAGGAGGGGCGAACTGGGAGTTTTGCCAGCTTGTGGGGAGTCCCAAAAACCATGGAGACTGTTTTCTTGGTGTTGACTTTAAGGCTGTTGTCTTGGAACCATTGGAGGACCTGGGTGAAATCAAACTGAAGGGTAGAGCAAACAGTGTCTGGGGAGGGACCGGAAGCATAGACGATGGTGTCATCTGCATAAAGGTGAATGTCTGTATGCAGACAAGCTTTGGGAAGGTCATTAATGAATACCAAGAAGAGAACTGGACCTAGAAATGATCCTTGGGGGACTCCAGTCAGGATGGGAAAGGGAGGTGACTCAGAGTTTCCCACTGAGACAGACTGCTGTGTACCACAGAGGTATGAGCTGAACCAATTTATTGTGGAGGAAGCCAGGCCAGCAGAGTAGAGCTTTTGAAGGAGGGGTTGGTGGGAGACTGAGTCAAAGGCTTTGGCAAGGTCTGTGAATATAGCCACAATGATGTGGCCACTGTCCATGGTAGACAGTACAGAGTTTGTGACACAGAATGGGTAGGAGATCGTAGAATGGTTTCTGTGGAATCTTTCACCCCTGAGAGGCATTCTCCATCTGAAGCCTCCCATCTGAAATCCAGTCCCACCTCAGGACTTGAATTGTGTGTTGGAAAAAAAGTTACTATGGCTCCTTTTGAGCCAGCCGCGATATGCAAGCTAAGTTTTCTGTCATGGAAAGCATTATTTTTAGTTGCTATTACTACTGCTCGAAGGATTTCCGAGCTTCAGGCTCTGATGTGTGAGCCTCCTTATTTGATTTTCCACAAGACAGGGTGTCTTTGCGTACAAATCCTAAGTTTCTTCCTAAGGTGGTATCTAAGTTTACTTTAACTCAAACCATCCACCTGCCTGTTTATTACCCGGAGCATACCAGTCCAGGAGAAGCACTGCTACACACCTTAGATGTGCACAGAATTCTGCGTGCCTATACACACCGTACGAAGGACTGCAGGAAGTCCTCACAGCTGTTTGTTTCTTTCGCCCCTAGGAAAGAGGGCATACTGGTTTCTAAACAGTGCCTGTCCAAATGGTTGGTCAACTGTATTACCTTTTGTTATAGGATGTACAGTAAGGAACTTCCTGGCATGGTGCGTGGTCATTCAACCAGAGGCATGGCCATGTCAGTTGCATGTTTCAGGAATGTTTCAGCTGTAGAGATCTGTGCTGCTGCAACCTGGAGCACTGTCCACACGTTCACTAAACAATACAGTCTAGACATTGCCTCTAGAAGAAGGGCAGACTTCAGTCCGGCTGTACTTCAAGGCCTCCTTTCATAGGACTGTGGCCTCCAGCCACTGAGACTGTTTCTCTGTCTGTAAGAGATATCCTCGATGAAGATAGTACAGTTATGCAAGAACTTACCAAACAGTAGATTTTTGAGAGAATCTCTTGCATCAAGCCATGCTGTCCCACTCCCCCCTGTCCTCCTTGGCTTGGCAAAGGGGGCTGGTGAGGACTACATCTACATGAACTACTAAAGGGCATGTTGCTCCACATTGGGCAGACTCAATGGACTGCAAGTCCTTCTTCTGCCAATGTGTTTCTATGACTTGTTTGAAATTCTGTCCCTGTATCATTGCAAAACTGCTAACCTGACACATTCTGAAACATAATCCTTGCAGTATTCTCAAATTATGCAAAACCACCTCTCTGCCACACTCTGAAGTACAGTACAATGCACCTGCTTTCATTCTGTAATCACTTGCACCACACCCAACCCAGTGTCAGGTTTTCATTCCATATATTTCTGCAACTGCAGTTTCATTAAACTTGAGAGAACTAAATGAAGTAATGTTCCTGGCAGTAAGGAGTAGGCTGAGTTAAGAACCAGATGCAATCAGAGGCAAGGGGTTACTTTAAGTTCCATTTCAACTTTTCAGTAACACAACAGGTAACCAAATTTGTGTATACCAAGTTGGACTACCCTGTATTCCGCACCACCTTAGGAATTGCCCCAGAGGTCAGCTAACCTTCTCTGGTAACCTCAGGACCCCCTTTTTTTTCCAGGCCCTTCCTACCTAAGAGTGGCACAACCTTTTAGAGGCTGCCTTCTGCTCCTGCAACATGTTGAGAGCCTAAGTACCCAACGTTTCTCTAGACTGTACACATTTTTGGTCCCCATAAATCAAGAACCGGCTGGACTATTCGTCCCCTTAAAACGTGTGTCTCCTTTAACAGAAGAGCTATCAGAGGTGAAAAAAAAATAACTTTGCTATGGTCGCGCAGCAAAATGTAAAACACAGCATACATTCAGCAGACACCGCACAGTTCATGATTACAGCTCTTTTGTGAACTAGTGCTGGTTGTCTCCACTGTTAAACTTTATTGAAGATACAATTAAAACATTAGTAAAATTTGCACTTATCTTACCTGGAGGTCAGAAGATCTGCCGATTACAGGAAAAACTCTGTAATTTTCTTTTGCTTCTCATTTGCAGACATACGGTTCAGGATGTTCCCCTCCAGATCGAACAGATGCTCCCACTGGTGTGCTTCGCTGTATTGTAACCACCAGTCATGGAGGAATGCAATGTGGGCAAGCGCTTCTCTGTGATGGGTGTGGGGGGGGGACTTTACTGACATCATTACGGTCCTCTTCTGTTTCTGTTTCAGCCTGTTCTTCTTGTGACAGGGTGTCACAAATGGCACCAACTGTGATCTCTCCCCTCTGTTTCCTCCTGGTCATCAATTTCCACAAAATGAAGGAACTCCTCCTCGATGAAGTTAGCTGGCTGTACAACATCAGCCAGGGGACTGTCTGGAGCTTCAGCTCCCTCTGCTGGCTCCTCTTGTTCCTCTGCAGGGTAAAAGCCAGCTTTCCTGAAACAGTTGGCTACTGTGGTGGCTTTGACAGTGGTCCATGCCTTATGAAGCATGAAAACTGCATCCAGTAGATTTACCTGGCATTCGATCTCTGCTGCCAGGGACGTGGACCCGCTGTCGATGATGCCAACAATTTGTTCGAAAATAAGGACCTGCAGTGTCCCTTAAAATTCTTTATGAACCCTATATCCAGGGGCTAAATCAAACTCATAGTGTTCGGCGGCAGGAAGTGGATGTCAATATGGCTAACCTTGCCAACAATGCTGGAAGGGTGGGTGCTGCAACTGTCAACCAGCAGCAGCACCTTCCACCTGCAGTGTCATATCCTCCGATTCCAGGTGTCCAGCCGCTCATTAAACAGGTAAGAGGTCATCCATACTTTAGCAGAGATAACGTAGGTGACAGGCAGGGTGGTAAGATCCTCTGGGAGGCAGCGAGTGCACTTGCTCTTGCCAGTGACAAACAGTGGCAATTTTTCTGTGCCTAGCACGTTACAACAGCACAGCAGGGACACCCTATATTTGGCTTTTTTGCCGCCAAGCTGCTCAAGATCTTTCGAATGTGCCGTCTGTCTGGATAGCCCTTGTAAAAGATGCCAGTCTCATCAGCGTTAAAAATGTCCAAAGCGGCATAATCAGCAAGCAGAACAGGTATCACATTTTTAATCCATTGCGCAGTAGATGCACTGTCTGCATCCATTCTTTCTCCTTGTTCCTTCTTGCAAACAATGTTCCAACGAGGCAGTCGCCCATCTGGTGCTTCAAAGTCCTCAAGGTGTAGATGGGTGGCTATCTCATTTGCCTTCTTCTTCAAGACTGGGCCAGATATTCAGGCACCTTTAGTAATGGCAATAGTGAACCACAGGTGGAGGGCGTCTTCCACCTGTGTGTCCTTCCAATCGCATTTTCTTTAGTAGTAGTAAAAGTAGTAAATAATTTTTATTCAAAAGAGAACACTGGAGACATTCCATTGAGCAAAGCTCATTTTCAATGAAGTTCCAGATCCAATAAAGTGCAAAGTTCCACATAAATTAGACAACACTTACATACATACATTAAACACGATAAATTAAACAAAAACATAATCAACATCAGCATATATGATCAAAGGACCAGACTTCAAAATACATTACATTGATTGCAAATATAAACAGACTTTTGCAGGAAGGGTTTGTGTTGGCAAGACAGTCGGACTGAAGGACGTCTTTTTTCTGCTTATTTGTCGGACCTGGCTTTTAGAAATTCGAAACTCGGCCACAACTTTAGCCATGGATGCACCAGGTTGTTTTTCAGCAAGAGGCAGAGCAACCCTTGTTATACGTGGCAAGGAGCGCAAAACCGGGAGAAGAACAATGGACTTCCAGCACAAGTGAAAAGGACTTCCAGCACATGAATAAGAGAGCTGTTACTGAGCTACTTTTACAGGTTTAAGTGCTACTGGACACAAAAGGTGCAAACGACCCACGATTAGTTGCTAATTAGTTGAGAATGGCGGATTCATTCAGCAGGTGAGACCACAAATCATCCCTTTTAAGTGAAACTGCAATCCCCTATAAAAGAAGCTATCCTAACAGAATAACATAGCCACTTAATCGGTGACTAGCGGGACGTCCCCTTAAACCGAACATCCCCTTAAAGCGCATCCCAATTAAGCAGCTTCTAGTGTATTAGTATTTCCCATAGGATTTAATATAGTGTAGAAATATACTTTTTATTAGTGTAAGTATACACTTTTACTTGTCTGATTAGTTTAAAAATATACTTTTAATTGATAATTTAGTCACAGGTATACATGGAACTAAACAGTGGTCTTTTGTATGAGATCGGATGGTACTCACTTACTGCAAGGAGGAAAAGAAACGCCGTCCTCTGGTTCTATAGGGCTCTGTCTGATAAGCTACCAGCAGGGTATGAAATTCGTGAAAAAAAGTACATGCCCACTTGGGCATGTAAGAAGAAAATGTACATGCCCAAGAAACGATTTACATGCCGCCCCTCAAACAGACTCGTGTGCCTGACTGCAAGTCGTGACTATTGAGTTGGCTTGTGTTGAGAATTTTGATTTGTACTCGGTATTAATAAACACAAGAAGGAAAAATGTGTGTGGTCTTTTTTTTCAATAAATAAACTTAACAAGAATAACTGATTGTGTGTTGCCTGATTATTTTTTATAACAGTATTCAGATTTTAGACAGTCCGATCGTGACACAGTGACAGTGTAGCTTGTTGTAAAAAAAAAGCTTACCAGATTTTTTTTTTTATAACACTATTCAGATTTTAGATAGTCCACACTCAGAGAAACTTGTAAAGAGAGCTAGTTATAGCATTTATTCAGATTTAAAGTAGTTGGATAGATAAAGCCACCACATAATGGAGAGTGACACTAGGCTTTGTTTAATAACAGATCATGGATCCTGTATAGTAGGTAGATAACAGAGCAGCTACTACAGTAGCTTGTAAAAGACTCTAAAAGCTTTTTTAACTTAAGCAGCATTATTTAACAAATGGATCCCTGAACTTAGACTGTAGCCTGAGAAAAAACACTTTTTTTAGACAGATTTTTGCCTTTTAAATTTGGTCCCAAGCAGCAGTACCTCCTCTACTCTCTGTCTTCCAGTCTCAACTTTTTATTATTTTTAGGTAGTAGTGGTAGTAGTAGACAAGTAATTATTTAACAAGAAAGACAACAATAGGTGTAGTGTTAGTTACTGGGTGAACACTGAGCAGTGAGGACTGACTGAGCGAGCTCCCTTAACATTTCAACACAACAGTCTGCCCTGACTTGAACTGTTACCTAGAAGTACTCATAAAAATAAAAAAAATTGCTTTTATGACCACAACCACAATGGATGTGTGTACACTGTACTAGACACCCTTCACAGGAGGACTGTTTACAATTTATAAGTGAAGTCACTCACTTCACTTACAATACAAACAGAACTTTTTTATTTGCTTAATTAACTGAGCTTAGGAAGGCAAAAAAAAAAAGTAGCACACAGGCAGCTTTTTTTGGTTTTGAAATTCACTGTGTTGCCACTGGCTGCATAAAACAGTAAAATAAATTTCTTACTGGAATTTTCTGCAAGCAGCTGGTAAATTCATAGAATTGGCCCTAAATATATAGAGTCCCCTTTCTACTGCAGTCTAGTTGTTGTTTTCATCCTTCAGTTATTTACTTGTCTTTATTTAATCTTATTTAAATCCAACATAAAGTCGTTATCATTCACAGACAGTACAGCAATAGAATTATTCTGTTAGGGTAGGAACTTAGTAGGCACATTATCCAGTTAGCTGTTTGGCAGGGTCAGGGTTACAAAATAAGTGCAGCAGGTACATTTATAGCAGCTTTCTGAAGGGAACTGTCTGTGATCCAGAAAATCACTGTGTATTTGTCTCCCCTCACCCTCCTATTACAGGTCTGGTGATAGGTATTGTAAGAGCTTAAAAGAAAAGAATCGCAAAGGGCCTGTGAGATTAAGAAGTAATCTCTAATTCAGATGCTGCTTGTTTTTTTTACTTTTTAGGAAAGGTGTGACTGACTCCACATATTCCGATTAATTATTTCCTTGCTGTCCAATTTCCTTCTGTCCCGAGAGAGACCTTCACAGTCTCACACTCCTCTCCTCTCCCTCTGAGTTACAGTATTCCCCTGCCCTAAAATCAACTTACTCATTTCAGCACTCCATATTTTTTTTACTCACAGTCAGGCTAGCTCTTAAAAGAGCTTTAGGGTCTCTGTTTCTTTTTTTTTAAATGTTCGATCGATCCCACAAACAACCTGACACAAGACGTCCGGTCTCCACGAACTGAAGCACAGAATGGCGCGATGTGCAGCAGGGTCCTTACGTCACGCTGTCTGGAGGGGGTGGGCAAATATATACAATAGGTAGCACCATTTGGTGCACGCTGGCTAAAGCCCGCCTCCAACAGCAACACAGGGACCCCTTTGGCTGATGTCTGTGCCACAGAAATGTCAGGGACACATCAGCCTACTCCTTTTTTTTCTTCCCAGAACTTGAAGAGCTTCTACGCCCGAAGTCTCCCTGTTGCGTCAGTTGACATCAAGAAGACCACACTGGTGATCCGCTTCGTGTCAGCACCGCATCGGTGTTCCTCCGACTTTTCCCCCACCCCTAGGGAAAGTGACGAAAAAAACGGCAACTGCAAGTAAGGAAAAAAAAGAACTAGGCAAAAAAAAAAAATATAAACTGTGCAAGAATACCTTAGGTGCCCAAACGGGCAGGCACTGCACAGCAGTAGGTGTCCTGAATCAAAAGTGCCTGCCCTGGGGCACCTAAGGTATAGGAATTTCGCACCCTGGCTACCAGCATACACCTCGAGCTTCTTTGAGCGTGCCAAGGGGTCATATGGCTTGAGACGCTTCTCCCTACTCTGCTTCCGGATATCCAGAGTAAAATAATTGCATGGCTCGACTGCAGTTAATTTCTCCTTTCCTTCCTTATGAAATTCTATGCAATCATCTCTAAATCTTTCTACCCTCACCGGTCCTTTCACCTTCAAAGCACTGATAGCAGAGTACCTGAAGGAAACCTGCAACTGTTTTAGGTGACCAATGCGCCCTTAGTCGCTGGTGTCCTACAAGAATCTTCTGACACTTAAGTAACGTTCAGCTCCCACCTTCCGTAGTTGTGGGGCCCCAGCACTTTACAACCTCTTTTCTTAAAGATCATGTGCAATGGTTTTTACATATTTTTTTATAAAAGCTTGAAAAGTTGAAATTCAAGTCCCTGTGTCATGATTAGTGTTTCCTGAAAATTTCATGCTGTTTGGTTTTGTGGTTCCTTTTAATCAGCATTTGTTAACTTGCTTTACAGTGGCTGAAAACAGTAGAGTTATTTCTGTCCTCTCAGTCAAACTTAGAGTGCAATGACATCATTGTGGAGTAGCTTGCTGTTTCAGATTCACAATCAGAGCAGTAGTTTGTAGAGATAATGGTTTGATGAGCTCTTCAAATTTCTTACAAACCCACTGTCTGATTTGTGTTTAGACAGAGCAGCTTAAAATATATCATCTTCTCATAAAAAACTGATCATTTCAGTTTCACGGCTGAATTGAAGAAGTGGAAATCTTTCTCTGTGAGAAATCAGCTCGTCTGTCATAGCTCTTAGTTCTTTCTAATCAGAACTCTGATTTTTTTTCTAACTACATAAATCTGATCTATTAAATGACTATAAATCTAAATTTTGTTTATTCACAGAAACAGTCTGTCTTTGATGTACCCTTTATAAATACATTAATGTAAGAAAATGTTTTTCCTGTCAGATTGACGAACAGTACATGTGCTTGAAATACTGTAGCAGAGTGTGACAGGCACCTGTCTGAACTCACAAATCTCAGTTCTTTGGTGGTTTCTGTGTGAAAATACATCATGTATGTGTATAACTAGAAACACTATGTGGTATCCCGATGCACCGTGTCTCTGCCCCCACTGTTGAGGCAGCTGCTGTCTACTACCACCTGTCTCTGCCCCACAAGCCCCCTGCCTTCTGCTCCACATTCGAGGCTGCTGCACCCTGCTGCCCACTGTCTTCTCCCACACAGTCAGAGATTGTGCACCCTGCTGCCTCCATCCCCTGCATGAAGAATCAGGGCTGCTGCACCCTGCCGCCCCCTGCCCAAACAGTTGGGGTTGCTGCACCCTGCTCCCCTCTCTCCACCACCCTCAGAGGTATGGAAGCTGCACCTGTTGCCCCCTGTTCTGTCTCCACAGACAGGGCTGCTGCGCTGTGCTAAGCCCAAGAGTGCCAGGTTCCCTGTCTCCATAGCTGAGGCTGCTGTACCATGCTGCCCTAGCCACCAGAGGTGGGGCTTTTTTACTACACCCTGCTACCGACTTCCATTGCCCCAAATAGGCAGGGCTGCTGCACCAACTGTACCCCATCTCACACTCAGGGCTGCTGTACCCTTATGCCGCATGTTCTGCACCACAGTCAATACTTTTGCATCATGATGTCCTCTATCCCCTGTCACCAGAGAGAGGGCCGCTGCATCCTGCTCCTTTCTACACAGTTGGGGTTGCTATGGCCTGCTGTGCTCTAGAGCACCTTGTCTCTGCAGTTTGGGCTGCTGCACCATGCTGCCACTAGCCCCAAGATTCAGGGCATTTACTGCACCTGTTTCATGCCTCCACAGTTGAGCAGTTGCAGCCTGCTGTCCCCCTGCCACCAGAGTCCAATCCTTTGCTACACCCTGCTGCCCACATCCCTTGTCCCAAACAGGCATGGCTGCTGCACCTGTCCCACAATTTGGGCTGCTGTATCCTGATGCCACCCCTATTTCCTGTCTGAACATTCAGGGCTGCTGCACCCTGCTGCCCTCTGTCCCAACCCCCCACAGCCAAGGCCACAGTACCCTGTTGCCCCCTGTTCCTATCTCTACATTCTGGGCTGCTGTGCTGTGCTACACCCTAGAGACTCATGCTGCCTGCATCCACAGTTGGGGCTGCTGAACCCTGCTACACACTTTCATTGCCCCAAATGGGCTGGGTTGCTGCACAGTGTGTACCATGTGCTACTGTCAGGGCTGCTGTAACCTGATGCCCACCTGTGTCCTACCCCACAGTCAAGGCTTCTGCACCATGGTGTCCTTTGTCTCCTGCCACCACTGTGCCCTGCTGCACCACACAGCCCCTTGCCTCCACAGGCAGGGGACAGGGTGCAGCAAATGCCCATACTCTTGTGCTGCACCCTTCTCAAACAGTTGGGGTTGCTGCACCCTGCTACCCTCTCTCTCACCCTCACAGTCAGGGACACTGCACATATTGCCCCCTGTTCCTGTCTCAGCAGGGTGTAGCAAAGGATCTGACTCTCGTGTGAAGGAGGCAGCAGGGTGCAACTGCCTCAAATGTGGAGGCATGCAACAGGGTGCAGCAAATGCCCTGAATCTTGTGGCAAGTGGCAGCATGGTGCAGCAGCCCTAACTGTAGAAGCATGGTGCTCTAGAGAATAGCAGGCCACAGCAACCCCAACTATGTAGAAAGGAGGAGGGTGTAGCAGCCCTGTCTGTGGTGACAGGGGATAGAAGACAGCATGGTGCAGAAGCCTCAGCTGTGGAGCAGGACACATGGGGCATCAGGGTACATCAGCTCTGACTGTACAATGGGGTACACGTGGTGCAGCAGCCCTGACCATTTGGTGCAATGGAAGTGGGTAGTGAGTGCAGCAAATGCCCCAGCTCTGGTGGCTAGAACAGCATGGTGCAGCAGCCCCAGCTGTGGAGGCAGTGAACCTGGCACTCTAGGGATTAACACAGCACAGCAGCCCTGACTGTGGAGAGAGGAACAGGGGGCAACAGGTGCCGCATTACTCACTGGGAGGGTGGGGGAGAGAGGGCAGCAGGATGCAGCAACCCCAGCTGTTTGGGCAGGAAGTGGCAGGGTGAAGTAGTCCTGATTCTTTAGGCAGGGGATGGAGGCAGCAGGATGCACAATCCCTGACTGTGTGGGAGAACACAGTGGGCAGCAGGGTGCAGCAACCGTGAATGTGGAGCAGAAGGCAGGGGGGCTTGTAGGGCAGGGGACTGGTGGCAGTAGACTGCAGCTGCCTCAACTGTGGGGTAGAGACACGCTGCATCAGGATGCCATCTAGTGTTTCTAGTTATACACATACATGATGTATTTTCACACAGAAACCACCAAAGAACTGACATTTTTGAGTTCTGACAGTACATGTGCTTGAAATACTGTAGCAGAGTGTGACAAGCACCTGTTTGTCAATCTAACTTGAAAAAAAATGTTCTTACATGATTGTATTTATGAAGGCTACATCAAAGAACAAATGTTTCTGTGAATGGACAAAATTTAGATTTATTTTATATTCATTAAACAGCCCTGCGTTATATAGTTAGAAAAAAAAAATGGGTTTGATTACAACTAACATGAACTGTGATAAAGACAAGCTGATTTCTCACAGCAAAAGATTTCCACTACTTCAATTCAGCATTGAAAATCAAATGATCAGCTTTTTAAAGGAAAAGAATTATATATTTTAATCAGATCTAAGCACAAACCAGAGACTGGGTTAGTAAGAAACTTGGAGAGCTCAGCAAACCATAAACTCTGCAGAGTGCTGCTCTGATTGGGAATATGAAACAGCAAGCTACTCCAAAATTATGTCAACACACTCTAAGCATGACTGAGAGGACAGAAATAACTCCACTGTTTTCAGCCACTGTAAAGCAAGTTAACAAATGCTGATTTAAAGAAAACCGCAAAACCAAACAGCATGAAATTTTCAGGAAACACTAATCATGACACAAGGACTTAAATTTCAGCTGTTTAAGCTTCTATAAAAATATGTAAAAACTGTTGCACATGATCTTTAACCCCCAACCCACACCACCCTACCTCCCACCCCTGCCTCCTACACTCTCCCCACCCTACCCTACCCTCCAAGTCCTATATTAGAATACCCACTGGTCTACATATACTAATGAGTGCCTGGGGTCGAACCATTCTAAGTTTTTGACTTATTTTGCTTGTTTGTTTAGTGTGCTACAATTAGCATTTAATTGTGTTATCCTTGGCTGTATAGGCCTGACTTATCTCTTCGTATGTACAAAGTTTTGTTTTGCCTGCCCTATACCTGCCTGTGGTTTGTTTTATTATGTGCAGGACCACCCTGAAAATGAGCTTGCTCAATGGTGTTATGCCTGGTTAAATAAAGTTTGATTGACTGATTGATTGTATGGGGAAAATTCCTCTTCCATGTATTATAAATAAATAAATAAATATGCATCTCTACAAGAAACATGCAGTTTAATACATTGATAAGTACATAGTAAGGCACTCCAGTGTGTGTAAACATGGCCCAGTACTCACACACCTCAGGTGCACTGAAAGTCACTTTTTTGAACCAAGGTGACTAATCCGCCCCTTTTTTCAACTATGTTTATCTCCTACCGACTCCAGAACTCTCTCGGGCCTCTTCTCTGGCCGGTGCCGCTCTACCGCTTACTGTGAACCCTGCCAACTTCAAGGACGTCACTTTCTCCCGGGCACCCCGAGGGGGATGAAGGGTCCCGAGGAGATCAAAGGGGGTGGTGGCGGGGCTCCAGTGTTGGGCGTGTGGTGGCAGGGCTCTGGAAGGGCTGTCGCCTATCCAGGCCGGAGGGGTATTTGTATGTTACGCCCCCGACGTGGGACGTGCAATGACGCCCAACCCCAAAGTGAGTACTCCCACTCACATCCGGAAGGCAGCCACCCAACGTCTGTCCCAAGCCTGTAAGTCCCTAGTGCATCGCAGTTCCGCCGGTCTCCACCGGGGACTGCTGCCGCACCGGGCTGCCCTGGATCCCTCCCTGAGAGAGGAGAGCAGTCCCTCGGATGCTCAATCCTCTCTCTCTCCCCTGCCGACTCCCGGCAGTCCAGGCTCACTCCCACACCCGGATCGCCGGTGTGGCGTCCAGCGCCTCAACCCTCAGTGCCACTGGGCCGGCTTAATCCGCCCTTTTTGCCCCCTTTGATACTTATACATCTCAAGCATATCATTCCTGTCTTTCCTGACATCCAGCGAAAACATATCGAGATCCCTCAAACTCTCCTCATAGCTTCTACCCTGCATTTCTTGAATTATTTTTATCCCTTTTCTCTGTATTGTCTCCAATTTATCCTGGTCCTTCCTCAAATATGGATTCCAAAACTGCACATATTCCAGATGTGGCCTAAACAGTGGCCTGCACAGTGGCAGCAGCACTTCCCTGCTACGACAGGTGAAACTCCTACCGATATAAATTCTGTTTGCTCTCCCATTTGTTTTGCTTCAGTGAGATGAACATTTTAGACTGTTGCTAATTATTACCCCAAGGTATCTCTCCTCCCTTGTATGTTCTACTTTTACCCAATTTATCATATGCTCCATCTGTGGATTCCTACACCCATTGGGCCCTGTGCATGATCAGAGGAAAGTAAGCGCCAAAGGAGCGTACACTGCCCACGTAGCTCCGCACCCGAGGACAGGTGCGCACATGCCAGTATTCACAACTGCCAACCCGTCTCCGTGGCTCCACACGCACAGCACTCCGCAGGGTGGCCGGGGGCGGAGTTGCAGTCCCAGGTGGGCATCCAATCGGATGCCCATCCTGGGACCTCTTGTGGATCACACATGCAGTGAGGTACAGGTCCGGGTGCGTGAACAGTGCCTGCAGGCACCTGGACCACTTGGCCCCTCCGGAGTCCACAGTGCCATTCCCCCATCCTGCCCCCTCCCCCTGTGGGCGACTGGAGAAGCCCCCTGCCCTTCTCTACCCCCGGAAACTGCCACCAATGACAGGGAGCTGTCAGTGAATGAGCGTGTGCTTGTAAAAGCAAGTGCTCATTCATTGAGCTAAGTTGGGCTACCAGCCATAGAGGTGAGCGGAGGGCTGTGCCAGTGGACTGCTCGGGGACAGGTCTGGGGGATGCAGGGTGGGGGCCACTATCTGACGGGGGGAGGGTCCACTAGACACCAGAGATTAAATTATTTATTTTTTATTATTATGGAGGATACAGTCGGCCAGGTGGGATGGGTACCAGACTTGAACGGTCATGGCAACTGGGGGCAGGGAAGGGGCCTGCAATCATCAGGGGGGCACTAGACACTGGGGAGGGGCACTAGACACCAGAAAAGATAATATATATTTTTTTATGTATTAGTTTGTGTGTGGAATGTGGATGCAATGGGTAGCAGGATGTGGGGGCACTAATTTAACAGTGTGGGGGATTGAGGTGGGAACCACTAGACATCAAGGAGGGAAGTCGGGCTGCTGGATGGGGGGGGTGGCTTTTTGTTTTGGTTTTTTTAAAGTGCAATTTGCATTTTAAAAATCCCAAAGCAAATACGAAGCATTTGGCGAAGTTTCCACTGGCAAGGCAATTTCGCAAAATGCTTCGGGGAGGCGGATTTTGTGAATTTGCCAAAACTTCACAATATCTCTAAGAATGAAAGTAGAACCAGTCTTGCAACTGTAAAAGTGGTCTCTATGACAATAATAATAACACAGTACGTGACTGATCCTGGTTGATGAAGAACATATTTAACATTTTTTAAAACTCCCCCTTCACCTCCTAGCCTCAGCCAAGCATGTTTCTAGAGTGCCTATGCATAAGGCAGCTTTCACAGAATGAGTGTTTTTCACATGCAGGTGAGAGGAGCACTCCGATTAGTCAGAAGCACTCCCTCGCTGTTTATTTGCAGTTATACAATGGGCACTTAAACACAAGTCAAATCCTCCACCCTGATTGGCTCACTGGCACCCCTCTCCCATTGTAAATTCTAGCATCACCCCCACAGGAAGAGGTGCCAGCTGCCAGTCAGCCGAATCAGTAACCCCACCCGAAATCACTCTGAGCAACAGAAATCCACAACTGCTAAACTCGTGAATCACCGCTAAACAGCTGTCTCTCATGACTGCTGCTTTGCTTCCATTCCCATATGCAAACCTCCCTTCAAACCACAACATTTATTTTTTTTTTAAACAATCTTTTGTCCGAGACACTTCCCTGATAGAACCCCTTTTTCAGAAACCTTTCCGAGCTAAAACGGCTGTCCTCTCGGATCTGTCTCCTAACATCTTCACCCTCCATTACAGCACTGCCCCAGAGACCTAATAATGAAGATGTCGTCTCCACAGTTGAAATTCCACGTTAGCCTTTGACCTTACCTGCTCAAGCAGTCCGAGACTCAAAACAAACCACATCTAAAATCGGAAAAAATACACTACTCGCTTTCTCCGTTCTCGATATTCTCCGACATAAATTAAAGCCTACCTGACCCTCTCTCTGTCTTTACCAAAGTCGTCCCACGTGAATGCCAACTGATTTCCAAACTTTTATAAAAGTTGGTACCAAACTTTTTTTTTTACCACGTCTTACTACACATGAAACATTGAGCCCCATCATCGGAGAACACAGACCCAAACTTAACTCCTGGAACCTAACGCTGGAAACTCTCTCTCGTTATAACAATCAAAGCAGCCTTTCGTCTGTATCAGCCCAGTCTTCCACTTTCCTACCCCCTTCCTTATCATGGAAACGAACCCCAGAAACCACGATGATCCAGCCTGCTAGTTCACACTCCATCACACTCTCTTTCTACAAACAGACGTTACTGCACCTTTTTTTTTTTTACTTATAAAAAAAAAAAAAAAAGAAATCTTAATCATGGCTAGGCAGGGAAAAGAGAAATGGACACTCGCTATCACACACTCCCATGATTAGAAAAACAAACTGTCAGCCTCTCCCTAGCAACACAGGACTACTTTATCTGCCATACTAATAAATTAATAAAACAAAATTTCTGTCTTTTTTATCATCAGTAAAAATGGACACATTGTATAAGCGCAATATACCCCTCGAAAGTGTTGGTGATGCCAGAATTTACCCACTTCTGGTGTGCTGTTGGTCACTCGGCTGCGCCTCGTGACCGAACAACACCCCAGGGCGTGGGTAAATCCTGGCATCACCAACACCCTCTCATGGTATATTTAAGCAATTTATCCCTCCAGGGTGTGGGTACACTGGAGGATTTATCACGGTGGTAATTGTGCCAGCCGACCAATCAGGATGCAGGATTTGGGACTTTGGATTTACCACATTGTATATTGCTTAATTTATCCAACCCCATGAGATACAGCATCTTGTTTTAATGGGGGGTCCAAAGAAGGATGGCAGCAGTCAATCGGGTAACTATAGCCCAGCAGGAATAGTTACTTAGGGCTAAAATATACAGACAAGAAACAAACTGTAGGTAAGTAGATCCAAACAATAATCAAAGTAAGTTTAGGCGGGGGCAGGCACAGCAAACAAAGAGCATGAGCAGGGTAATGCAATATGAACATGGAGTGGAAGAGTGGGATTCTGTACCAAAGCAAATACATGGAGTTCTAAGATGGCTGGAAAGGCTGGTGTTGAATATGTTCAAGCTACAAGCGTTCCTCAGCTGGAAAGGGAGTTTATTCCCGATAATCTGGTGCTACAAATACAAAGCTCTTTCTAGCAAATTCACACTTCATCCTGGCAACTGAACACATGCAGTGGGGGCCCTGGAAAAAAATAGACCACCACCAGAGAACCTAGAAAACAGTCAGGGAGCTATTAGGGCTCATTGAGAAGCTCCGGAGCAGTAATTTGTGTATGCCAAGCCCCAGTATGTACATTAACATCGCTCAGGTCGGGCTACACCTCAGAACCCTTTTCTTTTGCTTTTCACTGCGCTGCCTGCTGTCGCAGCCCCAGGCAGCCAGCGCGAGGGAGTGGCAGCCACGCTTTGGGTCTGCCGTTTGCGCTCAGCACTGAAACCGCAAACAACACCTGTATACGCTCGGGGTTCGGGAACTGAACCCCGAGTCTTCGTGGGGGCACCAGAAGGTCACCGTTGAGCGTTTAAGCCGGGAACGGCGTAGCACAGGGAAGGCGACAGAGACCGAAAACGGCTTACCTGGAGGGGCTGAAGTTGGTGCTGTCGGCGCTCCTGGTCTTTCTCTCCTGCGTTCGGCAGGTAGCGCGGGTAATCGCACGCGCTGCAGTCTGATGACCTCGCGGCAGCAGCTGTTCCCTCGCGAGTCCCTTAATTCGTCCTAGTGCAGCACGCGTCTCCCACTTTGAGGGCTTTTCCCTCCTTTCCGACCAGCATCAAATAGGCATCGTCAGGGCTAGTCAATCCCACTGAAGCCAGGTCACGTTGGTGAGTCGGCGGCATAGACAGGCAGTGCCGGCCCGTCCGCCGTTTCTATAAAATACAAGCAGTTTTTCTTATTTTTATTACAGGTACCTTGGCCACTGGCCCCTAAGAAGCGACTGAGGCTGAGTGGGAGGGAGGGTGCGGAGCCCCAGATAGCAGGACCTCTCACAGCATACCTCTCAACTGTCCCAATATACGAGGAACAGTTCCTCATTTTACCTCACAAGAGCCCTCTGTTCTGCATTGAAATGATCTGTCCCCCACTGCACGCTAAATTTTAAAGAAAGCATCCAAACAATGTGGAAAAAAACACATTGTTCAATGAACACAAAACTTTGTGAACATGAAAACGTACATTCCTACAGGGTTGTAGGCTTATATCTCCATGATTTAACAAGGTGTTACACATTTTGCCTTTTTGTTCCACGTTTTGAAAGGCATTGTTGCACATTTTGAGGAAGAAAGGTTGAGAGCTATGGCTCACAGTGGGAAGGTGCCCTGCAAAGTAGGACCACCCACAGTGCCGGTGTAGTCGTGGGCTCCACCGGAGCTAGGGTGGGACAGACAAGGCCCACAGGGCACGAATACTGACAAGCTCTACAGGGAGCAAGTTGGTATATGGGCAGGTTATATGTCCTCAGAACCGCCCACAGGGCGGAATAAATAAGACTCCATGGGAGGTGGAGTAGTGGGCTGTTGTTGTAGCACCTAGCACCCACAAGGCACAATTTAAAGCGCCACAGGAGCGGAAGTGTGGTTTGGAGCAAGATAAGCTCTACAAGAGCCAATTTGGGCAAGCAAACTCCTATCTGCTGAGTGTGTACAATCTGCCAAAGAACTGTAAAGTGGCAATATACCTTAACCAAACCTGTTTGGTGGACTGCCTTTAAAGGCATAGTGCCCATTTACTGAGACTGTCTTTGGAACCAGCAACACTTAGGTGCCCCTGCCCATTCGCTTACAAGAACTGCCTGAACTTGGGTGCATCCCATTGCCTTAAATGTATGGTACCGTGTTTAATTGACTGCCAAACTTTCTGTGGTATCCCATCTGACCTGTGCAATCACCCAGTAAGCACCTCATTGCTTGGCAAGCCAGTCTCAGCTACAGTGTCATTTGGTACCCTCTGCAAATGCTTATAGACTGCCTAAGTGTCATCTCCACTTTAGGCTGTATCTGCATATCTGCTTGTGGCACCCATCTCTTTTCAGATTACAGTTTTGGGCAGTCAACCCAGCTAGCTTTAGGACAATAGTCAAGACGGGCCCCATCTGCTGATCTGCCAAGCTATGTCCTTACCCCAGTCAGAAATGAAGGAAGTGTAGGAGATGCACCATCTCACTAGAGAGGGTCTCCATCGTGCAGTGGAGTGGTTTTGTTGTTGGTGGGGTTTTTCTTTTGTTTTGTTTTTAAGGGCCAGTATCCAGTATCATCATCCAGGAACCTGTATCCAGAGCCATCATCCGAAGATCAGCACCTTGGACCAGTGCCTGAAATCCTGTTTTTCCTCTTCTGCAATGTGCATCTGATTCTTGTTGTCCTGGTAGCCCAAGGGAGGATTTTGGCTGACAAATCTTCTACAAAGCGCATTCAGTTCTTCTTTTCCCAGCAGCCATCGGAAGGGTTTTGGCTAACGAATCTTCGGCAAAGTGCAGTTAAGTTCTTCTTGCTCCAGCAGTCCAAAGAGGGTTTTGGCTGATGAATCTGTGGTCTGTTTGCAAAGACAGTTCCAAGTCCTGGTGGCCTAATTGAGACTCCTCATGTAGTATCAGTCCCGGACTCCCGTTGTTATAACCATTATCCTTTTGGTCCAGGTGCTCCTTTTAGGTCTCAGTTCTGTGCCTAGTCCTTCTCAATGTCCCAACCTAGACTCTAAAGTGACTTGAATGCTTATCTTGAATTGATGCATTTACAATAACTAGTTCTACATGCATAGAATAAAGTATTAGTAATGGTGAACCAGGTAAAATTGTACCATGGGATGGTTGAAGCTGCAGTAGAGTGCAATAGAGGTGCACCTCAGTTCAGTGATAGTTATTTGTTTCTCATTTAAGGTTACGGCCTTCCATTGCATTTCGGACTGTTGTTTTGTGACTTAAAACCTGCCTCTATGACCTTTGCAAACCTCCTGATGAATAAATTCCTGTTTCATTTTGACTCTCAGTATGACTCCTGCTTCTCCTTGCCGGATGCCTTCATCCACCCACATGGGAACTTCTAGAGTCCACTCATCATAACACCTGCTTGAGGTGGCACTCATGCCTATGAGGAAGAGCCTGATTTGCTATCTGATTAGGATAGCTCCCTTCATTGGCCACATCATGGAATCGTAAGCCATTGGCATCAGGACCACCTGGAAATTATTTGCTGGCTGATGCCACCCACATCGACATGCTTCATTAGCGCCTGCGTAACATGGGTGTCCCCATAATGACTCAGTTCTTTCTCCATCCATCAACTGCTGTTTGCTCCACCACTGCTGCAGAACACAATTTATCGTAAGTATTTGCTAATGTTACTACTTTTCAAAAGTTTGTTATTTTAAAACTTTAATGCTGCCATAGAAAGGCAAGAAACCACTGTTTAATTATTGCTGTTGTAGCGATGATCAAAACAATGATGTATAAATGTACTTTATTTTTCCATCAAATGCATCATAGAATCACACAGGTGCTTATAACCTTGCCATATTATACATATATATCCTTATAGTGAGCACAAAACTCAGTAAACAGGCTCATAAACAATTACAACCTTTGGTGAGGCTACAAGTCGATGTTAAATGCGTTGGCAATGATTACATGGTCAAGAGTGATGGTACCATCTATGTTCAACATTGTGGGTGTTGTTTTGGGATCCTTTCCAGTCACTGGCTAAGGCATTCCTGTAATAGTTAACCTTCTCATGGTGGAGTGCTCTGGTACATGCATTCCTTGCTGTTTTGTAGGCCTGTATATCAGTCTGGGTGCCAGTAGCATTAGCACGATACCAGAGCTGGTCTCGAGATTTCATTTGTGTAAGGAGGCCTAGTGTCATCCATGGGTTATTGACACCCTTGATCTTGTGCTTCTTGAACGGAGCATGAACATCGCAGGCTGAGTTGAAACAGGTGATAATGTATTCAAGTGCTGTGTCTACGTCAGGGGCAATATCAGTTGGTGACCAGTCATGTTCAAGAAGGAGTGTTTCAAGTGACTCAAGATGACCGGGGGTCTGCATTCTCCTGTTAATAATTTTGGGGGGTAGTTTGGTGTATTTGTTGGTCCAGATACACAAGATAGGGGAATGATCACTTAAGGAGTCTGGGAAGACTGTTGCTTCGGAGATGTGCTCTGGACGATTAGTTAGCACCCAGTCTAGAAGTGTACAGGTCCCTGTTCTGTAGTTTAGTAGGTGATTTGACCATTTGTGAGAAGTTAGCAGCAGCTAGGGCATCCTTATAACTATTCGAGCTGGAGGCCAGACAGTTGATGTTGAAATCAACAAGCAGGATAACTTCTGTATTCTGATCCACTGAGTTGATACAGTCAGGGAGGAAGTGAAAACCCAGATTGCACAACTTGGGTGGTATATAGACAGAGACAACAGTCAGGATCTTGTTATGAGTTCCGATAAATACTTTGGCAGCAAGGATTTGGATGTCATTTCCGGGGATTGTCACGAGCATGACATGACCCATGAAGGACTCTTTAAGGTAGAGGGCACAGCCTCCTCCTTTCTTGGTAAGTCTGTCCTGCCTGAAAACTACATATCCGGGAATTGCTATTGAGGAGCCAGGTATCTTCGGAGACAGCCATGTTTCCAGTACTGATAGGATGTCTGGATTGTGCTGGGAAACCCAGGCAGAGAGGGTATCAGGCTTGGAGAGGAGGCTGCAGATGTTAATGCTTGCCAAGGAGAGTGACCCTGCACTGCTGGTAACCTTGTGGCCAAGTTGTGGTGGGCCGAGGTTAGGGTGAATGTTGCCTGAGAGGAACAACAGCAGCAGTATTGGGGGGTTTACTTGGGGGAGGTGGGAGGTCTGGATAGTCGGCAGCATGGGTTTGTGCCAGGTAGATCATGTCAAACCAACCTTGTGGAGTTCTATGAATGGGTAACATCAGAACTGGACAGGGGTAAGCCTGTGGATGTATTATTCTTGGACTTCAGCAAGGCATGTTGACTCTGTCCCCACAATGGTCTGGTGGAGAAACTGATGGGGTTAGAGTAGGCCCTTGATGGTCAGATGGATTGAAAACTGGATAGCTGGACGCACTCAGAGAGTAGTGGTCTGTGGGGAGCTCCTAACCCTACAGAGGTTGGTAGTGGGTACCACAGGGCTGGTCCTGGGTCCAACTTGTTTAATGCATACATATCGGACATCAGGGATGGTATAGGGTGTGAAATGAGTCTCTTCATGATGACTCCAAGATGGGAGCAGAAGTTGAGGGAGAAGAGGGGAGGTTGGCCCTGCAAGGGACCTGGACACCCTGGAAAGCTGGGCTCACACATGGAAATTAAATTTCAATATCACCAAGTGCAAGGTGTTGCATCTTGGTCGGGGAAACCCTAAACACAGGTACACCCTGGGAGGGGAGGTGCTGGAAGCCTCAATAGGGGAAAAAGACCTAGGGGTCATGGTGGATACATGTATGAATAACTCTGAGCAGTGCAGGAGAGCAGCTAGCAAGGCAAACAGGATGTTGGGATGCATCGCAAGGGGGATCACCTCTAGGAGCAAGGAAGTGATTCTGCCGCTGTACAATGGACTGGTTAGACCACACCTTGAGTACTGTGTACAGTACTGGAGACCACACTTGAAGAGGGACATACAGCTCCTGGAGAGGGTACAGAGGAGGGCAACAAAGATGATACGAGGGCTAGGGGATTTGACTTACGAGGACAGACTTGAGGAGCTCTGCCTGTTTTCATTGGAGGAGAGGAGAGACAGGGGGAAATGATTGAGGTCTCAAGGCACCTCAAGGGAATAAATAGGGTAAACATGGAGGGATCTTTAGACTAAAGCAGGGAGGCATCACCAGAGGGCATGGTTTGAAGTTGGAAGGTGGAAGGGTGAGGGGGAAAGAGGAGGTTTTTACTGAGAGGGTGGTGGACCCTTGGAATGCTCTGCCTGGTGAGCTGGTTCAGAGATCCACAGTGGAGGGCTTTAAGAGAGGGTGGGACAGACACAGAAAGTGGATGTATCAGATGATGGCCTGTCCCAGGGGGGTGGGGATGGATGATAGGGGTTTCTGGAGCACAAGGGATGGGAGGGTCTCGGCACCCAACTAAGGATCTAGGTTCGAGCAGACTTGATAGACCATAAGGCCTAATCTGCTGGCAAATAGTATGTTAGTATGTTAGTATTAGATGTTTTAAAAGGGGTTTAAAGTTGCTTCTGTGGGGCAACAGGGCCCTTTTTTCAGCAGGTTCCTTTCCATAAGGATGATGCATGAGGTAGTGACCAGTTAGTAGTAGCAAGGAGCTGTAAGGGCACAGTTGCAGTGGTTTTGAGAACAGGCCAAAAGTTTCATTTGTTCTTCGAAATGGTTGTTGGATAGATAGCCCTTAGAGACCAGTACATTAAGAGTTGATTTCAATTGAAAATGTTGATACCTGGTGGTTAAGTCAAAAGCTAAAAGAATGATGTCCATAACTCTCTGTACATTGGTCTCTGGGGAAGTAAGGTACAGTAATACATCATCCGCATATAATGCAGTTTTATGTGCCTCTCCCCAGGCTGACAGCCTGCACCAAGGGATCTTCCCTAATCCATTGAGCCAATGGTTCGATATAAAGAGCAAATAATAGAGGTGACAGAGGGCATCCTTGTGAGTGCCCTCTGTAAGCTACATTTATGGAAATGTAGCCATTAGTATGGATATAGGCTTGCGGATCTGTGTAAAATCTCCGAATTACCCCGATAAAGCCCTCTGGGAGGCCAAACCTGGCAAGGACCCTATATAAAAATTCCCAATTAACCTGATCAAATGCTTTCTCAGTATCGAGACTCATAATAATAGCAGGGGTAGCTGTCTTATTCAGATGGTCTATAATGTGTATCGTTCTGCAGACACTGTCTGCTGCCTGTCTGTCCGGATTGAAACCTGTTTGGTCTTTATGAACTAAAAGGGGGATAAATTGTTGTAATCTTTTGGCTGTTATGGAGGTCAAGAATTTATAATCTACATTCAGAACCGAAATCGATTGATAGGAGGGGGGCAGAGTGTAGGGCCCTTGCCAGGCTTGGGGATCACTGAGATGACCGCTTGTCTCCAGGAAGGGGGGGGGGAGCACCGAGTCCTCCTTCATGGATTCTTGATATGCCATTTTTAAAATGGGCACTATGGGATCACTGAATTTCTTGTAAAATTCCACCTGGACTCTGTCGTTCCCCGGGGACTTCCCGGTTTTCCCAGCTCTTATGACTTTGTAGCTTTCCTGATCTGAAATAGGGGGCAGCAGTTTATCTGTTACATCCCAAGGGATCTGTGGGAGTCACAGCTTTTGTAGAAAAGCCTCTATGTCCCCTGGCTTAGAGCCGTCCTTTTGGGAATATAGTTGTTTGTAATATGAGGTAAATGCCTGAGAAATGTGTTCCACTGTGGAGCCCACATCTCTAGTATGGGGATGTAATATGTGTGCTATATGCGCTTTTGCCCTTCTTGCCTGAAGATGACTTGCTAGACATTTCAGGGTCTTTGGACCTCCTTCATAGTAATTCTGTTTTAAAAATTGGAGGTTACGCTCTACCTGATAATCTAAAATTTTGTTTAGTTCCCTTTTTAGGGCTGTAAGTTTCTTCTGCCTACGGCCCAGAACCTACTCCTGCTGCAATCCTTCCAACTCTTTTATCTGTTGCTCCAAAGCTTTCTGTCTTTCAATTCATTGTTTCTTCCTAGCTGTGGCTATGGCCACAAACTTCCCCCATGTCACAGCTTTGATGGTGTCCCACAAAATTCCCTTACTAACCCCACTATTGATATTATTTTGAAGCGTTTGTGTGATTAAAACTGGGATCTGTCCTAGCACCTCTGGATCTCTAAGAAGGGACAGGTTCAGTCTCTAAAAGGTGCTGCGAACAGGCATTGCCAGATCTAGAGTTAATAATAAGGGAGTGTGGTCAGAAATGGCAATAGGCCCAATCTTGCACCTTCGTATTATATCTATGGATTCATGGCTAAGGAAGAAATAGTGTAGCCTAGAATACAAATGGTATATAGTCGAATAATGTGTAAACCCTCTAGTTTGGCTCTGTAAGAAGGTCCATACATCTTGCAGGCCCACGTTTAGTAGTAGGACCTTGATTTATTTCTGGGGCCTAAATGTCTTCCTGGGGATCTGAGAGGTGGTATCTTTGTACTGGTCTAGTATAATGTTCCAGTCATCTCCTATAATTAATGTCCCCTCCGTCTTTTCTAAAATCAGAGTCAGCAGCTTCCTATGGACCTCATAGGGAGAGCTAGGGGGCACATAGATTGAAACCACTGTGAGCCTGTGACCATTGAGGTTACCTTTTAATAAGGCAAATCTCCCCTCCTTATCTATAATTTTTTCTGTCACCTCAAACGGAGTCTTACGTGGCATTAAAACCGCCACCCCTCTATGCCGCCCCCCCCTTTGTAAGAAGAGGAACAGACCTCCGAGAAACCAAAATATTTCAGCCTACCGTGTTCCTCCTCTGACAAATGAGTCTCTTGTAGCAGCATTAGATCCGCCTTAGTTTGTTTGATGTAGGTTAAGACCTTTCTCCTCTTTATTGAACTGGTCAAACCATTTACATTAAACGATAAAATCTTAACTGCCATTAGGACTACAATTGCAAGCAGGCCCACAATAGGTAGGGTATGTGCCTCCCCCTCCCCCTTGCCCTCCACGCACCATCGAAAACCAATAAAAAGTGTCCTCACCGATGAACCTTAACTTATAACTAACAACCAGAGCTACATTCTCAACCTCGGACATAGCTTTGACCCATATTAACCACTGTATTAAACTCATAAACAAACCCAAGTTAGAGCTTCGAAGGCAGGGGAACAATTTTAAATATTCCCTGTCTCTGCAAAGTCTGGGAAACTCTGCAGATGTGTACTGGGGCAGTAGTGGGCTGGAGTCATTCCCACCATTATCTGTCCCAAAAAGGAACTAAACTGCCATAGCCAAAACAGCCCAGACATAAGAAAATGTTTCTCACTCTTCCTCCCTCCCCCACAGGATAGGACAGTTGTAGAACTTATATAGTACGGAAATAATAATAGTTTCTCTACTCCACATCTTCTCCATTCAGTTTACAGGATTTACACTCTACTAAGTCACTGAGAAATTTTCATGTTTACCCAGCATTTCCTCTTGTGTCCAGCAGAATTGTCTTTAGATTATACCTTTTGCTCAGTGACTGATATTGCACTCATGCACATAAGATTATATTTGCAGACATCAGTGAGAATGTCTATAAAAGTATCCCCTTTCTTCTGTTCGGTTTACCCTCCCTTCCCTTCCCTTTGTTTAGTATGCCGGTCGACACAGGCCCAAAAATAAAACTGCCTTTGCCCTAGGTAAGCAATTTATACATGATCAGCTCCACTGTACAGCACTTATATACGTAGTGGTCTTATATTGCGCCAAATGCCTCAAAAGGGGTAAACCCTGGGTTGTGTCCTGGACCCCCCCCCCCCGGGTGGAGCTTGCAGCGCGCTATGTACGAGAAAGCTCCTCTCAGCAGTCATGATCGGTCGGCAGTCAGTACAACGCAGCCACCCATGAAAAAACCCACCCGGGGACATAAAGAAGCGGTAGAGAAAAGTTAAACCTGGCACTTTCCATACTTTCAGGTATTCGCCTCCTGTTGTTCATTCAGTCGTTACGCAACTTGCGATCGCTGCATTTTCTCCTGATGGTGTCCAGGTTTCCCCACGAGGAGGCCGCGTCTGGCTGCTTTTCCAGTCCCCCTCACAACTGGTTCCTAATTCTTTGGAGGTTCCCCTGTATGGCAGAGGTCGTCATCTTCTGGTAGTTCTCCACAGTGATTCCTCTCTGTTTGAGCACCTCCTCCCCCCCGGAGACGTGTACAAGCACACCCCATCCTCCCAAAACACCCTGATCTTAGCTGGATAGGGAGTTTGGAATTTGATCCTCTTGGAGCACAAGGCCTTCATTTCCAGTCTGTATTGGAGCCACAGCTGCTGAATCTCTGGTGGGTAGTCCTGATCAAGGTACAGGTGAGTTTCGTTATACTTTATTTCCCCCATTTGCCATGCCAGCCGCAAAATTTCTTCTTTTGTTGCATAGCTGGAAAATTTCATCAGGATCTGCCTAGGTCTCTCTGTGGGGTCTTTAGGCTTCGGGCCAGGGATTCTATGTGCTCTTTCGATGCGTATATTAAGGGTAGGGGGGGACAGCCAGGACATCCTGCAAAAGGTCCTGCATAAAGTGTGCCATGTTACCTTCTTCGGTGCCCTCAGGCAGCCCTGAAGGTCTCAGATTGTCTCTACGAGACCTAGCTTCTAGGTCAATACACTTTGCCTGGAGTGAGTCAGCATATTGCAAGGCTTCTGTTAGAACTTCTGCATGTATGGTCTCTTCTGTCTCCAGTCTGGAAATGTGACTATCTACCTCCTTCAGCACCGTATCTACGTCTTCAAGTTTCGTCTGCAGTTTCTGGAATTCCGCTTTATTTTATTTTCTCATCTCAAGTATTTCAGTTAGGATAATATCTAGCTGCATTTTATTTTGGAGGCTGTTATCTACAGGTTGTACTGAGGCCTGTGTCTGCTGTTGAATCGGGCGTGGGCTCCCGCTGCGCTCCTTCTGTAGGAGCCTGTATCTGGCTCCATCATCATTTGCCCACTGTCTCTGAAATTCTTCTGCATTTTCATATCTTCTTTCCCCTTTGGTGGCATTATTGTATTTTTTTACGATTATTCAGCTAGGAAAGCGATTTTTTAGATACTGCGAGGCAGGAGCTCTGTAGTTAGGCTGTCTGGCGGGCCATGGCGGAACTGGAAGTCTTCCCTTTGCGTCCTTTGCCTCAGTACAAACTATGACAGTGAAGCCTGCTTTGTCTGCCAGAGCTTTAACCAGGCAGCCAGGAGACATCACAAGAAGACTTTACAGATATTTCTCAAGCTTCAAGAAATGAAGAAACAGTTTGCAATGAAGACAGCTTCACCATCATCAACCGCTTCTGTTCCCAGTTCACCATCAGCCTGTTGATCCCCATGGTCAGCGGCGACTATCACTGACTCATAGAAGAAAAGGCATAAGTCCTCAAAGTCGGCAGAGAACACCACTGCTCAGAGAAGGAGAAGTGGTGAAAGGACAAGGCTGCTTCCCCAGACCGTTCCGGTTCACCTATTTGGCGTAAGTCTGTTAAAAAAAACGGGTCCCCAGCTCTGGCCACTGGTCCTACTGCCCCCCTGACTGTCTCTCAAACACCAAAGTCGAGGTCTGGCACCAGCTTGTCTCCCCCGCTAGGGATTTTGCAGCCTGTTCTGCTGTAGGGCACTATTCTGTCGATGGTTCAGCTAATGTTGAGCCTTTCGGGGCTCTCTTGATGCACAGCTGTTGTATCAGAAAATGTCTGAGCAGATCTAGCATCTGTTACCACTGTCACAGTCATCACCTGCTTTGTCAGTGCTCTGGGCTGGTCTGTCATCAACCTTACCGTTGGCCCATCGACCCAGAGGCAGGGTGTCCATCTGTGATGCCAACGACCAGGATCTGAGAACAGACTCAAGACATCGGAGGGCCGACCAGGAGGAGAGGAGGAGGATTGAGGGTCCTAGAGACTGCTCTCCTTCTCCATGGGGAGGGGGGTAGAGTGTCCAGCACACCATGGACCTCTGGTGGAGGCTTAGGGGATCCACTGTGTCGGTGCCGTCAGCTGAGGGGGCAGGGCAGATGCGGGACATCATTGCATGTCCCTGCCTCAGGTTCTGCCGAAAGTCACAAACATTCTGGCCATCGAGCGTGATGCCCTGTTCCGCTGACATCCCCACTGCCAACAGTGTTCACTGTGGGGGACCTGCTCCCATGGCCCCACCCTGGGGGTTAAGTCAGGGCACGCTACAAAGGACTGTGGGGAGGGGCGCCCACCCGTTGGCCCCACCCAGGGGGTAAACCTTGGCATGGGGGGCGGCGTGCAGGCAGAGCTGAGCTCCCTTTGGGGGGGGCCCAGACCCAAAACTAAATAGTAAAAAATCAACCTTACTGTCGATGCCCTAGTTCTTTGTCCCTGCTAAAGTGCCAGGACCTGAATGGCCATGACTGATGGGACACCAGTTGACGGCTCCTCCTAATCCTGTCAACCCTTAACCAATGGCAGTCGACATCAATGCTGAAGTGGTGTATAATCCACAATATATGGAGGAGGAGGCCATGGAAGAAGAAGAAGAAGAAGAAAAAGCAGAAGAGGCAATAGATGTAATAGGTTCAAGTTCCACTCTGTCCTCTTGCTCAGAGGAGAGTGTGAAAACACACCAAGGTATCCATCTGAGGATGCCTCATTTCAAGCATTCCTTAAACAGGTTCAGGCTAAATTGGGGTTTCAAGAAGAGGAGAAGGACTCCTCCAAGTGAAATCTCTATGAATTCTTGGAGGTTTCTGCGTCCCCCGTGATGGTTATTCTTCCTGTGCATTCTGCACTTGAAGATGCTGCTTTGGCTGCCTGGCATAGGCCTGTTCAATTGCCAGCAGTTCCCACAAAGTCTGATAAACAATATCCAGTCTCCACTGCCAAGTCTTATTATTCTTCAGGGCCTGAAACAGACTCTTTGGTGACTATGGCTGGTCAAGACAGATCCAAAGCTCTCAAACATGAGTTTTCTTCCTCCTGATAAAGAATCGAGGAAGCTTGATGTGATGGGGAAGAGAACAGTTGCTTCTGCATCTCTGGGCTTAAGAATTACTAACTGTCAGGCATACATGATAAAATATCAGAATTGCCTTTAGAAGACCATGTCCACCCTGGCTTAGAAATTGCCAGAGGGCCAGTATAAAATATTGGCCTAGCAGACTATTGCTAATGGCCAGGAGGCTGGTAAGCTTCTGCTGAGAGTGGCCTGTGATTCCTCTGATGCTGCTGCCAGGGCTGCTGCTTCTGGAATTTACCTCCACCGCCATTCTTGGCTAAGGGTGGCTGGTTTTGCCTCGGGTGTACAGCAGTCTGATGAATGCTCCATTCGGGGGAAAACAATTGTTTGGCGCTGATGCTGAAAATGCTTTAAGGGATTTATAATCTTGTAAAATGACTCTTAGATTCCTGCATTCTCTGTACCCTAAGCCCCAGGGAAGGGGCTGTGGTTCTTTTTGCAGGCCCTATTCCCCTTCCAAGCAGTGGCCCAGATATTCAAAGCTTTGCACGGTGCACAAACGTTTGCGCGGGTTTAGCGTGGGATTAGCGTGGGTCTGCTTTATTCAAAAGGTCAAATAGCACACATAAATCACATTAGCACCGGGCAAACCATAATTGTATGAAAGGGGCACACTGAACATGAATACAGGCGCTGTGGGATATTCATCGGCTAGCGCCGCGTTAAGGTGTTTAGTGCGACTTGCAGTGGACCACTTAGCGGTACAATGCGCTCAGGAAAAGCGAGGTCTTAACCCCTGGTAAACAGCTTTGCACGACATTGGTGCTTTGTGTGTTTGCGCGGGATTTGTGCAGCTTGCGCGACCCTAATATATGAGTATGACACTTAGAAAATGCCAGACATGGAAGACTCGTGCTGCTTACTGATGGCACTACCATGATGCCAACAGCTGCCACCAGTCCCAGCCATGCCAGGTAGTAAGGGGTGATCTGGCCAGGGGACATCATGGTAGTGTGGCCATACAGCACACATCTGCAGACCATATACGCCTGTGTTGATCAACAGATGCCAGCACACACATGCAGCACTGTGGGCATGGTGGCCATTGAGGGGAGGGTGTACGGGTGGCCAGACCTCACCACAGCCCAGGTGTGGCCACAAGGCTGGGACACATCATGCAGTGCACATGGGCCAGTAGTGGGAATACCCCACCACCTGTGTGCCTGTTGGGTCTTACGGGCCCCTCCATGCCACATACTGCACAACTGTACAGATGTCAGCCGGCCCGGTGGCGCTGAGGGTTGAGGCGCTGGACGCCACACCTTGCGGCATGCTGGCGACCTGGGTTCGGGAGCGAGCTCAGGCCGTTGGGGGTCAGAGGGGATGGTGAAGGATTGAGTGTCCTATGGACTGCTGTCCTTCCCCGGGGAGGGGGGTTTCCACCAGCCAATGCATTGGTGACCTCTGGTGGTGGCTGGAGGTGCACAGGACACGGACACAGATAGCGAGGGGATTGGGCTGTTGTGGACATCTTTCGGCCATGCATGGGAGCGTGCACACAATGAGCGGGACGTCATTGCACGTCCGAGCCCAGGGGAGAAAAATCTAAGAAATACCCCTACCCCAGGGAGGCGACGGAACTTGCAGTGGACTGGGCCGACACGTCCAACGTCGGCCGGCAACTCTGACTTCACCATGGGGATCTCAGGCCTCTCCTAAGGGGTCTGGGGGAGCCGAGATCCTGAACCCGATTTCACGGTCGGAGGTGGCAGGTTCAGATGGCCGGTTAGGAGCACTGGCTCCATGAGAGGATTCCCGAGAGATGTCCTGACGGTAGGAGCATAAATAGAGTCTACAAAAAAAACTGTACAGATGCCATAGCACACATAGCCAGCCATGTATATGTCACTGTGAGCATCCCATGCCACAGGTGCAGCATCTATGAATCACACAACAGCATAACAGTACTGTCCACTGTCAGTGATCACCTGCAAGCTGGGCCTGTCACTGTGTACAGTGCAGTGGTCATCACTGCCCTACTTACCATAGCATCGCTGTGTCCCTCACACTACTGGCCCCCTTGCTACTGTAGTGTCTGCTGTGCACTGTAGCATGACCTACAGTGTGACGGTTGCATGCAGCATCACCACCATCTGTACCTATGCTGTGTTGTCCCCTGGGGTATGATATGCTATGCTATGCTGTACTATTTACATGTAGTCTGCAGCCATCATCATGCACTGCCTGACTGACCTACAGGTGGAGCTGCGGTCGGACCTTGCCAGCCCCTGTACTTCCAGACTGACCTACAGGTGGAGCTGTGGGGCTCTGCAATAACGCTGGGCAAACTGCATGCAAATCAGGGCATAATGAGATGCTAATTTGGCTGTTTGCCAGGAACTACCTAAGTAGGCTCATTTGCATGTCACTTTTGAATATGGCAAATCTTAGCACCGGGCAAACAGCTTAGCTCTGTGCTAAAGCCATGCTAATGTGTTAGCACGGCACTAATGGTTCAGGGAATATTATACAGTTTTGATCGCTGTTCTTTCATACCTGCTGCTGCCTGCAGCTGTACTAGGTCCACGCATTTGCTGGCACACACATTGGGCACATAGTTCATCTCTACCTACCCTCACATCACTGTGCACTGTGTTGTTGTTGTGGTTTGCACTTCCTGGTTGCTATATTCAGTACTGTCTTATTCCAGAGCTACGTTTGCCCTGTAAACCCAGCCCAGTTTGCACGGCCTCATTCCCATAATATATTCAGAAGCTGTTTGCCCCGGGCTATTCCTTTTGAGTATAGCTTGCTTGTTGCTCCAGGCTACATTTGCCCACCAGGCAGTGTTAACTTAGCTGAGGGTCAAAGTTTTGAATACCTGGCCCTGTGACTGTTCAAGAGGCCCAGGATATGGGTCCCAGATATCTCAGTCTATCACTTCCCAAGCTGCCAACCTGACCCCAGGTGCACATGCCAGATTTACCAAAGGTCAAACCATTGCAGGCATCTCTGCCTCCCCCTGCACCTTCTAACTCCTCTCCCCTTTCTCAGGCCTCCCTGCCTCAGGAAATTTTGGTGCAAAGTCGCATCTCCCTTTTTCTACAGAAATGGAGGGAGATCACTACAGATGCATGGGTACTGGCGGTAGTTCAGTAAGGACACGTCTTAGACTTCCTTACTGTTCCTCCAGTAACCCCCCCATTGCTCAACAGGTATCCTCCAGGACATCTTGCCCTCATGCTGGAGGAGGTTTAAACCCTGCTCCACAACAGGGCTGTGAAACTTGTCCCAGTTTCAGAAATAAACCTAGAGCTCTATTATTCCCATTATCCTCTGGTTCAAAATGGATTGGAGATCTAAGGTCACTACCAGACCTTTGGGGAGTGAACCTTTTCATAGAATACAAGAAGTTCAGAATGGTCTCCTTGCAGTCCCTTATCCCACTCCTGTTGAAAGGAAATTGTATGGTTGCAGTGAACATGAAGGATGCATACTTGCATGTCAAGATCCACAAGTCTCATAGAAAATATGTGCATTTCATGCTCCAGGGCTTACACTACCAAAGTCATGTCTTTCCTTTTGGTTTGTGAGTTGCACCATGTGTCTTTATCAAAGTATTTTCTGTGGACTTCCAGTTCTGGTTTTGAGCATGGTAGACACATAGATCTCGAGCTCTGGAACCCCCTTAAACAATCCTAAAAAATCCTCGCAGCTAAACCTTTGATCCCTGACTATTTCTCCCCTTGGAAGCAAGCTGGGGTGGCCACCAAAGTTGCTAAAGCCAAAAGGCCGAAATCAGCCCCAACACAGATGAAGCTGAAACAGCTTACGTTAGACAAGGATCTGGAGAGTCAGGTGGCCCATCCATGATGTGTCAGATCGAATTTAGATTCATCGCCAGAATCAGATGGGGAGGATTTAATCATGTCCCACAAATCTGGGAGAACCCTCCATAAAATATTGCAATCCGTCCAGAAAATCGAATCTTTACTGGCTGATCTTAGACAGGATGTTCGGAATATGGACAAAAAGGTCTCGGATAACACAGCCAAACTATCTGGAGTATCAGAGGCTCAGGACTCGGGTGATAGACTGCTGCTATTCTTGCTAAAAAGAGACAGAGAAATATAGGGCCATCTGGAAGACATCAAAAACCAAGCCCATTAGAATAATTTCCAAAGTCATGGAATACCCGAGGGGGCAGAAGAAGGGTTTGCAACCCCTATCGATTTCATCCAGCAAGTGCTTTGCTCGGTGATAGAAATTCCCACAGACCTTGATATCATGATGGACAGGGCTCACCGATCCCTTGTGCCCAAACCCACCAGCCCCTCTGCACGACCCAGATCCTGGGTGATTCAGATGTTCCTGTTCCAGAGCAAAGAGTGGGTGCTTCGAGAGGCCTGGAGATTGAGAAATCTTAAATACAAAGAAAATCCAATTTTCTTCAAGCAAGCCTTCTTGACGGCCCTGCAAACCGAGAAGCAGAAAACAAGGGCAGTAATCAAAGAGATCCGGGAAGAGAAGAACCTACGGGCCCCGTTGCTATATCCTGCCAGAATCAAACTCTACCTGGAGGCGGGCCCTAAAACATACAACGGCCTAGTAGAGCTCATGCCACAGCTACAGGAATGGAAAATCTCCCCACCAGATGTGGAAATGGCCTTGCTGAACATAAAATTGCATCTAGCGCATGGATTGTTGCCGCAAAAGGATCTTCAAGAATCACCCCAGGAACAGTGCCGGCGTCCCCCACGCAGGATGTCTCTAGAGTCATTCGACGAGCAGATAAGAAGAAAGATGACCAGGAATCACTCCTCCTCCCCACCGCCTCGAAACGCTGAGAAGAGCAGGTGTACAACCAGCCAAATGGTCTCACTGGTAAGTGTGGGGACATACTAATTACAACCCGGACAATACACCCTACAAACTTTTCACTCCCTCACCTCACTGAATAGACTATCAATTGTTTATAAACCTGAGACTGTTCATGAAACTCATAGTGAAGGAGAGACCAGAACTGGGCGGGGAGAATCCTGGAGGACCACAGCAAGGTTACAATCACTTACTTTGTGAACATAACATAAGATAGGTGAGTGGTATGAACGAGCACAAAAGGCATATGCCACAAGGTTAAGACGTGGTGGCTCGGGGGGGTAGGGGATTTGCAGCATTAGGGCATTAATTGATATCGGTCCTAACAGTTTAACCCATTATACCCATTAGCGCCATATGGCGTCAGAACCATCAATTGCTTAACCTGACCCAATATGGCGGCATCAGATAGAATGTGTTAAAAGTGGGTACAGTCATGCCACAAAGGCTGCGGCTGTTCATTGGTGTGGAATGGGGGTATTTAGAGGTCTATAGAGGCATCTAAGGGCAGTGAATCTGATGGGAAGGGGGGGGATCCGAAGGGTTAGAGCAGACATATCTGTGTTTCTACTGTTGTCATGGGTAGAGCTAATTGCACGAGATACAACACTAAAGCGAGGCTCCCCATTATATCCGGTGTTGCTATAGAGCCCGGATATCTGGCTGGGACTCATTCTCGCTAGTGTCCAGGGGGATCGAGCCAACCATTTGACTCTTCTTCCTCCTCTCCAGGTAGAGCAGGTTACACAGCAGCTCGCCTGGACTTTAAGGCTGCTTTTTGAATGGGACCCCTACCTTGGAGGTCACTTTGTAAATAGTTCTCTCCCCGGAGGCGGTCCTCAAGTTGAGAGTTCCATCTTAGGGGATGTTTCGTTAGGGCAATCATTATTGTCTACTGTTTTTTTTGTGTGTTACCTGGACATGTTCCACATTCGTGCCATACTTATAGAACTGGAAACTGTGGAATGCAAAGGAGGCCTAAAGAACCGAGAGAACTGCCTTACCCCCGGAAATGGGAGAGGGAGGGGGAGGTTTTAATTTAGATGTGGACCACGGGAAGGGGCAAAGATGGTAGGGGACCCTAGATCAAGAACAACTGAGTGTTATTATTCACGAGCAAATGGGTGATGGGCGTAGTATTACTATTTTCTCACACAATGCGAATGGATTAAACAACCCAGTGAAGAGGCGGAAAGTTCTCTCGGGCCTCAAAAAACAAGCTCCTTTTATATTATTGCAGGAGACACATCTTAACAAGTCAGAACACGCTAAGTTGAGGAGATTTGGTTTCTCTCAAGTGGTGGCCTCTTCGTATGGGAAGGGGAAAAGAAGGAGCACAGCCATACTAGTCGCCCATGGGATGCCACTGAGTGTATCCTCCACTTACTCAGACCCGGAGGGATGTCCGGCAGTGCTAATCAGAGTGCTAGTGGGCACCCCAATCACACTAGCCTCACTTTACATTCCTCCAGGATCCACGGTTGCCACGGTCAGTGCCCTGTTGCATAAAGTTACCGAACTTCATACTGGTACTTTAGTAGTGGGTGGAGATTTAAACCAAACAATAGAGCAGATAGACTCTTCCAGCTTAAGACACCTTAAAAAATCACCAGCTGGTAAAACAATTAAGGAATATATGTGGAGGGTCCTGTGGGTCGATGTCTGGAGACAACTCCATCCTGGGAAAAGAGAGTATACACATTTCTCCCCTCCTCATGGCTCCTATGCTCACCTTGCTCATTTTTTAATTTCAGGAGAATATCGCCATAAGGTTAGGAGCTGCACACATATCCCTTCAACTCTGTCCGACCACTCCCAACTGTCCCTGAAGTTGGATTGGGGCTCAGAGAGGAGACAATCCCTCTGGAAGTTTAATAATTACTGTACTTACTAAACCTGAAAGAATTCACTGAATTAATTAAGCAACGAATACCTCAAATCATCCAGGAGAATGACTCCCCACAGGTCTCCAGAGCAACCCTATGGGATACCATAAAAGTAGTTTTGAGGGGTGACATGATTAAATTTGCAGCTCACTATAGAAAACAACAAAATATGCAACTAGAAAAGCTCCAGCAGAAGTTACAGGAGTTGCAGACAGCTCATGCAGGAAGTGATCTTGCTGTCTGGCCCTTATTACAACGCACTAAGCAATAGGTCCAAAAAATAATTGATGTTAAGACAGAACAGGCCCTACAACATCGCCACCAAAAATACTATGAGTCAGGACCAAGGGCAACTCGCCTGCTGGCCCACCGGCTGAGGCAGCAGCCCTCCCAAGCCACGATAGCCCAGAGTAGGGATCCCAAAAAAGGTCATCTAATGAGAATGCCTAAACAAATTCTGGAATCCTTTAAAGAATATTACCATACCCTATATACCCTGGGGCAAACGGCAAGTGACACGCAAATCCAAGCTTATCTTTCAAGGCTGAAGTTGCCTAAGCTTATGCATGAACTTGGGTCACAAATAGATAAACCATTCACCCCAATGGAGTTAACCAGTGCAATAAATTCATTAAAACCTAGTAAGACCCTGGGCTCTGATGGGTACATACCTGAATTCTTCAGTTTTTTTTAAGAAGGAGGTAGAGGCTCCCCTCCTGGCAGTCTGTAGGGCCTCCCAAAATGGAGAGGATTTACCTGAGACCTGGAACTACGCTGTCATTACCAGCATTCCGAAGCCGGCCAAAGACATCACTCAATGTAAGTCATATTGACCTATTACTATACTGAATATAGATTATAAATTGTATGCTACTTTAATGGTGAAACGCTTGGAACAGGTCCTTTCCAGGTTAGTTGATTATGACCAGACGGGATTTGTCCCCGGACAACAGACACAGGACAATATCAAGAGGACCCTGTCTCTCTCCCATATCATGCCACCCAGTCGGAGTCTCCCTTCCTGCTATTGAGCTTGAAAGCTGAGAAGGCCTTTGACCGGGTGGCATGGAATTTCCTGAGTCATACACTTGAAGTTTTTGAGTTTTCAGAAGCATTTATCAAGATCATAAATAATATTTACTCTGGCCCTAAGGCTTATATCAAAATAAATGGGGAGGTGTCCACCCCAATTTCCTTGCTCCGGGATACCAGACAGGGATGCCCCCTCTCCCTGTTCCTATTCGCCTTATACCTGGAGCCACTAGCACAGGACTTGAGGCAGAGGGAGGAAGTGGAAGTGGAGGGTCTGAACATGGGGGGGGAGACCCACAAACTAGCCCTGTATGCAGACGATCTGTTGATCTAACTCAACAATCCAGAGGAAAATCTGGTACCACTTTGGGATACCTTGAAAGAATTCAGTCTACCAGCAGGATATAAGGTAAACACTACCAAGACTGAGGTCTTAAGACTATCCTTGCTCCCCCTCTGATAGAATAAAATAAATCTTCCCTTTCAAATAGAACAGGGAACACATTCGATACCTCGGAGTCCATCTGTGCCTGGACAGCACCCAGATTTTTAAACTTAATTTTACCCCTATCTTAGAGCAATTGAAGGCAGAATTGGAGAGGTGGGCGCTCATTCCCCCCTACAAAGAATAGAGGCGGTCAAAATGGTACTGCTCCCTAGGTTTTTATACTTGTAAGACATTACCAACATTCCCCTGGTACAAAGAATAGAGGCGGTCAAAATTGTACTGCTCCCTAGGTTTTTATACTTGTAACAGACACTACCAATCCATATTCCGAACACATTTTTTAATAAAATCAATAAAGGGATTTCTTGATTTGTCTGGGGCCTGCAAAAGCCTTGAATTATGTTCTCGATATTGCAGATACCCAAAGAGGGAGGGGGGACTGTCTCTCCACAACTTGAAACTATATCACCAGACAGCTCAACTTAGAACGGTTTTCTTTTGGTTAAGTAGAGAGTATAATGCCAAGTGGAAGACTTTGGAGATCAAGGGAGGTAGTCTCCCCAGACTGAACAAGGTTCTTCTTACCAGGAGGGAGACTGTCTCCATCGAGGGAGGTGGGAACCCTTATACGGAACGCACCATCTCCAACTGGTATGAAATACTGGACGACAGATCTTTGTGGCCTTGGAGACCCCTTTTAATACCAATCGCACATGTGGAGGCCTTTGTCCCAGCCAAATGGGATTCGGGATTCCGTGGTTGGGAGGAGAGGGGCCTCCTTTTGGTATGGCACTTCCTGAGTGAGGGGGAAGTTCTATCCTTTCAGGAGTTAGTGGCCCAGTTTGGAATACCGTGTGAGGACAAAATTAAATATTTCCAAGTCAGGGACTATATCCAGTCTCTCCGTCTCTCCCCTCAGGAGGAGACTCCTCCTGCCCGATCATTTACCTCATCAAATTAGCTGTGGAGGGCCGAGCACCACAGGACAAGATAGTGTCACACCTATATAGAGCCCTCAAGTGGAGAGGAGCCACAACTCAAACAATTAGAAGGTCCTGAACATATGACTTGGGAATGCAAATACCTGATGAGGTCTGGTCCAGAGCAATGGAAAGAATACACTGGGGAATCCCTGCAGTGAGTTGGATTTTCCTGGAAGGGGTTCTCTAGATATTTCAGGACCCCCTGCAGTGCAGGTGAAGTATAGAGAAGGGAGCTGCTCGATCTGCTGGAGGGGTTGTGGCCACTCCCCTGTGGCCCTGGTCCACATCCTGTGGAGTTGTCCTTCCTTAGCCCCCTTCTTTCTGTAATTACAGCAAGCCATATATACCATCTTTGACCAAAGTCTTAATGTGACCCCCATACTCTATTTCTTCTTAGATCGCCCACCTGGACACAGAAACTCAGGAACTGCGAAATTATTAAGAATCACGCTGCTGGCAGCCCAGAAGACAGTTACTAATAACTGGCTCACCAGTAAGATAATTTCAGTAGACCAGTGGCATGATCTTATGATTGCTATTTATAGAATGGAGGGACTCGCAGCCTCTCTTAATAATAGGCAATCTCAATTTGAACTACTATGGAGGAGATGGGTCATTTATATCATGGCACAGAGACCTGACTTCGTGCCATGATTAGGGGATGGGATAGGGAAATTTTAAGACCCTATAATAACTATTGCTTGCTGCAACTCCCTTCCACCCTACTGTCTGTTATTCTATGCACAACCAGGGGTATGCCCCTATACTTCGATATTTAACTTAACATAATTGCCATCAGCCAGACTCTGCAGATTGAATGGTGTTGTTAAACCTGTTTTCCTTCAGCATAATGGCTCCTTTAACCATAAATGTTGTTTGGACCTATATGATATGACACAATAATTTACTTGGTTCTAGATAAATTCCTTCTGTTAAGATTCCTTCCTTTCCTGATGTCTCCTGTAGTACAAGATGTATTAATCTGCATATATAGATTGGCACTTGTTGTATTATTTATGGCTTCTGTTTGCTGTATTTATACATATGTGTTGTTTTATTTACAAAAATATACTTGTAACCCCCCCGTTACCCAGGGTTACAAGAATCCCACTTAGATCTAGTGGTAGGCAGGGAAAGGCAACTTGTGAGACAGCAGTTAAATGGGTTTCACACTGTCTCACTCTGTCCTCAGTCTCAGCTGAGCTGGAGGGATGACATCACTTAGAATTCTTGCAGCAGCATAAGCCACAGTGGAATGTTGCTGCAGGGAATTAGGTTAGAATGTTGGGGTTTTCAAAGTCAGTCTAGTGGGAGACTCAGTGGAAGGAGGAGGTGTGCTGCAGTTGGCAGCCCCTCAGAGCCTAGCTCTGTAATAGAGCTACAACAGGAAGAGAGTGTGTGTGTTCTCGCCATAGAGAAGGACACAGAAGAAACCAGTAGAAGTGGTTGAGACCATTCCCCGGTTTGTTCCAGTGCCCCATCCCTAGAGGGATGGGGGGGGGAGACCAGCATTTCAGGGGCAATCCCCTGGCCCTGCTGGAAGAGGGAAAGCTGCCTGACTAGAGAATTTATACTGAGGTACCAGATGTGTGTTTTCTGTTGAGAATGGGAGGTGTCAACCTCAGTGCCCAACGAGGAGTGGATAGTCTCAGGAGTGAGGACGACTGCTCACTCCTGGGCTCAGATCCTCAGCGAGGAAGAGGATGAGGGGTAACCTATGGCCTTATGAAGAAGGTGCAGATCAACAGCCTCTTGCTCTTGCCTCGGAGGACTGAACAGAAGGAGAGATTGGTGACTCCACAACCCTGTCCCCACAAGGAGGAGTCAAAGATCCATTTTACGTTGCATTAAGTATGCGTAGCTGGCAGAACCTGGACTGGCCGCCCCTAAGCCAGGCCAGAGGTCTCAAGTTGACCAAGTGTAGTAAAGAGGAAAGTCTGGTTCATAGGAAGGCAAATGAAATCTATGGGATATCCTTTCCTACCTTTCCTCGGAGAGTCTGGGAGGAGATTGAAGGAAACAGGAAATCCTGGATAATGGAAGAGGCAACAAGATATGCGCATCCTGGTGCAAGTCGATATGTCCGAGACAGAGTGTTACAAGAGAAATTCAGACAATGAAAAGTGGTCAGAACACTGTTTATAGACACTGTTTGGATCGTGGATGGAGGGGGACATGAAACCTTCTTCAATGTGAATTATGAGCGCCCAGACGGGGTAATAATTCTTGCACCTGACCCATTGTTACTTCTCGCAGTGCGGGCAACTTCCTGTGAATGTGCCCATGCCTACCAAGTGGAAAGCAGAGCAGTGGTAGCCAGTGCTGCCATCCAGCCATTGCCGTACCTAGGTTGTTCTGCCAGACTGGTGTTCCAGGAACCAGGTGCCCCAGATTCATCAGCCTTGCAGTGTACTGGCTTTCCAGATTCCATCAACTGGCCTTCCAGATGACTTCATATCCAGAGACGACACCAGCCCAGCTGTATCCTGATTCATCGCCTGGGATTTCAGATGACTTCAGACCAGCTGTTTTTCCTGTCCTGTTCCAAGGTTCCATCTCCTGGATGACATCTCCCCAGCAGTTTCCAGATGTGCCATCCTGTTGTTTTCCGGAAGATGTCTTCCCAGCTGTAGCCGAAGAATGCTGTTAGGGAGAGTCTTCGGCTGGAAATCCAGGTGTCGTATTGATTTAATTCTTCAAGGGACTGGTAAGTCCAGATTTTTCTATTTTAATGACATTGCAGTACACACCCTACACCTAGCAGACTTCAGACTGTTTGAACTCTCCTCAAAGACTCCTCCCTTTGGGATTACAGTCCTACCAGAACTGTGCTTCACCGGGCTCCAGCCCAGGAGACACTCTTTCTTGGACTTGCCTTCGGCACTGTTGTCACTAGATGGGACTTTTAGGGCACTCCATCCCCATAAAATGGTATTGTAAATAATGTCATTGTTTTTCTACTGTTTATACTGTTTTTCTACTTCTCTAAAAAAATATTTTGGGGGGATTCTCCAGTGTTTTGATGGTAGGGGTTAGATAGTACTGTGTTTGCAGATTAGGGGTTGTTTTGTCTTTTCTCTTGCAGGTGATCCTAGAGAAGGCAAGAAGAGGAGGAGGGACTCAGCAGAGTCTTCCATGTGCTTTAAAGTAGAAGTGTTTAAAGTGCAGTATTATTGTTTACTATGTTTAACTTTTCCTTCCACAGGTATGGTTGGGGAGTGTGGGAGTAATACCTAGGTATAGTATTAGCTCCTTGTGTATTTGGTTGCAGGTGTCCAGGGTTGGAGGGAGGTTCCCCTGTTTTGGGGTAATTTGGGTTATGGTCAGATAGGTTTTCCCTAGAGGGCTGGGGGATAGACAGGCTGTGGTCCTGACCTGCAGCAGGGGCCACAGTACTGATCTATTAGGGCTATGCTTTGGGCAGTTCTATCAGGGCCACTAGGTAACCATAGAAAGATCGTAGAGTAGAGGCTGATGTGTCAGTCGATGGCCTCTGGGCCCTTAGTGTTGCCTGCCTGTGCCTGGCACATGGTAGGGGAGAAGGTAGTGCTACCTCCCCGTAGTCAACACATAGGGTAAGATGGCCTGGGCCAAGTAAATAATGACTGCGGACAGTCATTTTCCTGGCCAAGGGTGGGTGTAACCCCCCTGTTACCTGGGGTTACTAGAATCCCACTTAGATCTAGTGGCAGGCGGGGAAGGGCAGCTTGTGAGACACCAGTTAAATGGGTTTCACACTGTCTCACTCTGTCCTCAGCCTCAGCTGAGCTGGAGGGATGACATCACTTAGAATTCTCGCAGCAGCATAAGCCACAGTGGAATGTTGCAGCAGGGAGTTAGGTTAGAATGTTGGTGTTTTCAAAGTCAGTCTAGCGGGAGACTCAGTGGAAGGAGGAGGTGTGTTGCAGTTGGCAGCCCCTCAGGGCCTAGCTCTGTAATAGAGCTACAACAGGAAGAGGGTGTGTGTTCTCGCCCTAGAGATGGACACAGAAGAAACCAGTAGAAGTGGTTGAGACTGTTCCCCAGTTTGTTCCAGTGCCCCGTCCCTAGAGAGACGGGGGGGACCAGCATTTCAGGGGCAATCCCCTAGCCCTGCTGGAAGAGGGAATGCTGCCTGACTAGAGAATTTGTACTGAGGTACCAGATGTGTGTTTTCTGTGTGAGAAGCCCTGGGGCACCTGCAAACCATGGTGAGTCTGCTCTGACATAGAGCTTGTGTTTCACCAAGAGAGTTGAGTAAAATTATCTGCTTCTGTGGGGTCAGAAAAGGACAGCCCAGTACAGTATTTTAAGATATGTGTATGGCTTGAAATGCATCTAGCCAGTGGGGTCTACAGGGATGGACATAGCCACTTAGAGAACGTTGCAAGTCAGGACACCATTTACGTGGAAAGTAGATTGTTAAATGTGATATACATTTCGAGATAGCAGCTACAAACAGAGAGTTCAAGGAAAGGTGTTGACTACAAATGAATGGCCAGGTATGGATTTGGGAACAAGAGGTGGGAGACCCCCCCCAATCTGGAGTAACCAGATTTACCTCTACGGATTCACTTTGGGCACCTACAGCTTTCTCCCAGGCACTTGGCCAGTGTCTGCAGAAAGTACCCAGACGTGGGATTAAGGATGTGTTTTTTTCTTTAGAGCTAGAAGTGTTTATAGGTGGTTGAGGGAGCCACCACCAAGAGTCCTTGTCATGTGGAAAAGTGACTAGTGCTGGCCGAGTGCCATGCCAGGGAATCCAGGAGTGAGAGTACCAGTTCGAGCGTGGGAGCCCAGATGTGTTCAGAACCTGAGGGTTGTTGTGTGATGAAGAAGATGTGTTCTGATCTCTATAGATCTGCATATCCAGTGAGTGTAGCCCCATGGGGGTCCATCTGTCTTTGTATTCTTGTGTTGAAGTGAATAAAAGACCCACTTTAGAATCCCACTCCTGGTTTGGACATTTTCAATTATTGCTTCCTGTGTCCAGAATTACTTGGGTGCCCTTGATCAGAAGTGCAAACCTAGCCCTGATGCAGAGCAAATGTTTTCTCCTCGAACCTAGGCTAGCCAGGTAGTGAGTTACAAAAATGGAGGCACCGCCATACTAATAACACCCCACCCACAACCCTGGTTACATATTAAATAAACAGAGTTTAAAAAAAAAAGTATTTTCTATGGTGGCTGCTGCCCTCTGCAGGGTAGCCTGTATGACTTTCCCTACATAGACAACTGGTTGTTAAAGGCCCCATCTTGGGAAGCCATTGTCTACATACTGTTTTGGACATGACAATTGTTCAACCAGCTGGGTATACTGGTCAACAAGCTGAAGTCAGTCCTTACCCCCTGCAAGAGGATTCACTACATAGGGGCTGTTCTAGACACAGGACTGGGTTAAGCATTTTTGCCCTCTGACCATGCTATAGCACTGGTGGCCCAGACACAGCTAGTCTCCATCAGCGATTATGTATTGGCCAGATGTCTATTAAGATTAATAGACTGATGGTGGCTGCCATCCTGACTGTCTAGGGGCCAAAAGGTGGTGAACTGAGTCAGAAATTGGTTGAGGGACAGAAAGCAGAGGGTGGCAGTAAATGGGGTCCATTCCAAGGAACCGGGGGGTGGCCAGTAGGGTACCTCAGGGATCGGTCCTAGGGCCAGTCCTATTTAATATCTTCATTAGTGATATTGCTGAAGGTCTGGAAGGAAAGGTTTGCCTATTTGTAGATGACACCAAGATCTGCAATAGAATAGACACTCCAGAGGGGGTGGAGAAAATGAGGAGGGACTTAGGGAAGCTGGAAAGATGGTCCAAGGTATGGCAACTGAGATGCAACATGAAGAAGTGCAAAATTATGCACCTGGGGCACAAAAACCCTGAGGAGAATTACAGGATGGGGGGGAGAGGAGTTACTGGCAGTCACAAAGGAAGAAAGGGATTTGGGAATAATCATCTCAGAGGACCTAAAGGTGGCAAAGCAGTGTACGAAGGCAGTGGGGAGGGCCAGTGGTATGCTGCAGTGCAAAGGAAGGGGTATCACTAGCAGAAGAAGAAGAGAGGTGGTGATGCCAATGTACAGAACACTGGTGAGACCTCATCTGGAATAATGCATTCAGTTCTGGAGGCCACATCTCTGGAAGGTCATAGACAGGGTGGAGGTGGTTCAGAGAATGGCAACTAAGATGGTGCAGGACTTACAACAGAAGGCATATGAGGAGAGATTGAAAGACCTCAATATGTGTACTCTGGAGGAGAAGTGAGAATGGTGGGATATGATTGAGACGTTCAAGTACCTTAAGGGCATCAGCAAGGTGCGAGTGGGTGACATCTTCCAGTTCAGGAGATGTACAAGAATGAGGGGGCATGATATGAGATTGGAGGGTGGACAGGATAAGGGATAATGTGAGGAAGTACTTCATGGAAAGGGTGGTGGATGCATGGAACAGCCTACCCCAGCAGGTGGTGGGAACAAACACTGGGAGGATTCAAAAATGCATGGGATAGGCACAAGGGAATCCTAGAGGTGGGAAAGAGAGGCTAAAGCAAATTACCAAGTAGGGTCAGTGGCGTCTGATACAGGTAAGGAAAGCAGGCAGATTGGATGGGCCTGGCGGTCCTTATTTGCCATCAAACTCTATGTTTCTAACTCTGATTGGAAGCCTATTGAAGAGGCCCATCCACTGGTTGAGCTCCAGAAAGATCTGGGGCTCACCCAATTGATTTATGAACCGACTAGAATCAATATAAAAACCCTAATTCATCAACAGTGTTGGACCTAATCTTTACAAATAAAATAGATTATATACCACAGTGTGGGGTCGTGCCCGAAACTTTTTCAGATCATTGGTTAGTTTACTGTATTAGGAAAAAAGTCATGGATCCACCACAGAATAAGCTCATTTACTGGCGTAGTTATAAAAAATTCAATTACATCAATTTTATGCTGGACGTAGGCAATATAAACTGGGAGCGTCTGCAGTTAATTCCAACAATTGATAACAAATGGGAGTACTTTGTGGAAGAATTCACGGCTGTATGTAATAAACATGCTCTTCTTAAATTTAAGGTATTAAAAATTAAAAATGCCTTATGGTATTCATTAGATTTGAAAAAATTAAAACAGATCAAAGATAAACAATGGTGTAAAGCCAAAAGGAGTGGCAATGAGTAAGAGTGGGTACATTATACGGAATTTCGGAATAAATATGTTAAACAGGTTAGCTTGGCCAAACAGAGGCATTACACATAAATCTTGAATAATAACTGTTCATTCAATCCCAGGGACTTCTGGAAGAAAGTAAATGTATTGTTGAAAGGGCAGGGCACATATATATTAAACTCATTTAAAATAGATGATGAATTGACTCCAGCATCAAATAAATTTTAGTGGCTGAAAAATTTAATAAAGGATTTATTTACCCTGGAGAAAAGAAAGACATGGGGGTTCTAATTGATCTGAGCAGTGGACTCAGTTAACAACAAAACAATTCTCCTTTAAAAATATAAGGACCCAGCAAGTAATGAAGGAATTATTAAAATTAGATTTAACTAAATCTTCTAGATTAGATAAGCTTCCAACAAGATTACTTAGATATGCTTCTCCTATTATTGTATATCTGTTAACACATATTTTCAATTCCTCCTTATCATTGGGTGTCTTCCCAGCTTCATGGAAGTGATCAAAAGTTGTCCCTGTTTGTAAAGGAGGGGACAAGACTTATTTGGGTAATTATCACCCTATTTCTCTGCTGCCCCAACTTTTGAAAGTCTTTGAGAGGTTAGTTGCACAACAAATAAAGAATCATTTGGATTCTTACTCTCTCTCTTAAATAAAATGCAATCAGGCTTTCAAAGTCAGCATGGGACTATCACGGCTCTCGCTCGAGTGGTGGGAAATATTCAAGAGGCCCTAGATAGGAGGATGTGTGTGGGAGCTTTATTTGTTGATTTGTCTAAGGCATTTGACTCCCTGAATCACAACATCCTCCTGTCCAGGGCTGCAAACATTGGCTTTTGGAGGCTGGGATTGAAGTGGTTATCTTCTTACTTGAATAAGAGGTTCCAACTGGTGACCCTGGGACGATGGGAATCGGACCTATGCCCCACTGGATTGGGAGTACCCCAGGGGGTCAATATTGGGGCCCCTGTTGTTTAATATTTATATTAATAAGATTCAATTTAGTGGGACTTCTGCTAATTATCACCTTTACGCCGATGACATGGTGGTCTATACAGTGCATGAAGACAAGTCTGCCATCCAGAACAGCTTGCAGGTAGCATTTGATGGACTGCAGGATTTTCTAGATGACAGTAACTTGCTACTGAATACAAAGAAAACTCAGATTACGTTGTTTCATAGATTAGGATCTGGGGATGGATTAGAAAAATTAGATTTGATAACACGGGAGTGCCTCCTGATCTAGCAGCTCCAGGCATATAAATATTTAGGCATATGGTTGGACAGTACGCTAAGCTGAACAACCCACATAAATAACCTAGCCGGGACGATAGGTAAAAGACTTGGTGCCCTCTACAAAATAAAGGACTGCATGAGTATTGCAGTAAGGAAGCAGGTGGTGAATCAAATGGTACTTCCCTTGTTTTATTATGGAGACATAATTTATTCCACTGGTCTAAAAAGAGATCTGCATAAATTAGATATTTATTTAAGTAGATTAGTACGTTTCGTGCTGGATGGCCCCAGACTAGCTCACAAGTGTTCTTTATATAGACAACTCGGATGGAAATATCTAAGTGATATCAGAGATGAACATCTGCTGGCCTTTATGTATAAAGGAATAGCGAGAAAATTACCAAGTTATATTAGGGAAAAATTTATTGTAAAGACAAAGATTGATTCATTACGATCAGTGGGAACTTTGGATTTAGTAACGCCAAGGTTTAACCTAGACATAGGGAAATACTCAGTGTTTGTCAGAGGCCCCATGTTGTGGAATAGCCTCCCTAAGAATTTGATAACAATAACAGTGGGGAAAGGAATAAAGTGGGTGGAAATAAGAAAATGGTTAGAGACATTGAAAGAAGACAGTGGGCATTGTTGCACCTTAAAATGATTTCAATTTATGAACCGTGCTGCTTATAGTTAGAAGTGGATTTTGAAAGATATAGGGCTGTCCTCTAGGATGTATTTTTATGCGTTACAGTAATTATGGTTTAAAATTAACTGTTTTTGTAATTTGTATATGCTGTAATGTGATGTAATCTGTGCATGTCTGTAACCTTGATGTAATACACGGATCTCATTGTAAATGAACAAATGCTCAATTGAGTGTATCCATGTCATAAATTTGCTTATGAATAAGTATTTTACTACTTTTACTTACTACATGTTTCTATGTTTCCAGCTGGCTTTCCTCAGTGGTTCCTAAGGGCACAGAGGGCACAGCATTCAGACAAGCTGGTATGTCTCATACAAGTGACTCCTCCTTTCTGTCACGCTCTGCTCAGGTGGTTGGACTGTTCCAACATAGAGACGGGGTCCCCATTTCTCCAGCCATCACCCCTTCTGGTGATGACTGCGGACCCTTGGGTTTGGGATAGGGTGCTCACCTAGGCCCCTTCAGAACCCAGGGTCAGTTGGGCCCTCTGGATATGGTTCTTCACAGCGACACTCTGGAGATTGGAGACGAAGGCTGTTCTGCATGTCCTATAGGCCTTCACCACACTCCTTCCAGGGAATCAGCTGCTGATCCGTACGGACAATATATTGGTGCTGTACTATATCAATCAACAAGGCAGAGTACATTTATATACTCTCTGCAGAGAGGCACTGAGAGTTTGGCACTGGGTGGTGGAACATGACATATTCCTATTGGTAGTGCTTCTCCCCAGTACCCTGAATACACTAGCAGATATGGCAGTCCTGAGTGCTCTGCCATGAATGGGAGCTCTAAGACTCAGTCGTGGTTGACCTCTTCAAAAATTGGGGACGTCCAGACATAGACCTGTTAGTGTCTCCATAAAATGCACAACTGCTGTATTTCTGCTCACTTGCTGCAGGGCCTGGAGTTCTCTCATGAGATGCATTGTCCCTCTCCTGGAAAGGGAGGTTTCTGTATGGTTTTTGTCCTTTTCCTCTAATACAGAGGGTTCTGGTCAAGCTAAGGGCCGAACCTGCCATCCTGTTTCTGGTGGCTCCGTACTTGCCCAGAAAAATTTGATTTACACTACTCCAGCATCTGGCAGTGGAACCTTTTGTTCTGCTTCCTCTGCAAGCTGGACGTCTGACACAGAAACATGGTGTTCTAATGCACCCGCATCTGAGATCCATGCACCTCCACGCCTGGCTACTGAGGACATAGAGCTCTCCGACTTGGGGTTTCTGAGGTGGTAGCAGATGTTCTTTTGGCAGCTAGAAAGCCATCTACTTGGTATAACTATTCATAAAATTGGAAACTTTTACAGTGTGGTATACTCGGCATGCCCTGGATCCCTTTACATGTCCAGTCCTAAAGTGCTGGACTACCTCTTGTTCCTTAAGGACTCAGGACTAGGGTATTCCTCTATTAAGGTCCACATGGCCACTGTGTCAGCTTTCATGCACTCACAGAGGGCAAGATGGTGTCCCAAACAGAGCTTTTCCTGAAGATTCCTTAGAGGTATTCTCCTGCTGCACCCTCTGGTCTGACATCTGGTTGTGGCGTGGAACTTTAATTTGGTCCCAAAGCCCCTCATTGCACCTCTTTTTGAGCCTACTGTTACTTGTGAGCTGTGCTTCCTGTCTTGGAAGACATTGTTCCCGGTGGCTATGATGTCTGCTAGATACATTTCTGGGTTACAAGCGCTAGTTGTAGACTGTCTGTTTATTGTTTTTCACAAGGATAGGGTTACCTTACATATGAAGCCTCATTTTTTTCTGAAGGTGGTGTCTGAAATAACACTAAATCAGAGTTTAGACCTTCCTGTTTATATATTTTTCCTCCCACGGACAGTGGGGAGTGTCATTTACATATGCTGAATGTTTGAGAATGCTGTACTGGTACTTGGATTGTACAAAGGATTGTGGAAAATCCTCTCAGCTGTTTATAGCTATATTGCCCCGAGGATGGTAGGCTCACTGATTTGTAAACATGGTCTGTACAAATGGCTGGCCAATTGTATTATGTTTTGTTACCAGACGTTTGGTAAGCAGCTTCTTGGTCCCATTAATGCTCATTCCACCCAAGGGGTGGCTACCTCAGCGGTCTTTTTTCAAAATGTGTCCACTGCTGCTGATATTTGTGCTGCTGCCATCTGGAGTTCACTAAACCCTACACCCTGGTCATTGTCTCTTGTAAACATGCCAGCTTTGACCTAATTGTTCTGCAAGGCCTCCTTACTCAGGGACATTAGGTCCTGCCCTCCTCCCTCTGTGCTTGGTACTGCTTGGAAATCATTGCATGATGTGGCTAAGTGGATGGCAATATCTTTGAAGAAAATAGTATAGTTACTTAAGGTAACAGTAGATCTTTGAGAGAATCTCCTACATTGAGCCACAGTGCTCCTTCCCTCCTTAGTCGAGTGATGGGTGACAATACTGCCTGGTCTCACAAGCTGCTCCTCCTTTGCTGCCTAATACAGCACTTGTACTCACTCTTTCCATATCCTCTCCTGTGTGCCTGGTTTGGTCCTGGTTGCTTTGGTCCCTGCTGGTCCGATGATCCTTCGAGCTTGGAACTAAGGCATGCTGTGAAAACCCACTTTATATAGGTGCCAACGAGGTGTGTCAACATGGGAGGCCCCAGCTAGCAAACAATTTCAGGTGGTGCTGACACTGGCAGCTTACAGTTCCATAATGTGGCTCAATGGAGGAGATTCTCTTGAAGATCTATTGTTATGGTAGGTAATTATACTTTCCTGCTTCACAAAACGACTCACCGGGGCACGACACACACACATATGATATGAAATAAAATTATATGATATTATGTTATATTATTTGATTTGATTTATTTATTTAAAATTTAAAACATGGATACTCTGTGAGCATAAAGCCCGTTTTCATGGGCGACCAGATATAACAAAATTAGACATATTATACAATAGCAATACTACAATGAAAATATCAAATTAAATAAATCAAAATACATATTACATTGTATCTTATAATATTATATTATATTCATATCATATCAGGTTTTCCACACATGTGAATAAATAAAGTAAATAAATCGTAATTTTGGGAAAATATTTATTTTCATTTAGAACACATGTTATTTCCACTTAGAATCTGGATATAGAGAACAGTGGGCCAAATGCAGAACTTACAACGGAATGAAGGTAGTTTTAAGCTAAAACAGTAATACAGTACAAACATTATTTATAGCGTGGGATATATCGAACACGTAATGGGTTACAGTGGAATAACGCGTTCATCTCCACCAGAGTGGTAAGACCTTCATAATTAACTTGTGGCTTCACCACTAATAAGTCTTACTATTGGTGATAAATGTGTTATTCTCACCCCAGGAATACTCCAATATTCCTAACTCTTATGCAGTATGCCTTTAAGCCAGATCTGTCCGAGATGGAACGTTATGCTAATGAGGGAATCATTGGCTTGTGCCACTTTTTCAAATGCTGCCACTTATCAACTGCCTACATTCTAACCCTCCGATTTCTCTCTCCGCCTGTCAAGATTAGACGCTCGAAGATCCTCTCCTCATCATCTCGCTGTAAAACTTATAAAATAGATATAAGTATTATTTTATTTTCATCTGCTGCCCTTATCTCTTGTTTGTAGTTAACTGTTAGCTTTATTTTAGTGAAATTGCTTATTGTTCGCGGTTTCTCCTGGTGCGGGATAGCCTGTGGGGAACCGAGGATTTTTTAGTCTTTAGCGGAGTTTTCTGACTGAAACTCCTTTATTTTAAAGTAAATCATTTTATTAAAACTGTTTTCTGTAACCGCTAATATCGGGTACTGAACCGCTAATCACGGTTCCTTTTTTCTTTGGTTCCCAGTTCCGATCACTTCATAGAAACATAGAAGTTGATGGCAGATAAGGACCGCAAGGCCCATCCAGTCTGCTCATTTCTTTTTCTACCTTATAAATGTGCCATCGGTCTTTGCTCTGTCAGTGGCCTATCTATTCATACTCATTTGTATTGCTCCCTTATGCCTATCCCATGCCTGTTTGAAGCCCTGCACTGTATTCATAGCCACCACTTCTTGAGGTAGGCCATTCCATGCATCCACCACCTTTTCTGTGAAAAAGAATTTCACATTCCCCTTAATTGGCCCCTCTAATCTCATGCTGTGTCCTCTTGTCCTGCTATTTTTCTTATATTTAAACATGTTAGACTCTTTCACCTTGTTAATGCCCTTAAGGTGTTTGAATGCCTCGATCATATCATCTCTCTCCTCTTTGCTCAAGGGTATACATATTGAGCTCTGTTAATCTGTCCTCATATGTCTTCTGATGCAGTCCCTGCACCATTTTGGTTGCCCTTCTCTGGACTGCCTCAATTTGGTTAATGTCCTTGTGAAGGTGTGGCCTCCAATACTGCACGTAGTACTCCAGATGGGGCCTAACCAGTGTCTTGTAAAGAGGGATTATTACCTCCCTCTTACGACTTGTGATACCCCTACTAATACACCCTAACACCCCCCTAGCCTTACCTACTGCTTTAGAGGTCTGCTTGGATGATTTCAGGTCATCAGTGGTGATGATGCTCAAGTCTCTTTCTTCCTTTGTGACTGCTAGCAACTCCCCTCCCAGCCTATAGGTGGCTTCAGGGTTTCTCTTCCTTATGTGCATGATCTTGCACTTCTTTGCATTAAATACCAGTTGCCACTCTTCTGACCATTTTGCTAGTTTATCCAGATCTCTTCTCATTCTGCCCACCCCATCTGGATCATCTACTCTGTTGCAGATCTTGGTGTCATCTGCAAACAGACAAGCCTTACCCTCTAGTTCATCTGCAAGGTCACTAATGAAGATGTTGAAGAGGACTGGCCCAGGACTGATCCCTGAGGTACCCCACTTGTGACTTGCATCTCTTCTGACTGTATACCATTTACCACCACTCTCTGTTTTCTGCCCGTCAACCAGTTTGCCACCCAGTTGACCAACTTATGACCCACCCCGAGCCTACCCAGCTTATTTATCAATCTGCTATGTGGAACAGTGTCAAAAGCTTTGCTGAAGTCAAGGTAGGTGACATCAACTGCTCCCCCTTGGTCCACCACTCTGGTTACCCAGTCAAAGAAATCTATGAGATTAGTTTGACAGGACCTTCCTTTTGTAAACCCATGCTGTCTTGGATCCTGTGCCCTATGGATTCCAGGTGTTGCACTATCCTTTCCTTAAGGAGTGCCTCCATAATCTTGCCCACTACTGAGGTAAGACTGACTGGTCTGTAGTTCCCTGCCTCCTCCCTGCTACCACTCTTGTGGAGCGGGATCACATGAGCCCTTCTCCAGTCTTCTGGGACCTCTCCTGTGCTCAGAGACTCACTAAACAGTTCTGCTAATGGCTCTGCTAGTTCCACCTTTAGCTCCTTACGTACCCTGGGATGTATGCCATCAGGTCCCATTGCCTTATCCACCCTGAGCTTAGCAAGCTCTTGTAGGACCCTTTCTTTTGTGAAGGGAGTAGTGCTCACCTCCCTCCCCCCTGTGTCCATGGTGCTGAGCTGTGGGCCCTGCCCTACCTTCTCTTCAGTAAATACTGAGCAAAAGTATCTATTTAGGATAGATGCTTTTACATGGTCCTCCTCCCACATGCTCCCTTTCTCCATTAAGCTTAGCAATACCCCCTCTGGACTTTCTCCTTTCACTAATGTATCTATAGAAAGTCTTGTCACCTTCTTTACTGTTTGTGCTAGTGTTTCCTCAGTTTGGGACTTTGCCTGCCTTACTGCCTTCCCTGCTTCCCTTAGGGCAGTTTGGTATGCCTCCCTATCTTCATCCTGCTGTGTTCCCTTATATTTCCTGAAGGCCAGCCTGTTTGCTCTGACCTTTTCTGCTACTGTATTTGAGAACCAAAGTGGTTTCCTTCTTCTTTTGCACTTCCTTTTCTGTCTAACACAATGGGATGTTGCTTCAAGTATTGCATCCTTAATGCTTGCCCACTTTGCCTGTACCCCCTCACCTGTGTTTCTTTTTGCCAGGGCTAGCTTAACTCTGTTGGCCATCTTATCAAAGTCAGCTCCTCTGAAGTCCCATATTTTTGCCTTGGAATGGGATGATTTAGATTTAGTAGCCAATCGGTTCCTGAACCGACCGCAACCTATAGTTTTACTTTAAAAAGTTTAAATGTATTCGCGGTTGCTGTTTTTCGATTGTATTTTACAATATGTGTAAAAAACTTAATTTTAAAGACTGGTGAACCCGTTTTTTTTTTTTTTTTTCGTATTTTTGCAGAGCTCTTCGCCAGATTTCGGCCCTGGTCATGGCCCCCTGGTCTTCCACCGTCTGCCTATTGCTGTGATCCCCTGGTCACCCCCCGGCTTTCCTCCCGGAGGGCGGGGCCATGGAACTGGTCCCCTATCTAGCCCGTGGAACCAATATCTAGTTGGGGGAATCCGGCGACAGAGGCTAATCGAAGCCTGGGGAGGGCTTCATAGAGGCGGAGACACCCTTGATTTTTCCAGTTTTAACCCTGCTGAAGAGCCGGACGTGCAGTGATGTTAATGCACTGATGTGCAGATGTCCGCCAGCTCTCCACCCCATGTAGATGCCCGCAGCTTGCTGAACACCCAGCCTCTGCTGGGTGTCACTGCAGTGCGGTGCATATCCCACACCCACCCCAAAGGAAGGAGAGCTGTCACAGGATGCTCAATCCTTCCTTCTCCCTGCCAGCCCCCGGCAGCCCGAGTCTGTTCCCGAACCCGGGTCGCCGGCGCGAGGTGTTGCGTCCAGCACCTCAACCCTCAGTGCCACCGGGCCAGCGCTGATGAACCCGGTTTCAAAAACTGTACAGAGTGTGGAGAAGTTTTTATGTTCTTGTGTTGCTTGCCTTGTCTATGATCATTTGAAAACTGATTATGAAATTTGCAAGACCTTTCCTGAAAAAATGCATGAAAAATGCTTGGAAAGGCTTAAAAAGAAATTGCCTCCACCTAAGGGTCCCTCAGGCTCTGACCAGCAGACACCCTCAATGGCTGTGGGTGAAACCAGAGAAACCACAACTTCTACCCCTGACACAGGTGCAAAGGCCATTACAAAAAAGCCTGCTGAACCGGCTAGCTCTCTGGTTCCTTTGAAAAAGACAAAGAAAAGTAAGCACACAGAACCCCCTCTGATCAGCGTCTGGTGACTTCTGGTGTGACAGTAAATATGCCTTCTCCACTGGAGATTGCTTAGGCTTTCAAGGTCTTGCAGGGGATGCTGCCTGCTGGACAGCAGTCAACAGGCCAGACCCCTGCTGAATCAACCCAGTCCTCCCTGCATGAGGTCAGGGAAGATTATGGGGCATATGAAGAGGAGGATGAGGGGGAGCCTATAGAGCTTGAAGTCTCTCCTGAACAAGAGTTTGGCTCACCTCCCAGGGCATCAGAGGATTATTCATCCCATTTTACTTTTGTCCGCAAAATGGTTGATGCTCTGGACATCTCTACCACTGAGGTGATAGAAGATGAGGAGGAGGAAGCAGAATACCTGGAAATGATGGGGTTAACACCCACCAAAAAGTTACTGCTTCCCAAATAAATTCTTTAAAAAAGATGTGATAAAACTCCTCCAGACACATGGGTCTGTCCCTCCTTTGGATAAAAGGTTGGACAAGAAGTACCAGCTAGATAGGGAAGGGGCTGAATTTTTATTCTCCCACACTGACCACCAGGGAGTGTTACAAATTGCAGCCTGTGACAAGGCAAAAGTTCCTCTGGCATCCCAGCCACCAGAGAAGGATTCCAGAAAGATAGATAGTATGGCAAAAAAGGGCTATTTATCAGCTTCTTTGGCCATAAGACAGGCTAATTTCCAGGCTTATGTAGCCCAGTATCAGAAATCCCTATGGCAGTCTGTCATGGCTATGGCAGATAAGGCTCCCTCCAGTCTTTCAGCTGACTTAGCTGAGATTGCTAGATTTGGCTTAGAAGCTGCCAAATACCAATTTCAGATGGCAGCAGACACCAACGACACTGCTGCCAGGTGGATGGCCAATACAATTGCCCAGAGGAGGCTTGCCTGGTTAAGAGCCACAAACCTTACTTAGGATACACAGAACGAGGCACTAGGTTTTCCAGTTGAGGATAATTCCCTCTTTGGAACACATACAGAGGCCTGTATGAAAAAAGTGGACGAGTACAAGGCCACTTACAGAAGCAACTCGGCCAAAGAGATGGCTTCCCCATTCACTAACCCTTATGGAAGGGGAGGCAGGAGCAGACAGTTTCATTCCAGGCCTTTTCATCAGGCCATGTCTGTACCCCAAGTGCAACAGTACCCTCAGCAAGGGTACTTCCGGGGCAGGGGCAGAAGGGGTTCCAGGCGTGGTTCCCATTCTCAGCCTCAGGCAAAGCAAGACCCCTGACATGCTTTCCTAGGTCACCTCCCCACTTCCAGTAGGGGGCAGACTGACTCACAATTTCTAGACTTGGAAACAGATCACCACAGACAATTGGGTCCTGGAAGTAGTGAGTCAGGGTTTGTTCCTAAGCTTCAAATCCCTTCCTTCTTTAAGAACCAGAATGTTCAAGCCAGCTTGCAATGCAGAAAGAAAGCTGTTGGAAAAAGAGGTTCAGAACCTATTGCTGGCGAGAGCCGTGGAACCTGTGCCTCCACAATAAAGGGGAAAGGGCTTTTACTCAAGATACTGTCTCACAACAAAGAAAAATGGGGAATGGGAGCCTATCCTGGACCTAAGGGTGCTAAACCAGCACTTAATAAAGCCAAGGTTCTAAATGGTAACCTTGTCACTGATTCTGCCAGCTCTCCAAAAAGGAGATTGGCTGGCATCTCTGGACCTAAATGATGCTTATTTCCACATCCCCATAACATAGTTTCACAGAAAGTACCTCAGGTTCAGACTCCCTTCAGGTCATTACCAGTTTTCAATCCTGCCATTCAGTCTCTCTTCAGCTGCAAGAGTGTTCACATGTGCCTGGCAGTGGTTGTGGCACATCTGCAAAGGTAAGGTATCACAGTGTTCCCCTATCTGGATGACTGGTTGGTGGTGGGAAAATCACCACAACAGGTAGAGGAGCATCTGCAGCTCACCCAAGGACTCTTGGAGTCTCTGGGTTTCCTTGTAAATCTCAAAAAGTCAGTCCTTCTCTTTGCACAAGTGCTGCAGTTCATAGGAGCAGAACTAAATACCCAGGAGGGCAGGGCTTACGTACCTCTGGACAGGGTAAAAAGCATTCTGCAGATGGCAGGCTCCTTCAGACTGAACAAACCAAAAACTACAAGACAGTTTCTACAGTTACTGGGCCACATGGCAGCCACCACCGGCACAGTCCTGGGTTCCAGGTTTCAGATGAGAGACATCCAATTCCACCTAAGGGCTCATTGGTTTCAAATAAAGGATTCTCTCTCAAAGCTAGTCCCAGTAACAAAAACATTACTCCTGGCCCTTCAGTGGTGGAAAGAGGAAGCCAACCTCAGAGAAGAGGTTCCCTTTCAAAAAGAGCCTCCGACAGTGATTCTTACAACAGATGCATCACTACTAGGGTGGGGTGCCTACCTAGGGGATCACACTATTCATGGCACTTGGTCCCATACAGAGACACTCCAGCACATAAACCTGCTGGAGCTCAGGGTGGCGTTCCTAGCACTCCAAGCCTTCACACCACTAGTTCAGGGAAAGGTGGTACAGGTCAGAACAGACAATACCACCACAATGTATTATATAAACAAGCAGGGAGGAACAAGGTCGGATCCTCTCTGCACAGAAATTATGAGAATTTGGACTCTGGCCTACTACCTAGGAGTTTCTCTTCGGGCCATTCATCTGCCAGGCAAGGACAATGCCCTAGCAGTTGCTCTGAGTTGGATCAACCAGGCCCATCACGAATGGACCTTGAACAGACAGGTGGTGGAAGTGATTTTCAGAAGGTGGGGCACCCCAGAGATAGATCTCTTTGCATCCCACGAAAGTCACCACCTGCCACAGTATTGTTGCAGACCCCCAGCTCGGGGAACAATACCCCTGGATGCTCTGATTCTGGACTGGTCAGGGAAGTACCTGTATGCGTTCCTTCCATTCCTTCTGGTGTATAGACTGCTACTTAAGCTCAGGTCCCAGCCAGCTTCAATGATCTTGATAGCTGCAGACTGGGCCAGGCAGCCATGGTACTCTCTGCTGCTATCCATGTCTGTGGACGAACCAATACACCTTCCTCGGAGGCACAACCTGCTAACCTTCAGTCAGGAGAGACTCCTGTACTTGAACCTTGAGTCTCTCAGACACAAAGCATGACTCTTGAGGACCTAGAGTATGCAGGCCTGCATCTCTCTGAAAGTATACTAGATATTTTAAGGGGGGTACAGGAAACCTTCCACCAAGAAAACCTATGCCTCTAAATGGAAAAGGTTTTCCATCTGGTGCTCCACCAGGGATATGGTGCCAGCTCAGGCAGGGGTTCCAGCTATGCTGGACTGTCTTACCTATTTACATTCACTGGGCCTGCAGCCCACTACTTTAAAGGTTCACTTAGCTTCAGTGTCTACTTACACTTCAGTCAGGAAGAATGCCTCTATGGCATCAAACCCTATCTTCAAAAGGTTCTTTAAGGGTCTAGCCCATTTGCACCCCCCTCACAGGGTACCAGTGGCAGCCTGGGATCTAAATGTGTGTATTGCTAAGCTTATGGGCCCCCTTTTGAACCCATGTCTTCAGCTCCTTTGAAATATGTCACATGGAAAACAGTCTTCCTAGTGGGATTCACTTCAGCTAGAAGGATCAGTGAGCTCCAGGCTCTCTGCATTGAACAGGACTACATCTCATTCCACAGGGGGCAAAGTGGTACTGCGAACTAACAGAAAATTTCTTCCAAAGGTGGTTTTGGCCTTTCATTCAAACCAGTCCGTGACCTTACCTGTCTTCTTTACTGAGCATTCAAGCTCTGGGAAGTGTAGACTGCACAGTCCTGATCTCAAGAGAGCTCTTAGCTACTACATGACAATCACTATGGCTCATAGACAGGGCAGGAAACAGCTGTTCCTGACTTATGGGGATGTCAGAAAAGGAAGTCCAGCATCTAAGAGGTCAGTTTCTTGTTGGATAGTTCAGTGTATTCAGTTTTGTTACTCAAAAGCTGGGAAGGAACCTCCAGCAGGGCTTAGAGCCCACTCCACAAGGGGTACAGCTGCTACTATAGCAGTTTCCAGGGATGTTCCACTGGTGGACATCTGTAAAGCAACTACCTGTAGAACAGTGCACACCTTCACTAAGCATTACAGCCTGGACACACAGGCTAGGGTGATGCCAGGTTTGGCACAGCTGTCCTGCAGAGTCTGTTTCTAAAGTAGGTTCTGTGCCCAACTCCAAAGGTACTGCTTCTTAGTCTGCATAAGAGTTAGGAACATTGGAGTATTCCTAGGGTGAGAAGAAAACATTACTTACCATAGTAATCTTTTTTCTTTCAGGGGACACTCCCATATTCATAACTCTCCCACCCTGCCTCCTCTATTAGAACCAGTGGCCTCTGCACTCTATGCTGTATTACCAGGGGTATGTGTGTCACACTCTGGCTTTTGTATTTGGAACTGTGTCTTCACTGGTTTTTACCCTATTCAGGAGATTCTGACATTGGGGGTGTTTTGGTAGATTTTTCCCCTCCTGTTGGAGGTTTTTAGGTGTTTTATTATTATTGTTATTATAGTGTTAATTATTAAATTCCTCTTGGGCCCTGTCTTGTCAGGTGTCCACGTAATCTGATGTTAGAATGTAGGCAGGTGATAGGTGGCAGCATTTTAAAAAGTGGCACAAGCCAATGATTCCATCATTAGCATAACGTTCGATCTCTGGGCAGATCTGGCTGAAGGGCATACTGCATAAGCGTTATGAATATTGGAGTAACCCCTGGAAGAAACAAGATTACTATGGTAAGTATTTTTTTCTTCCAGCGCATCCCATTATGTATTTCCTGTATACTGTGTAATAGCATGTAGAGTAATGTATGAACGAGACATTTTTAACCTCCAGAATAAAGCAGGGTATGGAGGTGTGTGTGTGCGTGTGCGTGCGTTTGTGTGTGTGTTTGTGTGTGTGTATAACTGTTAATTCAACACTCCCAATGAGGATCGGCCATTAGTATTGCTGGGGATAAGTATTACAAGAAAAACGTTGAATGGCATTCAGATTAGATACTGACAACACCAACAGTTCTCTTGTCAATGTTTTTTTCATCTGCCTGTCCCTTCCAGCTTCTGTCCTACAGGGATAGATGCCTGCTTTAAAAAAAAAAACACTGTGCACACTTAGAAAACAATCAGCATTCTGCATATAGCTCACAGATGACAAACTACCTCCTGTTGTGTTCTGGTTGATTGAGTTTTCAAGTTTATAGAAATTGGGTAATTCCCCACTGCCCCAGTGGTGCTTTTTTATGCATTGATGGCATCATCAGCATCTCTCTGTTGACTATTTTACTTTTTTTCCTGTTAAATAATTCAGCTGAAGTAGAGAATCAGGAATGATAGCTTCGTGCAGGACTTTTCTCCAAGGGTATATGAACTGTACCACTAGTAAATTGCTTGATTTTTAAATGGGCTGCTGTCCCTGGCACTGACTCTGCATGTGTACTACTCTCTGGTAGCCCCAGCTAATTCATGTATAACAGCAACAACATCTGTACTGGGGGACAGGGAGGGTTGTGAGTGCTAGACATACTCAAAACATCAAAAGCTGAAACCTATTTCTTTTACTATTTCTTTTGAGATTTTATTATTGTGATTACAGCTTGTACAGTACTGAATCTCCTTATAGTGAGTGATAATACTTTCTCAACACCACCACATAAAAATGTATATTTTCTGTGTCATCAATGGAATTCTGTTATGCTGCTCGAAATGATGGTGCCTGCCTGACTGTAGCTATTGCTTGTTAAGCATTTTCTTTCTACCACAGTGATGTCATCATAGAGCAGTGTCTCTTGGAAAGAATCAGTCAGATACAACCAGGTGTGTAGTTATGGCCAGTAATCGCATATGTTCTTACCCCAGGAGTTCTTTAGCATCAGTAACTTTAGCAGTTAGCTGGCTAGGTGCAACTGCCCCGGAGGTATGCCTTTAAGAGAATTTTATTTAAATGAGCTTTGGGCACTAGCCAATCAAAAAACAGGAGGGGGAGTGAACTGAGTGAGAGCAGCCTGAAGGCTTCAGAATTTTTTCTCCGCTGACTGAGCAACATTGCCCCTGAGTTGCCTCTCATTTGCTTGTCTTGGTAAAGTTCTCCTCATAAATTTACTTTTTTAGTTGTGCTGAGTGTAATTTTATGTTTTTTATTAGCGGTTGTTTTTTCCGTGCATTCGCGGTAATTTTTACCACGACTGTGTTATTTTGGGAGGCGACTACATGAAAATCATAACCGGAGCCACCGCACAACATCAGACAAAGTGCAGGGAAAGCGGGGCTACAAACAGTATTGGTGCAAAACCAAAACACCACTGAGCTTGGTCAAAGTTAGAAGCGTATTTAATCATAATACATAGCAGCAGCATCCCTCACCAGATGCCAAACATTTTTACGTCGCTCTGACGCTTTCTCAAGGCGTAGCAAACACAAGACATACAGATCCTATTTAAAGCACCTCCCTTAAAGTGCCAGTGTCCACAATACAATACAATCCTATGCATATACGTACATTACATATTCAAAGTGCATAGTGTACAAAAACAAAATCAGAGTTTTATCAAAGTGCATAGTGATTATTCCTAACTCATAACATTAAAAAGCCAATAAAAATGTGCAAATCCAATATATTGCACAACGGAAATAATAAGTCATCAGACACTTAATTCATATCCTTTCAATTATATATGACAAATATAAGTTAAAGTATGAATATACAAAATATTACCAATTTTTATTTGTCTTAACTATTTCATCAGACCAATAAGACACACCAAATATGTAGTCAGTTTAGATAAAATACAAATATATAACCAGTTGTGTACACCATTCTGGGTGGGTTGAGTACTTCTTGTAACAATTTTGGTTCCAGGGAGAGCAAGTTCCAGTGTTTAGCCAACATTTCTTTTATTTTATAAGACTGAGGGGTAAACTCTATAACAACATTCAGAGAAAACTTGTTATTTGAACGATTAGTGTCATTCTTTTCCTTTTTCTCCAATAAACTAATTCTGTTAATGGACCCCACTGCCTCCTTTGCTTTTCTTACTATTCCCATGTTATAACCTCTCTCCTGAAATCTCTCTGACATCATTTTAGCACTATTGCGATAGTCAGCCTCAGAGGTAGTATTCCTCTTGAGGCGCATGAACTGACCTTTCGGTATATTTTCCAATACATGTCTGGGATGACAACTATCAAATTGTAACAGCGCATTCTTTGATGAAGGTTTTCTATATAGAGAGGTATCCAAACCACCCTTGTCATTTTTTCTAATCGGTAGGTCCAGAAATACAATCTCCTGCTTGTTCAGATTTTTTGTGAATTTTAAATTCAGATTCATGGATTCTAAATCCAACACATAATCAGGCAAAACTGTAGGGGGGCCCCTCCACACCAATATGATGTAATCAACGTAACTTTTATATAGGAACAAATATTGTCTGAAAGGATTTTCTTCTGACATCAGACTCAGATGCTCCCAACGTGCCAAATAAATGTTGGCATACTTTGGTGCGAAGGAGGCCCCCATTGCAATACCCTTTGTCTGAAGATAGAAATCCATGTTAAAAACAAAGCAATTGCAGGTGAGTACTTTCTCAGTAAGAGTCACTAAACATTCATGAAAAGTCATTAGTGTAAACAGTTTTCTCGCAGAGTGTATTTTTCAGAGTCTCAAGACCCTCTGATGGGGGATGTTAGTGTATAAAGGTCTAGTGTAACCAACAAATCATTTTTTTCCACTTGTACATTTTCTAGGGTCTATAACATATGCATAGTGTCCCTAACATTAACCGGTCATAAAGGGACCAGCAGCTTAATGTATTGGTCTTCCATCTGTGCCAAAGGTTCTGTAATGGAGCCAGTGCTCTCCACAATAGGGTCAGCCAGTGGATCCACCAAGGTCTTGTGGATTTTTGGTAGGCCATACAGGGTAGGTCTCACAGGGTGCTCAACAGTCATAAAATCATACATTTGTTTGGTAATAGTACCACGTAACCAAACAACATATAGATAAACATCAGTTTCTTGTTTGAAAACGGGTTAAATCCCTAGATAATTTCTTGTAAAATTCAGTGTTAGACAATTGGTTAGATAACTCTTGTTCATACTTAACTTTATCTAACACTGCAATTGCACCCCGTTTGTCAGCCACCTTTATCTCTATTGATATATTCTGTGCCAGATTTCTTAAGGCTTCACATTCTTCCGCTGTGCAATTATTGTATCATAATTTATGATCCGTGTACAGAAATTCCAAAATGTCCCTCTCACATGCTTTTTGAAAAGCGATTACTGGTGAAGAAAATGGAATATATGTCGAAGGTGTCTTCAATTTTTCCACGGAAGGAATCAGTCAGATACAACCGGGTATGTAGTTATGGCCAATAATCAATATGTTCTTACCCCAGGAGTCCTTTAGCATCAGTAACTTTAGCAGTTAGCTGGCTAGATGCAACTGCTCCGGAGGTATGCCTTTAAGAGAATTTTATTTAACTGAGCTTTGGGCAATAGCCAATCAAAAAAAACAGGAGGGGGAGTGAGCTGAGTGAGAGCAGCCTGAAGGCTTCAGAATTTTTTCTCCACTGACTGAGCAGCATTCTCACTGAGGTGCCACTCATTTGCTTATCTTGGTAAAGTTCTCCTCCTAAATTTAGTTTTTTAGTGTGCTGAGTGCAAGTTTGCGTTTTTTATTAGCGGTTGCTTTTTCCGCGCATTCGTAGTCATTTTTACTGTGACTGCGTTATTTTTACTTTATTTTTACTGCATCTGTTTAATTATATGTGTTTTTACTGTGGATGTGTAATTTCGGCGGTTCTTCACTTTTCTAACGCAATTTGTGAAGGAACCATCAAATTTTTGTCAGTTGCCTTGTTTTTTATCTCAGACCTCACGGGCATTACCGCAAGGCAACCAATTGGATTTCAAACTTTGGCAGTTGCCTCTGGGTTCTCTGAGGATTGGCATTATCAGAGAAATCAAGACATATATAAAAAAACTGAACCTATGGTGTCAGCTCTCACAGGACTGGCTTCACAGCATCAACAGAAACCTGTGCACAGTTTACCAGTATTACTGGGTTTTCTATTAGATTGGCACTTGTGTAGATCCCAGTACTACAAAAACAAAAGGTATTTTAAAATAGACAGAGTTATTTAACTGGGGCAGGATTGGCTGGTGGCATGTCACAGAAACCTGCACTCGGTTCGTTGTGGTCCAGATCTTGGGTTTGCTTTGTTAAACTGGCACATAGCAAAGAAACCTTTAATTATTATGGCTGAGGATAAATCAAAGGCTACCGATGAGGGATCATCTAAAAGTACTAACAATAAAAAATGTAAGCAGAGGTGCTGATGAAGCCTCCAGATCCCAGCCAAAAAATAAAGCTTCCAAAGAAGCTGAAAAAGTTCCTCATAAATTAAAAAATAAAAGTGATGAAAAAAGGAAGCTTGATCAAGCCACTGATGAAGTGGCTAAAAAGAAACTGTCAAGAAAAAAATGCTTCTATTGCTCCTGGGAAAGCCAAGAACGAGACAACAGGCAGCTTAAAGCATAAAGAAAAAACAAAACACATACAACCAAAGTCTGCGCAGGATCTCCCATCTGTGCAAGACATGGCAAAAGCATGGCAACATTTTCAGACCCTACAAAAGATGGGGCCTATATTTACTGGGGCTGGCAAGCACTCTTCCGCAGTTCTCTCCTCTGTAGACTGTGAGGGTGACGCAGATGACAAAGAACATTTTTATGATGTCCCTGACATGGATTTTGAGGGCCTTGAGCCCCATGAGTCCCCGGACCCTCCATTTGGGGACCCCTGGGTGGCCAGGAGTAGTCCTCCTCTATGTTTATATTTTTACAAAATATGCAGGACACCCTGGACCTTCCTACGCTGGAGCGCACCCAGGATGTCGATGAAGACAAAGATTATAGGGAGATGAGAGGTCTTTCAGCTCCCAAGACCCTGGTCGTCCTTATCTATAATGCGTTCAGAAGAAATGCCATGAAAGTGCCTCAGACCCCCACTTCAGTGGCAGGGGTTGACAAGCGGATTGAGAAAAAATACAGATCGTCTAGAACTGGTACCAAGTTCCTGTTTGCACACACTAGCCATGACAGTATAGTGCAACAGGCAGCTTGCGAGAAAGCTGAGGTTTCCTTGTCCCCTTACCTCCGGACAAGGACTCCAAGAAAATTGACTTTATAGCAAAGAAAATGTATGCCACAGCTTCCCTGCTTTTCACAGCCAAATATCAGAAAGCCCTGTGGAAGTCTGTTCTGGCCATTGCCCGCAGTGGGTCAGATTCTATGATGCAGGAGCTTGTGGATATGACAAAAACTGCCCTGCAAGCTACCAAATACCAATTCCACATGGCAGATGACAACAATGATGCCATGCCATCTCTCTGAGATGCTTTGCCTGGCTTAGAACTACCAGTCTAACCACAGACACCCAGACTAAGGCCATGGATTTTCCCTGTGATCAAAACATGTTATTTGATTACAGAATGACTGACTGCATGAAAAAGGTCGATGAGTACAAAGTCTCCTGGCAGAGTCACTTATCTAAACCTAAGCCTACCGCCCCTCAGAGATCCCGACCAAGGGGCAGTAGGGGCAGAGGTTTTTTTCCCAGGCCTTACAATCCTTATCCCCAATCTGACTTTGGTCAGCACAGGGGATCTTTCAGAGGCAGGGGCAAAAGAAGGGCCACCTCTATCCAGCCGGCGGCCTCGCAGTCTAAGTCCTGATGTGAGTGTCCAGGTCACCTCCCCACTTCTGGTGGGAGGCAGACTCTCCCACTATCTTCAGAAATGGTCCCTCATTACGTCAGACAAGTGGGTTCTGGAGATAGTGGAGAAAGGTCTGCCACTACAGTTCAAGCAGATGCCAGACCTCAAGCGTACACAGGTGTCAAGACCTCTGTCCCCAACACAAGTTCCACTGTTGGAACTGGAGGTACAAAACCTTTTAACTCTATGAGCAGAGAAGAGGGTCCCAGCCCACGAGAAGGGCAAGGGTCTCTATTCCAGGTACTTCCTGACACAAAAGAAAACTGGGGAGTGGTAACCTATCTTAGATCTCAAATATTTAAACAAACATCTGAAAAAAACCAAATTCAAAATGGTCACTCTGTCACTGGTCATGTAGTCCTTACAGCAGGGAGACTGGCTAGCCTCCCTGGACTTAAAAGACACTTACTTCCATATACCCATAAGGAGGTCTCACAGAAAGTTTCTCAGATTCAAGCTTCCTTCTGGCCACTATCAGTTCACCGCAGTGCCCTTCGGCCTGTCTTTGGCCCCAAGAGTATTTTCCAAGTGCCTCGCAGTGGTAGTAGCGCACCTCATCGCTCTCTATCCCTATCTGGATCACTGGCTCATAGTAGCAAAGTCTCCTTGCCAGGTCAAGGAGTCCCTTTCCCTTACAGAATGCACTCTGGAATCTCTGGGTTTCCTGGTAACTAAAAAGAAATGTCACCTGGAACCCACTCAGCTGCTCATCTTCATAGGGGCCCAGCTGGACACTCAGAAAGGATATGCCTTCCTCCTGCAGGAAAGAATTCAGAGTTTCCTTTCAGTGGCAGATTCTTTCACCCAGGAACGACCAAAACCAGTCAGACATTTTCTCAAACTCCTGGGACACATGGCTTCAATGACTGCAGTGGTCGCAGGAATCAGGTACAGGATACGACTCCTGCAAGCCTACCTCAGAGCTCACTGGTCTCAGAGAAGCAACAACTTTTCAAAGCTGATACCTGTGATGGAGCAGTTCCTCCAGAACCTGCTGTGGTGGAAGAACCCTGCAAATTTACAAGCAGGGGTACCCTTCCAAACTCCGCTACCCACAAAAAGTGATTACCACAGACGCCTCCCTCCTGGGGTGGGGAGCACATCTGGACAGTGCCTCAGTAAGCAGCACGTGGACTCTCGAATAGTCAGTTACACATACATTTCTTGGAACTCAGAGCAATCTTTCTAGCTCTCAAAGCTTTTGCTCCCAGCATAAAAGGGCAGGCAGTTCAAATTTGAACAGACAACACCACTGCAGTGTTTTACGTAAACAAGCAGGGTGGTACCAGATCGGGAACACTCTGTTCGGGAGCTCTGAAGCTCTGGTCTCTAGCCTTCTCCTTGGGGGTCAGCCTCCCAGCTTTTCACCTCCCAGGCAAACACAATACCCTGGCAGATGCTCTGAGTTGCATCAGTCAAGGCCAGAGCAAATGGACTCTGAACAAACAAGTACTAGCCACAGTGTTCAAGCAGTAGGGCACACCAGAAGTGGATCTGTTTGCCTCACCCCTCAACTTTCAGCTTCCTCAGTACTGTTGCAGGCCCTTAGTCCCAGGAACGCTTCCCCTGGATGCCTTGATCCTGGACTGGTCAGGGAGGTTCCTATACGCATTCCCTCCTTTCCCCCCGATACTCAGAGTATTGCTGAAACTCAGACAACAGTCTGCATCAGTGATCCTGGTGGCTCCAGATTGGCCCAGGCAAGCCTGGTACCCTCTCCATTTCTCAATGTCTGGCAGCAGGCCCATTTGCCTGCCTCCAACTCACTCCCTGATGACCCTCCCTCAGACAGGACTGCAGTATCCAGACATACTGTACACTCTCTTCACCTCAAGGCCTGGTTCTTGAGGAGTTAAGAGTTTCCATCCTTGCAGTACTCTGAACAGGTCCTTAAGATACTGAGGATGGCTAAAAAAATGAACACTGAGAAGACTTATGCAGCCAAATGGAAAAGGTTTTCCCTCTTGTGCAAGAGCAAAAAGGTCGACTCCCTTTCAGCTTCCGACCCTCAGCTGCTGGATTACCTAGTACACTTGCAGGCGTCAGTCTTAAACCATCTTCCCTCAAGCTACACCTGGCTGCGATTTTGGCCTACCTTTCGGTGGGAAAGAAAATATAAATTTTTCCCCATGCCATATTTAAACAGTTTTTCAAAGGCCGCTTGCACCTTCAGCCTCCAGTCAGGGAGCCGGTTCCCCCTTGGAGTCTGAACCTCTGCATAGACAGGCTCATGAAACCACCTTTTGAGCCTATGTCCACTGCTCATATCAAGTTTGTGACTTGGAAGACAGTCTTCCTGGTGGTCATTACCTCTGCCAGGAGGATTTCAGAGCTACAGACCCTGTGCACTGAGTCAGATTACATCATCCCTCACAACGATAAAGTTGAGCTCAGGACAAATAAGAAATTTCTGCCAAAGGTGGTTTCAGAGTTCCACTTAAGCCAGTCCATTACTCTGCCTGTCTTCTTTACTGAGAAATACGCTCCTGGTGAGTAAAAGCTCCACAGCTTGGATGTTAAAAGAGCCCTCTTTTACTACATAGAGCATACCAGACAGTCCAGTGGCTCTTCCACTCAGTTGTTCCTCACCTATGGGGATGTAGGCAGAGGAAGACCAGCTACCAAGAAAACTATTTCCTACTGGTTGGTCTCTTGTATTAGATTCTGCTATAAAAAAAAGCTGTCCACCATCCTCCAGTGGGGCTCAGGGCCCACTTCACCAGGGGCACTGCAGCCTCACTGGCAGCAGCAAGGGACATTCCCCTTCTGGATGTCTGCAAAGCAGCTACCTGGAAATCTGTGCACACCTTTGTGAAACACTAGAGTTTGGATGTGCAGATCAGATCTGATGCCAAATTTGGCAGGGCGGTTCTGCAGAGCCTCTTTCCTAAGTAGGTTCTCTGCCCACCTCCCACTTGGTACTGCTCGGTAGTCTGCTAAAGTTACTGATGCTAAAGGACTCCTGGGGTTAGAAGAAAAAATTACTCTCCATATTAATCTTCTTTCTTCCAAGGGGTCCTATAGCATCAGTAAGTTCCCACCCTTCCTCCCTGGTTCACCTGTCAGGAGAAGGGCTCTGTGATCACATCTCCTACCAAAGTTTTGAGTTTTTTATTGGTGAGTTTTTAACTCATGTTTTTGTTGTTTCTGTTTCCACTTTTGTGGACATTTGCTTGTTTTTTGAATCCTGTTGATTCATTTTCAGGGCATGTGCCCTCATTTTCCTTCGAAAAAATTCTGAAGCCTTCAGGCTGCTCTCACTCAGCTCACTCCACCTCCTGTGTTTTGACTGGCTATTGCCCAAAGCTCATTTAAATAAAATTCTCCTAAGGGCATACCTCCAGGGCAATTGCACCTAGCCAGCTAACTGCTAAAGTTACTGATGCTAAAGGACCCCTTGGAAGAGAGAAGATTACTGCGCTGAGTAATTTTTTCTTGTTAGGCTTGAGGTGTAGCTTTGTGCCTTTAAACACACCTGAGAAGTCTGACTGGTGGCCATAACTACGCATCCCATAGGAATTTTATTGCACTTATAATAACTTCTAAATGAAAAATAATATTTAAAAGTTTGCTCGTGTAATTATGGTGAATAATTATTTGGTCATGTGACTTGTTGCAGCTAGTCAGGTGGCTTCATCTAGCCATGCCCTTTTACAATAATACATGACAGTTTGTGGGATATCATCACGACTTGGGTGCATAGTGAGGCATGAGGCCACAGGCCCCGGGAAGTTGGGGCTTCCACTATATCCCACACCCTGGAGTATATTATTGCAATTATGCAACTGAACATTTTTGAATTAAATAAACATTTAAAACACATTTTTTTCAACATTTTATAGGGCTCTTTTAATGTGTTAGCGTACTTGTTAAAAAAGAATGCTGCTATTTATGCTTTGGCCAGTAGATGGTGATGTTGTAGCACCAGTTGGAGTTCTTGAGTGTAGTGATTTACAGTGTGTTCATCAATGTAAAGCGTCTCTAAGTAGAGGGTTTACTTTTTAACCATGAGTTATAGGAACATAATGCCACGGGTAAAGAATTTTGTGGACCAATCAAGTTAGTGACTTCTTAAGCTCCATTGCTTAATGAGAGTTGTTTTTCCATAAAGGGTTTTCTCCCTGGGCTCTAGGCAGGTGGCTATTAGGCATGTCTCTGCTCCTTCTGACTGTCTCTTGTCTCCCCTGTCCATCAGTGAGCCCCACATGAATTGCCTCTGATGGCGGGGGCAGAAGGGAGAGGGCCACCCGCTCCCCTCCCTGATGCACAAATCCAGATGGTGGTGGCTGAGTGATGGTGTAGGCTGGAGGAGAGCGGGCATGGCTTCATAAAGCCCATCCCAGCCCCTTTTCCATTTTCTGCCAATCCCTTGGCAGCACGTACGATGTGTGTTTAGAGGCACGCATGTGCTACAGAACCATGGCTCCTCCTCCCATTGAGTCAATTGCAACCTGCACTACTCCGTGCCTCCACCTGTGGCAGTCAAAAAATTAGATGGCTGGCCACCTTTCCCCAGGAGAGGAGAGCAGTCCCTAGGATGCTCGATCCACCTCCTCCCGTCAACCCCCAGCAACCCGAGTCTGTTCCCGAACCTGGGTCATTGGCATGGCAACAGCCCTCCATGCCACTGGGCTGGCCCAATGAGAGTTAACTGATGGCACCTCATTGTGATGTCTGCATAAGTTGGCTGGTTGGTTCAGAACTGGACAGAAGTGAGTTTCTTCAGCTGCTTAAGAGGCACATTTACATGCAGCATTTTGCACCTCTGCTGGTGGTGCATAACAGTTGCTCCATTGCAACCTTATCTATCTTGATGTGCCGGGAGTCAATCCATTTTGAGTGCAGTGAGTTACCGTGGTAGTTAGCCAAACTAGTGCTGGCACTTTCTGTCTCTGTGTAAATGCTCTGCACTGCCTGCAGTATTGCCAAGGTTGGGGGAGGGAGCGGAAGGAATTTCACACCCCTCCCCCAGTCATGGAAGAGAAATAGCTTGTGTGCAGTGCTCCACCACACCCATGTGTAGATGTGCCCGAAATGGTTGCAGCGTTGTTCGGCACACACGTAGTGGAAATGCTACCACATGCAGCATGTGTGTAAACAGATTATTTAGAGCATGCGGTCATCAAAGCAGTCATGGATTTTTTTCTTCCTTGAAAATCACTGAAAAAAGAACCGGCCAGAAGTGTAAATTTCTCATTAAATCTTTTAGATTTGGATGAATTTGAACACATACTTTGCTTCTGAAACTATTTTTTGTTTCTTTTGCACTTGTTTCAGTCTATAACTCTTTCTTTAAAAGAGTGTTGCCCTTCCGTTGGTTCATTCCAGCACTGCAATTCAATAGAATCAGCCTTCCCAGAGACATGGGTGTCTCCTTCCTGTTGAGCACTTGCAGTGCCAACAGCGGTCTGGCGGGGGATCTGGGCTTGATTACATCATCTCTAATACAAAGATCTCAACATAACTTTTTCATGTATTCTTTTTAACTATTATTTTTCCTCTTTATTTTTGGACTCCCTTATCCCCCCATCCCAGTGATTCAGGTTGCCACAACTGCATGGTTCCTCTTGCCAAAAGGGTTGATGAGGGTCTACCCTCACAGCCAATGCCCATGCTGTTCTTTCATGAGCTGTTTTAACTTTTTAATATGTGGGTGGATTGTTACCACAAAGTTCTATAGACTTTCATAATTATTACTTTTTGCATTTTGCTAAAGTACATGTAATCCCTAGGTGGTGCTATCCCAAGGGATACTACCCCTGCCTGCATAACTAGGTGCAGGTTGAGGGGCCTGAGCTCATGAAATGGGTGCCTCCACCCAGATGGTAGGTTTAAGGGTAGCATAGCTGCTCTTGGTACAGCCCTCCGGGACACTGATACCCCCTTCTAACCCCTCTAGTGGCCTGTACTGGTCAGCAATAAGACAATCACAATTATAACAGGAATGCAATGTTAACCCCACTCTTAACACACTTACCACCAAGGCTGGATCAGCTGCTATGGCCCTGGAGACCCCCTGCAAAATAAGGCCTGCAATGGAGAAAAGCAATAACACAATATTCCCCACTACGGAGGTACACCACATCCAGTTAAAATGCAAAAAAGATTTAGATCTGATTTATTAGGGGGGGGGCGTGAACAAGGGAGGGGCAATAATCTGATGATTGATTCTGTATCTGATTTAGTCAGGGTAAACATGCATGCCTAAGAGTCCCTCTAACACAGTCACACACTCTGGGTACCCAGTTGTCCTGCAGGCTAGCATGAAGCGTTGCCCGGGGTAGGCCAGTGTTGCAGCTATTGTTGGGGCCCTTAAGAAAGAAAAAACACATGCACTTTACCCCACCATTTGTAATCCGGAGCCGGATGGCTCAGTCCAAAATGATTACCACCCACAATTAAATCAAATGACACACCAAGGATAATTGAACTTTGTTACAGGGAGCTATCCTAATGTTTACTCATGCTACCCACAGATGAGGTGACCCTCTGACGAAATAAGACCTGTAGACACAGCAGATGAGGCGACCCTCTGATGAAATAAGACCTGTAGACACAGTTGGATATGGATGGAGGTGAGGTCCCTTGTGGTCCTTGTCAATGATGCTGGTCTTCAGGCTGGCAACACAATGTATATCAGGCCAAGGAAAACATGCAACACAAACGTTTTCAGACTACTCGGCCATGCAACACTTTGAACAACTCACACACATTTATGTGAAAATAAACTCTGCCCTTTCTGGTCCTTCCAGGCAGGATGCAGGCTGATCTTCTCTTCTCAGGCTTATGGAATCAGATTACCTGCAGCTGCAGGCAGCAGCTACCCAGGCTGGAACTGACCAAAATAAGTCTAGGCCAGGCAGGCCTAACCCTTAAGAGCTGGGAAGCTCCCCAGAGGCACACACTAGCTCTTGGGATGTCTCTCCAAATCTAACCTTTTCCAGTAGCTGCCCACTTTTATATGGGGCAGAGTTCCAAAGATCTTACTGGCTGGCAGATCTGCCTTTTAACAGTTCCCAGATGCTGATTGACTTGTGTTTTGGTGCCTAGAAATTGTCCCAGTTAATCCCCCATAAGTCTTTGGCAAATCAAGCCTGGCTTACCACTAAAATGGTGGCTGCAGACAACTTCCAGAGCAGTACAATTCGCTGTCTTCATGCATAATGTTCTGGTGCGGCCAGGATTAACTTTAATTTTATCTAAATCACCCACTGTGCTATAGCCTCAACAGTTCTCTTGCAAGGAAGTCCACTTTCAAATAAATAAACAAACACTTCCCCCGGGGAGTCACAACTCCCGTAACACACTACCCCCAGAAGACACACAGCAGCTCAAAAATATTCATAAGGGCTTTTCTGTGCCCTGACATTTGCCCCTTGACCTTTACCTGGTACTCTGGAGGCAGTGCTCATGGCGGCTGCTGGTCTGGATTTATTTAAAAACATTTATCCCTTCTGTTTATGTCCCCGATGCCTATTTTAACCTAGCTGGGCACCGGGAACTTCTGAAGACACACTCTCGGCATTTAGACTGCAAACGGCAGTCTGATGCACAGTGCGCCTCCTCGATCATGCGAGCAGCAGCTCTGTGACATGCCGCACGCTTGTAAGTTGCTCTATGAGCCCCAGAGGGCTCAACTTGCACAGAGGGGCTGGAAAGAACGGCAGAAGGAGCCATGGAGGTAGCGGGACACCAGGGACAGCAGGAGCACCCGTAGACATATCAAGTAAGCCACCCAAATGAGAGGGAGGCATTACATACAGAAGTGTGTTTACATTACCATGTGACATGCTGAATGATGGCTTATTTTGCTTTTCTTGCTCCACAACACACATCACTGTTTCTGCTTAAATCCCTTAACTGGTTATTTTCGGACTTGATGTGGATGCCAAGTTTTTCCATGCAGGGAAGAGTGTAACCCCACTACAAACTGGGGTTTACTATAATGTCTTCCTGAGCTCCTTAATGCCCACTGTCAAGCTGGTGTCCTGACTGCAATAGTTCTATTCGTCTGCGTGAGAGTGCCCTAGTGAGCCTCCGCGCCTGTCTCTTTAAGAAAATGACTAAGCTGTGTTAGAAATTAGTCTGGGCTGGGTTCGAGTAATTAAGACTTGCGACCAGCCAGACAGTCTGTTATTTTGCTCTATTCTGCAGTCGCTGCTTGCACAGAGGGAGCTCTATTAGGAACTGTGATTGTTTATTGCTAATTTTCTGTTATAGTAAAGCTAGAGAAGTTTGTCTAACCTGCTTTGATTGCAGCTCGAACATTTGGATGGGAGCCACCATGTTAGGTTTTGGACTTCCAGTATTTGGACTAGTCGAACCACTGGGGACCTAAAATGGAGACTGTCCTCAGGGGTCTTGTGGGAAGGAATTCTGTAGTTTTTGTAGTTTTTAACTGTTGGCACCCAAACGGACCTGGAGGGGGAGCCCTTGCTGTGACTGACAGTTCCCTCAGCCAACAGAACCTTTTGGATTACAAAGGAAATAGAACTGCCTGAAGCAATGGTTCAGTTAGAGTTGGAGGTTGAAGAGTGAACATCTCACGCTTTCCAGCAGTTGCTCCCAGAAGGAGTGTAGGGGAATCGGCGGGAAGAGGCTTTGCTGGCCTGTCTACCACATTCTCCTGCCAGTGAACTGCCTTTTGCAGAAGTCGGATCTGGTTCAGATTTCCATGTTTGGAATCTGCAGCAGAAGAAGGAAGCCAACCAGTAGAGAAAATGAAAGCACCAGGCTGTATATCTACGGTGCTTGTAAAAACGAAATAGCCCACAAAGTAAAGTAAAGCACCCGTAGACAAAGCACTGCACCAACTCACAATTTCAAAGAGTCATTCTGTTTATTAATAGTGAAAATAACAAACCACGTGGTGACCCACTGGTCTGAAAAATACACTGACGTTCCTCCTGGCATGTTGCCAGGCTTCCTCAGAGTGATCTAAATGCACATAATTAAGGTGCCTTATTTATACCTCAAGGAGGTGGGACCACATCAACTATCCACCAATTATAAAGTGCTAGAGAAAACTTTTTGTCATGTGCTCAATTAAAAATTCTAATTTGGCCGGCTCATCGGTGCAGCGGTTGGATTTCCGCTTGCGACGCCGGCGACCCAGGTTCGGGAATGGACTCGAGCTGCTGGAGAGCCGGTCGGGGAGGAGTAGGCTTGAGCATCCCACGACTGCTCGCCTACTCCAGGGGGAGGGAGGGGACATACGCACGCTGTCTGGTACCCCCTGGCGGAGGCCATGGGAGACCAGCAGCAGAGCCTCAACATACATAGGGGGCATTGTGAACGTCAGCTATGCCTTGACGTTCATGGCACACCATGCTCCGGGGAGAAGAGTGGAAATTCCAGCCTCCTGGTCCGCCAGATGATGGCTGCCCGCCCCCGCTGGCCCGAGATGCCCTGTAGCCTCCAAACCCACCTCAGCAGCACTTAGGGACTGATGTCTAGTACACTGGTTGCCCTCCCTCCTGGCGTCTTCCCCCTCAGAGGAGGGGGACCCACCCGGCAAAGGGATATGCCGGGCCACCCCTGGTTGGCTGCGATCTGAGGTGAGGGGAGGAGGGACAGGGCAAGGGGGTCACAGGTAGCATGAGCAGCCGGAAGGAGTGGCGAACTGGGAGGTGAGAAGGAGGGATAAACACATAACACAAAAAAAAAAAATTTCTAATTGTTTAACTAGTCATTGAAAGCAAACTTGAGTCTTGAGCACCGACTATGGGAGGATCCGCTATTAGTAAATGCATATGAACTTGTTAGCTTTGTATATATATATATATATATATATATATATATATTTTACTCTTATATTAAATGTATTTATTTTGCCCTCTTTTTGCCCCTGCAGCCGGCCACCGTACATCAGCCTGGTCACGCTGCCCCCCTATGCTCTCTTCTCCCCAGTACCCCTGACTTACCTCCCAGAGGGTGGGGATGCAGCTGCTGGGAATAAACAAGTGGTAATCAATCAAAATCTTTATTTAATCAGGCGAACATCATTGAGCATAGCTCATTTACAAGATGGACCTGAGTGGTCAAGAAGTGCAAGTGTTATTACATTGACAAGGGTATCATAAACAGTAATACAATGACAGGGGTAACAAAAAACAGTAATACAATGACATAAGTGCTAGTATATAACAATATACATATGTACAAGGCATTAACACTTTTAATCTGGGAGACAGTAGGCAGTTGGCACATCAGAGTTAATATGTAGATTATAGGACCTAGCAGGCATTTTGAGGGTGAATCTTGGGACTGGGAACTGGAGTTTTTCAGCATATAGAAACACGAGCAGAAAGGGGGTGGTAGGGCCGTGAATTAGGCCTTTGTGAAGCAGTTGCAGAGTTCTGGGAATAGGGTGGTGAATAATCTTTGAAGGATATTAAGGGTGGGAGGTTATTTAGCTTCATGGTTTTTGGAGTGAGTTCCAAACAATTGCTAGTGAGTAGCTGATAGCAGCCCTCCCAAGCTGGGTGCAGGCATTGGGGACCTTAAGAATGATAATTTTGCTGATCCTTAGGTTGTATGGCCTAGAAATGATTTGAGTAAAACAGTCCAAGATGTAGGTAGGTAGCTTGCCTGATAAGGCTTTGAATATCCAAATTGCAGCATTCCTGTTTCTTCTGTGTTGTAATGATGACCAGTTAACTGCCTCATAAAGGGAACAATGGTGGGTGCTGAAGGGAAGGTCAGTAATGAATCTGATGGACCTGTGGTATAGGGTGTCCAGTTTATTTAAGAGGGGGAGTGAACAGTGTCCATACAGAAAGTCAGCATAGTCAATGAGGGATAGGAATGAAGCCTGGATTAATCTTTTTTTGGAGTCTCTGTTGAGTTAGTGCTTTATTCTAAAAAATAAACCAAGCCTTTGTCTCAGTTTCTTTAGTAGCTCCTCAATATGTACAGAAAAGTCAAGTTTGTTATCAATCCAGACACCAAGATATTTGAAGTTATCAACGTATTCCAGCTTCTCTCCAAGTAAGGTGGTTAGTTGTAGGGCGGTAGATGATGGGGTAGTGGCAGAGCAACTTTGTGAGGAAAGAGCATAGCTTTTGTTTTTTGGCATTTAGAAGTAGTTTTTATCCAGTAAGTTGTGTTGTAGGATGGAGAATTCAGATTGTAGCAGTTCACAGGCTTTAGACAATGAAGGATTGCTAACATATAGCACAGTATCATCAGCAAACAGATGGATGTTTGATTGAGTGAGGTTAGCATCAATATTATTAATATAGATGGCAAAGAGGATGGGGCCAAGAATAGAGCCTATGCGGTACACCTCTTAGCAGTGGTTTTAAAGTGGATAGGTAGTTTCCATTTTTACCAGTTGTGATCTGTCTGATAGATAGCACTTGAACCAATTGAGTGAAGGGGAATCCAACCCTATTGAACCAAGGGAGGTGATCAGTGATTCATGATCCACTGTGTCAAATGCTTTGCTCAATCCAGGAACACAGCACAGGTACTATTCTTCTTATCCATAGCAGTCTGCCAGTCGTTGGTTACTTTGGCTAGGGCTGAAATGGTGCTGTGCCTTGATCTAAATCCTGATTGTGCTGTGTTTAGGAGGTTATTGTTATCCAGGTAGACCCTTAATTGTGAGTTTACTAACTTTTCGAGCATCTTGGACAGAACTGATAGGATGGAAATGGGCCTGTAATTATTGAGATCCATGGGATCACCAGATTTGAGTAAAGGAACTACTTGAGCTGTTTTCCAAATGGAGGAATGGATCCAGTGGTGAGGGAAAGATTGAAGAGATGAGTGAGGGGCAGATAAGACTTGAGAGGCAATCTTGAGGAAGTAGGGGTCCAGGAGTCTGTACCTGCACTTTTGAAGTATCCAAATTGGAGAGGAGATCTTCCACTTCTTTCAATGATATTGGGTTGAAGGAGAAGGTTGATGTAGCCTTTGGCCCACGGTGGATTGAAGATTCAAGGAAGATCTCAGGAGATTTGCAGGGAAGAGTCAAATGCTAGTCCAGCTGTGGTGAAGTGGTCATTGAAGGTATTTAGAATTTCTTGTTTATCCGTAATTTCTGTGTTATTTAGTAGCAGTTTGCAGGTTAAGGCAGGAGTAGAGTTTTGGCCCAAGATACCTTTTATAGTTCCCCAGAGCCTGGTTGGGTTATTATAGGAGGCATCCAATTCAGCTCTATAATAGGCCGCTTTGGCAGATCTTATTTGTGTTGTACATGAATTTCTTGCTTTTCTGAAATTTAGCCAATCTATGGAGTCCTTAGTTTTCTTGCCTTTTTCACAGTTTGTCTCTGGCTAGCAAGGCTGTTTTAAGATCAATGGTGAACCAGGGGCAGGACCTTGCTTTAGTTCTGATATTGGTGAATGGTGCATGAATATTTAGAGCATTAGTGATAATGTCCTTTAAGATCTGGAGAGCTATTTCCACTGAGGTTGTAAGGGTAGAAATCTTGCCAATATATTGTGTTACTCAGGTCATGGAGGTAACCTGGTATGTTGAACTTCTTTGACCTTTTGGGGACAAATTCAGCAGGGTTGGATGGTTTGGGTGAAGATCTTATGCCAGCTATGGGACAATGGTCACTTACATCATTCGGTAGTACTCTGCATGAGTATATAAGGAGGCTTATTTACCAACATAATATCCAGGAGTGAGCTGTTGCTAGAATTTTTAGGTTAACCCTGGTTGGCCTTTTATTAGCTGTGTAAAGCCATAGGTGTCACAGAAGGTTACCAATGGAGCAGATGCATTAGATAGCCAGTTTAAATTCAAATCACCAAGGATGATGGTATCTTCAGGGCCTAGATTGGTTATTGACCCCAGGTGAGATAGTAATTTGAGGCCTGCTGAGGGGGCCTATAGCAGCCAATCAATTTAAATGGAGACACAAGTTTGAAGGGATATTTTGATTGATAAACATTCAAATTCCTTTGGTTCGGATGTGATGATGAGGCAGGTAGCAGAGATGGTGTCCTTAATGTATATGGCCACCCCACCACCCCTGGAAGGGCGATCTGCTCTGAAGAGCTGATAGTTGGTAAGGTTTACAACACTGTCTTTGGTCGATGGTCTGAGCCAAGATTCAGAGATGACCAGAAAGTCAGGCAGGGTATGTGCCACCCAGGCCTGTATTACGGAGAATTTTTTTAAAAGGCTGCAGGCATTGATATGTAGGAAGCTTAGGCCATTTATAGAGGATAAATCAGCAGGGGAAAAAATACTTTCAATGGGGCCAGGATTTATTTCAATGGTACCAAAACAGATCAGAAGGTAGAAGATTAATTTGAGGAGGGCACCAAGGGACAAGGATAGTGAGTGGTCAGAGCGTTTCCTCCTAATCCTGGGTGCCTGCTGTGAGCTGAGTGATGGTCCTGATATATGGATGCAAAATTTTTCATAGCATAATATTTTAATGGACAGGCATAGTGGGTTAATAAAAGCCATGATACAAGTAGGGTGCCAGGGCTGTGCTGAATTGATAGGGTGGCCTTATGTGGATATCCCAGAGGTTGCATTGCAAACGTGGTTCAGGATGAATAAGGAACTGTGGTTGGCCCTTGTGGATGGTAGAGATGGGCAGGTCGAAATGAGTTATTTATCTTGACACTGGGTATAGCATTGATATCATAAGGGATTGGGTGAGATATAAGGCTCAGGAGCAAAAGGGAGCAAAGTAGCATTGTGGAGGTTAGGTATGGGTTAAGGGAGGAAGGAAGGGATGTGGGTGTGGATTAAGAAATGGCGGAGAAAGTGTATAAAAGGAATCAACCAAGAGGGGGCGGCAAAATTTTGCGGCTTTGTCTGTGCCTTTCTGCCTGCTTCTCCCGGCCTCCTGAACCCTTGGTCGGTTGCACAGGTGCCACCACTGCCTCGGAGCCCCTCCGCTTCTTGATCTCGGGCTGCGCCTTTACAAGGTGGGGGACAGAGGAGAAGGCAGTCAGTAAGTACCTTTATTGCAGTAATCTGCAACAAGGTGCTAAAACCTGAGATCCGCACAACAACAGACTGGAGGGTATTGGGGGGTTAGGCCCAAGCCGCCTAGCCCACACAACAATTCAAAAGACTGTAACCCTTAATTTTAACATAGGGAAAAACAGCCCATAAACCAGGCACAAAGTAAGAGAAAACAGCACTTTTTATGAGAAATTCAAAATAAATTACAGAAAAGCAGAAATCCCAGCCAGAATAGTGCAGCAAACCCCAGTTTAAGTCTATGGGGAAGGCGCACCAATCGGAAGCAAGGCACAGTCTGCGGTCGCTTTCCGATTGGTTTGCGGCTTTGCCCATACCTTCTGCCTGCTTCTCCCGGCCTCCTGGAACCCTTGGTCGGTTGCACAGGTGCCGCCGACCCGCCGGCGTCTCAGAGCCCCTCCGCTCTTTGGATCTCGAGGGCTGCGCCTTCTTCTGCCTGCTTCTCCCGGCCTCCTGGAACCCTTGGTCGGTTGCACAGGTGCCGCCGACCCGCCGGCGTCTCGGAGCCCCTCCGCTCTTTGGATCTCGAGGGCTGTACCTTCTACAAGGTGGGGGACATAATGAATGAAAACAGCATGTTCAAGGGGAATTGATACATTTCTCCCCGGCTGGCCCCCCCCAAGTGCTGCATGATTAGTAACTGCCTGGGGGAGAGCAGGTCCGGAGGCTAATAGAAGCCGAGGGCAGGCTTCACAAGCGCAGCCAGCTGCGAGGAGTTTTTCCTTGCTATTGTCAGGGGCGGGGACGTGCAATGACATCCAGCATCCACCTCGCCCCATGGACTGCTCGGGTCGGTAGCTGCGCGAACCCTCGGCTTCCGCCAGGGGCCCGTTGAGCGCCGTGTGTGACCCTCCCCCTCCCCCCCAGAGAAGGAGAGCAGTCCATGGGATGCTTGATTCTACTTTCCCCAGCCAGCCCTCCAGCAACCCGGAAATCCAATCGCTGCGCCAAAGGGCCTGCTATATTAAATTTTAATACAGTACGCCAGATCATTACTGACAATTGGTCCCTACTGGAACTGGAACCAAAGTTACAACAGATTTTTGTAGAGGGACCTAAAATAGTATTTAGGAAATGTAAAACCATCAAAGATATAGCCGGCATTGCAGCTGTTGTTGGGGGCCTTGATGAGAAGAAAAGGCAGTTTTATTAATTTATTTTTGGTTTTTGTTAACCGGATAAGGTGTTCTAGCCATAAGAATGACTATTTTCAGACACGACCAGGGAGGTTACAAAGTAGTGGAACAGAGTACTTAACATAATCAAAGCAAGTAAGTGTTACAAAGTAGTGATACAGGATACATGACAAGATAAAGAATTGGTAGAGAAAACATGGTAGGAACTAAAACAATCCAGAACAGAGATACTTACAAAGCAAATGGAGCAATTCTTAGTACAATAGAACAGAACAATTTTTAATTTACTAGGTAAGGTAAATGAGAGACGAAATAAAGGAATTAGCCAGCATACATGTTGTATAGGGTAAGTGCTACCATAACAGGGCAGAAGCATGTTTTAGTATAGCAACAGGGAGAAAGTTTAACTAGGAAGGGGATAAACAAGTGATAATGAATGAAAACAGTATGTTCAAGGGGAATTGAAACATTTGCACTGTGCATTAGTGAGGAGGAGAGTACGATGATTCTTTTTAAAAGAGGTATGAGTGGGTGAGAGCTGTAGATCAAGAGGAAGTGCATTCCAGTATACTGGGGCAGCATGAGCGAAAGCACTGGCACCCTTGGAAGTTTTACATCTAGGTATTTGAAGCAGAGCATGGTCAGCAGAACCGAGGCCATAGGAGGAGAACTGGGGATGTAGCAAGTGAGGCAGAAGTGTTTGATCTCATAACGCTGTCTATAATGGAGCCAAGGGCCAGATTTCTGAAAGCAGAATGAGGAGGCCAGTTAAGACTGGCATAGAGCTGACAGTGGTGCTTGAGCCAAGGGTCTGCTGAAGCATATTGGCAGATATTATTTTATGTAATATCCCACTTGTGGAGAGAGGCCTTAGATGCATTAGCATAGGTTGCAGTACCATAAGTGAGGGATGGGAGTAGGATGCCTCTGGCAATAGCCACTCATGCTAAGGGGGTCAGGGCATAGCCAGTTTTATAAGCCACTCCAGTTTTGAAGTTGACAGATTTGCAGGTGGCTAGAGTATGTTGATCAAAGTCAAGGGGCCCATCCAGTAGAATCCCCAGATATTTAAAGGAGCTTACTGTTCCCAGTATGGAGCCATTAAGACAAGAGATTTTCAGAGTTTTGCCTAGTTTTGAGTTTGGCTGCTGAGCTGAATAACATGGCTTTCGTTTTGCCTAAATTGAGGACAAGCTTCTTGGTATGGAGCAAGGTTTGGATGGTATGAAACAAAGCTGAGAGACTGAGATTAATCTCAGAAACGTCATTCGAGCTCGAATACAGGACCAGATCATCCGCGTAAAAGAGGGATGAACATAAAGGGTTATCATTTGCAATCTGGTTCATGAAAATAGAGAAGAGCAAGGGACCCAGAATTGAACCCTGGGGGACACCTATGTTGACAGAGGTGTGATCAGATATGGTCAAACTGAATTTGACAACCTGTACAATGGACTGGTTAGACCACACCTTGAGTACTGTGTACAGTACTGGAGACCACACTTGAAGAGGGACATACAGCTCCTGGAGAGGGTACAGAGGAGGGCAACAAAGATGATACGAGGGCTAGGGGATTTGACTTACGAGGACAGACTTGAGGGGCTCTGCCTGTTTTCATTGGAGGAGAGGAGAGACAGGGGGACATGATTGAGGTCTTCAAGTACCTCAAGGGAATAAATAGGGTAAACATGGAGGGATCTTTAGACTAAAGCAGGGAGGCATCACCAGAGGGCATGGTTTGAAGTTGGAAGGTGGAAGGTGAGGGGGAAAGAGGAGGAGGTTTTCACTGAGAGGGTGGTGGACCCTTGGAATGCTTTGCCTGGTGAGCTGGTTCAGAGATCCACAGTGGAGAGCTTTAAGAGAGGGTGGGACAGACACAGAAAGTGGATGTATCAGATGATGGCCTGTCCCGGGGGGGTGGGGATGGATGATAGGGGTTTCTGGAGCACAAGGGATGGGAGGGTCTCGGCACCCAACTAAGGATCTAGGTTCGAGCAGACTTGATAGACCATAAGGCCTAATCTGCTGGCAAATAGTATGTTAGTATGTAACCTGGATTCTGTTAGATAGGTAGTTTTTGAACCATCCCACGACCTGTGGAGAGGACCCCAGGGAGGGAAGACTGTCAAGGAGAAGAGGGTGATCCACAAGATCAAACGCTTTGGTAAGATCAATGAAGACAGCAGCTGTCAGAAGACCAAATCCATGGTACAGATAGTGTCATTATTGAACTTAAGCAAGGCAGTGACGGTGCTGTGCCCTTGTGGAAGCCGTGTAGATCATGTGAAAGGAGATTGTACTTACTGAGATAATCAATGGTTTGAGAGACAACCTGTTTTTCGAGTATTTTGCTCAAAACAGAGATGATAGCTATGGGTCTGTAATTGGAGATGTCCTTCTTATCCCCCTTTTTGAAAACAGGAGTGATTCTGGCAATTTTCCATATGTTGCGAACTTTGCTGTGACAGGGGACTAGTGTAAATATCCTAGCCAGGGGCATGGCGATAAAGGGTCAGCGAGTTTTAGAAGTTTGGGCTCGAGACTATCTGATCCAGCAGCGGTAGTATCAGATATGGCATTTAGCAACTTTGAGACATAAGCCCCATGAATGGATTTAAAATGAAATGGCGGGTTAGAAGACCTGCTGTTATTGGGTGAGGGACCTAACACTGGCAGGGTTGTAGGGAATAGAGATGTGTACTTTGACAGGTCCGAAAATGTAGGTTAATATAATTTCCAATGGTTACAGGGTCATTGCAGTGTACTCCGTTTAGGACCATGTTGTTAGCTGTATGGAGTTGAGAGGAGCCAAGGAAGGTTTTGACATGTGTCCAAAATTTCCTGGAATCCCCTATAGTGCCCATTAGGAGCTCTTTACAATATGAACGTTTCACCAATCTGATTTGCCTTTTGCACATGTTCCACAGTTTCCTATACTTGTAATCAGCTGGTAGACCACAATTTTTGAAATGCTTCCAGCATTTACTGTTTCTCTCATGCAGATTAGGGAAAGGAGCTCTTTATGGAGCCATCGGGTTTGTTTTCCACAAACACAATGTGTAGTAACAGGGGTGTATTTGTTCTGCAGTGCCACAGATTGAGAGAGAAAATAGTCGAGGGCAGATTGTACATCCTGGGTATGGTATACATATGACCAATCAACTGAGGAGATATCAAGAAGGAAGCCCTCACAATCAAGGGAGGCGAAGTTTCTGAAGGAGATACATCTTGGCAGTGGTGGGGGTACCGAGGAGGGGCTCTAGCAGCAGAAGATGGGGAAGTGGTCGTTAATAGCATCCACAAGGATGCCAGTAGCCGTAATTTTATCAATACAGTTGGTCAGTATCCAGTCTATCACAGTGCCAGAAGTAGAGGAGGGTGTAACTCTCAAAGGATCTGTAATCAATTGTTGAATAACATGCACACACAATACTTTGATTATTTGTGATCCTGACCGGTTGGCCCAGTTTTTTGTAACCCTGTGACACACTGAAGCAATCAGATGGTACCACAAAATAATTAGAAGGATTATCGCAGGGAGCTACCCTGGGTTTACTCACAACACCAGTTGACTGGAATTGGCCTGGCGATATGAAGACCTGCTGCAGATCACCAAAGAGTATGGGGAAGCTGGACCGGCACAACACACCTCCGCTTCATGGCCTTTCCCTCCAGGTGGCTGCAACCTGCAATTTCTTGCTACACAGGGGCTGGATTCCCTAATCTGGTCTCTCTCTCTCCGATAAAACAGTCTCTGGTGCAGGAATAGTTGGCTTGGGCTGAGGTTGATGTAGACCTAAGCCTGGATAAACACTTTTGGCAGAATTCAAGTTTGTTTGCTGGTGAAGACCTCCAGCTGGCAAAACAGTCTGGTCAATGGCAGTAACAAGCCTCGACCCACGAAAAACATTCAGCACATCTAGCAAAAACAGCATTAACTCTCAATTTGGTTTCAGGCCGATTCGCAATTGCAGTCAATTCACTGAGCAAACCTCTCAATTCACAAAACAGTCTTTTACATAACTCTTGGGCCAAACACTTCACTGTAGCTCCTCTTGGTCCAATATATCAAATTGTACTTCTCAGAGTCTTGGTCAAATTGCCACAGTTCAAAGATTGGCTTCCGATTAGTCCAATCACTGCTATCAAGCAGTCTAATACTGGAAAACAGTGACAGGAAGGCAAGTCAGACCTTTCCGGCCAAATCTCCACAGCTCCTTTCCTGGAGCTGCCTCTCGGTTGCTCGAGCTGCTCTCTCTCTCTCCAAAATCTGCATGAAGTTTGAACAGTCCCTCTTAAATATAGAGCAAAATCCTTGGAATCTCATTGGCTGTTAGAGCTGCCCAAAACAGTTCTAGTCCTCTCATTGGTTGAATTTGGGGCGTCCAAACTTTGTCCCTGTTTTTCTGCCACCAGGATCTAGTACTGTCCCGTGAGTCTCTGGCTAAAATCCAGGCTTTTGATTGGCTAATACATTGATAAGATGGTGGCTGCTGTATTTAGTTTCCATGCAGTTCATACAGTCCTACAGTTGAATGTTCTGGTGCAGCCAAAGGAAAGATTATGTATTTATATTTTCCCCACAGACAGGTAGCCCCAACAATTCTCTTTTAAATGAACCCACTTTTATTTATATACACACACAATAGATCTGCTGTCGCTACTGCCGAAATATAGTCCCTCTAGGCGTCAGGCAGCAACTTGTGAATATTTATGAGGGCTTATGAATATTAACCCATTCACAAATGCTTTCATCCAAACTTTATTTAAAATAAATACTGAGGCTTTCCTTTTGCCTCTGCGAAGTCTCCGGTCCCCATTTAACTTGGGAGGGGCACTGGGACCACTAGATAGCACCCTATTTGACCGCAAATTGAGTGGTTGGCACATCAATGTGCTGCTTGCTTAACTAACAAAATGGGCTGCAAGGGGAAATTTGGGGACAATGAAGGACACCAGTAACTCAGGAAACAACAGAGAAGGAGCGGGATGCTGGAGGCAAACGGGAGTATTTGGGCAATCAAGATAAGCTCCCAAGGGGGGATTACAAATACTTCTGTTCTGTCTTCACCAGGGAGAAGGATGGACCAGTGTCTTCAGGAGGGAGAAGAGGAGCAAGGGGAAGGGGAACACAGATGTAGTGATAGAAGAGGACAGATTGAGGGAGGGGCTTCTAGCATTGAAGGTGGAAAAATCACCAGGCCCGGACTGAGTACATCCAAGGGTACTAAGGGAACTTGCTGAGGAACTGGCAGGGCCATTGGCAGGCATATTTAATAGTTCACTAGAGTCAGGTGTGATACCACAGGACTGGAGAACAGCACATGTGGTACTCCTCCACAAAAGCAGCCCCAAGGATGACCGAGGGAATTACAGACCAGTCAGTCTGAGCTCAATTGTGTGCAAGCTCATGGAAACCATACTTAAGGTAAGATTGGTAGAATATCTAGAAGAGCATGGTCTCCAGGATGCGAGGCAGCATGGGTTCATGGGGGGGAAATTGTGTCAAACAAATCTGATTGACTTCTTTCACTGGGTCACTAAGATAGTAGACAGGGGCCAAGCAATAGACATCCTCTATCTGGATATCAGCAAGGCCTTTGACTCTGTGCCCCACAAAAGGTTGATCAGGAAGTTGGCAGATCTCGGGGTTTTGGATAAGATGTTCAGATAGGAGGAAACTGACTGAGGGACAGAACCCAGAGGGTGGTTGTGGGGGGAGAGTTAGGTCACCAGTGGGGTCCCACAGGGCAAGGTGCTGTGGTGGGTGTTGTACATTGTCTTCATCAGTGACACTGGGGATGGCATTAAGAGCAAAATATGCCTATTCACTGGACAACACCAAGCTCTGCAGGAGAGTGGACACAGCTGAAAGGATACATGAAACATAGAATTTGATAGCAGATAAAGACCACTTGGACCACCTAGTCTGCCCATTTCCCTACCTAATGGATAAGCTGCAGATTCTAGTTAACCAACAGCCTACTTCCTCCTACCCCCCACTAGAATTTCCTTACGTCTGTCCCAGGACCTACAGGATGATCTGGAAAAGCTGAGGTTGTGGTCTGGGATCTGGCAGCCTGGTTTCAATGCCAAGAAATGCAAAGTTATGCACATAGGAGGCAAGAATCCCAGGATGGAGTACTACCTGGGTGGAGTCCAGATATCTGCATCAGAGGAGGAGAAAGACCTGGGAGTGATGATCACTAGTGATCTGAAGCACTCCATGCAGTGCAAGAAAGCCGCTTCTACAGTATGTAGTTCCATGCTGGTGTCTACATCGCAAAAAGGACATTAACCTGCTGGAGAAGGTCCAGAAGAGGGCTACAAAGATGATAGTGGGTCAGCAGGGTAAGGCATATGAGGAGAGTTTGAGGGCACTGAACATGTACTCCCTGGCCCACGTTGGCTTGTGGGATGTTTATTAATCTTCAAAAACAAGTTCTTCTTGCACCATCCAAATAACATGAAAGTCCAAATGAAAATAACATCAAAAGGAAAAAATAGCAAGCAACTGTGTTCAAGCAAGTAACACAAGTATAATCCTTACAGCAGGAACTCTTCCCTCGGTCAGAAGATACTGACCCTATCTAACAGGTACCTGTTCAGGTAGGATTTATATACCCGCCTACCTGAATCAGGTGATACAGCATCATCAAAATAAAAATATCTTTTAATAGCTTCTAAAACAATTTTGTACATATTCCTTAGTGTATTACCTGATACAAACAACCTGTTTTAAGGGTTATCTCTTAAAAGTATTCTTTGGTAAAACTTTACCATGCCATAGAATGTTCTCCAGACAATGATTGACAGGTTCTTGTTATAAATGTGGGCCACTAGGGGCCGCTGATCCCCTAAAGGAACAGTCAGACTGCAGCAGCCTTTCTCAGTGAACAGACCTCCTAAGCAAGGGCCCTGCTCCAACTACACAGAACCAGAAAAGGAACTTCTTCTGTGAGTCTTATCCTGTTTACTATTGGTTTGGTTTAGCTTTAAGAGTGTTGTAAAGTACATTCTATAAGGTATACATTTTATTTTATCTAGAAATACCCAGAACTGTATTTAGTAGACAAAACCCAGATATTTAGCAGCTTATAAACAGAAGGAACAAGTCTCAGTGCAGCAGAACTAGAACAAAACAGCATTCTGTACTACAGGGTTACGCTTGCAGCAGGGAAAATGCTTGCACCAGGGAGAGTGCTTAGCACAGAAACCCTGTTCAAACAAAAACAAACTCTCTCTCTCTTACCGAGACTCTCAAATGAGAATTTATAACATACAGTCTCCTGTCTATTTTCCAGACTGGAAATGAATATTATTTTGTCCTCCTCTTTAGACAGAAACAGTAAATAATGCTAGAATCAAACAAATATTTTATGGGAAATGGAGTCTGTATTTACCCATTACTTCAGGCAGTAAATCTGTTATATCAATAACTTGATATTTAAGAGTACCCAAGGAAAAAGGGAAATAAAGCATGAAGAGGGTAACGGAGCTGGGTGCTGTGTAAGGAGGTGGCCTGCCTCCATACAGAAAATACAGAGATAGCCTTAGAAGAAGGGAGGAAAGTGGTTCCAACCAGGCAAAGATATAAAGGATGGGTACTTTTATTAAGGCCCCGTCCACACTGCACCCAACAGGACTGAAATGGTTCCAAACCGTTACAGGCTGCAAACGTACTGTAACAGTGTGTCCACACTTCCAAGGAACAGGTGTGAAAATGGTCTTGAACCGGCACAGCCTGTCCACATTGAGATGTAAACAGTGTGTGCACCCAACACCTGTAATGTGGCGTGCATCCCATGGTGCACCTGGGGGAGACAGCTGTGAAGACAGAAACCCACCCGAATGAACACCCAGCTGCCCGGTCTACACCAGGGCACACTAGAGTGCGGCTGAAACATGCCTCGGTATCCTACAGCGATGTGTGCTGTGCACCTGTGGGGACCAAGGTGGGCAGGTGAAGGTGTGGAACCGTAATGAGGGGAGGCCCCTACAAATGGCATGAAGGTGTGCAGTGACGCACCAACACATGCTGGGTACAGGGACCCCACTGCGTCCCACAGACAGGTATGCGGTGCACCACCAGGAAATGGCAAACCAAGGCCCGCTGCCACCGGATGCAAGCTGCATGCACCAGCATACACTGTGCAGCCAGGCCACACATCCAGGACCCCCACACCAGCAACCCATGGAATTGGAAGCCCGACTGTGCCCCAGAAAGCAGTGTGCGCATGCATGCACACCGCCCAAGCAAACCAGCAACACGGTATGGTGACACAAGACAGCCTTTAATCCAACGCCGCCATGACTTCTGGTGGCAATAACACAAGTAAACAATGTGCAGCAGCAGCATGGCCATGCAGTGAACCATGTGCATTGCTGCGTAACACCACATATCCCCAAAGAAAACAGACACTGTCATGTGGGCAAACAATGCAATACACAGTGCTGGGCCGCCATATTGGCGGCACCATACACCAACCTTACAAAGGAATCTATGTGTGGGTCACTGTACCGTCACCTGAAACAATGAAAAACAAAACCATGCACAGGTGGTGCCCTAACCCAGGCACCCGTGTGGTCATACTGCATCGGAACCCCTGACACAGCATGTTGCAGAGACACCATGCAACAGTGCATGCGACCCAGGAATTGCACTGTTCAACTGAGTGCCACAGCCAGCACATACCTCTGTGCCAACATGAACCGGGCACTGTTGTCACTGGGTGGACCCCAGCGGCATCATCAAAGTAGGGGGGAATCAAAAAAGGAGTCCCATGTGGCAGCTGGCAGGATGCACCAGTCAGCCAACCCCTGCATGCTGCATGGGTTATCACAGGGTCGTCCACTGGAACTCATCACTGTACAGGTCCTATGTGAAGCTGGGCATGCCTGCTGTGGGATCCAAGGGGGTAGCACTGTGCCGAGCAGCGGCACCATGCATCGGGGGTTGGGGTGCTGTGTGCAGGCCAGCGTGGCTGGCGTGACACCTGTGGGGTGCAGCTGTGCCATGCTGGCACCAGCTGGTGTTGCCTTGGACGTGGGCGGCTGGATGGTGGAGGCAGTGACACCACCCGTGTATACTGCACCCTGTAGTGGGGGGGTTCACACCTGTGGGGGGCTGACACAGTGGGGGGATGCATCCTGGTGGAGGCTGCCTGTGCCACGCAGCCTGTCTGTCCGCCAGCGGTGGACGGGTGGGCGATGGCAGGGTCGGCCATGCCACTGTGGTACTCAGTGGCCACTGGCATGGTGGCACACCCACGGGGGAACAGGGCACAGGGGGATGGGTCTGCGGTGGTGTGTGTCATGGGGATGGCACCCGGCCATTGTGGTGGTGCTGCAGGTGATGGCTGCTGGCATTGCATGGCTAGTAACTGGACCATCTGTGTGAAGAACTGCTCTGTCTGCTCTGCTTCCTGTCTCCATAAGTGCTCCTCCAATGCCCTCTCCTCCCATGTCTGCTCCCTCTCCATGTCCATCAACTCCCTGTGGTGCTCTTGCATCATCCTACGCATAGGTTCCAGCACCGCCCCAAGGACCTCTGCCATCCGTGCTGTCTTCGACTTCCTCTTCCTGAGGTTCACCAGGGGTGCCTGGTCACCCTGCCACTTCACATGGTGGCCTCCTCCTGCAGCGGAGCCGTCACTGGAGGTTCCTGGCATCACGTCCTGCAGGGCCAAGGACACTGGGGAGGCCTCCACTGCGTCAGTGTCTACTGATGTCCCCTCACCGTGGTCATGCTCTGGAATGTCAGAACACACCTGTCACCATTACACACAGCTGCGTACCCCACCCCTACCCCCCACCGCCAACCCCAGCCCCATGCCCATGTCCCCCACTCACCTGTGTGCCTACGCACATCTCAGGTGCCACATGCAAACTCTCTCGAGTGAACCAGTGCCACCACCCATGCCATGCCTATCACCTTGTGCTGCGTGCCCAGGATACACCCCCACCGATATGCAAGAACCCAGCATACACATTGCACAATGCACTTACCTGTGTCGAGGCACTCCCGCTGCACACTGTCGTCATCTTCATTCCCCAGGTGCTGGCACGCATCCCTGGTGGTGTCCCCATCATCCTCTGTGTCCAATTCAGGGCTGGCCACCTGTGAGCTTTCCAGGATGAACGCTGGTTCGGTGGTAGGCCGTGTTCCCAGTATGGTATCCAATGTGTCATAGAAGGGGCACACCACAAGCGCACCCACCGAGCGTCTGTTGCTGTCCCTGGTTTTATGGTACCGCACCTTCCGTTGCTTTATCTTGTCACGGCACTGCTTTTTCGTCCGCTCCACACCATTCGCATACAGGTATTCCGATATCTTCTGATACACCTTCGTGTTGTGACTTGCACTGGCTAGCTCTGCCTGCACCTTCTCCTGTGTCCAGAACTCCACCAGGAGTTTTGTGGCCTCATCTGACCAGGTAGCGGTGCAATCTGACATGGTCCTGCAGGTGGGCAGCGTGGCGTGTGGATATGGTCATTGATTGGCACAGTCCTTTCTACCCTCCACCAGTCACAGGCGGTGCTTGGGGGCAGGGGTCACTCTACAGTGGTGCTGTTGTGGTATGCTCTGGCTCTGCTGTCCTCTTGGGGCTGGTCTTGTGTTATGGCAGCTGCTGGGGACCCCTTCACACCTGTGGCACACAGTGCTGGCGTCTGCTGATGGCTCCCTATGGCTTGTGCCCACTGTTTGCCCTCAGCACCGGTGCTCTTCCCCCCCTCACAGTTCTTGGACAGCTGCTGCAGGCAGCACCCCCTATTGCCACACTGTGCCTCCTGGCTGCACCTCTCTTGGGTGTGTGCACCCAGCTGATCTGGTCTCCGTGCCTCGGACATTGTGCAGGCACTGTCCTGCACCATTTCCACCTCGCTGCACTGGTTACTGTACTCCTGTGCCTCTCTGCCTTCCCAGCGCTTCCTTCTTCTTCTGCCTCCCAAATGCCCCTCTGTGGTGCACTGCCTGCTGGTCTAGTGGATGACTGGGGGCTAAATGGTCGTGCGTTTAGATGGCAGGCGGTAACGTTACAGCCTTGCAACCTTTTCTGTAACCGTTGTAGAAACCACCTCCTGACAGGTTTCTACAACGGTTTGCAAAAACGCCTGCTGTAATGTTACCAGTGTAAACGCACGCCGTTACAGATGCGGTTTACACCCTCTGTAATGTTACAGAAGGGTTTTCGGGCTGCAGCGTGGACAGGGCCTTAGTGGCAGGGACTAACCCTGTCACACTTAAGCTAGAGGGGGGAAGGTTTAGGAGGGAGGTCAGGAGGCACTTCTTCACAGAGAGAGTGGTGGCACTTGGAATGCACTGCCAGAAGAGGTGGTCTTGTTGAAGACAGTGGGCAACTTCAAGAGAGGCTGGGATAGGTGTAGGGGAAAGGTAAGGATCATGGGTAGGGAGGATAGGAGGAGTGGGGGGGCAGGGACAGTAGCTCAAGCTGTGGACCCTGCAATACAAGCAGACTAGATAGACCAAATGGCCTTCTTTTGCTGGCTTCTTCATATGTTCGTGGGCCGGGGTGGGCAGCTGCAGTCCTTTTGCCCGCCACCAATACCTTGTGCCCCATTAAGTCGGCATTTGCAAAGGTGGTAACGTGTGCTGATTTGGGTGGCATTTGCTACCTGTGCAAGCTGCTCAGTAACCTGCTGCACCTGTATGCAGGGGAGGACCTTCTCATTTACATGGGCACAGCAGTAATTTAATGTTTGGGCACAAATGGGTTTTACCCACTCTGTGGGGGTGTCTGAATATAAACCCCACTCACAAATCAGGTGCAAACTACGGTTAGCATGGGCAAACAGCCCTTAGCGCCCAGGCTAAGTTTTGAATATCTGGCACTATATGCCTTGTGTGTTTGCAGATCAGATGCCATGTGTGTTTTGAAATCAGATGCCTTGTGTGTTTGGAGATCGCCTGCCATTTGGGGTTGGAAATTAGATGCCACATGTGTTTTAAGATCATGTGCCACATGTGTATTGAGAGCAGATGCCATGTGTGTTTGGATATATAATGTCAGATATGTTGGGGATCATATGCCTTGTGTGTTTGTTTGAAGATCACATACCACATGTTTGGAGATTATTAGGTGCCTTGAGTGTTAGTAGGACAGATGCCATATGTGTTTTGAGATTATTTTTTTTTGAAATCGCTATTTATCCGCCTTTCCCAGCCTGTCATCCCCGACCCTTCAGGATCCCCAAGGCAGACATCCCTCTACCTTCCACCCTGCCCGAATGACCCCTCTGGATCCCATGGAGCTTCAGCTAACCCCCCGAGTGGGGATGGGGCAGAGCCCCCTTACCATTCCGTCAACTTTCGTAGGTCCAGGGGCCATCGGGCGGGTGAAGGCACATCGAGGGTACGTCTCCGGGGGCCTCCATCTTCTCCTGGCGATGGCAGGCATTTTCTCCATTTTTTCTCCCACCCCTTACAGCGAGGGACCCTGATGTCAAGGTGCCGCGCCGGGCGTCACGCTTGCAGCGGCCGCCCATGCCTCTGATGTTAGGGGCTTGAAGTACTCCGAGCCTCTGCTCAGAGTCAGGCAAGTGTTCGGGCTATGGCCTCAACCCTCCCCGGAGTAGGCAAGCCATTGTGGGATGCTCAAGCCTAGCTCCCCTCCGGCCGACCCACCAGCGACCCGAGTCCGCTCCCGAACCCGGGTTGCCGGTGTGGGTGTTTTGAAATTAGATGCGATGTGTGCTTGGAGATCTAATGACACGTGTATTGGGAGATCATATGCTGTGTGTTTGTTTGAAGATCAGACACCACATGTTTGGAGATCTGGTGCCTTGTATGTTAGTAGATCAGATGCCATGTATGTTTAGAGATCTGATGCCACATATGTTTGGAGATCAGATGTCGTGTGTTTAGAGATCAGATGCTTTTGGGGGGGGGTTACAAGAAAAATAGATGATAGAAACATAGAATTTGACAGTAGATAAGGACTGCTTGGCCCACCTGGTCTGCCCATGTTCCCTACTTACTGTCACACTGTAGACCCTACTTGATCTTCATCTTTACCCCCTTTCCTTGCTTCTAAGGTTCCCTTATCCCTATCCCATGCCTTCTTATATCCCATTACAGTTTTAGCTCCCACTACCTCCTCAGGGAGGCTGTTCCAGGCATCCACCACCCTTTCTGTGAAGAAGAGTTTCCTTACGTTTCCCCTTATTCTACTCCCCTCCAACTTCATCACATGACCCCTTGTTCTTGTGCATCCTTTTCTCTGAAAAAGGCTTCCCTCTTGAACCTTACTTGTACTTTTGAGGTATTTCAAAGTCTCTATCATATCCCCCCCTCTGCCTCCTTTCCTCCAGGGAGTACATATAAGGTCCTTCAGTCTCTCCTCATAGGGCTTTTGATGCAGATGCTGCACCATTTTAGTTGCCCTCCTCTGGACTGCCTCAACTCTGTCTATGTCCTTTCAGAGATGAGGACTCCAGAAATGGACACAGTACTCTAGGTGGGGTCTCACCAGAGACTGATACAGTAGTATCACAACCTCCCTTTTTCTGCTGGTGATACCCTTCCCTATACACCCTAGCATCCCACTGGCTCTCCCCACTGTACTACCGTACAGAGTAGGCACATACAAAAGGGCAAGTTCTGCACCTGGTTATCTTGGTCTTTTTAGTGACAGTGGCAAGAAGATTGACAGTGGTGTGGGTGTCGCAGTAGCACCAACGGATTGATAAAGAAGACAAGTCGTATAAGGAAGAATGGAATACACACGCACCCAACAGCAGCATTCACTCAGATGGGCTACACATAAATCAGAGATGGTTAAATCATCAGCAGTGTGCAACTTGTTCATTAACAGGCCCAACCATTTACATACTTGACATGCTGTATGTAGCATTAGCAAGAACATTTTAAGCTTTCTGTGACGGTAACAGTGTGGCACAGAGTGAGGAAGAACCCAGCAGCAGCAGCAGTGGGGCTTTAAATTAATGAAGTCAAAAAGGGAACATAGGGGAATTCTTTCCTGCTCTTTCAACCAGCAAAGAAGAAAAGGCTGAGTCAGACAATTGCATTTACACATAATATGCTTGCAAATGCAAAGCAGCGGAATACCCTTTTACCCCTGTTATTGTCACTGAGGCTGGCCCCTTTATTCTGTCATGCTTCTTTTTTTTACCAGGATAGACACACTAAGCTGGAGCCTGTTTCCAAGTGTGACCTGGGAGCACAAGGAAGTTAGGTGACTTGCTCAGGGTCACGCAATATGCAAGTGGGAGCTGTGGGATTCAAACCCCGCTCTCCAGGTTTGCAGCCCAGAGCCTTAAACCACTGCACTATACTGCCATCTTCTCATAATCCATTTGCAAGTATCCATTCATCCCTAGGGTGTTACATTGTGTATGTCGACACATGTTCTTCATCCATAACAGTGGCAGTAAATATGCTATCCCTGTTCTGCTCTTTGGGTGTCAGATTAAACTGCTGTGGTGTCATGCCTCACTACACCCTGGGCATGTGGGTATCCCCCAACCCCCCCACAGCCTGACAGGTCTTATTGCTTACAGAAACTGATGGAATATTTTATTTAGTTTAAAGAAACTTATCTGTAGGATGTTGATTCTATTGACTTTTTTGTGCTTCTGAATTCCTATTTTTAAGTGATGGAAGCATCAATTTCAGGAGAGTCCAAGGCCATTTGTCATCCAAACAAAGGAACAACCCTAAAACTCAGGGTAGTTAAAAGTATGTCTAGCATCCTACATCTCACTGTACTTCCAAAAGTTAAACTCCTGCCTCCTATCCCTTTACCTATTCACTACTTCTACCACCATGTACCGCTGATAATTTACTGACACATCACACCACCCCTAAAATCATATATGTCACCGCTGCTCCTGAAATGTGGATCTCCCACTGCTTCTCTCTAAATTTTCCCACCAACCTCCTTCTCAGAATGGGTATCATAATTCCCCCTTAGCCGAACTCCCAAAATATACACTACCCCCCATTGATATGGGAGTCTTGTGCTCAGCCTGCCAGTGGGGAAGGGGGGTGCGCTGATGCTGTATGGTGAACTCAGACAGCAGGAGGTGCTTATGCAATGGAATAGATATCTCCTTCCCCTCAGAACCTCATTGTGCAGCCTCCATAGCACTCCCCAGGATTCTCAAACTTGATGGTGGTGATTGTGGGGGGGGGTCTGGTCTTGGGCACTGCGCTATTATATTCAAACCTGGGTCTTGAAAATGCAAGTGCAATGCACTACTTCGGGCACCACTGAGTCAGTCTGTTTTCTCTTTTGCTTTGGAATCTTAAGCCTTATTTCCACCTTTTTATTTTTTTTTTTTTTTGGTAAAGAACTGCTTTGGTGGAGGAATCAATGCAAAATAATGAAAACATAAATGACTTAGAATAATGATTTCTGCAATTGAATCCACCCCCTCAAAAAGATTGGGACCATTTTACAGTTGTAGTAAAACACTCCAGGGTGGTGCAGTGTGGGTGGTACTTCTAATGTGAGCGAAGGCCTGAGGTAAACGCCATACAATTGGGGCACGAATTATCCAGCAGCAGTGCACACCCTGTCATATTCTATTGCCTATTTCTTTGTAGGGCAGCATTTCTTCATTTCCCCTCACTTCAGTCGAGACCACTGTGACTGTACATTTTCCTTTTACTGTGAGGGAGAGTAAGCGTCTTCAACTGCAACTGCTACTTGGTTACTGTTTGGCGGGCTGGGGGTGTAAGAAGCACCAGCTGGCTTGTGATGTACCTTGGGAACCAGCTTTCACCTCAGTGATGAGTGTGGATCCCACCTGTCCCGTTACGGGAAACCCAAGGTGAAAGGCAAATCTGGATCTCCCTATATAGTAGCATGGAGCACCGTGTTAGCCTGTGTCTAATAAAGGAATAATGCACAACAGGGTGTGTGTTGTGCTGGGATAATGCCACGCCTGGGGGGGTTGAGCACGAGGCCACAGGCCGAGTGCGTCCAATGCCCCAGGCGTGGCGTTATACCAAATGACACACACCCTGGAGTGCATTATTCCTATTATACAATGGCTCGTTGTTATACAGAATAAAAAAAATAATTTTAAAGATGTTTTTGTGTGGAAAAATATTTTTGTTTTTTAAGAGAAGATGAAAAAATCAATCAAAGCTCCATAAAAGGATCAATCAGAGGGTTAGCAGCAGGTTCACAGTGCTGAGACTAGACCTGTGGTGACGTGCTGGGATAACGCCATAGGTCCAGCCCCAAACTGACCAATCAGAGACCAGGATTCTTTCTTGCCATTGTATAATTTCTGATAACAGAAAATAATCACTGTTTGTGCTCCCTGCAGAAAGGCTAGCTATTATGCTATGAAGAACAGCCCAGAGCCCTGAGCATCATCATGCCACTGATTCTAGGGGGAGTATATCACACTTGATAAAAAGCGAACAACCAAAGACTGTTTCGCAGATCGACGATATCTTTTCTTGAGATATTTTTAAAGAAGGAATTATGATGCTAGACTGAGCCTTAAGGTTTCAGAACATGCCATTTCAAGGAGGTTTGTTGTAACTGGTGCATAGTAGGAATGCCTTGAATTCTTTAAAAACAGCAATTTGTACATTCCCTGGCCCCAAGTGGAACCACCTCCGCTGTCTGATCCTAGTCCCCCTCTCAAACAAAGTACTGTGACTGCCAATCATTTCATACCAGAAGCTGATCCCCATCTGTTCTATTTAGAGTAATGCTAGTCCCTCTTGAGCCACTCAGCTGGGAGAGTAGTGTGGAAAATGTTTTGTGAAGCGCCTGGCAATTGATGGCTCAAGGCCATCAAAGCCCCGTTAAGTGGATACTGTACTGAGAACAGCTCACCTTTAATGGACATTTCACAGAGTCACTGACTGGCTTCTTAGGACTTTCTGTTCATCACTTAATGTATGTGTGGACCCTTCACCAAAAGCTGGAGAAGGGGCCCCAGGCTTTTTGCATTTGTTTTGGAGCACAAGCTGCAGGCTATTAGAGCAAGAGGTATCCAAAAAGTCCACTCATAAGCTGTCGACCCAACCAATGGAGGTGGTTTGCAAATGTGTCTGTTGATTTATTTTCTTAGAATCTGAGATTTTATTTCTCTAGAGAAAGTAAGAATGTGGAGCCCAAAAGATGCAGCGTCAGAAATCCCTAATGCAGCCATGTACAACAAAAAACTTGTCCAGTAGCCTGGTGGACAACAGAGAAAAAGTGTCTTGTATGAGCATTTTCCTTTTAGCTGGGCTTTAACCACTGTTGACTTTATTTAATCAATGAATTTAGTGCTGCTCAGAAGTGAGGGATTGATGTCATTAGAGATTGTCAGGTCACTCTTTATCCACAGGCCAGTGCAGTACAGACCTCTTCATTTTGCTCTGCCAGTTAATATCGGTAGTGGCATGGAGAAAGGGGAGGCTGCCAGTTCTGGATGAGAGTTAAGGTGTCACAAATCAGCTTAACACCCATGAATGGCTAGCAAGGAAATATATCTGGTGGTCAACAATATAGCGAAAGTCAATGAAGATGACACAGGGGCAACAGGGTAAGACTTATGAAGTCAGGTTAGAGAGTCTTGATATGTACTCCCTGGAGGATAGGAGGGATGATGAGGGACATGACAGAGACTTACAGATACAGTACTTGCAGGAGTACAACAAGATGGACTCCGCAGAGCTGTTCCAACTCAACAAAAGTTCCACTAGAGGGCACCATTTAAAGCTAGTGGGGACAGGGATTTCAGAAAGGTATTAGGAAGTACAATACTTTTTGACGGACAGGGTAATGGATATGCAGACTAGCCTACCTAGTGTGGTAGCCAATGCAAAAACCCTCGGGGGGGGGTTAAAAATGTCTGGCATTGCTATGAAGGGATTATTACCTAGGGGGCAGTGAGGAAGAGAAAGGGGGAGAGGTAGGAGGGTAGGTGGAGAAGCCATCTCAGAGTAGGTGTAGGCTGGGTTCCATAGCAGATGTGATGGACTTTTAAGTCTTTTTCTGATCTTCCCTGTCTCTGTTTCTATCTCAAGAAATGACAATATCATGGGGTGGAGGGGAGATGAAGAAAACTTTCTGAGGGGCTCTAGCACTGAAAAGGGAGGGCAGCTATGGGTTGCGGTCAGGAAGCTGGAAGAGTTAAGTGTTCTGCAAAGAAGGAAACACCCTTTGTCTGGTTTATTCTATGGCTGATTTTAATGAAAAACCATGAACTATTTGCAGAATTGTGAGAGTGTCATGGGCATGTAAAATGGACTGAGCTGCAAGATCTGCATAAAAAAATAAAACACTGAATAATAATAATAAAAAGTAAAATCAGCCATTTAATGGGTTTATTTTTTTTTTATTACTGTAAGCCCCCCACTCCCCACATCTAGGGGTATGATGGAAAATGTCCAAGGGAGGGGGGTACTTTACAGACATAATGGTCCACATACCTGGTCAAGCCCTCACATTGTCTCCATCATCCTCTCTGAGGTGCTATCCTTCCTCCATGCTCTCCCCATACATAGCTCGGGGAGTCGGCCCCACCGAGGGGCTGTAAACTAAAATGGCTGTTGCCACGTCACTACTATCCCATGCACTGGACCGCCAAAACAAAAACAAACTTCAGGCTAAGTGGCTGAGCAGGCAATTAGCCCTGCTCAAACCTCTCTCTCTCTGTCTCTCCTTGCTTGCATCTCCACAATGAGTGCCAAACAGCCCCTTAAATTTAGTCCCCTAGGCACCAAAAACTTGCCCACCAACTCTGAGGTCTAATCATGGACCAGATTCTTGGGTGCCAAAGTTGCCTTGCCCCCAAATGGACTTTCAGGACCTGTAGTCCCATTTTAAACTATTTACAGGGATGTCCCCACAGTGCCAGCTGGCACCGAACTACTTCCCTTTCAATGGCGCTACTGCTCCTTTAAATTCTTTCCCTGGCTAGGCAGTTGCACATATCCAGAAGCGTGGATCGCCAAAACTATATTATGTATTTAATTTTAATTTAATATTTACACGTGGTCCTGAGTCCAGCTTGCTTCTTACCAGACCTGGGAACCCGGAGCAGCTGCTCTGTTAAAATTTGAAGATTGGTGGCTGCACATGCACAGAGCGTGGGCCACCCAACTATTTACAATTTTAATATTATTTTTTTTTCTTTCCTCTCTACGGCCCTCCAACTCCACAACATGCGCCTGGAGGCACATACGCAACATACCTGGTGCTCCGCCACCCTCCACAACCAAGACCAGGAACATGCAGATAGAGCCATAAATGAGAGGAGCCATGGGTCCGAATACCACCCGGGGCCCCGACTATCCCGATGGGACAACGGAGCACCGTCTCTTATAAAGTAAGCCTGGCTTGGGGGGCTCACATTACGTTTTTTTCTCTGTCCCCTGATCCTCCCCTCCTGGCAGCATCCCAGCCCCAACCCTATCACCTACCTTCTATGTCCTTAGCGCTGACAACCTACATGCCCAAGGCCATCTTGTGGTGGGTGAAGTGCCATGTCTCTAGTACATGGGCCAGTAGGGGTGCCGGTATTGCCCTTGGTGGGCTGGCGGCTTTTCTCATGGGCTGCGGGCTTTTTTACTCTGGGTTTTCTCCCACACAGATGCCAGCTGTGCAATGACATGCATGCGCACACAGCAGTGTGCAGCTGTGCCAGCATCTGGGGTGTCCCTCCTCTCTTCTGGTGGCCCCCGCTGTGGTCATCCCCTAGGATCCACTAGGTGGGGATTATGCTTAAGGCACACACCCCTCTCATCCAAAGGAGGAGAAGACCTGCCCCTGGGATACACAATCCTTTCTCGGGCCGGCTCCTGATTTGCATGCATTGCAAGCAGTAGAATAACCACTGTACTGACTGGCCCATTTCACTGAGTTAAATCTGAGCGAACAACAGAGCAAGATAATCTATTTCAATATTCTGTATTATAAATAACAGAAATTTTAGGGTAAAAGATTAGTGATGCGAAAAGCTCCACTGTCTAAAACGTTATGTGAAAACCACGTGGCAAAGGGGTCAGTGGCAGGTGTTTCATAGCTGGTAGCCTTCTGAATGGCTCAAATCATATAGTGTTACACTGGAATAAAATCCTCGAAAGAAACAGTGAGCTGCATTGGAATCGTCTCCACACAGTTACAGTGCATGAAAACTGGGTCAGAAAGTGAGCAGCTCGCAACCCTTAAATCAAAGCAGTAATGGAAGTCAACAGGAGATAAATTCACTTTAGACTCCTTCGTAGCATTTGAAAATAATCTTATGCAAAAAGAGTCATTTAGAATTAGACATGGTTGGTTATTAAAGCGGTAAAGTAAGCCTTTTTGCACCAGGATATTTAATTGTTTTATGGTCGGTATGGCATGGGAACAGGAACTTAGCTCAGAAAAGAAGGAAAACAGAAACAAACATGGGCATATTGATATTTCTGCCAGAAAAATGGTATTGCTGAAACAAAAATTACATGGTGACTACCAGATACTGCTGTTTTAAGCTGTGTTAAAATATGTGTGTAACTGTTTCGTTCTGCTGCTTTTAGTGTTCGGGGGACTCTTGAAAAGTAGAAGTATTAGTAGTAGCTGTAACTAGGTGTATTAGTCTGCTGGAGCGACACTGAACTGATTCCACTGAGAGTGCAAAGGCTCGTGTACACTAAGCTGTAACACACCGGTGTGGCTCACACTTGTGCTGCAGAAAAGGGCTGCTAGGTGCATAATCGAGCAGACTCGATATACCAAATGGCCTTTTTCTGCTGGCAAATTTCCTGTGTTCGTATGTTCGTATGAGTTTGCATCCTGTCATTTATGAAGACAGTTGTGTACACTACTTAAGAATATCCCATATCTGTCCTTATAGTATGTACAAACGTTTTTGAGAGGTTAATACACAAACTGCCTAATTTTTTTTCTAAATACAACATAATTACAACATTCCAATCAGGATTTAAAAAGGGCCATAATACTACCTATGTTATATCTAAGGTTACTGACAACATTTGTATTTTTTTGATAAAGGGCATAACACACCGTCTCTTTCTTTAGATTTGTCGAAAGCATTCGACTCTGTAAATCATGTTATTTTATTTAATCCATTAAAGGCATCTGGTTTAGGTGTGACAGCATTACTTTGGTTTTAATCATATCTTACACAGTGACTTCAGTGTGTGAAAGTGGGAGACGTTTGCTCGGGTACAGCAGGGATCAGTATGGGGTCCCACAGGGTTCTGTGTTGGGCCCCCCTGCTGTTCCTGCTTAATGTGAGCGACCTCCCACTCATAGTTCAGCTGATACGTGCACTTATTTATATGCAGACGACATGATTATGTATACTCAAAAAAATAAAATAACAATACTATTGGGTTGGCAATGGGTATTCTTCAAAAATATTTCCATAGTATACAAGGGACCCTTTTGGATTTGCGTTTGCTACTGAATAAAAATAAAACACAGTGGCCAATCTTTTCTAAAAGGGTGGAAATTGTACCTGATTTAAGCCTAACGTTTGTTCCAGGAACATAAATTACTAGAGTACAGTTATATAAGTGCTTGGGTTTGATTCTAGATGAACAATTACATTTCAAACTGCACATCCAAAACATATTTATAAAATTAAAGTGACTGTTGGGGTTGTTTTATAAAAACAGAAACTACTTTGGTTATTCACTTAGAAAACTTTTGGTAACTACATTATTTGTACCTATGTTGGATTATGGAGACTATATTTACATGAAAACTGTAAATTCAGTTCTGAATTCACTGGACCCATTATATATATCACAGTGCATTGAGGTTTGTGTCAGGACTCCCATATAGAACTCATCGACGTTTATTATACTCAAGTACAGGTTGTTTTTCTCTCACTGAGCACAGAGAACAACACTGGTTTACGTTTGCTTATAAATATTTACGTAAATCACTTCCCTTATTTTTGTTAAACACCTTAAAGTTTAAAACACTTTCAAAGTATAATTTAAGATCAGCCACTTTTCAATCAATCATTTCAGATACCAAGGTACAGAATAAAATATGGTGAACTGACCTTAGCTGTTAGTGTCATGCGGGCATGGGAGAAAATTCCGAAAATATGTAGATTAATTGTACTGCTTCCAACAGCGTGTTTCTGGGCCTCCCTAGCAAGTTTATCACATAAATATTGTACCTGTTTTGGTTGAATTAATTGTATGACATGTTGAATACTTGAATGCTTAATAAGGTATTTATTTTTAAAATTAATTTTGTATATGCAACTATGTGTACTGTAAGTCAATGTTTGTAATAATGTTTGGACGCAATTGTAAAAGATTTGTTCTCTCAGTTTGCCAATCCAATAAATGAATGATTGATTGATTGATTGAATATTGGCTTTCAAACCGGTGTCACACTGGGGTCTTAGGAGCTGCATTATGGGACCCATCCTGCAAGGAGTTCCCTGTATGTTGTGATGCTAAATTATGCTCAGGTAGTGAGGTCAAAAGTGGCCACCATTTACACAGCACTTGAAATGACCTTCCCCAGTTTAGCACCTACGTCTGGGAGAGGAGCAGAAGAGCCATACTGATTTGATGCATGCGCAGTTTACACCTGCAAATGCACTGTGGGGTGGCTGTCCAAACCATTGGCACTAGTATAGAAATGGCCAGTGTAAATGGCTTAGGTAACTGTCAGCATTTAGTTTTCTTAAAGAGGACAAGAAATTATTTCTAATTGGCAGCTGTGTATAATGTTCCCATTTATAGAAATAACAGTTATACCACTAAATGGTCCACGTGTAACTGTACCAGAATAAACAAGCATTTGTCAATGTCGAATGTTGGCTTGATGGCATTGGCATTGGTAGTGCAGGAGTTAGAGAGATGCATAATAGGAATGGCAGTGAAGTATTGAACTGACTCCAACCCCACCCCCACCCTGCAGAGACTGACAGGTGTTGGGGGATGTGCCTTTGGGTCATTGGCCATAACGCTTATGCCATTTCACCTCACCCTATCCTGCAGACACTGACAGGTGTTGCGGTGTACCTTGGGGTCTTTGGGCCTTATACTCCACCCATTCCATAAGGAAATACACTGAGATGGGTGCAGTATAGGGGAATGGGGTGAACGTTGGGGCCAAAGACCCCAAGGCACACCTTGATGCCTGTCACTGGCTACAGGGTGGGGATGGAATGGCGTGAGCATTACGGCCGACGATCCCAAGTCACACCCCGACGCTTGTCAGTCTCTACAGAGTAGGGCGTTATGGTTGGTATTTTCACTCTAGATTTTCAAAATGGGCTTTTTGTGACCCCACCTCATGAACAGTGGCACTATCAGTTTGTTAGCCCAAAGGTGGTTTTGCACAGTGACTGCGCCATTTGGCACCACAGGTGTGAAAACACATTTCTGGCAGGATGTGAAAAATGACAGCTGTACTGTTCATGAGGTGGTGTCAAAAAATGGCAATGTTGAAAATCTGGAGTGAAAATATGAAAAATTGGCGAAGTTATGAATGTGCATAGAGACTGCACAATGCACGCCTGTAATGCAAGCATTTTTTGGAATTTTTCCACCAAATTTTCAACATAGGCATTTTGGGACCTCCCCTGATGAATAGTGGTGCTGCGATTTTGTTACTCTGTCCCAAAAGTTGATTTCCGGCAGTGACCACACCATTCTGTGCTACAGGTGTGAAAACACATTGCAGGAAGCATGTGAAAAATGACAGCTATACTGTTCATATGGAGGTGTACAAAAATGGCAATGTTGAAAATCTGGAGAGAAAATATTAAAAATTGAAGTTATGAGCGTGCATAGAAACTGTGCAATCTATGCTCATAATGCAGTCATTTTTTGGAATTTTTTCACCAAATTTGCAACACGGGCATTTTGGGACATCCCCTCATGAACAGTGGCACTGTCATTTTGTTAATTGGTCCCGAAAGGTGATTCAGCGCAGCGACTGTGAAATCACCTTTTGGGACAGAGAAACTAAATGACAGTGACATGTTCATGAAGTGGGGTCCCAAGAACCCCATGTTGAATATTTGGGGTCAAAATTCCAAAAAAATGGCTGAGATGTTGACCTAAGTTGAAACCCCCCATTGCCTCTCATTATAAAGCTTACTGTCATTTCTTCAGTTGGCAGTTCGGCTTTGAAGAGTGCAGACGTGTCCCGGTTCACAGAAGATCATGGCTCCTGACCTCTGGAGGGTAAGTATGGGTGAGGGGGGGTGCGGGAGGTGGGTGCACAGAGGGAGGGTGGGGATGAGGGAGATAACAGTGGACCATTTTCTTGTTTGCAGGGGGAAAAAAAGATCATGAGGGAAGGTTTTCTTCATTTACAGGTTACATAAAAAAAATAGGCACACTGGGGTGTGCTCCCAGTGTGCCACAGTTCTGGGAGGGGGGATACTGACATGGGGATTGGGTACCCCGATGTCGGCAAGGCATGTAGATGGGTTGGGGTGCTGCATCCGACACCAGGAGTGGGCATCCTGGTGTCAGAAAGGGAAGGGGAAACTGTTTAACTAGGAAAGACACACTAAGGTGGGGTGCCAGCATGCAGATTGGGCACCCCGATGTCAGCTTTTCAGGACTGTGTGGCAGGTGGCAAGAGCTGCCATGTTACGGTGGGCCACATAATGTGGGGGAGGGAACATGCTGACACTGGGATTGGGCACCCCGATGTCGGCTTTCTGGGGATTGTGTGGCGGATGGCAGGAGCTGCCATATTTATTGAAATGTTTTGCCAGGAAAGGCACATAATAGAGGTGTGTCATCTGATGCTGCAGTGATGATCCTATCTCTGATTGCAGCAGCAGATTCATTTAAAGTCTTTGGCTCTCTCTGAATCTGCTGTCATCGGCATCATGATCACTGATTGGTGGCTGAGGGACACACCCATTAAAGCATTCCCTGCACTGGGCAACACTGACACACCTCTGAAATGTGCTACTACCACAAGATGTTGCTTGCACGTTCGTGCAAGCCAACATAAAAAATGATAGGGCTGGCCCTACCACTTATGATAGTGGTAGGGCTATGGACATAGTGGCCCCCCCCGACACCTATACATGCTGTTAACATGGGTTTGGGAGTAGATCTGGAAAGAGGCATGGCAACCTGAAGGGGGGGGGCTGGGGTGGTGCTGCCCTGTACCCAGCCAGGAAGGGTAAGAGCCTGGTTCCCCAACTGCAGTGACCTCTGTGGTGGACCAGGAAACCATCCTGTTCCACAAAGAGATGCTTTGTGCTTGTGAGACTTGTCAGGGTACCACTCTGCACCAGTCAAAAGTAGGCAGTCAGAATGGAGAAATCAGGGAGAAAAAACAATGCACCTCAAGCCATCTGAATGAACATTACTGGTAATCTTGGGCTCTGCTCTGTGGATCATACCTCTCAGCCGTTTGTCACCGTAATGTGAGACACAAACACTCAAAATGTGGGACAACAGGGGGCATTAGCCCTCATAATGTGGGATACATCATCAAAGTTAGAGTATAAGCTCAGACAACTATGGAAACTAGTGATTTTATGTGTACAAAGTTTAATGTTAATCCAGCATATTAGACTACTATGAATTTTTGCTTGATGGTCTGAGTCTGAAGCACCGTCTATTTGTGGGCAACACCTTTTCCATGTGGGGGTGTACAGATGAGGGACAGATACATTTTGAGAGTTAAAATGAAGGACATCCAAGTGGTATGCTGTGGATCCCTGCTGGCTATGACGATAATGGGAGTGACAGACAAGGCTGGGAGGTAGCCAGCCGAATGACCCAAAGGAAGTAGCAGGTGATGGCTCAGAGGTCAAAAACTTGATAAGACAAAAGTGGATAATACCAGGAATAGTATGGGCAATCCAGTGAATGTTTCAGGTGCAAACGGAGCAAGTAAAGAGCCAAGATGATCGTTATAAATAGGGGCAGGCAGAACTGGATTAATAAAAACGACCCCCGTAAGAACCTGGTTGGTTCTAAAAATGTTATTCTTTGGTAAATGGGTAGGGCCCACTTAGCACAAGTGCCTGTTTTTAGGGACAACCCAGGGGCACCGAAGAGGTTAAGTGACTTGCTCAGAGTCACACAGTATATGCAAGTTGGGGTTGTGGGAATCAAACCTAGGTCTGCAGGATCTGCTGGATGTACCAAGCTCATTCACCACCGATTTACTCTAAGCTCTAGGCTACAGCTTGTCTACAGCTCTGCCTCCAAGTCCACCTTATCCAGACTGGATCCTCTCTTCAATGCTTTCTGCTGCTTCGCCCTCGATGCCCCCCCCCCACACCCATCACTGCGAGCTCTTCCATTCACTGGCTCTCCCATCCCTGAGCAACCGGCGCCTACTTCACAGTGCTAAAATTGTTTCTAACTTCTGGCGCGGTTCCCTCCCTCCCTACCTCATTTCCTCCCTATCTTCCCCACCAACCCCCGCTCACGCCCTCAGGTCTACTGACTCCAGGCTATTAGCTATCCCTCATCGAAGAATCTCCGCAGGCCAATCAGCTTTCTCCTACCTCCTCCCTAAGCTCTGGAATGACCTGCTGGCCCAAATCCGCCATTCTTCCTCCAAAAACTCTCTATCCTCTGCCCTCACTAACTTCTTCACACCCAATTGTACCTGCCCCTGACCCCCCCCAACTGACTCTTTCCCCCACCTGATCCCCTCCTTCTTACACGTCTGACCAGAGGCTGGGCTGCTCGCCCAAATGACTGTCTTATAAAATTGCCCTAACAATCCTTGCACTTACCCCCTTTTGGCACTTCTGTCCATCCCTTCTAATTCCCATCAATGTCCTCCCTAAGTCAAGCCCCTCACCTTTCCCAGTGTTTAACTACCTATACCTGTCACCACCCTCTGGCCCCAGGCTCAGGCTCCCAGTTCGCACTGCCAACCCGGTGCATTTTATTTCTCTTCATTCTCTAGATATAGGCACTTATGTAACTGTGTATAGTTTTGATGTGTAATCAAATATGTTATGCCACCCTCCTTGTGGCACAAGTATGTAGTGCCTCCTCATGTTTAAGTCTGTCTAGCCACACTCACCTATGTAGCCATTGTTTTGAATTGCTTGACTCTAATTTCAACCCATTGTTTGTTTTATGTATACTCCTCCCATGTACCACCCACTCAGGTTGCACTGTGAGATGAGCATTGTTTTGCTCAGTGTGCCTCTCCTGGTGAAACATTTTCAATAAATGAATAAATACTGCCAGCCCCAATAAAGGTATTACAATGTAAAACACAAAGATCCCCCCCCCAATAAAGATATTATAGTTTTGAAAGGCTTATAATCAATTAGCATGTAATTAGCATATAATTCATATGCAAATAGAAACATAGAAGTTGATGGCAGATAAGGACCACAAGGCCCATCCAGTCTGCCTGTTTCTTTTTCTACCTCATAAATGTGCCGACGGCCTTTGCTCTGTCAATGGCCTATCTATTGATACTCATCTGTATTGCTCCCTTATGCCTATCCCATGCCAGTCTGAAGCCCTGCACTGTATTCATATCCACTACTTCCTGAGGTAGGCCGTTCCATGCATCCACCACCCTTTCTGTGAAAAAGAACTTCCTCGCATTACCCCTTAATTGGCTTCCCTCTAATCTCATGCTGTGTTCTCTATTTTTCTTATATTGAAACATGTTAGACTCTTTCACCTTGTTAATCCCCTTAAGGTGTTTGAATGTTTCGATCATATCACCTCTCTCCCCATCCTTTGTTCTAGGGTATACATGTTGAGCTCTGTTAATCTGTCCTCATATGTTTTCTGATGCAGTCCCTGCACCATTTTTGTTGCCCTTCTCTGGACTGCCTCAATTTGGTTAATGTCCTTGTGAAGGTGTGGCCTCCAGTACTGCACACAGTACTCCAAATGGGGCCTAACCAGTGTCTTGTAAAGAGGGATTATTACCTCCCTCTTCTGACTTGTGATACCCCTACTAATACACCCTAACATCCCCCTAGCCTTACCTACTGCTTTAGTGGTCTGCTTGGATGATTTCAGATCATTGGTGATGATAATGCCCAAGTCTCTTTCTTCCCTTGTGACTGCCAGCAACTCCTCTCCCAGCCTATAGGTGGCTTCAAGGTTTCTCTTCCCTATGTGCATGATCTTGCACTTCTTTGCGTTGAACCCCAGTTGCCACTCTTCCGACCATTTTACCAGTTTATCCAGACCTCTTCTCATTCTGTCCACCCCATCTGGATCATCTAATCTGTTGCAGATCTTGGTGTCATCTGCAAACAGACAAACCTTACCCTCCAGTCCATCTGCAATGTCACTGATGAAGATATTGAAGAGGACTGACCCCAGGACTGATCCCTGAGGTACCCCACTTGTGACTTGCCTCTCTTCTGACTGTATACCATTTACCACCACTCTGTTTTCTGCCCGTCAACCAATTTGCCACCCAGTTGACCAGCTTCTGACCCACCCCAAGCCTACCCAGCTTATTAATCAATCTTCTATGTGGAATAGTATCGAAATACAACTGATTAGCTTCAACAAGAGGTTGGAAAATAAGTCTGTTTTTGATCTGATTGCTAGAGGGCCAGTGGGGAGACAAGGTGCAAGTATTGTAGTGCACATTTACCTCCTGTGGTGTGGCTGGTTGTTCATGGTTTGCTGTGAGAGTGCCTCCTAGCAATCCTAGAGGACCAGTTGTGATGTGGCACATCAAGGGGAAGGAGATGGGTAGCCTGTCTCTGTGCATGATCATTGTGTGTGGATTAGACACATGCTGTGGCACCATCCTAGGGGAAGGAAGAAAATTGAAAGAGAAAATACTGGCATCTTGCAAGATGAAGCGCAACAACCTTGCACCTGGTGTCATCAACTAGATTCTCTACTGGAGGGGCCTGCCCACTCCAGTGGCCTTGCTGTTGGGGTCAGTCCATTGAAGGCAGGAAGATAAGGCCCACAGAAGGGGGGGCGCGGGGCTGGGGGAGTCAGGCTTAAGAGGGAAACTGACACTTGGGTAGACAACTTGTTAATAAACAAAAGTACATTTTTAAACCTTCTTGAGTTCTAGTTAGAATATGGAAAAGTTTTCCCATGTCTAGCTGTGAATTGTGACCAGAGTTGACATCAACAGTTTCAGTACAGTGATAAAAAGAAGATGAAAGGTGAATGAAACGGTTTGATTCATATGAGCTGTGTTACGATTTTTGGCTGAGATCCTGAAATAATGAAGTATTTGTGGTTCCAATTAAGAACCTATTTAGGCCATTGCCTTGCACAACACCAGTGCTTAATCTTCACTCAAAGGCTTATCATTTAGCTAAAACAAATGAACATGGGGTTTTGATTGGACTTGATGGGGTCAAGATGGTAGAAGGTACGCTGTGACTGAAACAGCTCCCTGCGTCCACTCTGACATGAGTGTGCTTTCTCATGTCTCATCCAACTTTTAAATGAATCCGCTGTGTCATCCTTTATTAATCACAGGAGTTATATAGATTTAAGAGGGTTGTAATTCCAAGACTTCAATAAATAAATAAATATAGAATTAAGACTTTTCACAAATATGGGAACATGACATTGAAGAAAGGCAATACCAAGTCCTCAAAAATGCCTGCCCTGAAGACGCAAGGGAAACTTCAGAGTTATGCCATATCTGTTACGTAAAGTAAACCATGTTGTCCTTTAAACCAAAGCCTTTACTTGTGGAGTTTAATGGCTCTAAGCAAGATCTGCTGCTACAAGCACAGCCACCAACTCCGTGTTCAAAGGCAAATTCAAGTATGAACAAACAGCTGAAAGCCCAGAGAAAACCAAAGATTCATCTGCCTCTCCTGTTAAAGGACAAGCACACCTGGCCAGCCCAGTGGCGCAGAGGGCTGAGGCGCTATGCCTTACCTCGCATCATGCTGTCAACCTGGGTTTGGGAATGAGCTTGGGTTGTCAGGGAGCCGGCATGGGGGGGGAGCAAAACTGAGCGGCCTAATGGCAGCTCTCCTCTCCTGGGAGACTACCGCCCCCGGTAGTCTCCTGGGCTGCCACTGGTAGTGGTCCAGTGGCTGTGTAGGCTGGAGGGGGGCAGGCAGTGAGGGTGCCTTGGAATGTGGTGTGCGTGTTCCTCCACATGTGCACCTGCATGTCCCAATCCGAGGACGGGTGGGAAGAAAAGCGAGGAAAAATCAGGGTGTAAAATAGGAGAAAAAAAGGCAAAGCAGCTTTCTTTTTTTTTTGTTAAATTTCTTTTTATTTTAAGAGACAGGGTACAGAGGACAATAAATACATACTTACCATCAAATTGTTGTAAAAGCCAAGTGTCTTATACAGGTAAGTATTGCCCCATGTTATTTCATTATTGTAAAATATTTATCACACAGCATTAGAGAGTTGACAGTTTTACATATGATTCGGACTAGTCTTTATCTACTCTAGGCAGGTGGCTGAGTATTCCCTGGTTATTTCCATCAGCCCTCCTCCCACCCTCACGGACAAACTCTGGGTCTTGAGAGGACATATGCAGCACCCATCTCGCGCCATTTTAATTGAAGGGGAGGGCAGTTGATTTTGGAATTTTGTAATTAAATATTCTGATCTATAAATCTCCTGAATAATACATCGCCAGTCACCTACTGAAGGAGTCAAGGGCGTAATCCATCTACGAGTTATCACTTTTCTGGCTGCAAGCACATAGACTGGGAATAAAGTGCGGTCCCATCGTGGTCTGTGGGGATAAATTGAGGGGATCACTATTTCTGCTGTCAGTTCAATGTTTTCTCCCAAACAGTCTCCCCACTCTAGCTGTAGTGAGCACCAAAATGGGGTCAATCTGGGACAAAACCAAAATACATGTCCCCAGTCAGCTAATGTACAATTACAATGCCTCCAGCAGGCACCATATGATGCCGGGAGATATTTCGATAATATTGCTGGGGATCGGAAGTATCACGACCGGGATTTCCATGCAAACTCCCTCCAAATGTTGGAAGAAGTTATCTTAATAGCTTTCAAAGTCGCTTGAGGCCAGACTGAGAAAGGAACCTGCAAATCCAAATCCCTATTCCAGGCCTCCAGGACCGATAATGAAGAATCCCCCCATGAAACCCTTAGCATTTTGTATAGATGGCCAATTAACTTCTCCCATAAGTTGCCCTCCAGGGTATCTTTTAATAGACTCCAAAGAGATGGAGGAGAAGAAGAAGAAGGTGGTGGAGGAAGGTATACCGAAATGTTCCTCTGTTGTGAAATATAGTTTCTCACCTGAGTTTATCAAAATAGGTCTCTATCAGGGAGAGAAAATGCATTTTGAAGGTTTAAAAAGGAACGAATACTGGTTGTGTCAAGAAACTGATAAAAATAATTACCAATCTCCTCCAAGAACGAAAAGTAGTGTCCAGACTAGTAGGGAGGAAGTTTTCATCAGCCGATATCAGGGTGTAAAAAAAAGATACTGTATTTGTTTTAATGCTCTATGTTGCTTGACCCTGTACCATATCTTCAAGATCTGTTTAGTTAATATTGTATAATCTGTCAAAGGAGGGGTGCGCCCTCTAGAGGCGAAGGCCATGCAACTTTCTGAAAGACTACTTCCATCCACCACAGGAACTGCAGGAGCTGATCTCATCCTGGTTGAACTAACATTAAAACATCATTTAAGGTCATTTTGTTCCCTTCAGCCCTTGATAAAACTCACTTAATATTGATTCCTGAAGCAACTGAAATGCCACTGTGTTCAAGCTGAACAGGAGTCAAGGGGTCAGCCTCTTAGAATCACATCTAGGACTAGCGATGTGCAGATAATATCTGCAACTTTCAATCGATGGTGCCAATGGCCTTCCCTGAAACAAATATGCTGAAAGAAAATGCCTGGGTACCAAGGGAGAGATGCAGACTTGAAAATGCTGTAGCTTTTGGATAACAGACGTTTTCCCCACTTTCTTCATTAACGATGGTAATCCGTGGCTCCTCCAGTATACCTCCCACTTGTTATTCCACACTCCTGCTATTTCTCTCCCCACCCCTTCTCTCCTCCCTAGTCCACCCATGCCACATCTTCCCAATTTCCCTCCCAAACTTGACAGTCATTCTGACCTGTTCCACCTGTTGCTGAAAAGTCTCTCTCCCCAACCTTCTACTGACGAGGCCCCCTGGGCTGATGTATCTCTTACCCTGGACACATACCTGTATATTCTTTTCTACAGCAGCCCTGTCTTACTAAGCAATCTAGCCCCCTCTTATTTGCTTTCTCTCAGTCTAGTCCCACTGTACGCTTTGTGTATAGAAGCCCTGTCTTTCCAAAACATCACCCCAATTACTCCTTTATCTCACTCTGTCCGTTCTTTGAATTATTGGCATATATTGTACACTGCCGGCATTGTTGTTCTATGAGTAATAGCACTGTATGTCTAGTCCTAAAATGTACCTGTTTACCTGTAAAACCTTATGTTGTAATTGTTTGCTTTACCTGGCGTGGCACCTATGTAATGATTTTGTTCTCAAAGGTGTTAATCCGAGATCACAATAAATAAACAAAATAAATAAAAACAATCCACCCAGCATTGGCTGACAGTCCAACACTTTCGCCGGTGTTTGAGAATTTAACCACTAAAACACTTATTGAGCAAGCCTCCATTAATTTAAAGGCAACTGTCCTGGAAAAATTGTCTTATCCTATCATGACCTCGATGCCTTGCATGAAGCATCAGGATGATTGGATGGAAAAGACTGACATGTCTTTTAAAACAGGAGAAGCTGGGCCTGATAAGTTGGGGACAACTTTTGGAAATATGGAGGTGAGTGATCCCAGTCTGCATACCCCATCAGAAGTTCACTCCAATAAAGCAACAGAAGGTGAGAGTCATTTTTGTTCTACTTCATTAAATTTGAACAGTATAAGCATTACCAATAATGAAACACAAGCTTGATTTTTACAATCAAGGCAATCAAATTTGGTATGAACACAAAGAAAGGGAACTAACACCAAGGCTGGGAGGACAGAGGTTTTAAATCCTAAAGAAGGGAAGGGGAAGGAAAAGCAATCATAAGAGGTGAAGAAAACAGCTTGTTTAGCAGCTAATAATTCTGAGAACAGTTATCAAATAGAGAGCTCAGATGTGGATTATGAAGAAGAAGGGTAAATAAAGAACAATGTCACTGTTACTCAGACCACAAAGGGGAGCAGATGCCTTGATGCACGAGATATTTATTAAATGAAATTGTGGCTGTTAATTCAAAGTTTTCCAAGTTTGGTGTGTTGGAATTAAAAAAATAAATCGGTTTCAAGCTATGATGAGTGCATTATACAAAGGAAACATGGAACTTGAGAGCACAACTGGAGGATACCCAAAAGAGACTGTCGAAAATGAAAGATTAATTTTTACTGGCTCAAAGATGACATATAGGGGGTCACTCGTTGGATCTGTTCTTTCTTTTGGGTATGGAGATAGCTGATCTGGGGGTGGAACCAGTTAGTTGGTCCGACCATCACACCATAAGGTTCAGCTTCAGGGTCACCCCCAATAGGTCTGCCCCTATGGAGATGGTTCAGTACCGCCCTTTAAGGGGAGTTACCCCTAGTGACCTATCGACGGTACTGGACCTATCAGGTTTGCCGGGTGAATGCATGAGTCCAGGTGATATTGTATTGGCCTATAATAAGGCTGTGGGAGAGATGCCTTGGACAAGATTGCTCCTACGTGTGTTCGTCCCCTCACCCTTTGCCCAAGGAACCCTTAGTTTGATGGTTCCTTGAAGGAGTTGAGGCGAGTCGGTTGAAGGATGGAGAGAGATTGGCGATAGTCTTGTCTTGATGCTGATAGGCTTAAGCTGATGGCACACTATGATGGCTATCAGTCAGAAATCACCCATAAGAAGGAAGAATTCCTGTCAGGGAGATTTCTGCTGCACAGAATCGACCAGCTCAGCTTTTCCGGACCATTGATGGATTGTGCAATCCAATCTGTCTTCAGCCCAGAGAAGCCTTTTCTCAGCTGAAATGCGAGGAATTTGCTAGATTCTTTGCAGATAAGGTTGTCAGCATCAGGTCTAGCATCGGCCCAGCCTCTCCTATGAGGAATTGTGGTGATCGGCAGGAAGTGGCGTGCACCTGGTCTCTCTGGTCAGATTTCTGCTGGCCAGAATTCACAGACATTGTGAAGATCATCCAGAGACTGCGCCCAACCAGTTGTAGTTTGGATCCGGGTCCGACACCCCTTTTATTGGGATGTGTTGATGTTATCTGCCCGATCCTTGCTGAAATAGTCTGGAGGTCCTTGGAGATGGGGATTTTTCCAGAACCCCTAAAAGAGGCGGTCGTTCTACCACTCATTAAGAAATCCTCCTTGGACCCAGACTGCTTAGCTAACTACCGACCTATCTCTAACCTGCCATTTGTTGGTATGGTTATTGAAAAGGTGGTTGCGTTGCAACTGGATGATCACCTTACAACTCACAAGGTCTATGATACTCTCCAGTCCGGATTTAGGAAGAAGCATAGCACAGAGACTGCACTTGTCTGAGTATTGAATGACCTCCTGATGGCTAGAGATCGAAAGGCACGTACCATTCTGGTCCTTCTCAATCTCTCTACAGCATTTGACACTGTAGACCATGGTGTGCTGCTGGAACGCCTGCGGCTTCTTTGTGGTCTGTCTGGTATAGTCCTCAAATGGTTCCACTCTTTCCTCATGGACAGGTCTCAGAGAGTTGCCACTGGAATTTATTCCTCTGGCACTCACTCCCTGCCCTGCAGGGTGCCACAGAGCTCCATTTTGGTCCCCATGTTGCTTGCAGTGTATATGCTGCCATTGGGAGATATCATCAGGTGATACAGTTTGAGTTTTCACTGCTATGCAGAAGATACTCAACTGTATATGTCCTTTCTACCTGGACAAGATGCTGCACTCTCTGTGCTAAACAATTGCCTTACCGAGATTAGAACATGATGAGTACTAGCTGGCTGAGACTGAATCCGGATAAGACTGAAGTGTTGGTGGTGGACCCTGGTCGTCCAGGGGTGGGTATGCGCGCTGGACAAGCATCTGGTCTTTTGATTGATGGCATACAGTTTGCTACCTCTGACCGAGTGCGTAACCTTGGTATTATTTTTGATGATGGCCCGACACTAAAATCTCAGGTGTCGGCTGTCGTCAAATCCTCTTCATATCATCTGAGGAATATTGCCCGGGTGAAACACTTGGTTCCTCTGGATGATCTTCCAACATTGGTCCATGCCTTCGTCACTACCCGCCTTGATTACTGCAATTCTCTCTACCTAGGGCTTCCAGGGGTTGATATCCGCCGCTTGCAGCTACTGACTGGGACTTCTAGGTCTAGTCATATTACTCCTGTACTCCGTGAACTGCACTGGCTGCCTATTCAGTGGCGGATCACCTTTAAGGTTGGCTTGCTAACCTTTAAAGCCCTACATGAACAGGGACCCAGTTATCTGCAAAACTTCTTGATACCCTACTGCCCCCTCCGTCTTCTCCGATCTGCCGACGAGGGATTGCTAGAGGTTCCCAGGATACGATTAAAAACATCTGGTGCCTGTGCTTTTTCTTTCTCAGCTCCAGCCCTGTGGAACTCTGTACCTCGTCAGTTATGAGAATGCCTGACCATCGATAGATTTAAGATTGAGTTAAAAAAATATTTATTTGATTTGGCCTTCCCTGAATATGGTTAACTTGTTTTAATGTTATTTCTGTATTTGGTTTTATGTACAGTGCCTTGGTTTTTGAAAGGCGCTATAAAAATAAAGTTTGATTTGATTTGAAAAAACAAGATATGCGCCTGATAGAACTATAGAATAAACAGATTATGAAACAAGGGCCAGACAAACAAATATTTTGGGGTCCTGGAAGTATGGGACAATGAGGCTACGATGGTGACAGCTGTTTAAAAGGTTGTAGCAGCATACTTAGAGACAGATGCCAACAGCATTCAGATGGAGCTGGATAGGGCACATTGTGTCCTGAGAGAAAAGTCAAATGATAGTGCTCCTCCAAGAGGTATTATAGCGAAATTTATAAAGTCAGCAGACAGGGACACCCTGATGTCTCAAGTCTGCTGCAAAGAAAATAATTAATATTAAGGGGGTTAATGTAGCTGTGTATAATGAGTTGTAATCAGAAAATGTGAGAACCAGATGCAGATTCGATCACCTTAAAACAAGCTGTGGCAAAACAATATTAGGGTGACTATGATTTTGCCAGCAAAGATGCGTGTGATTGTGAATGGACGGAGGGTGATCTATGAGACAGTCAAAGAAGCAGAAGAAGGTTTATGTATACAACTTCCACATGTATTTACTTGATTTAATTTTCATAAACCATATACACCCTGGCCCAGATATTCAAACTGCGCCAGGCTGTGGGGCAAGCTTGGGCGCAGCTCAGAATGGCTGCGCAGGGGTGTGGACTGGGCAATATTCAACGGAACTGCGCCATGGCTCAGCATCGTTGAATATTGCACCCTGGCCAACCGCAGTGTGCATGGCGCAGTGGCAGTGTGCCAGTGCAAGTGGCCAAAGAGGAGCAGGGGGATGCGCTAGCACAAGTTCCATTGCGCTATGCACAGTAACAGCGATATTCAAAAGTTGACATGCAAATGGGTCCATAATGTATGCAAAGATTACATGGGGCCATTGCATGTCGTCTCATCCATTGCATGCAGGTGCGCGATCCTCGACGCGCCTGGCGCCTTGCCAGGCGGCAGCCGCCGGGACCGACGCTTCTGCAGCCGGCAATGTGGTCCACAGGCCGATTATGGTGAAGTAAAATATAGTACAATCCAATATCCCTGGTGGTCCAGTGGACCGCTATGTGCCCAATCACGGGCATTTGTAATAAATAAATGTCCCCAAACTCCCTGGTGGTCCAATGGACTGCTGTGTGCCCAATAGTGGGCATTTGTAATAAAATATGTCCATATCCCTGGTGGTCTAGTGGTAACCCCCTCCCACCTGCCACCGAGCCCCACTGCCTCGCCCCCGGTCAGCGGCGGGCGGCAGCACCTGACCGCCTGCCGCTCCGCCCGCCCGCCGACTGATTACACCATCGGGTAGGCTGTACGCCCATTGGTCCACAGCGTGAGCCAATGGGTGTGCAGCCCATACCGTACTACATATTCCAGATAAGAGAATAGCAGGAGGACTAGTATGGAGCCTTGGAGGACACCTGTAGAGACGGTCAGGGTGGGGAAGCGGGCAGGGGCAATACACACAAATTGGGAGTGATCAGTGAGGTAGCTCTTGAACCTGGTAGTAAACCCCTTGAGAACAGCCAAGGCAACGTAGTTCAGAGAGGAGAATAGCATGGTTTACTATGTCAAATGCCTTGGAGAGGTCAATGAAGACTGCTCCAGTGGCATTGCCATAGTCCATATTTATGAGGATGTGGTTGTTCAGAAGTGCGAGAGCAGAGGCGATGGAGTGATTTTTTGTGAAAGCCATGCTGTTGGCTGCACAGGAGGTTGTATTTGCCTATGCAGTCAGCAAGCTGATGGTGGACAGCTTTCTTGAGTAGTTTACTTAAGTGGGGGAGGATGGAGATTGGACAATAGTTGTCCATAGATAGAGGGTCCCTGGTTTTAAAAATGGGTATCACCTTTGCAGTCTTCCAGGGGTCAGGTATGGAGGAGGAGAGGGCGAGGTTAAAGATACAAGTGAGTGATTCAATGATGGCTGCGGAGATGAGCTTAAGGAAGACCAGGGATAGACCATCAGCACCAGGGGAGCCATGATTTGGAAAGCTTTTGAGGAGCTTAGCAGTATCAGCTCTTGAGAGAGATTTGAAAAATAAAGGGGGACTCAGGGGTTGGATGGTCAGCCCAGCAAATGTAGGTGGGGGGGTCAGATGGTGGACTGAGTTGTTTGGCTGTCCATTTGGGAGTTTACTTAGATACATGGATAGGTCAGAGAACTTGTCATTAAAAGCCCTTGCCTCTTCCAGAGGATTCATGATAAGGCCATTTGGGGAGTTCAGCTGCAGGACAGCCTTATTGGAGTTGGGGTTTAGTAGTGAGCCGATGGATGCCCAGAATTAGGGTCTCCAAGTTTAGCTTGTTGGAGATTATGGGAGTGGGTCTGCTTGAGGGATTTCTCCAGATGTTTGCATAGATTCCTCCGGCACCTGTAGGCATCCCAGATGGCAAGGGAGGGGGATGCTTTGTATGTGGACCAAGCACAATCCCTATCCTTATTTATTTAGTTTTTGTTGACCGGGTAAGTGCACTAGACAAATCCTGCCTATTTTCAGGGATGACCTGGGGAAGGGGGATACAGATGAATGCCAACTGACCTTGAACCAGATTAAGCTGTTGGTGGTATTTTTTTAGTGAATGAGGGAAATTTGGCCAGGACACCGGGGAAATTCCCCATCTCTTTTCATAAGTGCCATGGGATCTTTAACATCCACCTGAACTACCACCAATCCAGGCAGAGGAAACCATCTCATCCAAAAGATGGCACTTCAGAAGTGCAGCACCCCTCTCATGCTGCACTACAGTGTCAGTACTGGGATATTAACCCAAGTGCCAAATGTGGGAACTGAACCCACAGCACTCTGATCTCCCGGCATCAGAGGTGAGTGTGCTACCTACTGAGCCACTGATACTGCCTTCATAAGGGTAAGGACGTCTTTTATGACCCAGCATGAGTAGCCACCTCTGACACCTCTTGTGGTGACCTGGAAGTGCCAGTCCTGCAAGGTCAAGAGTGTCTGTGTGAAGAGGGTTACTGCCTGCATCACTTAGGAAAGTGTGTTAAGAGCAGACCAGTCCAAGGACTGAACCTCCTCAAGGAGGTTAGAGTGTTTGGGGCCACTGAAGTTGCAGAAGGACAAGTATTTGGGAGGGGGACATTTAAATTTAGATGGCCAGAGGAGATACATAGGGCAGTGGTCACTAATGGAGTTCACCTTGGTACCAGCATGCATTACATAATCATCCCTATTTTCCTGGCCAACAATCAGGATTTTCAATCATGAGCACCAAATGCCACAAGTTAGACCAGCCTTTCCCTGGTCTAACTTGTTCCAGTTGGGGGACCCTTTTTAGGGGACTTGTGCCAAATCTTTGGTGCAAGCTGCCATAAATTGAGGAAACTGTTGCAACTGCACCCAATATACTAAAAGTGGGTGCAGTTATGTCAAAGCAATTTGGCGCAGCTGCTCAAAAAAACAGGTTTGATGCAAGCCCTGCGTTACCCTTTGAAAATTGAGCCCCATGTGTAGAACTGGTTCCACTTCCTGCCTTGCAGAACAATGTTTCTGAAGCTACTTCCCTACTGGAATAAATGCACACTGGGACCTGTGTTAACTGCAAAGTACAGGGGAGCACTGAAAAATTCTTTGTTTTTATTTTTCACTATTAGATTGAACTCTGCAGTCCTAAAAAATCATTTAATGTTTGAGTCTCTTAGGTCAAATAATCACTCAGACTAGGAGCAGCAGCAGAAGTCACAAATGACTACTGTAACTACAAATGAATCAGAGGAGGTTGGGGTTTGGTAATGCCCATAGATGCATTCACAGATTCCGCATACAACATTTCTTCACTCTCAGTCCAACTGGGCTTTTGTAGCTGCTCTGTTCTTTAAAAGTTCTGGTATTTGATCGGGATCATAAATAATGAATTTTCCCCATCTATCATAATCCTTGCCTTGCAGGGGAATAGCATGGCAAACTTACTGCCTACTTCTGCAATGTTCTTTCAGTATTGCTATGGTGTCTCCATCTGAACTGTTTCTGAACGACGATATCAGGATATACATAAACTTTTGAGTTTGTAAAGGTGTGACAAAAACTGCCCCTTGGGCCATCCCAGCTTACAGGGCAGTTTTATTGGGGACTTCCAATTCACTGTCACCACCTGATTATATCAGGAAACCACTTTTGCCCTTCTCAGGATCAGGAAGGTTAACACAATAATTATTGGTAGAGTGCACTTCAGAGATGGACTGCAAACAGGGTCCAGCAGAAATAATAAAAATTACCTTGTCAATAATGGAGCAGTCACTGGCTCTGTCAAGCTAGATTATTTACTAGAGTATACTACAGCTGTTTAGAAGCAGCACATATTTACAGTAAGACAAAAGATTTACACGTTTACTGAGAATAGACAATAAAGTAAGTTAAATAGACGGATGATTTGTGAGAAGAAAACTCAAACTTTAGCCTCACCTAAAGTCTCTTTACCTGCCACTAGCTACAGAAGGCATTCCTCCTATGCAGTGCTTCCTTACCAAGCTAACTTCTAGCAGGGCTCTCCGTTCTTCAGGTGTATAATGAGAGAGAGAGAGAGAGAAAGTTTCCTACTCCTTCCCCTTTTATGCACTCAGGCTATGGGAAAGTGACCTCTCCCTGGAATGACAGCCCCTCAGTATCCCTACCCATGTGAGTGAGTGAGTGTGTGTGTGTGATCTCATCTCCTTAGCCCTTCCCCACTAGCTCTTGAAATTTTATGACATGCGCGTGGGTGCATTGCCTGACATGGGAACTCATCCCAGGAAAGACTGTCCACCAGGATTACGGCTTAATTGTCTCCTCTGTGCTCATCCTGTCACCAGTTCCTGCTAACCTTCCCATGAGAACATCCAGCCCTACACAATGGGTGACCAGCTCTCATTAGCTGCCTGTGCATGTGACCCGGGCGCCATCTTGTGTACATTCGAAACAAAACCTGTAGCAGGTGGATATTTAAGAGGAAAAGAATAAATGAATCTGGTCACATTTTCTGTCACAAAAGGTGATAGCTCCCTTTAGCCAAGCCTGATTTAACACTACTTGTTTATCAGACTCCCTTGCAAACACAACAAGAACTGTATATAGTTTGGATTTGAGGGGAGAGAGATGGAGCAGGCAAGGAACAAGCTGGCAATCTGAATGCTTCAACCAGTCTGGATATCCAATTGAATTCTCTGAAATTATCTATTTGGCAATGCCCCAAGTGAAAAGTTTACCTTTGGACTTGAGCAGTTGCACTCCTATAAAATCAAGATTATTTTCTCTGCTATTACTCTCGTTATTTTCTATCTTCCTTGATTGACATAAATTAAGCAAAAGTGAGGTGGTTAATACTTGCAGAGTCAAGTTTTTTCATTTCTGTTACAATAAGCTCCACATTTTTCTCAGTGCCTATGACCTTTCTCTCTAGTGAGTCATTCATAAGAACCATTTAGTCAAATTTTCTCTCAGTATTTATCATCTACAGTATATTAGAATTTGAGAAGATGAGTTGGCTTCTTCAAAGCTCTTAACTTTAATTGTTACAGATGGTAATCCTTCTTCATCCTATTCAGGATTTTGCTTAACAAATTCAGGATGAATCTCAGCCTTTTCAGTACTTGCTGCCCCCTGTATGTCCAGTCTTGGTGCTAGGGTCCGTATGGGTGGGATGGGGAATTACAGAGTTAGAAGATCCCAACCGAAGCACCCCAGACTACTTGCAGGATCTGTGGCATACTTATCCATAGGCCCCTCTCTCCCTGCTTTGTCAAGGTTAAGAATATTAGTAGGGGGAAATTCTGTCTCTTTTTCTTTTTTGAGCAAGCTTTTCTCAAACTCTTGTTCTTTCTTTAACAGTGTTTTAAGCTCATGAGAATCAGTAAGGGTTCAGTTTAAAAATCTGAGCCGGGAGCTGTAATGATTCCTCTGACGTTTGTTCAGATGAGGCCACAGAAGCTATGGCGGCCTCGCCAACAACTGTATCCACATTTTGTGTCAGCAAGTCAGAGCCAGTTGGATTCAGTTCTGTTTTCTCCGATTTTCAGCATTATTGCAGAGAGAAAGAAGTGCCAATTAGGTAAGAATAACTTTTAAGTTGGCAGGGCTGTCATTCAGGAACAAAACACAACCATATAGCTGAAAACTGTAAAAGCTGAAAGAAAGGTTTGAAGAGCATGCATTACAAGCATCTGCTCACATTGGCCAGCTTCCTTTAAAAACCACTTAGCTTCACCCTAAATGACTGAAGGACACACTTTAGTTCAAGGCGCATTCCATCCCGTCTGTATACTGTATATGCAATTCAATCAATCAGTCAAAATTTGTGTTTATTCAGGCAGGCACCATTGAGCAAGGCTTATTTGCAAGGTGGACCTACATCAAAGTACATTATAAAAAGGCTCTCAGAAATGCTGCAATCTGATTGGCTGTTAGGATTCCAACAGCCTTACATTAATCCATGTTATACTGTCATGTACAGCCTGATCACCATGGCACATGGATTCTTCCTGTCAGCATTCCATCCTCTAGCACTGCTGAATGTGTGGAATGATACATTCTGATTTTGAACCAGCATTCTTAAACTGTTGGTGGAAGAACTATTTTATTAAAAATCTCCCTCTAAATGAGGAAAACATTCAAAAAGTATACTTTTAACACATTTCTTTTGGAATCATTTTTTATAATAGCAATAAGGCACTCCCAGGAGCTAGCGTAATAGTCAGTTAATCACCCCTAGTGGCAATATGGCACTGTTTACCTAAATTATACGTACACCCATAGGGGTGATTAACAGACTGTTAATCTAACTCCTGGTCATGCCTTTATTGCTAAGTATGGAAGCAGGTATACAAAAGCAATAATATACAAGGAAGAAAAAGTATGTACAGTGTATACAGTACAGTACAAGGTTGAAATAAATAATTAAAAAACAGCATTATTTTACAATTAAAGAAGTCAGCAGATGTACAATCAATCATAGGCATACAAGGGTTATAAGCAGAGATCTTTTGAGTGAGGCAGCCGGCAACTACACATATAGGGGAAAGAGGCCATGTATGGGGTGGCAGGTTAGAGAGGTAAAGAAGAGGAGGGATATATTACCGACAACTGGGGGAAAAATTGAGCTAAAACCACAGAAAGTGACGATGGCTGTCGTGTACTTGTTTATTATGATAATGACGGAGGAGGGGTAGATAGTTGGGACACTACTATGGATGGGGTGGGACTTTAGCCAGGCTGGAGTGGACAGGGAAGGGTGGGTGCAGCAGAAAGAGTTAATAGGGAAAGAGTGACAGCCAGGGGTAGAAACTTGGCGAGCATCAGGATGGAAAGGGGGAGTTGCGGAATTAGCGGGCTAGCGATGAGGAAAACATTTGCAAGGTGTTTTTATGTAGCAATCGTAGAGGGCCTTGAAGATATTCAGGCTAACAAGGCAGCTCGGCTTCAAGTTCCTTTGTCAACCGTTCCACAATGTGGGTAAAGAGAAGCTTAGAGCAGCTTTGCCGAAATGAGTTTTGACCCTTGGAACTTGGAGGGCAATTAGGGAATAGCTCCTTAGAGCGTAGGTGCCTAACACACTGTGGGGAATACAATCTAAGACATATGAGGGGAGCTTGTTTGTCACTGCTCTGAAGGCACATAGGGCGGCATTTCTATTCCTTCTACAGTGAAGGGAAGTCCAGCTTGATGATGAGTAGAGGGAGCAGTGGTGTGCGGAAAGTGGAAGGCCAGTAATGAACCTGATAGCTCTGTGGTAGAGGGTGTCCAGCTTAGCCAGTGCAGAGACAGTGCAGTGGCTGTAGAGCAGGTCTGCATAATCTATTAAAGATAGGAAGGTAGATTGAACCAGTTGAATCTTGGCCTCCTTTGTGAGCAGGGGGTTAATTCTGTAGAATAGTCCTAATCTTTGCCTTACTTTCTTCTGTAGTTCTTCGAGATGGTCAGCGAAGGAAAGTTTATGATCGAGCCAAACTCCTAGATATTTGAATTTAGCTACATACTCTAGTGATTCTCCAAGAAAAGTGGTAATTTGTGGGATAGCCCCCCTCAACAAGAATTGCCGCATGCAAGGAGGGGGAGAAGAGCATGGCTTTTGTCTTTTTCGCATTGAACAAAAGCTTTTTGTTTATGAGCTGGTATTGTAGAAGGTTAAATTCAGCTTCGAGGTCTTCACAGGCTGCTTCCGTCGTGGGTCGACTCAAGTACAGTACAGTGTCATCCGTGAATAAGTGGATGTTGGCTTTTTTGATGGGGTCATTGATGTTGTTATTGTAGACTGCAGAGAGGAGGGGACCAAGGATAGAGCCCTGGGGCACGCCCCTCAGCATAGGTTTTAAAAGAGAAAGATCACCTTCAGCTTTAACCTGCTGTTTCCATTCTCCGAGGTAGTCTGCAAACCAGCACATAGATTTATGGTCCAGTCCGAAGGTGCTTAGGGAGGAAAGAAGCAGGCTGTGATCGACTGTGTCGAATGCCTTACTAAGATCCAAGAAAACAGCACAGACATGCTTCTTGTTGTCAAGGTCTAGGAGCCAATCATTGGTCACCTTAGCTAGGGCAGTTATAATGCTGTGCTTTGCTCTGAATCCAGATTGAACCTGGTTTAATAGGCTTCTGGATTCTAAGTATACCCCGAGCTGGCCCCACACTATGTTTCTAGTAATTTAGACAGGATGGGGAGGAGGGAGATTGGTCTGTAATTATTTAGATCGCAGGGGTCACCTGCTTGTAATAGAGGGATGACATGGGCTATTTTCCATTGAGGGGGGAGGCTACCCTGGGAGAGTGACATGTTGAATAGGTGGGCGATTGGTACCGCAAGCACATGGTAGGCACATTTCAGATAGTATGGCTCTATGAAGTCAGAGCCTGCTCACTTCCTGGTGTCCAGTTGCACTAGTAGGTCTTCCACCTCTTTTAGAGAGACAGGCAGGAGGGAGAAGGCCTCCTCGGTAGAAGGGGACTCATGGGTTGGTGGACCCTGAGCTGTATGGAGGTCATTGGCAGGAGAAGTATCAAATGCTAGCCCTGTCGTTGCAAAATGGTTATTGAGGGCTTCCAATATCTCTGATCGGTTAGAGATAATGCTGTCACTGGACTTAATTTTTGCTGGAATGGAATTACCAGCTGCATGTCCAGACATGTCTTTTAATGTTTTCCAGAGCTTTGAAGGATTTCTTAAGGCAGAGGCTAGCTCTGAACGATAGTAGGCAGCCTTGGCTGCTCTGACCAACTTGGTGCACTTGTTACGTGCTCTCTTAAAAAGACACCAATCCGAGTCGTTCTTGCTTCTTCAGACTTTTTTCCATAAAGTATCCCTGTCTAACAGGGAAGCTTTGAGCTCAGGTGAGAACCAATGGCAGGTGCTGCTCCTGACCCGCACCTTAACCAAGGGTGCATACTTATTTAAAGCCTCACTTAAAATATCGTAAAAAAATAGTATATGCCCTGTTGACCGTTTTGGCTAGGAAGAATTCCTGCCATCGCGGTGAATGTTTCAAGTCGTGGACATATGCAAACAAATCAAAGATGTGTTTGTACCTCTTGATAGAGAACTTTGCCACAAACTGTGGGTTGTGCACGGATCTAATGGTGGTGATTATACAATGATCGCTAATGTCTGAGGAAAAATGTTCCGATATGAGAGAACAGGTGTGGCTTGCTAACCAAAATTACATCTAAGAGGGAGCTGTTGTTAAGGTTCTTTTTATTTCGGCGCGTAGACTCACCAATGAGTTGCACCAGCCCTAGAGTGTCACAAAAGGATTTCAAGGGAGCTGATGCACTTAATAGCCAGTCGTAGTTCAGGTCGCCAAGAATAATGGTTTCCAAGGAACTGAGCCCCAGTATGAAACTGAGGTGAGACTGGAGATGAGGCCCAGCAGAAGGGTGCCTGTAGCAGCCTATTACACAGAGTGCACTGGAAAGAGAAAGTTCGATCTTTAGGGTCAAGCACTCCAATTATTTGGGGGAGGATGATGCGTCTATGCATGCGGCTGAGTATTGGTCCCTTACATAAATTGCCACCCCACCTCCTTTTGATTGCCTATCCGCTCGGAAGAGTAAATAATTTGGGATATTGATTTCATTGTCTGGGGTGGCTGGCCTAAGTCAGGTCTCAGTGATCACTAGGACATCAGGTAGGGTGTGGCTCACCCAAGCCTGGATAAGAGTGAACTTTTTGATCAAACTACAGGCATTAAGATGCATAACAGATATTCCTTTGATACCTGCCAGGTCTGATGGAGAAGCAAGGGTGTCTAATGGTCCTGGGTTGAGTCTGACATTGCCTGAGCACTATAGTAAAAGAAGCACGATTCTTTTTAAGGCAGCGAACTGTAATTTGTAAACACTATTTTTGGGGTGATAGGGGAGGTGGTATTGATGGGTAGGCCTGTACCCACTCCTGGTGTTATACTGGCCTAGTGTTGCAGTCACTAGTGTACTGGCAGGAATTTGCTATGAGTAGGAAGTCTCGAGTCTGAATGGGGGAGTAATCTGCAGAGGCAGCTCTGGAGATGTCCCACTCCCCAGCTGAGAAGCCCAATAGTCCAGAATGGCTACCTGAAAGGAGCTGTTGGACGCAGTACAGGGAGAAGCTCAAGGGTCATTCCACTTTAGGGAGGGATGAGGGTTCTGAAGAATTGAGTTGAGTGCTAGTAAAGCTAGTGACACATCGAGGAACCAGCTGTAACTTCCCAGGGTAGATCTAAACGTCACAACCGCCGGCAGTAAAAGTCACTAGAAGCATAGACCAATTGGCAATCAGGTGTCATAAGTTCAAAATCCTTTTGTTGGCTGAGAGGTGGTTTTGGCACTGAACGTACCTGTGGAGCAACTCTTTGCCACTGAGCCAGTGAGGTGGTTCAAGGCTGCAATCCGGTGTGGCAAGATTGGTCTGTAGCATTCGTTTCTGTTTCTGGCCCTGCTCCACCAGTACAGAATGGGAGTGGGGGGCAGGCATTCAAGTCTTGCAGCCTTAGTGGATGAGCATGGTTCGGCCTGAGAAACAGGCAGAAAAACCCCGGGGATGGTCCTCAGAAAGAGAGGTATCCCAGGTTCACTGGAGCAGAAGAGGAAGTAGAAAATATAATGTGTTTTCTCTTTAACAGAAAAGGCAGCTGTTGTAGCCCTCTAGTGGCTATGTAGTATAATTTGCAAATGAAAAAGTGGAAAAAATTGACTCTAAATAGAAATTTCAAGTTTTTTCTGTACTAAATTGAAATTATTTTGAAAAAGTCTAGTTATACATAGGAAACCCCTGATTGTGGATCACAGGTCCAGAAATTGGCATTATTTTTAATGTTTTGAAGAAGAAGAAGAAGAATCAGTATTTATATAGTGCTTTTCATACACAGTATTTAAGAATTTTAGTTCCATTATCTCTGAAAAAGTAGTACAATTCCTGTTGCAAAAAGGTGAGTGAATTGAGTGCATTTCTGCTCATTTTCATCACTGATTATGCTATACAAACATACCCTTTTGAATGAATTCCATCAATCTAACAACTACATACATGCCAAACTTCAAGAAATGTTATTGATAACATAGTACCTGCAAGGCCACACATTAGCATCTTCTCTTTGCATTGTTACAATAAGAATGCCATTGATTCTTCCTCTCCGCATTTCCCAGTTCAACTGCTTGCTAAGCATGACAAAAGTGGCTCTCAAAGCAATGTGTACATCAGATGGTATTAATGAGTGAGTGTTGCAGGCTGGAGGGTGGAGAAGGGGGGTGGAAGGCAGAAACCAACAACGAAGATGCACTGGGAAGATAGAAGGTCATTAACTTCAGAATACCTCCTTCACCACTGCAACCTTCTCTCAACTACTAAATCTGAGGAAAACCGAGTAAGTATGCTTTGCCGATCCTTAAAGGGAAACGTCCATCTAGGATTAAATTAATCAATATTGTTACCAGTGGAAATCTGCTTTATATAAGCTATTGACTGAACCCGTAACACTTTTAGGGTCAGAATCATACCCATTCAGTTTCACCTCCCTTTATAGCTGCAGACATCCATTTTCTAAATCACAGGCACAGGAAATGACATCATATCGGGAAACACGTATAGTCGATAAATAGTTTAATTAGGAGAGGCACATTGAGCTGAAGTTTGAGTCCAGGTGCAACCTGAGGGCACAAGAAACTTAAGTGACTTACTGAGGGCCATACAGTAATGCAAGTGAGGACTGTGAGATTCAAACCCAGGTCTCCAGGTTTGCAGCTTAGAGCCTTGAATCACTGTACAATACTGCCTCCTTGAAGAGCAGAGGAAATGAAACAAAAAATGCTTTTACCTAGTCCATGAGGTTGTGAACTTGTCTCTAATCTTGAAGGGGTTGCTATAAACAAAAGTGGTGTACTGCCAATGCCAACAGTTTCCGAGCTCCTTTGGAGTTTATATTGCTTTGTACAATGTTTTGTGATATTTCAGTTTACTAAAATGTTTCATGCCAGTGTGATTTGCAGAATATTCTGCTACTGTGGTAACACTGCAAATTATTTGTATTTCTGTACCTATTTAGTTCCAGTGTTTGTTAGCACTGAAGTAGTTGTGTTTATTTTTTGTTGTTGTTGGCATCATGTTCTGTCATTTGTAGGAGTGTGATCTATTGGCTAGAGCACAAGCTTGGGGCCCTGGAGATGAGAGTTTCAAACCTCAGTAAAGTCTACTAATTGTGTGGCCTTGAGTAAGTCACATAACCCCCAGTGCTCCTGTCCACCTAGCAGCAGAAATGAATAGCAGCAGGACCCCACTGGAAATGAGGTGGCACATCTCAGTTGGACTGTCCTGGATAAATAAGTTGTAGCAAAATAATTGTTTTGTGTTGGTGTGTAATAGGATAGATGGCTGTCAGTACAGAATCCTTCTGAACATAGGTGCCAAGACCTACAGGTGCGTGTGGGGGATGGACACCCCCCACTTTTGGTCATGAGCATTCAGAGTGCCCCTAAATGCATGCAATGTCAGAAGGGAAGCAATCGTGGTCTCTTATTACTATAGTGCCCCCCCACACACATACACACTCACTTTTCCCCATGTTTCAGCACTATTCCTTCTGAAGGCTGCACCATAAAAAAATCTTTATTTAAACACCATCCACAAATAGGTTTCTTTTCAACAAAGTAAAAGGAAAAAAAACAGCAGATTTTTTTTTCATTTCATGATTCCAACTGTTTCACTCTGTCTTTCTAGCAGGACATCTTCAGTAGGCCCTTCTTTTTTAGATAAACCTTTTTCACTTCCCTGATGCTCCCAGGTGCAATCACTAAACTATTAACCCTTGCAGGGCCAAGGACTGATTTTTCAGTCTAAAATTCCTGTACATTCTAATTCTGTCAGCAGCCTATGGGTTAAGTGGCTGGTTGTGACATCTCATCAAGAGGCCTAACTCTTCTCTTCCTCTTGCCTTAAAAGAGGCAATATAGCACAGTGGTTTAAGGCTCTGAGCTACAGACCTGGAGACCTGGGTTTAAATCCCACAGTCCTCACTAGTGTATAATTCTCATCAAGTCACTTAAGTTTCTTGTGCTCTCAGGTTGCACCTGGACTCAAGCTTCAGCTTAGTATGCCTCTTCTGATTAAAATATTTATTGACTATATGTGTTTCCCCTGATGTGATATAATTTCCTGTGCCTGTGATTTAGAAAATGGATGCCTGTAGCTATAAAGGGAGAGGAAACTGAATGGGTATAATTCTGGTCCTAAAAGTGTTATGGGTTCAGTGAATAGCTTATGTAAAGCAGATTTCCATTGGTAACAATATTGATTAGTTTAATCCTAGATGGATGTTTCCCTTTAAGGGACTTGCTGTTTTGCAGAATAATTCATGTTATTAACAGTTGGCAGAGAAATCCTTCTGACACTTAACGTAGAAGAGGGAAAGGAAGAAGGAAAGAATAATAAAAAATAAAAAGAAATTCCCTCTCATGTCTTGAATTTCCTTCTTTCATTTTTGGTGATATTTTTAATTTTGTACTAAGCACGCCGGTTTTCTTCCTTTCGTGTGTTTGTTTATTTTTGTTAACCAGGCTCTGGTGCAAGAAAAGCCAGGGCTGGGATATAGCCATACCAGGTTATACAGAATCACACATACCTCCATAATGCAAAGCATCATGAAATTTTAGGCGGGTTCAGCTTTAAGCAGGAAGGCATGGTGCTAAAGGGTTATGCTGCTCTATTTAGAACTAGGTTATGCTCTATTCAAAAGGAACAGAGTAGGTAAAAAGGGGGGAGGGGAGGGGTGGCTCTTTATATAAGGGAAAACATAAAAGCTATGGAAAAACAGGGGGAGTAGGGAGGAGCAAGGGTACTGTGGGTCACCCTGGAGACAAGTAAGGGGGCTGTTATTTGCACAGGAGTGATCTACAGATCTTCAGCATGGGGCAGAGGTGGATAAGAATATGTTGGAAGCAATACAAAGGATAGCAAGTAAGGGGAAGGTATTGCTGGTGGGGGACTTCAGTCTACTGGCTATGGACTGGAGACTCTCAGCTTCGGCAACAGTTACAAGTAGGGACATCCTGGAATCCCTGCAGGGGGCATCCATCAGACAACTTGTCAAGGAACCCATTCATGGGGGGAGCGGACAATACAGGACCTGGTACTAACAAATGCGGACAGTGTTGCTGACATCATGGTGGGTAGGCACCTGGGGACTAGTGATCATCATATGGTGTGGATCAATATAAGAACTAGGCCAGAATCAAACCACAGCAAAACGAGGGTCCTGGACTTCAGGAAGGCCGATTTTAAGAAAATGGGAGAGTGCCTCGGGGCACCCTAGCAGGGATAAGGTAACTGGGTGGAGTCAAGGAACAGTGGGAAACAATAAAGGATGGCATTGAGAAGGCAACAAACGTCTGTGTCAGGCAGGTTAACAAGGCCAGGAGAACAAGAGACCACTATGGTTCTCTAAAGAAGTAGCAGAAAAAGTAAGGGCAAAAAAAAGCTAGCATTTAGAAGGTACAAGACAACACAGAATGAGGAGGCTAGGGAGAGATATCAGGAGAAACAGCGGGAGGCAGGGAAAGCAGTTAGGAGCGCAAAGATGCAAACAGAGGAGAATACTGCCAAATCAGTGAAAAAAAGGGAATAAAACATTCTTTAGGTATATAAGCAAAAAGAGGAACATCAAATGAGGGATATTAAAGCTAAAAGGGGAAGGAGGAATTTGTGTTGAAGAGGACCAAAAAAAAGCAGAGATATTGAACAAATACTTTTGTTCAGTATTTACAGAGGAAGGGGGAGGTGACGGGCCACAGATAAGGGACAAGGGCATTAAAGGAAGGGAGGTGAACTGACACAACTAAAACTGGATAAGGCAGTGGGGCCTTACGCAGTACACCCTAGGATACTGAGGGAACTTGAGGTGCTGGCTGCACCTCTAACAGCCCTGTTCAACCTATCATTAGATACAGGAGAAGTTACAGGGCACTGGAAGAAGGCAGATGTGGTCCCACTTCTCAAAAGTGTAAAAGGGAGAAGGCAGGAAATTACAAACCTATCAGCCTGACTTCGGTGGTGGGTAAAGAAATGGAATCACTACTAATGGAAAGGATTGGAGAATACCTTGTGACCAGTGGATTACAGAATTCAAGGCAGCATGGTTTCACAGGGGGAGATCTTGACAGACAAATCTGATCGAGTTCTTTGACTGGGTGACCAGGGAAGTGGACCAGGGCAGAGCGGTGGATTTCAGTAAGGCCTTCGACACCATTCCACATAGAAGACTGGCGAGAAAGCTGGGCAGCCTAGGAGTGGGTCCAAACGTAATAAAATGGGTAAGAAGTTGGCTAAGCAACAGGATTCAGAGGGTGGTGCTAAATGGTGCTCACTCTAAAGAAGGGAAGGTGACCAGCGGTGTGCCACAGGGGTCAGTACTAGGCCGGGTCCTCTTCAATGTTTTTATTAGTGGCGTTGCAGTATGGCTGGATGGGAAAGTTTGCCTGTTCGCGGATGACACAAAAATCTGCAACAGAGTGGAAAAAATGAGGGATGATCTGGAAAAGCTGGAAGACTGGTCAAGGGTTTGGCAACTGTGTTTCAATGCAAAAAAGTGCAAAATCATGCACTTGGGGCACAGAAACCTTGGGTCAACATACTAATTGGGTGGGGAAGTATTGACAACCACAAAACAGGAAAGGGACATGGGGTAATCATTTCTAATGACCTGAAGGTAGCAAAGCAGTGTGATAAGGCAGTGGGAAAAGCTAGCAGGATGCTCGGGTGCATAGAGAGGAGTATCACCAGCAGAAAGAGGAAGGTAGTGTTACCCCTGTATAGATCGATGGTGAGGCCTCATCTGGAGTACTGTGTCCAGTTCTGGAGGCCCCATCTCCAGAAAGACATAGATAGGGTGGTGGAGGCAGTACAGAAGAGGGCAACCAAAATGGTGCAGGGCCTACATCAAAAGCCCTATGGGGAAAGACTCAAGGAATTAAATATGTGCTCTTGAGAGGAAAGAAGGGAATGGGGGACATGATAGAAATGTTCAAATACCTCACAGGTATTAATAAGGTAAATAAATGTAGCATCTTACAAAGAAAATGATGCTCAAGGACAAGGGGTCATGCTATGAAGCTGGAGGAGGGGGAGACTCAGAGAAGATGTGAAGGAATGCTTCTTTATGGAAAGGGTGGCGGATGCCTGAAAAAGCCTCCCAGCAGAGGTGATTTGCTAAAAAAGTAACAGGATTCAAGCATGCATGAGATAGACACAAGGGAACCTTAGAAATAAGGCAAGGGGGGAAGACTGGAGCTTGAGTAGGGTCTGTGGTGCACTGTAGGTAGGAGAAATAGGGCAGACTAGATGGGCCAAGAGGTCATTATCTGCCGACAACTTCTATGTTTCTAGGTAAGTCCACTGAGTACAGGTACCCATTTTCAGGGACATCCTGGTTACAACGCACAATACATATACAAACACAGTTTATATAACTGTGGCAAACTGGTCTATCACAGACTCAGCATGTGACTGTTATCAGTTTTCTCAAGCCTTTCAGATGCTTGCAAGGGTACTCAGTAGTTGCCACTACTCAGCATAGACACTCTCTGGAGATACCTCTAGGTCTGAATCACCCCAGAGTCACTGCTCACACAGCACAGCGCTCCTTGCTCAAGGGCAAATGACCCACCCCTCTCTATCATAGCTGAGAACACATTACTTTAGAAACAAAATATGATAATGTTAGCCTTCTTCTCCGAGGCAGAAACAGTTTTTGTCTGTTATAAATCAGCTGTCAGTGCCTCAAAGCACTCAGTCACAGAAGCATGAAGTACATAACAAATAATATTTTAATACTTCAAGATATTTACACATATTATACAGAATACGACACAAAGACTATGGGGAACAGTAATTCTATGGAAATAGAAAGCAAAATGTTTTGCACACAGCAGAAAGGAACACACAAAAAAATCTTACTGCGCTTTCTAATTTTTCCAGAGTAGATAATCTTACCCACAATCAGGGGAGACTTGAACCGTAGATGTTAAATATTCAGAGTACTAGCCTGACTGACTTGTTCTCACCAAACTCCGGTCAACAAGAATATAATCAAAAAACACAGTAATATGTGTACATAGCAAATTGTTACATCTCCCCCCGAGAAATTAAAAACAAATTCTTTAGCCCCCACTAAATGATGTTTGTTTTTTGTGTGAACCAGCTAGGTCCCACTGCTGTGCCCTCAGTTCACTTTCTGAGTGAACCCCACATTAGTATCTCCTAGCGTCTATCCTACTTTTAAAAAACAAACAAACAAACAAGGGCACTAACTATTGTCTGGAGAGTCCATCCACGTTGCTATACTGGGACCCGCTGTGGTGCTTAATGTCCATATTACAGGACTGCAGTTCCAAGCTACACCTTAGCAAATTTTTAGTTCTGCCTGCTGGTCCTGTGCAACCATGTAAGGGGGTTGTGATCAGTAACCAGGGTGAAATCACACCCATACAAATAATCAACCAATCAGTCAATCAAATCTTTATTTATCCAGGCGAACACCATTGAGCATAGCTCATTTACAAGATGGACCTGGTTAGCACAGGAACACAGGCTATACAATATATGAACAGTCACAACATAACACCTCAGTAATATTATACAATACAGAGATACAATAGTTAAACCATAGTCATAAGTGGAGAACAGTTTGGAAACAGTGGTTCAATTCCTTTGTGGTGTATAATGAGTCTAGTAATGGTAGCTGAAAGTACTAACGAGGACAATTGTTAGGTAATGGTATATTACACGCAATGCCATAAGTAATAAGACAGACAGTGAGTTAAAAAAAGAAAAAAACAAACAATGTAACTAGGTAGAAGTGGGGGGCGTGGTAGGTGAGGCGAGATAGAGTACAGGCAGGATGGTAGGGGATAGACGAGGGACAGATGAAGCCTCGGAGAGGACACAGGACAGGAGGGCGGGGAGCACAATTAGGTATTAGAGAAATGTGAAGGAGAGGCCACAAGGTCAGGCATAGTGGAGAGGACAACGTCATTATGGTACGCTATAAGTGCAGGGAAGTATAAGATCGGGGGAAGCAGTTGCAAATTTCCTTCAGCGAATGGTCATATAGTGTCTTGAAGGAGGATAGACTGACCGGGGTACTAAGCTTTACTGATTTCTGTATTTTGTTCCATAGCGATGGCAGTGCAAAGCTTATAGCCATTCTCCCAAATAAGGCTGCAGCTTCTGCAAAGCCCAGCCAATAACTAGATACTCCTTCTGTATTGTGGCATAGGCCTCCTCTCTGTGAAGCAACTTCCTGCTCAGGTACACAACCGAGTGTGTAACCTGTCTCAGAACCATGCCTAACCCATGATCAGATACATCTACATTCACAATGAACCTAAGAGAATAGTCCAGGTTGGTGAGCACAGATGCCCAACACTATACCTCCTTCAGCTTGTGGAATGTGGTATCACAGGTTTCTGTCCCATGAACCTTTTCTGGCATTTTTGTCCTGGTGAGATCAGACATGGATTCGGCCATGTCACGGAAATTTGTCACAAACATACGGTAGTACCTTACCATTCCTAGGAAGACCTGTACTTTTCTCTTGGTCATGGGCATGACCCATCCATGTATGGCCTCAATTTTCACTGGCTCAGGCCAGATGTACCCACTTCTTACCTTATGCCCAAGGTGTGACAGCTCTGCCATTCCTACCTGGCACTTCTCCACCTTGACTGTCAGCGAGCGGCCTGCAGTCGGCAGAACACCTTGGTCACGTTTCTGACTTGATCCTCCCAAGTCTGGCTGTAGATGGTGATGTCAACCATGTATGCCAGAGCAAAGTTTCCTGCCCCATTTAGAATGCAGTCCATGAGCTGTTGAAAGATGGCTAACATATGCAAATGAGAGATGGGGTAGGTACTTGCCCCACTCTCTCGCATGCTGGTCAGTGAATGTCCTTAACATGGTCTTAAAAGATCCATTGAGTTGTTTGACCAGACCATTAGTCTGGGAGTGGTATGATGAGATCCTGAACTGCCTTACCACACACTTTCTCCAAAGACTAACCATCAGGTGAGAAATGAAAGTAAAAATTGTTAGTCAGTTGCCTTTCAGTACAGCTCACCCCTAGGTGTCTAGCAAAAAGTATGTCGTGGGCTAAGGCCAGAAGCTGCTTTCCTATATTCCCTAGGAACCATTATTTGCCACAGTATCCCTTCCTCTGGTCCTCCCTTAGGAATCCACTCATGGAGCAGGAGCCTACTCTCCCAGTACACATCCCTTTTCCCAGAACTTGGAGAGTCACTTTCCATCCTGGTGGCTAACTCCCTTAGTTTTTGCAGGGATGGGTCAGCTTGCTGAGCTCTCCCTAGCTCTGCACGCCCACATCTTTTTCAAAGCATACTGTGCTGTGGGAGAGCCACCAATGGCTGTGCTGTCCTCAGTCTGTAGCTGTGGCTCAGAACTGCTGCTCCCAGCTCATTCTTCAGCTACAATGTCTGCCTTTGAGATATGGGTTGATTCCTCATGCACTGTCCCCTCTGTGTTCTCAGGAGCTAGTTCTCTTGCCTTGCTATGGGTAGTGACATACACAATATTGGCCCTACCACTGAAGTCATTACCCATGATTACAACCATGGGCAGGTCTGGTAAAACACTCACATTCCCTATGCACTGGCCACCTTCCCAGCTTAGAAAGCTCTGGGCCAGTGGCACTGACTCCACAGGACCCATCATTCCTCTAACCCTAGAAAACTGGCCAGGCAGGATCTGTTCCTCCTGAATCAAATCCTGCTTTACCATAGAAATGGAGGCCCCAGTGTCCATCAATCCCTAGGTTAACAATCTATTCACCACCACTGTGTGCATATGTGCAGTTGAGTTAGAGGGCACTGCCCTTAATGTGTAGGCCATCATCTGCTGTGAACTTCCTGAGCCACTCCATGCTGCTGCAATAGTCCCTGTTTTCACATTTGTTTGGACAATCATGAGACATATGCCCCAGTTTCTGGCAGATGTAGCACCTGTATTCGCACATCTCCATACTTTTGAAACCAGGTGGCTTCCCTTTTGATTTAGGCACAGGCTGGCTTCCTGTAGGTTGTCCCCCTGGGGTTCCATTAACCCTTGCTGTGCTGTGGACTGCTATATCAGTTCAGAATTGCTATTCATTCTAATTCTGTCGGCAGCCTAAGGGTTAAAACCATCTGAAGTCCCTTCCCTGTTACCTTTGCAATGACAGGTTGGTCAGTTGGACATGAACTGATCAGCCCTCTTGGCTGGCTCCCTTGTGAAGTTCTGAGTTCTATAAAGCAACCATATTTTCAGGTTCCTCAGGTACAGTTTTTAGGAACTGTTCCAGAAGAAAAAAATTGTATTTCCTCTACAGAGTGAGCTTCTGCACCCTCTAACCAGCGTTCTAACAAGTTATTTAGTTGCACACACATTTCAGCATAGCTGTCCCCTGGTGCCATTCTTAACCCTCTAAATTTTTGCCTATAGGCCTCGACGTTAACTCAAAACACTCTGGCAAGGCATTTTTCACTTAGTCATAGTCCATGCAGTCCTCGTCCATTCTGAGAAGAGCTTCTAATGTCTTGCCTATTAACAGTGGCATTAGGTGAGTCTCTCAAGGAGCCCTGCCCAGGTCAAATTGCCCAAAGATGCTCTTGAAAGATCTTACAAACAAATCAAGATCATCCCCCTACTGATATCTAGAAAACATTTTAGAATTAATTTTGGCTTCCTGGGTTGAGTCGCACATGCCAGTATTTATATTTATTTATTTATTCAATCTTGGATAACAAATACCTTTAAGTGCAAAGCAGCTCACGTCAGAGGAAGGGGTTACAACCAGACAAAGGGAGGTTACTTTTTATTTTTTTGAGGATGGCTGTGAGTTTTGCTCATGTTTGGTCTTCCTCATGGTCTAATTCTTTCTTTGGCACAGCTGCTGTAGGTGTAGCAGTGTACACTTCTCATATGGCCCAGACATAATGTCTTCTGTCTATTTACTCTTGCTTAACAAAACTGGTAGAATATACCATCCTCTTTTGTGTATCCTGTTCTGTGACTGGACAGATAACCTTTATACTGACAAAACTGTTCCACATCCCACCGCTACCTCTAGTTTGTGGCAAACTGGTCTATCCTAGACTCAACATGCGACTGTTACCAGCTTTCTTGAACCCTTTAAATGCCTGCAAGTGTACTTAGTAGGTGCCACCACTCAGCATAGACACTCTCTTGGAGTATATCTAGGTCTGAATCCTAGCAGTCACTGATCATATACTGTAGTACAATGTTCCTTGCCCAAGGGCAAAGGATGCCCCCATTACAGGTGAGAACACCTTACTTTAGAAACAAAATATAGTAACAGTAGCCTACTCTTTAGAGGCAGAAACACAGTTTTTGTCAGTTATAAATCAGTACTTTAAAGAACTTGGTCACAGAAGCATGCAGTACATAAAATGAATAATATTTTAGTACTTCAAGATATTTACAAATATAATGCAGGACACTACACAAAGACTATAGGGAAACAATAATTCTATAGAAATAGAAATCAAAATATTTTGTACATAGCAGAAAGGAACACACAGAAAAATGTTATCCCACTTTTAAATTTGCCCAGAGTAGATAGGATACCCTCACAGACACCTTGGTGAATCAGGGTTAACTTGAACCGTAGATGTTAATGATTCAGAATCCCAGCCTGACTGACTTGTTCTCACTAAAATCAAGTTAACAAGTTTTCCCATAAAACAGTCCCCTCACCACCACCCTTTGCACACATGTCCTATGACATCACTCCAAGGTAAATTCTTTGTATCTTGTGAGCTGTTCCTTTAGGGAAACTGGTCCGATCTGGACTTCGGGACTTTGTATATACAAATACATCTATTTATTGTCCTGAGTCCTGTCTAGCCCAGCAGGGATGTCTGGTTAGTTACCAGCTTCCTGACAAGGAAAGACACACTTCCCTTTAAATGTCAAGGGGTCCTGCTGTAATACAGCACAGCAGAGATAGTAATTTCTCTCAGAGTCAGTTGGTCGGACTATGATAAAAATCATGACTTTTCCCAGGAATATAAATGTTGTCCCTTCAGCTGCTAATTCTAAATGATACCCATGCAGAAAGAATTAAATAAAAAAATACAGTAACAGGTATACATAAATTGTTGCAGTAACAATAAATAGTACAGTACAAGTCACATTGAACTGTTCCTTCAACTCACTGGTGTAGCATTTATTTTGAGATGGCACTGTAGTGGCAACTCTAAATTCTTACACTACCAACTCCATTCCAACCACCCATCAACTTATATGCAATGCACATGTAATGCATTTTCAGACACTAAATTCCCTTCAGCTCCCCACTGTCAAAAGCATTTGAAATGCAGTAGTTACTAGTTACTGTCATTCACAGTTTACAATGCTGCCAAGTTTGCAGTACTGTACCGTACAATACAATACATTACTGTAGCTCTGAGTTGGATCACTGATCTGCCGATCCCCACTGTCCCATGCCTCTCTGTGACCCACTAACTTCTTAAATTATTTATTTTGTATGTTTAGTTTTGCTTTTATTTACTTACAGTGCTGTACAGATATAGTAGTTACAGAGCGTTAGAGGCAGTACTGTAGCACTGACATGGAGACTAGAGTCACATCACAGAGGAAAAACTCGAGGTCTTGAGGGTTCCATGTCAATACATCGACAATGTTGTTGAAACCCCCGACATCGATGGGAGTAATGCCGACTGTCGGCAGTGTTACCATCGGGAAGAAGTGTTTGTTTTGCAGGAGGCTTTGCCCCCAACCCCCCATGTGGGGAGCTGTGTCCCTCAAACCCCCCATCTCTAATTAAGCAACTCTGAGTCAGAGTTGGTTCAGGGTGGGGGCGAAACACCGGGAATTGCAGCATCGGCAGACAGTGGACCACCACAGCGATCTGCCAAGATTTGTCACTGTGGTGGTGTTTGCTGTAATATTGTCACTGTGGTGGTGTTTGCTGTAATATTGTCACTGTGGTGGTGTGCTACCACTCTCGAGTCAGAATAGGGAGAGCAAAACTGGAAGAGTAAAAAGAGTACAAATACTGTAGCAAGACCAAAATACTGTACTGTAGTGAGAGGAAGAACAGCACCTGTGGATTTTTTTGTGTTTCTGTTGTGCTTTCAAACTGCGGAACCTCCCGGGTCGTGTCTGAAAATAGTCAAATTCTTGGCTAGCACACCTAACCTGGTAAACAAAAACTAAATAAATAAAAAAATAAACATTTCAGCAAGTACTGTAGGTTGGACAGCAAAGAACATGGCGAAAACATGTAGGTGCAAAATGTGTATGCTGTAACTATACTGGCTCCATAGCCTAGCGGACTGAGGCAGTGATTGTACAGCTGTGAATGGGAGCACTGTAGACCAGAGTTTGATGCTTGCAGGGGGTGGGTGTTTTTTTTCCACCCTGTGCACTTTGTCCCCTACCCAATCTGCATATCCCATACGGAGATACAATACTGCACATTAAATGTCACCTCCCTCCCGACCAACGCCCTCGGGTGGTGACTGCACCATACCAGAGGACACCCATACAGTACTGTATCCATGTTGGGGGATGCCAAACCAGCGAGTCTGAGCCAAACAAAAGGGTACTGTACTGCACTGTACAGGAGGAAATGCAGAGAATGCAACTGTCCTAGTTTAACCTAATGTAGAATATTATACAAAATAGATCCCGTTGATCACCCACTACTGTACCAGCCCACCCACTAGAAGGACTTTGTTTACCATGATCTCCTCCTCCATGGCTCTGCTTTCTGACTCAAGTCGCATACAGTACAGTATTTTCTGTTTAAAACCAAAGTGAAACTTCTTCCACGGACTGCTTGCCATGGTTGCGGTAATGAGATACAGTACAGTAAAGGTGAGGAAAAGGAAATCGCTCCTGTGTACCTGTGTGCTATACTGTTCTGTACAGTGCTCTGAGTCCTCTAAGTGCAGCCTTACTGAGGAGGGTGAAAACAGAAAAGTAAGGATCATTTATGATTTTTCAGGGTACAGTATTGTACAGGTTAAGTGGAGGTGAATCATGGATGTGAATCACAAAAAAACTTTACGATTATAGGTACTGCAATTAGAAAAAAAACATAACATCTAAAAAGCAAACTACTGTACAGTACTGCGGATTAGGCAGACCGGGCTACAAATCAGGGGTAAATCGGTTTTCTATGGGTTGTTTAGTATGAGCACTGCTCACTGTACTGCATAGAAACATAGAATTTGACAGCAGATAAGGACCGCTTGGCCCACCTAGTCTGCCCATTTCCCTACCTGACTGCAGTGTTAAAACGTTTCCAGAGAGCTGCAAAGTAAGCTGAAACTGAAAAGCAGCTACAGACAAATCATCAGGAAACGTTTAATAACGCAGTGCAATAAGCAGTGCACACAACAAGCCACTCACTGGAAAATGCTACACCAGCCAGTTGGAGGAACAGTTTAATGTGGCTTGTACTGTACAAATAGTACATTGTCATATTAAAACAATAGGCATCAGTCATTCCCTAAAACGTGCATTTACAATTATCCAGCAAATACATTTTTGTAACATTTTTAAAGGACAACACTTGTCCTCCCAGCACCCCACCCTCCAAACCCCAACCCCCAATTAGGCTTTTATGCCTAAAAAATAATTTGTTCATCACCTTTGAGTAATAACCACTCTTCCAATGTATCCATCTTTATGTAGACACGGGCTAAGCAGTGCAATGCCATTTCACATGCTCAGTGCGGGTCTGTGCTACTCCACCATATACGTGAGACAGTGGAGCAGTGTGGAGCTGCGCCGTGCGTGCAGAATGGCACTGCACTGCTCTGGCCATGTTTACAGGATGGCTGATACATCAGAAGAGACATAACCACACAGAGAGAAGGAAAGCAAATTATGTTTTTAGTCTGAAAAGCCTACTCGACGGGGTGTGTGGTTTGGGGGATGGGGTGCTGACAGGACAAGTGTTGTCCTCAAGCTGTTTTCTTGGCTTTTTTATCCCTTAGTCCATGCCCCCACTTTAGTTGTGTATCAGTGGCACTTTCTTAACTGGACAGCCACATTTTTTTAATTAAATTTGCAAAATAAGTTATTTTTACATTGTGATAGTAACACATTCATTTTACTTTAGAGAATACCTTTCCTGTCTAGCTTTTAATACATACATAGAAATTCTACTGTGTTTTTTATTGAATTACATTAAAATAGTTAATTTGTAATTTATTTATTTATTTAAAGTTGGTGCCCGGGAAAGGCACATGGAGCGGAAGCTCGTTTCAAGGTGCGACTTGGGGAGCGGTACAAGAAGTAAACTACAGATGGCAGAAGATAGTACAGACATTACAAATAGTGCAGTACTCTGCTGCTGCAATGTCTCCTCATTACTGCTGTTAATACCATGGTTCTGAAAGTAAATATAGGCCATTTGCCCAGTAAGTCCAACTTACCACTGTCTTAGTACTAGTATTCCAAAATATTTCCCTCCCAGATGTATTTATCCAGTCTTGATTTAAACCTATTAAGATTCTCTGAATTATGTATATTGGCAGGAAACAAGTTCCACAGATTTACTACCCTGTGCTTATAGAAGGAACTGATGTTGATTTGTTCTAAATGATTTAGCACCCATCCGTTCCTCGTTCATTTTCATGCTTCCTTCACTACTTTTGCACATGTGTAAAACTGCAAATATAACATAAATATATGAAAAAGGATAAAAAGAAGCCAAATAAGCAGCCAGTGTGGAAGTCTGCATCCAGCAATCAATGGGTAGCTAGAAATAAAGATTGTTAGCTAGAACACTTTAGTACCTCTTTGCCACCCCCTTCCCCCGTTGTAGACATGTGCGTATCAGTTACGGGCCCAGAATGCTGATCCCTTTCAATCAACTAGTAAGCCACGGCTTACTTGGAGCACACCTTCCTACATTCATGCAACCAATCATAATTTGCTAACGCCGTTTAAAAGCAAGTGTGCTGCAGTAGCAGGAAATATACATATTTAATACTCCATCTTGTAGTTCAAGTCCATCACACAAGCACCACTCCTTCAATGTTTTAACGTCCTCCTGTTGTCTTTTTCCAGCGTCTAATTGGACTCCTCTGCCGGGCACTATTTTGAAAATTGAAAGTGAAAGTGAAAGTGCAGAGTACAGTGTAGAAAATGGAAAGATGATTAAAAGATGGCATCCACCCTGTGATCCACCATATAAGAAGAGAACTCGTATCCAATGCACTGGAAAATAGAAGAGAAAACAGCAATTGTGATGTCAGAGCCCCCCGTCTATAAAAGGGCACATTAGCTTGTACTAGAATAGCAGAATGAAAGGCCCAATAATGAAATGTATTGGTTTCCAACTACAGCTATGACATGCGCAGTAAAAATGCATAACAGAATCCAATTATAGTATTAACTACATTATTAAAATAATAGATACACAGATGATCTTTTCCTATGACTGAGGGATAGATAAAAAATATTTTAAATATATATTTTTTTTTATTTTATTTAAACATTTGTTGATCGGGAAAGGCACACTGAGCCAAGGCATGTCTCCTGGTGCGATCCGGGGGACAGGGAGCAGGGGAATCACAATATAAATATGCTTACATCAAAGAGCTGAAGAGATGAGCAAAACATTCAAAGACTCCCCTGAGAAGGAAGGAAAAAAAGCTGATATGAGATGGGTGGAGGGGAAGAAAAGATCAAGAGAAAGGTGGAGGGTAGGAGGAAAAGGTAAATGGAAAAGAGTGACAGTGCTGGCCCCCCTGCATGTCCATTTCTACCAGGTACTGTTTCTTAGAAGACTATGGCATGCTGCAGCACAGTGCAGTCAACGGAACACAAGAATGTTTTGTTCCATTAAATAATTGCTACAGCACTTATCTTTTTTTTTTCTAATTGTTTAGCCAGGTGAGACACACTAAGCTGAAAGCTTGTTTACAGGTGCAACCTGGTAGCACTAGCAAGTTAAGTGACTTGCTTAGGGTCACACAGTATGCAAGTGGGGGCTGTGGGATTCAAACCCAGGTTTCCAGATTTGCAGTTCAGAGCCTTAAACCACTATACTATATGCCTGTCTGCTGCATCACCATGTGGCCAGCACTGGAATTCAGTTAAAGAGCTAGTGTACTGCCTAAAACTAATACCACATTTTAAAAGCAGCCAACCATTACCTTTTATATCTGAGATACTTTTCCTTTTCCCTTTGTTTAATTAAGATTGTTTACCTGATGTTAATATGTATGATGTGTGGGACAACTCTTAGCCTGGCAGCTGACATATCTTGCTCTACTGCCCCACACTACATCATCAGCATTGTGACCTCACTGACTGTGACATCATTGCTACTTAGGAACAGCGAGTGACTGCCAGGTCCTTCACCTGTGATGTCATTGTCAGTGAGGTCACAATGCTGATGATGTAGTGTGGGGCAGTATTTATTTATTTATTGAAAATGTTTCACCAGGAAAGGCACGCTGAGCAAAAAGATGCTTGTCTCACGGTGCGACCTGGGGGGAGGGGTTACAGAGGAGGCAGGTATACATACAATAGTTGAGTTTAGCAGTAGTGCAATTCAGATAATGTACATGGTTTGGAGGGATTACATTTTAACTTGTTAGATAAGGAGAACAGTACAGAACATGATCATCAACGGCAGGGTATACATATCTTGGGTACAAGGCAAGGTAAGAACAATACAGAGCATGAACATCAGGGACAGGGTAAACATATCATGGGTACACAATGAGGCAATACATGAATCACATAAGTGCCAGTAGCAGAACTAGTGTGCCAGAAGAGAACTTGAGTGCCAGTAACAACTTGAGCTGCAGTGGCATGCATCAAGTTGACAGTAGGAGTTGCCAGATATGTCAGCTGCCAGGCTAAGAGCTGTTTCACACATCCATCACAATATTATCACATAGAAGACTTTCTGATGAGCAAAAGGAAAAATCAAAATACTTCAGAAATAAAAGGTTACAACTGACTGCTACTTAAAATTTATATTATTTTCCTGTCTGCCTGTTTTGGCTTTACTAGCTCTTTAAATAAGTCATAAGGTAGCATACCATAACATAGTAACGTAGTAATTTATTTTTAATTTAGTGTTTTTCTTCCTCCCAACTGTCCTTTCAGGGATACACCTTGTAATCATTGATATGCCCTGTTCAGGCTCTATGAGCATTTGTGAAGACTGCTGGGAGTGATTTTGTGACCAACTTTCTCCCCAATCCCACCTTCCACTCCACTGATGAGGACCATGCCTTTATCAATCTCAAATTGCATCCCTATAGCTTGAGGCAAGCTCCCTGGGCCAGCCATAGAAGTTGCTGTGGTGTCAGAACCCACCATCCCCCCTCCCCGACTGAGGTGCATTGCTGAGCAGCAACTACCTCATCCAGGCCCAGCCCATCACACAGTAACTCAGCTTCGCTCCGGGACCTTGGTTGCCTGTGCAGCAGTACGTCATGCTCCCTATGGACCACTGCGGTGTGCCCTGTAACAAAGTAATTTAAGGTCAGAAGGGACTCTAGGTCCATCAAGTCCCTGGCTTCATAAGTTTCTTGCCCTTAAAATCAGCCGATCAAATGCATGTCTCAGGGAAACCAGTTGTTTGAACCAAAGGCCCACATCCTCGGCCTTGTTGTCAAAAAGACCTCAGATGCTGAACAATTTCTTGTAACCCTTAGAAATTTTCTATGGGGAGCCAAGTGATGTGTGGGTAGCAGTGAGCAGGAAAAGCTCTGCTCGGGAATTAGCTAATTAACTTTATAAATGTGCTAAAACTAACGCTTCAATGACAGAAAAGTAAACTAACTAGAGAAACAACCAGACCATACAGAGAGGCACTCATACCTTATGAAATGTCCATTTTACAAGCCCTTATGGAAGAAGAAGCTCTCGGGTCACCTCTATCAAGTCAGTCCCTAGCCTACAAGTAAGGGAAGCTCTTGGACATGCTTGCCACCTCACTGGAACAGCCCTCATTGGAATCGATAATTGCTCCTCAGAAGACTTAGCAGTTATCAAGTTGTTGACTTTGACGCTTGTGGGTGAATACAAAATTATTAAACTAACCATAGACAATATTGTCTACAGAGTAGGGGACACAGAAGCCAGGACTAGCTGGCTTGAAGATAGATCCAAGTGAGACAGCATGGAGCTGATCCAACTGTGCCGCAAGATGGCGAGGCAAGAAGAACGGGTCGACGATCAGGAGTGTCAGAGTCACTGCAATAACCTAATTATCATCTTCTTAGCAGAGAAAGCTGAAGGGTCTGACCCTGTCAAGTTCACTCATATGCTGCATGAGAAAAATGGGGGCTGCTCTCCTAATGGAACCACTTATGTGATAGAACAGCTCATCCTGCCCTGCGACCACCACCAGGAGAAGGGGAGAGACCTTGGGTCCTGATTTCACACTCCAACTTGGATAAGATCCACTTGCAAGCCAAGGCATGGGAAATACAAACTACGGAGTAGGGAGGACAGTGCATTTTTCTCTTCAATTATTTGAGCCCACAGATCCACCAGAAGCAAGTTGCATACAAGGATATTAAACCTAAGTTACATCTGGCAGGTCTGAAATTTTGTATCCTGTACCCAGCACAGCTCCTGCTCACTATCAGTGGTATAGCATACCAGTTCACCTCAGCAGACCAGGCCAAGCAGGAGCTCCCAGGCATCCTTCCCAATGTCTTTCCACCCTTACCCAGTGTCAGCACATCTCAGGTGCTCAGCAGAAAGGAAACTTGAGTCACACCAACAACCCTCAGGGACTGAAAAACACCTTAATGAACCACCCAGAGGGATACAGGTAAATCTTTCCACTCTGGGAACTTAAGTTCAGATGATTTGAGATCTGTTTAAATCTCAGTTACTGTTTGTCCTGTGTTAATCGGGGTGGCGGAGGAGACCTACTCGGCTAGCGCCATCAGCTACATTACTGCCCTTTTCCCTGCTCTCCTCTTGGTGCTGTGCTGTAACCCAAAATGGCACCTACCAAAAGAGATGTTTTGCAACAGGACCATGCTGAGACAGCATCCAAAACACAGCAACCGCTGTAGCAGCATAACGCATAAGCACCATAATAGCCAACTGAAACACAGCTTCATGCACTAACTAGTGACAGCTTACTGGGGCTACCTTTATGCCAACAATTCATCACTGCTTGAGGGGGGGACTGATGGGTCCCACCAGTACACCTAAGCGGTCTTCACTAGAGGGTGCACAGGACTGACAAATTGTTCTAACCACATTATTGCTTGTGTTGTGTTGCTCCATATGAAAACCAACTTGTTTTGCTTTGGTCGATTAGGCATTTTTGAGCATTCAAGCCACTGTTTCTGCCTATTTTATCCCTGCTTATCCACAAGGTTTCGAGTTGCAGCATTTAAAATGGGGGCACCTTCTCCTTGATGGCTAACTACATGTTTAGAGGACCAGACAGAGGAAGCAATGGAGGTCACCCCTGCTACCGACATCCCTAGAGGAGTGTGCAGGTTACAGTATGGCTGATCCAATACAAAGGGATCAGCTGCCTAGTTGTACATTATTTGTTTCTTGTTTCAGGTTATCTAGTTATGTTTGTGTTTGTTGTGGGACAACACTCAGGGGAAAACATCTGGTCATACCCACGGGTAATGCAGACATTTTGAGTGGGATTGTTTGTGTTGGTGGGGGGACAACAAAGCAGGGGAAGGTTGTAGGGAAGCAAGTTAATTACATATGTCATGGGCTACCTAGCATAACCGCAGGTTTTACGGTATAACTTCATTTATTCTAATGTGCTGGGGTCAATGGAATTGTTTGGATAAATGGGGTTTTGGATAACTGAGAGCATTTTACAATGAAGTCTATTAAGCTGGGAGACACACCACAGTTTTGGATAACAGAGTTTTGGTTGACTGAAGTTTGGATACAGTATCTGGGGTTTTACTGTATATTCAAACTGGTGTATGATGAGTAATCCACTCTGTTATGTTACTTTGAATGTGAAGGGGGTTTACAAACAAATGGGGAAAAAGCATGGAGTGGTACACCACCTTAAAAATTACAAGTGCAAATTTCCTGTTTGCAAGAAATGCACTTGAAGGGCAATCAGATATGTCAGTTGTGGAGAGAGTGGATGGGACATGCTTATGGGGTGGAAAAGGACACTAGGAAGAAAGGTGTAGCAATCCTCATTGCCCAATCCCATGCAATACAAACTGCTGGAGGAAATTGCAGACCCACATGGGAGGTTCATCCTTATTTAGGCCCCCTGGGGCAAAGTGAGATGGTTCTCGGATCAATTTATGGTCTGAATTGTGATGACCAGGGCTTTTTTTTAATGGAACTAAGCAACCACTTAGCATCTTGGGCTCATCTCCCACTTATTCTGGCAGGTGATTGGAACATTACGGTGGACCACACTTTAGACAGGGACCCACTGATTCACAGAAGACTAACACCTGCCCAAAGAGCCATCAAGAGATTTGATGGACACCCTCTCTTAGACCCTTGGCGTACCCTTTACCCGGATACTAGAGACTTCACATTTTACTCACCCATCCATAATACATTTTCCAGACTAGATTGCTTCCTGGTTTGTAAAGATTGGCTCCTTGGGATGGCAGGCTGTGAAATTCAAGCCAAAGTGGTCTCCAATCACTCTACAGTAACTCTCTCCCTACAACTGATACAGGCCCCCCGGAAGAATGGAAGTGGAGACTAAACAATCAAATGCTAAAAGACAAAACTTTAATTGATCAAACAATATACAACAGACTTTATGCAAAATAACAAACATTCAGTCTCCAGTGTTGACACTTTCTTGATGGCTGTCAGATGCAGTTTGTAGGGAGCACTGATCCAGCTGCCATTGAAAAGGAAAAAACAGGGATCAGAAAACTAGAGATCTGCTCAGCCAAATATGATTATCAGAAAGGGCCCTGTCCAGAAATACCCTTGAATCTGCCTAGGTGGAGGTAAACAGGCTCAGGGCTCCCTATGCAGAACTAAACAAGGAGGCAGCAGAATTAGCAATATATCGAACCAAAGTTAAATATTTTGACCAGGTTGAGAAAGCCAGGAAACTGATGGCCCTCTGTGTCCGGCAAAGAGAAGCCTTTAGAACAGTGCAAGGGCTAAGTGTCCAGGGTAAACCAGACCTGGTCAAAAAACCCAAAGAAATAGTGGAGTAATTCAAAAACCTTTACCAGGACCTATACAGCAAAATGGAACCCACCCCCAATGGTGAGGACATACATTTGTTCCTAGACTCCCTTTCACTACTGAAACTGGATAAGACACAACACGCTGTCATAGCATCCAAACTAACCTTAGAGGAGATCCATCAGTCAATCAAGGAACTGACACTTGATAAAGCCCCAGGACCACAAGGCATTTCCCTGAATTTTTATAAATGCTTTAGGAATGAGCTCAGCCCTTTGTTGTTTGAACTGTTCAAACACATTTACAACCAGTGTGTCACAAAAACAGATATGATGAGAGCCTTAATTAGTCAGATTCCGAAACCTGGCTGCGAATTTCAGGCCAATATCATTATTGAATTTGGATATTAAGATTTTGGTGAAAGTTTTGGCCATGTGACTTAATAGGGTATGGAGCACACTAATTTCAGGGGAACAAGTGGAGTTCAGGGCAAGTAGAGTATCTTCCTACCACCTTTGAAAGTTAATGTACCTTATCTCTGCATCAGGGGAAACCATCTACCCTGTAGGGGTGGTCTCCGTAGATGCAGAGAAAGTGTTTGACAGGGTATACTGGGATTAGTTATTCACAGCCCTAATGAAATATGACATCCTGGAGGAATTCATCACGTTGGTTAAAATTCTGTATACAGACCCAACTGCCCAGATATTTTTCAATGGAGTATACTCCTCTATTTTCAGTCTGTGCAAGACATGAGGCAGGGCTGTCCGCTTCCCTTTACTTTTCAGCCCTTTCCTAGAACCCCTGATTTTTAAACTTATACACCTGACATTAGAGATATAGTGATAGAATGAAGACACAGAATAAAGTATCAGTTTATGCTGGTGACATACTACTGCACATCACGTCCCCCACAACATCCCTGCCTTGTGCCCTTCAAGTAATAGCAGAGTTTGGTGAACTGTCCAATTACAAACTGAATGTTGAAAAAACTGAAGTTATGCCACTTACCACTGGAGTATGTAAGCAAAACATATTGGCACTAGGGCTTAAATGGCAGGTGGAGAAATTAAAATAGTGAAATTAGTGAAAGAAAGAAGACCGGGGTGGGACTGTGAGGTTAAAAAGGGAGGGAGGTGTGCGGAGGGGGACCTAGAAAAAGCAACAGCCCTGAACAAATAGTTTTGTTCAGTATTGATAGAAGAAGAGGAAGGAGAAGGACCACTATTGGGTGATAGGAGCACCAATGGGAGAGAGGTGGACACCAGCCCATTTACGGAGGAAAGAGTCCTAAAGGAACTCGAGAATCTGAAAGGGGACAAGGCTATGGGGCCGGATGGGATACATCCCAGAATACTAAAAGAACTTAGGTGCTGGCTGCACCACTAACAGCCCTATTCAACAAATCGATAGAGACAGGGGTGGTTCCAGGGGACTGGAGGAGGGTGAAAGTAGTCCCTCTCCACAAAAGTGGGAACAGGGAGGAGGCTGGCAACTACAGGCCAGTCAGGCTCACTTCAGTGGTGGGGAAATTAATGGAGTCACTGCTAAAGGAATGGATTGTGAAATTTCTTGAATCCAGCAGAGCACAGGATCTGAGGCAGCATGGATTCACAGCAGGAAGGTCTTGTCAAACAAATCTGATAGATTTCTTTGACTGGGTGACCAGAGAGGTCAATCAGGGAGGGGTGGTGGATGTGGCCTACGTAGATTTCAGCAAGGCCTTCGACACCGTCCCACATAGAAGATTGGTAGATATGTTGGGCAGCCTGGGAGTGGGCCCCAAGGTGGTAAACTGGTTCAGAAACTGGTTGAGTGACAGGACACAGAGAGTGGTAGTAAAAAACGTTCAATCTGAGGACTGGGGGGTGACCAGCAGGGTGCTACAGGGATCCATGCTGGGGCCAGCCCTCTTTAATATCTTCATAAGTGACATTGCAGAGGGGCTGAAAGGGAAGGTATGCCTCTTTGCAGATGACACTAAGATCTGCAACAGGGTTGACATTTCGGGGGAGGGTATGTAAGAAAGGATCTAAACATGCCTGAGGTGTGGTCAAGAGTGTGGCAGCTAAGATTCAATGCAAAGAAGTGCAAAATCATGCAGTTGGGGCACAGAAATCCAATGTAGGAGTATAAGATGGTGGGAGAGGTGCTGATGGCTACCAGTCAAAAAAGAGACCTGGGGGTAATCATATCCGATGACCTAAAGGTAACCAAACAATGTGAAAAGGCTGTGGAGAGAGCCAGTGGGATGCTAGGGGGCATAGAGAAAGAGGTATCACCAACAGAAAAAAAGGAGGTGGTTATGCCACTGTACAGATCACTTGTGAGACCTCATCTGGAGTACTGTGTCCAGTTCTGGAGGCTGTAACTCCAGAAAGACATAGACAAAACAGAGGCAGTCCAGAGAAGGACAGCAGAAATGGTGCAAGGACTGCATCAAAAGTCATATGAGGAAAGACTAGAGGACCTCAGTATGTATTCCCTGGGGTAGATGGGGGGGGGGGGATATGATAGACATTCAAGTACCTCAAGGGTATAAACAAGGTACAGGAGGGTAGCATCATTCAGAAAATAAGGTGCACAAGAAGAAGGGGACATGATATGAGGCTAGAGGGGGGTAGGATCAGGGGACAACATGAGGAAGTACTTTTTCACAGAAAGAGTAGTGGATGGTTGGAACAGCCTCCCTGTGGTGGTGGTGGGGCAAAAACGGTAGGGGAATTCAAGAATGCATGGGATAGAAATAAGAGTATTCTCACAATAGGGAAGAGAGTGTAAACCGCAGATCAACTAGGGTCTGTGGTATTGCATTAGGTAGGGAAAAGGGGCAGACTAGGTGGGCCACATGGCCCTTATCTGCCATCATGTTCTATGTTTCTTTGTAAATATCTAGGAGTCCTGGTGATGAGGGATGCTGTGAGTATGGTTACACTCAGCTTAGACCCACTGATGAGGCAACTAAAACAAGATATGGACAGATGGGGCTACCTTCCTTTTACCTTGAGTGGGAAATCAGTCTTATAAAAATGATCTTACTATCCAGGGTTCTGTACCCCTTGAGTATGTGCACATCCCTAAATGGTAGTTCACCTCCTTACATAGCCACATATCCAAGTTATTGTGGGCAGGGAAGGCAGCCCGCAGAACATACCACAAGCTAGTGGCTCCCACCGTTACCCAACTTCTTCTTATACCACCTCACAATCAACTGTAGCAAATGCTTTCAATGGCTCAAAGAACACTCTCACCTCAGGAACGGCAGTACATCCCATTGTGGCTGCAACTAGAAGTAGACTTGCATAAAAAACAGGCATAGACACCAAAGCCTTGATATACACCAGAATCAGACAACTACCCCAAGCCTTTGGGGCACACCTATAGCAGCCTCTATGTGTACGCACAACCAACTCTGCGGCCTATTACAGCTGCAAGCCACCATAGACAGGAATGGGCCTCAGACCATAGTAAAGCAATACTCCCACTAGTGAGCAAGACCACACTGCCATGTCCGATTTCTAACCTTTATTAAGGGATATAGGACCTCATGCTTAATTAACTGGATGGTATGGCCCCATATTGGCAGACGGGACCAAGTGGAATACGATTGGCCACAAATCTGGGCGGACTTATACACACATATTAAATCTGATACATACTGGCTCATGCAACTCAATATACTATATAACATGTACTTCATACCTGTTAAGCTAGACAAGATGAAAAAACTACACACTGACATATGTACCAGCTGCAATGAGGGTTAAGGTACCCTGCTTCATATATTGTGGCCCTGCTCCAAGGCACAACCTCTGTGGTAAACCTTAAAGAGTAGAGCGGATCTGCTTCTAGGGCTGGATTAGGCCTTTACTCGCATGATTTGTACCATTGGAGACTACAAATGCCACCTAACTGGGGCACAAAAATACCACATTGCTGTCATGCCAGTCTGTGCCAAAAAAGTCATACTATGGCATTTACTCAACCAGGATGTGCCCACCTATCAGGAGTGGTATGCCAAGCTCTTCTTCACCTTAACACATGGTTATGTGTAGCCTAGAAGAATGGCATTACATAACTGTGGTATACTATGTGAATGACTTATGTTTATACTTGTGGACTACTGAAGTGTAACTGTAGGTAGTTTATCAGCTGTGCTGTGTGTGGGAACTGTTTCTTGTCTGCATGCTAGTGTTTGCTATGTCTGTTCATGTTGAACTAAAAATCAGTAAAGTATACTTAATTTGAAAAATAAATTTTCCTACCGGGATGGTATGGGCTACATGTTGGGGTGGAAGCTATCAGCTTTCAGCAGTACATTCCTGTCTGTAGAGATTTTGTATAATGCTGAAGCCAGTTCATCCTTGTTTTTGCTAGACGAAAACATAGAGGAATTCAATTTCTTTGGCTATCCATTCTGGGGAAAACGTGAAATTTTGGTTGGTGTTATTTACTGTAGAAAGAGTTGCATTTCTTCAGTGCCAGTCCACAAAATAAAGATATGGGGCTCGATATTCAAATGTTTGTGGGGGTACTAACCGGTGTTTGCCCCCACAAACCTGATTTTGTGCAGGAACCTGATATTGAAAAGGCTGTGTTGTACAGGCAAACAGAGGTAGCGCCTGCGCAAACCAAAATGAGGGATTATGTAAATGGTGGGATGGGGACAGGAATAACAGTGCAAGGAAATATTCAGCGGATTTGCACAGTGCAAAAGGTTTTTTGCACCGCACAAATACAGCCATAGAAAACCTCCTTTTACTCTGTGCAACCCTAGTGGCTTCTGGAGGTACTGTAGCTGTCCAGCTGATTGGCCGCTGGGGGAGCATACCCACCCCTGTGGTCCGTGGCACCCCCCTGATCACTAGCCCATAGTTGATGTAAACTCCCTGGTGCTAGTGGTCCCTAATTGACTGCCCTAATGTTGAAAAAATTCCCCTGGGTGTAGTAGTCTCCCCCCTCCCTCTGGTCACCAACCCCATATGTTGTAAAAACATCCCTGGTGCTAGTGGTTCCCCCTCTCGCCGATCACCAGTCCCTCATGTCAGAAAAACATCCCTGGTGCTAGTGGTCTGCCCCACCCTCCAATCGCTAGCACAGAATTAAAAAAAAAAAAAACCTCCTCCCTGGTGTCCAGTGGTTCCCTCCCCCAGCAGCACTGGGCATAACCCCCACTCACCTTATCAGTATCTGTGGAGCTGCAAGTGCATACGGTGACCGGCACAGCACACTTCATACCTTCTTGATCAGCTGCCGTATAGCCAAGCAGGGAGTGCGCCTCTTATTTATAGGACAGGGTGATGTGCCCTGTCCTATAAATAAGAGACAGGCTCCCTGCCTGGCCATACAGTGGCTGTCTGAGGAGATGTGAAGAGGGCTGTGCCGGTCGCTGTTTGCAGCTGTGACTTTCAATCCAGTGATCGGAGGGTGGGGGTGGGGGCCACTAGCACCAGGGATGTTTTTACAACATTAGGGATTGGTGATCGGAGGTGGGGGACCACTAGCACCAGGGATGTTTTTCTGACATTAGGGACTGGCAATTGGGGGGACCACTAGCACCAGGGATATTTTTCCAACATTAGGGGCTGGCAATCAGAGGAAGGGGGATCATTAGCACCAAAAAGTCTTTCCAACATTAGGGGCTGGAAATCATAGGGCGAGGGACCACTAGCACCAGGGATGTTTTTACGACATTAGGGATTGGTGATCGGAGGTAGGGGACCACTAGCACCAAGGATGTTTTTCTGACATTAGGGGCTGGCAATCGGGGGGATCACTATTACCAGGGATATTTTTCCAACATTAGGGGCTGGCGATCAGAGGAAAGGGGGATCACTAGCACCAAAAAGTCTTTCCAACATTAGGGGCTGGAAATCGTAGGGCAAGGGACCACTAGCACCAGGGATGTTTTTCTAACATTAGGGCTGGCGATCGGGGGAGGGGGGACCACTAGCACCAAATATTCTTTTTTTTTAATGTTAGGGGCTCGCTATCGAGGGGGTGGTATCACTAGCACCAGGGATAGCTAGAGATGCCATGGATAGCAGGGTGGCGGTGCTGCACTACCTGGCTCTGATACTCATACAAATGGCCCCTTAACACCTTGCATGCCCAATGGGCTCATTTGCATGGGTACCTCTGAAAATTGCTGATAGCGCACTGGCACTATCACCTCACCTATCACCTATTACCTAGCATTGTGACGGCATGTCCCTGTATTCAGTCGAGTAACATCCGACTGAATATACCATCCTGGGACACTTGGGCAATTGCAAATCGCAGCACAAACATTTGCGCTATGCTTTGTACTTTACTGACCATCAGTCCCATAATCTCTAAACCTCTTATAAAATGTAATATTTCCTGAAAATGTTGTTGTTGTCACCAAGGATAAAAACTTCCTCCCATGCCAAGCTCTCCCCCCAATGAAGGTCGTGAGAGTGCAGCGCTACGGTATTGTGATTTGCGGTGATCAGCATGATGAGGATTTTGCAATAAATGGCATATTGCACTGAATTATTACTGACTGTCAATCAAACTGAAGGACAGCTGATATCCTCATCCCATCCCGAGTGCGCCAAGTGATCTATTCTATTATTTACTGAAGCGCAGGCCGGCAGCCCTGCATGGAGCAATGTCCCCCTCTCATACAGCGTGGTTGGCTTGTGACTTTTCAACTGAATTAACCAGCCTGGGAGGTCTCTGGGGAAACTCTGTAAATTATGCTGGTTTCATATTCTAGGCTGTATTTCCTGGTTTTATCGTCCCCTCATTCCCTATTACTAAGGAAGTTTGCTCACATGATCCGTGTTCTTTGGACTTAATCTGTTCCTGCTACTTGTCTACACATGCTGTCATAGTCTCCCACTTGTGACATCATGCTCATTCCCACTGCAACAGATTCTGATTCATAAACTGAGGATTATGACATAGCAGGCAGACAGGCAAAAGGAGTAGATGAAATCTGAGGGTTGGGGATCCTATTTTCAAGCAACTGTCAGTAGTATAGAATGCAGAGGAGAGAAGCAGAAAATATGTGAAATATAAGCAGAAGTGTCTGTGAATATTATGTTTTTTACCTGTTTTTTTCATAGTTTTCCCAGAGATGATGTCATAAGCTCTTTAAGTAGTATATCTACAGTGTAACTGATTTATACAACACCAGTGGAAATAACAATGATGAGATAAAATGGGATCTCTTATGCCCAACTCTCATGATATCATCTTGTGAGCTAGGAATATCGTATGTAACCCCTAGGTGGCACTATCCTATGGGCTACTACCCTTGTCTGCGTGACTAGGCACAGGTTGAGGGGCCTGAGCTCGGTGAACGGGTGCCTCCACCTGGAGGAATGGTTTTGGGGTAGCATAGCTGCTGTTGGTATAGTCCTCCGGGATGCTACAACCACCCACCAACCCTTCTAGTGGCCTAAACAGTTCAGCAACAGGACATTCACAACTATCATATGTCAGTACTGATATGTTCACACTCCTTGCACTTACCACCAGGGCTGGATCTTCTGTGATTGCCCTGGGAAACCCCCTGGAAAATAAGACCAGTGATGCAACAATACAACGGCAGTACAATATCCTCACCAAGAAGGTACACACTAGCCAGGTTAAACATGAACAACCGCAATCTGATTTATTCAGGGGGATGTGAACAAGGGTGGGGCATGAATCTAGCAGGTGATTAGCAGATCTGATTAAATTCAGGCTGACTAAGCATGCACAGTGAGTCCCTTTAACACAGTCCTCACGACCCTGGGTACCCAGTATGGAAACAGGTTAGCCTGAAGCTTTGCCTTGGGGTAGGCCGGCGTTGCAGCTGTTGTTGGGCCCTTAGGAAGGAAAACAATTAACATGCATTCAACCCAAATATTTATGATCTGGAGCCGGATGGCTCAGTCCGTTGCAATAAAACCCAAATCAAGCAACTCAGATGACACACAATGATTGTATCTTATGTTGCATGGAGCTACCCTGTTTGTACTCACGCTACCCGGACTAGGATGCAGGACAGATGAAATGAAGACCTCAGGATGTTGTACTGGATTGCCAGGCGAAGCAGGGCCTACACGACTCACCTCCTGGTGGTCGCTACCTGTTCGGTGGTGTTGAGCAGGGGGCCGAATCCCCTAGCGGGTCTTTCACCGAGAATGTCTCTGAATTGCGGGCAGTGGCCTAGGCCGAGATGGCGGGGCCCAGGTAGAGCAGACAGTTTGGATGAAGCCCATGATAAAGTGCTGGAACAGCCTCCAGCTGGCGTAACAGAACTCGTCATGGGGAACCAAATCACGACCCACAATACACATTCAACACACTTATGAGCACTTAGAATATTTTGCCACAGTTCGGATAAAGTCCGTTTGCAAATCACAGGTTCTCTTCGCAAAGCTTTTGATCTGGGGCTCACTTCAGTACCAGGCGGGCCGATCGCTTCTGGAGCAAGTCTTCAATCCACTTGCAGGCAGCGATAACGCACTTTTTCTCTTCAGGTTCAGGTCTCCATCTACTAATTGGATAAATCTGACTTTCACTCTCAAGGCAATACTTCACACTGGAAGATGTGACAGGCAGGCTAGCAGAGCCTTCCCGCCAATTCTTCCGTGCTCCTTGCAGGAGCAGCTGCTCAATGGCTCGAGCTGTTTACTCTCCAAACTCCAGCTCTCGACTGACACACTGCTGCAGGCAGTTCTGGGCTTTTCCAGTAATACAAACGGTTCGGCTGGCTGAGGGAACAGTCTGTCACAGAAAGGGGTCCCCCTCCAGGTCCATTTAGGCACTAAACATTTAAAACTACAATTCTTACAAAATTTCAGTCACACAAGACCTTTGGGGACAGTCTCCATTTTAGGTCCCCTGAGGTTCAATTGGTCCAACACTGGCAGTCCAGAACCAAAATGGTGGCTCTTATGCAAATGCTCAAGCTGCAATGGAAAGCAGATTAGACAAACTCCTATATTATTATTATTATTATTATAGCAGATAAACAGTAAATAATCACTTTTCCTAACAGAGCTCCCTCTGCACAAATAGCGACTGCAGAATGGAGCAGAAATACGGACTGTCTGGCTGGTCGCGAGCCTTAATTATTCGGATTCAGCCCAGACTAATTTTCTCACACAGAATAACAGCTCTCTTAAAGAGACAGACACGGAGGCTTACGGGAGCATTCTCATGCAGACACATTAAACATCTGCAGACACAGGACACCATCCTGACAATGGGCATTAGGCAGCCCAGGAAGACATTTAAAGAACCCCTATTTGTAGAGGGGTTACACATAGATGATATCTTGCCCTGTTGGGTGCATCACAATGCATGCTGACCCAATCAGAAAGCAGCTTGCACAAGGCTGATGACATCACAATAGCCACGTGCATCACTGAAGCCATATCTGAATTTCAGGATATACCATTCTTTTAAGGCTCCTTGCCCCTTAGATTTCATGCTTTCCTGCTGCTTTTCCTGATCTGAACTTATAACCAGCTACTTGTGGTATCAGAATAATTTCAGTGTTATTAGCTTGTGATGTCATAAGCAGTGGATAATGGCCCCCATACTCGGAGCTGGCTTCATGCACTGCACTGAAAGGAGTGCTGCACCACAATTAGCACACAGCTGGCTTGAGGGCAATATCAACTTTATTTATTTCTCCCCTGTCACAGATACATTTAGTACACCAATCAGCACACCAACTGTCTGAACAGGGGGCTATGTACTGTGCTGGCATTGCCCCAGAGTGAAGATGGGCCACAGCAGTCCAGTGGAGGTAACGCATCACAAGCAGGATAATGCCAGGGCTCCTGTTGGCCATATTGAGCAGTACCATGCTACTCAACTCACTGGGCATGCAAGGTGCTACGGGTCCGTTTGCATGGCGATTATGGACTCATTAACATGCTAGCACAGCAGTCCTGATGATCTAGTGGTCCCTCCACCCCATGGTTGCCCCTCCTCTCATGATAATAGTACATATTCCTGGTGGTCTAGTGGCCCCCCCCACACCACGATCACCCGTCCTTCCAAGATAGTACCTATTCCTGGTGGTCTAGTGGCCCTCACCCCCCCCTTCACAGAAGGGCACCTGACCCCCATCCCAACCAACCCCGTTCAGGATCTTCCTCCCCGCACACTCCCTGCACTGGTTGTGGATGCCATACTACGGCATTTGTGATGGCAACCGGCAAACCCTTCCACTCACCACCTCGGCCTGCTGCCTTCTGACTGTCAGTACATGATTGCAAATACTGTAGAAACAGCTGTCAGGCAGATGACAGAAGGCTGAAGTGGTGAGTGCAGGGCTGTTCCAGTTGTCATCTCAAATGCTGTAGTACTGCATTGGTGACCAGTGCAAGGTGTGTGTGCGGGGAGGAGGATCCTGAGTGGACTGGCAGGGAGGTGTCATCGATGCCCTTTCTGGGAGCTGAACAGCAGACCACCAGGAATAGGTACTAATATCATGAGTGGACTAGCGATCTGGGGTGGGGTCTGCTAGATCACTAGGAATAGTTACTAATGTCATATGAGGAGGGGCTTTTGGGTTGGGGGCAACCATGCATAGGGATAAGGGTGGGGTTTCAGCAGCATTAAACAGTGCTATGACAGAAGCTGTTTAGCACTGCGGTAACTGCTGAATATACCGCTGCACCCAATATGCATGGGGATCCCTCATTTGCATGGATGCCATGATACATTTTGCATGGTTGTGTTGTTGAGTTAGTGCAGTGGACTAGGGGCCTTTGAAAATGGCCCACACCCTGTCAGCCAGCCCTATTCAATGGTAGTGCGGCCCTAATCCACGTAGTAAACAGTTATAGTACCAGTGCTCCCCCCACCACCAAAGCTGCTTTACAGCCTGCAGTTCATTCAGATCAGTTTTTTCTCTTGTGTTTTTCATCATTTTAAACATGTCAGAGGGGTTCTTGGTCTTATCATTCAGCAGAATTATGATCAGCCTGAGCACCACAACAAGGTGACCCACTCATCGATCAGGAAAAAGCTTCCTATTTTAAATTTTATCATGCCATCATGAGCTACGGTCCCCCTGCTTTCTCTTTTTATTTTTTTCATTTATTTGTGTCTAGGATTACAACACACCTTTGAGCCAAGGCTCTTTTACAAAGGTTCCATTTCAGAAACAGTACAATACAATAAATAAGGAAGCATAACTGGTTAAAATGGGAGAACAATGCATTAGACAGGATATGCTGTACTAGTGTGAGATAACATAGAAGAAGACAGGGTAAAATACTGGATTGGGGTGGAGAGGTGGGAAGAGGGGACAAGGGGTACACAAAGTGAGGTAGGGTTACAGAAGGGGCGGTATGAGCAGCCAGAGGCCTTGTCAACAACACAGAGCAGGAAGTATCATAGTTAAACATTACATGGGGAAGTGCTTATACAGGGAAGGAGAGGGGGGAGAGTCATGGTAGGGGAAGGGGAGGGAAGTGGGGAAAAAAGAGAGCAGGGGATAATAAGTGCTAGGGAGGAGGAGGAGCATAGAGAGTGGACTAGGTTGATTATAAGTAACAGTCACAGGAGCTAGAGTCAGTGAGATGGAGGTGGAGCTTGGATTTGAATAAGCCAAGTGTGGTAGTGGAGGAGATGTCAGGGGTGAGCCCATTTAGCCAGCTGGGCCCTCTGTGGGCAAAAGATCTGTGGCCCTAGGAGGTGCGACAGCGGGGGACCTGGAGGAGCTGGGATTCAGAGCCCCTGGTGTTTCAAGGATTCAGTCTTTGTTTCAGTAAGGCTCGGACTCCAGGAGGGGCGAGGCCCAAGGTAACTTCCTTTGCCATGATGCAGGTTAGATACTTTATGCGGTTGGAGAGTTGAAGCCACCCAGATAGGGCATACAGGTCACATGTATGTGTGAGACGGTGAGCACCAGAGATGAGCTGACAGGCCTTGTTAAGGGATGTCAGTATTTGTCTGAGGGCAGTAGCAGAAGCAGAGCCGTAGATGATTAGTCCATAGTCAATGAGGGAGACCACTGAGCTCTGGACGGTGATCTTCTAGGCTTCTGCCGTGAGATGTTGTCTGTATGGTATAGTAGGCCTAAACACATGTTAGCAGCTTTGGCAACACCGTCTATGTGGTCCCCATAGGAAAGATTTGAATCCAGAGATATCTCAAGGTATTTAAATGACTGTACCTGCTCAAAGGTGCTTCCGTGGCTATTGAAATAGTGAGGGGGTGAAGTCTATGCCTGTTGTGAGGGCTGTTAAAAAGCATTGCCTTGGTTTTTTTATGGTTAAGGACCAGCTTATGTCTACTAAACCAGTTTTCCACTGAGGCAAAGCCTTGTTGAAGATTGAGTTGTAGGTGTACAGGGTCCTTTTGGGAGGTGAAGACTGCAGCATCATCTGCATAGAGGATGAGTTGTTCAGGGCAGGATTTCCGGAGGATGTTAAGGAAAAGGCTGAAAAGTAGTGGGCCCAGAACAGACCCCTGAGGGACGCCAGAACGGACCGGTCTAGGATCTGAGTGGCCACCTGCAATTTTCACTCTTTGTGACCGATTTTCCAGGTAGCTATTGAACCATGCTACAGTGTCAGGAGAGATCCCTGTAAGCTGGAGTTGTTTAATCAGCAGACGATGGTGGACAGTGTCAAACGACTTAGTCAGATCGACAAATACTGCGCCAGCTAGATGACCTCTATCCAAGGTGCTGTATAGTGCTCCAGTGAATTCCAGTAAGGCAGATGAGGTGCTATGTCCTTTTCTGAAACCATGTTGTTGTGTACATAAAAGATTGTGTTTATCCAGGTAGTCAGTGAGTTGGTCGGCCATGATGTGTTCAAGAGCCTTGGAGAGAGGAGGTAGTATAGAAATTGGTCGATAGTTTCCGTGGAAGGCCTTATCCCCGCTTTTGTGGACTGGTGTAACTGTAGCAGCTTTCCATTTGTCAGGGAACTGGCTGAGGCTAAGGGAGACATTGAGAATTTATGTTAATGGGACTAGAACCTTATCAAGGGTGAGGGATAGCAGTTTGAGGTTCAGCGAGTCTCCACTAGTTCTTGACTTGGAGATTGCTTTAGTGATGTATTTCTGGGGTTCGTGCAACTTAACTGTTTTGAAATAGAAGGGTGAGTGATTGGAAGGGGTAGGATAGCTACAGGGAGTAGTGGAGGCAGGATCCTCGAAAAAATCCGGGGGAAGAACGCTACTTAGGTCAGTGAACGCATCATTGAAGGTGTTAGCAATGACTAGGGGATCAAGAGTGATGGACCTGTCAACCTTTAGCATTGTTGGGGAGGATTTGGGCAGCTTCCCCGTGACTTCTTTGATGTTCTTCCAAAGCTCAGTCCCATTTCCCCAGGTGTTGGAAAGAGCTTCTCTGTAGTATGTGCTTTTCTGTAGTCGAATGGATTTCGTGCAGTTGTTGCGGGCACGTTTGTAGTTCTGTATGTCGTGCTGGGCACCCAAGGTCCTAGCTAGAGCCCAGAGGTGGTCCCTAGATTTTAGTTGTGCAAGAAGCTCACCTGTTAGCCATGGGTTGCAGAGCGCCTTGACTTTTTCATTTTTTGAGCAGGGCGTAGGAGTCACATGCCACATTGAAGGAGGAGATACAGTAGTTGAGGGCTGAGTTAACATCCGTAGATTGGTAAATGGAGGACCAGTCATGCGCATTGAGGCAGGATTTAAGGTGACTTAGTTGACCTTGTGGAAGGACTCTGCTGGTGATAACTTTAGGCGGGGGCTTGCAGAATTTGATTGACCATTCACAGATAACAGGGGAGTGGTCGCTAAGTGAGTCCGGAAGGACAGAGGTGCTGGAGATATGGGAGGGATGACCGGTAAGAACCCAGTCCAGCAGGGTACTAGTGCCTGTTTTGTAGTTTTTTCTAGTGGAGGAGACAACCATTTGTTAGAGTAATCAAAACTGCCATCACAGAGGCAACAAGCCTTTGTGTGAAGCAAATAAACAAAACAAAACGATGTAAGAAACCACTATGGTTCTCAAAGGAGGTGGCAGGGAAGGTTAGGGAGAAAAAGAGAGCATTCAAGAAGTACAAGGAATCACAGAAGGAGCAGGACAGAGAATTGTATCAGTTAAAGCAAAAGGAAGCAGGAAAGGCAGTCAGAACAACAAAGGCCCAAACCGAGGAAAAGATAGCCAACTCAGTTAAGAAGAGGGATAAAACCTTTTATAGGTACATCATGAAGCGAAGGAAGACCAAGGGAGGGATAGTGAGGCTTAATAAAGGGGAGGGGGGTGGGCAGAGGGGACTGTCAAAAGGCAGAGATACTAAACAAACACTTTTGCTCAGTATTCACAAATGAAGAGAGTGAGGTACCTAAACCAAACAATGGAAACACGCTGGATACGGGGGTTGATACCAGCCCTTTCACAGAAGAAAGGGTTCTGAAGGACCTCTTAAAACTGAAGGTGGACAAAGCAATGGGGCCTGATGGGATTCATCTCAGAATTCTAAAAGAACTAAGGTTAGAACTAGTGACACCACTGACTACCCACTTTAATAAATCATGGGAGGATAGGGTGGTACCTGAAGACTGGAGGAGGGCAGATGTTATTCCACTTCACAAAAGTGGGAGCAGGGCAGAAGCAGGAAACTACAGACCTGTTAGTTTAACTTCGGTGATTGGGAAAATGATGGACTCACTTCTGAAGGAAAGAACTGTTGAGTATCTAGAGGTCATAGGAGTGCAGGACCCAAGGCAGCATGGATTTACAGTGGGAAGGTCATGTTAGACAAATCTGATCGATTTCTTTGACTGGGTGACCAAAGTAGTAGATCAGGGAGGGGCTGTAGACATGGCCTACCTAGACTTTAGCAAGGCATTTGATACAGTCCCACATAAAAGATTAATATACAAGTTGGCCAGCCTGGGAGTGGGTCCCAAGATGGTAGCCTGGGTAAAGAATTGGCTGGAGAACAGGACACAGAGGGCAATAGTAAACGGAGTCCACTCTGAAGAAAGGGGGGTTACTAGTGGGCTACCGTGAGGTTCAGTACTAGGACCGGTCCTCTTTAATGTCTTTATAAGCGACATTGCAGAGGGAATGGAAGGAAAAGCATGTCTCTTTGCAGACGACATAAAGATCTGCAACAGAGTTGATACACAAGGTGGGGTGGAAAGGATGAGAAGGGACTTGGCGAGGTTGGAGGAATGGTCAAATATATGGCAGCTTAGATTCAATGCTAAGAAGTGCAAAGTAATGCACCTGGGAAACAAAAACCCAGGAGAAGAGTACACAATGGGGGGGGGGAGTGAAATACTATTAACAACAAAAATGGAAAGGGACCTGGGGCTAGTCATATCAGATGATCTAAAGGTGAGCAAGCAGTGTGAGAGGGCAGCAAGGAGGGCTGGGGGGATACTGGGATGCACAGGGAGAGGCATCACCAGTAGAAAACAGGAAGTTTTTATCCCTCTGAACAGACAGCTGGTGAGACCTCATCTGGAGTACTGCATCCAGTTCTGGAGACCCAATCTCTGCAAAGACATAGACAGGATGGAGGCAGTCCAGAGGAGGGCAACTAAAATGGTGCAGGGTCTGCACCAGAAGACATATCAAGAGAGACTTAAGGATCTTAATATGTATAGCCTCGAGGAGCGGAGGGAGAGGGGGACATAATAGAAACTTTCAATACCTCAAGGGAATCAACAAAGTCCAAGAGAGTAGTATCTTTCAGAAAAAGAGGTGTGCAAGAACAAGGGGGCACAGTTTGAAGCTAGAGGGGGGAAGGCTCAGAGGTAATGTGAGGAAGTATTTTTTCACGGAGAGGGTGTGGATGCATGAAACAGCCTTCCTGAGGAGGTTGTGGAGTCAAAAACAGTGGTGGAATTCAAGAATTCATGGGACAGACACAAGGCAATTCTGGGGGGTGGAGGTTGGAAGAAGTAGGCTGTTGGTTAGCTAGGATCTGCAGCTTATCCATTAGGTAGGGAAATGGGCAGACTGGGTGGGCTAAGCGGTCCTTATCTGTCATCAAATTCTATGTTTCTATGAGAGGTTAGCTGATGATATAGCATCTTGAGAGACAGCAGCATCAGCTGCATGCCAGTTTGTATTAAAGTTGCCTAGTATGATAGTCTGAGCACCTACAGGTTGGGTTTTGATAAAGTCCAGAACGGTAGTGAGGCTTTTCCCTTGGACTTTTGGGGGGATGTAAACAGAGATAACTGTGAGGGTTTTGTTGTGTGCCCCAAGAGTATTTTAATTGGTAGTATCTGAGCTGCAGAGTCATGGAGGGGAGTAGAGATGGGGCACTCCATGAGATAGTCTTTGATGTAAATTGCACATCCCCATCCTCTTTTGGACACATGATCCAGCCTCTGCACATTATACCCTGGTAATTCAATTACCAGGTCCGGAATTTTAGGCATCAGACATGTTTCAACAGTTGTAAGGATGTCAGGGGCTGTGTTGGTTTGCAAAGACTCGTACGGCATCAAGCTTGGGGATCAGGCTGCAGATGTTAATGGTTGCGATGATCAAGCCCCCAGTAGGTTTTGCACAGCAGGCAGCGCTAGTAGAGCCTGGACCTGGGTTTGGGTGCACGTTTCGTGATATCAGCAGGAGGAGGAGCAGGAGCTTCAGGGTGCACAGATGGAGTTTCTTGAAGGATAGATTATGGGTCTGTTGCTTGCAAGAACATATGTGGTGGTGCTGGCGTTTGTCCCAGAGTGACGTCATGAATGACAGATGAGATAGGAGGGTCCATGGCCCGAATCTGAAAGAGATACGGAGAAGCCAATCAGAGGCCTGAGAGGGCCTTGAGGGAGAGTAGTGCTCATAGTGCAGTGTGCCTAGGTGGTGATATGGGGTATCTAGCTGGTAGGTTGGAGGGGAGGAGGGGTAGCAGGCTCCAGGTAGGTAGGAGAGGTGAAGCAGGGAGGTGAGAATAGTGAGATAAATCATCATATTGGGAAGGGTATATATAATCAGTAGGTAGGCTAGAGGTAACAGAGCAGGGCACCGATAATGTGATGAGGAGGTGGAGGTGGGGCAGAAATACAGAGAAAAACGGAGGGGGGGGCAGAGAGGGACAGTAAGTGGGGTAGTAGTAACAATGAAAGCGAAAGGGAAGGAGGAAAGCTAGGAGGGACCAATGGGGACTGAGGCAGGGAGGGTCAGAGAAGAGATGGGCGGAGCTAAGATCTATTTAATAAAGGTGGAAGGGTGGGCAAAAATTTTCAGCACTTTGCAATGAAAATGAATGAGCGCTAAGCACAGAAAAGCACAGAGAAAGAGGGGCCAATCAGGAGCAGAGGCCAAAATGGGAGTCCAATCAGGGGTGCAAGCACTGAGCAAGTAACCAATCACAGCTGCTCTTGGCTTCCCCGGTCTGTGCTGTAGGCTTACCCAGCTTTGCTGGAATCTCCATGGAGTCCTGTAGTGGCAGTATGGGCAGCAGGTTAGGAGAGCCACGGCCGCACCAGAAGTCTTGTTGTGGTGGTCAGGCTCATCATAATTCAGCTGTATTATGAGACCTGGGGCCAGATATTCAAAACTTTGCCCAGTGGCTAAATCAGCACTGCCCAGCATGCTAAATTAGCCCAGAACCAATAGCGTGCTATATTCAAAAGGGATGACCCCGGTGCTAAACCTGCTGAATATAGCATGCTAAGGAAGCTGGGCAAACTGGGCTGGGATTGCAGTGCAAAAAATAGCCTGGGAAATAAGACAGCTCTGAATATAGCAACCAGAAAGTGCAAACCACAACAGCAGCCCAGTGCACAGCAACGTGAAGGAAGGTAGAGGTGAACTATGTGGCCAATGTGTGTGCTAGCAAAGGAGTGGATTCATTACAGTTGCAAGCACCAATGCATGTGAAATTCTGCAGAAATGTGCCATGTTTCTGAAACGTTTGTGCAGTGCACACATTTGCGCAGCTTTTGCGGAGGTTTTGCATGGAGCTAAGCCGTTTGCCTGGCGCTATCACGTTTGCCCAGGGCAAAAAATTTCTATATTCAAAAGTGGCATGCAAATGAGCCTACTTAGGCAGTCTGTGGGCAAACATCCAGATTAGCATCTCATTATGTCCTGATTTGCATGCAGTTTGCCCAGTGCTATTGCATGGTCCCACAGTTTCACCTACAGGTCAGTTTGGAAGTACAGGGGCTGTCTGGGTCTGCCCACAGCTCCACCTGTTGGTCAGTCTGGAAGTGCATGGTGGTAGCTGCAGGCTACAGTTGTACAGAACCGCATAGAATATTGTACCCCAGGGGATTACACAGCACAGACACAGGTGGTGGTGCTGCATGCAATTGTCAAACTGTGGTTCCTGCTGCAGTGCACAGCAGACACTACAGTAACAAGGGGCCAGTAGTGTGAGAAACACAGCAATGTCTATGGTGTGTAGGGCATCAATGACTGCTGCACTTTAGACAATGACAGGTCCATCTTGTAGGTGTGAACTGACAGTGGACATTACTGTTATACTGTTGTGCGACCCACAGACGCTGCACCACTGGCATGGGATACTCACAGAGACATATACATGGCTGGGTGTGTGTACTGTGGTGTCTGTACAGATGTGTGGTATGTGGCTGTGGGGGCACATACCATCAGACAGGCACACTGGTGTTGGGGTATTCCCTACACTGGACCATTTGCACTGCGTGGATTGTCCCTGGCCACCTGTACACCCTCCCCTCAACACCCTCCACGCCCCCAGTGCTGCATGTGTGTGCTGGATTCTGTTGGTGTCCATCGAAGGGTGGTCTGCAGGTGTGTGCTGTATGGACACACTGCCATGGTGTCCACTGGGTGCCGGGTCACCAATTAATGCCTGGCATGGTTGGGCCCGGTGGCAGATGATGGCAACATAGGAGGTGCCATCCATGCGCAGCATGTTTCTTCCATGTCTGGTTTCTTTCTTTGTTTAATATTTATTGGTTAGGGTCAATAAACCACTGCTGGCAGACTCTCGCAAACTCCATAATTCACACTTGTGAATTACAGAGCTCCATAAACCATGGCTCTATGTCGCGCAAAGGTTTGCCCAGAGTTAAGACTACCTTTTCCTTGGCAGTAGTTTGCACCACACAAAGTGTTGCATTAAGTCGCGCAAAAACACTTTGCATGGTGCTAATGCACTGAATATAACATTGCGCCTGTATTCATGTACACGCCCCCTCTTTTGGCCCCTTGCATACATTATACCTTTGCCCGGCGCTAATGCAATTTGCCCATGCTATTTGGCCTTACGAATATAGCGGACCCGTGCAAACCAGATGCAAGCGGTTTGCGCCCAGCACAAAGTTTTGAATATCTGGCCCCAAGAATCCTTCTAACATGTTTAAAATGATGAAAAACACAAGTGAGAAAACTGATTTGAATGAATTGCAGGTGAGATGGCCCACCGGTGCAGCGATTGGATTTCCGCTTTCGACACTGATGACCCAGGTTTGGGAATGGATCTGGGAGTCAGAGGGCCAGCTTAGGGAGAAGGCTCGAGCGTCCAATGACTGCTCGCCTTCTTCTGGGAGGGCGAGAGGTTTGAGCCTTGGCATCTGCTGGCCCCTGGTGGAGGCCGGAGGCACTCCACCACATTGGGCTCCGTTGAGGGAGGGTGCGTGATGGACATCGGCTTAGGCCTTGATGTTACGTGGCATGTCACACCCTGGACAGAAAACGGAAAAATGGCCCCAGTCTGGCTGGATGATGGACGCTCCTCCTCCCACCATGCTAGTCCCTGGAGCGCACCTCCTCCTATATGTGTCCCTACCCTGGGGCACTGTACCCCCGAATTCTCCTCCCTTCCCCTACAGGGAGGGGCCCTCCCCAGTAGGTTCAAGCCAGGACCCTCAGGGTGAGGGGCATGCGGGACCATGACCAGCAGAGGGAAGGCAGCAGAGGTGAGACGGCAGGTACAGGGAGCTATGCGGGCCTGAAGAAGTGGCAAGGCTGGGGCCCGAGGGAGCATAAAAATTAAAAAAGGATGAATTGCAGGCTTTAAAGCAGCTTTGAGGGTGTGGGGGGAGCGCTGGCACTATAATTGTTTGCTTTTGTTTGGTCACACACCAGGTGCACCCCTGTAAACGTTGAAAAAATGTAAGGAACATAAAGGTGATAAATATCTTTATGTGCTGGCCAGGGCTGAGCTTGCTAAACCTTTAATGCCGACTAACCTGCTTAGTGCCACACTAACCACTTGAATACGGTGCCCATGGTGACTTCATAGCATGTGTAAGCAACTGAAGCAACCAAAGTCTAAAGGGAAAGAGATCCTGTTTCAAGGAAAATGTTTTCAGTAGTAAGAGTGGAAGGTTCTGAAATTCCAATTTTGGGAAAATAATAGGCAACAGAGTTCTGCTGATGTTATCTGTCATTTATTTTCCAAAAAAAACTGAAAAATCTTTTTGAAAAGCTGTTGGCCACATTGTGTACAGTGTGTACTTCCCAAAGCATAATTTATTAATCTGTTGCAATTTACTAGGCAATTGCATTTTACATTTCAGTTATTCCTTCTATAGTTTACAGTTCATTTTGCAGCTTATTCATGAAGTCTGTGTAACCCCCAGGGGGCGCTACCCTTAGGGCTACTACCCCTGTCTGCCCCCACGGAGGCAGGGTGAGGGGCCCAGATAAGTTGTTGGGTGCCTCCACCCAGAGGCCGGGGTTAGTACAATTAGGACTACCTCGGTTACAGCCCTCTGGGCAACTGCAACCCCCCTTCCGTCCCACTAGTGACTCACACTGGGTGCCCACAATTCTTTCCACCAGTACACTTACCCCACGGATAATATATTCCAACTCACTCGGGACCCCTGTAAAGTAAGGTACAGTTATATTACAGTCACCATACAGCAACTCATCAGAAGAGTACAAACCAGCCAGGTGTAGTTATACACAGCAATCTGATTTATTAAAAGGGCAGATAACAAGGGAAAGGGGGAAAATCAGGTTGATTGGTTTACACTATTTCTATATACCTAGGGCTCTGTGCACAGGCCTAACCCTATGATTTACTGTCCCTGGGTACCCAAGCCCTAACGGCTAGTCCAAAACGTGGCAGCTGGTAGGGGCCCTTCACACAGAGAAGAAAGAAAAGTTTAATTAAGCAGTCAGCAGTATAGCAATGCCATTTCGAACCTCTGTTGCACATTTAACAGGGAGCTACCCTGATTCAGTACTCACAACCTCCAGACCAGACAGAGTCCTTCAACACCAACAGGGCTGAGCCTGAACTCCACGAGCCTCCTCACACATTTATATGGCAAGCTCCAACAGCAATAGCAGAGGGGTACCACACCAGGCAGCTGCTGCTAGGCTCTCCAGATTTCACAGTCACTGAAGCACTGCAAATGGCAGCTTTATTCACTCCTCCCGCAGACCGAGCGTGATTTAGCAGATTCTCCAGTCCTCCAAATAGGTCGAGCCTGGTGGGTAGCTGTGCAGGACACAGACTCCTCTGACTGCACGCAGGCGGGTTTAATCCGACTCCTCTCACGGGCAAAAACGGACGCTTCAGGCCTTCACGCGCTTCTCACGCCAACACTTCTACAGCGCAGAAGCACACAGCTCCTCTCCTCAGCCACAATGCATATGACCCTGGCAGCCTGGGGCACTCCTCTCAGTTCAGGTGCTACCCGATTTAATTGGCTGGCTGAACCTGCCAGTCACTTTCTTCGGCTCTCAGTGGTGCGAAAAAGCGCCATAGCCCATAATACCTCTCTCAAATACTAACAGTTCCCCTATTGGTCAACCGACTCTGGGGGGTCCCAAGGTACTGATTGGTCCAATTCAATAGTTCTAGACCAAAATGGAGGAGGCAAGCGAAACAGTTTTTACTGCAAGAGAAAACAGGTTAGAACAACTACACTGCCATTATTATTTTACGATATTTTAAGCAAACATTCACATCCTCTTTCAGAGCTCCCTTAGCACCACTAGCGATGGCAGAAAAGGAGCGTTTACTCTACAGCCCGGGTGGGATTCGAGCATAGCAACACTCAAACCCCCTCCCTGATCAAAGCAGCCCTTAAAGAGACAGTATACGGAGGCCTTTTAAAGCGCTCACTGACTTCCCATTTAAACGGCTTTAACGCCAAACTCCAACCAGGCACGGAGCATTTACCCAAGCTCCGGGGAAGCTTTTAGGAACCCCCATTTGCAAAGGGGTTACATCTGCATAAAAAAAATATTTGAAGTTTTGCAACCTCAAATAGCGCATATGTCATCACAGTGCTTTTCATGATAATGGACCATCATGTCACAAGCACAGCAACCATAAGGTGAGATAGAAACAAAGAATTTGATGACAGGTAAGGACCGCTTGGCCCACCTAGTCTGCCCATTTCCCTACCTAACAGATAAGCTGCAGATCCTAGTTAACCAACAGCCTACTTCCTCCTACCCTCACTAGAATTGCTTTATGTCTGTCCCATGCATTCTTGAAGTCCCCCACTGTTTTTGACCCCACAACCTGCTCAGGAAGGCCGTTCCATGCATCCACCACCCTCTCCATGAAAAAATACTTCCTCACATTACCTCTGAGCCGTCTCCCCCTCTATCTTCAAATTGTGCCCCCTTGTTCTTGCACATCTCTTTTTCTGAAAGATGCTACCCTCTTGGACTTTGTTGATTCCCTTGAGGTACTTGAAAGTTTCTATCATGTCCCCCCTCTCCCTCCTTTCCTTGATGTTAACAATCAGTTGTATTTGAGACAGGGCTGAAATAAAGTTAACCAAAATAGCCTCCTGTACAGAAACATAAGCCTGTTCTCATGGTCAAATCTTCAGCATTACTGGTGGTGCACAGCAGCAAGATCATTGCCACTGTGCACATCTGCATGCCAGTTTTGTCATTTGCAGGTTGTTTGGATGTGAACATGATCCCTCTTTCCTCGGGATCACGTAGTGGTGCGGGTGTTCTGCGCCGTTTCACGTGCCCATCTGAACAGCCCTCACCAGCCATGAGGTAATAATTCCTAGAACAATAAACTAAAACTAAACTGAACGTTGTAGCAGGCTTTTCCCAGCCTGCACTCGTGGTTGTTTATGCTGCAGTCACACCAATAATAAGCTGAGTTCAACTAAATGGTGTCTTTGGTAGTGGAAAGACAGCTGAACTCGGGGGAAGTGCTTCTTTTTGTAAACCAAGAGCTAAAAATCATAGAAAACACGGTCTCAGAGTTGAGCCATGACACTTGGCGTGTGCTCGGGCACATGCCGCATGCCCCGTGTTACGGCTCATCTGACACCATGTTTTCTACTCTTTTTAGCCCTTTGTTTACAAAAAGAAGCACTTCCCCGAATTCAGCTATCTTTCCACTACCAAAAACATTTACTGAACTCAGGTGAGAAAACCTATCCTCAATCTACGGCGGTGTCCCTGTAATTCAACCACCCTCTGCCCCACCAGAACCCTCCTGGAAAACACCAGAACTCGTCTGGCGGCATCCACAGTGCTGCAGGGCCATGCCATCTGAATGCCGCTCCACAGCATTCCAGCAAGCCTGGCCGCAAGGATCAATTCAGCGCCGACATTAAATTCTTGCAGTGTGAATGAAGTAATAGACAGTCTAACCCTCGAAGCAAGGAAAAACAAAACATAGCCGGCTTCTCCTTCCCGCTCTTAAATATAGAAGCCATATCTGATACAACATAACAGATTCAGTTCTCAAAAAACATATAGTTAGAAAGAATGAGAAGAGAACTATGCAAGTTGGAGGAGTGGTCAGGAGTGTGGCAGCTTAAATTCAATACAAAACAGTGCAAAGTCATGCACCTGTGGCACAGGAATCCTCGAGAGGAATACAAGATTGGGGGGAATACTAACAACAACAAAACTGGAAAGAGACCTTGTGGTAATTATAGCAGATGAGCTGAAAGTAACAAAGCAATGTGAGAAGACAGTGGGGAGGGCTGGAGGAATGCTGGGGTGCATAGGAAAAGGCATCCCCAGTAGAAAACAGGAGGTGGTGATGCCACTATACAGGCAATTGTTAAGGCCACATCTGGAATGCTGTGTTCAGTTCTGAAGGCCACATCTCCTGAAGGACATAGACAGAATGGAAGCGGTCCAGAGAAGGGCAACGAAAATGGTGAAAGGAATGCACCAGAAAACATATGAGGAAAAACTGAAAGACCTCAATATGTATAGCCTTGAGGAAAGGATGGAGAGGGGGGTTATTAAAGAGGCATTCAAGTACCTCAAGGGGATAAACAGGGTTAAGGAGGGAAGCATCCTTCAGAAATAAAGAAGTGCAAGAACAAAGGGTCACAATAAGAGGCTAGAGGGGGGGAGACTCAGGGGTAACAAGAGGAAGTATTTTTTCACAGAAAGGGTGGTGAATGCATGGAACAGCCTCCCTGCAGAAGTTGTAGGGGCAAAACAATAGGCAAATTCAAGAATGCATGGGATAGACAGAAGGCAACCATAGTGGTAGAAATGGTTACTCCTAGATTTCAATAAATAAAATTAAAAAATAAAAAAATAAAGAGAAGGTAAGCTGCAGATCATTTGGGATCTGGAACTTATGTAGGTAGGGAAATAGGTAGACTAGATGAATCAGGTGGTCCTTATCTGCCGTCAAATTCCATGTTTCTGTTTAATAAAATGTGCTGATTTGCTCTCTTTGCACCAGGAAAAAATAATCACCGCTTCCTGTGCATACTGGACTGAGTTTAATATTCAGCCCCCTCAAGAAAGGATTGTACTCAAACTATACACACTTATCATTAAACCAGCCTAGCTGCCTCTCCGGTCATGTCCTGGTACTGTACATCACCAATTTCATACAGTTAGAATCTGGCCTGCACTGGGAAAATGTACCAAAAAACAGCAAGCAGGACAACAGCAGAAGAAAGATCCTTTAAACACTGTTGTCTAAGGCTGTATAACAATCTCCTGTTACAGCTGAACTTATCTGAATTCTTGAAATCCCTCAAATCAATGGTTTAGCACACTTGCTAGGACAAGAAAGCTGCAAATATGTTTCATCATTTTTTAAAATGTTCTGTTTTGCATTTTGACTCATTACAATCAAATACATTTTGATCCACGTAGCCCCCATGCACGTGTACTTACTCTCTGAGGCTCTGCTCCAGATCCTCCTTGTCTCCATTGCGCTGGGGCTTGCCCCACATAGCCCCCATACATGTGTACTTATGGTCCGGTGCTCAGTTCCAGATCCTCCCTATCTCCATTGCCGCAGGGATTTGCCCCACATAGCCCCCATACGTGTGTACTTATGGTCCGGTGCTCAGTTCCAGATCCTCCCTATCTCCATTGCCGCCGGGATTTGCCCCACATAGCCCCCATACATGTGTACTTATAGTCCGGTGCTCAGTTCCAGAGCCTCCCTATCTCCATTGCCGCAGGGATTTGCCCCACATAGCCCCCATACATGTGTACTTATGGTCCGGTGCTCAGTTCCAGATCCTCCCTATCTCCATTGCCGCAGGGATTTGCCCCACATAGCCCCATACATGTGTACTTATGGTCCGGTGCTCAGTTCCAGATCCTCCCTATCTCCATTGCCTCAAGGATTTGCCTCACATAGCCTCCATACACGCGTACTTACTCTCTGGCATGCCACTCTGGATCTTCCCTGTCTCTGTTGCCCCAGGGGTTTGCCCCACACGGCCCCCATGCACATGTACTTACCCTCTGGCACTCTGCTCTGGATCCTGCCTTTCTCCATTACTCTGAGGGCTTGCCCCACATAGCCCCCATACACCCGAACTTACTCTCTGTCACTCCGCTCCAGATCCTCCCTGTCTGCATTTCCCTGGGGGGGGCTAGCTTCCAACCCAAATGGGGCCTCGATGACTGTCACTGACACTGCCAAGGGACAAAGGAACAGCCTAGGTCACCAAAAGAGGAGGGCACCGGGAGGCATGCAGAGATGTCTGGTTGGGTGGGTGTATGGTGTGTCATTATTTGGCAGCCAGTGGCATTTTCTGTCTTCTCCTGGCCCACCTAGCACCCATGGCTGCTGCAGGTGGTACTTCCCACTTTGTCGCTCTGGTGGGTGATGGCCAATGAGGTGTGGTCACCCATCACCTCCATACTGTCACTGTTTCCCACCAGAGGAGCTGCTCCAAGAATGGGAAGCACATTGCCCTCCCTGAGTTTGGAACACAATCCCTCTGCATCACGTTCCAGACCCCACCAGCCCAGGGTGTGGGAGTCAGGTCTGAGTCTCAAACCGGGGTCGCCCATGTGCCGGTGGACACACCACTTGGCTGGTCTTTAAAAATTTTGTAATAAAATGAATTCCGACATTTTCCTAACTACAGTATATATTCTATACTGTTCACATGTTGCATCCATGGGTGGCTGAAAATGGGTTTGTCTCAGTCCACTCACCTGGTAAATCAACTAACTAGCTAACTTAATAAATAGATGCTAATTTATGTGACATATTTAGAAGATAATTAAAGGGAAAAGTTAGGAAACTCGAAATGGTTTTTGATTACAATGTATTGGGTATAACTTTTTCCACGTCACTGAAGGTAAGTACGGTTGTTAAGACGATAATTTTTAAAGTTTGATTACTAGTTGACACTTTCAGAATCGTGCATTGTGCTAGTCTTGTTTTTAGCAGTCAGCGTGAAGCCTGATGGGAAGATTTTTCTTTACCACGTACCCATCCGGATGAATAAAAAAAAAAACAACCTTCAAAGTTAAGTCCTCTTGTGTCAAGCCACCTTTTAGGTTACTCAATTAACAGGAAATGGATATGAGTATTTTATTTATCTATTTATTGAAACTTTTCACCAGGAAAAGCACACACTGAACAACAAGTTGCTTGTCTCATAGTGCATCCTCGGGGAAAGGGTAGTGGAAATTCATACATGCATACAACAGCAAACATTATTACAACAATATTGGCAGCGGTGAACAGCAAATAACAGAAAGAACATGTTAAGTGCAGCATAAGAGTACAATTGTTTACAGAGGTCACAATGGACGGGTCAAGTGCATTACATTAGGATAAAACTTTCATGAGGAAAAGCATACTGAGCTAGAAGGTTGTTTCCAGATGCATCTGGGGGGGAGGGGAGTTGGATAGTACAATTCAGGAAAACACAGAACAATACAATACATAGCAAAACAGAACTATAGGAAATTTTGTGAACAATACATCCAGAGTACATTATGTAATTACGCTATAGCGTTCTGAGGTGTGACTAAGTCTAAATATTATAAGCGGTAAGTGATGGATGTACTGAGTTGTTCAAGAAAGTAGGTGTATAAAAAGAAGGGGAACAGGTAGGTGGGTGGATATAGTGCAGGGGGGCAGATAAGATTGGGAATAGTTACAAGGGGGAGGGGTGAGGCTATAATGGAGATAAGAGAATGCTTGAGCCAATGGGGTATTTCTGGTAGCGTGAGGGAGGGAATTCCAGAGCCTAGGTAAACGAGGGCTGAAAGCCGCTGGGCCGATTGTCGTTGCAAAAGGGGGGACTATCAGGGAACGAGTGTTTGAGCTTGTGAGGGACTATGAGATTGACAGGGGAAGAGAGAGTGAGGTGGAGAGGTAGGAGGGGAAGGAGCCGAACCAGAATTTCCAGATTCTATTGATACAATGGGTGTGGTTCCTTTTCTCAAGCAATGAACATGAGAGGGATTGATCCAAGGAACAGTGGGGAGTGCGGAGGGGGCAGTCCAGTGCAAAACGGCAGAAAGAGTGGCAGAGAGTATCCGGTCTGGCAAAAACAGTAGTAGGGGCGGCACTATAGACCACATCACTGTAATCAAAGATCAGGAGGATCAGTCTCTATATAGTAGCTCTGTGGGCCATCAGTGAGATGCAGTCGTGGTTTCTGTATATAGGGTGCAAGTTTTTGACAGCGGCATCTACATGGCCAGAGAAGCTGAGGAGGGGGTCAAGCCAAACCCCTAAGTATCTGAAGGAGGTGACATCCTTCAGAGGGGATCTGCCAAGGGTGTGGAAGGAAGGGAGGAAGGGAAGTCAGAAGAGTCTTTGCCTCACGCTGAAGGACATAGAGATGGTCTTTTTGGCATTCACACAGAGAGAGAGAGAGAGCTGGTTCGAGCACAGCCAGAGCTGAACTTTGTTGAAGTCGAGCTGGAGCGTGTGCACTACAGCAGAAGTGGAATGGCTGGAGGTATACAGAACCATGTCATCCGCATGCATGTGAATGGAAGCCGATGAACAGGCTGAGGGGAGGTCATTTAGGAAGATGGAGAATAGCAGCGATCTGAGTACAGAGCCTTGTGGAACACCAGTGGTTATGGGTAAAGGCGGGGAGAGGGTGTTACCAATTTTGACTGACTGGGACCTGCCCTCAAGGTAGAAGCTAAATCAGCTGATGGCTGCTACTGAAAGGTTAGCGGTTGAGAGCTTAGCGAAGAGGAGGGTGTGGGGAGACGGTGTTGAAAGCTTTAGCTAGGTCGACAAAAATGGCAGAAGTGATGAGGCCCTGATCCACACCTGAGTGGATGGCATCGGAGAGCCTGAGAAGGAAGGTAGTAGTGGAGTGGGTTTTCCTGAAACCAGACTGGTAAGGAGTGTAAAAGGAGGATTCCAGGAAAGTGGAGAGCTGAGATAGAACAATACGTTCCTGTAGTTTTGAGAGAATGGGAGGTGGGGGAGTGAGATGGGGTGGTAGTTCCCTGTGGCAGAGGGTTGCCACTTTTAGGGAGAGGAATAACAGTAGCATTTTTCCAGACAGCTGGAACTGAGGCACTGAGTAGGGTTTCTAGCAACAACAGGATAGCTTGCCAGTATTCTGTGTGTGTTGGTACTTTTGCCAATAAAGGGCTCTTATCTTGTTTCAGACTCAGTTGACATTTGGCATCATTTTTTTTTAACCCAGTCCTGTGTGCACTGTTTCGCTGCTGCTTCTGAGCCAGCTGGTTTGCCAGTTCATTTAGCGGCGCCAGCTGGTTTGCCAGTTCATTTAGCGGCACCAGCTTGGTTATGTAGCACATTCCCTCTTGTGTGTTAGTGTAGAGTTGGCGCCTGATAGGTAGGTATGCAAATACAAAATTATCTGAGTGACACACAATAGAAGTGGAATGGCTTACTGTTATGATTGGCAGTGAACACAACAATTAGGAGGGGCAGGTGCTTTTTGTGTTCCGCCCTCTGTCTAGATCCATCATTGATTTGCAGGTCAATAACAAAGTGGTGAAATTGAGGAAATTGTGTAGGTTTTAATCTGGAGTGGAATGGATGTAATTATTGAACTTTTCTACTTGGTATCACTTTAAACACGGGGCTCTTTTTCAGTTTCCTTCCTCAACCCTTGACCTTTGACTCCTCTTCGTTTCTATAGGTAACTGTGCCAATAACTGATCAGCTAAAACCCCTTTTCATTGTGTACATCCTACGAGCAAGGTCACAGCAGAGGATCAATAAATGAATGCAGAGTTTTATTTTTGCTTTGAATGTTTTTTTAAGAAGTGGTAGGAGGTAATGTTCATCTCTCAGCAAGGTCGAAAGCCATTGCTGTATGAAATTTGAGATGGTTCATGCGAAATGAGAGCAGACTTGAGAGCAAAGGGAGGCTCTAGGAAGTTCAATCCTGGCTTAACGGTCTGGTTTATCTCAGCTCAGTGATTCAACAATCCCATTATACATATCTTTGTATTGTATGTGTGGGGTGGAGTGCTTAGCTAGGAGACAAAATGAGTTACAAAACTGGCTGTTCTGTAGAGTGAGCCCTCAAGGTAAAAGGGTCAGGAATGGGACAGCCTTGGGCTTGTCCATGGATCTAGCCTGCAGTCCATCTCCAGCCTGGTCACAAGCCTGACCAGAGCTTTAATTGATGTTGCCCAGCCGCTACAAAAGCCCAGGGGCAGAAACAGCAATGCCCTTGTGGTAACCGGCTAGAATAGTGCTACCAGAACAGCACAAGGAAAGAGAGTGCTAGTCTAAACAGCGCTGCCACGGACGGTGAGAGGGGATTGACAGCGCTTGCAGTAAATGCTCCCCAGGTTGCTGTCTGTGGTGCTGCCACAGGACAAGGGCAGGAGAATTCAATAGGCTGGTTGAGCTGCTCCTGTGGTGTGAAGGGCTGAGGCATGAAGCAGCTTTGCTGGGTGGCAGTGAAGACCAGGGTTCTAATTCTGGTCTCCCTCACTTTTGCCGATCAGGTCTTCTATTTTTTTTTTTTTTTTACAAGGGGCAGTGGAAACAGTATTCCACGGCCCCACAAATTCTTTCTTTTCCCGTGATCCACTCTCCTGGAGTTGGGATCATTTAGTAATGGGTGTGGGGGGCAGAGTCCACAAAGAAAAACTACGCATTTTGCCAGCGATTGTTGCTCATGTTGTTCTTGCTGGCACTATTCTAACTTAGTGCCGTTCTTGTTAATGCAGCAGTGCCACAAAAAATGTTTTTTTCCAGAAAGCTAATTTCCAGCTTCCACTAAATAAAAATATTAGCACGCATGTCAACTGATCTTGTGGCAGCTACCCCCTGAACAAAGATCTTTGCCATATATTTATTTTTTTTGGTTGCAGACCCCAGTGGCCCAGCCCCCACTCCCCCGATTCCCCACTCATCCTCCTGGGACTTACCTCAGGTGATGATCCTCCCAGGGTGGGTCCACCAAGTAGGTGCACCCCCCAATGGAGCCTGAACTTGGTTCCCAGTAGACCCCCTGCTACTGGTGTTCCTCCCAAGCTTGCCCACTAGGGCAGGGCCATGGGGTCAGGTTGGCCCTGATGAATTTACTGAACTCGGTCACCAGCTTAGTACAACTGGCAGGCGTAACGGGACCGGTGAAGCGGGGCATCATTCTTGGGGCCGGCATTTTTTGGATGATTTTCCCCTTGGGAGGCGTGATGTACAATGACATGGGGTGCTAAAGTGCCAATGTCTGGCATGCCTTCCAACAACATAGGCTCTGACAGATGCTTCCTCCGGCCTCCACCAGAGATTAGTCACATGCTGGGTTCTCACCCACCCTCACCCCTGGAGAAGGAGAGCAGTTCATGGGATGTTCAATCCTCCTCTCCCCAGCCAGCTCTCTGACTCCTTGGGTTCGTTCCCGAACCTGGGACATTGGAAATCGCAAGTGGAAGCCCTTCCACTGTGCCAGCAGTCAACAGAGATCTTTAGCATATATTACTTGGTGCAGCAGCAAAGTGCATAACCTGTAACTGGCTCATAGGAGCTTGTCAGCCTTAGCCTGCTGGGTAACGCAATGCCAAAAGATCAGAGAGATGGAAATGATCACAATGAAAATATGATTGCAAAAAGAGCAGTTTAAGGCAAGGTGGTTATGTAAGCAATAAGACATGAGTCCCATGAAAGAGTGTGCATTATGGTGATATACTCGTACACCTCAGGTGTGTCATTAAATGCACCTGAGATGTACAGTTATATCACCATAATGACACATTCTGGAGTGTCTTATTGCACCTCTTTATATAAAAATGTATTACCTTATTTGCATTTCAAACCAATAGAGGTATTTTAGTGGAAATATGTTTGTAACCCCCTTGTCACCCGGGGTTACTAGAATCCCACTTAGATCTAGTGGCAGGCAGGGAAAGGCAGCTTGTGAGACACCAGTTAAATGGGTTTCACACTGTCTCACTCTGTCCTCAGTCTCAGCTGAGCTGGAGGGATGACATCACTTAGAATTCTAGCAGCAGCATAAGCCACAGTATAATGTTGCAGCAGGGAGTTAGGTTAGAATGTTGGGGTTTTCAAAGTCAGTCTAGTGGGAGACTCAGTGAAAGGAGGAGGTGTGCTGCAGTTGGCAGCCCCTCAGAGCCTAGCTCTGTAATAGAGCTACAACAGGAAGAGGGTGTGTGTTCTTGCCCTAGAGGAGGACACAGAAGAAACCAATAGAAGTGGTTGAGACCGTTCAATCAAATCAATCAAAATTTATTTATAAAGCACTTTTCAAAAAATCAAAGCGCTAATACAAAGCAGAGATAAAACATCAACACTAATAAATAAAAACGTAAGAACAGTAAAATAACCATAAAATAAACTAACCAAATGCCAGCAAAAATAGATAACTTTTCAGGGATCTCTTAAATGCTTCCACGGACAGGCACTCTCTAATCTGATGAGGTAGAGAATTCCACAGGGTCGGGGCCATAAAGGAAAAAGCCCTTGCCCCAGATGATTTATAACAGACCTTGGGAATCTCTAGCAATCCCTCGCCAGTGGAGCAGAGTGGGCGGAAAGGACAATAGGGACAAAGGAGATCTTGCAGGTAGCCTGGTCCCTGGCCGTGTAGGGTCTTATAGGTCAGCAATGCGACCTTGAAGGTGATTCTCCATCGCACTGGCAGCCAGTGCAGTTCGCGCAGCACAGGTGTGATATGGCAAGTTCTTGGTAGCCCTGTCAGCAACCTAGCTGCCGTCTCGCACCAGCCGAGGTACCACGGAGATCTACCCCGCAACCCTAGATATAAAGCATTACAGTAATCAAGACGGGAAGAAACAAAAGCATGAACCAGCACAGGAAGGTCATCATGTGGAACAAAGGTGTTTTATCCGGGCGATATTCCTCAGATGGTAAAGGAAGATTTGACAGTGGTCGAAGCACCTGCATCTTTAGTGTCAGCGCACTCAAAATAGCATGGATTGCACCTGTTCAGAAGGTCTCAACTGGGTATCCTAATAAAGACCAGAGGGACCCCAGGAGTCAACTTTGCATAATGACCCGGTCAACGACTAATACCTCAGTCTTATCCGGATTTAACCTCAACCAGTTCGCACTCATCCAATCCTGAATCTCAGCGAGCAGTTGTTAAAAACCGAGACAGCATCATTTTGTTCGGGTACAAAGGATATATAGAGCTGAGTGTCATCTGCATAGCAGTGAAAACTCAGCCCATAACGCCTTATAATGTCTCCCAACGGTAGCATGTACACTGTGAACAACATGGAGAAGCTTACAGACCCTGCGGCTTCCCTAAGACAGAGCAAAGGGGGCAGAAGAAAAAATCCTGAAACTACCCTTTGACTTCTGCCTGTGAGGAAAGAATGGAACCATCTGAGGACTGTCCCTGACAGTCCACAAAGTAGCTGCAGGCGATCCAGCAACATCCCATGGTCCACGGTGTCAAACGCTGCAGAGAGAGATCAAGAAGAACCAAGATCGAACTGCTCTTCTGATCTCTTGCTATTAGGAGATCATTAAGTACCCGAACTAATGCAGTCTCGGTACTATGCCTCTTCCTGAAACCGGACTGGAGAGGATCATAGACTTCATGGGTGGTAAGAAAGTCATCAAGCTGTAACGCGACTACTTTCTCAATAACCTTGCCCAAAAAGGGCAGGTTAGAGATCGGTCTGTAGTTAGCAAGGCAGTCGGAGTCAAGGGAAGGTTTCTTCAAAAGGGGTGTCATAACAGCCTCTTTCAAGGACTCCGGAAACACCCCTTGATCCAAAGAACCCCAGACTATCCTCGCAAGGATTGGTCCAATCGCATCCATGCATCCCACAAGGAGGCGCCTAGGACCAGGATCCAAACTACAGCAAGTCGGTCGCAGACCTTGGACAATCTTCATGATATTCATGATCGCTGGCTGGTCGAAGTCCATCCAGACAGGCCGAGGACATGTAACCCCATGTTGGTCACTGCAATGCTCGTTTGAACGCATGCCGCGGATCTCCAATCTTATTGACGACACCTTATCATCAAAGAACCGAGCAAACTCATCACACTGTATTTGTGAAAAAGCTCTCCGATTCCGCAGACAGGCTGGATTGCACAGTCTGTCGATGGTCCGGAAGAGCTGAGCAGGTCGGTTTCTTGATGCAGTTATCTCCCTGGACAGGAATTCTGCCTTCTTATGGGAGATTACTGATTGATAGTCCACATAATGGGCCATCAGTCTAAGTTTGTCACCTTCCAGGCCGGTTTCGCCAACAGCGCCTCAATCTTCACCTTCTCCTCAACTCCTCCAAAGTCCCATCAAACCAAAGGATCGAGGCGGAGGGAGAGGGGCGCAACACGGACAGGCGAATGGAATCCAGTGCCCTCAACACCATATTATTATAGTGCACTACTAAGGCATCTGGTTCCTGCACTCCATCGGCCAACCGATAGGTCCAGCACCGCCATCAGACCCTCTGGGTAACTCCCCTCAAAGTGCGGTACTGGACCATCTCCAACAGGTGGTTCTCATAAGGGGGTCGCAAAATTGAACCTTCAGAGTGATGGTCAGACCACCCAACTGGTTCCACCACCAGTCCCGGTGATCTCCATACCCAAGGTGAACACTAAATCCAAAGAATGACCATGCAATATGGGTAGCAGCGGTAACCACCTGTGTGAAGCCCAACGAACTCATTAGTTGAGAAAGTCTTGACCAAACTCAGTAGAGTTCATCGTCGATCCAGGTGTTAAAGTCCCCAGAACCAACCACCTGGAGGGCTCCATACCAGATCGACAATGAAGTCCACATGACTTGCAGAAAAACTTTTCTCGCCACCGGTGGACGGTAAACGAAAGCAGAATTCTGCAGCCCACACCTGCTCCCATGATACATCTAAAGGATCCAGGGGACACCATTGGAACCTACAAGGCCCAATTCTGATTTAAAACAAATAGCGACCCATACCTCTGATCCAACCTCGGCGATGTATTACTCGGTACCCGGCTGGAACAGCTGACTCCAAAATGGGGCCAGCATTTTGTCCAGCCAGGTCTCGGTAATGCATGTCAGGTCAGATGATTCAACAAAATCAGCAATTATTGCCATCTTGTTTTTTATTGACCTGGCATTGCATAATAATGCCTGGGTTGGATGAGAGGCCCTGGAGGAGCAGGCTACGTGCCCACTAGAGTCCCGTTGTCCAGTTTGTTCCAGTGCCCCATCCCTGAGAGGGATTGGGGGAACTAGACCATCTTTTCAGGGGCAGTCCCCTGGCCCTGCTGGAGGAAGAAAAGCTGCCTGATGAGAAGATTTGTGCTGAAGCACCAGAAGTATGTTTTTTCCTGTGAGAGAAGCCCTGGGGTACCTGCGAACCATGTTGAGTCTGCTCTGCCAGAGAACCCAAGTTTTCACTGAGGCAGTTGTGTAAAGTATCTGCTTCTGTGGGTCAGGAAAGGACAGCCAAGTATAGTACTTAGAGTTATGTGTATGGCTTGAAATGCATCTAATCAGTGGGGGTCTACAAGGATGGACATAGCCACTTAGAGAACGCTGCAAGTCAGGACACCTGTTACCAAAGACAGTAGATTGTTAAATGTGATATACATTTCGAGATAGCATTCTACAAACAGAGCGTTTCAAAGGAAAGGTGTTGACTCCAAATGAATGGCCAGATATGGATTTGGGGACAAGAGGTGGGAGACCCCCCCATCTGGAGTAACCAGATTTACCTCCACGGATTCACTTTGGGCACCTATAGCTTTCTCCCAGGCACTTGGCCAGTGTCTGCAGAAAGTACCCAGACATGGGATTAAGGATGTGTGTTTTTCCCTTAGAGCTAGGAAGTGCTCATGTGTGGTTGAGGGAGCCACCAACAGAAATGTCCATGCCATATGGAAGAGTGTACCAGAGCTGGCTGAGGCCCATGCCAGGGAATCCAGCATAGAGAGAGTACCAGTTTGGGCTGAGAGCCCAGTGTGTTCAGAACCTGAGGGTAAAAGTTGTTGTGATGATTAAGAAGATATGTTCTGACCTCTATAGTTCTGCATAACCAGTGAGTGTAGCCCCGTGGGGGTCCATCTTGCTTTCTATTCCTGTGTGTAAGTGAATAAAAGCCCCACTTTAGAATCCCACTTCTGGTTTGGACATTCACAGTTCTTGCTTCCTGTGTGTGGAATTACTTGGGTGCCCCTGTCCAGAAGTACAAACCTAGCCCTGATGCCAAGCGAAGGTTTTCTCCCTGAACCCAGGCTAGCCAGGTAGTGGGTTACAAAAATGGAGACACCGGACGCTAATAACAACAAACCCTAAACCCACATCTTGGTTACATGTTCAAAACTGTTGTACCTGCCAGGTTGTTTTTTGTGGGTTTTCTTTTTGGGTGGGTGGGGTAGATGTCTCCCGAAAACACTCATACATGATTCAAAGGCATGTGCATTTATGAATTTAAGAAATTTCAACTGTTTAGGTTTACCTCTGCATATGTAACTGTTTTCCCACCTTTCCTCTCTTTGTTTTTACACAGTATTATTGCCTCTTTTCGTTGCCGTTTCTTTTTTTTTCTGTATCTTTCTCCATATCCAACAGATGGAATGTTTACCATGGAATACTGGGATTTAAAATTTTGCAGTTTCACTGGCAGAATGTTCCTCTCCCAACACACACACACACACACACACACACACACACAAAAAAACACACCAAACACCTCATGTGGAGCCAGAGTCTGTTTTATCTCAGGCAATGTACAGTAAGCAGCAGAGATTTCTCTAGTAAGCAGGTAAACACAGGAGGAAGATTTTTCATTGTCAGCAAAGAAACACTAGTAATGAATCTATGAACAGTACTTCATTTTACTTGTTTATGTGTGTAAGGAGAGTGTGATGATCAGGAAAACAACATTTAATTTTTTATTTAAGGTAGCTTTATTTTTAGGGCATGAAGGTTTTTAGTAAGTAAAGTTGGCAGCCATGTTTGTGATGGCAGGACAGTTCTGAGAATAGAAGAATTGATTTTCACATTGTGTGATGTGGCTACTAACAAATCCGGTCAAGTTTAGGGCCAAAGAGACCTTATATTATGCTGTATTAATGCACAGTCACCTGACCAGTTTAATTTTTAGACCCATTTTATAACTTTTCATAAATACTTAGAGGTCTTGCAATATATATCAATCTCTGACAATGTGTTGGCCTATAATAGAGGCGGGTCAGGAGAGGTAGATAGAGATAATGGCGTAATCTCTGAAGAGATGTCAAAAAAGGGAAAAAAATTAAAGCATCTGTCTCCAGTAGTTCTGCATAACAATGAAATGTTAGACAGTGAACCTTGATTCTTTGTGTTTTTTTAATATCTCCTATAACTGTGTATAGAGGCCGTGTTAATGAAATACACGTTTTTGTTATTTATGCTGTATTACGTCTTTGTACGTCTGAACATTTTGTAACTAAAATACAAGTTTCAAATACAGCTGAGAATATGAATCTTGTGGCAGCCATATTATATGATGCTCATTCGTTATTTGAAATCTAAAAAATGTAATATCAAACTTAAAACAGGGAAAAAGGGCATCTTACAAGACAGGAGAAAAAGGGAGATCTAAAACAGAAGAACAAGGTACAGGTACAACTCTTACTGTGACATGAACTGTCCCTTTAATTCATTATACCACCTACCCTTCCCCCCCCCACAGCGTTGCACAATTCAATCTTCTTAAAGTCAGACACATGAGTATCAGTAACAAATGCTGGAATATTAGATGCCTGAAAGCAATTAGCATTAGAAGCACTATATTTGCAGCCGAGGCTTAAATTCTTAGGGAAGAATGATTTCCGATATTCTTCCAGCTTTTTTTGCTTGCTTGTTGCTATGGTAAACAGTGGAGGATGCCAAGTGCCTGTTAGCGCTGTTTGACTTTTTGCAGTGCTTTCCTGGTGATTAGCTGGTCAGATTCAGGAGTTCATGTTTCGAACTGACATGATTGCAGGCCTTCTTTCAGAGCTAATCTACTACCCGGCATAATAAATTTCAAAACTCATTTAATTATTGTACATTGGTTACCTCTGAGAAAAAAAAAAAGCAAAACGGATGGCTAAAAACATCCTAAAAAATGCATTTGGAAAGTAATTGGGAAATTGAATTATGTCATATCCTTTTCCAGCCAAAATCAGGCATTTCGAGAACACTCAGAGATTATTGTTTTTTTTGTACATGATCCTTTAGTCAGAGTTCTATGCTGCTTGTGACTGGTATATTTTGAATTTCCCTTTTCAAAATGAAGCTGGGAAAAGGAAATAAAGTTGTCAGAGTTACTTAAAGAGATCATTCTCAGAAACACGCAAACCACCACTAGATCTGGTTCAAGAACTAGTTTCAGGGAACTTTGGACCCTGCCAGAGAATTCAGTTTTGTGCAGCTTTTTTTTTGTGATGTATTCTTCATGCTCCATGTAAACCCACTCACAGGTCTAGGGGAAAATGATGGAAACTTGTTTTCAGGGAGGGTTGCATTACATCAGTGACAAAACTGTACACTTATTTTTTTTTGATTATTCTTTTTTTATCCCCTACATGTGCCTGAGCTGCCTCTCCTTCAGGCTTCCAAGGTCCACCGACATTCCCCACTATCCCCCTTCCACCACCTTACCTCACAATCGCAGCCGTCCACGGTGTAGCCCCGGTGTAACCCTTCACCGGGTGGGTCCCCGCTCCTCCGAGGGGGAAGGCACCGGCGGGGAGGAGGCACCAGCATACTACTTCTTTTTGCGGTCCCGGGAGCTGCTGAGGCAATCTGTGGCTTCAGGGAGTCTTTGGGGATGCCTGGGACCGGTAGCCATCATCCAGCTAGACTTCTGGTGTGGATGTTTCGATTTTCTTGGTTCCCCCAGTGCACTGCTTCTGTAGTGCCCTCCGGTTTCCACTGGGGGCTGCTACATGAGCGAGGCAATCCCTAACCCTCCCCAGGATATGAGAGCAGTCCGTCGGACGCTCAGTCCTATCCTCCCCCTGCCGACCCCCGATGACCCAAGTCCGTTCCTGAACCCAGGTCGCCGGCGTGGGAAGAGGTAAGGCGCCAGCACCTCAACCCTCTATGCCACCGGGCCGGCTTGTACACTTATTTGACCTTCTAGGTCTGGGGTGACCTCGGCTGGTGGCAGCTTGCCTGTGGTCACTGGCAAGGGGCTAGAAGACACAAATTAGTAGCGGCACAATTCTTTTAACCAGAACTAATGTCCACACAAAGGGGTAGCATCTAAAACGGGAAGGCAGGGTTTACTTCATCCAGAGAACCATTTTTTTACACTCAGACATTTCATTTCAGCTGGGATCAGAAATAAGTACAAATGTCCATCATGGAACATTTTCTTTGCCAATTGGGGAAGAGCCTTTAGACTCTCTTGGTCTCCTACCATGCAATAGGAATAACCTGGCAGAAAGGAGGGGCCCACAAATGTCCAGAAACATTTCCTTAGAGGCAGTCCAGCACACAGTGGCAAAGATACACAGGGCATTTCGTCAGTAGCAAAACAACTTGCTCAACACCTGCATGAGCATTTTGTCAGGTGGATGGGGACCTTCTGAATGTACAGAAACACAGGGACCCCAATTGCAACACCAAAAGTCAGTAAGTGCCCTAACACAAACACCGTTTACGCTTGAGAGAGACACAAACATGGGTCCCACCCTCTCAAAACTGAGAGCAAGGGGGGGGGTCCATCCAGCCTCTAAAGTGATTTCCCCCAATCACCTTGTTCATTGAGTATAGTCCACCCATGCCCCTAGGGCATCGGTGGGGTGGCAAAAGTATTCAGTGTGAACCCCTCCTCCTACTCACACTCAGACACAGGTTATGGGCAGGAGATCACGAACCTTATGGGATGCCATCTCCACCCCCGGGAGAGAAACATAGCATTTAAACAGCATTTTAACATTTTCTTTTTTTTTTTTTTTCTCTCTCATAGAAAGTGCCAGCTCTTGGTGGCAGGACTTTTCTAAGCCTAAAACAGTCTCTCACACTGTAATTAATCTCGTAAATTCATTCTAATTCCTAAAGAGAAAAAGAAAGAACTACTTTCTGCATGCAAACTTATACTTTCTGCCATCTGTACAGACACGTTCGCCTACTATAGTTATACTGCAAAGTAACTCTATTCAGAATGTAAAAACGTTTCCCCAGTGCATTGATTTCGTCCCATTTACACGGCTACCGGAATGTTTCCCTTTCACCAAACTAATGTATTTCTTAAAAAAATGCACGAACTTTGCTTTTATGACCTTGTTAACTTTATGGCTAGAAAACAGAGTCTTCTGATAGTTTTAATCAGCTTGTTTGTGTAATTACTTCTACCATAATAGGCAATTGTATTAACATAATTGATACCTTAGTTTTAAATGATTTCAGCTTTGCTGACATGCCCAGAGAGAGTGTATCTCTTCATGTGCTCTCTTCTACAAAAACAGATTATTGTGCACCATGTATGTTCATTTCTAACTTCATAATGTATTTAAGCAATGTTAAAGGGACACTGTCAACTTTTTTTGCATCGTATTATTTTTAGGTTAAAACCCCACATTTTGTGATTGCTTACCCTCCCTTATTGATGTTGCTGGTTGTTTTATTTGCTTCCTTGCTTGTCAGAACGGAAATGCATGGTAATGTATAGTTATACCCAGCTTTGTTTTGCTTTAAATCATTGAACTACTCTGACTGCATACTTACTGAACATTAGAAACACCCTCAAACAGTGCAACCACTTATGATACAATAGTCTCCTTGACTCCCACTGCATCATGAGTGGCTAGATTGTGTTGGAGGTGTTCCTGAGTCAAGGAAAGATGCAGTGGGAACTGGATAAGAAATGTAAACAAACCTGTTTTGGTGTGGTAACACCAGTATGGTGGGCAGTCAGTTTTTCACTTTTTAAAATTAAAAAGGGATCTGATTCAAACTGCCATCTGCATAAACATAATTCTATACAGAATGTGAGCGATCATAAAATGTGCTTTTTATGTTGGCCCGCGCCTGTGCGCCAGCCAACATCTTGCGGTAGTAGCAGATTTTGGAGGTACGGTCAGTGTGGGCGAATGCAGGGCGTGCATCAGTAGGTGCATCCCTCATTCCCCAATAAGCCAGCATGCAGGTGCTGACATCAGCAATATTTAAAGTGGTCAAAACTTCTAAGAAAAGTGCCGCTGCAATGACAGGCAAGCTCGTCATGCAGCGGCACAATAACATGCCTCCTGACGTGCCTTTCCTGGTGAAATATTTCAATAAACATGGCGTCAGTGGCTGCCGCTGCCTGCCACACAATGCCGATTTCAGGGGTGCCCAATTCCCCTGTTGGCATACTAAATAACCCTCCCCCCAAGATTGTGTGGCATACTGGGAGCCCACCCCAGTGTGCCGCCCCATGATGAAAGCCGACCATCGTCGGCATGTTGAGGCCCCGCCTCTATTCTGTGCCACACTGGGAGCCCACCCCAGTGTGGCAACATCACTCCCCCAAAGTCATGGCGCACACTGGGAACCCACCCCAGTGTGCAGAACACATTTTATACACCTGTGGAAAAGAAAACTGTCCTCGTGTCCCCCAGTACCTAAAAGAAAGAAAATGGTCCCTTGCTGTGGGGTCCCTCCCAACCCGCAACCACTCTCTGCGCACCCCACCTCCCCACACCCCCTCCTCATCCCATACTTACCTCCGGAGCCCAGCGCGATGATGTTCGGTGGACTGGGAACACGTCTGCACTCTTCAAAGCTGACTGTGAACTGAAGAAATGCAGGTAAGCTGTATAATGGCATAAACAGAGTTTTTTCAACTTAGGTGGATAGCTCAGCCATTTTTTGGAATTTTGCCTCCAAATTTTCAACATGGGGTGCTTGGGACCCCACCTCATGAACACTTGAACCGTCATCTCATTACTCAGCCCCAAAAGGTCATTTTGCGGTCACTACGCAAAATCACCTTTTGGGACCGATTAATGAAATGACAATGCCACTGATTATGAGGTGGGGTCCCAAAAACCCTATCTTACAAATTTGGTGGAAATATTCAAAAAAATGACCGTGTTACGAACGTGCGTTGCGCATCAATGCATGCTTGTAACTTTGACAATTTTTTATATTTTCACTCCAGATTTTTAACATTGCCCTTTTTTCACATCTTCTTATGAACAGTACAGCTGTCATTTTTCACATCCTGCCCAAAATGTGTTTCTGCGCATGTGGCGCACAATGGCATGGGTGCTGTGTGAAATCATTGCTCTGGACACATTAACAAAATCACAGTGAGTCTGTTCATGAGTGGAGGTCCTAAAATGCCTATGTTGAAAATTTGGTAAAACAAACACCCAAAATAATTACATTATGGGTGTGCATTGCGCAGTTTCTATGCACGCTCGTGACATCACCACTTTTTCATATTTTCACTCCAGATTTTCACCACTATCATTTTTGTACACCTCCTTATGAACATACAGCTGTCATTTTTCACATCCTGCCCGAAATGTGTTTTCGTACGTGTCACACAATGGCGCGGTTGCTATGGAAAATCAATGTTCGGGCCACATTAACAAAATCACAGTGACACTGTTCATGACTGGAATTCCCAAAATGCGTATGTTGTACATTTGGTTAAACAAATCCCCCAAATAATTGCATTATGGCCGTGCATTGCACAGTTTCTACGCATGCTCGTGATGTCACCAATGTTTCATATTTTCACTCCAAATTTTCAACAATGCTATTTTTTTTTACACCTCCTCATGAACAGTGCAGCTGTCATTTTTCACATCTTGCCCAAAATGTGTTTTTGCACCTGTGCCTCAAAATGCACAGTCGCTGTACAAAATCCCCTTTTGACAAACAAACTAATAGTGCCACTGTTCATGAGGTGGGGTCACAAACGGCCTATGTTGAAAATTTGGAGTGAAAATGCCAACAAATGCCCTCAGCATTAGGGTTTCCAACTGCAATGCCCCACCCTGTACAGACTGACAGGCATCAGGGGTGTGAGTTGGCATTGTCGGCTGCAATGCTCACGCCATTCCACCCCCCCCCGCAGCCAGTGACAGGTGTCAATATGTGCCTTAGACTCTTCTGCCCCAACGTTCACCCCATTCTCCTACACTGCGCCCATGTGAGTATATTTCCTTATGGAATGGGGTGAGCATTAGGCCCGAAGACCCCAAGGCACATCGCGGCACTTGTCGGTCTCTGCAGGGGTAGGGTGGTGAAATGGCATGGCGTTATGTGCAATGACCCAAAGACACACCCTAGTGCCTGTCACTCTCTGCATGGTAGGGCTAGGGTCGCCATCAGTTCACTACTTCACTGCCAATCCTATTGTACATCTCTCTAACTCCTGCACTACCAATGCCAGTGCCAGCAAGCCAACATTCGACATTGACAAATGCTTGTTAAACTAGCGACACTTTGAGGCCTAAGGGTTTTTTATTTTTTTTAACTTTGTCTCCACTTACCTGGAGAACTCCTTCAGGCAATCTCAGGGGCTCCCAGCCTCTACCTCCCCCCGTGACCACTACACTCCTCCTCTCGTGTGCCCCAGCAACACTTCTGGGTCTAAACCCGCCGGAGGTAGGGCCGCCCTATCCACCCAGGGTGCTCTATCTAAGGGCAAAGTCCCGGGCACATGAGCGGACCCATGGAGAGGAGGTTAGTCCAGGATTGGGAGTGTGGGCTGAGGGGACCGAGGTGCCTTCATCTATCCCCAGGAGTGAGTTTTTTTCCTTATTATTATGTAGATCTTTCCCCCTCAGAGCGCGGCGTGACGAGGCAACGTTATGCCGCAACTCTGTCCCTGCATCCGCTGTGTCACCACGCTGGGCGCCCCTCACTGCCACCAGAGGCCGCTCCAGGAGCGAACGCTTCTCCCCTCCCTTCCTCGGGAAGAGAGAGTAGTCCTTCGGACACTCGATCTCTTCTCCCCCTGCTGACCCCCAGTGGCCCGGGCTCGTTCCCGAACCCAGGTCACTGGCGTGGCGCGAGGTGTGGCATCCAGCGCCTCAAGACAATATAGCGCAGTAGTCTAAGGCTCTGAGCTGCAAATCTGGTGACATCCAGCAGACCAGACCTGGGTTTGAATCCCACAGCTTCCACTTGCATACTGTGTGACCCTGAGCAAGTCACTTAACCTCCTTGTGCTCCCAGGTCGCTCCTGCAAAAAAGCTTTCAGCTTAGTGTGCTATACCTGGTTAAACAACTAAATAAAAAAAAAAAAACCCTCAGCACCACCTGGCCAGCCAAGGCCTAAGGGGGTTGACAGTGTCCCTTTAAATATCAGCCTTTTCTAAGTGGAGCTGTTACCCAGCCTCAGCAGGATGGACGAAGTGGCGCCTTATCTGCCATCTGACAAGGACATTCAGCACTCATTTCTGAGGGTTTCATTACCCCCTCCAACTTCGTCATCACTGTGTGGTGCAGAACGTTGTGAACCAGATGGCCCATTCCTTTCTCCTTGTGATGTGGTCCCAAGGGCAGAGAAGTGAGCGGGCTGTCTGGTGAAAGCAGCAATATTAGTGGATGATTCCCAGAAGTGACTTGTGCGTATGAGAAGCACAGATGTGGCTTAGCAAGCCCTATCTGACTACAAGGACAGGAAGCAATCTACCCACCTGAAGGTGTGAAACTCTCTAAGATATTATTGCTTCTAGACCACTGTGGGCCCTAAGGAAATGGCCCTTTGGCCACAAAACATTGGAAAAAGCAGTTTGGGTGTCTGATAATATACCTGATATGCAATAAAATCATTTTCACCAGTTATAAGATGTTCTCAGTCTTCCTCTACAGCCACAAAGCTTTTTATTCTAAAGCATACCAGGCAGGCTGCCTTAAGTTTGAAATAAAAGAAGTGCTGGTTACAGGTTCAAATCCCACCTTGGCCATTTTAAACAGGATGTTGCTGCAAAGCAAGCCAAACTAGCTTAATTAATATGTAAATGTAACTAAATTAATAATTTATTTCTTTGAATTTTTACATATAGGAAAGAGCACGCTAAACTGTAATCAGCTTGTTTCCAGGTACATGGGAGCGTGACAGTCAGCAAGTTCAGCACATGCAATTGATATGGTTATAGAAATAAATACACGTGGTGTCAGCATAGCTCCATTGGTAGCACATCCTCCTCTTGTCCAGAAGATCATGGCCGGTTCTAGTCCCATATTGGAACTTTCTTGGTGTCATACCCTAAATGTTGGCAGCCCAGCATAGTTCTGTCGGGAGTTATACTGCTGGGGTGTGCCATCACTTAAATAAGATGTTAAACTCTTCTGCCTATCAGTGACGCTGCTCTCGGAAGTGTCCAGTTGGCAGTAAAAGAGCCCATGGCTCTTTCTGGAACAGAAGGGGAATTCTTAAAAAAAAAAAAAACAAAATTTATATGTACATACAACATCCATATTACTGAAATGACATCACAGATGTCCACCAGATCATAAAAAGAAAGAAAGAGGAACATCAGTGAATCCCAGTGCTTTCCAAAAGAAGCCCTATACCAATCGATGCAAGTTCAGTTGTAAACATAAAAAAACATAGACAGTGTCAGCAGAAAAAGACCATTGGTACAACCAGTCTTCCCTTTTATACCCTATGCCACCCCAGGATCTATTGTCTAAATGGGGTTTATGCCCTGGCTTTCCCCTGCCTTTCTGTTATTCCCCCCCCCCCCATACCTGAGTAGCTATTAATGCAGTTATCTCTGTCTCAGCTATGCTTGAAACCAGTGATGGTTATTGTGCCCTCCACTTCAGCCAGTAGACTGTTCCATGGCTCAGCTATACTCTCTGTAAAGTAAAATATTCTCACGTCCCTCCTGAATCTCTCCCCCCATCAGCTTCCACTCCTATCCCCATGTCTTTGACTTCACCACTCCTGCTAAATAGTTTCTTACAGTTTATCTTCTTCAGTTCTTCATTCAGGAACTTTACGGTCTCTATCATATCCCCCGTCTCCCTTCTGGTCTCTAGTGAGTATGTGCTCTTTGCCATAACTATTCATCATAGGATCTACCCCGTTGGGCCCTGAATAATTGTGCTACCCTATGCTGCACCATCTCCAGCCTGTCTTTGTCTTTCCTTTGGTGGAGACTCCAGAACTGAGTACAGCTCTCCAGATAGGGTGTTACCAGTGATCCCCTGATAGGGTGCTACCAGTGATCTATAGAGAGGTAGTATTACCTCTTTCCTTCTGCTATCGAAACCCCTCCCAATACACCCCAACATCCAGGTTGCCCTGCTGTAGGCCTTGTTGCATTGGCTGGATTGTTTTAGGGTGTTGCTTATGATAACACCCAGGTCTCTTTTCTTTAAAATAATACCCCTCCCATTCAATATTTGTCCTGGGGTTCTTGTTGCTTATGTGCATCGGCTAGCACTTTTTGGGACTGAATTTCAGCCGTCAGATTTTGGACCACCTCTCTAACCTTTGCAGATCCCGCTGAGTCTGCCATACCCCTTCCTTACTATCCACCCTGCCTCGGAGCTTAGTGTCATCTGTGATCAAAAACATCTTTCCCTGTATTCCTTCTCCTATGGGAGATTCCATGTCATAATAGCGATCACAAAATAGTGATCGCTATTATGGCGAGTACATATCGCCGAAAAGCAATTTGGCAATATACACACTCTGTGACCCAATATCCGCAACACTAAACTGTGTTTATGTTAAAGAGTTATGTGCCCTCCATGGTTTTGGCACTACCCTGCTATTAAGAATTCCTAACTCCAGGTATGTTTGGAGGGGGCTAACATCTGTTGCAGTAAAATTGTTAGCTATGCTTGTTTAATCAATGGTGTGTCACTAGTTCTCAGTTTCCAGTACTTGCTGCACTAGAGCAAGCTACCTCACCACCACACCACATGGCTAGCCTCAGCAGCAGCAAGTACTCCAGTCCCCTAAAACCCCTTCTCTGTCCCTCCTTCCCCTCACTATCCCCCCCCCTTCTAGTCACCCTTCCCTACACTCGCTTTTGCATAGGGATGCTGCCCTTGCAGGGTAACCCATGGGGATAGTGCTGAATTTGAGTCACCGTTTTGATGGTCACCCATATTCAGTTGCTATCCTCGCGTGATACCCTAACATGTCATTTATGAACATATTGAACAGGACTGGCCCCATGACTGATCCTTGTGACACCCTGCTTGTGACCTCCGTCTCCCCTGACATGACTCTGTTTACCACCACTCTCCTCTGCTGTCTTCCCTTCAACTAACTCCCCACCCATCTGAGTTCTGTAGGTCCTTCACTGCACCCAGATCCTCTTTTGGCAGCCTCCTATGTGGCACCAAGTCAAATGCCTTGCTAAAGCTGAAGTAAAGTAAATCCACTGATTGTCCCTTATCTACAGCCTTAGTTACCCAGTCAAAGAGTACTATAAGGTTGGCCTAACATGACCTTCCCACCATGAATCGTGCGGCTTACTATCCTGCAGCCCATTTCTCTCCAGGTAGTCCAATAGGTCCTCCTTGACTAGTGTCTCCATCAGTTTACCCACAACGGAGGTAGGACTGACAGGCCTGTGGTTACCCGGTTGCTCCTTGTCCCCTTTCTTGTGGAGCAGAACCATATGGGCTACACTCCAATGTTTCAGAACTACCCCTGACTGTAGTGAGCTACTGAATAGCCCTGCCAGGGGTTCAGCCGGTTCTGATGCTAGTTAAGCAGGATAATTTGGAAATATTTAAACAAGAAAACTACACATAAATATAAATACACACACAACACGCGAAAAAGAGTATGTACAAACTCTACAAGAGGGAACAATGCTCATGAAAAATTACAAGCCCAATCTAGACAGGTAGGATCCCCATGAAGTCCATAACTGTATCCATCAAAAACTGGAACTTGCAACCCATCTCATGTGATAAGTTTTCAATAACTCTCAATTAGACAAAGAAAACTATATATTTATATGTCCTCCGGAGCCACTCTTTGCAGGATAAGAGTGGTTTCATGCACGATCTGCCTGAGAGAGAACAGATGAAGCAAAGCTGAGCTTTTCTGGCTTGAGCAGAACACAAGTGAAACCACTCTTATCCCACAACGAGTGTCGATGGGGGGGACATATAAATATATTATAGATCGAGGTTATTTAAAACAAAAAAAAATTCCTGGAATGTGCCCATTTCCAGGGCATCTGCATGTGAGACGCTCCTCACAGAATGAGAGTGCCTCATGCACAGGGGAAAGGAGAGCTCCGATTGGTTGGAAGCGCTCCCTTGATCTACAATAAATTCAAGAATGCCATAAAAAGAACTTGTGCACATTAAAAAGAAGCCCAAGTGTTTGAGAGGGAACACCCCAAAAATTATCAGCAACATTCCTGTGCATAAGGGCATTTTAGCAAGAAATGCGCCACTGTTTCCTCTGTTTCTACACACTCTTGCCAGGGACGATAATGGGCAGCAAGCTGGTTATACTTCATATTGCCCTGCTGTGCTGATCCTTATTCCCTTCTCATAAAACTGATTCAGACAAGTTTTCATGGCTTTGTATGCGAGTTATTTAGCAGAACTGCTGCCACTACACGTTCACAGTCACTTCACTACCAGTCCCATTCTTGCTTGTAAGGCACTTTGGGATAAAATGTGTATGAAAAGCAATATAAACACAAATTCTTATTTTTCTTTTATACGTGCAGTAGGGGTTTCAACAAGGGAAAATAAAATAGTTACAAAGTTAATGCTACATAATGTAGTTCTAGTTTAGTACCAGGACAGATACTATACATGGGGGGTTATGACAGAGAGATATTATCAATACGCTCAGTAGATATAGTACAATTGGTATAGGCACAGAGCTAAATATACATATAACCACTACCCCGGTGCCAAGAGCAACATCTTGTAACCGGGCCCTCCCCCCCCACACCTGTTACACAGACAAGGCAACAAACTCTAAATTGGCAAAAAATAAGTACCACCACTGGCATTAGGATAAATACTTGGCTCGGACAGCTCACATGTTGGGGGGGTGGTGGTGGTAGTGCACAAAATAACATTTCTATTTTAACCGAGTCTGGGAGAGAGGTGCCAGGGCTATTCTGTGTCTCCTGTCTGAGGGATCCCAAAAACATAATCACTCAAAGACGGATTGTCCACAACCAGAAATTTGGGATGTTACTGTATGGCTTTTTATTCCTGACACAAGGTTAACAGCGGATAAAGGTGGTGCCCCTAGGGCTTGCGCTGTACACGACAGATGACACTTTGCAGGCAAACATTTTCGAACTTCTTTCAGGTAAACTGCTCTCTTCCCACACACATTTTACCACACCATGTCCAGTCCTATTTCAGGGTTACCAGACTTCTATGGATTGTCACCATCTCTATTTCAGGGACCCGGGACTTACGAAATCTGCTACCTGTCCTATTTCAGGATTCCTGGCATTACTTTAAAGCAACTAGGTAATGTGTTAACACCTAAACCACATTTTCCTTTGGGTAACCAGTTAGATCCATCTGTGCTTAGCATGAGGGGCTACTCACTCAGGCTACAGACTGGATTATCTCTGCCATTACTTTAGAACATTCTGGATTCTCCAACCCCACTAGGCTGCTAGAGACATCCTTCTTCACAAACGTTGGGCTATGGTCCATGGCACCTGTATCTGACAGACACCAGAAAACCCTCCCTTTAAACAGTTTACATTTCACACATGTTGTTCCTCAGGGTTCATGGCACCAAGTATCTGGCAAGACACCAGAAAACCCCACTTAAACAGTACTTGAAATCCTCAGATCTCACACAAGTCCATTTTTTTTAACTTGTACTCACAAATCTCTACAAATTGGGCAGTTCCGATAGCTCTTACAGTCAATTGGGGGTTGCCCCAAATCACTAACTGAACCTTCAGTCCTATTCCTCTTGCACTGTGAAGAATCTTCACCCCCCTTGGGGCTTCATAAAATCTGGTAGTCACCACTTCCAGGAAACCAACCTTTGAATTACTATTCTATCACAGAAACACAATCCCTCTTGAACAAGAGTGCCAGCAGGCCCTCTTGGTCTCAGAACTCTCAGTGAGCTCCTCTCCCTTCAAACTCCAGTTTCAGACTAACATTTTGACAGCTCCAGCACAGCTGTTAGCCAAGTGTGGCTTATGCTGCTGTGAGAGTTCCGAGCAGCATTACCTCATCTTCTGCTCAGCAGAGCCAGGTAAATGATGATGTAATGTTTTACAGAGAGCATTTAATCCCTCTGAACACTGCCCAGCTATTTGCCTGATTTAAAACTGTTGATTCTAGTAACCCCAGGAAATGGCCAGTTACGTACACAAATGAACACTGTCACCAGTGGCTATAGCTAGGCAGTGTTTTAGCACCTGCTAATCCATTAAGGCCTGCAAGTAATAGCTATTTTAACTTATTCAGAGTTTTAAAAGGGAACAGTTTACATTTTTTCTAGGGAAACATGCTACCTCCTTAAACAAATTCTAGATCTGATATGGTCCAGTGACACTGAACAAGGCAGAACCCGACTGGGCTGCATGAAATCTAAAGGACAAGACTGGACTGGATTCCCCACTGATATCTAAGCTTGGATTTTAGGACACTGGCTGGATCAGTGGGTTATTCCAGGTCACTGGAAGCCATTCGTTTCAGGTTGGTAGTCCGGCTCCTTAACATTTGTTAACTGCTCAGTGGTGTATGTGAAATTCGGTGTGGTGCTTTCAAGCTAGTTTATTTAGAAGTTCTGCACACTGGGAGAGCCCCGTTTAGGTGATACACCTACTGGAGGCAAGATGACGGCTGTGTTGGGCTGCCGTCTGTTTGCTCTCTGATTGAGAGCAGCATTAGCACTATTACATTTCCTCTTGCTTCCCTTTCATTTTACCCATTTTATTCTATGTGTAACTCCTAGGTGACGCTAACCCAAGGGCTACTACCCCTGCCTACTTGGCTAGTAGCAGGTTAAGGGACCTGAGTTCTGAAACAGGTGCCTGCACCGGAGGTTAGGGTTGGTAGTGGTCAAGCTAACCTGGGCAAAGCCCTTCGGGACACTATAAGCCCCCTCTTTCCTTACTAGTTGCCAGAACAATACACAGTAATCACTTTCACAATACCCCTGATACACCACACAAGTACCCACACTGTTTGCACTTACCACCAGGGCTTTCCTCTGGCCCGGCCCTGGGAACCCCCTGTAAAACAAGATTATACACAGCAAATAACAGCAGTACAGTACTCTTGCACAAATTGGAACCACAGTCAGGGTAAATGCAAAAAAAAGTTAGATCTGATTTATTTAAGGGGCTTGAACTAGGGAGGGGCATAATCAGGTTAATTTGCTTAAAGGCTCTATCAATCAAACAGTTATGCATGCATTTCAGGGTCCATAAACAGTCACACACTCTGGGTACCCAGTTGGAGAATGGTGGGCTAGCCAGGAACGTTGCAGCTGGTTGGGGCCCTGTGATGGAAGAAAACAACACGCACAACACACACTATTTGTAATCCGGAGCTGGAGGGCTCAGTTCGTTTAAAGAAAACAAGACAATCAGATGACACACTTTTAGATTAGGCTGTTGATGCAGGGAGCTACCCTGATGATTACACATGATACCCAAGACTGGACACAGGCTGGAGGAAAATCGAGACAGCAGGTGGTTAATCTGGAGTGTCAGGAGAAGCAGAGCCCACACAATTCACAGAGACGTCGTTCCTGTTCAAGCGTGGAGCAGGGCGCTGATCCCCAGGTAGGTCTCTCGTCGATAGCTTTCTCTGTGCAGTGGGATAGTCTGGCAGGGCCAATGTGGCATGGCCCAGGCCGAATGGAGATGAATGCGAATTCAGTCCGATTAGGCTGGATAAAGCTTCCAGCAAGCAGAACACAGTTCACACAGTGGGGAGCCAAATCATGACCCACTTTCAATACACAGCACAGTTACATGTTAGGAAATTCTACTGTACCAGGCAAACCGCTCTCCGGTCATGATCACAAAGTCTCTGCACAAACTGGGGATTCAAAAAGCAGCTGGAAATCCTGACAGGACGATCGCATTCAGCAAATCTTCGGTCTTCTTCAGGTTAAAGCCTGGTCAAAGTCCAGTGGCTTAAATAGTCCTCACAACTCGGATTCAGTCCGAATAAACTCTATTTTCCCTCTCAGGGACAGCAGGTAGACAAGCAGGCCAAAACTCAGCCCTTTCACAGTTCTCCCATGCAAAACTACACAGAACTGCTGCTCAAAATCACTTGAGCTGTTACTTCTGCACTTCTCAGCTAAAAACTGAAACTAGCTGCAGCAGCCTGGGAAATTTCCCAACGCCCAAAAGGTTTGGTTGGCTGATCCTCCTGTCACTCACAACAGAGGCTCCCCCCTTCAGGTGCAAAAACGCCCAAAAAGCCCAACACTACAATTCCTACAGATTTTGACTCCAGACAGCTCCTGTAGTCCGGCTCCATTTTAGGTCCCACCAGCACTGATTGGTCCAATTCGCAGTCCAGGACCAAGATAGTGGAGATAAAAAAACAGTCCTTGCTGCAAAGAAGCAGGGGTTAGACAAACTACATTATCATTATCACTCTAAAAGATTTTCAGCAAATAGTTACATCTTTCAACAGAGCTCCCTCTTAGATTACTTATGACTGCAATACAGGCAGCTCTTAAAGAGACAGTACACAGAGGCTATACAGGCACTCTCTGGCAATCACATTTAAATTGCTAAAACGCAGGACACCAGCCTGGCAGTGAGCATTTAGGTAAGCTCGAGGAAGACTTTTCAGGAACTCCCATTTGTAGGGGGGTTACATATGAGAGCAATATTTGGAGAGTGTGTGTGCCTGAGTCGATAGTTTCGACACGAGCACCCAGATTGTCAATGAGTTTACTGTTAGCTAGGGCTTTTTAGTTATAGGCAGGGCTGGGTGAGTGAATAAGACATAGGAGTTAGCTTTTTAGTCTTTAGGTTCAAGTTGGCTGCAGGACTTTGATTTTTCCTACCTGTGTGCCCCCAGTACAGTAGAGTTTAACATTGCCTTGGACTTCACCTACAACAATGTTACTATCTACCCGCAAGTGTCCGGCGACTGAGTGTTGCTGATCTTGGTATCTGGCTATGGTGTGGATTGTAATCCCTGGATTGTGTCTTCTACTATTGGAGTGGCACTGGTCCCAATTTTCAGCTTTTGCTGGAAGGTGCCCGCTTTTTGTGGCGGGGCCGACTGTCAGGGGTGAGGATTGTTCTTGATCTCCGGTGCTGGTGCTGGAAGGAAAGGAGGAGAGAGGCTTCAGAGATGGCTAGTGGTGCCCCTTTGTTATCACACAAGGGGGCCGAAGGTGCAACTGGTGTCTGTCTCGGCTGGACTTCTCCTCTTGGGCGAATGTGGATGCATAGAGGGCGTCGTCCATGGTTCCGTTTCCCAGGACTGTTTGGACCTGAAGAGCAGCTGGGGAATATCTTAACTGTGTCTTTCCATATATTGCTGACTGTCTGGCTGGAACTATCTGCTGTGACTGTTGGAAGAACTTTGCGTGGTGGCTGGCGGCTGTCCGGAAGCACCAGTAATCTTTCTGTCTGTCCCAGTATTCTCTATATCTCCTGGAGCTGGTGAGAGGAGCTCTGAGCTGGGATTCGGGGAACTTCAACAGATGGAATATACAGGTTCAGTTCCTTGGTAATCTGTGCAGTAGAGATGCGGGGCAGTGAGAGGGCACTTGGCCTCATGATCATTTCTGGTCTGGAACAGTCTTTTCATCAAGTGACTAGCTACACAAATTCTGTGACATTTAGCCCTGTCTAGTAGGGCAGTATTTAAGTCCTGCAGACTGCTCTTCTGGGAAGCTGGGAAGCTTTTTTCTTTATGCTTTTTGCTGTTATTTGTGGAGGTATGTTGGGGGGGAGGTAAGGTTTTATAATTGTTTAGAAATTATAGTGTGTGAATGCTTTAGGGTTCTTTTTGTATTAGTTGTGTGGCTGAGTGTATGGTTGGTTGCTGTTAACTGTTTATTGGGGCTATCTGGTTAGGATAGTGTGTATCTAGGGAAATTGGGGGGTCTGGGGCAGCCTAGGATTGTGTACGAGGCATCCCAGCTTTTCAATCTGTGGCTGTTTACTGACCTCCCAGTTTCCATCATTACAGCTCGTCACTGTAGGGAGGTCGGAATTAAGAGGTCTCGCATTGATTGGCCATGGGGGGGTGTCTCGAGGACTTTGGGTGGGGGTAGGATTGAGATTTTTGGGTGCAGAAGGCACCCTGGGTATCAATGGGCCTGAAGGAGAGGTCAGACATGTTTGGTTCCTATTCCCAGGGCTCCCACCAGACTGAGTGGGCTAGTAACCAAAAGGGCTACACTATTCACCAATCCCCTGAAGGCAGTGATTTGTAATGCCAGATCAATCAGAAACAAGTCTGCAATTATAGTTTCTTTGGTTGATCTGGCATGCATTACCAAGGCCTGGGTGGGTGACGATGTTGGCCCTGTTCTAGAGTGCTGCTGTCCCTCCTGGGTGTTCGGTAGTGCGCTGCCCCAGAGTGGAGCACAGGGGCGGGGGAGTGGCCATCTGTTTTAGATCTGAGCTTGGCTTCACTGTGCACCAGGTGGAAAGACCAGGTTCTTTTGAATGTGTGGCCATATGTGGAGGTCCGTGCGCAGGCTGCAGGGTTCTCTTGATTTACCAGCCCCTTGGGGCGGTGGGAGAATTCCTGCAAGAGGTAGCTGACTTCATCGTAAGTGAGACGTTGGAATCCCCAGATGCTTAGTTCTGGGGAATTTCAATGTCTGGGCTGATGAGGAATCTTCTAGGCTAGGTTATAACCTCCTCCAGACTATGTCATCTCTGGGCCTGTCGCAAGAAGTTTCTTCCATGTGTGTAGTCTAGGAAATCAGCACTCTAGCCTGATATTAGGAAAAATCCAGGTCCAGTCGAAAATCAATATACTCAGAAAGAAAATTTATTGATAATGCAAATGCATTTAAAGGACCAACAGGCAAAAAAAACCCCAAGAGCTTGCTAAACCCCAGCGCTTCGACTCAGATCAGAGTCTTCCTGACCCTCAGAGGTGGCCACATGTTGGACCTGGTCTTCTCACTTGGGCTTAAGATTCATAATCTCAAGACTGATCGGGTCATTTGGTCTGATCATTGCACAGTGGAGTTCTCGTTCAGGGCCCCCCTAAGAGCCCTCCCCCTGCTGAGATGGTGAGCTACTGCCCTTTGAGGGGTTTGACCCCGGAGGGATTTCTGGTGGTAGCAGATCTATCTAGTGTGAGTAGTGCATGCGTAGGGGGTATGGGTGAGGCCGTCATCGCCTATAACAGGGCGATGTCGACTGCTTTCAACTCTCTCAAACCAGTCCATGTACGACCCAAATTCTCTCACTTGAGGTCCCCATGGTTTGATGGGGAGCTCAAGACAATGAAGATTTTGGGTTGGAGGTTAGAGCACTGCTGGCGGATGTCTGGGCTGGAGGTGGACAGTTTGGCCCTGCACTCCCATTATGATGAGTATCAGGGGGCAATCGCCCATAAAAAGGCAGAGTTCCTTTCCAGGGAGATCGCTGCTGGGAAGAATCAACCAACAGTGCTGTTTCAGACTATGGACAGGCTACTAAACCCAGCCTGTCTACAGCCGAAAAAAGCCTTTTCTGATACTTTACGTGGAGAGTTTGCTCGTTTTTTCTCGGACAGGGTGTCCTCTATTTGACAGGGCGTTCCACCATTGAGCCACATTGTGGCCGACAGTGATCACCTTCAGTGTCTGGAGAGCACTCCGCCTAGTTGGGGAGAGTTTAAGCCAGTGGAGGTGGCTGAGGTCATTGAGGTTGCCCTTGGGCTGAAGCACACTTATCGTAAACTGAACTGGGTGCCGACATATTTCTTGATGGAATGTGTCGACACCGTTGGCCTGGTGTTCGCCTTGATAGTCCGGTGTTGCATCTCAGAGGAAGTCTTCCCAGATGCCTTGAAGGAGGCACTGGTTAAACCTCTGCTGAAGAAACCATCATTAGACTCTGACGTCAAGTCGAATTACCGTCCAATCTCCAACCTCTCATTTTTAGGGAAGGTTGTTGGGAAGGTGGTGGCGCAGCAGCTTGAGGAGCACCTCCTGGCCTTTGATCTCTATAAGCCACTCCAGGCTGGGTTTCGCACAAGGCATAGCATGGAAACTGCATTAGTTCGGGTGCACAATGACCTCCTCAGGGCTCGAGATCCAGGAGAGGGGACAATTCTCGTTCTTCTTGACCTCTCTTCAGCTTTTGACATGGTAGACCATTGTGTGTTGCTCGACTGCCTGAGGGAATTTTGTGGACTCACTGGCACTGTCATCCGCTGGCTTGAGTCCTATCTCATGAATAGGAGGCAGCGGGTAGTGACGGGGAATTTCTCCTCCTCCTCCCCTAGCCTCCTGTCATGGGGAGTACCTCAGGGTTCGGTCTTGTCACCAATGCTGTTTGCCGTGTACATGCTGCCCTTGGGAGCGCTCATTAGGAAATACAGTTTGGGTTTTCATTGCTATGCTGATGATACCCAACTGTAACTTTCCTTTGCCCCTGGAACATCCAATGCGGTGGAAGTGCTTAACAACTGCCTTGCCGAGATCAGTGACTGGATGACCTCCAGCTGATTGCGATTGAACCCTGATAGGACAGAGGTACTGGTGGTGGAGTTGAACAGAGGGTGTGGTAGGATGGCCTCTGGTGCAGCAACAGGATTGTTCCTGGGGTCTGTGCCATTGAAGGCCTCCTCTAGGGTGTGTGATCTTGGTGTGACCTTTGACAGGAGATTGACATTTGAGGCACAGGTGTCGTCCATTGTCCAGACCAAGTTTTATCATCTTAGGAATATTCGCCAGGATCAAGCCCCTGGTTACGCCCATGGACCGCCCCACCTTGGCGCATGACTTTGTGATGTCTAGGTTTGATTACTGTAATGCGCTCTACTTCGGGGTCTCGGGAGGTACCCTCCGCTGGCTGCAGCTAGTGCAGAACACAGCTGCCAGGCTGTTGACGGGGCAGTTGAAATACTGCCACATCATCCTGGTGCTGCGTGAACTGCACTAGCTGCCAGTCAGGTGGAGGATCCCCTTTAAGGTGGGTTTGCTCACCTTTAAGGCCCTACATGGACTGGGTCCTGGAAGCTTGTCAGACCTTCTTACACCTGTTACCTCGGTTTGCTCCTTCCATTCTTCCTCTAGGGGCCTCCTTGCAATTCCCAGGACGAGGCTAAAAACAGCTGGTGACAGAGCATTTAGTGTTGCCGGCCCCGTCCTGTGGAATTCACTTCCTCCAACTGTTAGGGAGTTACTTCAGTTGAAGTATTCAAGGTCCACCTCAAGACCCTTCTTTTCAGTCAGGCTTTCCCAGACACTGCTTATTAGACCTAGCTTTGGGATAGCCCTTTTAATGACTGCTTTTAGCTTAGATTCTGTCTATTTATAAGGTTTGTTTAATTTATTAGTATTGTAATTTATGTATATGTCTTATTTTAAAGATAGTTTGTAATTGTGTGTATGGCGCCCAGAGCCTCTGGGATTGGGTGCCTGAAAAATAAAATTTGCCTTGCCTTTTCAACAGAGGGTCTCAGGGCGGCTCTACTGCAGCAGTTATTACAGGTAGTATACATGGTCCAGTATATACAGCTGATAAACAATAATTTTACCCCCTTTGCAGCTCTGGTTCTCGCTGTCCCTCACACTCCCCTCCAGGAAATCTACTGCTGGTAAAGCTGCTGTCTCCTTATGGTTCCCCAAACTTTGGGGTTCTCTCCCTCCTACCATCCACTTTACCCCTTCCCACCACTCACTCACCTGTCTTCCATGACTTCACTAATCACTCCTCCAGTTGCCCCTGATACTGGACCCTGCACTGCTTCCCACCAGCCTCCTACCTCTGCTTCCACCTCACCCTGCACCTAAACTAGTGCAGTTCCTCCTCCGCCTTCCCCTATCGACAACCACTGCTCCCATCCTGAACTCAGCATTGCCTTCTGCACATTGACAATGTTGTTATCCTTCAGCACGTTATTGCATTGTATATTACTTAAACACAGTTCTTGACTTTGCACAATTGTTCTTTGTGGTGTTTATTTACCTATTATTTGTATTATTGTTCTTAGTGCTGCTCATTGTCCTCCCTTTCCCCCCTCCCTCCAGGATACATCTGGAAATGAGCTGTTACCAGCAGTTAGAAACATCTAAGTTGCATACTGCCTCAGTATGTCTTTCCTGGTAGGGAGAGGGGAGGCAGTATAGTGTAGCGGTTAAGGGCACTAAGCTACAAACCTGGAGACCTGGGTCTGAATCCTATCAGTCCCCACTTGCATACTGTGTGATTCTGATCAAGTCACTTAACTTCCTTGTGCTCCCAGGTCACACCTGGAAACAAGCTCCTGCCTGTCCTGGTTAAACAATTTCCCGTTTCCCTGGTAAACTTTTGAAACACACAAATAAAATATCCAGAATTACAGAAGTGGATAATTTGGATGATTTAGACTAATTATGAAGCACATATATAGGGGAAACATCTGTATGTTGGTAAGATAAGAGACAGGTTGAACAAAGCTTGGTTATAGTGTCTTTGGGACCTAGCTTACTTTATGCTTTCTATGACAAAGTTCCAGTTGGCAGGGAAAGCAACGGAGAAGGACTTTTGTTCAACAGATTTACTTGTTTGATTCTGTTATTGGTATGGGAGGTGCTGGGGTGATGGACACATTTGTATAGGATCGAGGGACCACTTGAGCATTATTCTCTTCTCTGGAGGTATCAGTCCTAGGTTACTGTAGAGCGTGCAGTGTTGGGTGCACCTTTAGTAGCTTTAGGAGGAGTCTTCATAGGCTATTGAAGGTGGCAGTGGTCTTTTGCAGAGTAGAGGCATTGCCCCCCCCCCATCCTGTAGACGGTGGCTGTCTCCATCAGTATGAATGAGCTGAACAACTAGAACTAATGGGTACCTTTGCTGGAGGAACTCTTGCATTAATGACCAGGGAACGAATGGGCATGGAGGCTAAAGCAGAGATGATCCCCTCATATAAGGGCTGAGGCTCATTGGTGGTGTACTGCTGCTGCCTGTGCTACACTTGTGACATAAATAAGTACTAGAGCTGGGCAAAACCATCTACATGAGAACTGAGCAACGGGGGAACCGTACTGACCCAAACTAAACCACCATGCTTAGTTTAAACTGGTCTGGATTGGGGGATACCTATATTATATATATATATATCTCCTGTCACTGCCTGTGTGCTGTATTCCAAATTTGCTTCTGATTTTGCTGTGTATGTGACTGGGTTATACCTGAAAATAGGCTATGTCAGCCTAATACATTTACTTGGCAAACAAAAATATCAGTAAAATATATTCCTGCCTACTGAGATGATCAATCACTGGGTGTGGTCCTCCTCATTCTCTCTTCTCCTAGACTGAAAATGGAAGACTCCCTTCTTTTTCCTGCCTGGCAGCTGGCCAGCCCCATCTGGCAAGCCATGTCTGGTAACTAGTATAACCATGATTTAAAATGTTCTTAATAGCTGTGGTTATGCTTCAATAGCGCTAGTAGCCAGCCAACCAGATGGATGCGGAGAATGCATCTAAGCAGCATGGTGCCTGAGAATGGATCCTATTTCTACCTGATAATATAAAAAGAAAGGTGGCTGGTGGGGTGGGGCAGTAATGATGTTTGTTTTTCAATGCAGTAGTCAGCAGGAGACTGTATTTGCTGGTGATGTATGCTAGAGGAGATGGTGGGGTGCTTAGTGGAGGGGTAATGATGCCTTTTTTCAATACCATGGTTGGAAGCAGCCAGGACCAGACGGCAATCAGTGAGTAGGGGGTAGGGATAAGGCACTATGGTTGGTTTTAAGACTGAAAACCAAAGAGAACCCACTGTTAAAAAAAAAATCATACTAGTGGTGTAAAATGCATATTATGAACTGAGGAGCGTAAATAGAGGAATCTGATTGGCAGAGAGCTCTTTGAAGCCATGATGATATCGGGCTACATCATCACGGCTTCAAAAAAGTTCAGGTGCCACCAGCCTCCTTGCTCTGTTCTGTCTGAGAACTATTTTTTCAAAATGTACTCCTACATCACCCAAAAACTTGTTCATAAAACATTTAAAAACCTGTTTGTTTTATTTTTTTTATTTATGAAAATTCAAACTCAGTTCATAATAGCAATAAGTCACTCCAGGGTGTGGTATATCATGGGATATCGTCAGTTCTCGGGTCGTTGGACGCACTCGGCATGCGGCCTCGTGCCCAACCACCCAAGGCGTGATGATATCCCATGATATACCACATCCTGTCGTGCCTTATTGCTTAATTATATCATGGACATAAGTGAACAGCCAATGAAATGGTCAGACTGGCAGTTTACCACCGGTGTAAATCCTATGATAATCACTGGCTGATGAGAAAATCCATATCCAAATCATCTGCAGCCCAGGAATAAATAGAATAAAAATAAAATCACAAAGCAACCTCTTTAAAAGTTGTATTTTATTATAGTTAAAAAATTAACCTTGGTATAATCGCAATAAGCCACTCGGAGGATGTGGGTTATAAGGGATTTACCACGGCTGGCGAGGATTTCCACTCCAGCCGTGGTAAATCCCCCGATAATCTATACCTCCTTGTGGCTTATTGCTTAATTAGCCAATGGTGCATGATTAGCATATACTTAAAGTGCCACTATTTGTAAATTTCTACATGTTGCAATGCAGTTTGTTCCTCATTAGACAACTCGTATGCACCTCCATGCACAGAAGAACGCACCCTAGGTATTACTGAAGGTATCCAGTGATGACTGTGAACCAAACTGAGCAACTCAGAAATGAACGCTTCAGTTTGGTCGCTGTCGGGATCGGCGCTGAGCAATTAATAGCGAGAGGAGAGAATAGTGAGGGAGGAGGGGAACAATGGTGACAGGAGAGAATGCCACCGAGTCACTCGCCTAATGCAGCAGGTAGGGACACTGACTGCAGTGTTGGTGGTCTCGGGTTCTGGACTGTATACAGGTATGATTTTGTTTTTGCGGGTGTTTTTTTTTTTTTTTTTTTTTTTTAAGTGTTGCTGTCCTTGGTCTCTCTCCTTTCCTTCAGTGTCTGCCTCCCCTTGGAGGTGATTATAATAGTATGGGGCTTGTAGGGCGCTTGCCCCCTCCATCGAACATTATTTTGCATGTGTGCTGACTTGGTATTCAGTGTTTATTTTGATGTGCTGAATTGCTTTTCGGCAGGATGTACTTGCTGTTTTGCAAGTCGCCCATATATTTTCGCTGTTATGACATGGAACCATTACTGAACTATCTAGCCCAGTTCACAGGTTCTTCTTGTCAGCACAACGGAGAGCCCACTAGTAATAATCATAGGCTTCAACACTGGCATTTTTTGCTTATATGATATGCCTTTACTGGAATCGTTCTCAGGAAGCAGATACAGGTTGTCAGTAAGAGAGTATGTGTTCCTTTACACAGAGACGCAGATAGATTTCAATTATTTTGTAATGTTTACATAATATACTGTACATGTCTGATAAGAAAGCATGGCCGGTGGTGTATATAGAGGAATAGTACAAAAATATCCTGTTATAAACAAAAAAGGTAGAATAAAATAATCTGTAAAATGGATCGTGGCTAAGAAAGAAACACAGACTGAAAAAAAAAACCTTACTTCAAAATCTCCCCACACGTAGGCTAGCACTCTGACTAGGGTCCAGGGTGCCTCATTGCTGCGAGGTTTACATTTTCTGCCAGCTTAGCGATCAGCTGAAGACTCAAGACTGAGAACATTTCTCAGAGGTCCTATTCTGATGATTTGATCCCACCCATTGTTCAAAGGGTGTGAGAAGTCTGCCAAGAGACAAGGTTCTCTGAGTATGGACCTAAACTGTAGGTAATAGTGGAAGTGGAAACAAGGAAGTTTAAATTTCTCTCTAATTTCAGTGAAGGACATTAGAGTAAATGAGTCACTGGACAGAATGTCACAAATTCTATTGATACCTGCTTGTGACCAAGCCTTATTGGATAGCAAGGTTTTATCTCTATTTATTTAAGGATTAGACCAAAAGGGTCATGATTTTCAAGAGGAGCATGATAGGATTTATGGCCTTATTAATCTTTTTAAGTACCCTGAAGGTATCAACTGGGCACGGGTTACCATCTTTTAAGTCTGTAGGGGTGGATATATACAGGAGGTCAGTTTGGGAATTAGGGACTAAGACTGTTTTTTCCATTTGAAGCCACAGCAGGTCCTGTGTCACATCAACGATTTGACCTGCAAGTGCCCAGATATTTGTTTAAATATGAAGGCCCATTGGTACCACTCCCAGTGGGGAAGTGCTAACCCACCAAGTTCATGGGGTGCCCTAAGTTTACTAATACTAAGTCTAGGGGGTTTAGAGTCCCATATAAACCTTCTTATGAGAGAGTCTAGTTTATAAGATAGATTCTTTTTTAGAAGGATCAGGATGTTTTGCAATATATAGAATATTTTGGGAGCAACAATCATTTTTGTAGAGAATCAATCAATCAATCGAATCTTTATTTATCCAGGCAAACATCGTTGAGCAAGCTCATTTACAAGATGGACCTGGTAATTACTTTGCCCCAAAATGATAAGTTGAGGTGACTCCATATGTCAAGATCCAGCACTATGTCATGGAGTAGAGGCTGAAAGTTTATGTTCATCAGGAAGTCTAACTTGGTGGAGATCTGAAGTCCCAGGTAGGTTAGCTGTTCTTTGGCCCAGTTGTTATCAAATATTTCCGCAAGATTCTGTAAAATAAAAGGTGCGGGATTAGGGCACAATACTTGAGTTTTATCTCAATTAACCGGCAAATCTGAAAGGGACTTTAAATGAGATGGCAGGTTTTTAAGAGAGGCACATGACTGTACTGGTTTAGTAAGGGTCAAGAGTAGGTCATCAGAGCTGATTTTAAACTCTGATATGCTTGTATGTTCAGCAATTGCTCTGATCAGTGACTCAATAGCAAGTATAAACAGGTGGGGAAAAGGGGGCAACCTTGCCTGGTTCCTCATGCTAAGGTAGTAGGTTGGGTATTAGGTCATTTGTAAGGATCTGGGCAGACAAGTTTTTTTAAAGAAGGGAGACCCAGTTGTTAAAGTTACCCCCACAACCAAAATGGTCCAGCGCCATAAACATATAGTCCCATGACAGTGAATCAAGACCCTTAAATAAGTTTAGGGAGAGTACAAAATAAGGTTCTTTATTCTTGTTTGCATGCTGCAAGGCACATAAAAGTCATCGAACGCAATCGGCCCCAGACCTTCCTTGTATAAACCCGACCTGCTCTTTTGCAGTCAAGTCACTAAATACTGTACCTTCTGGATTCATAACGTTAAAACTTTTGCAAAAATCTTGTAGTCTGAGTTCATCAAGAAAATGTCTCGATAACTAGCCCAGGATAGGGGATCTTTTTTTTTATTTTTTTATAGATAGGGGTGACTAAAGCTTGAGTAAGGGTAGGAGGGAGAGTATTCTGGTTCCAGGACCCCCTGTACATAGAAAGTAAATGGGAGGATATTTTAGGGCTCAGTAGTTTGAATAATTCGCCGGGAAACCATCCAATCCTGGGGTTTTCCCATTAGGCAAGAAAGGGCGCTAGCCTTGTGTATAAAACCTTGACTAATTCCCTCTCATCTTCATCTCTGACTGCTTCAGCTAGAAAGAAATTGGAAAATGAATTTGGTTTATCCATATCTGACCAGGAATGGAGCTCCGCCTGAACATGCTTACCAGGGCAGTAGGGAACTTCTAGGTAAGTGTTATAGGGTGGAGCTGCAGGCAGACAAATAACGTACACAGAAGCAGCAGTTTAGGTGCAACCCACTGTTTGTTTGGTGAGATGTTTATTACTTCATAAACAATTTACAGCACCAAAAAGTAAAAATAAATACAGAAAACAAAAGAAACAAAATAGTAAACAATCAATGGTAATTCCAAAGATTTCTCTTCACTCACAGACTGAAACTTCCCTCCAGCTAGGTCAAGAAGAACTGACCCTATCTAACTTGCCACTTGGAGAGGTAGGGTTTATATACCCGCCTCTTTGGTCAGACGACCCAGTGTTCCTTTGGTACAAGGTAAATTCGATGAATAACCTTTCAAAATAGTGTTAAATATCATAACCTTCTTTTATACATTAGTACAAACTTCCTTCTTAATTTTCTATACAATAAAATCACTGTACAAAGGATTTTATATAATCAAGTCACCTCACATTTGATTGACAGTTTGTTTTCTTTAAATATAGACCACTAGGGGCCGCTCACTCCCTATAGTGGCTCTCATTCTGCTGCAAGGGCTGCTAGCAAGCAGACCTCCTCTTTACTTCCAAGGAGCAGCCCAGCAATGGCTTCCTGGTAACTTCCTTGTTTGGCTTATTTTTTTAATACTTTCTAGGTCTGAAATAAGAAACCCTCTTTAGGTCTACTATGTCACAGGAGTAATTAAAACACAGAAAAACTGTAACTGTTTCCTCCTTTTTCAGGTGTTTGCAGCACAGGAGTTAGTTTTGCCTTAATTGCAGTTTGCAATCTCCAAACATATTTTAGGGGGCAAAACAACTGTCTTCAGCTTTGTTCTGTGCTTCCTTAAACATATGCCTTTTTAAAACAGAAGCTAAGCAAACTATTTTAGCTATTCCCTCTTCTTTACAAAAAGGAGCCTAAGTGGTGTTTGTTTTTAAAAGTACAGAGACTTTTAAGCAGGAGCACTGCTGGGGTATCTACTAAATAAAGGCTTTTCTTCAGCCTATCTTTATAATACAACTACCTGCAGTTTATAAATGCCTTTTAAATCATAATGTGCTGCTTGTGTAATACAGCGTTCACCAGCTCAGGAAACTCGGGGAGACATGAACAGACAAGGGACCAGGAAATGAAGAGAAATTTAAACAGCAGGGAATTAAGATAGGGAAGAAGGGGATTTTGTAAGGAGGTGGCCTGCCTCCATACAGAAAAATAGGGACAGCATAAAAAGGAACAGGAAAGTGGTTGCAACCAGAGGTTTAAGTAGTAGAAAAGGTCCCATGTCTCAATGGCAGGGACAGACCCTGTCACAGTAAGCTAGTTCAGTATAAAATACTACATCAGTTTTACCTGTCTCCCAGTAAACTCTTTGAACTAGGTCTCACACCCGACTCTAAATGCTGGAAATGTCTTTGTACGGATGCCTCTCTATTCCATATGTTTTGGAATTACCCCTCTCTCAAAAAATTTTGGTCAGAGATACAGGATGTATGCAGAGCCACTTTATTAACTGCTCTACCCCCCCCCCGTTTATTTACATCTTAGTAATCTTCCCTCCTCCCAGTCGCCTTTCTTACCATCAGAAACTATGGCTATCAGCAGCAGTTATTGCAGCCAAATGCTTAATTCTTAAATATTGGAAAGACCCCAAGACATCCCCCCGTCTGAATGGTTCAACCAAATGAGTACACAGCAAACAACGAAAGAATTCTCTATATGCTCTCTGATAGGACGGCCAAGTTTCTAGATATCTGGGCCCCTTCCTACGACTGAATAATAATTAATTTTATAGGCCTACTATTGTGCTTAATTTACCTATTGTCTAGTTAGTAGTGAATTCAGTATAGCCGTCACCATTTCTTTTTCTGCTAAGTTGTAACTTCCTTCCTTTTTTAGTGTTACCCTTTAAAAAATCAAGTTTCTAATAGGCTAAGTTTGTTTGTACAAATGCTCGCTGTACTGCGATTTCCATCTATATTTTGTTGTTACTGGTTATAACTCTCTCATGCCTTGTATGTTATTTTACCTTTAATGAAACATTTTATTACCTCTCGTTTCATCCACATATCAATAATCTCACCTCAGCCATAAATATTCGTACTGGATTACTATATCGGCACAGAACCTGCCTTCCGCCAGAGGCCCTTAACCCTGCTGTTATCTCCTCTGTTCTGTCCCTAGTGGATTATGGACTAACTGTATATTCGGCCGCCGACCACACTGCTCTAAATAAAATCCATCTAGCCATCAACAAAGCATGTAGACTCCTCACTGGAGTAGACAGGCACGCCCACAGCTGCTCCCTGTATGCCCTAACAAATATCCTCACCCTTGACGAAAGAGTCCGCTACCAAACACTTCTTCTCACCAAAAAAATTCATCTAGGCCTCTCCCCCTCGGGAGTTACTGCCTTTCTACGCACCGCCCATACCACAGTGCACACCCGCTCGGCAAACAAACAGATATGGACTGTTCCTAAAGTCTCAACCTCACTTGCCCAAAGGTCCTTCTCTTACAGAGCACCACTATGGTACAATGATCTACCACTGGCTGTTACCTTTATCACCAGAATAGACCAGTTCAAAGTAACCCTCAAAAACCACATACTATCTGCACGCCGCTGCCTTTGCACTGGCTAGTTTTTTTCTGAACTGCTTGACTGGCTCCGGACCATGGTTAGGCCTGCCTGGTCCGATCACAGTAGTGAAGCTGATACCGAGATTTTGTAGCAGGTACATTGAGCCGTAAGCCTCAAGTTACACCCACACCACTTGGATTAAGTATGGGCAATACTGCTCTGTATCCTACTGCTGTTAATTTCTACATCCAAGATTTACTATGTTAATGACAATGTCGGTACCCGGCTGCTTGAACCACGGCAATTTCAAAACTCTCTAGACTGACCTGACTGACCATCTATATAATTGTATAGACCATACACTCCTCCTCATTATGTATTTTGCTGTGTGTATTCTAATACCATGGAATATGCAGGTGTATTGTTGTACGCTGTCAATATGTGTTCTTTTCTGTTTACTGACGTGGAGCCTTTGTAAATGAGTCTTTGACTCAAAGGTTGTAAATCCGATTCTCAATAAATAAATAAGTAAATAAATAAATATTATGAAAAAAAAGACTAAGAGCATTTCTAGGTCTGTTATAGCACCTCAGCTGACAGATTGTTCCATGGCTGTAACACCCTTTCCATAAACTCCTGAACCTCCCACCTATTAGTTTCCACTTATGTCCACATGACAGAGAGACAGTATGCAAGCTAAATAGCTCACCTTCTTAATTCATTTTGGGAATTTGAAAGTCTCTATCATATCTCCCTTTTGGTTTTCAAGGAGCACATGTTCAGTTCCTTGAGGTGCTCCTCATAGGACCTGCCCTGATCACTCTGAATCATTTTTGTTACTCTGCGCTGCACTGTCTCCAGCCTATTCCTATCCTTCCTGATATGAGAACTTCAGAACTGGACACAGTACTCCAGGTGAGGCCTTACCAGGGATCTATATAGGGGAAGTAGTACCTCTCCTTTTCTGCTATCAATACCCCTCCTGATAATTCTGGCCCAGTGGTGCTGAGGGTTGAGGCGCTGGATGCCACACCTTGCACCACACCGGTGACCTGAGTTCAGGAGCAAGCTCAAGGTGTTGGGGGTTAGCAGGGGTGGAGAAGGTTTGAGCATCCAATGACAGCTCACCTTCTCTGGGGAGGGAAGGTTAAAGATGTTGGCAATAGTATGCCTCCCAGCAGTGGCTGGGAGGTATTGAGACATCTACCTTCTGCTTTGTGGAAGGTGGGCTGTGGCAAACATTAGCATGGTACATGCAGGAATGCTCACCCCTCCCTGGACTTCATTGCATGTCCGCGTCGCTGTCAGGGAAGGGGGGTGTTACACTAGAACAAGAGAAAAGCCCCGAGCTCCCAGAAGATGATGATTCACCAGTGCCCCTCATCCACTGTCGGATCTAGCCCACCTGTGTCCCGATCCACCAACCCTCATCCTGCCTGCCAGAAATTGGATTCAAAGAGTGCCATGGAGTTGAGGCAGCCCTGCCCTGGGGAGTACAAGCCAGGGGGTCTCTGGCAGGTAAGGCTTGGGGTATTTGGAGCTCTAGGAGGGGAACCAGTGTGGGGGTGTCTCAAGCCAAGCAGGAGAGCCAACGGTGTCATCTGAGGGAGATCCCGGAGCTCAGTGACTGGAGGAAAAGAAAGTTAAAAAAAAAATACCCCTCCTGATACATCTCAGCATCCTACTTGCCTTGCTATAAGTCTTGTTGCACTGACTCTATTGCTTTAGGGAGTTACTTATGATAACTCCAAGGTCTTGTTCCTCAGCTGTAGTACTAAGTTTCATTCCTCCCACCCAGTATTCTGTCCTGGGGTTCTTGTTCCCTAGGTACAGCACCTTGCACTTTTGGTATTAAACTTCAACTGCCAAACCCTTGACCACCCCTCTAGCTTTTGTTGTCTGTCTGCATTTCCCTTATTCCCTCATCACTATCCACCCTCTCACTGAGCTTTGTGTCATCTGCGAAGAGACACAACCTGCTCTGGATTCCCTCACCAATGTCGTTGATGAATATGTTAAAGAGGACCGGACCAGGTCAGATCCCTGAGGAACTCCGCTCTTAGCCTCCCTCTCTTCTGATTTAACCTCATTGACCACAACCCTCTGCTGTCTCCTCTATAGCCAATTACCTACCCAGTTTACTGTGACTTTAGCCTTAGCTACACCTGGATCCTCCATCTTCTTCTGCAAGCGTCTGTGAGGCACCGAGTCAAAAGCTTTGCTGAAGTTGAAGTAGTGCAAATCCACAGTGTGGCCTCTGTTCATTTCTTTTATCATCCAGTCAAAGTAATCTATCAGGTAGGTCTGACAAGACCTCCTCGCCACGTATCTGTGCTGCTAACTACCCTGCAGTCCATTGTTCTCCAAGTAGTCCAAGAGGTCTTCTTTGACCAGGGACTCCATCAGCTTGCCTATAGTTAAGGTAAGACTGACAGGCCTGTAGTTCTCTACTTGTTTCTTGTCTCCCCCCTTATGGAGCTGAACTACGTCTGTCACCCTCCAGTCCTTTGGAACTACCCCCGTCCTAAGTGAGGAACATAATATATTGGGTGATTTTAACTTCGATTGGCTGGTTGTTGAGAATACGAACACAATTTGCAGTATGTTATCTAAAAATAACCTAGTACAATTAGTTAATGATGTTACTAGACCAAACTACAAAACAAAAAAGTATCCTTGATTTGTTGGATACTTACTAATAAGCCTAATTACATAAATAGTATATCAGACCACTGTCCTGTCTATGTTATTAGGAAAAAGAAAAATGAAAATGAAAGCAGTAAAATAAAAATTCAAGAAAGAAGATCTTTCAGGAACTTTAATGATGGCGGGTTCTTAAATGATCTAAAAAATGTTGTTTGGTCAGCCTTTAGACAGAACACAGGATTTTGATAATGCTGTCTACATGTTCAGTAGTAAACTAGGAGATATAATAAATGAGTATGCTCCCATTAGAAGATGAAGACTAAGAAAGAAAATGAGCCTGTGGATAGATACAACATTATTAAAAGTAGTGACAGTGTGAGATAAATGCTGGAAAAAATACCATGCAAATAAATTAATAAACTAAATAAAGTTTTCACAAACATGTCAGTCTAGAAAGATAAAATAAGTCAATTTTCACAGAAATGTCATAAATCAGATATAGAGGACAGTGAGCAAGTTTACAAATTTAGTTTCAAAATGCAAACTAAAAAAGAAGTGGTCAAACTTTTAAAAAACATAAATGTTAATGTAGGAGCTGTGATTGAGGAACGTCATCAAAATTGTCAAAAATGGGGGCAAACTATTTGGCTAGATCTATAACCCTTATAATAAGCATGTCCTTATGTCAAAACAGGTACCTGTATATTGGAAGACTGCAATAGTGCCCCAGTTTTCAAGTCTGGAGATAAAACCAAAATGACAAACTATTGGCCCATATCAGTTTTGCCAACTTTTTCCTAGATTTTGAAGAAAGTCGTATGTTGTCCGTTATCGGGTTTTTTGGAAACAGATAATTTGTTAGCCACAGAACAGTACAGGTTTAGAAATGGTTATAGTGTCATGGCCTTGGTTAGGTTGATGGAACATGCCCACAGTAACATGGATATGAGTATGCTAACTGGGGCCATCTTCATCGGCCTAAACAAGGCCTTTGACTTGGTGGACCATACAATATTGATAAAAAGTTATCATTTTGTGGAGTCAGCAATTTTGCTGTTAAATATTTGTATTTGCAAATATGTTGTATCTCTTTTTCACTGCTTCTCTGTCTTATATGACCCTAGACCCTTTGAAAACAGGCTCAGCCTAAAAAGGGTCTTGTGTGTAAAAAATAAATGGTTTCAGGATTACTTAGAAAATAGGCTACAAATAACAATAATTGGCAACAGTAAATCCAAACCCCAAAGAATTTGTTTGGGTGGCCCTCAAGGCTCCATTCTAGGCCCACTCCTGTTTCACCTACATGTAAATGATCTCGCTAAAGTGTGTAAGGACATTTATGTAATGGGGAAGAGAATACAAATCGGCAAATAAACACATTTATTTTCAATCATAACATTCCTGGAGTATGAATAAATGATTTATTTATAGTCCAGGTGTGTCATCAGCATTTATTTCCACTGCAGTTGCATCATCAAGAACACTAAGAGCGGTATGAGGCTAATGTAAAGCTAGTACATAGACAGACGTAGTTTGGAATGTCCAATTTTCTGTACACCAGCTTTCCCTTAGTCTCATACACATAGTTATGCCCCACTGACCATTTGAATCCTGCCATGCTTAAAACATACACAAATACCTTATTTAAACTTAAAAAAGCTCCCATTCTACAGTTGCTGTGAGGTCACGCTCATTCCTCGTCATTCAAACAAAGTTGTTTTTTTTGTCCATTTTTTTGTTTTTGTCCATTGCATAAATTAAATATGGCATGGGCAGTGTGAAAATAAGCAATTTATTCTTTATTTCAAGGTTTAACCTCTATAGACCCCACTTGTGGCTTAGCCACTCATGAGGTAAATAGAGATAAAAATCTGAAGCAAAAAATAAATAATTTATTTTCACACTGCCCATGTCATATCCAATATATCTACAGCAATGTACTGTACATGCATGATACAGTGTTGTACTGTTCTGGTAAGACAGGGGTGGACCTAGAGGGGTGACTTCAGGATGCCTATAGTGAATTACAATATTGGATTTGTAATAATAGATTATTACTAAATGAGAAAAAAAAAAACTAAAGTGATGATTTTTGGGACTAGACAGAGACTAAATGCGCATGGACAAAGTTTTACAATAAGGGGATTTGATGGGGAACTGTTGAGTGTTGTAAAAACTTTAAATTATTTAGGTGTAGTCCTTGATCAAACGTTGACCATTTGCACACTGTATCGAAAAAAGTGAATAGTAAGTTAAGTTTTCTTTATGGAAACCAAAATAACTTAACAATTGAGGCTAAAAATACTATAGCAAAGCAAGTACTGCTCCCTGCTTTGGAGTACAGTTCCATTCTATTACAGTGTATATCAAGCTTCCAAAAGTACAATGTCTAAGTATATAGTTGCTTTCAATAATATTTGTAGATTTGTTACTAATGTTTCCAAGTGTACCCATCATTGTGATTTGTATGCATGTGCACAAGTCCTAGCACCACGAGACAGAATATTTCAAAAGTTGTGAGTTTTGCTCAAAAGGCGTTTACTAAAAAATTTGATTCCAAGTTCAAAAAATACATCACTGCGAACTGGTTCACTATTATGATTTATGGAAAAATGTACACAAACCAAAATAGCAGAGAGATCATTCTCTTGTTATGGTCCTAAGGGTTTAAATGAATTAGTTCAACAGGGTTATATCAGTGAAGTATTCTATTTTTAAACAAAATTTGGTGAATAGTTTTTAGGCATCTTCCACATGCTGTCGTGTAAAGGCCAGTTAATCTAGATTACATCTGATTTTCCTTTGCAATGTTTGCTCTGGCATATTTAGGTACTTTTGTAAATATATGTATATAAGTATTTCTTTTTAAGATATTATTCTTTTTGTACTTATTTTGTAATTTTGTATGTCCTCATGACACTCCTCGTGTTGTACCCTTTCCCCCAGGCTTGGCTGAAAAAGGATCCTTTTGGTCCAGTCCACCGTCATAGAAACATAGAAGCTGACAGCAGCTAAGGACCGCCAGGCCCATCTAGTCTGCCCATTATTTCTACCTGGTTTATGCTGCCATATTTACCCCTTCCTGGTAAAATGGAAATAGATAGATAGATAGATAGATAGATAGATAGATAGATAGATAGATAGATAGATAGATAGATAAAAAAGTGAACTGTTGAACAGACCTGCGAAGGGTTCAACCAGTTCCACTAACAATTCCCTAAGTGTCCTTGAATACAACCCATCTGATCCCATGGCCTTATCTATCTTTAGGGCTCCCAGCCTTTTCTGGACACTTTCGCTAGTAAATGTTGACTGTCTCATCTCCAGAACCCCTCAGTGGCTGCTTTGATGCCAGTCTCTGACAAGGGTCCACCATCCTCCCTAGTGAAAACTGAACATTTTAAATGTAATCATTAAGGATGGCAGCCTTTTGCCCATTTTCCTCTATCACTCTCCCCACTTCAGTTAGCCTTACGATTCTCCCTCCTTTCTTCCCTAATATATCTTAAGAATTGTTTTTCTCTGTTCTTAACCACCTCTGCAATATGCAGCTCTGTGTCTCCTTTTGCCTCCCTAATTGCCTAGTTTGCCTCTCTATTTTTCAGTAAATATTCTCTCCATTCCTCCTCCTCCTCCTCCTCCTCCTCCTCCTCCTTTTATAGTTACAGAAGGCCCTTTTCTTGGCCCTCACCACTTCCCTGACCCTTGTCGAGAACCATAATGGTCTCTCTCTCTCTTTTTTTTTTTTTGTTCAATTGTATTTATCCTCCTCGGCGGGTCGCCCGGTCGTCAGCCAAACTACCGGACTCGGGGGTTGTTTGGGGGCTTGTAGTTCCTTGTGCATCCCAGCAGAACCCCAGAGCTGGCCCGGAGGCTTCATCCTTGGGTGGCCCCCGAATTTCCTCCATTTTCTCCCCTAGGTGCTCTAATCCCAAGCCCCTGGAAGCAGTGACACATGCTTGTGAAGACACACATGCGCACCACACCTCAGTACCAGCCTCTTCTGCCCTCCCTTGGCCTAGCGCCGGCACTCCTCGGAGTGATGCAGCCACTCCAGCCTACACCAGGGGGCAGCCATGCTCTGAGGAGATGAGATACTCCCTCCTGAGATGGAGAGCTGCTAGCCAGCAGCCACTCACATCCTCTCCCTCTCCCTCCCCCCACCAGCCTCCGATGACCCAGGCTCATTCCCAAACCTGGGTTGCTGGCATGGCACGAGATGTGGCGTCCAGTGCCTCAACCCTCTGCACCACTGGGCCAGCCACCATAATGGTCTCTTGATCCTGTTCTTTTTGGTAACCATTCTCATGCATACCTTAGATGCCTCAAGAATGCCTCCTCTTAATTGCTCTCATCTCTCTTCCACCTCACCTATGTTATACACCTCTACTAAATTTTCCCTGACCAGCTCCCTCAGTCTATTGAAGTCCACCTTTTTAAAATCAAGGACTACAGCTCTCAATTGTGGTTTACCGGACCCAAGGGCTAGTTGGAACCAAATGGAGTTATGGTCACTATTCCCCAGTGGCTCCCCTACTGCTACATCCCCTAGCACCTCTGAGTTGGTGAGCACCACATTGTGAATTGTGATCTGCCTTGTGGCTTCCTTAACTAGCTGTACCAGTAGACTGTCTTGGAAGGTAGCCAGTAAGCCTGACATCTGGCACTTCTGACCACTGGTACAGTCCAGTCGATGTTCAGCAGGTTCAGATCACCCACCACCACTACTTCTCCCTTAGCTACACCTCATTTCCTATAGTAATACATTTTTGAGTGACTGGAAGAGGTGTGTATCTGAGTGGACATACATTCAGTTCCTTTCAGTTGCCTTCTGATGCCCTACACTTTATGACCTATAGTATATAGTCAAACCAAGGACCATATGGAGAGTAACATCAGAATCTTCATATTTTTCAACTGAACATTAGGAGGTACAGTAATGCTGTTTGTTTTTTATGTTGAAAAGCATGGCTTAAATTTTGTACATATTGAGCAAAGCAGAAGTCTTTTGTCCGGTATCCAGTTACTACCTAATCTATATCAAATTAGGCTTTACTTTTTGAAATACCTAATTTTTACTGGGAGAATGTGAGTTCAGCTCCCAATTTGCTTCTTTCTTGAAATCTTGGAGAAAATTCAAGCTCTGTGTCTTGTAAGATCCTTCTGTTTTACAGACTCGGCACGAAAACTTAGATCCATATAGTCTTGCGAATGGCTACCATAACTCTCAATTACAGACAATCCTGTGAAAAGCTCTTTCATCATTGTGTGTAAAATCATCCCCTACCCAAGAAGAACATCTTAATAAGTGTGAAAAATGCTAGAAGATACTTCTACTTGTAAACACACTCTTAGCGTAATACAGTATTAGCACGCCTGGGTATTGTTGTGTAGTGCCCCAAAGTTTGGGGGCACAACAGAAATGTAACTAAATAAGTAAAATGCCCCTTTGGGCCCTGTTTAGTGAGGGCAGTATAGGGGGTAGTGTGTAGGACCCCTCTGTAATGTGTCCCCCCCCCCATTGCCAGGCAACAAAGCAGAGCAGCTGCTGTGCAAATAAATAAATGAAAAAAAGGTTTTCTTTTGCTGTCCCTGGCTGCCTGCTCTATTCTGTTCCAGAACCCCCACCCAGGGGTGAGCAGTGCATGCCAGGGCATTTTTCAATGTCCAACCCATGCTGGACTGTTGGAGCAAGCCAGCGTTGCTAGGGACGCAATGTCCCGAAGGCTGGCAGTTGGCAGTGTAGTTTGGGCCAGGGAGGAGCATGGTTGTTTGCCACCATGCTGGAGGGCATAGAAGAGCCCCTGGGGAGTGCTTTCAGGCACCCTACAAGAAAAGAAGACTTTTGCTCGTGATGTGAAGGAGAAGGCAGTGATTAAAGGAGCTTACCTGTGGTCCACCTCTCATCTCTCCATGCAGGCATCGGGTCCCGTGGTGCTCCGTGAATGGTGCAGCAGTCCCAGAATTGTGTCGGCGGTCCCAAAGTTCCAGTCTGGTTCGGTGTGAGCTCTGTTTAGCCCCGTTTTTTTATTTTGTATTCATTTAAAAGTAAAAGTTTGGTCCCATGTTGGTGGTGGTTCCCAGGAGCCGCATTATTCAGTCAGTGTCAGAGGCAGAGTGCCCCGGAGCAGCAGCAAGGTCCCAGAAGGCCCCTCCTGTAGTCCCTCCCACTGCCAGTACCTCCCAGCCTCCCCATCCAGATTTCTTCACCCCAGGCTGGGGCGATGAGTCTGCGGCAGCACAAGATTCTGAGTGCTGACTGCCTGAAGATAACTGAAAAAAAATAAAAGTTTTTTATATTGTTTGAAGGTGTCTGAGAGTGCAGGAATGGCTGGGAGCTGTGTGTGTGTGTGTGTGGTAAAGGGTCTGAATTAGGATAAATTAATATTCATCAGGCGTAGTGATGCCCAGGGGTGAAACTTTGGGCATAAAGGCCCCAGGGAAAAGAAATTAATCTTATGAGTAGGCTCCCAAGGGAAGGAGCTAAGGGTAACAGGCCCTAGTAAAAACAAATTATTATTTAAAAGGGCAGCCTCTGGAGGATTAAAGGGGCAAGGCAAGCCCCAGTCACATTAAGAAGCCCAGTGGGGCCAGGGAGGAATAAAAGGCGGCAGGGCAAGCCCCACTTAACTTAAGGAACCCAGGTGGGCTAGGTGGGAGTAACCCAAAGGGTGTCTGTGGCCCTCTAATTTAATTGCTGCATAGATCCTGCTCCAGGGTGTTAGGTGAGTGACCAAGGTGGCGTTGGTAGGAGGAGAAGTAAAGGGTTTTCCCCACCTTGGACCACACATAGAGGTGGCCAAGCGCTGGTGTCAGAAAGCAAAAACCCCTGTTAGGGCTAAGTATAAGGGGAAAAGGGCAAGTTAGCAGAGTAATAATGCTGTACTGTAGCTGAATTTGTGAATTGTGCAATTGCCCCGCACTGTGTTCCATTGCCTGCAATTGCCCTGAACTGTGTTCCATTGCCTGCAATTACCCTGAGCTGTGTTCTAGTGCCTGCAATTGCCCCGAACTGTGTTCTGTTGCCTGTAACCTGCCCTGAACTGTGTTCCACTGCCTGCAATTGCCCTGAACTGTGTTCTATTGCCTGCAATTGCCTCAAACAGTGTTCTAGTACCTGCAATCGCCCAGAACTATGTTCTGTTGACTACAATTGCCCCAAGCTGTATTCTAGTGCCAGCAATTTCCCCGATCTGTGTTCTATTGCCTGTGTTCTGTTGCTTGCAATTGCTCTGAGCTGTGTTCTAGTGCCTGCAATTTCCTGGATCTGTGTTCTATTGCCTGCAACTGCCCTGAACTGTGTTCTATTGCCTGCAATTGCCCTGAACTGTGTTCTAGTGCCTTTAATTGCCCCGTACTGTGTTCTATTGCCTGCAGTTGCCCTGAACTGTGTTCTATTGCCTGCAATTTCCCTGAACTGTGTTCCATTGCCTGCAATTGCCCCAAGCTGTGTTCTAGTGCCTGCAATTGTCCAAACTGTGTCCTATTGCCTGCAATTACCCCAAACTGCATTCTATTGCCTGCAATTTCCCCAAACTGTGTTCTATTGCATGCAGTTGCCCTGAACTGTGTTCTAGTGCCTGCAATTGCTCCAAACTGTGTCCCTTTGCCTGTAATTGCCCTGAACTGTGTGGTGGCAACCTTTTGGAGGTGGTCTCCAGAATCAGTCTTCAGCAGCTCCAGGAAGGTGTTCAGCCGGTGCATCCCACACCTTCAGTATCCAGCCTAAATAGTGCTGCCTTGCAGTGTGAATCTCCTGGAAGAACATCATTCATGTTTCACACGCTTTTCAATGTCACGTTTGTTGTTTTTCGATGGTACCAGGTTATGTTTAGGCCCTGTGCAGATCTTGCCATCCAGTCCGTTGCTTTCTTTTCCCTTCACAGTTTCTTCAGGATCTTCTGCTCCCATCACCAAGTCAATGCCCCATTTGTTATTTTGCATTCTTCCCTGGGTCATTTGTCCTTGGCACCCAGAAGCCCACCATCTGACTGGCTTTGAAAGATATCTACATCCTGGTCCTCAGTTTCCATGGGTTCCTCTCATCCATCCTTGCATCTTTTGTCCCGTTCTGGCAGTCCACTGGAGGGCAGTGGCTGGGTTGTTCCTGTATCTGTCGTCTCAGCCCGGCAGTCCACAGAAGGGCTGTGGCTGGTTTGTTCCTGCATCTGTTGCTTCTTCCCAACAGTCCACTGGAGGGCTGTGGCCGGATCGTTTCTACTTGTTCCTCATTGCTACATTCCGGCAGCCCAACTGAGGGTTTGTGCCGAGGAATCCTTTTGCTTGGTGTTTGTTTCTGGCAACCCAGGAGAGGGGGTGTAGCTGATGGACCCATAGCCTGTTCAAAAAGCCTCTCCACATCCCTATAGTCCTACGGAAATCCCATTGGCCATGCCGGCCGGAGTGCCTGTCTGCCATCCTTTTGGGAAGTCTCCTCTGTTTCACTCTTCTTACTGGACAGATCAACCAACATATGAAAAGAGACTTTGAAAGTTGCGAATGTATTGTGAATTGTACTACCTTAGAGTCTAGCTATAGAATATAGTTTTGTTCCTTGTGTCAGAGTACTTCAAGGGTAGCCCCAAGTGGGCAGAGGTGCAACTCATGGTTGGGGCAGAGTGGCGCATACAGTCTATAGAGTTACTTATACAGTATTCATAGCTGCTTGTACAGTCTTTACAGAATTTAGAGTTCTCTTCTTAAAAGAATTATAGAGTGTTAAGTTCCCCGTACCCCGTGACCATGTCTTCTTCCTCCCTTGTTGTTAATAAGTTCCGTACAGCATATGAACCTCATTCTCAACTCCTGCCTCTCTTTGTCAGGTGATACCACTCACCTTTGCAGAACCTGGCGTGTCCTCCCACCATTCCACCTGCTAGGAGTGACCCTGGTGTTGGTAGATTGTGTGCAACTTACCAGGGTCATCGTAACACCACAAAACTTTACGCTCTAAACACCCACAACACACAACACACTACAGGTGACCTTACAGATGAGGTTGGTAAGATGCTGTGAAATGACTGAAGAGCTGATCTCAGGGCCTTCCAGCCTAATGCCGTTCCCTTTTTTTTTGAGAGTTGTTTGGCTTTATTATTTCTTTTTATTACTCCAGGTGTGACCAGGCCTACCTCAGCTCCAGTTCCCAGGCTGCAGCTGAGCCTGAAATCAGGCCATAGCATGTCACAGGGAGGTCGGGCAGTGCAGCAGGAGGTGGCTAGCCATGTACAATACGAAACAAAACAAAAGACTGCACTCAGGAGATCAAGTAATAAGCTCGATTAACCAAAAAAGTAAACGCCACAAAATGTATTGCGCTCAGTTAAGAGAGACACCTAGCCCCAGTGCTTCAATTGTACTTGGTCTTTGTCGGGGGTGTGCACTCCATCTCTCATCCAATCAATTTATACAACCATCTTAAAGGCACAGTGCCACAATAACAGCAGTCCCTTGTGTCTCATACACTCAAAGGTGAAAATTAAACGGGGGGGAAGGCAGTGAATAGACAAGTGACAGAAGACTCTTGAATCACAAATACATTGTACATAACTGAGAGAAAATAAGAACTTAGTTATGCACACAAAATAGTAGGTTTATGCTGCATGAGCCTATCAAATCCTATTATCTAAACTCGTAATTATAAAGTAAAGGCAAGCTTAAGTCTGCTGTCTTATTAGAAATATGTAAGCCATCCTACTAGATTGGTGCCACTGTCATTTCATATTTATATTTCCAGGGTAAATTCATCTAACTCTGAGGACTACGGGGTAAATGGAACGCCTGAGAAAACACCTGGGAGAAGAATATCAAAATCAGAAGATGAGGTTGGTGAAATACAAACTTGAGGGCTAATCAAAATCTGTGGCCAGTAACATTCAAGACGTTTCCTGAGTCCAAAACCTCCCTAAGCCCTGATGCCAGAAGTATGGTTACTTTTTTAGACCAACAGCTGACACAGACATCTGGGGAACTGGCTACCAAACCAAAGAACCCCCCCCAAACAAAAATACAAGAAAAAAAATGGAAGCGGCAGGAGAGCGAGCTCAATACATTTTGTGGCATTCACTTTCTTGGTTAGCTGAGCTATTACTTCATCTCCTGAGTGCAGTTTTTTGTTTTGTTTCACAGTTCAGAATGACACTTAACTTGATTTCTTTTTGTTTTTGGCCTGGCCCCCATTTATTCAGACAGGAGCTCAGCCCCTGCTTCACACACTGTCCCCCCATGCCCAGGCTTACCCCCCTGGGCTGGGTCACGGGAGCGGGACCCTCCTAACGGACACTGGTAGTGAGCTCTGGCTTACCCCCAGGGTGGGGCCATGGGAGCGGGGGACCCTCCCGGTGGACACTGGTGGCACTGGAAATGGTGACGGAGCAGGGCATCATACCTGGGGGCCAGATTTTTGTCAATGCTAGAATCCCCTGGAGGTGGGACATGCAATGACATCAATGTCTGTCCCACCTCCTACATAACTAGGCACTGGCCTTTCTTCTCAGATCCCCCCAGCCTCTGCCAGCGGTCGCTAATCAATGAACAGCCCCCCCCCAGAGAAGGAGAGCTGTCCCTCAGATGCTCAGGCCTTCTCTGCATGGCCAGCCCTCTGACTCCCGGGTCTGTTCTCGAACCCAGGATATTGGCGTTGCAAGTGGATGCTGTGCCACTGTGCCGGTGGGCCGGCTACTTGCCTTGATTGCTGAATGCCAATGAAGGCTGGGGGAATAAAAAATGAAGAGAGTGCATTTGTCTTTATGGATAGCTATTGTCCAGCCTGCTGTCATTCTACTCACTTTCTACACTCGCCTTGATACAGCACTCTAGTGCTGCCCTATGTAGTGCACTGTTGTTCCCCAACACAAGAGCTAGAAATCAACCAGGAGACTTGATTGCAAGAAGACCAGATTCATTCACAGGTTCCTGTGATTTGGAACCATGGAGGTGACCTGGCTCCAACCTCAACCGAGAAGGTTCTGGTTTATTCTAATGTTACCCATTGGTCTCCCCTGTCTCCTTCTCCCCATGTTCCCTTGTCTGCTTGTCCCCCCTTACCTCTCTGTCACTCCATTGCCCCTACCGTGACAACTATGCCTGGCACAGTAGCTCCTTTCCTCCAGCCATTAAGGCAGGGAAGGGGCTGCCATCACAGCCAGTGCGAATGCTGCCCGCTGCTTATCTGGCAGGGGTGCAGCAGTGCCAACCAAATGATCAAATTCTGTGATTTGCTCAGCCCTCACAGGCCCCAGAGGAGGATTCTTGGTCCTGCATGAGAACCCTGTTATCCCAGATGGCGACACAATGGCTTAATGCCACACAACACTTGCAAGGGTTTTAACAGGATGTAGACTAGAATACAATTCAGCATCACATCAAACTTTTCATATAACCCTGAAGTCATAACTGGGAGTGGAGTATGAAACCTGCCCCCTTTCCTCCTTCCTACTTCCTCATGATCCTATACTCGACTCCCTCAGAAAGTCTGACATTCATTCCTTCTTCCCCCCAGCTGCAAGCCCTCAGCTTGAGAGGCAGCCTTCATCTGTAGATTCCCACCTCTGGAAAAACCTTCCCCATCCCCATTCTTCCTACTCACCTCTCCTAAAGTTTGTTCTGTCAGTTCTTAACCTATTTCTGCTCATCTGCCTAGTCCTTTCGTTTAAGCTGTCCACCCTCAGTACTACCTTACCGCTTGTACTTATTGATACTAAGTGCTGTGAGCTCCTCCCTCAGTATTGCCATACTCCTTATACTCTGTGATGTTCTGCACTTTAAGCTCCCTCCTCAGTAGGGACATACCCCATTTCTGCCGTGGCACTCTGCACCCTTAGCTCCTTGCTCACTAGTGCCTTACCCATTGTCCCTCTGTGATACGCTGCACCCCAAGATCCTTCCTCAGGACTGCCTTACTCTTTATCCCTCAGTGATACTGTGCACCCTGAGCTCCTCCCTCAGGACTGCCTTACCCTTTATCCCTCAGTGATACTGTGCACCCTGAGCTCCTCCCTCAGGACTGCCTTACCCTTTATCCCTCAGTGATACTGTGCACCCTGAGCTCCTCCCTCAGGACTGCCTTACCCTTTATCCCTCAGTGATACTGTGTACCCTGAGCTCTTCCCTCAGGACTGCCTTACCCTTTATCCCTCAGTGATACTGTGCACCCTGAGCTCCTCCCTCAGGACTGCCTTACCCTTTATCCCTCAGTGATACTGTGCACCCTGGCTCCTTCCTCAGGACTGCCTTACTCTTTATCCCTCAGTGATACTGTACCCTGAGCTCCTCCTCAGGACTGCCTTACCCTTTATCCTCAGTGATACTGTGCACCCTGAGCTCCTCCTCAGGACTGCCTTACCTTTATCCCTCAGTGATACTGTGCACCCTGAGCTCCTTCCTCAGGACTGCCTTACTTTTATCCCTCAGTGATACTGTGCACCCTGAGCTCCTCCCTCAGGACTGCCTTACCCTTTATCCTCAGTGATACTGTGCACCCTGAGCTCCTCCCTCAGGACTGCCTTTACCCTTTATCCTCAGTGATACTGTGCACCCTGAGCTCCTCCCTCAGGACTGCCTTACCCTTTATCCCTCAGTGATACTGTGCACCCTGAGCTCCTCCCTCAGGACTGCCTTACCCTTTATCCCTCAGTGATACTGTGCACCCTGAGCTCCTCCCTCAGGACTGCCTTACCCTTTATCCCTCAGTGATACTGTGCACCTGAGCTCCTCCTCAGGACTGCCTTACCTTTATCCCTCAGTGATACTGTGCACCCTGAGCTCCCTCCTCAGGACTGCCCTTACCTTTATCCCTCAGTGATACTGTGCACCCTGAGCTCCTCCCTCAGGACTGCCTTCACCTTTATCCTCAGTGATACTGTGCACCCTGAGCTCCTCCTCAGGACTGCTTACCCTTTATCCTCAGTGATACTGTGCACCCTGAGCTCCTCCCTCAGGACTGCCTTACCTTTATCCCTCAGTGATACTATGCACCCTGAGCTCTTCCCTCAGGACTGCCTTACCCTTTATCCCTCAGTGATACTGTGCACCCTGAGCTCCTCCCTCAGGACTGCCTTACCCTTTATCCCTCAGTGATACTGTGCACCCTGAGCTCCTCCCTCAGGACTGCCTAACCCTTTATCCCTCAGTGATACTCTGCTCCTTGAGCTCCTCCCTCAGTTTATCACTTGTCTCTCTGTGATGATCTGCACGCTGAGCCCCCCTCAGTACTGCCATACCCCTTGTCCCTCAGTGATGCTTGAGAAACACCCTGTGCCTAGTTGTATGTAGTCAAATACGGCTTTTCCTGCATGACATTACAAGATTTCATAAAATGGTGGCAATGTAGTTTCCATATTAAACAGACATAATCACGTACATCTCGTCGCAGAGGCCAGCTACAGGCAAAGTAAGCCCAATGCTTCATTTAAAAGAGCTTTTTGTTGTCTTACAGAATATGAGGGATGCATGCTAATGAATTCTCCGCTTTTAGGAACAATGTTATTATTTTTGTTTTTGCTAGTTCATATAAAATTCTGATATATGCCACTGATTTTGTAACCCTACAGTTATTCAGGCTGTTTTGATCAGTTTTCTGTAGCATAACACTTTGCAATAGATGGAGAGTTTTTGTTTGATAAGTGGTGTCAGCATGGCTGCTACAGTATTTCTCATCCCAACAATAATGTCCTCCCTTGTGTGTTGTATTCTGTTGTTGCCATTCTGTGAAATAATGTTGTTAAATCCATTCTTTTGTAGTTTGTTTATAAACTACATGCCTCGTGGTACTCCATTTCATGACTGCACTAACACCACCAGTCAAGTGTCTTTACGGTCAGCCCCTCAGATGTTTATTCATGCACTGCTTAATTTACATCACATGGCATTGCATTTTAGGTGTGCACACGCTCACCATCTGCATAGTTATCGAGTGAGTCCTCACAGTGCATGTTATCCTGTCATCCTCTGAAATACCTAATAAACAATGAGGCTTGTAGTTATGGTGCCCATATGCCATAAAATACAATGTACGGGCAACCATGCACAGCAAGCCTGTGTTGGTATCTCAAGGCTTCCGTGGTAACCACAGACCTCTTGAGCTTCACTTGTGAGGTTTAGTGGTCGCCATGGAAACATCTGGATGCCAACACAGGCTTGTTGTGCATGGCTGCCCATACATTGTGCCATATTTGACCCATGGTTATAGCGCTGTTTGCAATCTATGTTTTTAAGTTTTGAATATCACAAAAATGCAGTTTTGGAGCTCCCCAAATGGATTGGTTGAGTGTGAGCATGTGGTCCCAGTATACCGTTTCATCTATTAACTTTGTATTGCATTGAACCATAACACACTGATGAATGATATAATTGCCACCCTGGATTCTGCTACTCAGACTGTCTGGAACTTTTTTGTACAAAACCTTTCTTGATTTTAAACATCTCAATCATTTAATACCCTGCTTTTTAGGTGTCAGAGTGGCTCAGTTGGTAGCACATCAGATTCTGGGCCAGATGGTCATAAGTTCTAGTCCCACACTGAGACTGGGATCATACCATAAACACTGACCCTGAGTGCAGTACCAGGGGGATGCTGTGTTGGGCTGTGCCGTCCTTTGAATGAGACATTAAATCAAGGTCTCTTCTGCCCATTGCTAGTGCTGTCATAGTAGAAGTCCAAGTAGAAGGAAAAAAAAACCATGGTACTTTTCACAAGAGTAGGATGCTTTCTCCTGTAGCCTGGTCAGCATTCCCTTTCCATAAAAAAGGTTCAAGTAATTGTCCAAGGCTGTGCGCAGACATTGATGTGCACAATGACTGCCACTGCATGTTTACAGTCACTGCTTGTAAAGCACTTTAGGATATAGTGTGGCTGAAAAGTGCGTTATAAATACATATTCTTCTTGTATGTGTTATTATTATTATTATTATGTAGGATTAAAATGTGTCTCCTTGCTATAATTTAAACTCCTTCACCTAGTATATTCTACTCTTGTCACCCTGCACCTAGTATATTCTACTCCTGTCACCCTCTCTACTTTTAGGAGGGAGGTTCATTATCCCAAGTACCCATTCTGTCTGGGACAATCTGTTTGCATTGCTTCACCTTGTAACCTCCTTAACAGTCTTCAAATCCTGGCTTAAGTCTACCTTTTTTCCCCTAACTTTTGGCTCCTTACCCTTCAGTGTCAGCCTAGCCCAAATGCAGACTTGTGGATTGCAACTCCAACCCCCCTGCTCCTTATTTTCAGCACTGCTGTAGCTGAATTATTATTATTTTGTGTCTTTTTATTGCCTTGCAAAGCGTTTTGTGGTACATTGTATGAAAGGCAGCAGTGTGTATAAAACTGCTCCTCATTGTAAGACACATTCAGAAGTATCTTGAGAGCTCTTCAAAGGCAGTATTGTATTAAGAAACAAATACAGTTTTTTTTTTTAATTAAGGAAATCCAAAATGGAAGAGATACATTTTGCCCTGCCTTCATGTTAGGTAAAACATATTTTTAAGTTGGGGCACAGAGGGAGGAGTTCCAATTTTTATTAACAGTATATGTTTGTATTCCTCTTGCTTTGCTGTAAATGTAAAACAAATCCCACAAACATGCTTCATTGCCAGGGTTTCCCCTCCCCCCTTGCTGGCCCCGACCCACTCATCCAGACTTATAGGCAACTCGTTTGACTCTGGGACCTTGTCGGTCATTCAGATTTCCAGTCACTTCAGCCTGGAGTGGACAGGATTAGAATTTGTGGAGGAGAATGGAAAGTGGGCAGCCTATTGTTGAGCTGTCGAGTGTGATGAGCCTGAGGGGCTGGCAGTTAAGGTGAGGGCTGTCTGCAAACAGGGCAGGCGCTCTTCGCCGCTAGCCCAGTTCACCTTGGCAACACAACCACTATTGTGGAAGCACCATTGTCTCTTCTGCCCTCCTCATCCCTTCGTTTATGTTATGCACCCTCTTCAGCCTCCATTTCCTGCCTGAGAGGAAAAGCGTTCCTTTCCGAGCATTGTGGCCCCAGGTGCAGACGCGTAATTCACTCTTGGACCTTGATCAGCTAGTGAACTGAAGAAAAAAAAGAGAGAGAGAGTACAGAAATAATTAATTCACCTCTCTCTGCCCTTATTTGTCACAAGACCTTTGGAGATATTGGTTACCATATGATTTCTTGACACAGGATTGTAATGGCATCATTTTTGCTTAATGACCCTTGCTCTTGTTCAGTGCTCTGATTGGGTGCCCTGTCAATTCGCGGCACTCTGTGCAGAACCAGCAGTAATTGTGTCAATCCAAAACTGCGACTTTCAACTTCGTTTTCTTTCTTAAGGTTCTATTAAGAAAGGAAGTAAGGTTCTGAAGGTGACTTTGCTGCATCTTTCTGCTCCACATTGAGCTTGAACTGAGAGAGCAGAGTAATCACTGTAACAAAGTTCTGTAGCAAGGCACTGTGAAACTGATAATTATAGGATTGTGGCGGAGATAGGCTGCACCCTTGTGTGCTAGACTGTTGGACACCCTTCCTATCTCCTTTTTCTGCTAACTTAAACAAACTTATGTTGTGCAACAGTACCCCTAATGTTATACTTTTATTCTGTTCCACTACCCTAGGTAGGCCACCTGGTAGCATGTGAGATGGGCGCCTGAATGAAGGCGCCATCTGAAACGGCGACGCAATGTGGGTGAAAGCCTGAATGGTGATGGGGGGGGTAGGGTGACTGGATGTGGTGGGGTAGGCGACTGCAGCCACAGGATGTCGCTATATGTACACACGCGCATGGGGAGGCGAGCACGGTGAGTGTGGGCTGGGAGGGGGCAGAGGGGATGTAGGGGGTGACGCTGTGGTTGGCTGCCAAGCTGCACCGTGGCATCAGGGGTTGACCTCTGCTTCCGGTGCGTGGGGTTCTGGGTCCAGGGTGTGTGGGTCTGGGCGCTACTTATGTTTTTGCTGTACCAGGCCCAAAACTTGTCTTTTTTGTCCTCCGACATGCACCCCCTGGAGCTGAGAATCCTTTAGTAGGGGATGCAGGGGTGAAGCCCCCTCATGGTGTGTGTGGGGGTTGCGGCACAACCCCCACAGAAAGCAATAGCTCTAGGTCCCTGGTGCTGTTCTTCCGTGTGCCGAGGATGTCAGGGTGGTAAAATTGTTTTCGCCACCCTGATGTTGCAATAACATGGGTTGCTGTTTGGCGCTCGCCGTTATCACATAGAACCGGCCACCTAGTGTAGTACTAACCTATCTTCTTTATTTTCCTGCTATTCCTTATATCTAAGCTTCTTCATGTTCCATCTATTGAGTCCTCCAGTAAAAATGTGTAAACACCTTGAAAGGTATATAGTGAACAAATTGCCTTCGGGCATAAGAGGAAAAGAATGTTATGTGATGCCCCTAAGATAACTGGTGTTGGAAATCAGCATATGTTTATATTAATGAATATGTTTAAGAATCCTTAACATTTATTATGTCTTTTGTCAATAGAAAAGGGCTATTTTGCTATGCCCAGTATTGTGGAATAATCTAAAATAATAATTATGGCTAGTGTTTATTGGTAATACAGCTTTAAGCTGTATATATTGACCCTTTGTCTAGTAACTGTGAGAAAGGGCTACTAATAAAGTAGGATGCCTCCTGTTTGATGTTTACTAGAGGAGTGAACTCTTGATTATAAAAGAAAAAATATTCCTTTTTTTGGGTTATTTCCCCTGTCTGCGCTAGTGTTCTGCTTAAAAAAGCCCAGCCAGCAGAGAGGGAGAAAACGCGTATCGCAACAGTACATCCCGGGGTGAGGTGGCGCTTGTAAATTTCAGCCACCCACCCGAGACCAAAAAGAAAAAGTGAAAGTGTTATTGTTTTTCTGCTTGGTTCATGCTGCATGTGAACTGATCATTGTACAGAAAAGGCGCTTTTTCCTTGCAAGCAGGGAGACTGTTTGTTTTTTAAAATACACTGAGGAGCACATAAGCTCCATTTAAAACCTGGAAGCAACAAAGAAGGGAGCATTTGGCTGAACATTAGGCTAATAAACTTCAGCCACTGCTCCTAGCGCTACTTGGGCTCCTAGCCCATTTAATGTGTTTTCTCCCTACACTAAATAGATAATAGGACCGAGGTACTGTCCAAATAAAACAGACAGAAAAGGGGAAAGCTGTTCAAATTCTGTATATTCTTGAAGATATAAAAGGCTAAACCTTGCAGCTGAAAGGGTTTAAAGAAAGCCCAGTCTAAAACCTTGTTTTCTTCTGTCCTATAGTATAGAGATGACATACAGTATTTTAGTGAACTCTAAAGACTAAAAGGTAGAGGTTATTGTTAACAAAATAACACAGCCAGGTACAACACTAAAGAGGACCTTCTTGCTTACCTGGCTTCCAGTAAATGAGTCAGCTTCCTACTTAGGGGAGCAGTCCCCTCTATATACAAATCTCCCTGTCACTCAAAGGTGATTAAGGAGGGAACAAGTGTGTATTAATATATAATTAAGCATGGTTCAGGATATTGCAACCGTTTCTTAACCGATTTTGATATGATCTTTCATGCAAACAAGGGGGGAAATGGTAGTAAAATGTATGATGGGTCACCGTTGAATACATAGTCTAACCAAGATAGTTTTTCCTTTTGTAAAGGAGTTAAGGAGCTAGTCAGGTGACCCCACCAAAGAGTATAAAGCTTCTCTCCTGAGAGCAAAGAGGCAGTTCAGCCTTGGGAGAGGACATGTGAGGAACTGTGCCAGGTTCTGGACTAATGAGATGTACAGTGTGAGGTGGACCTAGAAGGCACTAGGGATCCACTCTGTGTGCAGTACTAAAAGAAACAAGTACTGTTTTGTAAGAATTATCCTTTTATTATTTTAATTTATTATTTTTGTTCAGAATATTTTGTGGAAGAAATAAAATGATAAACATCTCCAGCGTTTTTTATGCACTAAAGTGATTGGTCTGCCTGTTTATTGTATCCTGACTACCCACACCCTATGACAAGAATACTGACAAACAGAATTGACTTCTGAAAGACTTATTATTACTTATTTTCAGACACACACTGCAAAAAATCTATGTTAATGCAGTTATTATAAAGCTGGCCCACTGGTGCAGTGGTAGGACTATCGCTTTCGGTGCTGATGACCCGTGTTTGGGAATGACCATGGAGTGTCAGAGAGTTGGCTGGTGGGAGGAGGGTTGGATCAGCATCCCACAGACAGCTCTCCTCCTCCGGAGGAGGGTTGTGGTTTCCTGGCATGTGAATGACATCCAATGGAGACTAGGTGTACACCGGCTGGGACCACCTGCAGTGGGTGGAGATGACAGCAGATGAGTGCAGGTTGTGTGTGGGAGCGTGCGCAACCTGCGCTGATGTCATTGCATGTCCGCACCTCCTGGGAGAAACTCAAGGAAAAAAATTTCCCATGGGCTGGCAGCATAATGGCAGCCCTGGACCTCCACTTGAATGACACCCCAGGTGTAAGCCTCAGCTGGGGCCTCAGGTGGATCACAGACTAGCCCCCCCCCACAGGGGGCAAGCTGCGGGCCTCCCACACTGGGCAACTGGGGGGTATGCTGGGTATCAGCTCCAGGCACTGACAGAAGGGGGTACATCCCAGAGCAAAGCCTGGTATTAGGGCTGAAACACACAGCATACAAAGTAAGGTAATGGAACTTAAGAGTACAGAATCCCCGGAAACTGTGCTAATCTATGGTGTGGTGTTCCTCGGTTCCGTGTAGCTTGAATGATCATGAGACACAGTGTTGGCATTACCCTAATATTGGCACACTCTATGCAAGCACTGCTGTGCCATTATTTTACTTCTCTGGCTTGGAGGTGGCTGGTAAGGATGTATGAATGGTAGTACAACTGCAGAGAGAGATTTATTGGGAACTGTTCATTAGGTGTGAAGGGTGGTCTGGTGGAGGGGGATCCATCTCCTCAGCTTGTGGTCATCTGTCTGCCAAAAAGGTTGCCCAGCTGAAGCCGGAGAGGTGGAGGGTGGGTACACACTCCTCATCCTGTACCACTACACTACTGGCAGGCTGGGAGGGAATAAGATATGGAGGGCCATGCATGTGAGTGCAACAAGTGGGAAGGGAGTGGTATGAATGTTAAAAGTGGCAAGCATGCTACCAGGTTAGAGGTATGTGTGGGAAGGGTGTGGTGTAAGGATGAGTAAGGACTAGGACGAGTGTGGTAAGCAGCATGCATGTTACCTGGCTGTGGCTATGTGTGAAGTAGGATGGTGGCATCTAAACCCCTTGATTGAAACACATCCCGAGTTGTTTGTGGTTGCCTATATTTTAGTTGCTGCAGTGTATTTTTTTTAAATTATTTTTAGAGGCATCACACAATGTTGGTGACAGAAGGCATCCCAAAATTTAGAAATCATGCATGTTAAGCTTAGGCTTTCAAACTGACTAACCTGCTACCCATCAGGTGTAGAGGGATTTTCGGTAAAAGGGCAGTGAGGGAGAGGTTGACTAATGACTCACTGCATTGTAAATGGGAGGATGACTAGTTTCAGTGCTTTGTGTGGGTAACGACTGCTTTTAAGGTTGCCAGGTTGTTGAGCAGGATGCAGACTTGAAGGGGGTGAATCACAAATTGTGACGGATGCATATGACATCATAGATGGTACAGTTAGGAAAAAGTCCTGCTGGTGATGCAATTTGAGGGGTTTGAGGCTTCAGTCAGTGCATCAGGTGAAGACTTTCTATTGTGGTTTTGGTGGGGCTTCTGTCCTAATACTGCAATTCCTAAATGGCTTGTAGCCTGGTGATGAGAGGGCTTGGAACTGACTGACATTTCCGTGTACTTTGAACCTGGAGATGGGGTGTTTAGGTACCCTGGGGTAGGGTTACTGATTGTTTGTCAGGTTCAGGACCTGATGAAGGTGAGTGTGGGGAGGTGGAAGGGCTACTATAGAGTGGCATAATTATGGAAAGAGGCATGCATGTTACTGGGTGAGGCATATGTGTGAAAGAGAGTGGCAGTGTATGCTTGGCAAGCCAGTTGCAAAGCCCGGCAGCCCGCCAGGCAACCACCCTTCTTGTCAGCCAGCCTCCAGACAGCGTGTCTGCCAGTCAGTCAGCCCTCCATCCAGCTGGCAATAAAAAAGCCTTCTCCTTTAGCAAGGTCTTCCTTTGTCTGATGTGATGGCAAGTGACTGCAACAGGTAACTTATTTTACATATAGAAGATACTTACCTGGTGGTTTTCTTCAGAATACTTGGAATTTTGGACAGATCTTGTATTTCTGATTCTAGAGGATGGAACTATTATGCCTTCTTGTGATGAGGACCTAACCTCATGTTTTACAGCAGTTAATTTAGGAAATTATAAAGTTAAGTGAGCCAAACACAAACAAGACTTAAAGATACCAGTATTAGATGAGTAAGTTTCATGCCCCTATATGTTTGACACATTTTTGATCAACTGTACCAACTTGTGATGATGCTTTCCCTTTCTAGAAGGTTGAAGACCTGTGGACCATGAACCAAACCCTAAGAGAATCTGATGTGCAATAACACCCATATGAAATTAGAGTAGTTCAAATTTACCTCACCTCTCTTCCAGACATTAATCAATATATGGAATTTGTTTGCTGTGTGGTTAATATCTATGTGAACTAAAACCAGAAACTTAGCATGTGCAATAATATGTACTGCCATGCTGAAGTCTAATTTATTTGCAGCCCCTACTATGCTAATTATATTTTTAAAATTTAAATAATCCCTGTTTGATTATTCAATATGTCTCGCTATGTTATAAATTTTGCTACTGGATAACCACTACTTGCCATATCCCTGAATAATTTTTATAATACTGAAGTTCCAGTCATTGACGTGAACTGTTCATATTTTTTGTGCTCTGTTGCTGGAATTTTTGTGGGAGATGTTAGGATTGTTGGGCCATCTGTTGCTGGAACCTGATTCTGCAAAGGTTGTGTGGTTCTGAGGGATTGTCGATGCATCCATTGCTGAGTTTGCAATCATGCCCTACATGTGTGAGAACTGCTCATATTTTTTGAGTGTGGGTGACGCTGGGATTGTTATAGAGGAAATGCTGAAATGTGTTTGGCCATCTGTAGCTAGGATTATAATTAGGGCCTTTTTGGGTAAACTATACTGTTGGAGCTGGGTCTGTATTTTGCAGGAATTGTTAGGTATCTTTTGCTGACTTATTAACAGGTTGGAAAAGTTACCCTAAATTAAATCACCACTGTAAAATATTGGCATAACACATATGACAAAATGGGCAGTGCTTGGACTTCAAGTTGTTGTGAGTGGGGATGGTTGTGATTTTGCCGCATGAAAGTGTATGATGTTGTGCTATGCCGTTTGACTGAAGTCATGGTGCCAAGCTGTTTTAAGCGTTGTGGCCTACTGATGTAGTGTTTCTGTGAAAGAGTGGGGTCAAGACTTGAGTGTGGTGGCACAATTTTCTTTTTATATTGAAGCCACAAGTGTTGATCCTGTTATCCTGCTGGCTAGAGCTAAGTGAATATGACTGAATTTTCATGTGACCCTTCTGCTCTACCCTACATCACTGCATGTAGTGATAAATGTAATGTTTTGCATTATGATATGTTCTTATGAATCCATTTCATCTGTATCAATATCTAAGGGTTTGCATGCATGGTTCTGTACTACCTGAGTAATTAGATATTTGTAATTACATCATTGTATTTAGGGAGATATGGGAATGACAATTCATGATTTGGTGTATAGGGGCATGATGGATGCATGTAAATTTGGATGCACTTTTTGGACTGGGGTTATAAGTTATTACTCAAATGAAACACACTTGAATTTGTGACAAGATCATGGGTTAAATAGGAAAGATGATGCTGGGATTGTTGTGGAGGAAATGCTGGCATCCGATTTCACCACATAAATATTCAGTATATATTGCTATCTTTTCTCGTAGTTTGTGTGACCAGCAAACCTATAATAGTCATACTCCAGAAACATTTGTGAAAACGCTTTCCTTCTAACCCCAGGAATTCTTCAATATGATTAACTCTAGCAGTTAGCCTTCTGTGTTGAAGTGCCTCAGAGAGAAATGGAACTTGTTATGCAAATGATGGAACATCTATTGGCTCGTGCCACCATTCAGACTGCTGTCCTTATCAACTGCTACATTCCACAGTGTTCAGATTTAATTCTCCCCTTGTCTAGTTAGATGCCTCGGAGACTGCTCCTCAGCGTGACTGAGAAAACATTTATTTTAATTGAAAATAAGTACAACATTTTTATTTCTTTATTATTCTACTGCTTTTACTTAATTTTTATAGTTTGCACTAGTTTTTAGTTTTATTTTACCTAGTTAGTGGTTCCTCATCGGTTCCTCACAACCCTCAAGGAACTGGCTATCTTAGCTTATTTTTGTTAGTTTTTTCTGTTTAAAAATACTTAGAACTTAAGTTTGGGTCCTTCTTTGGTTAGTAGCATTTTTTTGTTTAATTTTTACAAATTAGCATTTTTTTCCTCCGTTCAGGAACCGACCGCTGTACCTTGTAAACTACTTGCCTGGGTTTAACCCGGCTTTCACTTCGACTGGGAACCAAACTTCAGTTGTTCTTCCTATTTGGGTTTTATTATAAATAGTCTGTGGTTAAGTCTGATAAGCCAAAGAAAAAGACCGGGCCTACCAGATTTAAAAACTGTACCAAGTGTGGGGAAGTTTTCGCTAAGGTTGATAAACATGATTTGTGTTTATTTTGTCTGGGGTCTGCCCATATTATCCAAGCCGACTGCAAAATCCGTAAAACTTTCCCAGCAAAAACTGTAGAAAAACACCTTCAGTGTTTTAAAACCAGGATGGCTTCTCCATTGGATACTAGCGATCCATATTCAGATCAGAATAAGGAAAAGCCAAAAGATGTTGAATCCACTGCCTCTGAGAAAGGTGAAACATCTAAACCAAAAAGACCTGGGGAACTGGTGAAAGACCCGGTTCCGGCAAAGAAAAAAGATAAGAAAAAACATACCGAACCTTCATCTGGAAAAGCAACGGAGCACTCGGTTCCAAAGTCAACAGTACCTACAGCAGAAGCAGTGACTCAAGCTCTTAAAGTCTTACAAGCCCTGCAGACTGCAGCTGATCAAGGGTTGGTACCGGTTCAACCAAAACCGGTACTAGCAGAACGATCATTTCCATCAGTGGTTCTGAGCACGGTTCAACCCATGGTTCCAATGGCTCAAGACCCCTCATATGAGGAGTATGAGGCAAAAGAGGATGAAGAGGATACAATAGAACTGGAGGTTTCTCCTGAACAGGACTTTGAATCCCCTCCAAGGCTTCCTGAGGGCTGCTCATCCCACTACACCTTTATCAAGCAAATGGTGGATGCCCTTGACCTCACCACAGATGAATCAGTGGAGGATGAGGAGAGGCAGAGTTCCTTGACATGATGGGACTAACGCCTACTAAGAGGCTATTACTTCCCATAAATAAGTTTTGGAAAAAACATGTGTTAAAAGTACTATAGGCTCCAAATTCAGTACCCCCAGTAGACTAAAACGCTGACGAAAAATATCAGCTTGACAGAGCAGGGGCAGAATTCCTATTCTCCCACCAGGACCCTGAAGGGGTAGTACAAGCAGAAGTTTGTGATAAGGTCAGGGTGCCTCTGGCAACCCATCCTCCTGAGAAGGGTTCTAAGAGATTGGATAATATGGCCAAGAAAGGCTACCTGGCTGCCTCCTTGGGCATCAGACAGGCCAACTACATGGCATATGCTTCCCAGTATCAAAAATCCCTCTGTAGCTCTGTCATGGCCATGGCAGACAAGGCACCACCTGGGTTGGCAGCTGACCTGGTGGAAGCAGCCAGGTTTGGCTTGGGAGCCCCAGAATACCAGTTCCATATGGCAGTAGATGCCCATGATGGTGTGCTGACCGCACAGTGAAACTGCCACAGGGAAGACCATCATGGTGATAGAATTTGAGAGAAAGCAATGGGGTTGCTGTGGTGGTCCCCGCCGACACCAGCACTGCATCTCCCGGTGTTTGGCCCCCTCCCTGAGACAGTTCTGACTCTGAGTTGAAACTGGGGGGTACGGGGGGTTTGGGGGGCACAACCCTCGAAGAAAACACACTGACATCCCCGACAGTACAATGCCGACACTCAGCATTGTGTCTGTTGCTGTCGGGGATGTCAGCAAAGTAGATGTTGCCGCGCGATAGGTAAACCACCAATGACACCATAGCTAGGAGGATGGCCTTAATTAACAGTGGTCCTGAGAAGGTTTGCCTGGCTCAGAACCACAAACATGACTCCTGATACTCAGGCTAAAGCCCTAGATTTCCCGGTGGAGAACAACTCCCTGTTTGGAGACAAAACAGAGGCTTACATGAAAAAGGTGGATGAATACGAGATCACCTACAGAAGCAATACAACAAAAGAAAAGGCCTCAACCTTCTATATGTCACAGAGAAGGGGAGGTAGAGGTAGGAGCTATGTCAGACCTTTCTTCCAAGCCCAAACTACCCTGCATACCAGCAGCAAAGGAGTTACTTCAGGGGTAGGGGCCGAAGGGGCTCTGGATGAGGGGACCAGACCCCACGGGCTACAGCCCAAGTGAAGCAGACCCCCCAATGTGTCAGTCAGGGTCACCTCCACTCTGTCAGTAGGGGGCAGGCTGACTTACTACTTCCAGACTTGAAAAACCATCACCACGGACAAGTGGGTGCTGGAAGTGGTGAGTCAGGACCTAGCCCTCAGCTTCAAAACTTTCCCCAAACTAAGATTAAGGTTTTTCAGACCATCATCCCTCAAAGAAAGGGCACGCCTAGAAAAAGAAGTGTCCAACCTGCTGGCTGCAAAAGCAGTGGAACCAGTTCCACTATCCCAAAGGGGGAAGGGGTTCTACTCAAGATACTTCCTAACCTTAAAGAAAACCGGGGACTGGCGACCCATTTTAGATCTAAGAGTTTTAAACAAGCACTTAGGAAAGCCAAAGTTCAGAATGGTGACCTTGGCAATGATTCTTCCTACTGTTCAGCAGAGACTGGCTGGCATCACTGGATCTAAAGGATGCCTACTTCCACATTCCCATCAGGGAATCCCACAGAAAATACCTCAGGTTCGGACTACCTTCGGGACATTATCAATTCACAGCTCTGCCATTCGGTCTGATCTCAGCTCCCAGGGCATTCACAAAATGCCTGGTAGTGGTGGTGGCACACTTAAGAAGACAGGGCATCATGGTGTTCCCTTACTTGGATGACTGGCTAGTCATGGGCAAGTCACCACAAGAGGTGAAGGAGACTCTCAGGCTCACTCAGGACACACTGGAGTCTCTAGGGTTCTTAATCAATGCCAAAAAATCTGTGTTCCAAACTGCCCAGGTACTGAACTTGATAGGGGCAGAGCTGAATACCCTGCAAGGGGAGGCATTCCTCCCTCAGGACAGAGTGAATAATATCCTGTGACTGGCAGGATCTTTCAGTCTTAACAGACCAAGGCTCGCAAGGCACTTCCTGCAGTTGTTGGGGCACATGGCCGCAGCAGCAAGAACAGTGCAAGACTGCAGATTTCAAATGAGAGAAATTCAGTTTCAACTCAGGGCACATTGGTGCCAAAGAAAATACACTCTCTCAAAGCTCATACCAGTTCCTGGGACACTGTTGCAAGCCCTGCAATAGTGGCAAGACAGAACAAACCTCAGAGGAGGGGTTCCATTCGAAAAGGAATCCCCTACCTTGGTACTCACAGTAGATGTCTCCCTCCTAGGGTGGGGGGCACATCTGGAAGAGCATACAGTGCATGGTACGTGGTCCCCTGCAGAGTCACTCCTGCACATAAATCTCCTAGAGCTCAGGGCAGTGCTCCTGGCACTGCAATCCTTTGCATCCCTGGTAAGGGACAAGGTGGTGCAGGTTAGGACAGACAATTCCACCACAATGTATTACATCAACAAGCAAGGAGGAACAAGATCCGACTGAATAGAATGGACGGTGGGTGGGCAGAGAGGGACAGTGAAAAAGCAGGGATACTGAATGAATACTTCTGTTCAGTATTCATAAAAGAGGAGGTGGGGGAGGTGCCTAATCCAATTAACAGAAGCACTCTGGAGATGGGGGTCGATCCCAGTCCTTTCACAGAAGAAAGGGTTCTGAAAGAACTCCTAAAACTGAAGGTGGACAAAGCAATGGGGCCAGATGGAATTCAAACCAGAATTCTAAAAGAACTAAGCAGAGAACTAGTGACACCACTGACTACCTTTTTTAACAAATCATGGGAGGATGGTGTGGTACCTGAGGACTGGAGGAAGGCAGATGTGATTCCCCTTCACAAAAATGGGACCAAGACAGAGGCAGGAAACTACAGATCTGTCAGTTTGACCTATGTGGTAGGGAAAGTGATGGAATCACTTCTGAAGGAAAGAATTGTTGAGTACTTAGAGGCCAGTGGGGCACAGGACATAAGGCAGCATGGGTTCACAGCGGGAAGGTCATGTCAGACAAATCTAATTGATTTCTTTGACTGGGTGACCAAAGTAGTAGACCAGGGAGGGGCTGTGGACATGGCCTACCTAGACTTTAGCAAGTCATTTGACACGTCCCAAACAAAAGATTAATAGTCAAATTAACCAGCCCGAGAGTGGGTCCCAGGGTGGTAGCCTGGGTAAAACATTGGCTAGACAACAGGACACAGAAGGCAATTGTAAATGGAGTCCACCCTGAAGAAAGAGGGGTTACTAGTGGGGTACCACAGAGTTCAGTACTGGGTCCAGTCCTTTTTAATGTCTTTATAAGTGACATTGCAGAGGGATTGGAAGGAAAAGTATGCCTCTTTGCAGACGACACAAAAGATCGGCAACAGGGTTGATACACAAGGAAGCGTGGAAAGGATGAGAAGGGACTTGGCAAGGTTGGAGGAATGGTCAGAAGTATGGCAGCTTGGATTCAATGCAAGAAGTGCAAAATAATGCACCTGGGAAACAAAAACTCAGGGAAGATTACATAATGGGGGAGGTAGTAACAACAACAAAATGGAAAGGAACCTGGGGTAATCATATCAGATGACCTTAAGTTTGGCAAGCAATGCGAGAAGGTGGTAGGGAGGACTGGGGGGGGTACTGGGATGTATAGAGAGAGGCATCACCAGCAGAAAACAGGAAGTTGTTATCCCCCTGTACAGACAGTTGGTGAGACCCCATCTGGAGTACTGTGTTCAGTTCTGGAGACCCCATCTCCGCAAGGACATAGACAGGATCGAGGCAGTTCAGAGGAGGGCAACTAAAATGGTGCAGGGTCTGCAAGAGCTTAATATGTATACCCTTGAGGAAAGGAAGGAGAGGGGGGACATGATAGAAACTTTCAAGTACCTCAAGAGAATCAACAAAGTCCGAGAGGGTAGCATCTTTCAGAAAAAGAGACGTGCAAGAACAAGGGGACACAATTTAAAGACAGAGGGGGGACGGCTCTGGGGCAATGTGAGGAAGTATTTTTTCACAGAGAGGGTGGTGGACGCATGGAACAGCCTTCCTGAGGAGCTTGTGGGGTCTAAAACTGTGGGAGAATTCAAGAATGCATGGGACAGACATAAGGCAATTTTTGTGGTGGGTAGGAAGAAATAGGCTGTTGATTAAATAGGATCTGCAGCTTATCCTCTAGGTAGGAAAATGGGCAGACTAGGTGGCCCAAGCGGCCCTTATCTGCCATCAGAGTCTGTGTTTCTATGTTTCTGCTGTGTACAGAAGAAATGAAAATATGGAGTCTAGCATGCTCCTTACAGGTGTCCCTGTCAGCCATCCACCTTCCAAGGAAGGACAACACTCTAGCAGATGTACTCAGCAGAATCAAGCAAGACCACCATGAATGGTCTCTAAACAGACAAGTGCTGGAGGTGGTTTTCCACAGGTGGAGTATCCCAGAGATAGATCTCTTCACCTCAGAGGAGAACCATTAGTTGCCTCTATTCTGCTGCAGGCCTCCAGCAAAGGACACAGTGCCCATGGATGCTCTGGTGTTGGATTGGTCAGGAAGGAGCTCTTAGGCATTCCCTCCAATTCCTCTGCTGCTCAGTGTCCTGATCAAGCTCAGGTCTCAACCAGCTACCTTGATCCTGATAGCCTCAGACTGGGCCAGGCAACCACAGTACTTGCCACTGCTCTCACTATCAGTGGTTCAAACCATACACCTCCCTCAGAGGCACAACCTGCTGACCTCCTCTCAGGGGAGGATCCTACATCTGAACCTCAGATCTCTCAGACTCAAGGCTTGGCTCTTGAAGACCTAGAATATGCAGGCTTACACCTTTCTGAAGGTGTACTCGTGGTTCTTAGGGGTTGTAGGAAGCCCTCTACCAAGAAAACCTATGCCTCCAAATGGAAGATGTTTTCAATCTGGTGTAATTCTAGTGGGATACTACCTTTTCAGGCAGGGCTACCAGTCCTGTTGGACTATATCAATCAATCAACATCTTTATTTATCCAGGCGAACATCGTTGAGCAAGTTCATTTACAAGATGGACCTGGTTAGCTCCGGATCAAATGGTACAATGCATTCAGAGATATTTGCAATACACACACGTAAAGAACAATTAATGCAAGTAAGTACTCAATGTTACATCAGTCATATCAGTTCAGAGTGCTTCTGTAATATTTAAGGAGGACATAAGATGAGGCTTAGTAGGAACTTCAGTAGGGAGAAGTGATCGGCCGCTCGTGTAGGGAGCTGACGCAAGCACAGAATTTCAAAAGTAGTGTAATCACACAGTATCCCTAAATGTAACACACTAAACAGAAGGATAAGGGTCTTAACAGTTAAGGAGAAAAGTAATTACAGTTCTTTTTTGGCAAATTTCGGCATGGAAATCAGCTTTATGCTTGGTTTAGAACGGACACAGAAGCAGACTGCAGGAACCAGTCGGAAGCCAACGCCGAGGAGTACTCACGTTCCGATTGGATGTCTACTAATGCCGTGCTTTGCTAATGGAGAGTCCAAGCTTAGGTTCTCAGGCGGTGGTAGAGGGAGCGCCGACAGCCTGGTGCCCGGGTTTCCCACGCCTATGGGCAGGGTGTCCTTGGAGAGCATATCCTTGGCAGGGGATGGAAGAAGGGGTCAGTATTAAGTACTGGGCCATGAACAATGGAACAGCTGAACCAGCAGGAGGACCAAAACAGCAGGACAACAGAACTGGGTATTCCTTGACACCTAAAGACTGGCCCAACCACAGAAATTCAGAAAGGAGTGTAATCAAACAGAGTCCCAACTCTTGACACTATAAACAGGAAAACATAGAGGTCATAACTGTTAGGCAATAAGTAAGTACAGCTCTTTTCTGTGCAAGTTTTAGACAGAAAATCAGACCAGCTTAGTATTGAGGGAGACACAGGAGCAAACTGCAGGAGCCAATCAGATGCCAGAACAGAAAAGCGCTGGCGTTCTGATTGGATATCGGCAATGCCACACCTCTCTAGTAAGGAGTCTGGTCAAGGTGTCTCAGGTGGCAGCTATGGAAGTGACAATCACCTGGTACCCGCATTTCTCCCACCTGAGGAGCAAGGAGCCCCTGAAGGGCTAATCTACGGTAGGGAAGAGAGTTAGGGGACAGAGGAAAGATAGTAAGATAGTAAGAGTGGAATGCAGTGGAAAGGGAATACGAAGATGAAATAGGGCAGTTAAATGGTATAGGGTAGGGGAATAAGAGCCACAGAATAAGCAATATTTAAAAGACAGCAGGGTAAGGTGTAGCGGCTGTGAAAGCCATGAAGAAATATTATAACCCTACAGGTATTTCTAGAGGGGAAAACGTTTAATCTCACCCATCTGCAATCTCTGGGCCTACAGCCCACCACCCTTAAGGTCCACCTGGCATCAGTGTCAGCCTATCTTTTGGCAGGCAAGAGTGTTTCTCTGGCTGCTAACCCTATTTTCAAAAAGTTTTTTAAATGGTTAGCTCGCCTGCACCCTACCCATAGGGAACTGGTGCCTTCTTGGGATCTCAGTGTATGTATTGCTAAGCTCATGGTGCCTCCTTTCGAGCCTATGGCTACAGCACATTTGAAGTTTGTCACTTGGAAAGCTATATTCCTAGTGGCTATCACCTCAGCCAGGAGGATAAGTGAGTTACAGGCTCTGTGTATAGAAAAGAACTGCATATCCTTCCACAGGGACAAGGTGGTACTCAGGACTAATAGGAAATTTCTCCCAAAGGTGGTCTCTGATTTTCACCTGAACCAGTCAATCACTTTGCCAGTCTTCTTTACTGAACATTCTAGTTCAGGAGAGCCAGGCTGCATAGTCTGGATGTCAAAAGAGCTTTGAGCTACTATATTACCCACACCAAGGCCTACAGGCAGGACAGATGACAGCTGTTCTTTATCTATGGGGACGTGGGAAAGCCAGTTTCAAAAAGGGCAGTTGCATGCTGGATAGTGGCATGTATCCAATTCTGTTACAGTAAAGCTGGTAAGGAGCCCCCAGTGGGCCTGAGGGCACACTCTACAAGGGGCACAGCTGCTACAATAGCAGCTGCCAGGGATATTCCCTTATTGGAGATCTGCAAAGCAGCTACACGGAGAACAGTACACACTTTTACAGAGCACTATAGTCTGGACAATCAATCCAGAAGTGATGCTAGGTTTGGCACAGCAGTGCTGCAGAGATTGTTTCCTAAGTGAGGTTCTGTGCCCACCTCCGAAGGTTCATATTCATAGTCTGCTAGAGTTAATCATATGCTGTTTTAGGGTTCTTTTTACCCAGGTGCATCACTTTACACTTCTTGGCATTAAATTTTAGCTGCCAGATGCTAGACCATTTTTCCAGCCTCTGCAGATCATTTTGAAGGTTCATAACCTCTTCCTAGCTGTCCACCATCCCACCTAGCTTGTATCATCTGCAAAGGGGGCAGTCTTACCCCGAATACCAACCCCAATGTCGCTGATGAACACGTTAAACAGTACCGAACCCAAGACTGAGCCCTGCAGTACACCACTAATGACCTCCCCCTCCTCTGATTTCTCCCCGTTGATGACTACTCTCTGCTTTCTGTTCTTAAATCAGTTACCTACCCACCTAACAATGCACTTTGCGGTGCCTAGATCCTCCAACTTTTTCAGCAGGTGGTTGTATGGCACTGAGTCAAAGGCCTTGCTGAAGTCAAAGTAGAGATCATCTACTGGATGTCCACTGTCACGTTCCCTAGTCACCCAGTTAAAAAATGTAATCAGGTTTGTCTGACATGATCTACCTTCCACAAACCCATGTTGCCTGTCAACATGAAGGCAATTTTTCTTCTACCAGATCCTGCTTAATCAAGGCTTCCATTAACTTTTCCACTACTGAAGTGAGGCTAACCAGTCTGTAGTTACTAGCCTACTCCTTGTTTCCATCCTTGTGTAGAGGTACCACATCAGCTGTTCTCCAGTCTTCAGGCATAACGCCCGTCTGAAGCAGTCGGTTGAACAAATGTACCAATGGGTCCCCCAGCAGCTCCTTTAGTACCCTTGGATGGATACCATCTGACATTGGTGATTTATCCTGCTTTATGCATTGTAGCTCCTCCTTAATCCTGGTGGCGGTGAATGCTGCCATTTTCATATGTGAGACCCCCTTGTCAACTGCCTTAATACCACTGTAAGGCATTGCACCTATGTATTCCTTGGTGAACACTGAACAGAAGAAGTTGTTCAAGACAGTGGCCTTCTGCCTGTCGTCTTCCACTATCCTGTCCCCATCTTTTAGCTTAACTACCCCTCCCCCTTTCTTTCTTTTTTCCTGAATATACTGAAAGAATTGTTTGTTACCCACTTTGGCCCCCTTCTGCTATCCAAAGTTCAGCCGCTGCTTTCACCTGTTTTACCTTCCTCTTGATTTCCCTATTCTTCTGGACATAATCGTCCCAGTCTTCGTCACTTGTATTTCTTTTAAAGTTTCGGAAAGCCTTCCTTTGGGCCTTTAATGCTGCATTGACTTGGTTTGTGAACCATATTGGTCTTTTATGCCTGTTCATTTTTGTTACCGTCTTTACACACAGCTGTGTAGCTTCTAAGATAGCTTGTTTAATATGCCCCCAAATATTTTCTACTTCTAGTTGTTCGTGGATCCCTGCTAGTCTGTCCCAGACTAAATTCCCCATTTTTCTGAAGTTTGCACTTCTAAAGTTTAAGATTTCTGTTCTGGATTGAGATTTTATAACCTCAATGGATAAATCAAACCAGACAGAGTTGTGGTCGCTGTTTGCCAGTGGTTCACCAACTCTTACAGTGATAGCTAGCTCAGAGTTGGTGAGGACCACATCCAGGATGGTGTCCTGTCTAGTTGGCTTGCCTAATAGTTTTGTGAGAAGGCAATCCTGTAAGCCTTCAACCACAGATTGACTTTTTGTTGATCTAGCCATTGGAATGCCCCAATCAACATCTGGCAGGTTCATAGAAACAGAAACATAGAAGTTGATGGCAGATAAGGACCACAAGGCCCATCCAGTCTGCCCATTTCTTTTTCTACCTTATAAATGTGCCATTGGCCTTAGCTCTGTCAATGGCCTATCTATTCATACTCATCTGTATTGCTCCCTTATGCCTATCCCATGCCTGTTTGAAGCCCTGCACTGTATTCATATCCACTACTTCCTGAGGTAGGCCATTCCATGCATCCACCACCCTTTCTGTGAAAAAGAACTTCCACACATTACCCCTTAATCGGCCTCCCTCTAATCTCATGCTGTGTCCTCTTGTCCTGCTATTTTACTTAAATTGAAACATATTAGACTCTTTCACCTTATTAATGCCCTTAAGGTGTTTGAATGTTTCAAGCACATCACCTCTCTCCCTCCTTTGCTCTAGGGTATACATATTGAGCTCCGTTAATCTGTCCTCATATGTTTTCTGATGCTGTCCCTGCTCCATTTTGGTTGCCCTTCTTTGGACTGCCTCAATTTGGTTAATATCCCTTGTGAAGGTGTGGCCTCCAGTTCTGCACACAGTACTCCAGATGGGGCCTAACCAGTGTCTGGTAAAGAGGGATTATTACCTCCCTCTTATGACTTGTGGTACCCCTGCTAATACACTCCAACATCCCTCTAGCCTTACCTACTGCTTTAGTTGTCTGCTTGGATGATTTCAGGTAATCTGTGATGATGGTGCCCAAGTCTCTTTCTTCCCTTGTGACTGCCAGCAACTCCCCTCCCAACCTATAGGTGGCTTCAGGGTTTATCTTCCCTACGTGCATGATCTTGCACTTCTTTGCGTTGAACCCCAGTTGCCACTCTTCCGACCATTTTGCCAGTTTATCCAGATCTCTTCTCATTCTGCCCACCCCATCTGGATCATCTACTCTGTTGCAGATCTTGGTGTCATCTGCAAACAGACAAACCTTACCCTCCAGTCCATCTGCAATGTCACTGATGAAGATATTGAAGAGGACTGGCCCCAGGACTGATGCCTGAGGTACTCCACTTGTGACTTGCATCTCTTCTGACTGTATACCATTTACCACCACTCTCTGTTTTCTGCCCATCAACCAATTTGCCACCCAGTTGACCAACTTCTGACCCACCCCGAGCCTACCCAGCTTATTAATCAATCTTCTATGTGGAACAATATCGGAAGCTTTGCTGAAGTCAAGGTAGGCAACACCAACTGCTCCCCCTTGGTCCACCACTCTAGTTACCCAGTCAAAGAAATCTATGAGATTAGTTTGACAGGACCCTCCTGTTGTAAACCCATGCTGTCTTGCATCCTGTGCTCCTATGGATTCCAGGTGTTGCACTATCCTTTCCTTAAGGAGTGCCTCCATAATCTTGCCCACTACTGAGGTAAGACTGACTGGTCTATAGTTCCCTGCCTCCTCCCTGCTACCACTCTTGTGAAGCGGGATCACATGAGCCCTTCTCCAGTCTTCTGGGACCTCTCCTGTGCTCAGAGACTCACTAGACAGTTCTGATAATGGCTCTGCTAGTTCCACCCTTAGCTCCTTTAGTACCCTGGGATGTATGCCATCAAGTCCTATTGCCTTGTCCACCCTGAACTTATCAAGCTCTTGTAGGACCCTTTGTTTTGTGAAGGGACTAGTGCACACCTTCTTCCCCCCTGTGTCCATGGTGCTGAGCTGTGGGCCCTGCCCTGTCTTCTCCTCAGTAAATACTGAGCAGAAGTATCTATTTAGGATAGATGCTTTTACATGGTCCTCCTCCTCACATGCCCCCTTATCCCCTTTGATCTTAGCAATACCCCCTCTGGACTTTCTCCTTTCACTAATGTATCTATAGAAAGTCTTGTCACCTTCTTTTACTGTCCATGCTAATGTTACCTTGGTTGGGCTTACTGCCTTCCCTGCTTCCCTTAGGGAAGTTTGGTATGCGTCCCTATCTGCATTCCTTATATTTCCTGAAGGCCAGCCTTTTGGCTCTGACCTTTTCTGCTACTGTTTTTGAGAACCAAAGTGGTTTCCTTCTTCTTTTGCACTTCCTTTTCTCTCTAACCCAATGGGATGTTGCTTCAAATATTGCATCCTTAATGCTTGCCCACTTTGCCTGTACCCCCTCACCTGTATTTCTTCTTGTCAGTGCTAGCTTAACTCTGTTGGCCATCTTATCAAAGTCAGCTCCTCTGAAGTCCCATATTTTTGCCTTGGAATGGGATGATTTAGTTCTAGTGGTCAAATTGAACCATACTGGCCCCCAGGTGACCTTCTGCCTGGAGATCTGTGATCCTTTTCCTGTTAGTCAGTACTAGATCTAGGATAGCCCTGTCTCTTGTGAGTTGTTGTACCAGTTGTTTGAGGCCCTCCCCCTGCAGGGAAGCCACTATGTGTCTAGTTCTGGCAGATGTTCCTGCTGGTATTGACCAATCTGTATCTGGCATGTTGAAGTCTCCCATTATCAGAACCTCCCCTTTAGCTGTCATGTTTTGTATATCTTCTAACAGTAATGTATCTATGTCCTCCCCCTGGTCTGGAGGCCTGTAGACAACCTCAGTTCAGTTAATATGGCTGTCCCATTTCCTGTTTCCAGGGTGACCTACGGTTCTTCTGGCTCCTTATGTGTATTCTGAATTTCTGTAGCTTTGATATTTTCATTGAAATAAAGGGCCACTCCACCCTCCCTTTTTGCACCTTGGTCTCTTCAGGCTGCCTACTACCACTGTATCTCCTTTCTAAGTCACCCCTTTGATTTCTTGGAGGAGCATCTCATCCCTGTCCCTTGCTTGGCCTAGAGGCCTATATACAACCCCGATGAAGACCTTCTTCCCTGCCAGTGAGTTCAGCTGCACTCATAGTGATTTCACTCCATCATTACTGATGTCATCGATCAATGTGGCCTCAAGCCAGTCCCTAGTATAAAGTGCAACCTCCCCCCCGGCTCTGGATGAAGCTCGCCTGAAGAGTGAGTACCCCTGAACCGAGAGATCCCAGTCATTGTTTTCTGAGGCCCAAGTCTCCATAATGGCCACCAGGTCCACCTGAGACTCTGCTATCAAAACTTGAAGGTCACTGACCTTGTTACCCAATCTCTGAGGCACACCCCCTTATATAGCCCAGGAGCCCTTTTGCTGTTCTTTTTTTTGGTTTACTCTGCTGGTGCCTGATATCATTGCCCCATTCATGGTCTTTTACAGTTCCTTTATGCATCCTACGATTGGTCTCCGATATTGGTAGAGAGTCTTTCACTTTTGGGGGAGTGACGGGTAAGTTCTCATCTTTGGTGTGATAACTGATAGGTTTCTTAGCGTCAGACTCCTCCCCCCCACTCAGTTTAAACACCCAAGGTGCATGTTGGACTTCTGCCCCAGAGCATTCACTCCTTCTTTAGTTAGGTGAAGACCATCGATCTTGAAAAGCCTTCTCTCCCAGAAGTTCCCCCAGTCGCCTATGATACGGTGCTGTTTTTCCTGACACCATTCATGCAGCTATGCGTTAAATGTTTCAGTTTCCTTGTTCCTTATCTTATTTGTGCAATCCCTTCTGACCCATACTGGGAGGATCCCTGAACATGCCAGTAAGGTCGAATAGGTTACCAGCCTTTCTCCCAACTTGATAAAGTTCTTCTTGGTTTCTTCCAATGTCTGATTTGCCATATCATTTGTTCCGATATGAATCAGTACCTTGAGATCCCTTCTATTTTGTCCATGATCCTCACGATGCTATCAGTGTCCTTCATAGCTGAGGCACCAGGTAGACATCTGACTGTCCCCATGGAATTTGGGGTTCTACTCAAGTGGGACTTGACTCCCCTTACCATTGAGTCATCTAGGACAAGTAAATGCATATGTTTACTCTTATTCTGCTGCTGTTTTCCACCACTGGATGCCATCGCTCTGCTCTGCCTTTCCCCCTCAACTGCCTCAATGTCTCCTCACTCTGAGTCATGGTCATGTATCATCTCCAGGGGAGTAAAATGGTTGGCAGTTGAGATGCTGCTGGGTCGCAGAGATTTCACATGGGCTATTCTTGCAGCTTTCCCTCCCCCTCTTTCAACCACCTTCCACCCTCCTGGGTTTGTGGTCCTCTGCAGGAGACGTTGTGGTGGGAGTGATCTCCAGTTCAGTAGATGATGAAGCTTTGCTATTTCCTTTCTGGCTGCATCCAGTTGAGCTGAGTTCGTTCAGGTTTCTACACATAGGGCAGTGTCCCACCCCCAAGAGAAGATTTTGGAAGACAATTGCTCCACACATCTGATAGCGTACTATGTCCATTGTATATGTATGTATTGTTTTCTTTTCCTTTCTTCCTCCCTTTGAGCCTCCTTTTCTTACCTTATATAGTGGGCATTGTCACTGTAAACTCAATGACAACTGGTGACTTACAGCTTAATTGTCTAACACTTTTTCTTTTATGCTCTCTCTCAGAGAAATCTATTTGATGATCCTGACTCTCACAGGACGTTCCCAATAACTTATAGAGCCCCCTGTGCTTGGTAGGTTCTTGTGTCAGTTGTATCTCCCAGTAGAGATGGTCAGAGGGAGGGCTGAACCGTGTTGTCAATCAGGTTATAGCCTATATCAATGACACGGGAACCAGGTGGGTGGGTGCGAAGTGCAGTCAAGCACCTTCTGCTGATGAGTGAGCTAAAGAGAGAGAGAGGCTGCCTTACAAACCAAAAGATGACTCTCTGTGTCTGCTCCTCAGATCAGCTTACTGTCTGCCTCTGAAAGCCCTGATCCACAACAATCCTTGTACCTGTAACAAAAACACTGACCTCAAGCCCCATAACTGTAGCCCAAAAGCACTGTTAACCGCATTCTAAAAACAATCAGTGTGTGCCCTCCGACTGTAAATAGGGCTTTGATCCTAGTAATAATGCAGCACTGCCTGGATGTCAGTGTGCCCTCTGGCACTAGATGGAAGAAAGCTTGCGCTGTGGACTGACTGGGTGAGCTGAGACACTTATTAAATCCCTAGTCCGAGTTTTGAAAATTGGTGCCACCGAAATGCAGCCACCTGACTGGCGGTGGTCCTTGTGATGTGGTCCCTGTCCCCTGAACAAACCGCAAACTGCAACTCCAGTCCAAGCACCTTCTTCTGCTGAGTGATCTAGAGAGAGGGAGAAAGAGAGAGAGAGAGAGACTGCCTTACAAACCAAAAGACTGCTCTCTATGTCCACTCCTCAGATCAGCCTCCTGTCTGCCCCTGGAAAAAAAAGCCTCGATCCACAATAATCCCCGTACCTGCAACAAAATTGCCAACCATATCTGCAACAAAAATGCCGACCTCAAGCCCTATAACCACAACCCAAAAGTACCGTTAACTGCAGTCCAAAAACAATCAGTGTGTGTCCTTCAACTGTAAATAGGGCTCCAATCCTAGTAATAATGCAGCACTGCCTAGATGTCATTGTGCCCTCTGGCACCAGACAGAAGAAAGCTTGCGTTTCAGATTGACTGGGTGAGCTGAGCCACTTATTGAGATAAAAAGGCCCTCTTCTTACCAATTATGTACAGGTCACAAAAACAACCCATTGTTTGACCATGTTTTCTGTTGCTGACTTTTGACACTAAGTGTTAGGAGACAGAAAAAAGTATTTAATCCCTATTAATTTATATCCTGAAAAAAATCCAAATTCTTGTATGGTTTCCAAAATTTTAGGTACTGATTGTTTGGGAACTGTTATAGAAAGAACACTATCGTCAGCGTATAATGAACATACGTAACATATATCTCCTATTTTGATTCCTTTAAAACATTTATATGCTATTTTGTTTTCTAACTAGTGGGTCAAAAGTTAGGTTGAATAGTGAGACAATAGACAACCTTGTCTTGTTCCTGTCTCTAGATTTAAAAAAAATGGAGACTACCCCATTAGTCATTATTGCAGATGAAACATTCTTGTACAAAATCTTAACCCAATTAGCAAAGGAATCTGGGAAGCCACACAGTTTAAGTATGTTACTAATATGATTCTGGGAGACCTTATCAATGGCTTTTTTGGCATCTAGTGCTAATAAACCCATCTGATCTGATTTTTCTGCTACACACATTAGATGAAAAGTTCTTCTGGTACTGTCTACAGCTAATCTCGATTTAATGAAGTCAGTTTGTTGAATACTAATTAGTAGATGAATTATCTTTTTAAGTCTACTAGCGAGTATTTTGGCACTGGTGTTGACTAGCGATATTAGTCTGTAATTGTTAACCTCAGTTTCATCATTTTCTGTTTGCCTATTAGTGTTATAATACTTTGAATCATTGTATTTGGTAACTGTCCAGTTTTATGATCTTCCTGACAAAACTTTCTCTAATATTAGTGAAACTTCTATACATTTGTGATAGAAGTTTACAGAATATCCATCTGGTCCTGGGGTTTTGTCCTTTGTAAGATTTTTTTATAGCTGCTTTTATCTCAAGGATTGAAATGTCTGCACTTAACGTCTTTTTTAAACTATCTGGCACTTTTGGAAACTATTCCTTCAACAAATTTCAGTAAACCAAGATTATCACAGGACGCGTCTTCATTACAAAGATCTTTATAATATTCTATGACAATTTCATTTTTTGTGACTTGTACATAATTGGTAAGAAGATGGCCTTTTATCTTCAATATTCCTGTATTATTACTGTTTTGTTTCAGATGTACTACAAATATCTTCATGGTGCTTGGTCCACTGTCAGTATAATTTAGTTTTGATTTACAGTTGCAAAGTTTTGCTTCCGATCTGATTAGCTCATTATATTCTGTTTTGAGTTTTGACCAGTTCTGCCATTTTTGGGCAACATCTGTCCCTCTTAACCCTTCCTCAGCTAGTTTTATTTCTCTTAGAAGATCTGTAGATTTCTGGATAGGTTATTTCTTTAAGGCCCAGACTGAGCTGCTTAAGTAGCCTTTAAACCATCATTTTAGACATTTCCATATTGTGGCCCAGGAAGTTTCATTTGCTTTATGATCTAATGGAAGTTCGCTATTTTCTTTTAAGTTTTAGCTACTAAATCTTTGTTACTCAGCAGAAAGTTGTTAAATTTTAATCTTGGGTATTCTCTCTGTCTTTCCTACTTCCCAAATTTTTAAAAGACACTGGATTATGGTCTGAAATGACCTGTTCACAAATTTTAACTTCAATTATCCTTTCTGTCATATCCTTTGGTATATAAATGTGATCAATACTTGATCCCGATTGGTGACACTTGAGCTAATACGTTAAGTCCTTTTTGTTGGAGTGCATTTTCCATCAACTACCTATCAGTCATATGTTATCAGTCATACATTTTACTACAATTTATAGTCAAGCGATACTGTATGGCAGTTAATTATAGGGTCAAATGTACCCCTTTCTCCTTTACTTTTTATTTTGAGAGATATTTCTCCCATCTGTTATGTGTAATGTTCTCAGCAAGACTTGTTGCTTTTAGCTTCCCTAGCCTTCAAAAGACTAATTCTGAAACATTGGAAAGAAAATAGATGTCCCTCAGAAGGAATGGTCTGACTTCCTGGGAAGTCTTGCAAACAGTGAAAGACTCAGTGTGTTAGCTCAAAACAAAATGGAATTATTTACTGCAATTTGGGATCCCTTTTTGAGGTATAAAGCTATCATTATGTAAATTGGTCCATCAGTTGTTAAAGGGACACTGTCAAGTGTTTTTCATCATATCATTTCTAGCTAAAAACCTACATTTTATGATTTCTTATCTTCTCTACAATTCATTGTTGTTGCTGTTTGTTTATTTTGTCTGTCTTCTTGTTTAGTAGAACTGAAATGCATGCTAATGTATATTTATAAACAATCTTGTTTCGTTTACTGTCCTGAATCTGTTCTTACTGCATGCTTCCTGAGCATTGGAAACACACCCTGACAGTGCAGTCACTCAGAGGCAGTGGCCTCCTAAACTCCCACTGCACCATGAGGGGCTAGACTGTGTTGTGGGTGTTCCCAAGTCCAGGAAAGATGCAGCTGGAGCTGATCAAGAAATGTAAACAAACGTGTTTGTGTGGTAACACCAGTATGGTGGGCAGTCTATTTTTCACTTTTTAAAAGAAAAAAGAGTCAGAATCAAATTACCAGCTACATCAGCGATCTTTACAGAATGTTGGCAATCATAAAATGTGTTTTTTAAACTAGGGACACTTTGAGATATAAGGGAGTAGACAGTGTCCATTTGAGATGTTATGTCTGGTTTTTGACCTATCAGTCAAGAATGTTCATGAATGTATATCAGTAATAGTAATTCAGCAATGCCAGGAGGAATTTTAATAACCTTTATTTCAGATCTCTATTCTCTGCTATATCATTGGTGTTTCTGTATACTGTAATTTATACTGTATCTAAAATCAATAAAAATTTGAATTGACAAGTTATACATTTTAGGTATCTGTCTGACTTGGAAATATGGCTTCTAATTCTAGATCTGTCAATAATTGGGTAGATAATGCACTTCTTATCTCTGGCTATTATAATAGAGCTATTTAAAACATTTAATAATATGTCTTATATTTGAATGCATATATTGTGGTTGGTTAATGTTGCTCCATAGATAGTTACTACTGGCATAAATTATTCCCCACAATTGTCCATTAACTATCAGATGTCTCTCTCTATCTTCTACTGTACAGCATATCTTAAAAATGACACATCTGTTAATATCACTACTCCAGCCTTTTTTGAACTGTTACCTACTCCTAGAACTTCCACAATGCACGCCCTTCTCATTAGATCAGTATTTTCCTTTTTAATAGTGAGGGTAGTATTTAGATCTTTTAAATGCCATAGGAGAAATTGTCTTCATTTTATGGTTAAGGCCCCAGACATTCCAAGTGAATATAACAAAATCCTTTGGACCTGTAATTTTTTAAGGTAAGATTAAAAATAATGTGGTTCTTTTCCCTTTTCCAGGTTCAGCTTAAACACATTTCCACCTCATCACTAAAGAAAATAGAAAAGAAAGAAAGAAGATGGAATAGAAAGAGAAGACTCTAAAATGCAGCAGCTAAATGAAAACATTAGTTTAACATATTAAAATAAACAGTATCTGTGTAACTGAAATTTATGTTTCTCTTTTTTTTTTTAAATCCCTGTCCTTAAACAGGATAGCAACTAGAACAGAAGTAAAATTCTAAAATCACATAAGATTACCATAGATGAAATGGCTCTCTAGTAATTCTGTTAATTGCAAAAACTGGACCCCCAAGCCTTTTTTTTAATAAATGTTTTAAACCTTTGAACTCAGATTGGCAAAAGACATATCACAAAATATTTAATTATGAAATGCATTTGGTAACTAATCTACCTTTTTTAATTATATAAGTAATATGTGTAATAGCTGTAAGTAAAATATATTTATTTAATAGCTTTTATCTAATCTTGCAAATTCACAAAAATGCTATGCCTAACTGTATCATTTATCCTACTAAATAACTACTAAATGCTAACTTAGAAATACGTGATACAGTAATTAGGAAAAGTGACACTATAAAAAGAGAAAGAAAAAAATAAATATTGCATTACCATAAGTACCTTTGCATTTTGTGTTGTAGTGTATTATTTTAAAAGTACATATAACCCTATAACAAAATTTAAATCTAAATAGGGAAAATGTACTGAGCATGCAGATAAGTGAAATTCCTTTCCACATCAGATCATTACCATGAGTGTTAAAGTTTCTATTCATCAGTGAAGGTACATAAACATCATGGGCTTGATTTTCAAAGGCTGGCACAGGGCTTACATGAAGCCCTGCATCAATGCCATTTTTTTGGTGCAGCTGCGCCACACTCCTTTGCCGCAATCGCACCAAATTTTCTATGGTTGGGTGCAGTTGTGACAGTTCCATCAGTTTATGACAGCTTGTGCCAAAGGTTTGGCACAAGTCCCAATAAATGGGTCCCCCAAATGGTGCAAGTTAAACCAGGGAAAAACTAATCTAAGTGGCATTTGGCATTCGGGGTTGAATGTCCTGATTGCTGGCCAGGAGAATGCATCAGGCCCCGTGCACCAAATGATTAGTGCAACAAGGGCATGCATTCTTGGGGCTTTGAAAATCGACCCCCACATTTTTAATTTGCTTTGCCTTACCTAGCAGCATACCAGCATTACATTTTCACGTCAAGTGTTGTGTTCTCACATTTCAACAAATGTAAGCTGGGAACTCCTTCTTGTGCATAAAAACAAAATTCTAAGCTACAAATTAACATAAGAAATGCTTTGCTGAATATTCTAGTAAAACAGATTGTTCAGCTTGTATTGCACCTTATTACAAGTGAGCTCATGTTTGTTTACATTGAAATCCTGGTATTCTGCATCAGCACATGTGCAAATTCTACTTAAGAGCATGCTGCTGCTCTGAAGCAGGAGTTCAAAATATTTAAATGCTCAAGCATTCTATAATGAGCAAGTCCAGTCCCTGGCATCCAAGATGGCATATATTGAAAACATTTGTTCACGTCTATCAAACCGATGCCTCGGTGCCTCGATCAACGTTCTTTAGCTGATCACTTCACATAGACCCCACAAAGCACCACCAGCTGCATTAGTATTCCAGTGTAATAGCCACAGGAATGTAAAACTGCCCTATCAAGTATGGTGCAGTTAATATGATTGTATCCCCCCAACCAACTGACATACCAACAAGTTTTACTCTTATACAGGGGCTGATTTAGGTTTCAATGACCTGTGAGCTCTTTCTATTAGATATTTATTACTACATGGTGGCAAGCCTACAATTTTTTATGAGTATACTGTTAACAAAAGCAATAGTGTCTGATCCTTCCATACCTTCCTTTAATCCAAATATCCTTAGGTTATTTCTACTGTTTCTTTTGTCTTGATCTAAATTTTTCACAATTTTAATTATCTTTCTGCTATTAATGGCTCTCGGTTTGTTTCCCCTCTCCACTATCCTCAGTGCTGCTTATCCTGACCTCTGCATCATTTATTCTTATTTCATGGCTTTCTACCTCTTGCTTCGTGTCTTTGAAACTTGTCATAATCTTTGACTAAGTGATTTTTATACTGGCAATTTCTGACATTAGCATGTCAAAGTGAGCAACAGTTAATGCTTCACTAGTATGTTTTTATGCTCATGTTCAGGAGCACAGGCATCTGACATAGGTCTCTTAAATGGGTTTGAGTCTCCTGACATGGAAGGAGCTGCCATTTCTACTAAATTCTCCTTCATTCTTAGGTATAATAGTACAATTTGATAGTTAAGTACTCACTGTAGGATATCAAATACAGCACTGACAACTACTGTATGACTTAGGCACTGCTTCAGGCTTTTTTCTGTAACAGTCAGTTACAAGTTTGGATCAGAGATAACTTTCCTAGGGTACTTTTCTTTCAAAATGTTTCATTTTGTTATGTTGTCTTATGCATGCGCAAGCAACATATTGTGCCAGTAGGAGAAATGCAGAGGTGTGTCAGTTTTGGTGAATGCAGGGCACGCTTTAGAAGGTGCTTCCCTCATTCGGCAATTAGCGAGCATGCTAGCGGTAACACAAGTGTTTTTCAGTGCCACCAACTTGAAATGATTTTGCCGCTGCAATCAGAGCCAAGCTCATCATGCAGCAGCACTGATGACATGCCTCCACTACGTGCCTTGTCTGGTTTAAAATGATAATAAACATGGTGGCAGATCCATCGTCTGCCTCTTGCAATCAGTAGCAAGCCAACTTTGGAGGTGCCCAATCCCCCTGCTGGCATGTTTAAACCCCCAAGATTGTGTGGCACACTAGGAGCCCACCACAGTGTGCCTCCCTGTATTCAGAAGCCAACCCCTTCGGCATTTTCCTGCCCCACCCACCTCCATTGTGAGCCACACTGGGAGCCCACCCCAGTGTGGTAAACATCATGCCCCTAAAGTCATGGGGTACACTGGGAGCCCACCCCAGTGTGCCCAACATTGCTTCATACACCTGTAAAGAAAAAAACTGTCCACGCTTTTTTTTTTTTAACCTGGAACAAAAAAAACAGTCCCTCACTGTTGGCGGGCTCCTTCCCCCAACCCACACCCACCTTCTGAACACCCCACCTCCCCACACCCTCCTCACTCCATACTTACCTCTGGAGGCCTGGTGCCACGAGCTTCAGTTAAGAGGGAATACGTCTGCACTCTTCAAAGCCGATCGCGAACTGAAGAAATGCTGGTAAGCTGTATAATGGCATAAATGGGGGGGTTCAACTTAGGTAGATATTGCAGCCATTGTTGCGACTTTTGGCTCCAAAGTTTCAACATGGAGTTCTTGTGACCCCACCTCATGAACTCAGTCACTGTCATTTTGTTATACGGTCCCGAAAGGTGATTTTGCGGTCACTGCGTGGAATCACCTTTTCGGACTCGATTAACAAAATGACAGTGCCTCCTATTCATGGTGGAGCTCTAAAAGCCTGTGTTGTCAAATTTGGTGAAAAATTTCAAAAATTACTGTGTTACGAAAGCATGCATTGTGCAGTTTCCACTCACGCTCGTAACTTCGAGAATTTTTAATATTTTCCCTCCAGATTTTTAACATCACCATTTTGTCACACCTCCTTATGAGCAGTACATATGTCATTTTTCATATCCTGCCCAAAATGTGTTTTCACACATCTGGTGCACAATAGCTCGGTCGCTGTAGGAAATCAACGTCCGGGACATGTTAAGAAAATCAAAGTGACACTGCTCATGAGCGGAGGTTTAAAAATGCCTATGTTGAGCATTTGGTGACAAAAGGCCAAAAAAGGACTGTGTTATGAGCGTGCGTTCTCAGTTTCCATGCATGCTTGTAACGTCCAGATTTTTTTAATATTTTCACTTCAGGTTTTCAACATTGCCATTTCTTCACACCTCCTTATGAATGGTACAGCTGTCATGTTCATCAGCGGATGTCCCAAAATGTCTATGTTGAAATTTGGTTAAATAAATCCCCCAAATAATTGTGTTATGGGTGTCTGTTGCCCAGTTTCTTCGCACACTCGTGACTTCACTAGTTTTCCATATTTTCACTCCAGATTTTCAACATTACCATTTTTTACACCTCCTTATGAACAGTACAGCTGTCATTTTTCATATCCTGCCCGAAATGTGTTTTTGTACCTGTGGCACCAAATTGTGCAGCACTGTTGAATATTTGCAGTGAAAATAACCAACAAATGCCTGGGGTGTTAGGGTTTCCAACTGTAATGCCCCACCCTGTAGAGACCGACAGGCGTCAGGGGTGTGACTTGGGTTTTATGGCTGTAACGCTCATGCCATTCCACCCCCAGCCTGCACCCACTGACAGGCATTGAGGTGTGCCTTGGACTCTTCAGCCCAAAAGTTCACCCTATTTTCCTTTAGTGCACCCATCTCAGTGTATTTCCTTATGGCATGGGGTGAGCGTAAGGCCTGAAGACCCCAAGGCACACCATAACATGTGTCGGTATCTGCAGGGTAGGGTGAGGTGAAATGGCATGAGTGTTATGGCCGACAACCCAAAGGCACACCCCAGTGCCTGTCAGTCTCTGCAGAGTGGGGGTGGGGTTGGCATCAGTTTAATACTTCACTTCCATTTCTATTACGCATTTCTCTAGCTTCTGCACTAGCACTGCCAATGCCAGCAAGACAACATTCGGCATTGACAAATGCTTGTTACTTATTACTTTAGAGGTGTGTAGCTCTGTTCACTGGACATTAAGTGATTCACATAAAAAAAAACCCACTGATATTTACCAATTAGTCTTACTGTTGATTTACCGATACACTTGGGGGAAGGGAGTGCTGATGCGAAGCTCAGCAGAACATGTCCGATTTGGTTGGCGACATCAGTCTCACAGCATGAAACATATACATCACTAAAGTGCTTATGTAGAACACTTATATCTGTACATTAAATTATAGTTGTGTTTGGAACTTTCTATCTTGAGAAAAAAGTTTACAAAGCAATTTATTAAAATTCCATGGTATCATCATAACCAATAGCTGTGCAAAAGCACTTAAAAAGTCCACTGGCAGCAAGGATATGTAATTTACACAAAAAACAAACAAACAAAAAACCTCTGGTGAAGTTAGGGTTAATTGTGCCAGCCTGACCTGTGGCTTGCTTCATGAGCAGTTCTGTGAGTCACTCACAAAGCACCTGCTTATTGATGCATACTGCAGCAGGCCTGTAGCTTGCATGGTGAGCAGTCCTGCAGGTCACTCAGTAAACACCTGCTTAGTGACACGCACTGCAGCAGACCTGTAGCTTGCTTCATGAGTGACTTCATGGGTCACTCACAAAGCAACTGCTTAGTGACGTGTACTACACCAGACCTGTAGCTTGCTCAGCGAGCGGCCCTGCGGATCACTCACTAAACACCTGCTTAGTGACGTGTACTGCAGCAGACCTGTAGCTTGCTCAGCAAGCAGCCCTGCGGGTCACTCACTAAACACCTGCTTAGTGACGTGTACTACACCAGACCTGTAGCTTGCTCAGTGAGCGGCCCTGCGGGTCACTCACTAAACACCTGCTTAGTGAGATATACTGCAGCAGACCTGTAGCTTGCTCAGTGAGCGGCCCTGCGGGTCACTCACTAAACACCTGCTTAATAATATGTACTGCAGCAGACCTGTAGCTTGCTCAGCGAGCAGCCCTGCGGGTCACTCACTAAACACCTGCATAGTGATATGTACTGCAGCAGATCTGAAGCTGCTCAGTGAGCGGCCCCATGGTCACTCACTGAACACCTGTTTAATATGCGTACTGCAGCAGACCTGTAGCTTGCTCAGCGAGCTGCCCTCAGAGGTCACTCACTGAACACCTGCTTAGTGATATGTACTGCAGCAGACCCTGAAGCTTGCTCAGTGAGCGCCCTGTGGGTCACTCACTAAACACCTGCTTAATAATATGTACTGCAGCAGACCTGTGGCTTGCTCAGCAAGCAGCCCTGCGGGTCACTCACTAAACACCTGCATAGTGATATGTACTGCAGCAGACCTGTAGCTTGCTCAGTGAGCGGCCCTGCGGGTCACTCACTAAACACCTGCTTAATAATATGTACTGCAGCAGACCTGTAGCTTGCTCAGCAAGCAGCCCTGCGGGTCACTCACTAAACACCTGCATAGTGATATGTACTGCAGCAGACCTGTAGCTTGCTCAGTGAGCGGCCCTGCGGGTCACTCACTAAACACCTGCTTAGTGACGTGTACTGCAGCAGACCTGTAGCTTGCTCAGCGAGCAGCCCTGCGGGTCACTCACTAAACACCTGCTTAGTGACGTGTACTGCAGCAGACCTGTAGCTTGTCACTCAGGAAGCAACTGCATATGTAGCAGACTTCAGCTGCAAAGTCACAGACATAGATCTATAAAACCATCTAGAATTTTTCTTGTTTCGAGAGTGTTACAAATGTAAGGTTGTATGTCTTGAAAGTTGTTTTGTGGGTCTTGAAAACAGGCTCACAAGTGACAGTAACAAGGCTTGTTTTCATAACATGCTTCAGTTTAGTTTTATTAGTATTTTAAAACTATCGGGCTTTTGTTCACTAAAAAACTTGAAGAGTCAACCAAACACTAGATACAGTTGACTATAACTTTCAGACTTACCTTTCAACACATTTTGTTGTTTTTGATGGGGACAGGTTTCTCTTTTCTTCTGCTTTCATGTCCACTAGGCTCAAGAAAGCAGGGGTCTTGTCTTAGAAACATAGAATCTGACAGCAGATAATGGTCACTTGGCCCACCCAGTCTGCCCACTTTTTCCCTCTCTACATTCTCACCGCAGACTGTACTTGATCTACAGCTCTTGCTTCTTCCTCCCTTCCTTTCCACTACCGTTCCCTTGTGCCTATCCCATGCATTCTTGAACCCCTCCACTGTTTTCACCCCACCACCTCTGCAGGAAGGCTGTTCCCGGAATCCATCACTCTTTCTGTGAAGAAGTACTTCATCACCTCTCTCGTGAATCTAGCCACTTCCAACTTTATAACATGTTCCCTTGTTCTTGAGTACCTTCGTTTCTGAAAAATACCCCCAGGAGGAATTTAAAGGTATCTGTCATATCCCCCCTCCTCTCTCCTGGAGTGTACATATTGAGGTCCCTCAATCTTTTCTCATATGACCTCAGGTGCAGACTCTGGACCGCTTCCAATCTATATGTTTCTGGATATACTGGGCCCAATTCTCAAAGCAGTTAGAATGACGCAAGCTGCATACACCAAAAAGAAAGAATGCAAACCGTGACTTGCACCAAAGGTTGCGACATGCGGTATTCCAAAAGATGGATTGTGCCAATGCACATTTTGCCTGAGCCAGACAGGCCATGTGACCACCTTGCTACAAAAAAGGCCGCTATGCCGATGTGCAATGTGACTTGCACCAAACCCAAAATGCATCTGCACCAGAAATGGGATTCCAGAAGCTGGAGACCTGCAAATTGTGCCGTTCTAAGCAACCAACAGTTAGACCAGGGTGGGGCTGGTCTAAGCAGACCACAGTATGTAAAGAGGCTCCTGCTGAGAGATATAGCAGAGTCACTGTTGAGGTAGCAGTGTGCTGACAGACACACAGTGACAGTGACAATGTCTGCACTATTAGCCCCACTGGGTATACTCATGGCAGCACAACGGCAGTGGAGGCATGCAAGGCAGCGGGAAGGTAGGATCCAGGGGAATGGTGGGCCACAGGTGCAGGGGAGAGTGTGGAGGAGGACTGTGCCATGGGTCATCTGCACACGGACGTCCTATGAGGACCTCACAAAGGAGCAATGCATTGCAAGGTACCGCCTGAATGAAACCACCATAAGGGGTCTGTGCCAGGAATTGTGGGAGGACCTGCATAGTGCCACACAAAGGGGACATGCAATACATGTGGAGGTAAAGGTGAGTGCAGTGCTCTGCTTTCTTGCTGCTTGGAGCTTCCTGACCCCCCCCCACTGGTGACACAGTGGGCATATCCCAGTCCTCTGTGTCCAAGTGCTTGAGGAGCTTCCTGACAGCACTGATACGCCAGACCCCCAGGTATATCTGCTTCCCACGGGGAAGCAACGCAGCAGCAGCATGTGAAGCTGGCCTTCTACACCCTGGTGCAGTTCACCCGTGTGATGGGGACCATCGACTGCACACACATGGCCATCGGGGCACCATCAACAGAGTGGGATGTATATGTGAACCGCAAAGGGTTCCATTCCATGAATATCCAGGTAGTATGTGACAGTGAATGCTGCATACTGGATGTGGTCGCCCAGTACCCTAGATTCTGCCACGATTCTTACATCTTTGCTACTGTGGCCTATATGAGGCCTTTGAAAAGGGGGACCTAGCAGGCGGATGGCTGATAGGTAGGGTACAGTTTTACAAAAGGATGCAACAGGGGTAATGTGCACATGTGCAACAGTGGTTTTCCTACCTACTCTACCCCCGGGGCATCCATCTTACAACCCACTACCTAGCAAAATTCCTTGTAGATAATTTGAACTTGCCAGAAACTCCCTTGGAATCCTTCACCTCCTCCAACTCACCCCCCCCACCTGTTCCTCTGCAATCATGCTATTTCTCCCCACCCCTCCCTCCTCACTAGTCCACCCTTACCACACCCTCCTAACTTCCTTCCCTACTTGACAATCACTGTGACAATTTCTCAGATGGTCTCACCCCTGACCCTCTATTGATGAGGTCCCTTGAGCCAAAGTATCTCTTCACCCCGCACACATACCTGTTCACTCCCCTGACCCTCTACTGATGAAGCCCTGTGCTTACTGTAAGTATCTCTCACCCTGCACAGATACCCCTTACTTTTCACCCTGTCCATTCCTTGAAATATTGGCATATATTGTACATTGCCTGCATTGTTGTTATTCTTTCTACTGTTCCGTAGTTCTATAATGTATAGCATTGTATGTCTAGTCTTTGAATTACCTGTTTACCTATAAAGCCAACTGTTGTCTCTGTTGTTTTACCTGACGTGGAACCTATTGTAATGAGCTTGTCTTCATAGAAACATAGAAACATAGAATTTGACGGCAGATAAGGACTGCTTGGCCCACCTAGTCTGCCCATTTTCCTACCTAACAGATAAGCTGCAGATCCTAGTTAACCAACAGCTTACTTCCTCCTACCCCCCACTAGGACTGCCTTATGTCTGTCCCATGCATTCTTGAATTCCCCCACTGTTCTTGACTCCACGACCTCCTCAGGGAGGCTGTTCCATGCATCCACAACCCTCTCTGTGAAAAAATACTTCCTCACATTACCTCTGAGCCATCCCCCCTCTATCTTCAAATTGTGCCCCCTTGTTCTTGCACATCTCTTTTTCTGAAAGATGCTACCCTCTTGGACTTTGTTGATTCCCTTGAGGTACTTGAAAGTTTCTATCATGTCCCCTCTCTGCCTTCTATAGAAACACATACATCCTCAAAGATGTTAATCCAAGATCACAAAAAAAAAAGATAAATAAATAAATGTGTGAGGGACATACACATACAGTGTGGCTCTGGATGTACGCATGATGCAGCACAACATGCCCAGAGGAATGCCAGATGGCGTGTCAGGACCCTGGGGATGACACACATGACAGCTGGACATGGCAGTTAGCCAGTTACACTGAAACTTATGCAGGACTGGTATGAAGGGGAGGATGGCAGCTGCATGTGTACCATCCACGGACATGAGGGACCCATGCCAGCAGAACTGGCAGGAGGGGGCGGTATGGGAGTCACAATGTGTATGTGTGTGTGTCCCCATGCAACACATGGGTTTGGGGAATAGCACAACAGACCGGGCCATTAACCCATGACATTGTGCCACCCAAACAGGTGACAGTGGATACCCGCAACTGCCCTGGCTGGTGACCCCTGTGTGACATCCACAGAGTGAAGCAGAGGTGAGATACAACGAGGCCCTGTCCAGCATGAGGTCCGTGATTGAAAGGACATTCAGAATCTTGAAGGTGCACTTCAGATGCCTAGCCCGCTCTAGGGGGGCACTGCAGTACAGCCCGGAGATGACCTGCAGGATATTCCTCACCAGCTGTATACAGCATAATCTGGCCATCACACAGCATGTGCCACTGCCAGACATGGAAACTGTACAGGTGGCAGGGGATGGACAGGAGGGGGACATGGATCATGGCAGCGTGACACTGGTAATAGCCACTGTGCATATGTTATGTTAAATAATGTATATAAGGTTATAAACTGTTTGTTTAAAAGTTCATATCCATTGTTGGAAGTATTTAGAAACAAATGCCGCTTTTAGTATTAGGTAAAATTCCCAGGCAGAAAGGATGTCCTTAATACAGAGAAGAAGAATCCAATCTAAAACTGGGACAATACTATGGGCCACACTGTAATGAACTGTATCCACCAGCTAAGAGCCTAAGGCTCCTGACAGTGTGTAGCCATATACTAGGTATTTTACTTAATGAGACAATATATTAGATTGTGGAAGGCATCCCATTGGTTGATTAGCAGAATGGAAAGAAAGTTTAGTGTGATTACGGATAATAGAACTTTATTATTGGAACAATATTTCTAATAGTATTAAGTTTGAACAGTGTACCAATTACATGTGAATTCAATAAAGTTGATGAAGTTGAAAAATGACAGCATGCCACCACAAGCAAGACATGGGGGTGTTGCCACGAGACAATGTGCGAGACTGGACCTAATCCAGCAACACCTCAGTTAAGGGACACCAACACCCCAAGGGTGGCACCGGCAGCTGTATGTAACACCACGATGTAGGCAGGAACATTGACACTGTGAGGCCATCAACAGCGTCCTCACGCCAGCACAGGAAGGAAGACTGTCTGCCCGATGCCAACCAACTGACATGGCAGCACTGTATGACAGCCAGTGACCATGGCCGTTGGGTGGCCCCAGGCTGACATAACACCTGGTAGTGGGAGGAACATCATGACCCGTGGTGTGATGGCATGAGGGAACCACTGAGAGGTGTGTGCCCCTGGTGGGAAGGAATGCATGAGGACAGCACACATGGAAAGATGGGTGTCCGTGAAGGTAGCGCAGTGCAGCCACATGAACAGCAGGTCCACTGGAATAGTCCATGTCCCAGGAACGCGATGTGACCCCAGGTGCCATGGTGGTGGGATCATGTTGAGTAGCACAATGTGCTGCCACCTGTCATGCACATGGGCAAGGGAGACATGGGGCATGCAGGCAGCAAGACACAGGTGCTTCATGCCCCATGGTGGAGTGCCTGGTGTGGCCAACGTGGTATGCAGTATGGACACACCGGTGTGCAATAGTGGCGGGCATGATAAATGTGGTGTGAGTGCAGCTACAGGGGTGGCCACAGCCCTGCAACAGATCTGTGAAACAGCACATACAGCAGACAGGAAGCTGCCAATGAAGAGCTGGACCCCAACAAACTGCAGTATAGTACCTGAGGGCTAGACAGCATGTGCAGCACACAGAAGACATATGTGTGTTTGCATATGCCCTGTGTGCAGATCTGACGCACATCCCAGTTGCCATTCGAAAATGCCACATGTGCATGTGAAAATCGCCGCATGTGCAGGTTGTGCGACATCGCCTGTAAATGCGTAGCCATGTTGCTTGCAAACGCGGAAGTAGCCTTCCACGCATTTGGCAGGTCCAACACATGGCCCACACAATGCAGGACCATGCCAGAAGGCCCAAAGACATTGCAGGGTGACACTGATCACTGTACCAGTCACACACCATCTGCCTGGAAAACATATTGGCCAGATTAAGTGGCAGAGCCCCAAATTTTGCCCCCAGAGGAGACTGCTACATACATAAGCCTAGTGCAGCAGTGGGGGGGGGTTCTGCTGCCACTGGGGTCCAGAAGACTTACCCGAAGTAAGCGTGACTGAGTGTGGCACCAAATAGGTGCACACCTTGAGGAGACAACCAGCAAGATATGGCCAGATGTGACCCAGGACTACTCCACTGGCTGCGGCTCATTGCACAGGACGCAGATATGACCATGAGGAGTGGACAGCATGTCACAGCAGGTAAGCGTCAGCAACAACACATTAGTAGGCCACCATGTTGATGCAACGTAGGCATGTGGCAGGCTGCACGTGGGCACAGTGTAATATGACCTTTTGATTTCCACACACAGGATATGACAGAACATGACAGGCCATGGCTGCCAAGTATGGAGGCCAGGAGGCATCGGGAGGCATTGACACAGGTGGCACCAGCAAGACACCATGTGCAGGGTAAGTGCCACCTCGGATGTGAACCACAGTGGTGTACATGTCAAACAACAGGGTTCTGGGCTGCCATGTCAGGCAACATGGATGTACATGCCTGTGCCTTGGTCTGCAGGGTGCATTTGTGACCCTATGCTGATTGTACCTGGCCAGCCCAGCTGGGGTGTAGGGGACATTAACAGATGGGGTAATGTGTCATGCATGTCACAGGGGCCTGCACATGGTAGCACATGGATGGCTGTCACAGCCATGGCATGCCATGCGTGGGCGACATATGTTGTGCCACCATGGTCACAGGCATGTCACCACAGACATTGTCACACCATGCTGTGACAATGGGCTGGCATGACATGTGACCGTATGTCGGGTCCGTCCGTATTGGCGACCATGTACATATCAGCCACCTGTGTGCATGGCAGTTGGTTTGCCATGAGGTGGACCTGTGTGCAACATGCAGCCATGGCGAGAGTTGTGACATGACATGGATACACCCAGCAACATGGGGACATCCGTGTAACATGCTGGAGTAGGTGGATGCATACTGTTGTCTGTTGCGGTACCTGATCACAGGGCAACATGTACCATACACATGGGTGGTGGTGTGTGTGCACTGTCAGGTATCACACTCGTGATGCATGTGCAGAATGCCAACAACATGGGCACTGTGCCTCAGGCGTGCCCAAGGGCATGTACCCACACATTTCTGTACATGACCATGGACACAGAGCCTTGTGCAGACATGACCTGCATAGGTGGTGTGAGTCACTGCAGCTAACTGTACATGCATATACGCTGTACTGCCAGTGGTGGGTCACATCCGGCTGTCTGTGGCACATGGCATCACACAGTGCAGGCATATGCAGGGCACAGGACTGGCACAACAATGTGTACAGGCCTATGGATGACACCTTGCACATGGATGTGTACGCACCAGTCACATGTCGCCACACATGGCGACGATGGATGGGGCAGGAGATGTGGGTAGTGGCCCATGTTCACACATTGGGGGAACAGAGGGGGGCCGTGGGGATGGGAGGTACACAGGTGGGGACACTAGGATGGTCTGGGGGACTGTGACAATGCTGCACAATGTCACTGATGTTGTTGTGGTGCCGGTGCACACCGCATGTGCACACAGCACACCATGATGATAGTCAGCTCGTATGTGTCAGGACTTGCGAGGCAGTGGTGATTGTCAGAGGGAGACACCCCTGGAAATGATGCACAGACTTATTTTTAGTGGGTGCTCAACTGGAAATTATTTTATTAATATTCTACATTAAAACATCCTTTCTTTGTCACCCATCATTTTCTTGTTACATATTTACAATGGATATACTATGATATCCCTAAACTCGGTATGCCGACGCTCAGCATACTGAGTTAATTTGCCCGAAATCCACAGCCCTTGAGCGGATTGTATGCCTGACAGAAAAGTTTTGGGCATTACGAACACAACTAAGTGTAAAATGTGTGGGGAGGGGGGGGCTTCACCACTCACACCCCCATGTGGGGGGCTCTGCCCCCACCCCTCCGTAATTTGAACCTTCTAGAACATTTTAACCACTGAGTTAACCATTTGCAAACTCACATGATCCAAAGGGCCTGGCACCAACTGCATGCATGCCAAAGTCCAGGTTCTGCTGTTCTGTTTGATTTTTGTTTAGTTGTTGCACTGAGCACTTTTTGGTGTGTGAGAAATAAAATACTACTTTGTTTTTGGACCCTTTGTGTGCTCTGTCTTTTGTACCAATAAGTATGCTGTCCAAGTAGTACTGATAGCAGCACCGCGTCCCAGAAAGTGTTACCAGCCCTCCCCTTGTACAGAACATTTCTATTTTCTTAAAAATGGCTTCAGGAATGAAGAGTGGAAAGTCCTGAAATTTTAATCTGGGGTGAGCTTCATGTAACTGCATTTGACTCTTGTAAACTGTGATTTTTCCTTTTTTACTGAAAATCAGAGAATGTCTTTAATAACATAAATTAAATGCATTGTATGTTGTTAATACTCAACCAAAGCTGCGATTCCTCCTCCCCTGCCACTGAACTCATTTCATTAATGTCTTCTCCTTACCTTACAGCCTTCAGATGGGCAGAATTTAGGTCCCTCTTATCTGGGTTTGATTTGAAAACCAGGTCCCCGAGGTGAAAGGTCAAGGCCCGAAGGGGCTGCATGAATATGGCGATTCTTTATTTCAAGTCATCCATTTCATGGATTTTCCTCCAACTGAGCCTCTTAGGAGGCTTTATCATGTGGGAGGATTTACAGCAGTGAGCAGAGCCAAATGGGATACACTAAGCAATGTGGGGAGGATGGCTTTCAAAGAAATTAGTCTAATACAGACGTTGAGTATTATTTTCTGCCCTTCTAATTGGTAAGGAAGTCATCAAAAGGTCTATGGATTGCCACTTCGGTTTCAGGTCAGGCCTTTGAAGACAGGCATCAAGAGCATATGTGAGTAGTTACATGACTTGTACGTGAGATGAAGGTATTCAGTGCTTGATTTCAACCATCAAATGATCCCCATAGACAAAGCCTCCCTACCACTTCCTGTCCAAACCAAAATTTGCTTTCCAAGTTTGAAGGGAAGAGACGGCTGGGACTTTTTTTTTTCTCTTCTTTCTGGGTGATGAAGACCTCAGTCTACAAACAGTTGCCTGCATGTACATTTTGTGATGTACAGGAATGCAAATTATTTACTAAGGAATGGAGGAACCATAACAAGTTCTGAGGTTTTGAAAGACTCTCTTAATTTTTTTTATTTTGAATATTACAATTAATTTTCCCAGGATAGCTCAACTGAGATCCAACATCTCATTTCCTGTGGGGTCCTGCTTCTAAACATTTCTGTAGCTGGGTGGCACTGGAGCTCTGGAAGGTTAAGTGATGTTCCATATCATAATAGTGATCGTAAAATAGTGATCGCTATTATGGCGAGTGTATATCGCCAAAAAGCAAATTGGCAATATACACATCGCAGTGACCCAACATCCGGCAACCAAAAAAGTGTTTTTTGGGGGGGGGGAGCTGTGCCCCCCGCACCCTCCTGAATTTAGATTGCTAACTCCAGAGGGGTGCATGTTGGGGAGAGGGCAATACTCTGGTTGCCGCAGCAAAAATAAAGGTGGCATCTGCAGGCAGTGGCAAAAATTCTTGTGCTGGTCCCCAGCCCTGAACCTGGTACCTGCTCTGCTAGAGCTAGCCACCCTCACCACCACACCACATGGCTAGCTCAGCAGCAGCAGGTACACCAGTCCCCTACAAACCCCTTTCCTGTCCCTCCCCTTCCCCTCACTATCCCCCCTCTTCCAGTCACCATTCCCTACCCTTGCTTTCGTGTAGGGTCACTACCCTTGCAGGGTAGCCCATGAGTATAGTGCCCAATATGAGTCACCATTATGACGGTCGTTCATATTGGTTCACTATACTCAGTGGATACCTTAAGTGAGTTACCTAAGGTAACACAATGAGTATTTGGCTCCAGTGGGGTTTGAACCTGTGATTCTCTGGCTGCCAACACTGTACTCTAATCACTAGACCACACTGTTTACCAAAAAGGTGATAAAGGATGAAAAGTTCTGTTAGTTAGCTGAGCCTTATCAAAACATTCAGAGACATTTTTTGTTTTGATGTTTTAAAAGGCAAAAATAGATTTTAAATTTCATTTAAACCCATAAACCATTAACAGTGATAGGAATGATGCTAAAATTACTTTGAGAAGTACTGACTACTGTATACTGGGCTCGATTCTCAAAATGGGCTTAGATCAGCACAAGTTTCAGCAAACAGCAACTTACACCGATGCCTGGTGTGCCAGGGACCCTGTGCCCGATTCTCTATTGGGCAGGGTCCTGGAGGCAAGTGGCTTGCAGCAACCCTGGCAGTGTGCCAAACAGATGGCACATCCCCAGGGTCTGCAGCAAGCTGTGGGGTGGCTGTGCGCTGCTCTAGCTAGTCCCTGGTCGCTAGCGGCCCCCCTCTCCTATCCCCAGTTTCCCTGATTTTCCCAAAATGCAAATATTAAATATAACCTGGTGGTCTGGTGGCCCTTCCCCGATTTTGCCCAAATTCATTTATTAAATATAACCTGGTGGTCTAATGCCCCCCATCCCTGATTTTCCCGAATGTAATGTATAATAACAAAAACCTGGTGGTCTAGTGGACCCCCCACCTGACAGTACCCTACCACCCTGCACCACCCCATCCCATAACGAAGCCAGAAACTGGCACAGCCCACCGCTCACCACCATGGCCAGCCACCGACTGAGCTGTCGATGAGCGTGTACTGTATATAGTACGTGCCCAGTGAGGCTGTCAGTCACTACATGTGTACTATATAGTACCGCTCATTGAAAACTCAGTCGGTGGCTGGCCGTGGTGGTGAGTGGTAGAGCTGGAGCCAGTCGCGGCTCCGTTATGGGATGGGGGGTGCGGGGTAACAAGCACTGCCAGGTGGAGGAGTCCACTGAACCTGGTTTTGTCATTATACATTACATTCAGAGAAAATCAGGATTGAGGAGGTACTGAGACCACCAGGTTATATTTAATAATTGCATTTTGGGAGATCAGGGAGGGGCACTAGATCACCAGGTGTGTTAATAATTGCATTTTGGAAATCAAGGATCGAGAAGAAAGACATACAAGATCACCAAGTTATATTTAATAATTGCATTTTGAGGACATCGGGGATCAGGGAAGGGGGTCACTAGACCACCAGGTCATATTTAATATTTGCATTTCGGGGAGTTTGGAGCTGGGAAGGGGGGACCGCTGCACATTGCCGCATACAGGTCAACTCTCCCAGAGAGAGGAAATTCTAAGTTCCCTTAGACTAGCCCCTTCTCCCTCTGTGAGTTCTGAGAATCGTGCATTAGGGGATATGGCAGCCTGTGTCTGCTGCAAGTCCCCTAGCACCATGCCATAACCTATTTTTGGGTGCACGGGCATCGCAAGCCCCATTTGGGGCAGGCAGCCTGTGGTTGATACAGGCTGCCATGGAGAATCGCTGCCATGGAGAATCACTCCCAATGCATCTTTTGGCTCAAGGGGCACTTTGTACCATTCTTTGTGGTGAAAGCCCCTTGTGCCTCGGTCCTCCTGATTGGATACCTGCCTCTACTTACTTGCTTCTTCACCTGCTTCCCACCTCTCCTCTCCAACATGCCTCCAGCCTACCATAAACTCTCCTCCCCTATCCTGCCTGACCTCGTAAGACCACCCTACTCCACCAACTCGGTGACTACTTCTCTACTCATCCCTATCTGGTCCCACTCTGCCATACATCCCACCCCCTTTCTTGTCAACCCCTTGCACTCCTGGACAGTCCTGCATCTATTTACTTTCTGCCCCACCACATATGCTCACTCATGCCTGCTACCGAGGCGGCGCTCGCTCACATCTTGGTGCCTTCACCTGGTAGCGCACTACCTAACAATTGCTCTCCTATTCCTCGCAGCAGGGGACATCTACCCGAACCCTGGACCCCAGCCTACCCCTCCCCATCTAACTCTGCTAGCCTCTCCCCTATTTTACCCACCTCAAAACTTATTGGTGATCTCCGCCCCAGAGGTCTTTGCCTCCTACACCTAAACATAAGAAGCCTAGCCCTCAAACTCGATTCACTCCAAGTACTCGCAGACCACTATGCCCCTGATATCATCACCCTCTCTAAAACATGACTAAATAAAAACATTACAGATCCCTCGGTCACCATCCCAGGATACGCAGTGGCCTGCCAGGATAGGGCCACCAGAGGTGGTGGTGTGGCCATCTACGTAAGCTCAGTTCTACGCTACTCAGTAGTCTTAGTGAAGGCTGAACCAAAAGCATACAAACTTTTACTGTTGCAACTGACCCTCCCATTCTCACTCCCAATATATGTAGCCAAAATATACTGCCGGCCTGGCACCCCGGCCCCAACTGACCTCCTTACGCAAATCACATCACTAACTTCCATGGAGAAATTATATATAATGGGTGATTTTAACCATAATTGGCTAGTCCCAGCCCTTAAAAAAACCCAGACCGAAATTTCTGCATTAAATCTATCCCAAATCATTACTGAACCCACCCGCCTTAACCTCAAATCAGGCAACCACTCACTCATAGACTGGGCTCTGACCACCCATCCTCACCGGGTTATCATTGCAAGACTACTTCCTGACTCCATGAGTGACTACCATATCATGTACATAGTCTGCAAAATTCACCACTCCAAATCTCCTCCCAAGTTCTTAGTCCAACGGTCCTTCAAATCCCTCAATCTCGTCCCCCTACTAGATGACCTTGCCCTAGCAAATTAGATCCCCATCTCCTCCTTCAGCTCCATCAGTGACACCCTCCTACACTTCAAAAACACATTCCTCAATGTATGGGAAACTCATGCCCCGCTACGCCGCACCAGAGTACGAGGCAACCACCTGCCTTGGATCACTCAAGAACTCCTAGCTTGTCATAACGCCCGTGATAAAGCAAGGCAAGCTCACAAATCTTCTGGCCTACCACATGATCTCACCACATAGTGTATACTACGGAACAAGTGTACCAGAGCAACTCGGCTAGCTAAAGCAGAGTATTTCAGATCCTCCCTCCAATCGAACTTAAATAGTCCTTCAAAATTCTGGAAGGTCATTCACTCCCTTTTCTCTCCACCAGCACCTTATTCCACTCCACTCTTAAACATAAACAACTCCATTCTCTTGGATCCAAGCACAGTTGCTCCAGAATTCAACCTGTATTTCTCCAAGTGCGCCACTACTCTTCTCTCTTCCCTGCCCACTCCAGCACCACACTCACTGCATGCAGGGTCAAAGCAATTACATGGGCTGGGTACCTTCTCCTTCAAAGACATCTCACGAGCTGAAGCCCTTGATGCCCTACTAACACTAAACCCATCAAAAGGGAAATCCCCTGACGGGTTGGACCCCAAACTCCTCTTCCATTCAGCCCCTGCCATAGCTGCCCTGCTCGCCTACCTCCTAAATCAATCCTTCGCCACTGCGTCAGTCCCTCAGACATGGAAGCGTGCCATCATCATCCCCCTCCCAAAAGGGGGAGCCTCACCTCCACTTCAAACTACCGTCCTATCGCTCTCCTCCCTGCTCTTGCAAGACTGCAAGAACACCTTGTGCTTGCCTAGCTTACCTCCTATCTCTCTGACTCAAATTTCTTCACACCCTTCCAGTCTGGATTCAGGAAGGGACACTCCACTGCTTCCTTCCTGACAAGGCTCACTGACACCATCCACTCTGGAATGGATAGAGGTCAGATCACCTCTGACATCTTCATTGACCTTGCTAGAGCTTTTGACACTGTCTCCCACCCCCTACTGCTATCGTGCCTCTCTGGCGCTGGCCTCTCTGCGTCTGCCACCAATTGGTTCAATGCCTACCTCACAGGCAGAACACAATCTGTTAGAATTGCAGATGCCACATCCACACCCCTTCCCATGATCACTGGTGTCCCCCAAGGGCTGGTACTCTGCCCCATCCTGTTCTCCTAAACGACCTGACGCAAATCTGCTCTCCTTCATTGAGCCACATGTAGGCAGATGATACTGTCCTATTCTCCTCTGGCTCATCACCTGATATGGTTGCTTCTGTCCTCCAGGCTGACTTCAAGCAAAGTTCAGCACTGGTTCAACTCTCACCAGCTCTCCCTAATTGCCATAAAAAAACAGTCATCATGACATTCGGCACGAGTCAACGTCTAGACAGGCTTTCCTCCTTCCCTCTTTTCCACACCCTGGATGGGATCTTGCTGGAGGATGTCACCTCCTTCTGGTACCTAGTGGTATGGCTAGACCATCACCTAACCTTCTCTGTCCACATCAATGGTATCTCAGAAAAACTGTGCCCTAAGCTCGGTGCCCTATACCGGAACCAAAATAACCTCCCCCTAACTGTTCGGTGTGAACTCGTACAGAAGATGATACTTCCATCCTTCGACTACTGTGATATTGTCTACAGGGCAGCTCACAAGTCTACCTTATCCAAACTAGACACCCTTTTCAATGCTTTCTGCCGATTCGCTCTTGATGCCCCTCCCCGCACCCATCACTGCAACCTCTACCGCTCCCTCACATTTCCTTCCCTCGAAAACTGCCGCTTAATACATTGCGCTAAATTTACCTCAAAATTCTGGCTTGGTGACCTCCTGACCTACCTTGCCTCCACACTATCACCTCCCCCCCCCCGCATCCACTCATGCCCTGAGATCCCTCGACTCCCGACACCTATTAATCCCTAGGCAGAGAACCACTGTTGGCCAAGCAGCTTTCTCACACCGCTTCCCTCAACTCTGGAATGTGCTCCCCCCACAAATTCGCCACTCCTCCTCTGTCTGCTCTGTATCTAAAGCCCTTGCTAACTACTACACGGTAAACTGCTCCTGCACCTGATACCGTCATGAGCATCCCCGTGTGCCCCTCCACCCTCTTCCTTGCTGGACCAGCGGCACCTACCGTACGCTACGATAGCTGGTGTACTGACCCAATTACTGCACTTACTGTCTTGTTTTTTATTGTGGAATGGATCTTTCAATAGCTAGCCCTTGCATTTAATTGCCTCAGTGTTACGTATCTCTGTACTAAGTCCTGTCATCCAAGTTGTTACCCCTTATTATGTCTGTACCCGCACTAATTGTAACCCTACATTTCTGTATACTGTCAAATGTACTTTTGATAACCTGCGTGTTATCCTCTCCACTGTACCCCCTCCCCCCAGGTTGCACCGGGAGATGAGCATCTTGTTGCTCAGCGTGCCTTTCCTGGAGAAACAATTTCAATAAATAAATAAGAATCGAGCTCACTAAGTTTCAAATACATAAGTGGCACTCCATGAGTACATATTTTATAAAATATCACTGTAAACATGAACACTTAAAGTCCTGCTCACAGGGCGGGCCCTGTGGCTTGGCAGTAGTGTTACCAACTTCCACACCAGTGACCCGGGTTCAGAAGTGGACTCAGGTCACTTGGGGGTCAGCCAGTGAGGGAGGAGGAGGAGGATCGAGCATCTAAGAGACTGCTCTTCTCTCCTCTCCTCAGAAGGTAGGAATGTCTGCTCCACTCTATGCCTGCCTCCTAGGGGAGGTGTGCTGGCACAGCAGTGTGAGCAATGTTGGGGATGGATCAATGCCAGTGCAAAATGGTTGCACACCTCCCATGCAACTGCATCTGCATCATTCCTTATGTTACGTGCTTCTGGAGAGAAAAGCAGAAAATTTGGGAGACTGTCATGCAAGATGATGACCTGACTGCCACAGGCCACCGTGCCACTGAGGTGGCCGCCTCCATAGCTGTATGTGAATTGTACTGCAGAGGGGCTTGGCAAGTCCTCGCCAAGAGGGGCAATTTGTAGGGGATCACCAGTGAAGGTGGTACATCCTAGGGATGGTATGTGATGGGGATGGGCAGAGTGGGACTAGATGGGGGAAGATCATTAGGGAAACAAAATGTATATTGAAAAAAAAGTGCTGCTGATATCTTTTATTCACTGGGTCAGGCAAGTCACATCAGGGTGCTAGCTGTCTCATTGGGGGGGGCCTAAATAACAAGTTTACAAAATGTCATAAAGTGATTATATTAATAAAAGTTGTTGTAGGGCCAGCTTGCATTTAGTAGACTTTGGAGTTCTGGGCTATAACTCCACCCCTAAAAAGGAAAATTACGTACCTACCGTAATTCTTGATCTTCTTGGACGAGTCTCCACCACTCATTCACACTAGTGGGATTGGCGCCGGAGGCACTAAGACCCATCGGGAGCAAACTTTTGCTGGAGGGTCAGCCTTGAGGCAGCGCGAGACAGGCGCCCATGACTAGCCAGCTCGAGCGGTAATGACCATCTCGGCGACGACTCTCAACCGCTCTCAGTACCTTTTACCAAGAGGGCAGCGAACTAACTAAAAGGGTAAACCTAACATTAAAACGGACATAAGATAGTCCAGTATGACCCGTGTAAGAAGGGTCAGCAAAGAAGTCCTCACGGCCTAAAGATTTGAGGGAGGAAGACCAATACAGCGTGAGCTCGGGATGGAGGGTGGGCGTGTGATGAGTGGTGGAGACTCGTCCAAGAAGATCAAGAATTACTGGTGGAGTACGTAATTTCCTATCTTCCTGGACATAGTCTCACCACTCATTCACACTAGTGGAGAGTACCAAGCTGATAATCCCCAAAAGGGCGTGCAGGAAAGCCAGAGCTCACGGTCTAAGATAGAAGCCCATTAAGGATAGTTCTGCCGAATGCGGAATGCCGCCTGGCATGAACATCCAGTGCATAGTGCTTAGCAGTATGCACTGAGCTCCAGGTAGCGGCGTTGCATATATCTGCAATTGGAACATTGCAATTTCCGCTAGGGATGCGCGACCGCCCTAGTAGATGTGGTACCTCTACCTTCTAATTTAACTTGAGCCATGGAATAGCAATGGCGAAGGCATGCCACTAACCATGAAGAGATACATCTAATAGCGACAGGTTGACCCAGCGGGTGTCGCTGAAAGAAACGAACAGTTGCTGAGTCTTCGAACATCCTTGGTTCTATCTAAATAGAACCAAGGCTCTCTTAACATCCAAGGAATGAAGAGCTCGTCCCCTTCATTTTGGAAATTGCAAGTAAGCTGGGAAGTACCAGAGGTTGGTTCAGATGGAATTCTGACACAACCTTGGGAAGAAATTTAGGATGAGTCTGGAGAACTACCTTGTCCTTATGGAATACAGTATACGGAGGGTCCGTAACCAGTGCATGTATCTCAGAGACCCTCGGGCTGAGGTAATGGCCACCAGGAGGCAGTCTTCCAGGTAAGAAATTTTAGCTCACAGGTAGCTAAGGGTTCGAAAGGCTTCGAGTGAGCATGTCCAGCACCAGGTTAATGTCCCAGGCTGCAACTGGACGCTTAACAGGGGTCTGGTATGGAGAATCCCTTAAGAAATCTCTTCACCATAGGTAACTGAGCCAGAGTTAAGGAAGAAACCGCTCATGGGACGCTGAGATGGCACTAAGGTGAACTTTAACTGTGGAGTATTGAAGACCTAAGTTTGATAGGTCCAAAGATACTCCAGAACCTTGCCAGGAGGACAGGAAAAGGGATTCCAAGAGGATTTTACACCAAGAGAAAACGTTCCATTTGGGCGTCGTTTTCGAAGTGGCTGGCTTCGAGCAGCCAGAAGGATGTCTGAGACTCTCGAGAGGCGTTGAACCGATTCACTTCTATCTCTTCAGGAGCCAAGCATGAAGGTGAAGTGATTTCAGGTTGGGATGGACCAACGAACCCTGAGTCAGAAGACTGATTTGCAAAGAAGTGGTCTCGAGGGCTGCCAACATACTGTTGAGTAGGAAACCATAGTTGCCGAGGCCAGGAAGGAGCAATGAGAATCATCTTGGTCCCCTGAGACTCGAACTTGAGGAGTACTCTTGGATTAGAGGAAGTGGTGGAAAGGCGTAAAAGCGTTTTGTCCACCGCAGCCTGAGCATCCTGACAGAAAATGCAGGCCCTGGATTTCTGGAGCAGAAGAGGCAGTTTTGCGTTGAGTGGGGATGCAAAGGTCCAGGTCTGAGTCCCCACTCTTTGAACAGGGACCGAGCTACGGCTGGATCGAGACCACTCGTGAGGTCTGCCTCCGTTCTGCTGAGGTGATCTGCTAGGTCGTTTTGTATACCTGGCAGATAAACCGCTTGAATCGAGACTTGTGCTCCAAGCACCACTCCACACCCTCATTGCTTCCTGCAAAGGAGATAAGAATGAGCACCGCCTGCTTGTTGATGTAATACATCACTGCTTTGTTGTCCGTTTGAAGGAGAATGTTCTTGTGACAAAGGACATCCTTCAGAGCTCGGATTGCATAGAGGACCGCTCTCATCTCCAGGACATTTATGTGGAGATGAGTTTCGAACTGAGTCCATACACCTTGAGTGTGGAGGGAGAGACAGTGAGCTCCCCATCCCATTAGCGATGCATCTGTGGTGATGGAGATCTGATGATCCGGGGAGCAAGGGGAATCCTTCAGGAGATTGCTCTCTTGAGACCACCAGGTGAGAGACCTTGAAGGGCTCCGTCACCTTGATGGGATAAGACTGGGGTGAGAGGTGGGGACCACTGAGTGGAGAGCATCCACTGGGTGGTTCTCATGTGCAGTCGGGCCAGAGGGACAGTGAAGACCGAGGACGCCATGAGACCCAACATGCGTTGCATCGAGAGAGCTGTAAACGATTGGTTCTCCCTGATGTAACGGGCCATACGAAGGATGTCGAGTCTTCTGTCCTCTGGAAGGAAAGCCTTCGCTGAAGAGGTGTCTAGAAGCGTCCCTATGAAAAGGGCCTCTGGGAGGTTGCAGTTGAGATTTTTCAAATTCAGCAGAACTCCCATGGACGTGAGAAGGCAAGTCGTTGTACGGCTTCAAAGTCCCTTGCGGAAGGGCTTGCTAAAGCCAATCGTCCAGGTAGGGAAACACTCGAATCCGACTTTCCTGAGATGCGCCGCGAACTGCACAACACTTTGTAAAACTTCGAGGGCGAGGATACCCAAAGGCAGGACTCTGAACTGATAATGCTGACCCAAAGCTACAAACCTGAGGAATTTGCGGTGTGGGTCGGGTGACGAGGATATGCTGGTAAGCATCCTGCATATCAGAGAGGCCAGCCAGTCATGCTGATGTAGCAAGGGTAACAGGGTACCTAGGAAATCATCTTGAATTTCTCCTGGGGAGAATTTGTTTAACTTTCTGAGGTCTAGAATGGGCGCATCCCCAGATTTCTTTGGAACCAGAAAGTAATGGGAGTAGAACCCTGTGTTTACATGAACGGGGGCACCAGTTCTATTGCCCTGTTGTTCAGAAGGCCCTGGATCTCAGCGGTGAGGAGATCTGACTGAGCAGACGACAACCTGGGTTGTCGTATGGGAGGACAATTAGGGGGTTCAAGAAATTGAGAGAGTAACCTCGCGAATTATCCGAAGAACCCATTGTCTGAGGTTATGGACTTCCACTGGTTGTAGAAGTACATCAGGCGACCTCCACGGAGAGAAAGTTCCACCTCGGGCAGAGTGGATGGAACTTGGGCCAACGACTCATAAGGTAGCGCTGGGAGCTTTAGGTCCCTGCGCTTTATGCTGCGTCTTCTTTTGAGGTTGGGCAGGTTGGCTTTTATGGAAGCTTCCCCTGCCTCTGCCTCGAAAGGACTGACGACTATGAAACTGGCGTCTGTTCATGCCCCGAGAGAGGCAGAGTCTGGCCAACAATGGCCGATCTAGTCTTCTGAGTGGCCTCTAAGGCTTGCTCCACCTGAGGGCCAAAAGAAGGAGCCATCAAAGGCAGCGCCATCACCTGCTGCTGAGCATCATTAGTGAAGCCAAATACGCCCAGCCAGGAATGGCGCCAGTACAAATCCTCATGGCTGCTGGGCGAGAAGCAGTGTCAGAAGCATCCATGGCTTTGACCTGTTGGTTATTGGACTCAATACCTCTAATAACGGTCAGAAGAAGCTCTGACTTGGAATCCGAATCTGGAAGAGCTTCAACCATTCTTTTCATAGAGTGCCACAGGATATACTCATACTGAGAAAAATAGCCTTGATAACTGTCGCATACTTAGAGTGGAGGCAGCAAGACTCTCTTACCTAATGTATCAATCTTACGAGACTCTTTGTTAATAGGTCGAGCTGTAGTAGTTGAGGAAGAACGACCTTGTCATTCTCTGCCAGGACTACAATAGGATCCATAAAAGGCTTGGGATGCCAAAATGGGACGATCCTTGGGAGCTGAATACTTCTTATCAATGGATTTAGCCACTAAGGAATAAAAGCAGGGTTATTCCATACCATTTGAGACAGCGTCTCGAAGGAAAAGCTGAATCGGAGGAGTCAAATCCGTAGGGATCTCAAGCATGAAGATACTGGAGTCTTAATATCTTCCCAGGATCGATGTCTGTAGTCTGGAGAGAAGAGTGGATCCCAGGTTCTTCAACAGAGACTTAAGGACAGGTCCTCGACCACAGGCTCTGTAGCAAAGAAAGATCCTGTTTCCTCCACTTCATCACCCAACAAGGTCTGGGTCAGGCTCAACATCATCTCCTGATGGTCCAGAAAGGACTGTTTGGACAGGAAAGGAGTGAAAATGGAGAGGAGGAAATGGCAGAAAAACAGGAGAGTCCCCAAGGGCTGCGGCGCAGGGCAGCAAAGCGGACTGAAAGCGGCACCGAGAGGCGCCTGCAGCGCCCGAAGAAACCTGTGACCCCTAGCGCCCAGCGCGCCCGCAGACGGCGCCAGCGCCGCAGCACCCATGGCGCCCACAGACGGCGCCGCGAGCACGGCCGCGCGAGCGCCGCCCGCGGGCGGCATCGCAGGCGGCGCGCGGCAGGCGCGCCCGATCAGCGGCACCACCAGGCGGTGCCGCGAGATATAGCGCCTGCTAGACGCGCCGAGAGACTGCAGGCGCCGCCAGCAGCGCCATAGCTCAGCGGCCCAGCAGGCGCCGGCACGACAGACCCTGCAGAAGGCGCCCGGAAAGCCGGGAACCTGGAAAACAGAGAAGGAAAAATACCAGGAGATAAGGGCATCGGTGAGGGCCCCTGCGCCGCAGCCATGTGAGAAACACCTAAGCGCAGTGCGCTAGCTTACGAAGAAGCGCGCGCGACTAGGAAGGTCCAACCGCCCCTGATCGCGGAGGGCCCGAGGCTCCGAGGTAACCGAGCCAGGCAGAAGAACCAACCTCCGAGCCCATCGCTCCATAAGCGGCCCACTGATGAAACTGCTCATCTGGGCCCTACCTATAGGCGGGGAGGCTCCCGATGTCGGGCAGCGATTGCCAGGCTAGCGACTCCGAAGGAGACCGGCCTACACCGCGATAACCGACCGTCCCAGCGCAGACATACCAGAGGCGACCTCGAGTGATGCCTCTCTCTTTTGACCTGTGGGCGAAGAAGAGCTTCGAGGCGAACGGCGCCGAGAATGCGACCGCTTATTTTATGCCGGCGGGGACCGCCTATCCCGCTCGGCATCGGACTGACCGTGGTCGGAACCTCGCTGAGGAGAAGGGAGGCTGACCGGACCAGCCCGGCTGACTGAACAAGCTTTCACGAAGTCTCCCTACCGCCACCTGACCTGCTCATGGTCGACCTCCGTCCAGTAGGCGAGACTTCTTCAAGTAAGTTAAATTTAAATATTAGAAAAATTTTACGAAAAATAGAATAAAACTAAGCGATACTACTATGTGATAAAAAAAAACTGAAAACTATCGCTAGTTTGAAGTTTGACTCAGCTAGCGACGGCGTCATCACTGAAGCGCCACTCGGCCAGGCGGGAAAAAAGGAACTAAGGCGGTTGGAGGTCGTCGCCGAGATGGTCATTACCGGCCGAGCCGCTGCTCGCGGCGCCTTGTCTCGCTGTGCCGCCTCTACCGACTCCTCCAGCAAAGTTTGTCTCGAAGGGTCTTAGTGCCTCCGGCGCCAATCCCACTAGTGTGAATGAGTGGTGGAGACTTATGTCCAGGAAGATCAGCATTTGTATGCTGCTAGGTGAGGGATTGGTCTACAGTGTGTTCAATCTAAAGTGTAGTAGAATGGAAGTATTTTTTTTATGTCACTCTACTCAGCTTAGCAGTTCACCTTTCATATCTGGGGTAGTATCATGTTTAATATGCTACACCTCAAAATGCAAGGTGGCCCATCAAGTTACATAACTTTACTACAATATAAACAGCCCCATCATCCCATCTGCATGCAGATGCATGTATGAGGAGACACAGACTGAGGGCAAGTCCTGTAGAAAAATGGGAAATAGGACAGGGCAAGGACTGGAGCCCTGAGGGCCACCATATCTGATGGTCTGTGGGGCATTTCAAATTTGAATCATCGATGTGTTGTAGACACACAAGGAAAAGGAGCTGTGCTAGCCTGCTAAACAGTTTATAGTCCATCTCCCACAACATCTAGTAATATCAACACAAACAAGTCACATTTTTGATTACGTACTGTATAGGATATTTCTTTCTGTATTTTGAGATATTGAGTGTGACAGGGTTGAATAAGATTGTTATGTAGAAAAAGCTAAATGCAAGGATCTGTTCTATCCTCTTCCTTTCTGTCTCTTGTCTGACTGCACAGTAACATTTTTCTCTGCCTTCACTTGCTGTCTCTATCTTATCTTCCCCCTTGAGTATCTGAAGTTATAAAGAATGTGTGAATCTTTATGTGGAACTAGGGTCCCTTGGTTTGAAAATGTATGTAATTATATTGTTGAAATGGTTGCAAAAAGCTATTTGGAACTTAGGGGGGTTAACTTGGAATGCAACATCAGCTCTTTTGCAGAGCTGTCAACAGGAGGTCAGTTCTGGGACACCACGTGCTGTTTTGTAGCACCTGCAAGGAAGGAAACTGACAAGAACATTTTCTGAGAAACAGAATGTTCTCTTAACGAGTTCCCAGGCAAAGACTTATAAAACAGAGCAGCAATGCTTTTGCTAGCAAGAGAGAAGGAGAGAAAGAAAGAAAGAAAGAGAGAGCGAGCGAGAGAGACTGAAACTTGGAATTAGAGATATCCTCAGATGAAGGACTTTCTTTTCTGTGCTTGTACTTCCTTTGTATATATAGTTGTAGTGAACAATATTATTTTTTATTTTACTGTTATTGAAAAAAAATAAAATGCTACTTGCAAATGTTATACTTGCTCTTGGTCTTCCTGTGCTTCCTGACCTATGCCTTGATAACAGATTGTGTCAGACTAAGTGGGATATACGTTGTGCATACCCTAAGCCAGGAGTTTTGTGCGTGGGTACTGGACCTGGTACCAGGGAAGCATGGCAGAAAGGTAATGATTCTGCAGCAGCAAGTCCAGGAGTGATCTTCAGAAGAATGGCAGCCAAACTAGAAGCAGAAACAAAAGTCCAAACTGAGACTGTACAGCCAGAACCAGTGAAGGAAATGATGCAGATAGTGAAAACCTTAACCAAACTGGTGAACTGGCTCACAGAACGATGGATGGAGGCTGAGCAGAGATATCCAGGGGCCTGAGTAATCCATCAGGGGCAGCACTGTGAGTCTGCTAGGAAAGGAAAGCCCCTGAACAAGTTGGACAAAGTCGAGAGGTGAGGAGAGGCCCCATCTGTTGCAGACAGATGCCAGATGGAGTCCAGTTGCAGTACAGAGACCAGTTCAGAGCTGTGATACCCAAGATGGAAATGGAGTATTTGCAGCTTCCTGTGTTTCCTGGGTGCTACCTTGTTGACCCAGACTCAGAGCTGGAGGAACGCCTGGAGTTGGGTCCTGGAGGATCACAGGTGAGTGGTGCAGAGACTGCTAAAGAAGAGGTGCTTGATCATTGTGAAGAAAGGACACCCTGAGATACAGATCATGTGATCCAAGATGGAGTCATGGCCCCTTTAATAGAGCAGCTGAAAGGTGAGGAAGAAGCCTATGAGATGGCTGAAGTGACTGATCTTTTTTGTTAAACCAGGGATTTCCTGGAGATTCAGAGATAGGTGTATGCTACAAAATGGGGATACACATGTTTGCAGGTTATACCAGTATGTGACAAGTATTGGTGTAGTACGTATTGGTCCTAGGGTGGTTAACAGAGACCATCCCCATTATGTTGTGAAGAAAGGGGTATTATACAGTTTACATCCTAACTCCATGTTAAACAAGATGGAAGAGCAGGTGGTTGTTCCCACCAAATGTCGAATGCAGGTGAACGCAGTGGACACACACTGATCACATTAGGAGGCATCTAAGTAAGAAGGAAACCTTGGCAAACCTTCTGCCACATTTTTACTGGCCAGGAGTCTACAGGCAGGTAGCGACCTACTGTAGATCCTGCGTTGCCTGCCAGTTAATGTTGGTTGTAGCTCCCAGAGAGAAGGGTGCCGTTACCCTGCAGATAAAAGCCTTTACCTTCCAGAGACCAGGAAAAGCAGAAGGCCCAAAAAAGAAGACCACCTGGAGAAAGAGGTGGCATTCTGGTAAAATAGGTATGCTCCCTCCAGGGCTGGGAGAGACATAAAGAAAATAAATAAATGGGTAACAGTATAATGCTTTTGCTGCAATGTTAATGGCTAAACTGATAAATTAGAAACACTAGAATTGAGAATTCAGAAGGTTGAAAAAATGCATGGGTTTAAACTTAACCATTTGCTGTACAAACATCAGAACTGAGAATTCAGAAGGTTGAAAAAAAATGTGTGACTTTAAACTTCACTGTTTGTGTACTGGTTGTTATGGAGAAAAGGGATACTGCATATGCTGAGAACTATAAAGCTTATAAGCGGATGTTAATGGACAATTTAAAGAAAGTTTTGGAAACCTGTTTTTTTCTTTTAAACAGGTTCCTTCTTAAAGAGGGGGTATGTGACAGGGTTGAATAAGACCCTGTCCCATTTGTTAGTAGAAAGAGCTAAATGCAAGGATCTGTTCTATCCTCTTCTTTTTCTGTGTCTTGTCTGACTGCGCAGTAAAATTTTTCTCTGCCTTCACTTGCTGTTTCTATCTTTCCTTCCCCCTTGTGTATCTGAAGTTATAAAGTATGTGTGAATCTTTATGCGGAACTAGGATTGTTTGGTTTGAAAATGTATATAGTTATATTATTGAAATGATTACAAAAAGCTGTTTGGAATTTAGGGGATTAACCTGGAATGCAACACCAGCTCTTTTGCAGAGCTGTCAACAGGAGGTCAGTTCTGGGACACCATTTACTGTTTTGTTGCACCTGCAGGGAAGGAAACCAACAAGAACATTTTCTGAGAAACAGAATGTTCTCTTAACGAGTTCCCAGGCAAAGACTTATAAAAAGAGCAGCAATGCTTTTGCTGAAGTGAGAGAGAGAGAGAGAGAGAGAGAGAGAGAGACAGACAGAATGAGACAGCAAGATTGAAACTTGGAATTAGAAATGTCCTCAGATTAAGAACTTTGTTATCTGTGTTTGTCCTGCCTTTGTAAATAGTTATAGTGAACAATTTTATTTTTTTATTTTACTGTTATTGGAAAAAGATAAAATGCTACTTGCGAATTTTATACCTGCTTCTGGGCTTCCTGACCTGTTCCTTGACGACACTGAATCTATATGTATCTAATTTTCCATGCAAACCTTGGCTCTAAACTTTCCAGCCTGTCTCTCACTTCCTCTTTCTCATGTTGCTATAGCTGGCCTATATCATACAGTGCAGCACAAGTCACCTTGATAAATAAGCAAAGCACCACATAGATACACAATATCTAGTTCTTAAAGCCACATCACCTACATAACAGGCTATATATCTGCATCTGGCCTATATGAGCTTCAGTCTCAGTTGTAGCTGGGAGACTCAGGCACCACCCACTCAAGGACCATATTTAATGGCAGACCAGAGTGGTCTTTTGCTAATCTCTTTTGGAATCTGAATTTTCAAATTTAGGTCTGGTATTGGACTGAAATCAACAGTAGTAACCCCGTGGTCTTAGGTTGGCAAAATGATGTTTTGGTTACACATGACAAAAGACACTAGCTTGATTGTTCAAAATCAGGAAGTCTTTGGCTCCTAGCTGTTGGCCTCATGATCAGTTTAGCAATTTGCTATAGAAATTTGTTGCTGTATAAAAAGATTAGCTAGTGGGCTTCAGAGCTTCAGCCCTGGCTCCCCTTCCCCCCCCAGGTGCTCCCCTTACTGGGACAGGGGTATCTGGGGCTCATGGTCCCTGTGCTTCACTTCCCTTTCTCAAATTTGCTAGTCATCTATGATTCTGAGCCCCATAGGAAGAATACATGACCCATCAATTGTACCCTTGGCTGGTGGAGATAGTATATTGGGACACAGTAAGTCAGATGAGGGGCTCTTACTATGTATTTAAAAACTGGGAAACAAACAATAAGAAGTGCACACAGAAAGAAGTCACACATGAATAGGTTGTAGTCATACTGTTTTTTTTTTTGCTCAGCGATAGTTTTATTATGTTGATTGCGCGCATGAGCAAGAAACATATTGTGGCAGGTTGCTAGAAGCAGGTTGTGGAGGCACGGCACTATTGTGGCCAATGCCTCCACAGCCTTTAAAGGCTTGGTCCGCTTTCCCCAATGGTGTGGCACGCTGTTGCTGACACTAGTTCAGCCAGCGTGCCTCACCCTTGAGAAGTTTTAGCTGCTGCAATCAGGGGCCTCCTCGTCATTGCAGCGTCATCCGCTGCAATGAGGGAGTGACCCCTCATAGCAGGGCTCCCTTGCATTCCCCACCTGTTTACCGAGGGGGTGCCCAATCCCCCTCAGCATCATGTCCCCATCCCTGTTTTTTTTGCTGACGGGGGTGCCCAATCCCCATTGGCATGTTCCCCCCCAAGTTCTTGTGTGCCGAGGGGGTGCCCAATCCCCCTCGGCTCATGAGACCTCCCCATACCAGTATGTGCCGACGGGGTGCCCAATCCCCCATCGCTACAGCTGCCCCAAAAAGAGTCCGTTGGCACTCTGAGGCCCACCCCAGCATGCCACATCCCCTGAAAAAAAACCAGTCCCGTGATGTTTTTTATTTTTTTCCCCCTGTGAAAAAAGGAAACGGTCCCTCGCCGGTCTCCCTGCTCCCCTCCTGCAACCCGTGCCCACCCACTGTATACCCTGACTCCCCACACCCCTCTCTCACTCCATACTTACCTCCGGAGTCTGGTGCGATGATCTTTGGTGGACCAGGAACACGTCTGCACTCTTCAAAGCCGACTGAGAACTGAGGAAATGCTGGTAAGCTGTATAATGGCATAAATAGGGGTTTTTTCAACTTTGATGCATATCTCAGGCATTTTTTGGAATTTTGGCACCAAATTTTCAACATGGGGTTTTTGGGACCGCTCCTCATGATTTCTGCCACTGTCATGGCATTAATCGGCCCCGAAAGGTGATTTTGTGGTCACTGCGCGGAATCACCTTTCGGGACCGATTAATGAAACAACAGTACCAGTGTTCATGAGGTGGGCTCTCAAAAAGCCTATGTTGCAAATTTGGTGGAAAAAAATCCAAAAAAATGACTGTTTTGCGAGCGTGCGTTGGGCAGTTGCTACGCACGTGCGTACCTTTGCGAATTTGCAATATTTTCATGCCAGATTTTTGACATTGGCATTTTTCCACATCTCCTTTGAACAGTAAAGCTGTCATTTTTCACATGCTGGCTGAAATGTGTTTTCGCACTCCCGGCGCAGAATAGCGCGGTCGCTGTGGGAATTCAGTGTTCGGGACAGATTACAAAAATGACAGTGACACCGTTCATGAGCAGAGGTCCTAAAATGCCTATGCTTAAAATTTGGTGCCGATACTCCATAAAATGACTGTGTTACGAGCGTGCATTGTGCAGTTTGCACGCATGCTCGTAAGTTTGCGAATGTATAATATTTTCACTCCAGATTTTCAATATTGCCATTATTCTGTTCCTCCTTATGAACAGTATAGCTGTCATTTTTCAGATCCTGGCCGAAAGGTGTTTTCGCACTTCCAGTGCAGAATAGCGCGGTCGCTGTGGGAAATCCATGTTTGGGACACATTATGAAAATGACAGTAACACTGTTCATTAGCAGAGGTCCTAAAATACCTATGTTGAAAATTTTGTGATGAAACTCCATAAAATGACTGTGTTACGAGCGTGCATTGTGCTGTTTCCACGCACCCTTGTAACTTCACAAATCAGTAATATTTTCACGCCACATTTTCAACACTGGCATTTTCCACACCTCCTTATGAACAGTACAGCTGTCATTTTTCACATCCTGGCTGAAAAGTGTTTTCGTGCTTCTGGCGCAGAATATCGCAGTCACTGTCGGAAATCAGTGTTTGCGACAGATTAGGATCGAGTGAGTGAGGGGGGGAGTGACCGAGCTCAACTGAGCTCTGTTGGGACTACTACGGATTTCTTTGTGGGCAGGAAAAGGCGCCAACGCAGGCAGGAGCCCAATACAAAAGGGCAGCCAGCAGCACCGGGAGATACAGAATGAGCGAGTGAGGGAGGAGGAGTGAATGCCTCAACCTTGAGAAGTTTTAGCTGCCGCAATCAGGGGCCTCCTCATCATTGCAGCATCATTCACTGCAATGAGGGAGTGACCCCTCATAGCAGGGCTCCCTTGCATTCCCTGCCTGTTTGCCAAGGGGGTGCCCAATCCCCCTCAGCATCATGTCCCCATCCCTGTTTTTTTGTGCCGATGGGGTGCCCAATCCCCGTTGACATGTTCCCCCAAGTTCTTGTGTGCGGAGAGGGTGCCCAATCCCCTCGGCCCATGAGACCCCATGCCAGTATGTGCCGATGGGGTGCCCAATCCCCATCAGCTACAGCTGCCCCAAGAAAGAGTCCGTTGGCACTCTGAGGCCCACCCAGCGTGCCACATTCCCTGAAAAAAAAAAACAGTCCGTGATGTTTTTATTTTTTCCCCTGTGAAAAAGGAAACGGTCCCTCGCCGGTCTCCCTGCTCCCCTCCTGCAACCCGTGCCCACCCACTGCGTACCCTGACTCCCCACACCCCTCTCTCACTCCATACCTACCTCTGGAGTCTGGTGCGATGATCTTCGGTGGACCGGGAACACGTCTGCACTCTTCAAAGCCGACTGAGAACTGAGGAAATGCTGGTAAGCTGTATAATGGCATAAATAGCGTTTTTTTCAACTTTGATGCATATCTCAGTCATTTTTTGGAATTTTGGCACCGAATTTTCAACATGGGGTTTTTGGGACCCCTCCTCATGAATTCTGCCACTGTCATGGCGTTAATCGGCCCTGAAAGGTGATTTCATGGTCACTGCGCGGAATCACCTTTTGGGACCGATTAATGAAACAACAGTACCAGTATTCATGAGGTGGGCTCTCAAAAAGCCTATGTTGAAAATTTGGTGGAAAAAATCCCAAAAATGACTGTTTTACGAGCGTGCGTTGGGCAGTTGCTACGCACGTGCGTACCTTTGTGAATTTGCAATATTTTCATGCCAGATTTTCAACATTGGCATTTTTCCACACCTCCTTTGAACAGTAAAGCTGTCATTTTTCACATGCTGGCCGAAATGTGTTTTCGCACTTCCGGCGCAGAATAGCGCGGTCACTGTGGGAATTCAGTGTTCAGGACAGATTACAAAATGACAGTGACACTGTTCATGAGCAGAAGGTCCTAAAATGCCTATGTTTAAAATTTAGTGCCAATACTCCATAAAATGACTGTATTACGGCGTGCGTTGTGCAGTTGCCTCACGCTCATAAGTTTCGCGAATGTATAATATTTCACTCCAGATTTTCAACATTGCCATTGTTCTGCACCTCCTTATGAACAGCACAGCTGTCATTTTCGAATCCTGGCGAAATGTGATTTCGCACTTCCAGTGCAGAATAGCGGCGTAGCTGTGGGAAATCCATGTTCGGGACACATTATGAACATGACAGTGACACTGTTCATTAGCAGAGGTCCTAAAATGCCTATGTTGAAAATTTTGTGATGAAACTCCATAAAATGACTGTGTTACGAGCGTGCATTGTGCAGTTTCCACGCACCCTTGTAACTTCACAAATTAGTAATATTTTCACGCCACATTTTCAACACTGGCATTTTTCCACACCTCCTTATGAACAGTACAGCTGTCATTTTTCACATCCTGGCTGAAAAGTGTTTTCGTGCTTCTGGCGCAGAATATCGCAGTTACTGTCTGAAATCAGTGTTTGCGACAGATAAGGATCGAGCGAGTGAGGGGGGGAGTGACCGAGCTCAACTGAGCTCTGTTGGGACTACTGCGTATTTCTTTGTGGGCAGGAAAAGGTGCCAGTGCAGGCAGGAGCCCAATACAAAAGGGCGGCCTGCAGTACCGGGAGACACAGAACGAGCGAATGAGGGAGGAGGAGTGAGTGAGCCCAACGGAGCTCTGTTGGCACTGCTGCGGATTTCTTTGTGGGCAGAAAAAGGCAGCAATGCATGCAGGGGCCCAGTACAAAAGGGCAGCCTACAACGGTGGAAGAAACCGAATGAGCGACTGAGAGAGGGGGAGTGAGCAAGCTCAATGGAGCTCTATCGTGACTGCTGTGGATTTCTTTGTGGGCAGAAAAGAGCGGCAATGCATGCAGGAGCACCGTACAAAAGGGCAGCCTGCAGCGCCGGCAGAAACAGAATGAGTGAGTGAGGTCAACAGAGCTCTGTCGGGAGTGCTGCAGATTTCTTTGTGGGCAGAAAAAGGTGCCAGCAGAGGCAGGAACCCAGTACAAAAGGGCAGCTTGCACCGCCAGGAGAAACAGAATGAGTGCGTAAGACAGGTGGAGTGAGCGACCTCAACGGAGCTCTGTTGGGACAGCTGTGGATTTCTTTATGGGCAGGAAAAGGTGCTAATGCAGTCAGGAGCCCAGTACAAAAGGGCAGCCTGCAGTGCCAGAAGAAATACAACGAGCAACTGAGAGAGGGGAAGTGAGCGAGCTCAACGGAGCTCTATCATGACTGCTGCAGATTTGTTTGTGGGTAGGAAAAGGTGGCAATGCAGGCAGGAGCCCAGTACTAAAGGCCAGCCTGCAGCACTGGCAGAAATGGAATGAGCAAGTGAGAGAAGGTGAGTGAGCGAGCTCAACAGAGCTGTATCGGGACGCTGCAGATTTCTTTGTGGGCAGAAAAAAGCAGCAATGCACGGGGCCCAGTACAAAGGGCAGCCTGCAGCAGCGGGAGAAACAGAATGAGCAAGTGAAGCGAGGCTCAGAGGGGCTCTATCATGACTACTGCAGATTTCTTTGTGGGCAAAGAAGGTGGCAATGCAGGCAGGATCCCAGTACAAAAGGGCAGCCTGGGCGGGCGGCAGAAATGGAGAGCGAGTGAGAGGCGGTGAATGAGCGAGATCAGGAACTCTGTTGGAACTGCTGCAGATTTCTTTGTGGGCAGAAAAAGGTGCCAACAGAGGCAGGAGCATACTACAAAAGGGCAGCCTGCAGCACCAGGAGAAACAGAATGAGCGAGTGAGACAGAGGGAGTGAGCGACCTCAACAGAGTTCTATCGTGACTGCTGCAGATTTCTTTGTGGGTAGCAAAAGGCGGCAATGCAGGCAGGAGCCCAGTACAACAGGCCAGCCTGCTGCACCTGCAGAAACGGAATGAGCGAGTGACAGAGGGGGAGTGAGCGACCTCAACGGAGCTGTGTCAGGACTGCTGCAGATCTCTTTGTCGGCAGAAAAAGGCGCCAGCGCAGGCAGGAACCCAGTACAAAAGGGCAGCCTGCAGCAGTGGGAGACAGAACGAGCGAGTGAGGGAGAGGGAGTGAGTGAACTCACCAGAGCTTTATCGTGACTGCTGCAGATTTCTTTGTGGGCAGAAGAAGGTGGCAACACAGGCAGGAGCCCAGTACAAAAGGGCAGCCTGTAGCACCGGCAGAAACAGAATGAGTGAGTGAGAGATGGTGAGTGAGCGAGCTCAACGGAGCTCTGTCAGGACTGCTGCAGATTTCTTTGTGGGCAGAAAAAAGTACCAACAGAGGCAGAAGCCAACTACAAAATGTCAGCCTGCAGTGCCAGGAGGAACAGAATGATCGAGTGAGACAGGCAGAGTGAGTGACCTCAATGGAGCTCTGTCAGGACAGCTGCGGATTTTTTTGTGGGCAAAAAAAGGTGCCAACGCAGGCAGAAGCCCAGTATAAAAGGGCAGCCTGCAGCAGTGTGAGACACAGAATGAGCGAGTGAGGGAGGGGGAGTGAGTGAGCTCAACAGAGCTCTGTTGGGACTGCTTCGGATTTCTTTGTGGGCAGAAAAAGGCAGCAATGCACCCAGGGGCCCAGTACAAAAGGGCAGCCTGCTGCAGTGGGACAAACAGAATGAGCGAGTGAGAGAGCGGGGGAGTGAGCGAGCTCAATGGAGCACTGTCGGGACTGCTGCAGATTTCTTTGTGGGCAGAAAAAGGCACCAACTGAGGCAGAAGCCGACTACAAAATGGCAGTCTGCAGCGCCAGGAGAAACAGAATGAGCGAGTGAGAGAGGGGGAGTGAGCGACCTCAACGGAGCTCTATTGTGACTGCTGCAGATTTCTTTGTGGGCAGAAAAAGGTGGCAATGCAGGCAGGAGCCCAGTACAAAAGGCCAGCCAGCAGCGCCGGCAGAAATGGAATGAGCGAGTGAGAGAGGGGGAGTGAACGAGCTCAACGGAGCTGCATCAGGACTGCTGCAGATTTCTTTGTGGGCAGAATAAGCTGCCAACACAGGCAGGAGCCCAGTACAAATGGCAGCCTGCACTAGCGGGAGACACAGAACGAGCGAGTGAGCTCAACGGAGCTCTGTTGGGACTGCTGTAGATTTCTTTGTGGGCAGAAAAAGGCAGCAATGCACCCAGAGGCCCAGTACAAAAGGGCAGCCTGCAGCGGCGGGAGAAACAGAATGACCAAGTGAGAGAGGGGGAGTGAGCGAGCTCAACGGAGCTCTATCATGACTGCTGCGGATTTCTTTGTGGGCAGAAAAGGCAGCAATGCAGGCAGAAGCCCAGTACAAAAAGCCAGCCTGCAGTGCCGGCAAAAATGGAATGAACGAGTGACAGAGGGGGGAGTGAGCAAGCTCAACGGACCTGTGTTGGGACTAATGCAGATTTCTTTGTGGGCAGAAAAAGCCACCAACAGAGACAGAAGCCCAGTACAAAAGGCCAGTGAGTCAGAGAGGGGGAGTGACCCACCTCAACGGAGCTCTGTCAGGCCAGCTGCAGATTTCTTTGTGGACAGAAAAGGGTGCCAACGCAGGCAGGAGCCCAGTACAAAACAGCAGCCTGCAGCCCTGGGAGAAACAGAACGAGTGAGTGACAGAGGGCCAGTGAGCGAGCTCAACGGACCAACGCAATCAACATTCAGCATTGACAAATGCTTGTTAATTGTTCTTCCTGTTTTATTAGTTATACACTGTACACTGTTTTTGTATGGGTTTAATCGGAAAACATGTAAAACTGTAGCTAATATATAGAAGCAGTCGTGATGTTTGTAATCTATGCTAGCAGTCTCATAGGTTGTACTGGTAACTGTTGTGTGATTTTCATTAAAGCAAACACAAAGTTACTGTATGTAATGTATGATGATGTAATGCACAAATAAACCTGAGTTTAAAAAAAATAAACCTGAGTTAAAAGAAAGGATTAACTAGACATCATTGCTCTATTTCATTTGACAAATTATTTTCAGATAACTGCATTTGAAGCTCTGCTGTCTTCTTGACCAGGTTTCTCTATAGAAAAAGACTTTAGTCTGAATCAGACATCCTGGTTAGGAAAAGGTTAAATAAATAAAAAGTAGAATACACTGGGTCACTGTCATGTCTGTCCCTGTAGTGGGGGCAGATATACCTTCTGCCCTTCATGGGAATCAAACCAGGGGACCTGAGACCCAGAGGCAGCACTTCTAACTGTTCATTGTAAAGCAGCAGTATTTGTTAGTCACCATGTACAGCAGTTTGTTTTTCTCACTAATGATGCATTTCTGGCACATTCATCAATATACCAACTTTCCTTTTCCTTTTCTTTCTTTCCTGAACTGAGATATGGGATTTTGAATTTTTTTTTAAATGTTTATGTATAGTAATTTTCAGATAAAAAATAGTACTGAGGTACAACAGTTGATGCATGTAATATATCCAAGACATAAATGAGTCATCTTCTCTAAACAGTTTCCAAGGATAAGAACTGTAACAATTCAAATGATAATGTATATAGGTGATGACCAGTATCGTATACAGAGCATTAGGTAAAGATAAAAGTCCTATAGAATGTCCATGGCTCCTGCAAAAGAAAGAGCTTACCATATATATTAAATGTTGACTCCATATAGCAATAAAACTTTTCTTGTTTTCCACCTGGCACATAAAAACTTTAATTTTCAAGGGACAAAAGAAGGGTCCAAAGGTGAAATATAAAATACCCATTTTCTCCATCTCAATTCAAATAGTTCAATCTTATCTACTGATCTTGCAATCAAACTCTCTAATATATATGTATATATATATATAAGCACCCCATGCCAGTCCTGAAGGGTAGGGAGAGACTTTGTGCCCCAACGCTTAGTAATAACTTTTCTGGCTGCCAGGATGTAGGTAATCAGCAAAGAGCCTTTCTGTATACGGAGTCTCCCCGGTGGGATATATAGAAATATCAATTCTGGGGTCAGAACTGCTTCCTCCCCCACTAACTCTGAACTCTGCCAAGGCAGATGAAATAGTATGCCAAAAATCTCTCAGTCCTGGACAGGACCAAAAAATATGAGTATGGCCTGCATACTGTTCCCCACATCTTCTCCAACAATCACCGGTGACTGTAGCAGTGAATTTAGAAAGTTTTGGAGGAGTATGAAAACACTTGCTCCTCATCTTCCATGCAAATTCACCCCAGTAGGAGGCATTCAAGACCTAAAGATTGTTTAGTATATTTTTCCCAGTCATATACTTGGACTGGCAGAGGGAGCTCTCTATTCCAAGCCTCTAATGTCCCCTTAGAGGACTCTCTAGACAATTCCTGAAGACTCTTATAAAGTAGTCCAATAAAATGGGGCCAAATTTGCTCCTCTCTAGTGGTTATTACGAGATGCAAAAGTGAGGGGAGGGGTTTAGGCAAAAAGCCCAGGGTTACAGCCCTCTACCCTAAAGATTTCTTGAGTCGTGTATGCAACATATGGTCTTGTGGTGGAAGCCTGTAACTGTCCTGCAGTTTCATAAAAGGAATAACTCCCTCCGAATCCATGATTTTGTAACTTGAAGCGAGACCTCTGTTGGCCCAGATTTGCAAAGTCTGTTTCTCTTGTGGAGAAAGGGGCTTGACTACCAAGCAGAGGGAGTCTAGATGGGATAAAATTGACTTCAGTTCTGGAGAGTTTTTAAGGTTGCACCAGACCTTTAGGTTAGACTGTGCTCCTATATAAAATGGCGGATCTCTTTTGAAGGGAGATCTAATGGAGAACAGTAAATCTGGGATGTCTTGAAGCTGATTAAGAGCGAATTCCAAAACCTTCCAAGGAAGGTCATAATTTGGATTGCACCAATTAAATATTTGAGCTAAAACTGTAGCTTGGGCATATTTTTGGAGATCAGGTAAATTAACCCCCCTCCCTTTAGGAAGCTGCAATATTGACCACTTCACTCTTGGCCTTTCACCAGCCCAGACAAACCTAGCGAGGGATCTGTTCCAAGAAATAAATATATCTGCAAAGGGAATTCTGGAATTGTCGAAAATAAATATAACAAACGGGGTAGAATAGTCATACGTATTAAATCCACTTTAGAATATAATGGTAAATGGAGCCGGGACCAACGGTGTAGATCTAGTTCAATTTGTTGGGTAAGGGGCTCATAGTTAAGTAGTATAAGATTAGAGATCTGTTGCGGTAGTTGTATACCTTAATACTTTATTTTGGTTTTGTTCCATCTAAGAGGTAATTGAGCTTTTAAATTTGGGGAAGGGTGAAATGAAAAGTAAGTACTTCTGTTTTAGTAAGGTTTGTCTGATATCTGGAAACCCTGGCAAATTGATCTAGCACACTCCAGATAGCTGGGAGGGAGGTTTCTGGGTAGGTTACTGAGAGTAGGATATCATCTGCATATAAAGTTAGTTTCCAAGTTTGATTCCCTATAAGTACTCCTGAAATGCTTCCTGATTTTCTAATGGTCATAGCCAAGGGTTCAATATACAAAGCAAAAAGGAGTGGGAAGAGGGGACATCCCTGCCGAGTGCCCCTCTCGAGGGGGATAGGTGAAGAAATACCGCCATTGATCTTAATATAGGCTTTTGGTGAGGAATAAATTTGCTCCATCCAAGCTATAAAATCCTTTGGGAAGTCAAAGGCCGCCAAGACCTCCCACAGATATCTCCAAGAGACCCTGTCAAAGGCCTTGTAGGCGTCCAGACTCAACCAGTGCCGCAGGTGTCTTTGATCTAGTCAGGTAATCCATAGTATGAAATGTTCTTTGACATTATCAGCAGTTTGCCTCATCTGGAGAAATCCAGCCTGGTCCGCATGAATCAGATCCAGCAGGGCAGCCTCCAGCCGACTCGACCAAATCGACATAAAAAGTTTATAGTCACTATTTAAGACTGAGATGGGTCTAAATGATTCTGGTGAAAGAGGATCTTTTCCTGGTTTTAGTATAGCTAAAATGGCTGCATTGGACCACGGGGGCATTCCCTCCTGTGTCTCCACAAAGGCCTGTTTCATTGGCTAGAGCAATTTAGCCTGAAAGGTTTTGTACGATTCAGCTCCAAACCCACCTAGGCCAGGGCATTTTAAAGTTTTAGATTTACCGATGGCTAATTGAATTTCTCTAGTTGAGATGGGGCTCAACAGGGATGCTTGTTGTGCTTCTGTCAATTTGGGGAAGGTAAGCAGTGCCAGAAACTGACAAACCAAATCCTCTGATGGAGGATTCTGGTCAGCATACAGTGCCTCATAAAAATCCCGGAACATTTTAATTATTTGTGATCCCTTATAAAGAAACTTCCCTGTTTGAGGGTCTTTAATACTTGCAATGGTCGCTGACTGTCTATAAGCTCTAGTTCTTTTGGCCAAACTTCTGGCACCCTTTGAGCCGCCCTCATAATAAAACCTCTTGAGATATAAAAAGGCCATCTGTACCTTATAATCTAATATCCCTTGAATTTCCGATTGTACTCCTTACCTCCTCTTAGGGCACCCCCTCCCCTCGGGCACATCTCTCCTGGAGTTCTCTGAGTGTTACCCGCTGTAGCTGTTTATATCTAGACTCCCTCTGTTTGTTCTTATAGGAGGAGTAAGATATAATTTCTCCACAAAGCACGGCTTTAATAGTATCCCAAATAATAGTAGCAGGCGTAACAGGGTTAGCATTTTCATTTAAGAGCTGGGTAACCTGGTCCCCAATTTTAGTTTTAAATTCTGTATCTTTAAGTAGAGCTAAATTTAGCCTCCACAAGGATGTTTTATGTTGTTTACCTAAATCTACTCTCAATAAAAGCGGAGCTTGATCTGAAAGCTGTCGTGCTGCCAGTGAGATATCCTGTACTCTAGTCAAGTACTCTGTGGAAATAAAAAAATAATCGATTCTAGAAAAGGAGTGGTGCCTAGGGGAGAAATAAGTGTAACCTTTTGACGAGGCAAATAAATGATGTCAAATATCTGTAAGGCCCAATCGTGGAATTTGTGCCTTAAGAAGTTTCTGAACAGGGGTAATCCTATGTGCTCTTGAAGCTGAAAAGTCCAAACGTGGGGACATGGTGATACTAAAATCACCTCCTATCAGCATGATACCTTTCTGCATCTCCAAAAGCCTATTGATAAAATGCCTAAGTAGTAGGGGGGGCATCTGGTGGAAGGTATATGCTTGCCAGCGTTACTTCAGTCTCAAACATACATTCCTGGACTATTACAAAATGCCCATTCTAATCAGAATATTCTCTCTCTACCTTGAACGGTGTAGACAAGGGGACCAAGATAGCTACTCCCCTCCATTTCCCCGTGGTGCTGGAGGAAGAGAATACTGTATATCTGCCTCCCATCACCAGTTTAGCATGCTCATTCTTTAAGAGATGAGTCTCTTGCAAGTATATGCAGTCCGCTTTTAGCCGACGTAGATATTGTTGAATTCTAGCTCTCTTTATTGGATGGTTTATGCCATTTCTGTTCATCGACACTATTTTTGCTAAATCTATCTGCAGTGCAAAAAATTAATATTTGAAGCATTGTGAGTAGATGACTTCCCCCTCCCTCCTGAAAGTAGCCATGGCTGAAGAAACCAAACAATGTTAAAGAACTCTCACCCTGTATGTTTCCTTTTTTTTTTTTTATTATTTATCCTCCTGAGGCCGCCTCTCTACACCCCAGCTGTACTTCTCACAGCCCGTCCAATCTGGGATCCGGCCGCCGTCTGTCTTGCCCGAGACCGCTGGCACCCCCCTATAGCCCCTGCGGCTTACCCCCCACAGTGGGGTGGCAGGGAGCCCCCAACTCCCCACCCAGATGGATCCAGCTTGGGGTGCCAGCGTCCCAACAAATACACTCACGGACGGCCATCAAGCCATAGGAGGCACCACTCTTTTCCCTGTTCCAGGATTCCCCGAGTCGGTGGGCATGCAACGATGCTAGCAGTCGGGAGTGCGCACGTGTCCGCATGCGTCCACATCCAGGTGTCTGCCCCCCGACTCCACCCCTAAGTATGGCGTGTGCCTCCACCTCCCAGCCTCCGCCAGGTGGCAGTCGGGCACCGACCATCGTGGATCCCTATCCCCGGATAGGGAGAGCAGTCCTTTGAATGCTCAATCCCTTTCCTCCCCTGCTAGTCCCCGGCGACCTGAGCTCGCTCCCGAACCTGGGTCGCCGGCGTGCTGCGAGGTGTGGCAATATCTTTCCTGTTCTGCTTATAGACATCATTACCATTTTTATATTTCCATTGAGATCTGTCCCACTTCAGAACTGTCACATTATTATTCCTGGAATTAAACAAATTGTACCTCATAAAGAACTGAACTTCTTTAAACTTACACTCTAACCACTGAGTGCATAACATTTTAAACCCTAAGTAGAAAACAGATTCTAGTTTGAGATACATAGGTGTAGCTTCTAACAGACAAAATTCAGCTGTAACTGGATGTATCGATTTATAACTCATAATCTCAGGGACTTCCAAATGTGGGGATAGATATTTTCGCCCCCAGGGATCCAAACAGTGTACCTCCCGGTAGGCGTTAACCTTCCCTAATTGTGGAGGTAATCCCATGCCCGTCATGGCTGCCCCAACCCACCCCCCACTCCCTTTCTTTCTCCCTCTTTACGCCAGCCTCTGGCCTCGCCCCCCCCTCTGTCGGATGGCTACCTATATGAATCTATATTGTTTAAATTGTTATAGAAGTGATTTGCACAATTGTGATGTTTTGGTAATTGACAAAGCCCTCCGGCTGCTCTGTTTATTTCTCTTTTGCACAATACCACTGCCTGTCCTAATGGTTCAAGTAACCTGACATGGAACCTTTGTAAAAGAGCCCCTGGCTCAAATGTGTATCTGATTCCCTTAAATAAATAAATAAATAAATAAATGGCTGGGGCCTCCAGGGATGCAGCATGCTGTTCACAGAAAGACAGGAAAAACTGAAAAAGGAGATAAAAAAAAAAATTGAGGAGAATCCTCTCAGTGGCATCTAGCAGCCCAGAACAACATTGCCCCCCCCTTGGGTCAGACAATAACAAACCTAGGTATGGTTATGAAGATGGGGGAAACCCAAATCCTTACTTCAGCTGTATCTTACTTTATTTAAACAGATTATTTCAGATATTCCCTTCCCTTTTGATCTCAAGGAATTCAGATATTTAGTATAGTCACCAATCATGTTTAAAAGGTAGTAGACCAGTAACATAATAAAAGCCAGGTGGGTGGGTGGGAGGAGGGAGGGTAGAAGCTCTCCTCCACCACAGACCAACATTTGGCTTGGGGAAGGCCCAAAATAGAGGACCCTCCTCAGGTCTAGAGCCAGGCCTGCATGTTGTAAAGCCTCCTAAGCCCCATTCAAGGGGATATGCCCCCCCCATTATTAAACTCGCACCAGGGCCGGCTGCAGGTTTTTGTGGGCCCTAGGCAATGGACCTCCAATGGGCCTCCCTCACCTCGACCACCCCAACCAAAATAATGGGCCAGGCTGCTTTCCTCGCTTATGGTACCTCCACCACCCTCCTGCCCCAGATGTGCTGAATGTGCCCCGGCCCCCAAGACAAGTTAACAGAGATTCCCCTTCCCCCAGTGGTCGCCAGTGATCTAATGTAAATGTTAGCATCAGCAGACTGTCTCACACCACACTTACTTTGTCTTTATCCCATGATGAATCTGAATGACATTTAATTTTACCTGTGCTGCTACTTCTTGCAGAGTGTGGGCTGCAGTTTTATTCCTCCTCTCAACCCCTTTCTCTCCTCTCCAGTCATCTCCTCATCGTCTCGCAGGCACAGCAAGCAGTCAAGCAGCTTGAGCTCACAGACACACACTGTTTGTCTCCTCCTGACTGCCCGCGCAGCCCGCCCTCCCGATAAGAAAAGAAAAAATTAGTCCGAGTCGAGTCCGACCTCTTCCTCTTTACTCCCGTATCATCTGTCTGAGAACTTTAGTTTTGACTTCGTTCTAACGGTTCTAGGCTCTGACCGTCACGATGACTGACCTGCAGGCTGCCGACTCTACCGTAGTCCGTTTCACCCGCTGACTGTTTTTTTACCCCCTGCCCCAGCCCAGCCGGCCAACAAATTTTCCCGCCTCTCCGGCTACCCTGCCTGGCTGCTCACACTTAAGACGCAGGCTTCTCCTGCTCAAGTGATGTCAGTCTGTTGTCTGTCCTCCATATTGTGACTGACTGTCCTGAACACACTTGCCTTAGCCAATAATCACAACCTACGTCCTGCTTCCGTGCATGCACAATGGTGCAGCTAGTGCTATGAATACTGGGATTTGGAGTTTTGGATCCGGCAGAAGCACATGAGTCAGTTGTCTGTGTGTTAGCCTAATGCGGGGGGGGGAGAGCAAGGGTGACTTGAGGAGTCGTCAGGCTCAGACACATAGCAGTGGGCAGCAGCAGCGCTCTCACCAGCTGAGCCCCTCCCCGGGCCCCTGACCCCACAAACCACAAACTTTTTTGATTTCTCCAAATTCTCCCGATCTGGCTGACTTTTTTTTTTTTTTTTTTACTTTTAGAGCCCTGTGGTGGGCCCCTTCAGTTGTCAGGGCCCCGGGGCTGTTGCCCGTGTGCTGACACCAGCCCTGACTCTCACCAACCTGAGTAGTGATCAAACAAATGCAGAGGAGAATTCGGATTTATGAATTTTATAACATTTTCCACACCCTTGATATGTCTGCCATGAAAAAATTTAATGTACTGAGGTCAGCAGTAGCGGCGCCAACCTCTAATGGTTACCAGGCACATACTGTTGAGGGCACAACAGCTGCAACCAAGGTATGCACTTACTCTCTCGTCAACTGGTCAAGCAATGGCTAAATGGAATGCTATAATTGGTATCGCCTGCTCTCCCATTGTATGTAAATTTGACTCACTCACTGTTTGTGTATGCTCTAGCTCTTAACTCTCCCGGGTCATCTGTACCCCACCCCCCCGGGCTCGTGTCTTTTTACTGGTTGTCATTTTTCTATATGACCTGTAATGCTCGTTGTATGTAAAACTGATTCGTCACTGTACCTGTATATCCAAGTTTGTAACTCTCCCGGGTTGCACCTGAAAATAGGCACTTGGCTGTCTAGTGTGACTTACCCGGTTAACAAAAGCAAATAAATAAATAAATATGAAGTGCCCATATGGTTCCTATAGGGGTAGCTCTGCACCACTTGGAGCACCAACCGGGGCACAGAATTTTTTTACCAGGGTAAATGCCCTGGTGTGCCCTTGTGTAGAGTCAGTACTAATTCAGCAAAAGAGAATTTTAAAAACTGCGAGTGAAGGTCATCTTTAAAGATCAAGGGCAGTGCTTTTTTTTTTAAATGTGGCACAGTTTAGGTATGTCCAGTACAATAAAAAAAAAATCAAACAAGTGTGTTTATTTCTTTCAGATATTCCCAATTTAAAATCTTACAAGCTCTATTTATACTCAGCTAATACCACATCAGCTGTTTGTCTGCTTTCTCCGTAATTGCCTGACAGAGGTCAGGATCAACGTCATTCATGGAGTAATGTTACTGTATAGCAGCGGTACCAGTGACCTGCAGGCTCATACTCTCATGCACTAGAGAAATGACAAGCACATGACACTTGCAAGTGTCAATGTCTACAGCATTTAGATAAAAAAAATAAAACAAGTGTGTTTAGTAGTTTTTTTTGTTTATAGTATTATGTAGAAGCACTAAATATTTAGATTGCAGATAAAATTCTGCTGTGGGCCATTTCAAAAGATCCCCCCCCACTCATCCAAAACCACATGCATCTACACACAGTGTATTAGCTTGGCTGTAACAGTCACTTGCGGTAGAGGAACTAGTGAGAAAATGAATATTTTAATTAAACTGATTGCTTTGTCAACATATATCTAGGTATTCCATTTTTTGGGGTATTTTTCATTTTGACATATTTGGTAAATCTGCAGATAATAGAAAATGAAGCTGTAACCCATAAATAAGATCTGAATATAAGGGGAGCAGCACAACTGCTAATGTCAACTGTGATTATGGACTGGTCGATTCTATAACACAGCATTTTCTGTTGATTTAAATTATTTAAATGTTCCCTGTAATTTACCTCTGCTTCTACCAGGAAATAGCACCAAATTAATTGTTTTGCATGAAGTAACCTATACTCGCTATATCTTCACATATTGGTGACTTGGGATGTTTCATTTTATTTCGTTTTTTCTTTTTTTTATTCTGTTTACCCCACAGAGACAGCTATGGTATTTGTAATGACATCCTCGGAATAAGTAATGTTCAGCAGCCTGTCCTTTTACTGTAAATGGGAATAATTATAATTTTAAATTATAAGCCCCCTTGAAGTTGAATAAACTTAATGATACTTCAATAAATAGTCTTGGCTTACTTAGACTAGCTTATTATTAAAACTGTAAGTTATACATTATTAAGAAAATCATTTGTCTACATTATTGCTTTAATGGAATTATCTATAAACCTGCTATAGTGTGCTTTCATTTAAATACGTGTTATGTAAATATCATTACGTTTTTTATATTATAGTTTGATTTAAGTAAATAAGGAAGCAAAAATAACCATCTTTGTTTACATGTATATACAGTATGTAATGTGTTTGATTGTTATGTGACAAGTGACTTATGAGGTGTATAAAAGGGGTCCTTCCCCAAACTGCGACCCACACCCTGAGGAAGAACTTGAGTGGTTGAAGTGCTGGGGCTGCCTATCAGCGTTCTTTTTTCCACTGGATTAAAATGTTTTCAAGCATCAGCAAAGCGTTGGCTTTGTTTTTAAGAGTGCAGTATCTTTGTTATTTGTCCTTTGTGCTGACTGTTCAAATGAAATTACAGAACAAAGTGTCTATTCTACATATGCAAGAGTGCTTTGATTTGTACAGCATACAGGTTCAATCATTCATACCTCACTAACTCTTTTAAAATTACATACTTTATCTATAGTTTATGATGCAATGTTTACAAAAAACAATGTCTAATAATCTTGCTTAGACAAAATGACATTACCAGCTGCTGGAAATTGAACCTTTGATGAAAAACATCTCAAGTGGCAGGCAGGTTACCCCATTCACTACCTGAGGAAGATAGTGAGAAGTGTTTGGGTTGGGAAAAGTCAGCTCGAGCATGGTAACCCGCAGGATCATAGAGGCATATGTAAACCTTGTTTTCTCTTCTTTGCACTTGAGTTTTTTTTTCCACATATTGCACTTGAAGCAGCAACTTACTGAGTATTAAAAAAAAGTAATAATGCCAAGAGTAGACTCAATAAAAATGGAGCATTTGCACTTAATAGGTGAGCAAAACTATATTTGCATGCAGACTGTCTATGATTAACGCTATATGATGTTCTGATAAACTTTTCCACAATCTGGATAGTCAGTGTCATACCTGTTTACCATAATTAAGTTTAGTTGTGTGTCTAGTATCTATAAATATTAGGGAAACCAGCACACTTTAGCAAACAATTGTGCTTGTCTATTACATCTGCCATTTGTATTTCGTGGTCAGAGGTACAAGTCCCAGCAGCTGGTAATGTCATTTTTTTCTAGCAAGATTATTGCACGTAATTTTTTTTTAACATTGCATCACAGAGTCTTTTTACTATTATAATGTAAATCCTATTCTAAAATATAGCTGGAGGGGCCCTCCCCTCCTGGCTAGCAGAATTTTCACTGACTGATCTCTGTAGTCCCTGTATGGTCACCCCACTGCAAAATTTACAGTTGTGAAGTTTGTCTACAATCCTAATATATTTAGATTTATACCAATAGCATTGATGTACCCTCTTCCATGCTGTAACAAGGGGGAGATGAAACTTTAACCTGATTTGACTGTGTAGCCAGATTCCCAAAAATAGTTATGCTATGTATATGATTGCTAACTGATTCCTCTGTACCAAGATCAAAATGTGACATTTTTTTTTTGTTGACCTGAAAAATTCTTTAAAGATAATGCAGTGTTTTTTCATATTTAAAAAAAAAACTTGCACGCACTTGAATCCACGTCCCTGTGTCATGATTAGTGTTTCCTACAAATTTCATGCTGTTTGGTTTTGTGGTTTTCTTTAAATGAGCATTTGTTAATGTGATCTGCAGTAACTGAAAACAGTGAAGTTGTTTCTGTCCCTATCAGTGAGCGATGACATAATTTTGGTCTGGCCTGCTGCTTCAGCAATTAAGTCCCTGACTGACTGAGAAATCACCTTGTCTGTATCACAGCTGTCAGATCTTTCTAATCAAAACTCTGCATTGTTTTCTGTTTAATGGATGTAAAAGAAGTCTAAATTTTGTTAATTCATAGAAGAAGTTTGTCTTTGATATAGCCTCCATAAATAGGTTCATGTGGGAACAATTTTTGTTTTATGTCAGATTAACAAACACTCTACTATTTCAGGAACATGTGCTGTATGAACTCCCAAATGTCTGTTCTTTCAGGAACATGTACAAATGTCAGTTCTTTGAGGGTTTCTGTGTGAAAATACAACATGTATGTGTATAACTAGAAATATATTAACTTGGGTTCCATTTTTCCCATAGGGAAACCCATTGCGTAATTTGCCATTATAAAGGAGTGTTTAGAATGGCAAACATGCACCAGGTTGACCTCACTCTGTGCATGTGCCAATTGCAGCTGTTAGGTTTGCACTGTTAGCCGACTTGCCTTGTCCGCAGATACTGAACCACTACTCAGACTTGGCGCCTCAGTGGTAAGAGATTTTTTTGAGGGAAAATAAACTAAGCTACGGGGGGGAAAACTGAACTTTAGCAAGCAGCCGAAATAAAAAAACAAAACATTTATGTGAAGGCAACTGCCAATCACACTGAAACCTAACGGGTCCTCAGCCGCACAAGGGCATCTCTTATTTTATGTAATTGTTGTGGCAAAAAAGAGAAACCCAGCAATTATATAAAATAAAATATGGGGTAGTGTGTAAAACTCTAATTTTACACACACCCTCAGTATTGGATGCCTAGATAAACCAGGTTTATGTGACATCCAACACCTTAGGTGTGTGTAAAATTCTTGTTACACACACCACCCCATATATTATTCTGTATACTATATGGCATCCTTATTCTCCTGTCTGACCCCTTTCCCATGCCCCACAAGCCCCCTATCTCCTGCCCCCATTTGAGGCTGCTGCACCCTGTTTCCCTCTGTCCCCCATCCACACAGTCAGGACCAATGTACCATTGCCCCCTGTTTCTGTTTCCACAGTCAGGGCTAATGTGCTCTGCTAAGCCCTAGTGTCCCAGGCCCCCTGCCTTCACAGTTTGGGCTGCTGCACCAGGCTGACCCAGGCCACCAGAGGTAGGGTATTTGCTGTACCTGCTACCCACTTCCATTGCCCCAAATGGGCAAGGCTACTGTGCCACAAGCACCCTGTCCCCCAGCCAGGGCTTCCATACCCTGATGCTCCCCATGCCCTGCCACATAGTTGAAGCTTCTGCACCATGCTGTCCTCTGTCTCTGCCACCATGTCCAAGGCTGCTGCACCCTGCACCTGTCTACACAGTCAAGGCTGCTGTGCCTATAGCCCCATGCCTCCAAAGTTATGGCTGCTGCACCATGCTGCCACTTGCCATTAGACAAGGCAAGGCATGTGCTGCACCCTGTCCACTGCCTCTTCAGTTGGGGCAGTTTTTCCTTACTGACCCCTGCCACCAGTTTCAGATCCTTTGCTACACCCTGGTGCCCATGTCCCTTGTCCCAAACAGGTGTGTCTGCTGCACCCTGCCTGCAGTTTGAGCTGCTGGACCCTGATGCTTCCCCTGTCTCCTGCCCGAACAGTCAGGGCTACTGCACCCTGCTGCCTTCTGTCCCCCCCACCCTATAACACAAGATGGAAGCATTTTTTTTCTTTCAAGCAGTTTGGGCAGCGTAGCAAAAGATCTGACTCTGATGGCAGGAGGGCAGCAGGGTGCAGCTACCTCAACTGCAGAGGCAGGGTACAAGGTGCAGCTAATGCCCTGACTCTTACGGCAAGTGGCAGTGTGGTGCAGCAGCCCTATCTGCAGAGGCTTGGGGCTGTAAGGCATAGCTGGGTACAGCAACATTGACTGTGTATACAGGAGCAAGGTACAGCAGCCCTGGCTGTGATGACAGGGGACACAGGACAGCATCAGAGTTTTAAATAATTGATTAGCAGTTTTTTTCTTGGGACAATGCTAACTGTACAGAAAGTATTTATATAGGTTTTCTAGAAGTGTTAGGTTTTTTGAACACAGTGAGGCAAGTGCTATGCATTTTCACAATGTTTTAGCACTTTTATGAGCAAAACGCTAATCAATTTTTGGAGTTAAATCCCTGCAGCATGGTGCAGAAGCCTTCACTATAAGGCAGGACACAGTGGGGCATCAGGGTACAGCAGCCCTGACTGTGCAATGGGGTGTGCGTGGTGCAGTGACCCTGCCCATTGGGGCAATGGAAGTGGGTAGCAGGGTGCAGCAAAAGCCCCAACTTTGGTGGCCTGGGGTAGTATGGTGCAGCAGCCCCAATTGTAGAGGCAGAGGCCCTGGGACTCTATGGCTTAGCAGAGCACAGCAAACCTGTCTGTGGAGACAGAAACAGGGTGCGATGGCCCTGATTGTGGGGTTGGGACAGAGGGAAGCAGGGTGAAGCAGCATCAACTGAAGGGCAGGAGACAGGGCATCAGGATGCCATATAGTATTTATAGTTATACACATACATGATGTATTTTCACACAGAAACCCTCAAAGAACTGAAATTTGTGAGTCTGTATAGTACATGTGCCTGAAATAGCAGAGTATGGCAGACACCTGTTTTGTCAATCTCACATGATAAAATAGTGTTCTCACATGAACCTATTTATGGAGGCTACATCAAAGACAAACTACTTCTATGAATTAACAACATTTAGATTTCTTTTATATACATTAAACAACCCTGTGTTATATAGCCAGAAAACAATGCAGAGTTTTGATAAGAAAGAACTGACAGGTGTGATACAGACAAGCTGATTTCTCCATCAATCGGGGATTTATTTGTTGAAGCAGCAGGCTAGACCAAAATGATGTCATCGCTCACTGATAGGAACAGAAACAACTTCACTGTTTTCAGTTACTGCAGAGCACATTAACAAATGCTGATTTAAAGAAAACCACAAAACCAAACAACTTGACATTTTCTGGAAACACTAATCATGACACAGGGACATGAATTCAAGCTTTTATTAAACATATGAAAAACCGCTGCATTTGATCTTTAGTAAAAACTATATTTACAAAAAACATTGCATCACAAACTATAGCTAAAACAGATGATTTTTAAAAGAGTTAGAGAGGTGCGAATGATTGAATCTGTGTGCTGTACAAATCAAAGCATTCCTGCATATGTAGAATAGACACTTTATTCTGTAATTTCACTTGATTCGAGCAGTCATCACAGTAAAAGGACAGGCTGCTGAACATTACTTATTCTGGGGATGTGATTACAAATGCTATAGCTGTCTCTGTGGGGTAAACAGAAAAAAGAAGCTGGCCCAGTGGAGCTGAGGGTTGAGGTGCTGGAGGCCTTACCTCGTGCTATGCCGGCGACCCTGGTTCGGGAACGACCTTGGGTTGCCAGCGAGTTGGTTCATGAGGGTGGGTTGGAACAGGATTGAGCCATGGCTCTCCCCTCCAAGGGATGGATGCCCACTCCTCCATAGTCCCATTCCCACCGGGTGGTCTGGTGGGATGCACAGGTGGCAAGGAGCAGCGACATAGGTCTGGGGAGGGGCGGAAGAGGCCACCGGATCCTGGCATGTGTGTGTGCCTCCACGCACGCACACACATGGCCTGGGGGGGAACAGAAAAATGCAAGCTATATATGGGGAAAAAAAAACAACAAAAAAAAGAGAATACAACTAAATAAAATGAAACATCCCAAACCACCTGCATGTGAAGATGTGAAGAGCATAGGGTACTTCATGAAATATAATCCATTTAGTGATATTTCATGGTAGAAGCAGATGTAAATTACAGGGAATATTTAAATAAATTAAATTAACAGAAAATGCTATTTTATGGAATTGACCAGTCCATTATCAGAGTTGACATTTGCAGTCGTGCTGCTCCCCCGAACTTCAGATCTTATTTATAACAGCCACAGCTACATTTTCTATTATCTGCAGATTTACCAGATACATAAACATGAAAATACCAAAAACAAAATAAAACAAACAACAACAACAAAAAAACAAAAAAAAATAACCCAAAGGAATAATTAGATATATGCTGACAATCTCTTTAATTAAAATATTTGCTTTCTTACTAGTTCCTCAAGTGACTAAAGTGAATAAAAATCGTAAGAGCACATAGCTACCAGCTGAGAGGAGAAAATTATAAGACAAATAAAAGATGGGCTTGGTTTAGTCAAAGGGTGGCGGGGCATTGGAATTGATTACCAGAGGAGAAAGTGAGCAGTGACATCATCAGTATCTTTAAAAATAAATTAGATTCATACTTTCGTCTATATCCATTGAAGAATGGCGAGTTTTTTTGGTGAAAGCTATGGACTCGTACTCCTACCTATGATACCAATGACTGTTAGAGCCAAAGTAATACACTTTGTGCAGAAGATGCACATGGTTGTGTGTGTATGTATCTTTTGAAATGGCCATACAGAAGAATTCTATCTGCAACAGACTTATCTAGTGCTTCTGCATAATACAATAAATAAAAAAAAAACTAAACACACATATTTTATTTTTGAATCTCAATGCTATAGAAATGACACTTGCAAGCATGATGTACTTTGTCATTTTTCTAGTGAGTGAGAGCATGAGCCTGCAGGTCATTGATACTGTCTGCTGTATAGTAACGTCACTCCATGAATGTCGTCGATCCCAACCTATGTCAGACGATCACGGAGAAAGCTGATGAACTGCTAATGTATCAGCTGAGTATAAACAGAGTTTGTACGATTTTAAATTGGGAATGTCTGAAAGAAATAAACACACACACTTGTTTGAATGTTTTTATTGTACTGGACATGTATAAACTGTGACACAAAAAACAGCACTACCATCGATCTTTAAGGACTTGAATAATTAATGACAGTAATAGTTACAAAAGATGTTTCAAAATATACAAGGAGATATAAAATGCAATAATAATGAATCTTGTCAGAATTTGCATTTTTGCTAAAAAACTACATGATACAGTTTTTTGCCAACTAACAAATACTGCTGCCTTATAGAGAAGGTTCCCTCTATCTTTTTTTGTATACCTGTGGGCCGACTAGGTGGGCCAAGTGGTCCTTATCTGCCGTCAAAGTCTATGTTTCTATGTTTCTGTTTCTATTACATAGGCATGAACAATGCTCGTCTCTATTGTACCCTCCTAACTTCATCGTATTTAGATTTAAATGAAGTTACCTTAAGTCTGGTGTAATATTTGTTTTATTTTTTTTTGGTCTTTGGTAACCGGGTTAGGCCCACTAGGCACAAGTGCCTGTTTTCATGGGCGACCTGGGAGCACTGGTGGTTAAGTAACTTGCTCAGAGTCACACAGTATGCAAGTGGAGGTTGTCAGAATCAAACCCAGGTGTGGTCTGCTGGATTTACCAAGCTCATTCGCAGCTTGTTACTCAACTTGCTTGATTCCATTGCGAAGGTTGTGACCCAACTCATGCAAGGAATCATGGGGTTTGATGATACATTAGCGCTAAAGCCTGCAGTTCTACTGTATAAGCCAGTGCTGTTGACGTTCTCTACGCCCCTGTGTTCTTCTCTTGTGCTAGCCATCAGCTATATTTGTTAGCCTGCGCTGGAAAAGAACACTGAGAACAAAAAGGAACTGCATGCTCAGTCTGCAAAATAAGAACTTTTAGTATATGGATAGTCAAATTAATACCATCATAAAGCATATAAAAAAATCCTGGTAATAGTATGGCTCCTGGAGCAATAATACCACTGTTCCTGAGTGATAATACTGTCGTTCAGGAGACGTAATACTGTTGTTCAGGACCTGAATGATAGTATTATCACCAAAGATGAACAGCGCAAGTGCAAGTCTATCTTGTCACGTCTTTTAAGTGTGCCGTCCGATTGGTGCGATTCCAGCCGAAACAGTTTGAAAAACATGGCGGTGGATTCTTGCTTAGTGAGATGACACTACGCGGAGTCCACAGTGATGAAACTTCAGGTTTTTTCGGCGTATCTACGAACAAAAATATATCTCGCTGACCTGTGCTCACCCACCCAAAAAACAAAAGGTAAAAGAAAATGAAATGTTTGCTATGCATGTGTGCGAGTCGGGGAAGGCAGGCAGACCAGGCTACACAGTGTGACAGGCTGTGGCAGTTGGCTACGAGCGCGAGATTCCTTTAGTTAACAGCCGACTGGTCACAGCAAAATGATTCAAAAAAAAAAGTCGGATACATATATTAAAAAAAAATAATAGACAGATAACTGGGCATTACTGGTGAGATACCATCTCGAGGTTCTGGACACGGGAACCTCTCAAGCTTCACTCTTGAGGTTCCTATGTGTCCAGAACCTTTCGATGGTATTACTCACCAGTAATACCCAGTTACCTATCAATTATTCTATTTGTAACCAAACTATTCAAGCAAAGCAGAAATAAAACTTAAAAAAAACACAAACCTCCTCTAAAATAATTTTCTTCCAGCCCAGGGACACTTTGAACAGCATAAAACTGCAGAGCACATACAGTACCTTAAAAAGTATGATGGTTTGCAAAAGACAAGAACATAGGGACTGAAGAGGACATCAACAGCACTGACTGATACAGTAGAACTACTGCAGACTTTAGCTCTAAAGCTCTTGAATGAGTCATCATGACCTTTGCAGTGGAGCTTAGCAGGTCTTGAAACCAGACTTAAGTAACTTTGTTTAAATGAAAGCCCTAATGAAATTAGACGGGTGCAATAGAGGCAATCATTGTTTATGCCTACAAACTACACATGTATACTGAAAAAAAGGCTGAGGGGAACTTCCCTTTAAGGGAAATCCATAGCTGGGAAGTTGACTGCTCTTTTGATTTTCATAATTGTACTCTCATAAACCACCACTAAAGGTCTCCTTTTGCTGTTATGGTTACTCAGCCCTTCTTTGGCTGTAATTCACAGTTTCTACTACTAGACAGTACTGCTCTGGGCAGACTTCCTTTTCTCAAATACAACACTACTATCAAAGTGTTCTTTCATTTTCTGCAACCTACTGGGTTGTCGCATTGCCCCCTTTGTTTCCTAAAATAATTTCCTAATCAGTGAACACCACTCCTGAGTACAATTTGTACAATGACTGGAGCCTGCTGGATGCCAAAGAACAAAATAATTCAGTTTCATGCAACAGGGAGTTATTTCCATTTAAGTGGGTATTTTTAGAAATTTCTTTTTTTCATTAGAAAAAAGGTCTTACCATTATGCTGAGATTGGTTCAAATCCCAACTCAGCAGGGCTTGCTAACCTTCCTGGGATTGCCAATAACGATGGAATGTCTCTGCTTCTAAATCTGGTAACTCAGAAGTGCTCATGTAGTCCATGATTCTGTGTTGCTCATTGATTTACATTCCTGATTAGATTGAAGATGGGCCCTTAAGTCAGGGGAGGCAGCTGTGGAAGGACTGGGTTGATATACTCCTTAAAAAGAGGCATTCCTTTTTAATGCCATCTGGGTGGAAAACATGTGCTTTTAGCTTATTGCATACAGTATTTAGAAAATTTAGAAGTACTTGTCCTTAGATGCTGAAAAGGCATTTACGTCGATAGAATGGCCTTTTCTTTTGTGGATAATCTCACATTTTGGGCTTGGTGCTTGATTCTCTGGATGGTTCACTATTCCATGCTGGGTCTTGTGCAAAAGCTTTGACCAACAACCTTATTTCTAGAGTTTCCCCCTAGACTATGGAACAAGACATGGATACTCCTTATTCCCCTTATTATTTGTACTAGCCTTAGAACCTCTACATTGTTTGGTTAGGCAGGACTTAAGACATTGCCAGTATCAAGATTAAGGAGGTAGAATAGCACAGTGGTTAAGAGCACTGAGCTACAAACTTGGAGAACTGGGTTTGAATCCTGCAGCCACCATTTGCATGCTGTGTGGCCCTGAGGAGGAGGAGTCACTTAACTTCCCTGTGTTTCCAGGAAGCACCTGGAAACAAGCCTTGACTTAGTGTGCCTTTCCTGGCCAAAAATTGTAAACTAAAATAAATAAAATCAAAATCACGAAAAAAGAAATTGAAGTGCTGATATCACCCAGAAAAATCAATTTGTAGGCTAATATCCCTGCTATTGAAAATTTGCAGATCTCTCAAGATTTCCAATAAACTGGAAGACGTATGATTTAATGTCCCTTAACAATAAATTCAATAACAGGAATTTATTAAGCTCTGGTGTACAACTCAGCAGGAACACTTTGATGCTTACATATCTGGGGATAAACATTTCACCCAATGTACAGTATATACTCACCTATGAGCTGACCTCACATATAAATCAACCCCCATTTGTCTTGTCAACTTTAGCAACATTGCAGACATGATTTTGCTGCCCAAATTGGATGCCAAAAAAATCTATTTTGTGGCCAACATGAAGCACAGACAGTCTTTGTGGCCAGAACTGGACACAACAATCTTGATACACAGTTACAGATGTGGTTTATCATCATAAACATTCTGGATAGGTCAACCTTCCAGATAAATTGAGTCCCCTTTCTTGGAGGCCTATATCTAGCATCAAAAACTAGACTTACATATACATAATTATTTGCAAAAAACTGCGTTAATGCATCAGTTAGGGTTCAGATTAAACCAAAAAAAATAGGGAAATGTGGTGTTAGGGTTTCCAGCCCTAACTCTCCACTCCCGCTCCCCAAGCAGGAAAAGGAAAACAAATTACATTTTTTGCTGTCCTGACTATTGGTGAATCAAGGGTGGGGTCTTCCTTGGGGTCTCAACATTAATGCTCACCCCATTGTGATATAGTCTTCAAACATACAGAACTGTGCCTCCCTATATACTGCCAACAACCTGTAGACCCTGCCTGAAGAAAACATTTCACATATCACCTTATTGGATCATGGAGTGGGGTGAGTGTTAGGGTTGAGAACCCAAGGAAGACCCGGCCCCCGATTCACCAACAGTCAGTACAGCGAAAACTGTAATGTGTTTACCTTTTCTTGCTTGGGGGTGAGGGTGGGGGTGGGGAGTTAGGGTTTAAAACCCTAACACCATATTTCCCTACTTTTGTCAGTTTAAACTGAACCCTAACTGATGCATTAATGCAGGTTTTTGCAAAGACTCTCCTTACTTTTCGAGATAGTAGAATTGTATCCTCATTCACGCATATCCATCAGGCTAAGGAAGTTCCATCCCTCCATAGATGCATACATCCATCTGGCTGTGGAAGCACAAGGTCCTCTGGACCCTGCATTTTATGTGCTTGGTTGTAATTATTTTTTGTGGGGTTTACTTCAGAGGAAAAAAAAATATTAAACATCCCTGTTAACTGCCAGCAATTCATTGTATATGGGCAAAAATGTTGTTTTCGCTTTGTTACCCATAAGTCAGTACATTTTTGTCAGTTTACTTTGTAAGTGGCATGGTTGTAGTGGAATATGAGATACACTTTTGGTGTGTTTTTGATAATGATCAGACTTTCATTGTGGATTTAGCACCATGGTGGAGATTGGAGGTAATTTTGGGGTGCAGTGCGTACCCCATGAATGTTTAGGGAGGATTATGTGTTAGTGCTGTAGTACTCATTTACACCTTTTTTATTATATGCATTGTTCCTTAACTCCAATTATTGATGGACTTATCGCTTGGTAAAGTTGCAATGTTATCCTATGGGAATTTTAATTTTTATGTTTTTTTTATATGGCTCCTAATTTTTTTGGGGGGTGGGGGGTATTATGTGTTAGTGTTGTAGTAGTCATTGACACCTTTATTTTGATTATATATATATTGTTCCTTAACTTCAATTATTGATGGACTGACGGCTTGTTAAAGTTGCAATGTTATCCTATGGGAAGTTTCATTTTTTTTTTATTTCTATGGTTTCCTTATATGTCCCCCTAAATTGTTTTGGGGGTATTATGTGTTACTGTTGTAGTACTCCTTGAGATCCTTTTTTTGTATATAGATTGTTTCTTCAGTCAGAGATTGACAGAGTTACAGCTTGTTAAAGTTGCAATGTTATCCTATGGGAATTGTAATTGTTAAATTTGTGTTTTTTTATATGGTCTCTGAAATGTTTTGCAGGGCATTTGTTAGTCTTGTAGTACTCATTAAGACCTTTCTTTTGATATATCGATTTCTTGTAACTGTAAATATTGACGGTGTTATGGTTTGTTAAAGTTGAAATGTGGAAAAAAACACCAAGTCTAAATTCTTTTTTTCATATGAAGGAATCCTTTTTAATGAGATTGTGTCATTCTCATGAAAAAAGGTTCCTTAACATGAGAAAAGAATGTGAAAAAAAAATAAGCAAAAATTATTATTTCATATGAGGGTAATCTTGATTAATGTGGGCCTATTCCTCTTTCATATGGCCATAGGAAAAAATAAAATTGTCTCATGAAAAAATATTTTTAAAATGTGATAAAAACACATTTCTGTGTAATTTTTCCCAAAACTAACTGCAGAATCCAGCTTATGGGGCCAAATTAGCAAGATACATGTGTTGGTGTCTTTCCATGAAATGACTTTTATGTGTTTTCAAACTTTTATTTATAAATAAAAAAAGGAAACAAGATGTCTAACATGTTTCAATATAAGAACAATAGCAGGACAGGAGGACACAGCATGAGATTAGAGGGAGGCTGATTAAGGGGTAATGTGAGGAAGTTCTTTTTCACAGAAAGGGTGGTGGATGCGTGGAATGGCCTACCGCAGGAAGTGGTAGATATGAATACAGTGCAGGGCTTCAAACAGGAATGGGATAGGCATAAGGGAGCAATACAGATGAGTATGAATAGATAGGCCTTTGACAGAGTACAGGCCTATGGCACATTTATAAGGTAGAAAATGGGCAGACTGGATGGGCCTTTCGGTCCTTATCTGCCATCAACTTCTATGTTTCTAAAGAGAGGCTGAATGGATTTTAAAGCTGTAACTGTTACTAGAATACACATCTATCTCCTTAAAGACAAAAGCATGTACAGGACCTATGATTCACATTAGAGCATTGTATCATTTGAACAGAATATGTATATATCCCACCTGGCAGTCAGGTGCTTCCACTCCTACATCTCAGATCGGCTCCAGTCGGTCCAGGTTGGGGATGCCCTTTCCACCCCCCTGCCCATCAAGTCTAGTGTCCCCCAGGGCTCCATCCTTGGCCCAGTCCTCTTCTCCATCTTCTTAAATGACCTCCCCACCACCTGTATCTCTTCCCACATACACATGTGTGCAGATGATACAGTTCTATTTGTTTCAGGTGTTTTGGTCCCTGAGCTGGAGTTCTCACTGCAGCATTTCCTTAAAAATGTCCAGTAATGGCTGTCACCGAATGCCGGAAAAACAATCTCTTATATTTGGCACTAGACAGATATTGTCAAGGCTCCAACATACACCCATCGTCTCAACTCTAGATGATAATCTGCTTGAACAGGTACCCCTTTTCAAGTACTTAGGGGTATAGCTGGATCAGAATTTCAGCTTTTCCACCCATATTGACACCACGTACAAGAAACTTTGCCCTAAGCTTGGTGTGCTGTACTGAAACAAATCATACCTTCCTTTTCTGGTTCACCGTGACATCATCCTTAAGATGATCTTGCCAGTGTTTGACTATGCAGATGTAATCTACAGTGCTGCCTCAAAGTCTACACTTGCTAGGCTTAACCCCCCTTTTTCATTTCTTCTGCCTGTTTGCCCTTAGTGCACCATCACTCACCCATCACTGCTCTCTCCATACGTTAATCTCTTTCCCCTCTGTTGAAGCCCAGCATCTCTCACAGTGTTCCTCCTTTGTGGCCAAATACTTGCTTGGCACTATTCCCAATTACCTCTCCTCTTTCCTTAGCCTTGCCATCCCCTCCTCCTGCTTCCTCCATTCATCTGGTGCTCGATTCTTTCATATCCCTCACAATAAATCTGTAGCAGGCCTGTCTGCTTTCTCTATCCAACTTCCTACACTTTGGAACAGCCTCTCTCTCTCTCCCCAGCCATCTCCCTTCCTCTCTTCACTCTCTCAGACCACTCTTACTGACAGAATTCAATAAAGAATGCACGTGCAGATAGCATTCTTTCTCCTCTCTCCACGTTACAACAACCCATGTCCTATCATCCCCATTCTGCTTGTTTACCCGTTTTTCCCATTTTTGCCTACTCAGCTGTACAGCTTACAGCTCAGTATGCTCTATAATCTGAATTTTAGGCCTCATTTTTTCTGTACAAATGTAGTGCCTGCTTCTGGCAGCATGGTCCTTTAGCTTCCAACCTGGCTACCCCGTAATCAATGTAGATGTACTCTTCTGCCCATGTGGTGGGCGCCAAAACTATCAATGGTTTCAAACAGAGCTGGGACAGCATGAAGGGCTTAGTGGTTGCTCAGGGAGACAGTGGTTGGGTAGGGAGCATGGGGTGAATAGTGTAGGTTGGAAAGCTGAATAGGTCTTGGGTTCGTTAGTGTTTATGGGAAGACTGGATGGACCAGTATTTTTTTTTGCCATCATTTTCTATGTTTCTGTGTTTCTCTGAAATGTATTACTTATACTGTGATTTTTTTTTTTTTATACATAGTCGCGCACTTATTGTCACTTTGTCACTGCTGTTTCACCCCCTGCTGTATCTATCCCTTCCCCCCTGGTAGTACCTGGAGATGAGTCTTGGCTCAGTGTGCCTATCACAGTCACCAAATTTTAAATAGATAAGTACATACAGTGAAGCCTGCCAGGATAAAAACCCACATCTGCAGAATTCTTCAGCAGAGTTACTACACGAAACAAGGCAATTTCATTGGGAGTTAATCCATTTTGTCATGCAGGAAACTTTGGCACTTAGTTTTATCCTGGCAGGCTCCACTGTATATATTATAGAGGCATGGAAGCATCTCTATATTAAGGTTGCATTAGGGTTTTCTGTTTAAACCTCTGTTTTCAAATGCATATAACTTGGATATTTTAGACCCTAACACCACGTAATTTGGCATGCACCATCTCAGTCCTAGGGTCTACAAACATAGGAAACTTTTGGGATGAGCCATTGTTTTTGTTTTTGAGTAATTAACTGTTGCATTTACTTATCTTTGGCCAATTTTCTCCTTAAATATTTTGCCAAGGGTATACAGAAAAAACTACAAAGACTGCAGGCAAGAAAGGCCTGCCCATGGGTGCAGCAGTAGCGCTAACCCTTACGGCACTCATGACCCACGTTCAGGAGCAAAAATTGGGGCATCGGCCAGGAGGAGGAGGATTGACCGTCCATTGGACTGCTATCCTTCTCTGAGGAGGGAGGGTTGCAGTGCCTTGCACAAACCTGGCCCCTAGGGGATATGGGCTCAGAGGAGTGGTGGCCATCGATGCAAGGTGCAAGGAAGCATGCACAATGCACCCTGAGAGCATTGCAGGTCTCTCATCCAAGGGGAGGTGAGAAAAATGTGAAAGGCCAGCTGGCAGGATGATTCCAGCCTCCTGCATTTCCCACTCTTGGTGACATGAGCACTGCCACCGCCAACTGGATCTGTGACACAGTGGAGACTGGGGAACTCTGCCAATGCAGCAGCAATGCTAAATCCTGTGGGAAGCTGGGGTGATGGGGCTCAGGAGATTGGCAGGAAAGGGACCAGATTAGGGAAGGGGGGATAGAAAGATTAGCAAATCAAAAAAGGGTTCAGGCAAGCAACTTACATGTTTGTTCAGTTTTACTGAGGAATAGGTCCTTTTGGGGTTCTGTTAAAAAAATACTAATTCATTTTTAAGTTAATTATGATTTACTGGTTGAGCATGCAAAGTTCACCAAAAAAAGCTGGAAAAAGTATAGATTTTTTCCATGTTAAAGTACTACACGAACAAAAAGTGCAAGATAATATAGCTTTTTAAATACTTAGAAGTTAAGGGTAACAGTTCAGTGTTTGTGAAGGAGGCTTAGTATGAGGCACACAATGTATTTAAAATATGAATTACCAATAAGTTATCTTAGTTATCTTTAATTAAAAATGAACATGCTCTCAAATGAATCCTTCCCAAATAATGTTTTGTAAAAATCTATATACAAAAATTTTAAACAGATTTAAAAAATTGTGCTGCATTATGGTTTTTGTGTTGTGTGATGATTTACAAAATCTTTGTAAGGTAATAAAGTACTTGTTAACATCTTCATGCTTCACGATGGTTTAGAAAATCTACGTGCTGCATCTCAGCTTTGAAAATCTAGTGGCTGCTCAACGGTTTTCAAAACGCGCATACTGCATGATGGTTTATGAAGCATTCACAAAACAATCCTTTATGAACGTTTTCAGAATCTACATGCTGCACTAAGGTTTTGGAAATCTACAAGGTTTTGGAAATCTGCGTACTGCACAAAGGTTTTCAAAATTGACATTCTGCATAACGGTTGTAAAAATCTCCATTCTTTTCAAAGTCTATGTGCTGCTCAGTGGTTTTCAAGTATCTGGAACAGCCCTCTCTCCATTAATCACCTCTCCCAGCTTTCACTCTGTGAATGCATACCTGTGAAATGTCCAACTTGCTTAAGAGGGAGATTTGGGTCAAATTAGAAGGGAGATTGCCCTGCTAGTTGGGAGATGCCATAACATCGTGAGTTTGTCCTTAAATGGCATCAAAAAATAAGAAAAAAGTCATTACAAAAATTTTATATATTTCATTTTGTCAAGAATAAGCACTAAAAAGAATAAATAACTAGTTAGATAAAGTTATCAGATACATTCTTCATCACTAATTTAATTTTTATGTGTCTTTATCTGCCCAAAAAACATGGTTATTTTGGACAGAATTTTACTTAAGCAGGAGATTTTGTTTCCTGGGAGGGAGGGAGGGAGTTCAGTAAAAAAAAAAAAAACAGGAGCCTCCTGTGTAAAGAGGGAGATCACATGTATGTGAATGTCCTGATCGAGAAGCATTGCAGGGTATCTCTGCTTGCCATAACTGTCCTTGAAGTGGCCACTATTCGTATCCCTATGGGTGTCACCTGTATTTTTGTTTGTTCTGGGTCTTATTAACACAGTCTCAGTAGGTACACTGGGTGAGCCTAGCAGTCCTTATCTACCATTGAATACTATGTTACTTGGCCCAGGTATTTTAATCCTACTGCATGGCATCTTGTATATTTTAGTTTTGTGTATGCATTTTGTTACAATGCTGAGCACTGTCTCTGTTCTCCTTGGTTATCCAGATAGATTGTCAAATTTGCATAATCTTAATTGTATTTATTGCTATCTGTTTTGCTGTTTGTATGTGAATCTGTACATTTTGCATATCATTACTCTATTATTTGTGAATGCTGCTCTCTTGTATCCCCCCGGCAACTGGAAATGAGCCCTTCCTGGACTATGCATGCTTACTAGGTAAAATATGTTTCAAACAGAGCATAAAATAAAATACAGGTGTGAAAATCTCAGCATATTATGCAGCAGCGAGCAGCAATATGTAACCATGGGAGCCTGACAGCACTCTGATAATGAATCACATCCTGTAACGTTTGGCGACTTTCTCCATGTAGCAGATGAGAGGCACACGACAAAAAGACATGTTTCACCAAATAAAGAACACTGAAGGACTATGAATGAAATGTTGGGCACTGTCCACTCCGTACAGTACATGACAATATGATATGCATAGGGAAAGGGACCCCTTACGTTAATAAGGAACAGAAGAACAAAGTTGACTTTGGACACAGGTGACTCAGCAGCCACTGTGGACCCCCTACATATGAGAGGACCCAGCTGGGGGAAGCTACTGCACACAGCATACTATCTGGCAGTTTCCCTCTTCAAATGTATTTTTCTTATTGTGCACTGGGAATTCAGCACATAAGAGGCATCCCTGTCTGAGAATAAATGCTTGATAAGAAGTCATGATGTCATGAAGTTACTCACTGTGGTGCAACTGAACTTATCAGAGTTAGGGGTCTCTGAAGGTTTGTCCATACTGGAGGCCCCAAAACCTAAGCTGTCAGTGTAAGGTAGAGTGGTGTTTACCAGTGGCTATAGGAAGGGGCTGCTGCTGTGTCCTTATAACTCACAGGCCCTGTCTATGTGGCTGTGGATGTTTTTCTGTGTTTGGGGGCTGTGAGTGGAACAGGGCTGGCTTGGGAGTTGATCTTTAATCAGGATACAAGTGAAGAGGCCAAAGGTTAACCAGTTGTAAATTTGAATGGCATTCACCTTTTGGCCTTTTTGATCCAATTCAGCTTTGTGGGGTGGAGGTCACAGATCTAGAAGGGGCACTACATGTACACCACGGCTACAAATCTTAACCGCCCCCCCCCACACTGATGTTTCACTTAGCAAATTGATGCATTGGATTTTAGGTGTCAGCTGATCAGAGGTATATAGTAGCCTTGTTACAGTATATGACAAAATTTAATTTTATCCAAAATTTAAAAGTGCTGCTGTTTACAGAATGTTTGTCAGCACTACAGTGAGGAATAAGCAGTGCCAACATTACGCACCCTCAAGCCCAGTGGCTGCTGAGGGCCACCTACTAATAATCAGCCCCAGCCTGAGCTAGTGCAAACCATTAGTCTTTAAAAAGTGAATTTTCTTTAATGAATATACAGTAATTTAACCACTTCACCCAGTTGAATCAACATATAAATACCAATGTTCTGGGCAGAACCTTCCAGATATAACATCACAAGGACCATGATGTTACCTGCAGTAGTACAGCCCAACTGGTGAGAGGCAGACAATCTGAATGGGTAGGGAGACATCCATTCCAAACCTTGCTGAGGCCTCAAAAAACATAAGGCTGTCTCTTGGGAGTAGGTAACCTTTAGAAAGTTGATGAATAATGTCCATCCGGGTGGCTGTTCAGGTGTCCTGCTACCTGCATACCTGCTCAGTAGAACCATACGCTCTGTCTGGCTGCTTATCAAATTGTTTTTAATGGTTCAACTATTTCAGATTTCAATTTTACCCTTTGCATGCCTAGTGATTGTCATGTCCTTTATCGACTGTACATGTATTTGAATGAAACCCATATACAGTATATTGAATATTTGTTATTGTACCCTTACTGTGTCAGCTATATTTTAAAGGGACATTGTCAACTATTTTTGCATCATATTATTTCTAGCTGAAAACCCACATTATATGATGGCTTTCCTTCTCTAAAATTCATTAATGTTACTGGTTGTTTTATCTGTTTCCTTTCCAAGAACTGAAATGCATGCTAATGGTGTAGTTACATCCAAAGTTGTTTCAAATCTTTAATCTGCGCTTACTACATACTTCCTGGACATTAGGTGCACCCCCAAACAGTGCAGCCACTCATTTTGCAATAGCCTTTCCTCACACGTCATCGTATGTGGCTAGACTTTGTTGGCATGTTCTGAAGTCCAGGAAAGATGCAATGAGGGTTGATCAAGAAATGTAAACAACCAAGTTTTTGTGTGGTAACACCAGTATAGTGGGCAGCCTGTTTTTCTCTTTTAAAAAATATAAAGAAATCAGAATCAAACTACCAGCTACATCAGCAGTCACTACAGAATATGACTAGTCATTAACTGTGTGTTTTAAACCAATTTAACTTCAGTGTAAGCTCTGATCAAGCGTACTTTTAACTAATGTATTTCATTAATTGTTGTGAAGTTATTATGTGTATTGGAATGTTTACTTGTAACTTGTTTTTTATGCAAAACTTGTCGCTCATGAAAATGGGTAGCACTGCTCATCTTGCTAACAAGTATAAAAAATAAAAACAAAATGAAGGAAACTTTGAGGCCTAAGGGGGTTGACAGTGTCCCTTTAACTGTGGCTATCCTAGTTACACCCCCTCCAGACAAAACTAAAAATGAGCAGCTTGGAAGGTGGTTGTTCCCAAATGATAACATTTCAAAAATATAAACATAAAATCTTTTCATTCCCCAACTGACTTTTCCGTTGGGGACTGAGACTTACCTGAGGTCAATTGACTTCAAGTTATACAGTGAGCAGGTAGCTAAAACTGAAATCAAACCAAGGCCTATGGACTTACAGGTTTTTATTCAAACCTTTTGACCTCCACAAATATTATTATTGTTTACCCAGATGAATGTGTAGCCTGAAGATAATTTGTTACAGTGTTGCATCAGATGGTAGTTGTAGATCCAGTGCTCTATGGGTGTGATCAATATAGAAACAGAAATTGACAGAAAAGGACCGCTTGGGCCACCCAGTCTACTCAGATTTTCCCTGCCTATTATAGCTCCACAGCCCTACTTGGTCTCGGTTGACCCACCCCCACCTAGTTAGTAATATTCCTTTGTGCCTATCCCATGCATCCTTGAAGCCCTCCACTGTTTTCACTCCCACAACCTCTGCTAGCAGACAGCTCCAGGTGTCTGCCACTCTTTTAGTGAAGTAGTACTTCCTGTCAACTCTCTTAAACGCCACCCCCCCTTCTAGCTTCATTGTATGCCCTCTTGTCCTGGTTCACTGCCTCATTTGAAGTAGACTCCCCTCATTTACTCTGTCTATGTCTTTTCTGAGATGCGGCCTCCAGAACTGGACACAGTATGGGCCAGCCTGCTGGTGCAGAGGCAAGGCGTCTGTCTGTGGTGCCGACATCCCGGGTTTGGGAACAGACTCGGGAGTTGGAGGGCAAGCCAGGGAAGAAGAATTGAGCATCCAGAGGACTGCTCTCCTTTTCCAGGGAAGGGGGCTGAGTGTATGGCGCACTACGGACCCCTGATGGAGACCAGGGGTTCCACAGTGGCCAGCGCCATCACATATGGGGGCATGGCAGACACTGGATATCATTGCATGTCCCCGCTGATGGGGCTGTAGCATCAGGAAAATGCTGGCCCCATGTATAATGCCAGCTCTGCCACCATCCCCGCTGCCCACCAGTGTCCGCCGAGGGGGGCCTGCTCCTGTGGTCCTGAAGCTGGGTCTTGCCTACCCCAGTGTCCGTTGGGATGGGGTGCCTGCCAGACGGCCCCACTGAGTGGGGCAAGGCTGAGCATGGGGGGACAGTTGGCATAGTGGGGCTCAGTTCCAATCGGGGGTTCGGAACAAAAAAAAAAAGAACTGGATACAGTACTCCAGGTGGGCTCTCACCAACAACCGATACTGTGGTAACACCACCTTCCTCCTCCTGCTGGTAATACCTCTTCCTATGCACTGCAGCATCTCACTGGCCCTGCCCACTGCCTTGCCAGACTGCCCGGCCATTTTGAGGTCATCAGATACGATAACACCAAGGTCTCTTTCCTGCTTAGTGATTGTCAGCACCCCCTCCCCAATATATACTCAACCCCGGGGTTTCAATGCCCTAGGTGCATGTTTTTGCACGTTTTGGCATTGAATCCCTGCTGCCATACCCCTGACCACTGTTTGAGTTTTTTGAGGTCCCTACTCATCCTCTCCACCCCTTCCTGAGTATCCATCCTATTACACAGATTTTGGTGTCACCTGGAAAAAAAATCTTCCCTTCCAGTTCTTCTGCAATGTCACTTATGAAGACACTGAAGAGGACCGGTTCCAGTTATGAAGACATTGAAGAGGACCGGTTCCAGTATTGAGCTCCATGGCACCCTGCTGGCCACTCTCCCCTCTAGAGTGAATACCGTCTACCACCACCCTCTGTAGCCTGTCCATTAATCATTTTTTACCCAGGTTACCACACTGGATCCCACCCCTCGACTGCCCAATTTCTTTATCAGTCTCCTATCAATCGAGCCAGTGCAACAAAGTCTATAGTAAGGAAAGTAGGATGCTGGGATGTACTGGGAGAGGAATTGATAGCAGGAGGAAAAAGGTAATACTACCCCTGTATAGATCTTTAGTGAGGCTGCACCTGGAGTACTGCATCCAGTTCTGGTGACCTCACTTCAGGAAGGATAGGGACAGGATGGAGAAGTTGCAGTGCAGGGTGACAAAAATTATTCAGGGCCAGCAGGCAGGTCTTACGAGGAACGCGTCAAGGCACTAAATATGTACTCACCGGAGACCAGAAGGGAGAGAGGAGTATGAGCGAGACCTTCAAGTTCCTAAAAGAATAAACAAGGTGAACTGCAAGGACCTTTTTAGATTGATTGCTAGTTTGAGGTCACTGAGCCATGAATGGAAACTGACAGGAGGGAGGTTCAGGAGGAACATGAGGAAAAATTATTTTACAGAAAGGGTGGTGGAGCCAAGGAACAGTCTACCAGCCATGGTGGTAGGTGCTAAAATAGTTGTTGGTTTCAAGCATGGTTGTGACAGTGAAGGGTATAGTATTCACTTGGGGCGACAAAATCGGGAAGGTGAATAGGGAGGAGGAGGAGGAGGAGGAGGGCTAGGACCCTGGATGGGCAATAGGTCCAGGGTTTCGATAAGGAATTCAGGCAGACTGGATAGACCTTTGATCTTTTTTTGCCGTCATTGTCTATGTTTCTATGTGGCACAGTGTCAAAGGCCTTGCTGAAGTCCAAGCAGGCCACATCCACTGCCCTTCCTTGATCTATTTCCCTGGTTACCCTGTCGAAGAAATCAATCAGATTTGTCTGGCATGATCTCCCCTGAATGTATGCTGCCTTTCATCTTGTAACTCATTGTATCCAAGATACTCCACTACCCTTTCCTTTAACAGGATTTCCATTCATTTCCCCACCACTGATGTGAGACTCACCGGCCTATAGTTCCTAGCCTCCTCCATGCTAGCATTCCTATGGAGCAGTCTTTGTCTTTTCCTCCAGTCCTCTGGAACCACTCCTGTTTCCAGTGAATTGTTGCATAAGGCCATCAGTGGTACAGCAAGCTCCTCCCTGAGTTCCATTAACACCCTTGGGTGTATCCCATCCGGTGTAGTGGTCTTCTCCACTATTAGATCTGCAAGTTCCTTCAGGACTCTTTCCTCTGAAAATGGACTTGTTTCCACCTCCCCCCATATCCCTGCTGCTCCTTGGTGGTCCATCCCCCTCTACCTCCACTGAAGGCTGAGCAGAAGCACCTATTCCTAATGTCCACGTTTTCCTAATCCTCCTCCGTGCAGTCTCCCTCTGCCGTCCTAATCCTCACTATCCTTCCCCTTTCCTTCCTCTTCTCACTTATGTACCTGAAGAAAGTCTTGTCCCTTTTATCTCCCCCTTTGGCTATTCTTTCCTCTGTTTACACCTTTGCACCCCTCACTCCATTAACTGCTTCCCTCTGTTTTACCTGTTACACCTCTCTGTCCTCATTCCTCTGTGTTCTTTTGTATAGTACCCCCCGAATGCCACCCTTTCTTCCTTCACTTTTGTGGCCACTTCCCTAGAGTACCATAATGGCTTTTCTTTCCTCCTGTTTTTGCTCACTTCCTTCAGGTAGAGGCTAGTTGCCTTCACTGTGCCTTCCCTTAATATTTTACTTGTACCATTGCTTTGGTCCATCTTTTAAGTCTGTGAAAGCCAGTTTTCCAGGAAAGTGACAGTTTCCTTGCCCTCTGCCCCTCAGGCAATCGTCAGATCCACAGATTATTTCTCCACTGGTTATTCTCCTGTTTGTCTAACTGCTCATGTAGCTTCTCTAGGTGCTGTACTTTCTCAGGTAGGCCACCAAACATATACTCTCAACAAAGAAATCCTCCTTTCCGCCTCCTCAATGTGGCTCATTGATTGCTAAGCAAGTGCCGTGAGCTTCTCTGATAAGTTCTCCAACTTCACAGAAAGAGCTGCTAAAACATGGTTGGAGATCTTCTGCCCCAACACCGCCAGCATCTCCTCTGAGACCTCATGGCATGCAAGGGACTCCAATCCTCCCCCAGGATTGCCTTCTTTTTGTTATTGCCTCTCTTCTGGCCCCAAGCCCGCCTGTCCTCGGCTGAAGTCAAAAATCCATCCATCCTGCCTTAATGACCATCAAGTGTCTTTTTCTTGTATTGAGATGGTAAAGGTTTTGAAACTTAAATGCAAAGGGAGTGGAAAGGAATGTGTCTAGCTAAGTCAACTATGCATGCGCACCCAAGGTTCTTTTCTAATACTTTTTATCTCTCCTTCATTTTTTTATTTGTCGGCCCGAAGGTCCTCCTTCCATTTCCAAAGTCCTTTATTCTGCTCAAGGAGCCCCCTGGAATCCAGCCCCTATGAGCCTTTGCTACGTTCATCTAATCTTAGCTTCATAGTAACTCATAGTTGATCTTGGAGGGACATATTTGACATAACAGTAGAGCCAGGAGGGGCCTCATAAGGTGGGAAGGGGGAATGTGTGTTCTGCTGAAGTGTGGGGAGGGGGCAGGTGAATTCATCTGCTGTGGTGGTGCCTGCAGTTAATTTCTTCTTTATGACTCCAGTACCTTCCCACAAGGGGCACGACTTGTAGGAGGAGCTCAGCACAATGCCTTTTGTTGATGTCCGAGTGTGTGTGAAATTGTTCTGGTTTAGACCAGTTCTGATGGGCTGATTTAGTGGCTGGCCCCTGTTAAACTGCAGTGTACTCTCTACCAGTCCTGACCACCACCCAGCATGGGTCAAAGCAAGCTAGCAAACCAAAACCACCAGATTCATTAGTTGGGCTACTAAAATGTCAAAGGTGACTAGTTGATAGATTTCCTTTTGGAAGCCTCTTTGGTTAAATTATTGTCCATTAAAGTAATCATTTGCACTCCTGTAGCTAACCACTAAGGCTCTGATGTGAGATGTGAAGGTGCTGCCTGCCAGCCTGACTGCTTCCCCTTATATTGCAGTTTCTCTACCACATCCCCCCACCATGTTAGTTATATTACTGTGTAAATATTGCAATCTCATTTCAACAATTGGTGAGGTTGAAGGTTTAAAGCACATGATGGGTAGCGGAGGCTAGAAGAGGGGGGGGCTGAGTGACTCAAACCCCATGCCAGTTACATTTCTGTATGCTGTTAAGAAGAAGAATCAGTATTTATATAGCGCTTTTCATACATCCAAAGCTCTTTACAAGCAATGCTAGACTGGTAATGAAGTGACTGAATGTGTGGTGGCGGCCATATCGCATATCATCACCCACACACAGCCTGGATAATTGCATGAACCGGTTTTATGGGAAGGGGAATGTTGGCCAGGACACCGGGAATGTTCTCAACTCTTTGCTTAAGAGTGCCCTGGGTTCTTTCATTTCACCTGGACACCCACCAGGACAACACCAGGATGGGCAGAAGGGACCTCGGTTTAACGTCTCATCCGAAGGACGGCACACCCCAGCAGTACAGCACCCCCCAATACTGCACTCGGATGCCAGGGATTTTGAGGTGCAAGTCCAATCCCGGTGTGGGACGAGAACCCACGACCTTCTGGTCCAGAGGCAGATGTGCTACCAACTGAGCCACGCTGACACCTCATTAAGGTCCTGAGCCCACCTCATTTGGGTATGTCATGTTCTAAAGCTCCACTATGTGCCCAAAAGTTGATTCTAAGATAAACATTTCAGACTGTGTTTTCCACAGCAGAAATATACTTTGTTAGACAATCAACTTTTGTAATGCTGGCGGTCCAAATAACCTCTGAGGGATGAACACAGATCCTTTGTCCAGTACAGTTGACCTGGTTAACAGGTAAAATGAAATGAAATGAATACAAGCCCAGTGGACTGCCCATACCTAGTTTTATTATGGGCTGTTTCAACAGTGTGGTTGTCCACCAAACAACTAGTGGTTTTATAATCCAGTTAGTTTGGTTAGGTTTCTTTTTTCAACCAAGCTTTATACTTCCTTGTCCTAGTTTGACCCTCATTCAGCTAAACCCCCCGGCCCTATCACTCACCTTCCCCAGGATTTAATCCCCAGCTTGCCCTCAAGACTTACCCCTTGTAACAGGGCCCCCGAGGTGGGTCAATATCTGACTGAAGCAGGATCTAATAGCTGGGGTGCTTGGTCGGTGGTATCAGGCCTGCGAGGGTTCGATGTCATCCAGCTAGAGCTGTGCTATTTTTGGCCTCCGTTTTCTTCCCATGGAGTTCTATTGTTCAGTGAAAGGCGTGGGGTACTGCTGGGCTTCTTGGTACTGGGATATGTCCTCTTAAATGTCCTCATAGGTACATAGCAGAAGAACTGGAAGGGAATGTATGCTTTTTTGCAGATGATACTAACATTTACAATATGGTAGACACTCAGAAGTGGGTAGAGAGAATGTGCAGGGATTTGGGGAAACTTGAAGAGTGGTCAAAAGCATGGCAGTTGGGGCTCAATGCCAAAAAGTGCAAAATTATGCATGTAGCGCACAAGAACCCGGGGGCTGAGTATAGGATGGGGGTACTGACAGTCACTAGACAGAAATGGGACCTTGGGTTTATCATGTCTGAGAATCTCATGGTAGCAGGGCAGTGTGACAAGGCAGTGGGTAAGACTAGTGGGATTCTAGGGGTATACAAGGAGGGGTACCTTCAGCAGGAGGAGGGAAATGGTGTTGACACTGTATCATTCACTGATGAGACCCACTTGGAGTACTGTGTCCAGTTTTGGAGCTCGCACTTTAGAAAGGACATAGACAGGATGGAGATGGTCCAGAGGAGGGCAGCTAAAATGGAGCAGGGTTTGCACGAGAGAAGCCCACAAAGGAGAGACTGAGGGATGTCAATATGCACACCCTGGAAGAGAGAAGAGAAGATGAACGGGGTGCAGGGGGAGTCTCTTTCAAATAAGAAAGAGCACAAAGATCAGGGAGTGTGCGATTAGGCTTGGTGGGGGGAGTTCAAGAGAGACGTGAGCAAGTATTCTTCACTGAAAGGGTAGTAGACACCAGGAACTGACTACCAGTAGAAGTGGTGGAAGATAAAATAGTGGGGGATAAAAGCATGCATGGGATAGACATAGGGGTATATTAGAAAAGAGACATTGAGGAGGGAGGGAGGGTAGCTGGAGACCAGTTAGGGTCTGCTGAGGCAGATTAGGTAGGGAACATATGGGAAGACTGGATGGGCCAAGTGGTCCTTTTCTGCTGGCAATTTCTATGTTTCAGTGAAATTTGTACATCTGCATGCACAAGGCATGTCTGCCTGTTTTGAGAGCTCCCCCCATCCATGTTGGAGCTTTGAACTGCGCTCACACCCAGCCTCTGCTGGGTGTCAGTCAAGCAGCAGAGCTGCACAACCCCCCCTTCCTGAGGGAGGACAGCTGTCATAGGAATACTTAATCCTCCTTCCTTCCCCTGGATATGCCCCCAGTGACCTAGGTCCTGTCCTGAACCCTGGTTGTGGATATAGCAAGCAGTAGCATTACTGCTGTGCTACCTGATCGCCCCTCAATGTGGTTAGTCGAGCTGACCACCAAGGCATTATCTGGGGCTCTTGGGTAGAAAACAACAGCACCTCGGTGGACTAAAAGGTTATACAGAATGACATGCCTGAAGTCACCACTGTTACCTGCTGAACTGGTTTATTGGCTGGCTACTGTGGGAGGAAGCTTAGTTTCTATCTCTGTATGATTACAATAACAATAAATTACACATAATAATGATAGAAGGTAGGAAGCATTGGAGGCCTTTCTTCATACTTTCTTAGTGGCATTTTCACAAGTCTTAACAAAGCAGAGATCACCCTCCCAACTTATCTTTGACAGCTTGACATTCCATCACTCAGATGAAAGGCAGCAAAGGCCTGTGATTTTCAGCAGAGCTGTCACGGCTGATATTCTGCAGGTTCTCAAACGCAGGTGAATCTCAGAGCCAGCCATGACTCCAGGGGGTATCTTGCCGAGCTTTTTTTTTCTGGTTCAAGACTCCATGACTTGGTGGTGACACAGCATGATCTTCTACTCTTTTTTTGTCTTTTAATCTACATTTCTCTTCTCTGCCAGTGAACGTTACATGCCATTTGATGAATGCGAAGGATGTTGTCTTGCGGGAAGGGGATAGTTTCTGTAACAGGCAAATTATGAATTTAGGAAAGAATGAAGATCGTTGGCAGTTATGAGTTGCACTATAGAGTTTGGACAGGTGACTGATTAATGGGAGGGGGGAGATAGTTAACTAGCCTTTTTATCCATGGACAGCTTTGAAGCCTTGCACAGTACACAAGTCTTTAAAGGGGAGAATAATAAACATTACCCATCATAGTTAGCAAGTCCATGAAAGATCTTTTAAATGAGATATTGGGCTCCTGTGTACCTGGCAGCAGTCCAGATATAGTGATAATTAAATCAGCCCCATATAGATACTATTTTGCCACCATTTTTAGAACCCTTGATGTCACTAATGATCAAGCTGTATGCGATTACAGTATAGTTAGCCATAGAATGATCATCAGTGACATCAAAGGGGTTCTAAAAATGGTGGCAGAATAGTATTAATATGAGGTAGACATAGTAATTGATGTATCTGGACTGTTGCCAGCTGCAGGTAAGCCCAATATCTCATTTAAAAGTGCTCTTCATGGGCTTTAAACTTGATAGACACAACCCATGAATGTTTTTCTTTAATGGGCTCTGCTTAGTTCCCAGTAGTCCCAAGTAGTCAGTAGTTTCAAGTGGTCAGTGGTTCCCAGTTGTCAGTAGTTCCAAGTGGTCACCAGTTTCTAGTGGTCAGTGGTTTTCAGTGGTCATTAGTTTCCAGTGTTCCATGGTTCCCAGTGGTCAATAGTTCCCAGTAGTCTGTGGTTTCCAGTGATCCATGGTTCCAGTGGTCAGCAGTTCCCACAGGTCAGCAGTTTCCAGTGGTCAGTGGTTCCCAGACATCAGAGGTTCCCAGTGTTCAGTAGTTTTCAGTAGTAGTCAATGGCTCCCAGTAGTCAGTAGTTTCAAGTCTCAGTGGTTCCCAGTTGTCAATAATTTCTAGTAGTTAGTGGTTCCCAGTGGTCAGTAGTTTCCAGAAGTTAATGGTCCCCAGTGGTCAGTAGTTTCCAGAAGTTAATGGTCCCCAGTGGTCAGTAGTTCCCAGTGGTCAATGGTTCCCAATAGTCAGATGTTCCCAGTGGTCAGTAGTTCCCAGTAGTCAGCAGTCAGCATCTCAGTGCACATTTCATTTTACACAATCTGGCACAACTTGTGTTGTATATTCACAAGAGTTCAAAAGGTTAATGGGCGCAAACGTATTTGATACCACTGTAGGACAGCACCCATGTGTGCTGGTGGAGGTGTGTGTGAAGTCTGAACCAAGCTTGTTTGCAGTGTGCTATGCTACAGAATGAACAGAAGGTTCAGTTTTGTGGGAAGGGGTGCAACAGTTTGTGGAAATTCACCCTACCCTCCCAAACTCGGCAGGTTTCAGTTTTTCAAACCTATTTTTAGCCACTTTACTGAAACCGCCATGACTTGTTTGAAATGGTTTTAAACTAAATTTAAACCTGATGGGCAGGTTTTAGTTTTTCACACCACTTCTAACCACTTGAGCAAAATTGTCCAGAATAGATTGAAATGGTCATAAATGAAATTAAAACTGTAAACTGGGAGCCAACCTGCAAAAACAAAAAATGCCAAAGTGACAGGAAGCCCCCCAAGGGTGTCAGTGTTGACACTCAGAATGTATGCTGTACATGCAGACCTGCTCCGGGCTGTGACATCTTATCAGCACACTTACTGTAGCTCACTCCAGCTTATTTTGAACTCTTCCAGTCGGTCAGTGCCGGGGGGGGGGGGCTTAAAAAAATCTTTGTAACGTTATATGCTTAAGTGATACAGCTACAGAAAAAAAAATATATTTTGTAACTTTGTTCTAATGAGTGTCATGAGAATGTGAACCTGTAAAGAGGGGGTAGACTGCCAAGTTTTTTCCTTTCAGTGTTATTGAATGTGCTTTTTTTTCCATCTTCTGTGAACTGTGTGGCTGTGGTTGAGTGTGTTTCTTTTCTTCTTTGGCCTGTACTTGCAGCAGAGTTTTTCTTTTCCCTTTCCTTTCTAGCTCTCTTTCTCTGTAAGGCTGTACTTCAGCCAAGATGGTTGGGCTTGCATTTGGTTCAGTCAAGGGAAACAGGAAACAAAGACTGACTGTCACACTCAAGTTCACTGCAACCAAAGGAGAATGATGTGGAAAGAACCCTCTTGGAAACAAGGTGTTGCACCTAAACTGCCTTCCTATCTTGGTTCACATCCAATTTAATATATCTTTTAAAACTCCTCCATAGCAGGTGGCAGCCCTGATGACCTGGTTATAGCAGATTGCACTGCCGTACAGATGACCCTGTTTCTGGAGCGAACTCAAGTCGCGGTTTCGGGGGGCTGGTCAGGCTGGGGATAGCCACCACATGGTAGTGTGCCTCGGCTGTGGTGGGTTGACGGTGAGATCCCATATTACAGCGAACCCTGCAGCTGGGACAGGGTATTTGCTCCTGGTGCAGAGGCATGATCAGTGTGTGTGAGGCCACCAAGTAGGCTATGTTGATGTCAGGGGCAGAGGAGGGAGGAAACCCAGGGAGAACATCCTGTATTTGTCTATATGATGGGTCCTAGTGCCTACCTAACCTCTCCTTTTCCTCCTTAGCAGTGCTCTGGGCCTGAAAGCTAATGTAAATCATCATTCAGGCCCTCATATTCAGAGCTGGCCTGCTGCGCATGCAAAATAGATTGTCGCGCAAATATGATGCACCGGCTAGCTCTGTTGTGATAGTCAAACAGAATGTGCCATCTGACCAGACCCCGCATTTTGTTTGAATATAGGCAAGATCCCTGGAATTCTGCGGTTCTGCAGTTGCGGAATTTGCCGCAGAATTTGCATCATGCCACAGAATATATATAGTGCTGCAGAATTCATTGTTTTTGGTGAATTTTCATATAAATATACTGTTTTTTCATAGTGTCAGGCTTTCTTTCCCGGCTCATTTATCCTGAAGCCCCTCCTCTATGCTCAGCATATGATGTCATCGATGACATCACAACATATTTAGCCAATGACAGGACTGCATTCTGCCAGATAAATGAATAAATCATGCCTCAGAAATCAGAAAATGCTGCCGCAGAAGTCAAGGAGCCCTGCCACAGAAATCAGAAAATTCTGCCGCAGAACACCAGGGGCCCTGAATATAGGACCCTGGACACATGACGCATATCAGGCAGCTGCCATGTATGGAGCAGTGCATCCAGGGTGCGGAGCAGAAGACCACCCGTAAGGGAATGCATGAAGCATGCCTGGCTGCGCGGCATCCCCCTTGAGTGATATTCAGCGTGAGCATGCAAATGAGCTCATTGAGCACGCATGGCGCAATGGGGCCTCGTGCATGCTTACTCATTATGGGCCCATTTGCATGGCTGTGCCAGGCTGAATGTGCTGGTGCAGCCCCCACCCCATACCCCATTCGCACTAGTGCAGTGACACATGTTCCATAGTGTAGTGTCCCCTGCCCCATCTCCCATTCGCACTAGTGCAGTGACACGTTTCATAGTGTAGTGTCCCCTGCCCCCATACCCCATTCGCACTAGTGCAGTGACACATGTTCCATAGTGTAGTGTCCCCCGCCCCATACCCCATTTGCACTAGTGCAGTGACACATGTTCCATAGTGTAGTGTCCCCTGCCCCATCTCCCATTCGCACTAGTGCAGTGACACATTTCATAGTGTAGTGTCCCCCGTCCCCATACCCCATTTGCACTAGTGCAGTGACACATGTTCCATAGTGTAGTGTCCCCCGCCCCATACCCCATTTGCACTAGTGCAGTGACACATGTTCCATAGTGTAGTGTCCCCTGCCCCATCTCCCATTCGCACTAGTGCAGTGACATGTTTCATAGTGTAGTGTCCCCCGCCCCATACCCCATTCGCACTAGTGCAGTGACACATGTTCCATAGTGTAGTGTCCCCCCTTCCGCTGCCCAATCCCCATAACATAATGAAAACACCATCACTTTTCCATAGTGTAGTGTCCCCCGGCCCGCTACCCGAGCACTGTAAATGAATGACATCCCTGACATATTTCCATAGCGTAGTGTCCCCCCCGCCCCAGACACTGTGACACAGCAGACACCCTCCCCCAAAGCCCTGAACTCTGATTGCACCATAGTGTACCCTGAAGTATAATACCCTTGTGGTATCGTGGAGCCCGTCTGTCCCCGAACCCCAATCACTCCTAAGAGTAACATATATTATTATTCCCTGGTGGTATAGCAGAGCCCCTCCATCCCTGAACCCCAATCATTCCATAGATTAATACAGTCTGCTATTCCCTAGTGGTATAGTGGAGCCCACCCTCCCCAAACTCCGATCCCTGTACAATAATACCGACACCCACACCCCCGGTAGTCTAGTGGACCCCCTACCCAGTAATCAGAGACCCCCAACCTGACCCCAGCCGGCGACTGGCACGGCCCTCCACACCATTCCACTGCCAGCCACTGACTGAACAGCACTGGAGCGCGTACTGTAAATAGCATGTACTCATTGGTCAAACAATGAGCACGTACTGTAAATAGTACATGCTCATTGGTCAAACAATGAGCACGTACTATTTACAGTAGGCACTCTGGTGCTGTTCAGTCAGCAGCTGGCAGTGGAAGGGTGTGGAGGGCAGTGCCAATCACCAGCTGGGGTCGAGTGGTAGGTCTCTGATTACAGGGGTGTGGGGTCCACTAGACTACCAGAGTTGTGGGTTCTGGTATTATTGTACAGGGATCAGAGTTCAGGGTAAGTGGGCTTCACTATACCACTAGGGAATAATAGAATATGTTAATCTGAGGAGCAGTGGGGGTTTAGGGATAGAGAGGCACCACTATACTGCCAGGGTTTGATACATCAGGTTGACCTCCGTAGCCATCGGAGCTTGGAGGTGGTTTGGGGGGAAGACACCATGGACTACCTGGGCATCTGTAGGTATGGTAGGTATTGCTGCGGCAATTGGGGAATGGGACGTGTGTGTGTGGGGGGGGCAGGGACTGCGTGTACGGCAGTTTACTATGTGCTGGCCTCTGTCCTGCCCGGAGCGTAGTTAAAGTAGGGTTCTACGTATCTATCTTTGTGAGGGAGCAGATGGCCGTGTCTTCACCAGGGGATGTATCAATATTGTGATGTTCGGGCTGTGCATGAGGAGTCCTATCATGAGTGAATCACACTATTGTGCTCTGTCGCCAGTAGCCAGACTTGCATGACTCATTGGGGGCTTTTGAATTTTGCCCACCCCCGATGGGCTGTGCAAGTCCGGGGATGCTCTGTGCATCTCCTTTGAAAATGTGCCCCTCAAGGTTTAATGTTGCTTTAGTATCAAAGAATGTTAAGAATGTCTGCTTTAAAGTTTGAGTTTACCATACTTTCTTAATATGGACAGCACCTTTCAATTGTGGGACAGAACAGCTCTGCAAGGTAAAATAAGGGACAGTTGAGGGGTATGAGCTTGCCTGCCATTTGACTTTGTAGAGTGTGAATAACTTACTTCACAAAAGTACACTAATAACCACAAGATACGTTGTCTCTAAACATTATGTGCTTCAAAACGTTCCAAAAAGTGACAAACTAACTAAAAATAGGTCCCCCACGTTGACACCGTAAAAAAAATTATTTTAAATTTGCACTATCACAGTTAAAGACCCAATAGATTAAAAAAGATCAAATAGGAAAAAAAAACCTAGTGGATTCTTTTAGCCCTACCAAGGTCTCCATGTGACACCAGTGCAAAGGTGTAAATATCAGAATCAGTAAGTTTCATAAAGAAATCTAAATACCATTGCAGCATGGAAAAAATATATAATATGGAATGTTCTGTTTTTGCTCTAAAAATTACTGTTAAAACTCAGAAGGTATTGTTTTTTGGGATCCAACATGCCATTTAACTTGGTATAGTATGAACCAAGTACTTTATATGTATAGCAATAGCCACCTTTTCAATCACTGTATTCAATGGGGCCCCAAAACTGTACACAGAATGCTACAGTTCAACATTTTTTTTCTTTATAGAAACACTGAACAGTGCCAGACAACTTGTAGGTATCTCGGAAACTGGTGCTGGTATCTGCTTTCTGAGATGCCAAAGCAGCTAAACTCAAAGTGGACACATATGGGTAGGGTCGCTTACTGACAGCTCCCTTCGCATCTTGTTTCCCTATTTATGGGGTGGTCTGTCTTGTAGCTTCAAAGCCTTGCTGGAACAGAACCAATGTCGCCAACAGAAAGCTCTATAAATTATAATTGCCCCAGCAGTCCCCTGCTGTAGCATTAACATCTTTTTACTCCCCTTGTAAAGGTTTCATTACAGGTTCCTCACTAGCATGTAATAAATTACTTATTTTACTATCCTTTATCTGGGCCCACTGGTCTAAGGGTAGGTCTCTGTTCTAACTGGAGAGCTTGGAGGCAACACCTATAGAAACAGGATTGTGTTTCACCTACAGTAAGAGGAAAGGCACTAATAATTGAAGCATAATAAATTGGCCAGATATGACGAACCTTATTTTAATCTTTTTTTTGACTTAAATTTGACCAGTTATTAAATGTATCCACTATGTGTTTTGTGTACAGAACTAACAAATGAGCTGAGAAAACTGTAATAAAGGCCACTAAACAACCATCACATTACCGGCCAATGAGCAGCCTTCTGATTATAATGGCTAGCACCCTGCTGTGTGTGTGTGTGTGTGTGTGTGTGTGTGTGTGTGTGTGTATCTTAGCTATATGTCTGTCTGTCTGTCTAACTATCTATCTCCATCGATCTACCTATAGTCCCTTCCTCAGGAGGGGGTTGACCTGGACTAATGCTGCCGCCTTCCCCCGAGGTCCCTGGAACTGCTGCTGTTATTGCTGCTAGCTCCCTCCCTCTGACCGTGTGTGTGGTGGTGGGAGAGAGGGTGCGGCAGAGCTAGAATTTTTGAAGCCTCCTGCACCCTCCTTGAAGCTGCTGTGGCTGCTTTTCTTCAGCTTGGTCCCCCGATCTTGGCAGAAAGGACCAGGAGCCAAGAGGAATGCCTTTCCTTAATGCATTCATGTGCCAACACAGCCTGGTCCCCCTATCTTGGCAGGGAGGACCAGGAGCCAAGAGGAATGCCTTTCCTTACTGCCTTCATGTGCCAACACAGACTGCCACTAACAGATCAGGGGTACATGTGCCAGGGGCTCCTCCCCAGTGCTTCCTCACCTGCACACCCTGCCAGCAGCCGCGGCTCATTGACCCACTACCCCACCACTGAGACAAACTAACCGGACACCTGTCCAGAAGGGCTACAGCATATCCCTGGGGCCAGTACACAAATTAGGGAGCACAGAAAGGAATAAAAAGACTTGTGAGGGCTGGCCCACTGGGGGAGCGGGTTCATGTGGCCCGCACGTACGACCGGGTCTGGGAGTGCAGGGCTGACAGCCGGAGATTGTGGGGGCCGCACTGCCGAGGAGCAGAAATAAGAATATGATAAAAAAAAAAACCAACTTGTGAGCACAAACCTCCTCTACAAACATGGCCGCATCCATTTTGATGACCACCAACACCACCAGCCAGCCAATCAGAGGGCTAGAAAACCATAGCAACAGCAGTGAGAGACTGTGGGGTGATGATGCAATATGGACCTACCTACTGTAGTGGCAGGCTACTGGAGTCTGTCAGAAGCTAGGTCAGGGCAGAAGGACTTATGGACAGCCCCGCCTCACATATTGGACACTGATTTGGGGGAGAGAAGTTCTGGGGCTCACAAAGAGCTCACTGAAGATGGAGAGAGACTCAGACATGAGAAGACCTGCTGCTGCTTATGAGAGCTGGAGGCCAGGCCAGACCCAGATCTTGTGAGTACTGTCCTAGGCTCATCCTTCCAAATACTGTCAGCCTTAATGTGGGCTTATATCTGTGTGACTGTACCAGAAGGGTACCTGCAGAACAAAGCTGCTGTTAAAAGAATCTGAGAGGTCCAAATTCTGAGAAAGCTGCTGAGCTGAGGATTGGGTGACAAGAGATCTGCATCTTCATCGAGCTACTGTGGAGCCAGGTAGGGGGGCCTGCTAGCCTTTATCGAGTGTGGTGAATTTGGGAAAGGGGAATCACGGGCACATGCCCTTAGTACATGTGTACTCTCGACCCAGAGGGAAGTTGGACTGTGGGGGTCACTTCTGGGGTCTGGGCTCCTTGGGAACGGTGAAGCCGCTACATAGAGCTCCTGTGTGCTATGAGAGTCGAGCCAGAAGGACTGTGCACTGTGAGAGTAGAGCCAGAAGGGCTGTGCTGCTGCCAAGCATCTGAGAGTACAAAGTGCTTCATATCCAGGCAGCTGGAGCCTCCTGCTAAATGCTGCTAAACTTGTCACTGTGTGCTGTTTCCCACATTCTCTGACCTGCTGCATCACTGGGTCACTTGAGTGCTGGCGCCGCCGGCTGTTTTTTTTTTTTTCTGTATTTTTCCTATCTGGATTACAGTAGCCTCCTTTAGATTACAAGTTGGTTTTCAAACACTTTTCTTTTTGGAGTTCTCAAGTTCTGAGTTGTTCTACCACACCATGACCTTGTGGGGGTGTTTAAATGCAAGCTTATTAAGTTTGAGTAAGTGTACCACCAAAAGAACCCAGGCAACATAGTTACCAAGCCTGCACTGGGACTTAGTGTAATTCCTGGGTACCCAGAGTCCATTGATTACTGCTAAATACTTAAGACTACAGTTTGAGTACTAGTAAAATCTTAAAGGTACACTGCGCCCTGTGTAGATCAAGTCATCCTATTATGTCCCATATTTAGGTGGGTGCATCAATGATTGTGTGGGACTTGAGAGGGGGGTAGTGACCTACAGTACGGTGGCTCACAGGGGTGTTGTTACTGGGTGGGAGTGCATAAAAGTGACTTGCAATTGTTTAACCCCTTTTTATTTTCAACCTCTAGGCCTGTGTTACACAATAAAAGCACTGTTCATTTGTTGAATTCTGCTTTTGTGTGCATGCCCAGTTTGTGCGACCTGATTGAGCTGTCTATTGGTGAAGGTAACAACTGTGTTATTAGTCCCCAGGGGATGGTCCAGTCCAGTGTAGGGAGGTGGGTAGGTACTGCACTCTAGAGTGTGGTACTGCAAACAACATCTGGTCCAGTTATGCTGTTTGGGTGGAGGCACTGCACTATTTGCTGTTTGTTTGGGGATGATCCCACCCAATACTGGAGAAAGAATGAACCCAACCTCTCAATCAGGTGGGCCCTGCACAGTCATCAGGCAGGGGTGTGAACCCGGACACGGCGACCCAGGGGTCACATACTGTCTGTCCATCTGTCTGTCTGTCTTTCTGTTGGTCTGTCTATCTATCTGTAACTATGTGTATCTATCTATCCATCTATCTCTCTCTCTCTCTCTCTCTCTCTATCTATCTCTCCATCTATCTAATCTATCTCTCTCTCTATCTATCTCTCCATCTATCTAATCTATCTCTCGCTCTCTCTCTATCTCTCTCTATCTCTCTCTATCTCTCCATCTATCTAATCTATCTCTCGCTCTCTCTCTCTGTCTCTCCATCTATCTACCTAATCTATCTCTTTCTCTCTCTCTCGCTTTCTCTCTATCTCGCTGTATCTCTCCATCTCTCTCTATCTCTATCTATCTCTCCATCTATCTAATCTATCTCTCGCTCTCTGTCTCTCTCTCTCTCTCTCTGTCTCTCTCTCTCTCTTGCTCTCTCTCTCTCTAAATGGATGACTCAGAATATGCCATTTGCCTTCATGAGTGAGGAGACAGATCAATAACTCATGAGTGGAGCAGCCATGAGTGAGTTATAGAGGGTCTGCCCCTTCACTAGTGGTATGTGGCATATTAATTCAGTTCATTGTGCCAATTGTTTCCATGTTGTTTATTTATTTAGAATTGTGCACCCAAGGAAATCCATATCCAGGCTGAAGAGCCTAGTTTTCAACGGGTCCCAGGGAGGGCGGTTACAGCAACAGGCTTTTTATAACAATTGCTGGTTACACACATACGACAAAAGCGTGCAGAATAATTATTACAGATATCATAAAAGCACAGGCAATTGATGGGGGCCGGAGTATGGGATGAAAGACTGTGATCAGCTGGCAAGAGCAAAGGTACGCAGCTACTTAGGAGGTGAACCAGGGGTTTAGGGGCTGGCACAGTTACAAGAGATTTTCAGGTGGGAAAACATTGCATGTTTGAAATCGATAATTATTGGCTGCTTCTGAGGAAAGGTTGTTCCAGGCAGTAGGGGTGGCAATGTATTTTAAACCATAATGTTTTTAAATTATTAATTCTGATGAAAATTGCACTGTTTCTTTTCAGTTTCACTGCTCCATTTTGAGTACAGTAGAGGCCATTGTGATGTCATCAGGCACAGCGCACAATTTTGATTTACCTTGCCAAATCCAGGGTTCTGATAGTCTGAATAAATATAATTTGGGATTAGAGACCAATTATATAGTTGTTCCATGTAATACTTTCAGGAGATACCTAAACTTTTATTTTCCTAACAAATTTGTTCTTCGCATCTATTGACTGTAAAAATGAGATGAAAATATTTGAATATCTTTGCCTTTATTTTATTTGTTTTCTTGTTTTATTTAAGTTGTAATTCATACTTATTCTGTATGAAGCTGTTATCTACTGTTTGATATTTTGGAAAATTTATTAAAAAAAGTAGTTGACAGAATCAGGCAGAGTGCAGGCTGCTCTCCAGTTGGTTCCGTATTCCTTCGTGACCTGTCCGAAGTGGCAGTCAATGATAATGATCCATCCAACACCGCAGGGCTCCCAGATCTACAGGGATTCCTGTATTTTACAGGTGAATGTAGCCATTTACAGGATAATTGGTCCCATAGACTTGCAGAGGTTATATGGAAAACTGGACAATGTGGATTCTATGGGCCATAATGTTTGCTACTGGAAAACACAGGAAATGCGCCATGGAGCTACAGGGAAAACGTCAAAGTAACCTGGGAACCCGCCGGCCCAGTGGTGCTGAGGGCTGAGGCGCAGGACGCCTTATCTCACACCACGCCGGCGACCCGTGTTTGGAAACGAGCATGGGCTGCTGGGGGTCGGCAGGGGGGAGGAGAAGGATCGAGCATCCTTTGGACTGCTCTCCTTCTCCGGGGAGGGGAGATACTGGCTCTCGGTGCATTACTGGCTCCTAGCGGTGGCTGGGAGCTAGGGGCGCTGAAGGCTACAGTAGAGGAAGCCGAGGCAGACATTAAGAGGAACGCATATGGGAGTGTGCACGTTCGCTCCTTGGATGTCACTGCACGTCAATTGGCAGCAACACACCTCCGGCACCGAATCCTAGTGTGAGGCAGGTTGAGGGATCCCCGCTGCCCCACAACGGTGGGTAAGCCGTGGGGGTAGCTGGGGGTTGTGCTGCAAGCAGGGGATGGGGCTGGGAGACCGTCAAGAGGAACGACCGCCAGGGACCGAGGAGGAAAAGAAATTAACTAAAAAAATACAAAGTAACCTAGGTGTCCTGGCACTGATGTAATGTATTTATATTTATATTAATTGCAAAAACAAAGTTCATTTAGTTGTCTGTGTTGCAGCACAAAGCTGCAAATGTAAGGAAATGCAACATCATGGTGAAAGTCCTCTCAGTCTTGAAGAGTATTTAATGGGGCATGTCTAGAGTTTGAAGGATTGTCTGAAACAATGTCGGTGATGGTGTTACATTACCTTAACTGTAGCATTGTTTTCTTTAAGGCATGAAAAGTTACTCCTACACCAACAAATACTTTTGTTTTGCCTTGAGAAAGGGTGCATAAGTTATGATAATGCCAATTTTACTTTGATTCACCCACGACATCCAGTACGACTCCTCCATCCTTCTAAACCCTCCAGGTGTGGTGCCACGATGCTGTATGGTGCCACAGATGTGACTCGTTTGCCAGGCTACTGCTGACATTGATTCTTCTGTGAGCATGCATATCAGCTGTGAATTTCCCTCACAGGAAATCTATTACTGGCCAAGCTGCCTTCTCATACCATTTCCCTAAAACTATGGTCCTCGCTCTCGTCATCTATGTGCTCTTCCTGTTCCGCCTTCTCCCTTAAGATTTTCTTCCGTGAGGTTAAATCTCTGTCCTGCAACTGTTTCTGACCTTATACCCAGTATCTGGCCCCCTGTCCCTCCCTCTGGTTGTTCCTGTCCTGTTTTGCTTTGGTGTTTCCCCCTCCCTACTTACATGTAACCCTCCCCACCCCTGTCCTTTTACCAAAACAACGACAGGTGGCATGCTGCTGGCATTTGGCAGCAATACCTGGTGGGGAGCTGTATATCTACGGGTTCGGGGAAGGATGAGGCTACTTGGCACAAGAGGCCTAGGTTTGACTACTCTGCACAGGGGCACCCAAGTAAATCCAACTACAGGAAGCAATAACTGTAATGTCCAGAACCAGAATTGGGATTTTTCAGTGTGGCTTTATTTATTAACTCACTGAACATAAACAAAGCTCTGTATGGTCCCCCACAGGGCTACGTAACTGTAATGCAGATTAGAAGTTAAACACAGCGGTCCATTTTAGGAATGAACACTTTACAACAGTTGTCTGGCTTTGGACCCACCAGGCACTCAGCCCGGACTTTGCATGCGCATTGGATACACAGCCCGACTGGCCCAGCTCCCCTGCCGGCCACTCTACTGACGGTCCACTTGGCGAATGAACCCAAACTCTACTTGGAAAGACATCCCATCACACAAGGAGGCTCCCAAACTGTGGCTCCCCACACCACTTGAAGTCTGCGACTCCTAGAGAGATTTTGTTTCCGTACTTCCAATTGAAACTCCCATCAAACAGGAGACTCCCATCCTACAAGGATCAATGTTCCCATCCTGTGGCTCCCACACCACTTGAAGTCTGCGACTCCTAGAGAGATTTTCAAGTTGCGACCCACGTCTGGGTACCCACCCCATCACTGGCCAAGCGCATGAGGCGAGTAGCAAAAACAGAAGAAATCCATAGAGGTGGACCTGGTTACTAAAGATGGGGATCTATCCACCTCCAGCTCCCACAGCCCATACCCGGCCATTTCTCTGAACACACAGAAACTTCAGGACTGTAAAACTAGATTGCATGGTGGATGAACTGATGCACCCCTTCTACTGTGAACTCTAAATCCATTTAAACTTTAAACTGACTGCTCCATTTGTTCGTCCTAGTGTATATAGTGCTCCCAAACAGCAGTCCCCAATAAACATTTCCTGACTGAAAAAACAGTTGTTTGCCCCTTAAACTGGAGCCAAACACTCACCCAATCGTTGCAGGGCCCCACAGGCGAAGTCCTTTAACCTTTTCTGTATACCCAAACAGACAAAGTAATTTCAGGCAGCTTCTTTCCTTGGTGGGAAAAGGGGATTGCCCCTGGAACCCACAGAGACCTTTTCCTACCCCCCCAGAGGGAGGGGGCACTGAGACCGAGGGCACGGTCTCCACCACTTGAAGAATGGTGAAACACAGAAAAACTTCCTTCAGTGTTGAGGCAAAACTCAAAACTACAGTCTGATGCTTCCTTCTTGCTTAAGGACAAACGGAAGACTGGCTTTTGAATCCCAAAGTTCTAGAACTACTCTGAGCTGAAGATTCCAAATGTGGCTCATGCAGCTGTAACAATTCTATAATGATGTCATATCTCCAGTCTCAGGTGTGACTGAGGACAGAGTGAGACAGTGTGAAACCCATTTAACTGGAGTTTCACAAGCTGCCTTCCCTGCCTACCACTAGGTCTTATTGGGATTCTAGTAACCCCGGGTAACAAAGGGGTTACATGCACACAACCGTTGGAATTATTCACTGATTCAATGGTGAGAATAGAGGATTTTTTTGGTTGCTTAATCTTTAAATGCATCCTCCTAAAATCTCCGTTTCCATTATATAATCTTGTAAATTTACATTCTTCAAATGGTATTGTATTGCCTAAACTTAAAGTTTCTTCTCGCGTTTTTCTATCGCTGGTCCAGTGTATTGGAATGCACTACCTTTGGTGATATGTCAGGCTTCATTTATGATAAATTAAAAAAAAAAATGGAAGGACACTTATTACTGAAATATCTATGCAACTGTTTTTTTGTAATTTATTGTTAGTGTGTGATTTATGTCAGTGGTGTTAAGTAATGTATGTTCAGTCATTGTCTTCCCGGGTCAGGCCTGAAAAAGGACCGATGATCCAGTGTCCTTACCTGGTTAACAAATGAATAAATAAAATTAAAAAGTGTCTAAGTGCAGTTTTTTCTAGGGGGCATGGCATGTGGCTCAGGGGTAGGGGACCACTAGACTACCAGGGAAGGATTGGGGGACCATAGAATTGACTAATGTTACAACCATGGGGTCATTAGGCTACCTGAGTGTCTTTTCACAGTGTTCAGGATCGAGTGCCACTAGACTTTCAGGGTGTCATTAGAGACTGTGCAGTGACTAGGGTTTAGCAATTGGGGGGCAGGTGGATCACTTGGCTACCAGGGCCTATTTTCACAGCAATCAGGAAAGTGTTGGAGAGGACCACTCATTCTCTGCTCTCTCCGATTCTTCCCTTGTAGCCTAATGGCACTAGGCTACAAGGGAAGAATTGAAGACTGCAGAGAATGACTATCAGTACAGCATTTGCAGGGGATGACCACTAGACTACCAGAGATTGGGGTGTATACTACTGCCTATTGGAACAATGTTGAGGGGGGCACACCACTGCATTTAGTACCAGTTTGTAGGGGCATTACATTGCATGGCACTAATGGCTGTTTAAAGCCTCCACAAACCTTTGTGTATGCTAGATCCCCAGTATCCAAGGCACAGTCATGCGATTTGCAAAGGCTCTCTGGCATATGCTAGCACTGCTCACTACCTTGTAAGTGCCTCAATAATTGCCTTTCAATATGGCATATTTAGGGTCTCATGCTTTAGGGGCACTAATCACTGTTAGCGGCACTAACCTGTTAGTGTTTGTGGAAATAGCCCATAAAGGAATTGTGTGAGTTTAAGAGATCAGCTCATAGCTCATCATTTGGGTGGCGATAGTTTCTCCGTAAAAAGATTTTTTTTACTACAGATGCTAGAGTGATCACTCTTGCCCTAATCTCGAGCCAGATCCCTTCACTCACAGCTCAGCCTGTTGCTCATGCTCGCTTTTGATAGCAGTTACCAGGGAGTAGCTGACGCTGCTTAATACAGATTATCTTTAAACTATTTATTACGCTTAAATTATCGTTTGATAAATGAACCACCGCTCAACTAAAAAGGGTCCAATTGTTGAGCAGTGGCTTATTTTATCAAACGTTAGTTTCAAGCCGTAATAAAATAGTTTTAAAAGTTAGCCCCATAGATCTGTAGATGAGCCCCCGCTGCCCCTGGTAGCACGCCACAAAACGGGGAGCGCGGGCAGATCAGACAGACGCTGAAGTGGAAGGATCGCCGGGCTCCCAGTTAGAACAAAATTACGATCCCTTCCCAAACGTCATAGTGAGTAAAAAAAAAACGTTTTCACACAGAGGGGCTATCGCCGCCCCAGAGTGGCGGGCTAGGAAGCCCAAACTGTGATTTTTTAAAATCACACATTTACTTTAAAGAGCAACTATGTAGCTGCTGATTCCCAGAAGCATAAAAAACCCTTACCAGGCTCTGAGTCCAATGGTGAAAGAATTTCATTTTATATGTGCCCCTATTTAGGAAAGGAAGAGATCGTAATTTGGCTCCTTGGAGCTGAGCCGCCCTGATCCCTTCCACTTCCTGGTGCCTCTTATGATAGTGATCCACCCCCAATCCGCCCCTGTGCTGTCATGTTTTGTGATGTCACTATATGGGTCGTGCAGGCGATGCTCCATAGACATGAATGGGGCTGGTTTTCAAAGTAAAATGTTTGTAGTGTAGATGGGCATTCGGAACAAATCATGGCCACTGCTTAACTAACAAAGTCCTTGTTAGTTAAGCGGTGGCCCCCAGTAATGACTTTGTGCAATATTAAGAATGATGTTTTGTGCAACAATGTTTGATATTAGTCATGTCTCTGTGCCTTGTGTCTTTTTAATAAATTATTGTTATCTCAACGGTCTAAGTTATGAGTCTTTTATGAGGTGGTGAGTGCCCGATATGGCTTTTTTCTTTTTTTTTTAATTATGTGGGGTTTACCCTCGAGGCTTGTGTCTTCAGTGGTATGAACTGCCATCAGGAACTATCAGTGTTGAAAATGGTGACCCTGGCAAGATCTAGCTATTAAAGCTAAGTTAAAAAAAAAAAAAAAAGTTTAAGTTGTCATCTAGTTACGTCCCACGGGCCTCCACCCACAGTGTTCATAAAATCTTTTTGAATATCCTGGTCCATGCCTGTGTAAAATGTATTGCCAAAAGGCATAGAACAGATGCAACACACATCGTATAATGAGGAAACAGTCCTAAAACCCCTGTCAGGTATGTTCAATCCTACATCTAAAGTGATAGGTTCCCCAAGTAAATTGCTTCTTTTTCCAGTACTGCTAATGCATCAATTACCATCTTCAGTGTGGACTATGGAAGGAACCCTCATAATCTGGCAATATTTTTCAGATGACACACCACCTGTGAAGAACTGACACTTAATTGTCAGGCCAGAGTCTAGGAGGACGCCCAAACTGTGAACAACATCAGACCTCTGCAGCCCTACATGGTCAAGTGATAGAAGACCAACTGGCAGGCTGAGCTTCCTCATCCTCCTACCAGAACCCACTAAAATCACTCTGATTTAGCAGGGTTAAGTCAGAGCCTGATAGCTGTCTTCCATTTTCTAATCTCAAACAGAAACTTGGGCGTGCATTCAGCAGCTCCTTGGTGGTCTGTTGTTATAGACAGATACCACAGGATATTGTCAGCATAACCATGATAACCCATGTCACACTTGCTGATAACCCGTGCCACACTTCCTGATAAATCATGCACACTTCCTGATAGCTAATGCCACATTTCCTGATAGCCCATGCCACACTTCCTGAATGCCCTTGTCACACTTCCTGATAATCCATGCCACACTTACCAAATGCCCTTGCCACACTTCCTGATAACACATGCAATACTCTCTGATAACCCACACCATACTTCCTGTTAACCCATGCCACACTTCCTGATAAACCACTCCACACTTCCTGATAACCCAAACCGCACTTCCTGATGCTGTTTTCTATTGGTAGCACATATATACTGAATAGCATGGGTGCTAACACCAACCCCTGAATCCTTCACTAATAGAAAATGTATTAGTGAATTGCAACTTACAGTAATTTGGACCTTTGCCATACCCATCATTTTCATATTTAAAAACAGCAAATGGGTTACTGGCAAAGAATACTTTCAATCCCCATCCCTTTCACTGGTGTCACTCTTCTAATTCACTTTGTGAGACACTCCTCCAACACTTCCTGAGGTGTCACTTCCCAACTCTCCCTGAGGTGCTATTCCTTTCACCCTCCCTGATTTGTGACTCTTCCAAACTGCCTAAAGTGTCAGTTATCCAACCCTCTATGGGGTACCACTCCATCATCCCTCTCTGGTGTGTCTCTCTTTCCACCTTGCTTGTGGATGTACCTCCTCCAACCCTCCCTGAGGTGTCCCTCACTCACCATCCATGAGATATCACTCATCAACCTTCTCTGAAATGTTACTCTTCCATCCCTTGAGGTGTAACTCCTTCCTTTCTGCCTGTGTTGGCAGTTGTCCTACTGCCCCAGAAGTGTCACTCCTCCATCCCTACGTCAGGTGTCACTCCTGCAAGTCAGCTAAGATGTCACTTCTGCAACCTTCCTGAAGTGTCACCTCTCTAAACCCCTGAGGTGTCACTCCTCCTCCAATCCTTCATGAAGTGTTGCTCCTTCAGTTCCCCCTGAGATGTCACTCCTCCTCCAACACTCCCTGAGGTGTCACTCTTCCTTCAACTTCCTGAGGTGGCACTCGGTGTCAGCGTGGCTCAGTTGGTAGCACATCCGCCTCTGGACCAGAAGGTCGTGGGTTCTCGTCCCACACTGGGATTGGACTTGCACCTAAAAATCGCTGGCATCCGAGTGCAGTATTGGGGGGTGCTGTACTGCTGGGGTGTGCCGTCCTTTGGATGAGACGTTAAACCGAGGTTCCTTCTGCCCATCCTGGTGTTGTCCTGGTGGGTGTCCAGGTGGAAGTAAAAGAACCCAGGGCACTCTTCGCAAAGAGTAGGGAACATACCCAGTGTCCTGGCCAGCATTCCCCTTCCCATAAAACCGGCTCATGCAATTATCCAGGCTGTGTGTGGGTGATGATGTGCGATATGGCCACCGCCACCACACATATTCAGTCACTTCACTACCAGTCTAGCATTGCTTGTAAAGCACTTTGGGATACTGTGTATGAAAAGTGCTATATAAATGCTGATTCTTCTTCTTCCTCCTACTCCCTGAGATGTTGCTTCTCTTCCAGTTATCCTTGAGGTGTCACTTCTCCCCCCCATTGTCACTCCTCCAATCATCCCTGAGGCATCAGTTCTCCAAACATTCTAAGGTGTTACTCCTCCCACCCTTCCTGTGGTGTCATTCCTACCACATTCCTTGAGGTGTCCTTCCTCCAACCCTCCCTTAGATGTCACTCCTCCTCCAACCCCCACTGAAGTGTCACTCCTCCTCCAGACCTCCCTGAGATGTCACTCATCCCATTCTGAGGTGTCACTCCTCCAAACCCCCTGAGGTGTCACTCCTCCTCCTCCAATCCTCCCTGAGGTGTCACTCCTCCAGACCCCCTGAGGTGCCACTCCTTCCACCCCTGAGGTGTCACTGTTCCAAATCCCCTAAGGTGTCACCCCTCCAAACCCCCTGAGGTGTCACTCCTCCCTGAAATGCCACTCCATCAACCTTCCCTGAGGTGTCACTCCTCCCACCCTTCCTGAGGTGTCACTCTTCCAAACCCCCTGAGGTGTCACTCTTACAATCTGGGAGCATCACTCCTTGCACCCCCTGAAGTGTGAATCCTCCCACTCCCATGGTGTAACTCCTGCCATCACAAAAAACAAGGAGTATCAACTGCGCTCTGCAGTGCTGGGCCAGTGCATGCTGCAACAGGTATCCACCTGTAATTTACAATGAAAGAAATCCCACACGAGTCGCACTCACGGATGTATGAAAGAAGACTCACCAAGCAAAGCACAATGTCCAGTGTAGCTTTATTTTCAAGAAATTCCTGTGGTGACCTAACATGGCACAGATTCAAATCCACAATGCCCCGGTGTTTCAAGACCACATCTTCCCCTGACAAAGAGACATGGTCTCAAATTGCCGGGGCATTGTGGATTTGAATTTGTGCCATATTAGATCACCACAGGAATTTCTTGAAAATAAAGCTACACTGGACATTGTGCTTCACTTGGTGAGCCTTCTTTCATACATCCATGAGTATGACTCGTGGGGTTTCTTTCATTAGAACTCCTGCCACCCCCTGAGGTGTCACCTCCCCCCCCCCCCACAAGGTGTCACTCCTCCAATCCTTCCTGTGATGTATCACCTCCAGCCTTGCAAGAGCTGCTCTGGCATCAGGCACCTGCTGCACAGAACTCGCAGATCAGACCGCATCCAGGAGGGAGATGGAGAAATCTCAGAAGGGCAACCATATTTATTGTAGCCCACATTGTTATTTTGTAATTTAAAAATACAGTAACTTAGCCTACATCACAAAGGGTAAATAACAGTAACAGTGGTAGCATTGCTGCCTTTAGTCCAACTACAGTAATGTGACTTCTTTCTTCATAGCCTTCTAACATGTTCAGAAAAACTTGGGTTGCATGACCACACACAAACTGCCTTATCTCATCACTGTTTTTCCTGTGACATTCAGACAGTTTGGCTCCCGTAGCCAGCGTTTGTGAAGGGGTGGGCTGCAACTGTTAGCCCAACACGTGCCTGTTGTGTGCTTAAGTTCACTCTCTGCTCTTAAAAACATTCTCAAATTCCTTAGTTGTGACAAAGCTTGGGGGGCACCAGACATATCTTGTAGAAAAAAGGACGACATAGTTAAGTTGTCAAGTCGAGAGGCTCTTTTGACGAAACAAATTGTCCCAGTTGCAGTTATGGCCTATCCTTGTATGTCGCCATAGGCAACTCTGTGGTGGGTGCAACTGGTATTTTATTAATAGATACTGTCAATAAATCCCTTAATCTGGCCCTTGTTTTAATACAGAGCCCAGACCCCTTGCATCATATTACTGTGATCAAAGGGCAGCTAATTTGTGAACCCCTGACACAAGGTGAACAGAGGAACTGGGGGAAGGTTGTAAATGAACAAACATGATGTAATAAATTTAGTAGAAAACTATGTGTGTGGTGTGTTGCTTCGTACAGCGACAGTCCCACCTAAACATGGTGGAGTTTGTGCAGTGAAATGTCCTCTTGTTCCATTTTTTTCTGGAGAGCTACATACTTCTAAAATCCCTTTCAGGAATCCTCTGAATTCAGTGCCTCCCCCCCCACCACCACCACGGTGGTTTTTGAATTGTATTAGCTATGGGACCCCATTTATTACCAAACCCAAATGCCACCAGCCTCTATTCACTTGATAAGAGTATGCAGGACCAGGGGGCAGAAAATGGCATACATCTTCCTTTTTGGGGGGTGAGGGGGGTAATTACTGCAGATAATGAATGCCCCCAACCACTTCTCCACTCTACTGCACCCAAGATACCGAGACACGTATGCCATTTGTACCAAGGGCTACATATGCCACACATTGGATTTACTATATCCACTAAATACCAGGCGCTGCTGAAGTGGCAGACATCACAAACTGTGACATTTTTTACAACCTCAGTTTGCATGCTGTCTGCAGTCAATTTGGAAAAAAAACCAAAACCCTAATTTAGTGCCAATTTAGGCCACTTTGCAGTCATGTGTGCAAGACGTGATACAGCATATCTTAAAGAGGAAGGTCTGGTTCACTACTGGATCTAGTTATAGCATGGAGTAGCACCCACTACCCCCGTAGACCAGCAAAATGTTTTGGTTTTTAATGTAATTAGAGCTTTAAAGGTAACATTTTACATGTTTCAGGGAAAATCCCCTTGACAAAACTGCTAATGCCTTGAAACAATTCTAGATCTGTCCTTGGTCTGATCATCAGTAAACAAATCACATGTATATAAATTACATTTTACCATACTTATTATAAGTTGTAATATTATTATTATGGGGAAAATCTAACTATAATTTACAAATCCAAGAGGTATCAGATTTACTGATTTGCATTATATTATAAATCCATGCCCTTGAATTTGAAGCTATTATGTTCCTCAACACTAGAAGTTTTCACATGAAGTGAGAAGCTCTGTCCCCTGCATCTCACTTACAGCTCAGACTATTTCAGGAACAGCTGAAGTCATAATGCTCTGCTTTCAACATCACAGCCATTTCCAAAGCAACAGATTAAGATGTCACAGCTTGTGAGTGCAACTTCAGCTCCTGAATAAGTTTCATCTTTAAGTGAACTGTATACTTGAATTCCATTGCACTTTAGTTTATTGTATCTGATAATTCGACACCAATTATGTGTGATCTCTATGTTTTTGTGAGTATGTATTTTGCCTGTCTGCTGGCCTCAAATGGCTCCATGTATCTTATGTAACTTCTTTACGTAATGATCCCTTGTACTGTAATTCCTACACTCATGTTTGACGCCTGTACTATTGTGTGTTTACCTGTATTTGCATTGCTTAATGTGCCAAGTTTGTGGCTCGGGTTCTGACTGAAAATGGTTCTCTGGATCAGTGCACCTACCCGGTTACCAAAGACATAAATAAAAATAAAGAAATAAAGAACTGCAAGGCGCAAATCTGCACTGTTATCATCTCCTCCCTTTGTGATTCCCAAGCATCTGCTGTGCAAATGACTGGACCATAGACAGGGCAACAGATTTGCAAGTTTCACTGAAAAAACAAAACGATTAAATCCTGGAACCTGACTGTCTGTACACCAGTAAGGTTCCAGTATTTCACAGAATCTGGCATTTTATACAGTGTTGTACATCTAAATGACATATATTGTTCTTTAAATTTATTCCTGTTTTATTTGAATGTGCTGTTTTGTTTCACTTTTGTTTATTCTAAACATAGGGAATATACAACAGGCTGACTCACCATATACAATTAAATCTTCATGTGCAGGGGCATGGCCATAAATCATGAGTGGCAGAGCCACAAGTGAGTTATGAATATCCTACTTCCTCACAAATGATGATAAACTGCACATTTTGAGTCAGATCATTACATATTATACATATGAAAATGCCAGCAGATTAGGCCTTGAGGTCTGTTGCATCTGCACAAGATGTAGCTTACAGTTTGATAACTGGTGCTGCCCCTCCCCCTTCCATCCCTCCCCTGATTTCCATTCTGAGTCCCTCTGGTCTCTACCTGCCCTACCTGTACCCTGCCCATGTATCTATCCCATCCCGTCTTAAAACCTCCCACTGATTCTCTTGATACCAACTCCTCAGGTAGTGCATTCCAAGGCATCACCACCCTTTTCATGAAGTAATGCTTTCTGAGGTCTCTTTTATACTTCCCACTAACCAGTTTCAGGCTGTGACCCCTTGTGGTCCCTTCCTCCTTCAGTTTTCTAGTTATAGCTTTTTAATCCATTCCCTGCCTTCCCCTCCATGCAAATGACTGCTGGAGATCACGCAGTATAGCACAGGCTGCTTGAATCCATTCCCTTCCTCCCCTACAAACACCTGCTGGAGCACACACAGCATAGCACAGGTACTGGGCTGAAGAGTGAAGCGCAACTACTGTTAAAACGATGTTAGAGCATTACCTTATTCCACTGGAGGGACTGTATATGATTGTTTTTTAGCAGCTCTGGTGGAGGGTTTAGACTGCCTCTTTCAGAGTTCTCTGGCATTGCTTTAAGACCTTATGTAAAGCCAGCTGTATCGTGCTGTTAGGCAACTGTGCCTTAAGCGCTCCTGAAGGTGGATGTTTTGTAGGGACCTTTGAGAGGTTCTGAGCTGTAATTGTGTACTTGGGAGCTCACAGGGCCTGATCAGCAGTAGTCTGCAGACGCCATCGCCCCTTGTCCCTCCCCTCCCCCTGTTCCCACCTTGATCCTGCTATTGTTTGCTGTTGGCCTTCTAATCTCTTGTCTATTCCCTTATTTTTTATTTATTAGCGTATAGGATTACAATTATTTACTAGAGTCTAGGGTTACAATTACCTTTGAGCCAAGGTCCTTTTACAAAGGTTCCATGTCAGGATGAGAACAAACAAGCAGGACATTAATTATTACAGGATTACAGGTTACAGTTATTTATCATCATATGAGTACATACAGATTAGGTGGTACTAGGGGCATGCACAGGACAGGGATAACATTGATAACGAGAACTTGGTGAGACACGAGAAGAAGATGCTGCCAGAGACAATTGTCAAAACACACAGGAAGTGCAAGTGGAAAGTGCAAGTAAGAGGAGGAGGAGGGGGGAAGGTAGATGGGGAGAGTAGGGGGGTGGATGAGAAGGGACAACTGCCAATATAGGCTGCTTGAATCCATTCCCTGCCTTTCCCTCCCTGCAAACGGCTGCTGGAGCACATGCAGCATAGCACAGGTACTAGGTTGAACAGTGAGGTGGTAGCGGCTGCTCTACCCGCTCTGGGTGGTCCTTTCACTTATAGGTACCTTGGGTCATGTATCCATGTCACATGGCCACGATATTCTATCTCCCTGAACTGCCATCAGCAGCTTATACTACTAAGCCACCAGGGGGCACTCCACTCCCATGCTTCCTAACCTTAAATTTAATTGCAGTTGCTTCCTCTCCAACTGTTTTCTCTGCCTGTCCACCTCTTTCCCCCTCCCACATGTGTAATTTACCCTTACAATGTATCTACTCCCACCCTCTCTTCTCATTTTTCTCTCCCCCTATGAGTCTTCAACCCATGCCTGTGGTATCTAGACTGTTCTGAAGCCTATCCTCTAGGCTATTCGGCCAATTACTGTTGTCACCTGTTGCAATCTAATAGTACCTTACCCGCCTCTCCCCTACATTCATTTGGTATATGCTACCTGTCTAATTCCTTCTTCATACCTGCCCCCCCAATTCACTGTTGTTTGGAACATCCCATCAGCCTTGTGCTATCTTTCACGCTGGGTCCTAGAACAGCACCCCTCAAGTCTTTCCCACTAGAAACCTGACTAGAATGAGGGGGTAATCTCATCTGAAGCCACTCTACTAGTCATCCCACCAGCTTTACCCTAGTAGCATACCTGCTTTATGACCTAAAGATCTGTACTTTGGCTACATCCCAATTTGTTTTATTTAGCCCCCTTAAGCTACCATAAAGTTTAAGAGCTGTTTGATTATTTGGGTCCCTTTCAACCATTCTTATTAACATGGTGTCTATCTTAGTACTGATGCTTGTGTCACTCCCCTACCTTGCACCACACACTGAACCTATGACACCTCTACCAACCTGTATTAACCACCCCAAGCCCTTTTTCACAGACAATCCACATCCTCTTTGGGACAAGTCTTCTGCCTCCCTGACAGCATCCTTTCTTCTGCCTCAAAAATTTGCTATTTGAGCTCTTTTTCTTGCTTATGCAAATGCCCCACTCTGTTTGTACAATAGACTAAAACATCCTACCTCACTATCACCATACAGCTATGTCCCCTACAAGAAGGAGAGTTCATTTATGAGGTACAGGCTTAAAAAAACTCATTACACTTCTACTCCTTTGCTTGGGGAACATTGAAATGAACCCAGGCCCTATCCCATCCATAACCTCCCCTTCCAATCTTGCATCCGCACGTGGCCTTAAGCTGATGCTAATCAAAGTTTGCAGTCTTTTGAAAAGACTTGACTTGGTGAAAACTTGGGTCTCCCATACAAGCCCTGATGTCTTGGTAATTACTGAATCATGGTTAAAGAGCGCCACCACTGACCAACAGGTAGCGATACCATCCTTTAACACCTTTTGGTTGGAAAGACACACTAGAGGTGTGGGGGGGGGTAGTCATATATGCCACTACTAAGTACCCTACTACTGAACTTCTTGCTATTACCAAATCCAAAGGATTCGAATGCCTAGCTGTCAAACTCTCATTATCACCAGCTGAAGCACTCAGTGTGACTGGCTGCTACAGATCCTCGTCGGGGGATCAAAAATACTTCCAACTCTAAGAAACTTTATTGACACAAATTCTAACAAGTCTATAATACTTGGAGATCTTAACCTGGACTGGCTTAGCCAAAATGCAAACACCCTAAAAGAACTATGTGATGAACTGGGTAACGTTCAGCTCATATCTGAATTGACTAGAATCAACTCAAAAAAACCACTAATAGCTCAGTGCTGGACTAAATCTTGACCAACAGACTGCATAAAATACTATGCACGGCTGTATTTCATACTGATCTCAGTGATCACAATATAGTTGTTTGCTTAAGAAGTTTGGAAAAACACCCCCCTTGCTCTAAATATATCATCAAAAGATGCTTCCATAGAGTTAAGATAGAACGTTACCTAGCTGACCTCAGGAGTATCAACTGGAGCAGCTTCTACTTAGCCCCCTGAGTGGATGAGGCTGTTAACATCTTTAACAAAGCTCTCTTGCATATTATCAGTAAACATGCCCCTTTCTTAAAGTACTGAGTAAAACAAGTTTCTAGTCCCTGGTTTCCCCCGGAACTGAAAATAGTTCTAACTCTATGAGACAAACTGTGGGTCACAGCCAGGCATACCAAAGCCCCTTCAGGCTTGGTGGCTTTTAGAGCCTCATGTAACAGCTGTACCAAACTGATTAGAATCACCAAATCCATTTATTACATCTCTGCCCTTGAAAGTGCCAAAGGCAACTCAGCAAAAATTTGGAAAGCAATAAAATCTGTTGAAGGTCATAGAATCCCCCCCGTCAATACCCATAAAAATCACGTCACAAGGAACTACAATTCTGATCAAGATATTATGCTCGGGAAACTAAATGTCCACTTCGCAACAGTGGGTTTAGCCTCTGACTCCTCACCAGGTGCCGGACTAATGGATTGCCCTGCACCAATGGGCGTTGCTGCTGACAGGCAGAATCTAGAGTGTTTTAGCCTGTCACCAATATGTTTAAGCAAGTAGAGGACTTATTAATAAATCTAGATACAAAAAAGAGTGCTTATGCCAATGGCATTTACCCAGCATTCTTAAAACACTGGTATAACTTACTAACAGCCCCCACCACGCACTTATTTAACCTGTCTATCTCATCAGGAACGGTCCCCTCTCTCTCTGGCAAACAGCCTTCTTACTACCACTATTTAAGTCAGGAGAGCCGAGTGATCTGAACAACTATAGACCCATCTCCATTCTCTCTGTACTGTCAAAGCTACTGGAAAAAGTAGTTAACATTCAGCTAAAAGACCACCTCAAAAATTCAAATTTATTTAATCTCTTGCAGTCTGGTTTCCGCCAAAAACGTATCATGGCTACAGCACTAGCCACAGTAACAAATGAGTGGTTTATCGCCCTCGATAATAAACTATGCACAGGAGCCATTTTCCTAGACCTAAGTAAGGCATTTGACACTATCGACCATGACCTACTGCTTATTAAACTCAAAGAACATGGATTAAGCAACAGTTCATCAAATTGGTTTTCCAGCTACCTTACAGGTAGATCGCAGTGAATCAAAGTAGACAGGCTGCTATCCTCCCCATTACCGCTCACCAGAGGTGTTCCACGAGGATCCATCCTTGGACCACTATTGTTTTCAATTTATATAAACACCCTAAGTAACAATATTCATAATTCCAATCTCCACTTCTTTGCTGATGATACTGTCCTCTACACTTCCAAACCCTCCCCAGTAGACGTTAATAATGAGTTACAGGCTGCCTTTAACCAATTGCAACGCAATCAAATTAATTCCAAACTTCTGTTAAGTGCCAAGAAAACTAAAGCTATGTCCTTTTTATCCAACAACCCTCCCATATCAATTCATAAACAAGCTAACCCTGCACCCATTACAACGTTACTAGGGGATTCCTTAGAAGCTGTTGACAAATTTAAATATTTAGGAATTCGGCTTGACAATAAACTAATCTTTGCAGATCACATCGAAACACTTACAAAAAAGTTAAAGGCCAGATTGGGGTTCTTGTTTAGGAATAAAACCCTATTCCCTACAGATATTAGGATTAGGTTAGTTCGGGCAACCATCCTTCCTTTTTTGGACTACGCCGACATATTTTATAATAGTAGCTCAGCCTCTAACCTGCACAAGTTGGACGTTCTTTACCATCGTGCCCTATGCTTCATAACTAATGCACCATTTAGAACCCACCACTGAGTTCCTTATTCACTAGTTGGCTGGACGTCCCTGGCCTCAAGAAGGATGCTCCATTCCTGTGCATGGACCTATAAAGCATTGTTGAATAAACTTCTTGCATATATTGTGTCCCTATTTTGCTGATCCAGCAGCTGTTACTCCTGCAGGAAAAACACCAGCATCCTGTTAGTTGTGCCTAAGTTCTGCACCTGTTAGGGTAAAGTGGCTAGTCAATATGCCATTTCAATGACCTGGAACAAACTCCAGTCTTCATTTAAGCTTACCAGACTAGAGCCATATAATCTCTTCACATCCATAGCCAACACAGCTCCCCAGGGAGCCTGCCAGTGCTACACTAGCTAGCACTCCCTCCCTAAGGTCTACTTTCATATGCTAGCATTTTTGACCAACATTTGGTCCCCCCCCTTACATTTGGCTGTCTCTTCCCCCCCACATATGTATAGATACTGTGTGACTTGTATATAAAATCTGTAATCTAAATGCCTCTGTATGATTCGTTTTTTCCACATGTATGTGTAAATGTTACATTTCCTGTATGCAATGCTTGTAACTCAAACAACACTGTATTACTCATTCTTGTACTTAGAGTGTATGTATTAGGTCACTTCCTATATTGTATTCCTTTTGCTGTATGTACTTTGTTTGCTTGTGTTTGTATCATGTTGTCCTTGACAGGACCTCCTTGTCAATGAGCGTGCTAAATGGAGTTTTCCTGAAAATAAACTTGAACTTGAATTTGCTGTTTCTATGTTTATGTTTTATGTTTCAGCCTCAGACTGCAAGGAAAAAGATACAGGGGCAATGTAAGGGGGCATTGCTTCAGGGAGAGAGTGGTGGAGCCCTGAAACAGACTACCAGATAGAGTGGTGGGGACTAAATCAGTGGAAGAATTCAAGAGGGCATGGGACAAGCATATGGGGCTGAGTATCGGGGGGATGGGGGCTAACAGGGAGGGGAAGGTGTAGGGGGAAATAAGGGCAGACTAGATGGGCCGGTATGGTCCTTTTCTGCTGTCAAACTTCTATGATATGATTCTATGATATGATGATTTAACTGGTTCTCTTTCATTTCAACTGTTGACTTCAGTGCTACACATGGCTATTGCGATGTCATCAGCATTATGAAAGCCGCTCTCATGATAGGTTCAGTATGCATTGTGATGTACCCAGCAGGGCAACATATCATCTGTGACGTATGGTACCCAAATTACAAGATAACATGATGTCTTGTGAATTGGGTATAAGATATTACTATTTATTTTTATTTGTTTATTTATTTCAAAGTTTGGTAACCAGGAAAGGTACACTGAGCCCAGGCTCATTTCCATGTACGGCCTAGGGGAAGGGCAGCAGTTACAATAAATTGAAACAATGTCAGCAGTTATAAAGTGCAAAGTACATTGTAGGCATAAAAAATGCTAAATAGAGAAATAAATACCCTGTGGTACAAAGGAACATTACTATAAATAGTGTGAAAATAAAAGATTTCCAAGGGGTGAGCAGGTGAGTGAAATCAGAAGGGTTAATGTAGTGTAAGGGAGCAGGTAGGTAAAAGGGAGGGACAACAGTGGGAAGAGAGAGGGAGAAAGGGGGACAGAGGTCAGGGATGGGTTGGGGCAGTGACAGGAGCAAGTGGGGGGGTGGAGGCTTTAGTAAATATTTTGGGGATAGTAGGGATGGTGCATGTCTAAGAAAAGGAGGGAGCTGTTTCCAAACGGAGAGGAGATGGTAGGAGAAGGCTACTAGACTGGCACTAGAGCAAGGATGGGAACTCAAGAAGGAAAGGGAATCTCTGGAATGATGGGGCTAGGAGGAGACAGCATAGGGGAGAGAAGAGATGATAGGTAGGGGAGGAGGGAGGTAACCAGTATTTTCCAATGAGGGAGGAGCAGTGGGAGAGATGATGTGAGGGTAAGGGGGTGATAACGAGACTGGAATAAAGGGATCAGTGATGCATGCGGGGGGTGAGTTAGTAGCAGAATGACAGAAGGCATTGAAGAGGGTGTCAAGCCTAGTGAGGGAGGGAGGGGCTGCACTGTAGAGTACATCAGCATAGTCAAAAATGGAGAGGTTAATTCTGACAAGCAGGTCCTTGCATACGTCAGTGGGGAGACAGTCCTTGTTTCAGCAGAGGATGCCTAGTTTGGGGGGGAGTTTTGAGTGTATAGCATTGATGTCTGCTGAAAAGTCTAGGCTGCTGTCTAGCCACACACTGAGGTATTTATATGTGTGGACAACCTCAGTTTGGATGCCATTGAGGGTGGAGAAGACAGGGAGAGGAGATAGCCTTGATAGCTTTTGACTGGTGCCAAAGGTCATTGATACCATCTTTTTGGTATTTAATTTGAGATGGTTGGCTTGAAACCAGCATAATACATTATGGAAGTCTCGTTGTAGTGAGTATGATACAGTGGATGTGGATGGACCAGATGTGTAAATCACAGTATCGTTGGCATACATATGAATATGGGAGGAGGAGACACAAACGGAGGTATGATAATTGAGAAAAATTGAGAATAGTATGGGGCCCAGGATTGAGCCCTGGTGGACACCTGTGAGAATGGGGGGGAGGTAAACAGTACCCACTTGCACAGATTGTTGGTGGTTGGTCAGATAGGAGTGGAACCACTGAACTGTTGAAGAGGAGAGACCTGCTGAGGTCAGCTTGTTTAATGGGGGGGGGGAACCAAGTCAAAAGCTTTCATAAGGTCAATAAAAATAGCCACTGTGATGAGACCTTTGTCCATCCCTGCATGGATAGAGTATGCAGAGGAGAGAAGTGATTGTGGAGTGTTTTTTTCTGAAACCAGATTGGAAGGGGGATAGGAAGGAGGAGGAGTCAAGGAAGTTGGCTAGTCTGGAATGGACTAGTGACTCCTGCAGTTTGGCTAGGGAGAGTCAGAGAAAGACTGGCCTGTAGTTGCTGGAGGATGATGGGTCGTCCCTTGTGTGGAGGGGGAGTACCTTTGTGGTTTTCCAGGTGAGTGGGACAGCACAAAGGGCAACAGAGAGGTTCAGAAGGTGGGTGAGTGGGAGGAGAATGGTAGGGGCAGAAACGTGGAGAAGTTTGTGGTCTAAGCCATCAGGGCTATATTTGGAGGGTTTTAGGGATTTGAGGGCAAGGAAGACTTCCTGAGGGGAAACAGGAGGGAAGCGAAAACCAGCCAAGGAGGAGGAGGAAGTGGTTGAGGACTGAGAGGGAGCAGTGCAAGCAGTAAAGTATTTGTTGAAGAGGGAGGCGACAGCATGATAGTCTGAGACCAGTGAACTGTCAGCTTGGAGGGGGGTTGGGGTGGTGGGTCAAAACAGGAGTGAACTATTTTCCAGATGTTGGAGGGGGAGCTCTAGTAGGACTGAAGGTTGGAATTGAAGTAATGGGCCTTGACTGCATTGATAGCCTTAGTGCAGGAGTTTCTGAGGTACTTGTAGTGCTGGTGGTCAGAGTCAGAGTGGGAAGCCTTAAAACGGGACAAAGCCTGGTCCCTGGTTTTGCAGAGCTGTAGGAGGTCAAGTGTAATCCAGGGGTGATGGAAACATTTAACTCTAATTTTTTTGAGAGATGCATGAGTGTTCCAGTAGTGAGTGAGTATAACAGTGAAATGTGATAGGGCAGAGTCAATGTCCTGGGAAGAGTAGACCAAGGACCAATCTGCAGAGGCTAGATCACACAAGACAGCATCAGAGTTGATAGATTGAAGGGGATGGTGCCAAATGTACTTTGGGGAGGATTTTAAGGGATGAGTTTTCCTGACACAATAGACAAGACAGTGATCACGAAAGACAATAGGGAGAATGCCAAAAGATGAGACATGATGGGATGAGAGCATAATACCCAATCCAAGTGGGAGTGGTTAGAGTAGTGGGGGTTTAATCTACTGGGTTCAGAAATTAGTTGCGAAAGGTTCACGGATTTACGAACATATGAAATTTGCCAGCAGATAAAGGCCTAGAGGTCTATCAAGTCTGCTCGAATGTGCAGCTAGCACCCCTTATTCTGCAGCTGCCCCTCCCTTCCACCCTTCCCCTTCATTAACCCTCCCCCTTGAATTGATTTGATAGAATGTTGAACAGGCTTTGAGTCTGGGGACAGCCAATTCAGGTTAAAGTCATCGAGAAGGAAGAGTTCACCTGAGGCAGAGTGGGAGACGAGCGTGGAGAGTGAGTTGATGAAACAGTAGGGCAAGATCTTTGAGGAGGCATACAGAATGCCAACGAAGACAGTGAGAGTGGAGGAGGGGAGAGAGAGAGTTTGAGTAGTAAGAGCTTGTGGGGGGAGGGGATGGCGTCTTTGAGAGTGACAGAGCAGGAAATGTTATGGCGGGTGTAAATGGCAACACCTCCACTGCATTTACCTTTGTCCCGGTAAAAAAGGTGAAATTTGGGGAGAGCAAGGTGTGAGCCTGGGACTCTAGAGGAGTGGCAGGTTTTAGATATACAGAGGACATCTAGGGAGTGCTGCAGGACCCATGCCTTAAGGGGGTCTAACTTTGGGAGGAGGCTTAGTGCGTTGAAATGGTAGAAACTTAGACCTTTGGGCACAGAGGAGGGGGAGGAGGGTTGGGGGCCAGGATTCAGTTCCACATCTCCTGCCAGGAGCAGTAGGAAGAGGAAGAGGGCTAGAAAGGACAGGGCTTGACGTTGTTTGTGGCCTAAGGGGGGAAGGGCAAGGAGGCTGTAGTTAAATGAGTGGAGGGAACAGTGGAAGACTTCAAAGTGAGAGGAGGGGGTAGGAAGGAAGGGGTGGATGGAAAGATTGGGAGTAGGGAGATAGGGCGACAGGAGAGATATGAGAAGAAGGGAAGAAAGGGAAGGGAGGCAAGAGATGGGAGAGGATAAGGGGATATGAGGGGTGAGTAAGGGAGGTAGGGGGGGGAGCAGAGGGAGGTAGATTAGGAAAGTGGGTAGCCAGAGGAGAGTGAGAAAGCAGGGGGGAAAAATGATCAGGGGAAAAGCCTGAGGAGCAGGCAGAGCAGTGGGGGATAGGGGGGAGGGGGAGGTAACAGTTTACCTCTGGGGGAAGGGGAAATGGGGTGACAGGAATGGATTAGGATAGAAAAAAGGAGGAGAGCTGGGGTAAAGGAGCAGGTGTAACAGTTGGGTGAAAAAGAAAACAGAACAAGTGAGAGGATTCAGCTGCCAGTGCGAGGGGGAGCAGAGGCGGGGAGTCGCAGGTAGGCGAGGGAAGGGGACAGTAATTGGCAACAGAAAATAAAAAGCATTACTTATGTAGTCTGATCATATAGTTAAACAGCAGTCGTGGATGGGAAACCTTCAAGCACAACAATAGCCATTTGACTAGAGAAATAATTAAGCAGCCTGTTCTAAATATAAACAGTTAAATCAAGTTGCAACAAGCTGGCAAGCTGAGTGGAGACAATAATAGGTCAGCTGAGGCAGTGCAAAAACTGGTCACAGATGAAGCAAAACAAACACAAACGTGTAGGCTGGTGGAAACTAGCAGTTTGAGTAAACCAAGCTAGAACCTGTTTGTGGGAGCTAGCATGAGGCAGCCGGATAACATCAAGTCCAATAGATACAGGGGAGCATGCAAGTAGTAGAGGCTCAGGCGAACAACAGCTGGAGGGGTCTGCTTTGGACAGCTTGGCTGGCCGACCAGCTGACTCCAGACAGACTCTTCGGTGGACGGGCCACTCTGCGGATGGGCTGCTTGAACAGACAGCAGATTTAATACAGTGAGCAGCCCTCTGATTGGCCCTGGTTACTTGTCATTTTTATCTCCACTGGAGTATAAATTTATAGTGTATGGAAGAGCATGATTTTTAATGGAATTCAATGAATTCCTGGGCTTTTTTGTACCACCATAGTGATATCAAGAGGTTGTTTTACCCTCTTGAGTACATCATTACGATGATACAACAACATCGAACGCCAGCGCGCCCCTGTAACCCTGACAGCTGTGCTGATCGCTTGTTTGTTTTTTCAGTTGCCTCTGACAGTTGTAAGGAGAAAAATGAGTGACCGGTGATGGCTTCTGCAGTGTTGTTTAAATCTGCTTGTACAGATCTGCACCAGTTTATAAATGAGCAGCAAAACCACCGGACGGTTAAAAAAATCACTCAGCATCAAGGTAAGGCTGTGAGAGTGTTTAAAACCGGCTACTGAGCTCGCGCTACAGATGCAAGAATGAAGGCTGGTTATATATCAAGCTCTCATGAAATGCTCTGTCGTTGCACTGTTGCCCATCCACTATAAAAGACAGTGGATGGGCAACAGTGAGCAACAATGCTCCATTCACTTCTCGAGGTTGCCATCACAATCATAGACCTCTCGAACTTCGCTCTCGAGGTCTACTTGGTTGTCATGACAACCTCTCAAAGTGAGCACAGTGTTGTTGTTAACTGCTGTCCATACATTATCCTCTATATTTGTACAATGGGAGTGCTGAATAATAACACAGTAACAAAAAATGGTTATTCTGCCCGGTTATTCAGCTGTGGTGGAAATAACATGCTATTTTAAATACAGCTCATGTTATTTCCTTTACAGTCATGTCATAATGGCAAAACAGAACCCATGATATCAATAGGACGTTTCCCAGTATGCAAGAATAAACTTTTTATTCAGTCTGAAATGTTGCTAACAATGCAACCTAGCACTCGTGACTTTGCTTCGCTTCTCATTGCTAGCAGTATTGTTGGCAACATTTCAGGGTGAATAAAAAGCATATTCCTACATGCCCACTGGAATATCGACTATTTCTAAATGTATACAATATAGGTGAAAGTAAAACCATACAGATAAAGGATATATAGTGTATTGTAGAGCTTCGCTGTGTATGGATATTCATCCCTTTCAAAATGCTATTGTGCCAGAGTTCAAAGGTCATGGAACGTGACTTTACGCTACTGTGGTGCAACAGCATTTTAAAACATCTAGATAGTGTACAAGCTTCTTGTTTACTTGTTAGAAAGAACTACAATGATTTGAAAGTGCACAGCATCATCGTACAGCATAGCGAATTGAGGGAGTGGTGGGGGGGGTGAGGAGTGGCTACACGGGTGAGGATTACTGGTGTTTAACTTTATTAACACAAAACTAATTACTTAATTTAAGCCATTTTCTTCTGTGAGACTGGCTAAATTGCATCAAAAGGTTATGTGTCAGCCAAGAGTGGCTGAAGACGGGGTTGAGGTACCTGTGCACTTCACCGCTTCTGCCTCAGGGACCCAATTCAGGAATGAGCTTGGGTCTCCGGGGGTTGGCCGAGGGGGAGAGGATTGAGCATCCGATGGACAACTCCCCTCTCTCAGGGTGGGGAGGCACGCTGCCTCGCTCCTTGGCTGTCACCTGGTGTAGGCTAGGTAGCGGTGCCAGAGTACAAGTGACATGGAAGGAAGGGGCCATGGTTCCATAGCATGTGTGCACCTCCACATGTACACCCTTACATGCCACCGTGGCTGTGGACAAGTGAGAGAAAAACACAAAAGGGCTGGCAATGGCTTAATGAAGCCCTGCATGTCTACAACTGTTCCCACATCATTACCTGACCACTGATCCCCAGTTCTGGATGAGAGTCACCAGGTGAGGGGAGGATGGTTCCATGTCATAATAGTGATCGTAAAATAGCGATCGCTATTATGACGAGTGTATTTCGCCAAAAAGCAAATCGGCGATATACACTCCCTGGTGACTGACTTCCAGAAAAGAAAAAAGTTTTTGTGAGGGGACTGCACCCCACAGTTCTCTTTGTGGGGGCTTTGCCCCTCACCTCTCCTGAATAAGGATTCTCAACTCCAGAGGGTGCATGTCAGGGAGGGGCAAATCCCTATCTAAAAAAAAATTAAGTGCTGTAGCTTCTGGCAGCAGCAAAACTTTCCTGCACCTGGTCCCGAACCCTGTACCTGCCGCACCTGAGCTAGTCACCCACACCACCACACCACATGGCTAGCTCACCAGCAGCAGGTATACCAGTCCCCCCAAACCCCTTCCCTGTCCCTCCCTTTGCTATCCTTCCCCTTCCTGTCACCATGTAGTACCCTCGTGTTTGCCAGGGTAGCCCAGGAGGAAAGCGTTGAATATGAGTTGCCATTTTGATGGTCACTCGTATTCAGTCACCATCCTTACTGGATACCGGGGAGGGACCTTTCTGGCCCCACCACGGGGGGAAATCGTGGAGGAAACTATGGCACAAAGTGAGTCGGGATGGGGGTACTGGGTAGGGAAGGGAGGGACAGGGCTGAATAGCCTGCCATTCACCAGCCCACAGTAGAAAAAGCTATATGAAAAAAGGGTTGTGTGTCATATTTTCCTTTCTTTCTTTGAAGAATTGTAAATGAAGATACATAATTTATCTCAATGTGAGGAGCCCTTAACCAGTGGAACAGCAGTTTTCACAATGTCTGATCACATCATAATTTGTGCTGCACTTAAAAATACAGTGGAATTAAACAAAAAATGGTAAATCTTCATACATATAACCAATTTAAAAGCTTTACAATTTAAAATACATTGTATAAATTAGACACAAATAACTTTAGGCTCCGTCACTCGTGAGATATTTTCCTGTCCCTTACCCATTCAGATAAACAGCATATTTCTACGTCAGGTCATTGCTTACTTTATATACACATAATAAAAAATAGCAGTGGAATTCAATGGAATCCAGAAAATAAACTCGACATCACCAGTTGAATCCCAGAATTTCAAACCTTAGAATTTTCCTTCCTTCCTTCCTTCCTTCCTTCCTTCCTTCCTTCCTTCCTTCCTCTTTCTCTCTCTCTCTCTCTTTCTTTCCATGTAGTAGGCATAGTAATGCCCGTTTCCACTAATGACCAGATTAAGGTAAACATATTAAGATTTTTACATAGACTATAAGAAACAATATAAATACAACACATATCACATTTGCATATCGACATTGAACTGTACCAAGCACTGACAGCTCATCTGAAAATAGAAACAGTAGTACACTGAACAATAGTTGGTGGAAGGTTATTATACAGTTTGATAGCATCATATGACAAAGCCATCTGACCCTGTTGGGTATTCCTAAATGGGACAACACGTGAAAATGGCTGAGACTCCGTGGCATGAGTGTCTCTAGTCTTCTTGAATGGAGCAGAAAAGCTGGTTATACAATGTAGGTACTTATCCAGAGTCATGTTATGTATAAAGGTAGCCAGCTTAGAATTGTTATAATCTTCAAAAGCAGAGGCACCGCATGCTCTCATAAAGAGTGCAATGGTGAGTTTGAAGCCAGAGGCCAGTAACAAACTAACAGACCAAACTGTGTAAGGGGTTAACGCTGGTTAACAATCCATCCCCTGCCAAAGAATAGCAAACCAGACCATAGTCACTTGAGGAGAAAAGGAAGCTGTTAGCAACAGTCTCCTAGTTTCCCTGATCAAAAACTTTCTGATCCTAAAAAGCATACCTGATGATTTACCCTAACTAGCTTAGTAACATGAGGACCATATGTAATAGAGTTACAAGACCTACTATTTACTCTCATAAGTCAGGACCTGAAGCCTGAAGTACAGTCACATCTAACATGCCCATTGGTGCACATGTGGAGATCCTTATTAAATACTCCTACCCTAAAATAAAAAGCTGTCAGATATCTTGAATGGTTGATAGCCGATGACCATTTCCCTCTAAAGTGTTAGACAATGACTTTTATAGATGGCATAGACTGAGGTTAAGACACCGCTATCAATATTACAGTCAAGGGGTCTTCAAAAGCTCTGCCCAGCAGCAGCAAGAATTCCAGTTAACCAAAGATGATTATTTCTGATATCTCCAAGTTCAACATTATTTAGGCAATAGATTGGGGTTGGATTGGGATAGAAACACTATTCCAACACTATTACAATTCCTCCTGCATACTCTAGAAACAGGGACCCCACCTAATTTCATATTCCTAGCCTGTCAGGCTATACGAAGCAGCCAGGGAGAAATGTAGACTTTGATCCAATCCTGTTGGAAGGCTGAAATAAGTTTTCAATTTTCGGACCATGAATGGCAAAGAATATTTCAAAATCAACATAAAATCACCTCCAGCTTCCAATAGAAGGAATTTTAATGAAAAATCATAATCTGAAACTTTCAAACCCCTCAAATTACAGGAAAATATAACCTGCAATGTTGTACTGCTTGCTGGAGAGGGTGTGGTACCATGCCTGCTACTCATACTCATATCTTTTGGGAGTGCCCTATAATTTGCCCATTCTGGGAAATAATAGAAAAGGCTTTGAAGGAACTGCTACCATATATGGAGCTCTGATCATCAAAATGACAATATTCTTAATATATCCACCCTACTTTAAAGAAAAACTATATTGGCAACAATTAGGTATATGGTTGACAGCTGCCAAAAAGGTCATAACTAGTCAATGGCTAACACCATATTGCTCTACACAGCACAAATGGGGGGACATAGTACTGTCCATTTATAAGATGGAACACTTAACAGTAGGCTTAAGCAGCAATAAAAAAGCGTTGCCTACATGTACTAATCGGTGGAATAGTTGGTTGATATGGCTGATGAGTGATAAAACAGATAGAATCCCTTGAGCAAAATGACTTCTGGACAATTATGGGGACAAGTCTGATCATCATGGCTAGGGACGGTGAGCCATTCACGTTCAGGGACCTAGAATGTAGTTTATCATATATTTTGTTTACTGGCCCGGTGACGCCATCTATAATAAACAATAGATGGTAGTATATTTTAGATGTTAATAAGCATCATTTTAGTAACACTGATGGACAATGCCACTGGGTGATATTCTCTCTTATGTACCTGTTGAACTATGACTACTTGTGCACCTGTATTATGCACTAAAAACCAAAATCAATAAAAAGAAAACTAAAAAAAAAAAACGAGGACCATATGTCAGTGTGTTTTTTAAAGCAGCAGTGCAATGAAAATGGGTTACAATTTTGCACCACATTTTTTTCTTCCTAATTGATGCCAGATTTCTTCCAGTCTATTTTGGTGGTAACATTTTCAGTTTTCATTATATCAATTAAGATTTTATGAAAGTTTTAAAATAATTATTTCTCAAGAAAAAAAGATGTCCGCCAAATTTTTGCATAGAAATAATATTGAGGACTCAAGAAGGGTAACAGTCCAGACAAAAATGTAAATGTACAGTACACGGCATATGATACATCCAGAAAACCCAAATCAACAGTTCTGGCAATTTTTTTCATAACCATAGCAGACAATTAGCTTTTTGGAATAACTTTTTTTGTTGCACTGCTGCTTTAATGTCAGTCCCAGGTATTTAAATTAGTTGCCCATTTCAATAAAATAACCATCCAGTGCTTTGATTTTGAAGTCTAAATTTATTCTCATATGTTGTCCAGCGAAAAGCATAACCTTTGTTTTTGCTCATGTTCAGAATCATCCTGTTCTGCCCCAAACCAGTGTTGTATATCACAAAATGTTTCTGAACCAGTGTACTCAGAGTCCCCCGGTCCTCCCCCTCCTGTACAATATCCCATCATTGGAATGCAGTAACAACTCCAAAGAAGTGCAAGCTCTTGGTAAATTATTCAGGAAAAGGGAGAACAGGGGACCTAGAATAGAACTTACGGTACTCTGCAATCAGTTTTCCTGTACTCAGAAAATGTTATTGCTTGATTCTCAGTAATTCAATGGTCCTGCCCCCTGGGACTGTATTTTAAGTTCTTGGGACATAAACAAACAGGTTGCATGCAATACACATGTAACCGGCATGTGAGCCACAACTAATGCACACTATGTGATGATCCGCATCTAACATGCAGTACATGTAACACACATACTGTGTGTCTCATTTGGCTGAAACATACCTTTAGAACGAAGAGTATTCACGAGAGAAGAATGATCTAGAGGAGGAGGAGGAACTCCACGTAATGATGCTCAGACTATCAGTGGGGTGGAGCCCTTTCCAGAATTACAGGAGTACAGATGACGCAGTCCATACAGGCACACCCCACAACTCACTCTGCATGATGCATACCTTGGAATAGCAAGAGTACTGTATGCCATGATATAAGGTATTCAAAACCCCCTAGAAAACCTTTACTACTACATCCTCCTGTTTTCCCACCTTAGAGCTGGATATTACTGCTGTCATCAACCACTCTATCTTTTCTGGTATACTCCCTGATGCCCTTAAGAATGCTGTCACTGGGTTGTCCAACCAGCACAATGGCAACATTGATACTTGTGGTGCCAGTGACCCAGGTTCATGCCCCAGATTTGGGTTATCGGAGAACCAGCAAGAGGAGGATCAAGCATTTCCAAGGATGATTGCCTCCAGGTGGGGTGGTAGTTCACAGGCCTTGCTGCAGTATCCCCACCTGGGTGATCACAGATGGCCAAGTTTCTCAACTTTATGTCACAGAAATGAGGGACAAAGGCACTCCAAATGAAGGATAATGTGGGACACTGGACCTCAGAATAAGGGACACATCATCAAACATGAAGATGCAAGCTCACATTGGGGAAAACCAGTGTGTGTTTTTATTTGCTCAAAGTTTAATTTTGCTATTGCATCATAGAATGTTAAGAATTGTTTTTTTTTTTTTTGCACAAAGATGTTTTTGTACACCTTATATCCAGGGCAGGCTATGTTTCCTCAGTCCTGTCCCTGATGCCCCCCACTGACAATCACATCCCAGCACTTACCTGTCAGCCCGGTACCCCCATGGATTACCTCTCCATGATGGGGTAGGAGGGGGAGGGCCATCCCCCCCGAAGTTGCAAATCCAGTGCTGACCAGCAGAGTCCTACAGGTGGCATAGGTGGAGGCTCAGCACCCAGCGCATCATGCATGCCTGAACTACCATCCATTTACCTCCAATTTTGGGTCCCTCTCCTGCCGGGATGCACATGTGTGGAGGTACTCATGCACTGCAGAAGACCCACAGCACCCTTCCCTCATGACGCTCCAGACTCAAACTACCACCAGGCCTCCACCTGGTGGCACTCTTGCAGCAGAGGTGACAGCTCTGCCTCCATGGGAGAGGAGAACATTCCACTGAATGCTCAGTCCTCTCCCCCTGAGCCAGCCCCCAGCAGCCGAAGATCACTGTAAGTTCTGGGTTGCTGGTGCAGTGGGCAGAAGCTCTACCACTGCACCAGTAGGGTGGCTTAATGTTAACAATTTCTGCTTTAAAGTCTAGGTTTACATCTCCTCTGCCACATGGGCTACACCTTATTTTATTTTATGAAAGCGCTTCACCAGGAAAGACATACTGAGCAATAATAGTTTGCTTCCACATGTGTCCTAGTGGTAGTTCAGGTCTGGAGCGTCACAAAGTAAGGGAGCTACAGAAGCTCCACAGTACATGCGTGCCTCCTCACACGCACATCCTGGCAAGGGAGAGAGTCAAAATTGGAGGTAAATGGATGGCAGGCCAGATTATGGACATAGTACTTCTAAGTGGTAAAATGAGGACCATTCATCATGATGAGGGACACTTGAAAGCTATGCAGATGGAACTTGGTAAGACAGCAGGCCTGCTCTGGGTTGGAATGTTATGATATTTTTCTTGCTTGTAGCCTTCATCACCAATGCCCACGAGGAAGAGAATATAAGGAAAATGATGTCCTAGGTGTGGCAGGATGAAGGACCTGGCACTGCCCCCTTACTGGCACTAGACTGGTACTGTGAGCCTGGTGGAAGTAAAGCCACACCTCTCTGGCTCCACCATGGTGACTACATTGTAGGGTTGGGGCAGAGACAGGTTGTTAGGATTAAGAGATAAATGGGGCAGTCTGGCACAAAGAAAGGAAATATCGGTATATTAAAAAAACAAGATGGCTGCCATCATTCCTCTTCTACCTAAATTTAGCCTATCACAATGCTTTCTCCCGCTGCCCTTAATCTTAAAGCAGCAGTGCAATGAAAAATAATTTTTCCATAAAAACTAGTTTCAGCTCCAATTAATAAAAATACTAGCACACCTGTCATAGCCACTTTTTTGGTATGTCCTCTGCTGCACTCCATGAGTTTTTTTTTATTCTGTAGATCCTAACCCTTGCCAGGTCTACAGTGCTATTTCTAAGCCAGTCGTGGAGACCATTTCTTTTTCTTGAGCAAAAACTAAATTAAAACACTAAAAAATAATCACATTTTGGTGGAACTAAAAAAATGACCAACAAATAAATAAATCTGGAAGATGCCTGGAATCTTTTGTAGTGGAAAAAAATGATAGGGCCACATTTGTTGACTAATTTCAGTGACATTAATAAAGAACTACAAAATTGCACTTTGAGTAATAATATCATCTCTGTAAATGGCTTATGGAACAAATTAAAAACCAAGAGTCATGAGCTAACCGACAAATACATCCCAAAATGTACATTATATAACAAAAAAGGGAAATTGCCTATGTGATACACAAACAAAGTACATAGATTAATATTAGCAAAAAAGAGAGCATACAGGGCCCTGAAAAGAGAAACTAATGATTATAATAAATTTAAATACAAAGAGGCATTAAGATCATGTAAAAATACTATAAATAATGAGAAGTGAGATATTGAATTCAGACTAGCATATATAAAGGATGGAGGGAAATCTTTTTATTCCTATGTAAACAACAAAAAAACTGATTCCAATAGAGTTGGTCCAATTAAAGCCTCAAATAATATCATTAGTAACCCATCTGATATGGTAAATGAATTTAATCTTTTTTTTTTTTGTTCAGTGTACTCATACAAGGACAAAAATTACATACAGGACTTTGTTGGTATTCCTACAGAGGAACTAAATATAACTAGGGAAGAAATACGTTGTAAACTAAATCAAATAAAAGTAAATACTTCCCCATGGCCAGATTTACTCCATCCATGTGTTTTAAGGACTATTGGATGGTGGTTGGTGGAACCATTATATATCCCTTACAATAAATCTCTACTCATTGGGGAGGTACCGGATGATTGGAAACAAGCATTAGTGGTCCCTATTTATGAAAAGGGAGACCACAGTAGTATGACAAACTACCGACCGATTAGCTGGACGTGCATTCTGGGCAAAATTATGGAGTCTATTGTAAAGGACAAACTTACATCAGATTTAAAAACTAAAGGCTTTGTTGATGATACTCAACATGGCTTTAAGCCCCATAGATCTTGCCTGACTGCAAATCTCTGTTTCTATGAAACAGTCAGCAAATTATTGGAGGAGAAAAAGGCCGTTGACACAGTATTTCTTGACCTCTGTAAAGTCTTTGATAAGGTTCCTCATGCAACCCTTATTGAAAAAATGAGAAACTTAGGGATTAATGGATTCATAACTAGATGGGTACATGAATGGTTGATGAACAGAGAACAAGTTGTTAGAATCAGAGGTTTTACTTCTGTTGGGGGTACGGTAACTGGTGAGGTCCCCAAGGGCTCAGTGTTGGGCCCGTCATTATTCTCAATTTTTGTTTCTGATCTTGATAGGGATATCAAGGGATACTCAATTAAGTTTGCTGATGATACAAAAATTGTAATGGATATTAGTAAAAAGGATGGATACTCTGACCTTTGCTGTGACCTTTTGTCAATGGAATCTTGGGCAGTTACAAATGGCATGATGTTCAACCTAGATAAGAGTGTAGTGGTGCATTTAGGTAGTAACAATCCATGCTACAACTATATGTTAACCAGAAAGCAATTACAGTATGTGGAAAATTAAAAGGATCTGGGGGTATTGATATCAAAGGATTTTAAATTCAACATTCAATGTATGGAACTAACCAAAAAGGCTAATAGATTAATTGGCTGTATTAGACGTTCTGTTACTTCTAGAAATAGGGATTGCTTAATTCCTCTGTATAGGGCCTGTGTAAGACTCATTCTGGGCTATTGTTCCCCATTGTGGAGTCCCTTCTTACGTAGGGATGTGAAGAAAGTGGAGGGGTTCCAGAGGAGAGTTACAAAGATGGTTCAAGGGCTTCACAGGGCAGACTATGACTCTAGATTACATTCTTTAAACCCCTATTCCTTGGAGTTAAGGAGAAAAAGAGGTGACCTTCTGTTAATGTTTAAAATCATAAGGGATCCTACACTGTTTGCTGAGTTGAGTTTCATCCGACTCCAAAGAGATTTTTCACTAAGAAGCCATAGTTATCAATTAAGACTTACCTACCCGAAAACTCAGTTAAGAAGAAATTTTTTTTACACAACGTGTTATCCCGGTGTGGAATGCTTTACCAAGAGATATTGTGGAAACTGACTCCTATGACTCTCTTAAACTGAAACCTGACAGATTTCTATTAAATGTGGGTAAAGGGGACTGACACCTGCTATGGCAGGAGATGTACATTCATGGGCTTTTAGCCTTCTGTACATCTATACCTCCTAGTATGACTCCTAGTTTCGTTGCACTGCTGCTTTAAAACTAAACAAAGCCTTTGCAAAGCGTTAGCTAGAGCTGCTGGGTGTGTGGGTGGAATTCAGATCCCCTTGACTGCATGTATTGTTGCTCAGACCCCTTTTTGTTTCACTGTTCAATTAAGGTCAAACATTTCTGAGTCTCCCTCCCACTTCTGAAAACTACACCACCTTTGATATATGACTTGCTAGCAATATTTAATGACTTGCTCATTTCGTTCAGTTTTCTTAACTGTTGCTTAATGATTTGTGTTCCAGGTTAGCAAGCATTAGCTGCATATGATATCTGTCTTTTTTGCTTGTTTTCCAATTAATTTACCCAGGATAACTAACTGGGGTCTTGCTTTTTACCCATTTCTATTGCTGTAAGAGACTGAAACACTGAGAGAGTAAGTGACTTGCTCACAGTTGCGCATTGGTTAAGTGGCTGTAATTATAATGCTTCAACCAATATAAAACATGTTCTACATGCTTTAAAGTTTACACAATTAAGCTATATAAAATATTAACTTCACACAAACTCAGCATTACCTATCATCACTTCCACAACTGTATAAAATGCCATTCTCATTTATGGATTCATAATACAAGCAGAAAACAAACATATGGGCCTAGGCTTGTCTCCTCTCCATCTCCTGCCCCATCTATCTTTCTTCCTAGTCTTTGCAGCCCCCCTTGCAGGGTTCTCAGCACCCTGAAGGAGTCCTACTGTGCCTAGTCTTGTCTCCTCTCCTTCCCCTCCCCATCTACATTTCTCCCTGGCCATTGCAGTCCCCTTGCAGGGTTCTCAGCATCCTGAAGGAGTCCAACTGAATCTAAGCATATCTCCCCTATCTAGCTACTATCTTGGCTTTCCATGACTACTAGAAGGGTCCAATGCACCCTGATGGACTATTGATTAGGCATCGTCCCCTCCAAAGGTGCTAATTCTCTTCCCCTCAAGGGTTCAATTCTCACTCCCTCCCTCTCCTATCACTCTCTTAATCCCTATCTACTGACCTTCCCCAACCCCCTTGCAGGGTACCCCGCATCCTGAAGGGTCCTCTCTTGGGTTAGGTCCTATTCCCCCTCATCCCTGCAGCCTTATCTGCCTTTCTATCTAGCTCCACAGCCCCCTTGCAGGGTTTCCCACATCCTGAAGGGGTCTCTCTGGGATACTGCCTTATCCCTGTCTCTCTGGTCCCCCCAGTCCCCTTGCCGGGTTCCTCACATCCTGAGGGGTGCTCCAGGGACACGACTCTTTCCCTTCCCCTCACCTCACCCCTTCCTCTCCTTTCCACCTTTTCTTTCACGTAAGCACTTGTTTATTTATCAACCCAGCACTTAGTGTTGTCCACTCTTTCTACCTATTATGCGCAACACTGTTGTAACACTGTAACACCTGCCTTACAACTGTATGTTAATGTTGATCTTGTAACCTGAGTGTTTAATGTCTCATTCCTATTGTACCCCTTCCCCCCAGGTCACACCGGGAGATGAGCGACTTGTCACTCAGTGTGCCTTTCTGGTGAAACATTTCAATAAATAAATATTTACAGCAGCAGCTGTATTCGCAACACAGACGTCACCCATTCCATTATCTCAGTAAAGTTCCAAGTGTACCCATAGTTTTACATCATTATGTCTGTGATAGAACCATACCCTGGTCTCCTCAATCCCAAGCCACAGACTTGCTCAGGTTCCTACAGTGAGTCAGTAGTGTGGTGATATTTCAAGCTGGGTCTCCACATTCTTAGTCCAGGGACTTTCTCAGAGTCACACAGTGAGTCAGTGGCAGTGGTGATATCTGAACCTGAGTCACCACGTTCTCAGCCCAGAGACTTGGTCACAGTCACACAGTGAGTCAGTGGCTGTGGTGAGATTTGAACCTGGATATTCACATTCTCAGTTCAGGGACTTGCTCAGAGGCAAACAGTGCATCAGCAGCTGTGGTAAGATTTGAACCTGAGTCTGAGGTCCTACAGTGAGTGAGTGACTCTGGTGAGATTTCAACATGAACCTCCTTGTTCCCAAGTCAGGGATTTGCTCGGGGTCACACAGTAAATAAGTGTCTGTGGCAGGATTTGAACCTGGGCACCCTGGTTCCCAAACTTGCTTGCAGCCATGGGCCATGCTGCCTCTTTCGCTTTACTATATATTCATGACTGTTTATTTTCTATTACCTCTGTTGGAGAAGTAAAGCTATTAACTGACTTCAGTCTTATACAGAGAGTGAGAAATGCTTATGGAGTAACAGTAACATAGAAATCTGCAGCTACAGAAACAAAAACACGAGATTTAAAGTAAAGGCACTTAGCAATTGCAAGTTCAGTCCAGCAGTACTAAAATGGCACTTACTACTGGAATGGAACACATTTGAGCATCAGGACAGACTGCTTAACCCTTGCTGTTCCTGTTGCATAACACTACGCAGTGCAACAGTCAACACCCAAAGCAACCATGTCAACTCAGGTTGCCATGGCAACTTGGTGCTACTTTTTAAAGGGCCTCATACTAGCCCACCTTGGTTCTGAAAATATGTTTTATGTCTGAAATGGGAATTATTCTAAACAAACTTCAATTTATACTTTTGTTTCATATTAAAATTTCATTTTTTAACCAAGCTTTTTCTCGCTCCCTGACAGCATCCCCTGCTCCCCAGTCTCATCACCGACCTTCTCATGGATTTAGGGCTTGCCCACCACTTGTCTAGGACAATGACCAGCCATGTCAGTCATGCATGGCCTGTGTGTGTGTGTGTGTTCTGGGGGTTCACGAAGACTTATGCTGATGTTGCCAGCAGATAAAGGCCTTGGGTCTATCATGTGCTTAGCATGTGCAGCTAGCACCCCTTATTCTGCAGCTGCCCCTCCCTTCCACCCTTCCCCTTCATTGACCCTCCCCCTTGTCCTGTCCCATCCCCTTTTGAAGCAGTCCACTGTTCTACTGCATACCACTTCAGCAGGTAACGCATTCCACCCAGCCACCACCCTCTCTGTAAAAAAGTGTCTCTTCATCTCCCTCTTGAACCTTCCTCGCTCCAGTCTCGTATCATGGCCCCTGGTGTCCCTCCCTTCCCTTACTTTGAACAGCCCCTCTGTACCCGTCTTGTTTATTCCTTTCATGTACTTAAAGGTTCCAATCATGTCCCCGTCTCTCCTCTCCTCCAGTGGTAATGTTCAACTCCTTCAACCTCCTCTCTGTATGATAAGTCCCCAGCCCCTTGATCATCTTTGTCGCTCTAGCTGCACCCCTCCAGTAACTTAATGTCCCTCTTCAGATACAGGCGCCAGTACTGCATGCAGTACTCAGGTGCGGTCTAACTAATGACCTATACAGTGGCAGAATCACCTCCTCCCTCCTCGAGGATATACCCTTTGCAATACAACCCAGCATTTTGTTGGCCTTTGCAGCTGCCTTCCTATATTGTGCCGAGCTGTTCATTGACCCTGTAATAAGCACCCCCAGATCCTTCTCTTCCTCTGTCTGGGCTAGCTGCACTCCCCCCAGCTGGCAACTCCTCCTCGGGTTCTTCATCCCAAAATGCAGCACCTTGCACTTTTTGGCATTAAACCCCAGTTGCCAGGTGTCTGACCAGGTTTCAAGCTTTGCCAGATCATCCTGCAACCCTTGCCATCCCCCTAGGTCATCTACCACAGCTCATACCTTGGTATATCAGCAAACAGACTGATCTTGCTCTTGATGTCCAATGATATGTCTGCAATGAATATCCCAAACAACACTGGTCCCAACACTGAGCCCTGTGGAACACCGCTCGTCACTACCCTTGGGTGTGAGAGCTCCCCACCCACCACCACCCTCTGTTACCTTCCCTGAAGCCAGTTCCCTACCCATCTCACCAGCTTTGCACCTACCCCTGTGCCTTCTAACTTACTTCCCAGCCTCCCATGCGGCACCGAGTCAAATGCCTTACTGAAGTCCAGATACAGGACATCCACTGCATGGCCCCTGTCCAGTTGCCTAGTTGCCCAGTCATAGAACTCCACCAGGTTGGTTTGGCAGATTCTGCCACATATGAAGCCATGCTGTCTGCTGTCCTGTAGTCCTTTGGCCTCTAGGAGGGCCACCGGCCTCTCCTTCAGGATAGTCTCCATTAGCTTACCCACGATGGATGTGAGGCTCACTGGTCTGTAGTTTCCCAGTTCATCCTTGGGGCCACTTTTGTGGAGGGGCACCACATGAGCCATCCTCTAGTCCAGAGTACACACCCCGAATGTAGTGAGGCATTAAATAGGTCTGCCAAAGGTCCTGCAAGGACCTCTGCCAGCTCCTTCAGTACCCTGGGGTGGATGCCATCTGGGCCTGGCGCCTTTTCCACCCTCAGTGCCTTTAAACCCTCCCGAACTCTGCCCTCCATGATTTTCCCATCTGTCACCCTTCCCCCCATTTCTGCCATTCCTCCCCCCTTAGGTGTCACCCCTCCTCTTCTCTTTAGTAAATACCGAGCAGAAGTAATCATTTAGTGCTTCTGCCTTATCGTACCCTGATTCCACCCAACTCCCCTCCTTCCTAATCCTTACTATGTGGTCCTTACAGCTCCTTTTCTCCCTGATGTACCTAAAGAAGTCCTTCTCCCCCTTCTTAATGCCTTGTGCCAGTCTGAGTTCAGTAGATGCCTTGGCTCCCCTTACTGCCCTTGTCACCTCCTTTGATTCTGTCAGGTACTCCTCCCTTTCCTCCCCCCTCCCTGTTTTGCTGGTGCAAAAGCTTTTTTCCTCCAGCACATGGTTTTCTCCCCATGGATGCCGGCATGTAATGATGCACATGTGCGCTGTGGCATGTGCGCATGCCGGTGTCCAGTGGATGCCCCTTCCCTTGCTGTAGTCCTGCTGTGCTGTCTCCTGGTCCCACCAGGTGGCTGACAAACATGGGAATTCTGTGTCCCCCCTTCCCAGGGGAGGAGAGCTATCCCTGGAATGCTTGATCCTCATTCCCTGTCCAGCCCCTAACCACCCTGAGTCTGTTCCTGAACCAGGGTCTCCGGCCCAATGAGTGATAGCACTTCTGCTGTGCTACTAGGCGTCAGAATATCATTTTAGCAACAGACTTCCTCTGTGCACCTTTCTGTGTGTGAAAGTGAGGCAGTCCTTTCTGAGTCTTGTTTTTCCAAGGTGCCCTCCTTGAAGGCAGAGGCTTTATAAAGAGTCTGTATTAGCCTCTCAGAGCATCACTGACACTGACGCTTTCCAAATTTGATGCTGCCAGTCAATCCCCCCTTTTTTGTGGGCATTTAAAATGGATCATATTCTGATTTTCAAAACCTCAGTTTCTAAATTAGAGAAGTTCCTTTCCCCTACGATTATTTGATACATTATGCCTTGAAGTCAGTGAGGGTAATAACCTTTGGAAATTCCTTTCCTTTGTGGTGATAAATATTAAATAGGCCTAGCAAATTTATGGCCAGCCCTGTAGAATGACATCACCCGACTACAATGAAAGTAATATGATGCTCTGAAACGCTCCGCACTGGTGCCACTGTTTTACTGCTGTCTTCCTCCTGATCTGGTTTATATCAGATTGTGCTTTGCCAAAGATGAGCAATAAAGGACAATTTATGGCCTCATATTGGTTACTTTACCTACTGCACATAGACTCCCTCCCTCCCCCTCTCTTTCTCTCTCCCCCTCCTCCCTCACTTCCTCCATCTCTCTTTTCCCCCTCCTCTGCCTCTCTCTCCTCACCACTGATGAAGCAGTTGCAATTAGTTTGCAGAAGAAAGCTAATAAGATACATAAAGAAGCCCATAGACCAGTGGTGTCTTTAAAAGACTTGGGTTCAAACCAAGGTTCAAGTTTTCATGGGGAGCTAAATATCATGGGTACCTAGGCACTATCTGTGGCCAGCCATGCAAAGTAGGGCACACTTCATTATTATTTTTTTCTAAGGAAGTCAAGGATTGAATCAGCCCTGGTGTGTGTGTGTGTGTGTGTGTGTGTGTAACCCTGAATTGCTGTATGGCCTCATACAAGGATAATGTTACCTGGATCGGTAGGGACATGCCACTGGTGCAGCAGATAATGTCTGTCACCTATAAAAAAATTGAGATTCTGTCCATTTGTTGGAAAAGTCTTCTAGATTCATCCTCAGATTATTGATAGAAACTGAAAGGAGGCTGGGAAGGGACTGACAGCTGAACTTCTGTTTACTAGCAGTGTCTCAGTATTTTATACCCAAATTACGAGAGCGCCTGATGGTGGAGAGCTTTAAAACCACTCTAAAAACGTACCTGTTTGACCTTGCCTTTCCAGATTACTGGTTTTTGCTGCAGGATTGTTTGAGTCATTTTTATGTTTTTAAGTAAGATATTTATTGTGTTTTTCTTGTATATGCGCTATGATCAGTGTGAATAGCGCTTTATAAATAAAGTCGAATTGAATTGAAAATGTCAGTTACTGTGACAACACACTGGGAGACGAATGGGTTCATTGCTGGGAAATCATTCTCTTCTGACCGTGGTATTTCAACTTGCAAGCAGCATTTTTCTTTTCATTTTGTTTTTCATTCCTGAACTGAAATATGTGGTTTTGAAATTTTAAAATTCCCACTCCTTTGCCAATCTGTTGCAAGCACTACAGAGTGCTCACCCAACTGTCAACTTCATTGCCACTGAGAACGCCAAGAAAAGCAACTGCAGGAGGTACCCTTTAGCTTTTCTGTGAGAGAAACATCATGCCACTTGTGTTTGCTCCGTACAAGCTTTTCATTCATCTTTATTTCAAGAATTCAATGTGTTGTTGCATTGAGCAGGCCAACGTATTATACCTGTGTCCCAGATGCTTTGGCTGGGATGGAACAGATTGAGGAGAAAATGAAGCCACTGGTTCGCACTGACTGTTACATTGGAGCAGACCTGGAACTACTCTGTCACATTATTGCATGCTTCCAAGTAGAATGGCACCATATATTTTTAACATATACGATTATTTTGTGAAGTCAAGATTGAGCAACACTTTTGGCTTGTGCTGTAAGCTTATTGTAACGTGCAACAATTATTATACATAACACATTTAAAAATGCTTTACAGTAATTTATATATTTTCTTATTTTATGCTATATTATAAATATCATTTCTGACGATGCTCATATGTCAGGTTGTCTTTTTCGTTTTATTGGAGAACAAATAGTAGAATATAACTATTGAAAATACCTTTAATGGGTTCAGTTACTACATTTATTAAATGGGGAACACTGAGTTCTTCAGTTTGTTTGTCTTATTATGGTGCCTTATAGTATGTAAATGTATTTAATTTGAAACTGGTGACCAGGAAAGGCAGACTGAGCCTAGTCTCATTTCCAGGTGTGACTTGGGGAAGGGTACAGGCAAACTGAGCCAAGGCTTGCTTCTAGGTGTGATCTGGGAAAAGGGCACCTGGGGGGAGGTACAGTGAGCCTAGTTTTGTTTCCAAGAGTGACCCCAGGGGAGGGTACTTGGGAGAGGCACGCTGAGTCTACTCTCATTTCCAAGTGTGATATGGGGACGGGTACAAGGGAGAGCATTGTATAGGTAAAACAGAATAACAGTATTAATACAGTGCAAAAGCCAGCCCGGTGGTGCTGAGGGCCTGTCGTGCTGGATGCCTTACCTCACGCCATGCCGGTGACCCAGGTTTGGGAATGACCTTGGGTTGTTGGGGGCTGGGGTGGGGTGGAGGAGGAGGCGGGATTGAGCAGCCACAGGCAGCTCTCCCCCTCCCAGGGTGGATGCTCGCACCCTCCGTAGTTCCACTCCCACGGTGGAGGTCAGGTGGGAAGCGTAGGCATGAAGGGTGCAGCGGCAATAGCCAGGGGTGGGGCAGAGGTTGTCAAGCTGCTACCTGCCATGCGCGTATGCCTCCACGCACGCATGCATACTTGTCTGCCGGGGTCCCAGGTCAGGGAGAAAAAGGGGAGAAAACCTACAATTATAAATATATATATAAAAAATACAGTGCAAACAATTCCAAGTTAGTGCAAGTAGAAAACAGTACAGACCTAAAAGGTGAAAAACAACAATGGAACTGTGGTACGTAATGGTCATGTACATGAGGAACAAGACAAAAAAATAAATAGGGTGGTGCTAGGAGGCCAGATGTAACCCTGCAGCCCTTAAAATTGTACTGGGTGGTCAGAAGGAACAGGAGGGAATAAAGTGAACTGTTTGGAGCTGTTTGAGTGAGCAGTAGGAGGAGCAGCGGTGAGGCTGAGGGAGGTAGATTATTCCAGAGGATGGAAGGCAGAAGAAGAAAGCAAATTGCCCCACAGTAGTTTTACAGCAAGGGAGAGTGAAAGATTGAGAGCCAGTAGATTGGAGTTGGTAGGTGGATGGGAGCTAGGGGGAGGAAGTGAGGATAGATACATAGAGAGGGCGGAGAACCAGAATTTGGAGAGAAAAGGAGAAATGAGAGAGGTGCCTGGACATACAGTAAGAGGAGGGAGAACGAGTTTAGTGTGTATGTTAATACCGCCGCTGAGACTACTCTTACAGTTGTAAGAGTAGTGCCACATGCATTCTTAAAATATGAGAACCATAAATCGAAGTTGAGAGGCTCTGATACTCTAAGAGTGTAAGTGAGACCACTCTTACGACTGTAAGAGTGGTCTCTGTGATAGTATAATTATATTATTGCTCAAGCTCGATCAATGATACATTAATTTTTTTTAAAACGTACCCAAACGTGCCCGTTTCTAGGCAGCTGCATGTCAGACACTCTTCACAGGATAACAGTGTCTCAGGCACAGAGGAAAGGAGCACTCCGATTGGTTGGGAGTGCTCCACCAATCTGTAGTAGAGTAAACAGTGGCGGGTGAAGGGAGGAGAGTTAGTAGCAAAATGGTAGAAAGCATAGTAAAGAGACTCCAGTCTAGCAAGGAAGAAATTTGTGGCAGTCTATAGGCCACACCATAAGGCAACCTTTTCTATGGTCTTATGATTGCTTGGCTGTAATAAAACCAACGTCAAAGATAGTTCGCCAAAATATGGTATTTTGAAAAATGGGCCCAGAAGAGAATCCCTGATAGCTTTATTTAGGGGGCCAGACAAGGAGGTAATGTTTGAGATCCTGTGGCTTCCAGGTAACATTGTAGTTTGCAATAATTCAAATCTCAATTTAAGATAAGCAGTTTTTAGTATTGGCCTTTTTAAAGTTGTAAGGTAGTTTTCACATACTTGTGGAGCACCTGCACAGCGGAGATCTGCCCGTGGGTTCTGGACCTGGATGGCTGTTAGGAGCGGCCATCATCTAGGCTCACTGAGGCATTTTCAATTTTCTGTGGTCTCCCCCTGCCCTCCCCTGGGATGCCTGCGCAAGGACGTACGTCCAGAGAGGCAACGTGCTGACGCACGCCTTCTCCCAAGTGCCCTACAGCATTCCCCTTCCCCGACTCCAGTGAACGGAGCCGTCATACCCCGGGAGAGCCCGTGCTTCCACCGGCTCTCCTCGGGAAGCGGGTGCGCATGGCACCCCTGGTAACCCACCTCAAAGGGAGGAGAGCATCTGTTGGGACGCTTGATCCTCCCTTCCCCCCCGCCGACCCGAGTTCATTCCCGAACCCGGGTCACCGGTGCAGTGTGAGGTGTGGCTGGCGTCTAGCGCCTTAACCCTCAGCGCCACTGGGCCGGCCTCGTTACATTTATTTTAAATGATTTCTAGTTTAGCCAGACCTTCCCAACCCCAAATCTCTGAACCATAAATCATTTGGTTAGTACTCTTTATAAGGCAACTTCCAGCTGACTGCTCCCATCTTGACTGCACTGCCTCCACAGTTTTATGCTAATATTTGTATTCCCTTTCTGGTCATTAGTTATTAACATTCCAAGGTAATTATACTCTGAAACTCTTTCCAGTTTATCCTGGCCTACTCTCCAAGTATATTTACCTGAGTTCCCGCCTACGGCTAAAACTCTGGATTTTCGATGTTAATGTTTACCCCCCCAGCCCTCTATTAGTTCAGCCAGGTATGTTATTTTTCTTTGTAGCCCTACAGAAATCAAGGAAATTAGGACTAGATCTTTCATGCCTAATAACAGGGAAGTCCTGTTGTGCATTCTTGTAAGTTTGGGGAGAGAAAGTTATCTTTTTTTCCTAGTTCTTTTGGTAAGTTTGTCAGGAATAAATTGACACCGGTAGGGCCTGTGATATTCCCTTATCTAACTCCATGGTTTGAGGGATTTTTTAAGTTCTGTCACCTTTAAAACTTGTTCTGACCCATACACAGGTCCCTGAATCAAATTCATTAATAAGTGGATGTAAAAAAGTGTGTGATTTAATACCTTTTATTGGACCAATAAGAATTTTTCTCAACACAAGCTTTCAGACTACATAGAGTCCTTCTTCAGGAAACCTTCTTCAGGTAAACCTGAGGTTTTCCTGAAAAAGGGCTTCGTAGTCTGAAAACTTGTGTTCTAAGAAATTCTTGTGGGTCCAATAAATGGTATCAAGTCACCAACGTTGTTCATCTGTTTGAACGAGGACCAATACCGCTACAGACAAATTTCTTTAGTAAGAGCTATGAGATGAGGATGCATAATTAATGCCTTTCATTTATCCCGTGGTTCTCTGTGTTGATTGAGTCAAAGGCCGATCAAAAATCAATAAAAGCCAAAAAAATCTTATTTAATTCTCACATACCTTTCTATGATGGATACAATTAAGAAGCAGCTATGAACTCTGCAATATTGTTTCCTAAATCCTGCTTATTCTTCGCGTGTAATATTGTTCCCTACTGTCCAGTTTTATATTTGTTTTAACAGGCATCTACCAAAGATCTTTGCCAAGATATCTGCAAGGCTGATGGGCCTACAGTTCACAGGTTGTTTTGTGTCTCCCTTTTGAAAAAAAAAAAAAGTGCAACTATGTTGCCTTACCACCTCACCTAGGAGATTACTCTGTGCTTTCCAAAATAGCTTTTACAGTTTAACTATTACTAGAAGTCACCAAGCAAGCCTCGTTTGACATAATTCAACAGGGATACCATCCTCTTGCAGTGCTTTGTTTTTAGGTTCTTCCGATAAAACGTTTGTGAAGTGTAGAGGCAGCTGTACTTCACTATGGTAGGGAGGCATGTAAAGCTCCCTCACAATGTGTCACACTCTGCCTTGATTGTACTGTCAAAAAGGACTTCTCCATAACTGCTGGTTTGACAGAATGTGTGGATAATATCACCTTTATAACTGCCCATCTCCTGAGAAACCATCTGCCAAACCTTCAGTTACACTTTAAGTGTTTGTTTCAATGTAACTAATCATAAATTACATGCAACAGGGTAATTACTTGTAGTGACACGTTTGTTGCATGCAACTATTGCAATGCAGTTACAGTGTAGTTACACTGTAACTACAGTGTAGTTAACTTACACGGTTAACTATTGTATAATTATGTCTTACTTATGTAGTTTGTGTTCATACTATAACTTATCTGAATGTATACTGTACTATTGTATGATGTACTATCGTACACTGGGTCGTACCTGTAAAAGATGCCTTTGGCACCAGTGTATGTCACCTGTCAACAAAATAAAAACAAACAAACAAACAAAGTTGAAAGTGTAACTAAACTTCTGTCTTTGAGTTCTGCTTCCTCACGAAATTCTCCACACAATCTATGTTCACAGTCCTACATCTTCCTTCTAAATATCTTTTTATAATTATTGCTAATGTTTTTATAATCATTTCTGGCCTAGTTACTGCTATTCACATTTGTTAATTCCTTTGATGCTCTTCTCAGTTCAGCATTTTTTCCCATCCCTTATTTATCCTTCCGGGCAGCCGGTGGCTTGTGTTGGCCATTCGACACTGAGCATCCATGGTTATTCAGGTACCTCTCACTTACCCAGCAGAACCACCGGAGCTGGAGCGGGGAGCTTCATCCATCTACGGCCCCCTGTTTTTTTGTTTTCTTCCTTGATTCCCTGGAGTTGCCAGACAAGGACGTTGTGTGTGCATGGTGGTGCGCATGCCTTGGCCCGAGCAAACTCTGCTCCACCAACCCCGGTCTAGTGCCCGTCTCTGACCCTGCCTGCACCACCGTCATGCCTTCATGTGGTGGCGGTCAAAGGCCGGCAGAGACGACCTCCCCTATGTGGGCGAGGAGAGCTGCCAGCGGCTGCTCAGTCCTTGTCCAGCCCTCCCTCCCGGCCGACCCCTGGCAGCCCGTGCTCGTTCCCAAACATGGGTTACCAGGGTGATGACAGGTAAGGAGTCCAGCACCTCAGCCCTGTACACCACCAGGCTGACTACCACAGTTCAGCATTTAATTCTTGGCAATATTCATTTCTTTCTCTTTGTTATCTGCCTGTTAGCTTTCTGATCATTAATACATATAAACTGTTGGATCAGACTTAGGATTTTGAAGGACCCCACAGGGATAATATCAGAGGGGAGGGCCACCAGGGGCCACGATATGAGACTGGAGCGAGGAAGGTTCAGGAGGGAGATGAGGAGACACTTTTTTACAGAGAGGGTGGTGGCTGGGTGGAATGCGTTACCTGCAGAAGTGGTATCCAGTAGAACAGTAGACTTCTTCAAAAGGGGATGGGACAGGACAAGGGGGAGGGTCAATGAAGGGGAAGGGTGAAGGGGCAGCTGTAGAATAAGGGGTGCTAGCTGCACATTCGAGCAGACTTGATAGACCTCTAGGCCTTTATCTGCTGGAAAATTTCGTATGTTCGTAGTTAAAAAGGTATTCCTTAGGTCACCAAGATTCCATCACTTTCCATGAGTTCAACACATTTCTTTTTATTATAAACATTACATTTTTGTTGTATAGCACTACATACACCTTCCCGGTGTTCACTTCCTAAACATGGCACTTGTTAAGTAAGCAATAAGACACGATGGGGTATAAGTCAGGTGAAATATCTGCATGCCCAAAGGCATAATAGGGCCTGACACCGGGGTCTAACATACTGTTGGATGTGCATATATCTCAGCCTAACTCAGACTCTGGGGTGTCTTATTGTGCTTATAAAATGGGCTTTATGGTAAACAACGTACACAGAGTACAGAAGAACAGTTAATTCCGTTTTTTATTTGAGTGTAAAAGTAAAAGGGCACATTTGTGTCCACTACTGTGTGGTAATTGAATAGGCAGGCTGGCTGACATTGGTAACGGTTCCCCCTATGAATTAGGTAACTGGACAGGTGCCAGCCTGCGTCGGCCAAAGAGCAGCCAGTATTCTTTGTACTCTTTGTATAATCCATTTTATTCTTCCCAACTTGTTTTATCACAAGATTAAGGTGGAAGTGGTCACTTTCTGTTGGGCCTTTTATCAGTGACCATAAGGCAGGGTCAGTCCACACGCAGTCAGTCACTGACCCTGTTAACTCATTCTCTTCCGGAAGGCACATGCGAGTTGAAACATTCTGTGCTCAAACATGTTCAAAATAACTTCCACAAACTTGTAGGTGAGAAATGAGGAAAGTTTCCCACATGATCTGAAGCATCCCCCCCCCCCCCATTTAGGCAGATAAATTAAAGTTCTGTCACAGTTTTCAGTCATTTTGTCCAGTTTAACTTTGTATCTCATCCTTTGAAAGCCAGTTTGGGTTACCAAAAGACAATAATTATTCTTGCATACAAGTTTCATTATTCTTGTGTTAACCCTATTCTAGCAATCATATTCCAGCCCATATGATGCCATCTGCAGGACATTTAAATAGCAGCTCCAGTATTTTATTTCTAGTGAGTCCCCACTGCTTCTGAATTATAGAGTTCGTAGGGGGTATATAAATATATATCATCATGTATAATTGGTAAGTACATTATATCCCTTCTACTTTGAGAATTAAAGCCCATTCAATAGATTCAAATGGACACACAATTAACAGATTTAGACTTGTGAGGAACAAATGTCTCCAATCATGTTACCCATCTACCAAATATGGAAATCTTTTTTTACTGGATTGCTAAACCTAATATAACCATACAGCAACAGCAGAAGCACAGTTACAAAATAGAGTTACAGTAGATATACAGTGAAACAGTGACAAAATATGCATGCAATACATGTTTATTTGGAAGATTTGTCACACTGGATAATTTGCCTATATACTAAGGGTGACGTTCAAAATCTGATTGCCTCTCCATTTCTCTAGTAACTTTGAGGGTGGGTTCCTCAAATATTTTATTGTATTCAACAGCAGGACTCCAGTATTAGTTTGTGCTTGGATTAATAGCAGTAGTAGTAGTAGATTTTTTTGTTCAACTTCGTAAAAATACATTCATACAAAGAATCTTTACAACACATACAAAACAGGACAGAAGAAGACGTTTTAGATGTATACAAGGTTAAAAACTCTTGTACTGTGCAATTTAGAAGCAAATTATACTGCAAGCTCTTACAAAGTAAAACTTTTTTTGAGCTTCTTGGGTCACAGACTCATACTTTGATGGCCCACGCTTGGCACATACACGCGAGCCACTTAAATGGAATAACCTCGATGGCTGAATTGTGGAATATTTCCCCTTGACTCCCCCATAGCTCCATGAGTATGATCTAGGCTGCCATCTTCTACCGTTTCAAAACCTGGCATAGGTTCGCGTGAACCTCCAGGTGACTCCCTTGAGCGGAGAAACGCACCTCTCCATGCCATTCTTCTACTCGTAAAACCACAGAGCGCCAGACCCTCGTGTCTCTATTCTCTCATCTTTGTTCTCTGATCTGTGGCTCTGGATCTCTGCCCTCTCTCTCTTTTTCATGCTGCCTCTGGCCAGGAAGCACCTCTTCCCCCCATGGGGGCGTTAGAAGCTGATGCTCTCTGTTTTCTCCCTCTTCCTTTAGGACAGTTTCTCCACCCTCATCTGAGCTGACTTGTGACACAGAAAGCGTGACCTATATTCTTATTGCAAGTGCCACACGTTGCGCACTGACAATGATGCCTGTGTCAGATATTTGATGCATGCATTATTTTTCAATCATAAATTGTGTACAGCAACATAAATGTGTCAGAATGTTTGAAAATTGCACACAAACATTCTGGCACATTTCCACGGATGTAGCTGCAGCAGTACAATGGCTGCAAAAGCTGCATCTAGATTGTTGAAAACCCAGGCCAATTTGTTTTTTTGTTTTATTGTACATGAGGGCTTTCCAGCTATTCATAGCCTCTTTAGAATTTTATTTATTCATTTCAAATTTTGGAAGTCTGGAAAGGCACACTGAGCCGAAGCTCATTTCTGGGTGTGACCTGGAGAATGAAGTCAGCCAATCTGATTTTCCATATCTAGTTACTGTTTTTTAATTATTTTTAGTATGTGACATGTTAGAATGATTAAGTCCATATAGAAGCAATAAAGTAATTCAGTTTGAGCAACTGGAAATATGTTGGCAGTACAGTACCCTAGGTTTCACAACAAATTTGGTCCAGTATAGATAGTTACTGATAATACCTCCAACACCGTTTTTCTAACTTGACAGGTGATACTACCATGACTCCTGATAGCTGGATAGATTATGTGCAGGAAATTATATACTGAAATAAATACATGCTTTTTGAGTTATTAGGCAAGAGTTCTTGGACAAAATGGACATGGGTCATGAATCCATAAAAGGTCTGTAAAATGTTTTGTTCATTTATATATACACCTGATTTAGGGAGATATGTCCTTGTTTTGTTTCTTAAAATAGTATTAAATAAAATATAGATACTGTATTGAAGCATTCTTACAATCAGGTTCATAACGTGCATGTTTGTACAATACTGAATTTGCTGTCCTGTCTCAACGGAAGGCAGTGTCAATACTTTTAATCTGAGCATGTACAGACACGAGAGCCTGCATCTTTACGATCATACAGTACATAAAGGCTATAGTGAGTACTTTCACTTTATTTTTGGCTTTGAAGCTAGATCAGGTAAGTACATTTTGCTTTGCCCTGCGCTGTGTCTTGTTAGGTAAGAACATGCAGTGCAGGTGTTATTTGAACATTAAGAGAACACCTTCAGATGTACAGTATTTTACACTTATATGGGGTACTTTGTAATACCTTGCACATATAATAAAAGCTCTGGAGACATTTTAGAATAAGATGATCAGACATTTCCTGTGCTCTATACTTGTTAAAGGTGATCGTGCAGAAAATGTTGGTACCAAAATACTGGTCAGTGTTTGTCCATCTGAACTATTTCCATCTGTCAGTCAATGCTGAGTAGAGACTACTTTGTACAGCACTTTGGTTTGTCTCATTTTGTTTATAGCATGGAAAATTTTTGTATTCAGATTCAACCCCTTATCTTATTATCAATGCTCTAAACAGTTATTCTAAGAAATACAGTCCACTCTGCTTATAACAAACCTATTTATGATGGACAATTTATTAGAATGGGCAACAACTGATCTCCTAAACCAAATATATTAAGTTCAATACCCTTTTCTCTGGTTAAAACAGACAGGTTGCGTATACTGGGTACTATGAATATTTTATGGACGGTTCTAATGATTTTAAGGGGGAATGGAAGAGCCCAGAACTGATAGGGAGAGTTGCTGAGTATAAAATTGAGATGGAGATGCTGTAGAAATTCTTTTTTTGTTTGTTTGTTTGTTTGTTATGTACAAAAAATCATTATCCACAAATTTGGATAAACTTTTTCTAAGTTACTTACATACACTGAAAGAAAATTATATTTCAATAAAACATTAGCAATGAAAAACCTGCCTTTATCCTTACTGTCCTGTATGCTTAACAACTAGCTGCTAAATTTACTATTTTCATATTACCTTTTGCAGAAAATCTTCTTTAACACAAGTACTTACTATTCTGATGCAGTGTGACGGAGATGTATGAACTGGATTACTGGGCATGGTTGCAACGCAACAGTTATTGGATGCATTCAGTGTATCTGTCATGCAATTTTAATTGAATAAAACTAAGTTAAAAAAATGTTCCCTGGCAGTGGAAAGACTTTAAATAAACATACAGAATATGGAAATATATTTGCAAGGCAGGATTTTGAATACTCACTTGAGTTTTACAACAGATCTGTGTTTACTCTGAGACCCTGCTCACATACGGACACACTGAACATGTAGGCTTCGCCTCCTCTGGATGTAATGGATAAAGGCTGGGTGCACAGATACAACTGTTATAGCTAGTTTGTTCTGTGTACTAATGAAGGAGAAGGAAAAGGAAAAAAAAGCTTTACAGTGGCTGATATATTGCATTTCTTCTCGTAACTTATGATACTTCTCCAAGGCCATGAATGGATATAACCTGGCTCTGAAGTGTAAAATATTTGCTAGTTCTGTTTTGCAGTTTTCTTTAAAGGGAACATAAACAATATTGTTTACATTTTTAATATAATTGAAAATCTGGGCATTTGTGAAGTCTGTTTAAACAACCCAGTGTACTGTTTTGTGTGTTTGCTTTGAAATAGTCCTGTTACCTTATTTAGGCCCCATTTTATCCTTTCTCTCATCCAATATTCATTTTTTACTTACTTAGCAGTTCCAGAACCAAGGGACATCAGTTACGTTGAAGACTAAAGTGACATGGAACACAGTGGCAACAGCTGAGCCAATGTCACAGTGCTCTGCTCTATAGTCTTCAGCTCAGCTGATGTGACTTGGGACTGGGTTCTAGAAATGCTAAGTACAGTAATTAAAAAAATGAATATTGGGTGGGGAAAGGGCTGCACTAATATGGGGCCCTAAATAAGGAAACAATAGGAATATTTCAAAGTAAGCACATAAAACACTACACTGGGGGTGACGAAACAGACTTCATACCCATATCCATAGTTACATTAAAACAATGTAAGCAACATTGTTTATGATGTGTCTAATGCAGCATTACTAGCTAGTCATCAGAAATGTCAGCCTACCTTGTTTTATCAGTAATCTACTCCTAATATTCTAAATTCATTGCTGGGGTATTTCAAATTGGTTCAGCTATTCTCCAGATAGTTTTAATTTGTGTGGCTCTAGAGTAAAAACAGCAACCCAATTGTAACTTAAAAAAAAAAAATCTCCTCCCTGAGCTCACACTTTAACTGCACATACCATCTTCATAATGCAATTACGTCTACTTGAAAGAGCTTCTGATTGCCTACTCCCCTGTGTGACAGCTCCGTTCGGCTGATGAGGGGGGTTGCTGGAGATTCTGAGGGTAACTTTGAAATCTTCTGGTACCCATGCATTTCTGTTTGTGGCCCCTACCCTCTGGAATTCTCTACCCCATCAGCTTCGGGAATGCGCGACTGTGTGGGGTTTTAAACAGGCACTTAAAATGTTTCTGTGGGGTCAGGCTTACCAGTGAACTGTTGGTATCTGTAACTGTTGTATTATATATTAATGTAATCGTTTTTATGGAATTATGTTTTATTATTGTAAAGCACCTTGGTATTTTAAAGGTGCTTAAAAATAAAGATTATTATTATTAATATGTCAGAGGGTTTTTTAGCACACATTTTTGATACGCAGCAACACAGCACCACCCTGATATACTTTCAGGCATATTAACAAGCCTACCAAGTGAGCAGGAACTTTAAAAACTTCGAAAGCATTTATGTTGCCTTTGGAATGAAATATAGTAAAAACAGAAGTCAAAATAGTGCTGTTTTTGTTGTTCTAGCTACATGATTATTTACATTTGTGTTAACTAAAATGTCTGTTTTAACTATTCTAAAGTACTTTACCTTCCTTTTTGGCTGGTTTCCTTTTACTTATTTTAAGGATTGAACTGTAGGGAAATACTTTTTAAATGCCTTTGAAACAAAGAAAGACTACTGGGCTGATTTTTGGGATAATAATTTAGTTCACTATAGCACTCCTCAAAGTTGCACTATCACAGTATTAACCTTTATTGAAGTTCCAGCTGTGAATAAATCAAGAAATGTCCAAGTATAAATCAGTAGTGTATAAAATGTGTGTGTATATATATATATATATATATATATATATATATATACATATATATATATATTTTACAGCTGCAAAAATTAAGTGAAGTTTCTTAATATTGGACTGTAAATTAAGTTAGCCCTGGTGCTGAATCATTTTTGTCAGAACTTTTAAAATAACTTTAATATTCAATGTATTTTTTTTTGGGGGGTTGAAGCTGGCAAGAAAATGCTAAATATATAGCCATAGATTATAATTTTTTTTTTTGCAAACACAGTTAAGCTTTTGTGCTATGTTAAATGCAAATGATGCCATCAAAACTGCATAAAATGGCACACAGCACCTTCCATTTCTGCATTTTCATAAAATTTGTGCGAACAGTTCATGAAATGTAAACTTGACATTTTGTGTTCATTGTATTGAAACAGCCCATTTTAATATACATCTTGTTAAAATGTGCATTGTAATGAAAGAAGCAATAGCATTAGTCAAAGCTTACAAAATGTATACTTTCATATTGTGCAATGTAAAAGTGCCAATTTTTTACTTACCACATCTTGTGAACCTGTGAAATGTCACTTATGTGTACAACAGTTGAACTTTTATACTGTGCAGTTTCAAAAGTGTGCCTTATCAGTTCATAAATTGTTCTTTTAAAATGGAGTCTATTTTCAAAAAATGGCAAAAGGCACAGAATTTCACAAAATGTTTATGCATTTTACAAAAACCACATGAAGTGAACTGTCCAGGCTCTATTCCTTTAACCATGAAACAACTAAGCAATAAGGCACGACAGGGTGTGCGTTATTGTGTAATAATGTCACTCCTGGGGTGGGTTGAAGCACAAGGTGAGCTGAGTGCTTCCACCACTCCAGGAGTAATTACAATAGCTTGCTGGAGTGCCTTATTGCTATTATAATGGCTCATTGTTATGCAAAATAAAAACATTTAAAAAATGTTTTAGTGGATTTTTAGTGTGGCAGTATATCTTTGTTTCTTAAGAATAATGGCTCAAGCACATGCTGATCCATACAGTGATGTTACTGTGTAATAACGTCACTGTCTCAGGCATACACTGACCAATCAGAGTCTAGGATTCTTTCTTGTCATTGTATAATTAAGCAATAATGCACGACAGGGTGTGGTATATCGTGGGATATCGTCACGCCTCGGGTGGTTGGTCACGAGGCCGCAGGTGAGAAGGCTGGTGACCGGAGGTTTTCTGAAGCCGTGATGATGTAGCCCGATATCATCACGGCTTCGAAAACCTCTCGGCCAATCGGCTTTCTCCATTTACGATCGCCGGTTCATAATTGTGCTTACACAGCAGCAGCCAATGAATGATCTTTGACCATGTTTCTGGTTCCTTTTTTGTTGACCTATTATTTCCAATAGCTCCATGTGATGTCTAAACCATACATTGCTTAACCTGATACAAAATGGCCACCCAGGTAAAAATGAGACAACAGCACTGACTAACAAAACATGAAAGGATAACAAGTAAAACACGCAGGGGAGTGGTACACCACTTTAATATAAAATATAGGAAAAACATATAAAATGTAAACAAGAGGCAAAAGGTCATGAAAGACCTGCACAATCCTGAAATACCAAATACATAAATTACAAGTATTTTGTAAACAAATTCCTGAACAAATATGGGGCGTTCTTTTCCTTTTTCAAATACATAATATTAGACATCACGGGTAACTTGAAATAAGTCACGGAATGAGATGTTGTGTTCACTGGTAATAGCTTGCAGTCTCTCTCTCTAAATTTTGGTTTCAGTTAGCAAATAAACTGCAATTTCAGACTTTAAAGTAGCAATGCTTTCTGAGAACTCACTTTATTCACTTTAGGCATAATAGAACTCCTTTGCAAAGCACACACACACACACACACAAATACACAAAGCTTATACAGAGTTCTTGAAGAATGCAAGGGCTTTTCACGTAGTTACCTGGGATGTGGGAAAAATTAAAGGAATAAAAAGACACAAATTGACAAAACATATAGCAATATATAAAATAAAGAGGAACACCACTAAAGCATTATTATGTATAAATGAAATTGGAAAGCACATGTCACAAGAAAATAAACTACACATTGAGTAAAATAATTAAATGAAACTATCAGTAAACTGTGACAAGAAATTCCAGCTTTAGAATAAAAAACACTGGGAACTCAAGCACAATATAATTACATGCAAATGCCATACAGTGTATTGTATGCTGTACATCAATAATGTACTACATAACTAGATATTACGGAGGCAGATTAAACTATACCTTTGCAGCATTAAGGATTCTTAGCCACAGCTGGAGCTCTCTGGGTAATTAAATTCCTATAAAATTGCATCCAGTACGATTTCAGCATTTTGTCATGGTCCACTTGCTCACCTTGAGTAATTTTACTCCTACCAATTCAAGCTTGTAAATTTCAATTAATTTGAGGGGTTTTGGCTTTCACTATGTTTTTTTCTTCATTGGCTCTGAATGAAATCTCAAGTGGATTTTACAAGTAATTTTATTCTTCGTCTTGTAGAACTTTAAGAGCCAATGTGCTGTGCTTGACATTTCAAGTAGTTCTTTAAAACTGGGCTTGCTCAACTAGTTTTTCTCGGTTGCTGACCCACCTGAAACTTAACATGCTCAAGTTAGTACTGGATCTGCTGAACGTTATGATAATTTATTTCTTTATTCCAAAAGTTTCACCAGGAAAGACATACTGAGCTTAATAGCAGCTCGTTTCCAGATGTGTCCTGGGGGGGGGAGGGGTAAACGGAGGCAACGTATAACAAATCAAAGTAATATGTACAGGGCAGGAAGAGAACACAATTTGCACTGAGTACTATTGGCAATGATTGGCAAACTTTAACACATATAAGTGAGGCCTGGATATAGCAGAGGATACAGCTGAAGTGCATCAAGGAACTATACAGATGGAGGCAGTGGAAGCTATACAGTAAGTTTCTGGGTGAGGGTATGCAGTGGGGCTAGGGCAGGGTTATGGGGGGAAAAGAAGAGACAAAGGAGGAGATGTGGGGCGAGTATTTGTGTGGAAGAGCAGTGGTGGAGAATCAGGTGCATTTGCAGGAGGGTGCGATGAAGTCTTGGGGAAGAGAGGAGAGAGTGCGAAGGACAGAGGCAGAGCGGATGGATGGGGGAGAGAATTCCATAGTTTAGGGAAGTGGAAGGAGAAAGCAGCCTGGGCAGCTGATGATGACCTTGAAGGGAATGCTAGGGAGTGAAAGCTAGAGTTGCGAAGGGTGTCGGGGGAGGGGAGGGGAGAGGAGAGAGGAGAGGTAAGAGGGGAGAGAGCCTAGCTAGTGTTTAATAATAAAGGAGGAGCAATGAGCAAGGCACTGGCTTTAAGGGGAGGTAAGGGAGGAGGAGGTATAAAGGGGAGCAGAGCAGACAGTCCAGGTGAAGTGACAGAAGGAGTGATAGAGAGGATCCAATCTGGCTAGGGTGGACTTAGGAGCAGCATTGTAAACAATGTCTCTGCAGTCAAAAATAGGGAGAATCATTTTCTGGAGCACGGCTCTGCAAGCTGGCAGGGAGATGCACCCACTGGTGTTGTACAACACATCTAGTTTTGGGTGCAGTTTTTTTGTGGATGGTGCGCACATGCCCGGAAAACTCGAGGTGATGGTCAAGCCAAACCCAAAGGTACTTGAAAGAGAGAACATCCTTGATTGAGGACCCTTCAAGGGTGCGCGGAAGGAGGGGAGAATGAATTGTGCTAGTCAAAAACTACTAGAAGAGACCCCCAAAATGTGTAAACTTGGTTGCAATTTGAATTTTTGTCAAACACTTGGAGGGAAAATGTAATGCTGCACCAATCAGTTTTTTATTTTTCTCCATAACCCACACTTTACACCCCATTAAATTTAAGAGGGATTAGAATAAGTATGGTGTCCTTTGATAAGTAAAAATAGTACCATGCAGTTTGTCTCCAGTAGCAACGGTCACTTGCAACATTGGTAGTTACATCAGTGGCATGTCATCTAACTAGAACATAAGTAAGAGATAACACACAGCAAAGTGTGTGGTCGTGCTGTTACATGCGCATGCCTTGGGTGTGTCGTGAAGCACAAGACAAAGCCGAGTGCATTCAGCCATCTGAGTTGTGTATTTCAGAAACTGAACACACATCCTGAAGTGTGTTATTGCACTTATAAAATGAACACAAAATGAATATATATTGGGAAAAAACTGCATAACAAAGTGCATGTTTGTGGTCATTGTGCAATAATGCAGCTCATGTAATGTGTTCACACCAATGGTACAGTAGGATTTTCCGCAACCATTTTAAAAGTGGATTTACACTCGCCACCCTTCCAGTCTGCACATGCCCTCATCCCATGAGCTGCTCCTGTGAATCCATTACTCCACAGTGTCTAAATCACCATTATATTAGTCCCTAGTTTGTTGTCCACTAAGACTGTCGGCCATTTTAAAAATCTGTATGTAGAGACTTTACTTGCAGTCTGTGTCTGCCTGTACTTGTTGTACCTGAATTTTTTATTTAATTATTTATTTAGTTGTCTGTAAATCTGTAAATGTTCAGACACCACTTGAAAATGGGAAGTTCATGCCCTTGGGTTTTAACACAGTTAACAAATTCTCACTAACTAGAAAATTAAATGAGTCAGTACTTATATGGATATAGCGTGGGACTGAGTGTACCATTTCGGATTAAATTCAGTAGCTAACTTTATGAAATCTAATTACATATGCTCACATAATATCTGTCAATGAATGGATAATAACAGGTAATTAATGTTGTTCCTAGAGTAGTTGATCTGGATACTAGGACATCAAAGTGGATAGTCAGCTGTTACAATATGTATGTTCCAAGTACTGTGTGTCACATAGGACTGAGTGCATCCACTTTTGGTAATTTCTAGGTGTAGCTTGTGTGGCATTTTTTTGTATGGTCCACCTCTAAAAGACCCCGTTACCTTCTCCGTGGTCTGCCAGCCCCTTCGGTTGCTGCTGGTGCTGCTGGTGAGGCCCCCATCTGGACCGTGCAAATAACTAGCCGGATGCATAAAATAAAGAATAAGGCAGGTTTATTCAGTTCAGTAAGTGTTCTCTTCATGAGAACAAGCCCCACACTAACTAAAACTTTGACTGACAGACCAACATGGCACTGCCAGGCAGTGCAACAATTAGATACATGCAGTTCTAAGTGTTCTTAAATGGTCGGAAGCTAAACATTAAGCCCCATGCTTAATGTGTGCTTCACATCACCCCCGGAATAGTGAATGTGAGCACCACTCAAACAAGCAATAAATGTATAACAGTTTTTAAAAAACAGTTTAAGTAATTTTTAAGGTAAAACACATTTTCATGCATTACAAGGCATTAGATTTCACAAAACAGAACAGTACTCCACTGTAGGGGGGAAGAACCTGGACTACACTGGAGACCAGTCAGAGTAGCACCCGAGAGGAAGGAGACACAATAGTACTTGAGACTTGGTCATGCCACAAGCGCTAAAGTGTGGGGGAAGGGAAAAGGAAAGAGAGAGAAGGGTAGCAGCAGGAGGATACCCAGAATGCAGGTTCACACTTTAATAACAGTTGCATAATCAACAGGTGGACTGTCCATTGAAAGAGACATTCCTAAGTGGAAAAAAACGTTAGTGCAGGTAAATAGTACCATGGCAACAGGTGCAAGAAAGAGGCACAACAAGATATTTACTGCAACAATGAAAATCAGAAAATGAATTAGTCCTGACACATTTCACTGAGTCCGGTAACAAAAGTTCAAGACCTCCGTCAACTTTTCCGGTCAGTGGGAATGGAGGCATGCATGGACTGCACCAGTTCCTGACAGGAGGGGGTCAGGTTGTTAAAAGCAACCCAGGAGTTCTGCCCACTATCAAATCCACACCACTTTACTCTGTAAGTCCAGGATCCATTGACAAACTTCTTTCTTAGGATCTTCTTGATCTGGTACACTGGTGTGTGTGGAATAGAGTTCTGAGAAGAAGAAGAAGATTGAGAAGAAGAGGAAGTCCCAGGCAAATCATCTGGTAAACTGGAATCCAGCTGGAGAGTGTCAGGAGTGGGAAGATCTGTAGGAACTGGCTGCAAGTTATCTGGGGGAATCTCAGCTTCAGAGAGGATGGCAGGCTCAAGGGCAGCTTCATTTGTGGGAGGACTGGGGTCATCTGGAAAGTTGTTATTGAGGTACCCATGCTTTAGTCGGTTTATATGGACTTTGTTGTGTACCAGCTTGCCATACGACTTGTGTCGCAGACGAACATGGACCAGAGGGAGCTTTTCTACAATGTAGAAGGGACCAGTCCAGGGGCAAAGCAGTTTCTTGGTGGTGCCCGGAACAAGAACAGGATGGTACAAATGGACAATGTCCCCAACAGAGAATGATGGCTCATGCGCCTTGGCTGCAGACATTTTCTTCATTGCTGATTTTCTCTGGCCCAATGTGGTGATTGCAAGTCGTTGGGCAAGTTCCAGCTGTTCCAGAAGAGGGATAATAAAAGAAGAAGCTGACTTAGGCACCTCTAGCAGCGAGAGATCCCTGTCCAGTGGAGTTCTTGGGTGACGTCCATGGACTAAGAAGAAGGGGGTGTATTCTGTGCTATCGACACAAGGGCTGGTATTGTACGCAAACTGCACAAAGGGAACAAACCGGTCCCTGGTGTCATGAGTCTCATCCAGATACTTGAGAGTGTGCCGAGAATGGTGGACATCATTCTTTCACTCTGTCTGTTGCATTGTGGATGGTAACTTGTGGTATGTGTCTTTTTTATGTTGAGAAGTTTGCAAGTTTCTTGGACAATGGTGGACAGGTAGTTAGTGCCTCTGTCTGAATGTAGGTACGATGGGGTACCGTGTCGACAAATGACTGTGTTGAGAAATGCACTGGCCACAGTGGTGGCTTTAATGTCTCTTAGGGGAATGAGTTCCAAATATTTTGTCAAGTAGTCTACAAAGACAAGGATGTACTTGTTACCAGAGTCAGAGCATGTTGGCAAGGGCCCAAGAAAGTCAGTGCTGACTCTTTGGAATGGTTCAGTGGCTACAGGCATTGGGATGATGTATGCCTTTGTTGGTTTGGCAGGAGGCTTTCTCTGGGAGCAGGGCTGGCAGGATTTTACAAACTGGACAATGTCCCTGTTCATGTGTGGCCAGAAGAAGTGAAGCCTTGTCTTTTCCAGAGTTCTGTGAATTCCCATATGACCTCCAGAGAGTGGAGAGGCATGAGTGGAGAGAAGAACCTGGGGGATGAGAGAGGTTGGCACAGCTCGCTGTACGTGAGTTCTGTCCGTGCGATGACCCTTGCCTTCCCTAGTCCAAATGTGAACGAGCACACCGCCATTGAGGAAGTACCACGAAGCAAGGAAAAGTACATCTTGGCGATGTTTCTTTTGTTGCGGTAATGTTCCAGACTCCAAGTAGGTGATTATGTCTGTAAATTGAGTGTCAGTTTGTTGTTGCATTTTAGCAGTTGCCAGGGACAAATCGGATGTAGAGGAGATGAGACGCTCTTCAGCTGCTTGCAGTAACTGAGGATTTGTGTGTCTCTCTGTGGAGGCAGTTGGTAGCAGTAAAGCAACTTGAGGTGCTGTAGGAGTGTCCACAGGAAGCATATCTGTGGCTTGGAAGGGAACAGCTTGTAAGCAGGATTCTTCATCTGTTGAGGAAGATGCAGAGGGGTATCGTCTCTGGCTTACACCATCAGCATTTGAGTGAACTTGACCTGGTCTGTATTGATTTTGAAGGTGTAGGATTGCAGCATGGTGATCCATCTGGTGAACTTGCCTACTGGCTCCTTCATTTCAAATAACCACTTGAGGGCAGAGTGATTGACGATAGCTGTAAAGGAGGAGTAGCGAAGGTAGCAGTCAAATTTCTTCACGGCAAATACCATGGCTAGACATTCTTTCTCTGTGATGCCATAGTTCTGCTCAGCTGAGGAAAGAGAGCGTCCAGCATAGGAGACAATTCATTCTGTTCCATCTTGAACTTGACAGAGCACAGCGCCCACTGTAAAGGAACTAGCATCTGAGTAGAGCTTGAATGGTTGGTCGAACCTTGGGTAGGCCAGTACTGGAGAAGAGATTAGGTTTTGTTTTAAGGTGTCAAAGGCCTCTTTACATTCAGAAGTCCAATTATAGTCACATCCCTTTTTTGTGAGGGCGTACAGTGGAGCTGCAATCTTGGCGTAGTTGCTAATGAACTTTCGATAGTAACCAGACAAGCCCAGGAAAGCTCAAAGGTCTTTGAGATTATTAGGCTCTGGATAGTCTTTGACTGCTGAGAGCTTGTCTGGATTTGAAGAGATGCCTTGAGAACTAACCACATGTCCCAGGTAATGAATTTGATGCTGCGCAAAACAACACTTTTCTGGGCGGAGCTTGAGATTGGCTTGTCTGAGACATTCAAACACTTCTTGAAGATGTTGGAGGTGCTCTGGCAAAGTTCTGCTGAAGACTATCATGTCAACCAGGTAGACTAGGCAAGATTTCCAGGACAACCCACGTAGTATGGCTTCCATAACACGTTGAAATGTGGCTGGACTGTTCCGAAGACCCATAGGCAGATGTTTGAACTGGAAAAGTCTCAGGTGGCAGCACCATGCTGTGTATGGACGAGAAGCTGGATCATTTGAAACTTGGTAGAACCCACTCTGAAGGTCTAGAGTGGTGAAGTAAGCAGGACTGGCCACACCAAGACTCTCTAATGTATCTTCAGTTGTAGGCAAGGGATGAGCATCCTGCACGGTGTAGGCATTGAGTTTTCTGTACCCTACCAAAAAATGATACCCTTTGTCCTTCTTTACCACCAGCAAGCAAGGTGCACCCTAGGGACTTGTAGACTCTTTGACTATGTTTTGGTCAAGCATGTCTTTGATCATGTCCTCGAGTACTTGTTTCTGGTTGTGCCCCACTTTGTAGGCTCATTGATGGATTGGTTTCTGGTTGGACTGTACTTCGATGGTGTGTTGCAGGATATCACAACATCCGACCTTGTTATCTGAACCAACAAAGACATCCGGGTAATTTTCTAGGAATTGCAAAAGTTGTTGCTTTTCTGTTGGAGATGCTGGAAGTTTGGAAGAAGATAGACACTGACTAAAGTGTAACTCTGTTGAAGTTTGAGTGGTCATGATAGTATTGACAGGAGTAGAGTTAGTGGAACCAGGCTGAGGTTCTTGCATGAGATGGAGCTGGTCCCCTGACGACAAGCAGACAAACTTTCCGATGTTGGCACCCTTTGAAATGACCACTGGCTCATCTGTGAAGTTGCAGCATTTTTGGAAGACTGTGCCATCTTGCACCGCCGATAAGGTATTTCCCAGAAGCAGACCTGACAAATGCAGCATGGGGGATCCTGTGATGATGCCAACACCTTGTGGAAGTGGTTCACCTCGAATCTTGGCAATCAAAACCATTTCCGACTGAAGAGGCACAGTGACTGAGTCTATAGCTGTGAGTTGCCTCCGAGGATCTAGCGACAATTTGCTTGAGGCAAAGTCTAGGATGGCTTTGTGAGCTTTGAGGAAGTCCAGGCCTAGAATTATTGCAGGTTGAAGATCAGGCACTATATAAGACTTGACAGTAACTTGCTGTGAGCCAAAGTGAAGCTTGAGATGGACCATGCCTGTGATAGGTACTGTATCTGTACTGACTGTGATAATGTACTTTATGTTGGCTGGAGAGACATTAGGTATGTGACGAATAGCTTGATTGTTTAAAATACTGCTATTGACAACTGAAATTTCTGCTCCAGTGTCGACCAAGACGTGTGTAGACCGATCTCCGATGGTTACAGGTACCTAGTTCACTAGAAGAGGTGAGCGGATGACAGGTACCTTTGCAGGGTGGATGTGCTTGGACAAATTGGGCTTTGAAGGTTGCATAGAGTGTGGCAGCATCTGCTTTGACTTGGTCTGGAAGTGTGTTGAACCAGAAATGGCAGTCCCTCTCAGAAGCAAGCGCAAGGCATTGGAGATGCGCAAGAGATCAATCCAACCGTTAAAGGAAATCCACACTTGGAAGTGTTCCAGCCAGTCAACAGCGTCGTCATAAGGCAGGGCTGAGAAGGGTACTGGTTGTAGGATGGCATGGACCGTGGACTGTGGTGAAATGGCTTTAATGTAGGCCAAGTCATCTTGAATAGCTTGCATAGCTGGTGCTCCTTGAGCGGAAATAGAAGACTGGATGTCATGGAGGATTGTTTCGATTTTGTAGCCCCACTCCCAAGAGGTGGGTGAAGGTAAGACTCCGGACGCTCCGGCACCCATATCTGTGTTGTCGTCAGACATTGTGGTTGGAGATGAGCTTTGTTTCACTGAGCGGAGGTCGTACGGGTGAGAAGGAGTTGCCGTCATGCAGGAGACAGGACGTCGTGTCGTAGATGAATTGCCGAGCAAAAATTAATTTTGTAGACAAAAGTACAATTTTTTTTTTTTTGTAGCAAAGTTCATCAATGACGTCTTAATAAAGGATTTCCCACTCAATTCTGTGTTGATTGTTATTTAAATAAAGGTTTTGTTGCAGTGTCCATTGTTTTCAATGGAGTGAGGTCAATTTGTGCCCTTCCCAAGATGGCCACCGAACTGTGACATGCAGTTCCTGTGGCATTTGACTGGGCTTACTGTAGCAAGATGGTTGCCAGCAAGTGGGTCAAGGTTCACTTCCTTCCTTGTTGCTTTGCTCTGTTCAAGATGGAGGATTCTTGCCACGAGGCTGCCTGGCTGCTGAACAATGGCCAAAGTGGCGATTGCTGCCTTGAGGTGTTTCTTTCCCACTGAGAGGAACAAATTGGCGGGAGTTTTATGGTGAGTGGCACAAAATGCTGGGGAATCTCTGTATTTTACTTGATTGCTCTCCTGTTTATTTTGCTGAGCTTTGTTTCTTTTGATTCTTTCTGTGGTATCGCAAGCTTGAGATTTGTTTTATTTTCTTTGCAGTGCCCCTCTGTTTCTGTACTGTGCCCTGCGGAAACGTCTGTGGCTGCCCCCCCCTTTTGAATATATTTTATTGCCCTGTGTATTGTGCTTCATTTAGTTTACTTTCATAGCTGCCCCCATTTATTTATGCTTCCCAGGGCTGTCATTATTGTGTGTATAGCCTAGTGCTCCTGCATTGATTGTTTTTTTTATTGTGCTAAAGTGTGGCCAAATGGGGAGTAGAGGCTCCAGTGCAGCTTTGATTTTTTTTTTCTGTTGCCCCCATTTGTTTATGAGGTGAGTGGTTGGGAGGGAACAGCTGAGCAGCGTGGCGAGAGGAGTGCTCAAAGGTCCTAAATCAAAACAAAACCCAGGCTATGCTCTTCGGTTCCTCTGCCAAAATACGAGCCTCTTCAACTCCCCTACATATCAACTACAAAGATGGCTCCCCTCTCCCTACCGTGACCTCCCTCAAATATCTTGGAGTGATGCTTGATCCCCAATTGGACCTTGGTAGTCATATCCATAATGCCTGCAGTGGGGTAAACCGCAAACTGGGGATGGCTACAGGGCTCGGTACAACCTCACTCCAGCGGCTCGCTTAGCTCTTTCAGGGAGTACTACTTCCCTCCCTCAGCTCTGACTCCCCTCATATTTGCTCATACTTCTAAGACCCTCCTAAGCAAGTGAGAGCCTGGCAATTACAACAACATCTGTCATTTTGCCCTGGCACGCCCCGCCTCACCCATCACTGCGAGCTCTACGAGAAGCTTGGCTGGTTATCCCCGCTCAATCACCTTAACTTTAGCACTGGGCACCTCATGAGTAAAGTACTTAGCTCCGGCACCCCTCCGGAACTGGCCCGGTTTCTTGCTCCTGCTGACCTCTCCCCCTACCTGCTTAGATCCCAAGGCCCCGGCCTACTAAGTGTACCTACTTCCCGCACCAACATGGGGGACCGGAGTTTTGCTGTCCATGGCCCCAGGCTCTGGAACTCCTTTCCTGAAAGAGTCCGTACTGCCTCCTCTCACAAGAGTTTCCGGACCTCCCTGTGGGATCATCTTAAGGTGGCTTCTCACTGTGAATGTCCTAAGCCTCCTCAGCCTCCCGGTGTCCACTGGTGCCGGCTTCTTCTCTCCTGCTCTGGCGTCACCACTCTTGCGCTATGTCCTCGTCCAAATCCCCCCTCCCTTGCTTGACCGACGCTATGATGTTACTATGCTCATAATCCTCACCAGCCCTGTTGGTCATTGAATTTATCTCTAACTTATACCTTGCCCCAGCACTGTATCTGGGTGTACCTTCCACGTAAATGTAAAAACTGTAAAAATTGTCTTTTCTCCTGTTTTTGTACCTGAATGTATTCATCTGAACCAATTACTGTATCAATGTACCTGTTGTACCCTTTTGTAGTCTCCCGGGTCGTTCCTGAAAATAGGCATAAAACTTGTCTAGTGTACTTACCCGGTAAACAAAACCTAACTAACTAACTAAATAAATAAATAATAAATAAAGATGGGAGCTGTGGCAGTGCGGGAGGCACTTGGATCGGGGAGCGGAATCGCTCTGTGTGGCAGGGAAGCTGGGTTGGCTCAAGCAGGTACAGTTCTTGGAGGCTATAAAGGGTCTGGGTGACTGTCTTCTGGGGCACACTGTAGCAGGTTGAAGCAGGCAAGAGGCTTGCGGCCTTATGGGAGGGCTCTCCGTGAAGCTGCTGGAGAGGTGTGGAGCCACTTTTGCAGGAGGCTGCAGGGAGGTAACAGTCTGTTGCGGCTGTAATTGGGGCTGCCCTTGGGGAGTCAGGGAGCTGTGGACCTGAGCAGGAGGCAATAGGCTTGTGGCCTGACCGGGGGGAGGGTTCCGTGAAGCTGCTGGAGGGCCGTGAAGGAACCGTGGTCCTTGTGGCGCTGGCTGGGCTGCATTCTTCTGTTGCTCTGAGGGGAACGCTGCTGCGTTGTGTCGGGGATCAGTGCACACCAAGTTGTTTGAGCGAGGAGAGGGCCCCAGGATATGTGCTGGTCGCTGGTATGGAGAAGTACAGCGCCAACAGGTACAGTAAATGCAGAGATTTTATTTTATTTTCTGGGTGCTTTACTGACTAGGATTGTGGTGCACATTTAGTAATGTTGCTGGCTTTGGGCCAGTTGCAGTCTAGAGAGAGAGAGACTGATTAAGGAGCTGGCTTCCTGCAGGCCTTACCACGAGGTGGTACTGCTGGGGGGGTTCAGTTTGGAGCTCTGTGGGGCATAAATTGAAAAAGCGTAATGTTTAACAGTGCTGTCATTGTGCTGCTGGCTTGAGATGTTAAACAGCCTTACTTTTGATTTTCTTATTGCAGTAAGAGGGTTGCAGGCTGCTATACAAGAGGACAGTTCATTTTTTTTTTGTTCTGTGCTGTATTTAAATTAGCATTTAAACAGTTCAGGCCTACTGGGGTGATGACTTTGGGGTACCCAGTGATGCAGGCAACACAAGATGGGGGTCTGGACAGAAGAAGGCCCCCATTCTCCACCATGTGTGGCGTTTTTTTGTATGGTCCACCACTAAAAGACCCTTTACCTTCTCTGTGGTCTGCCAGCCCCTTCGGTTGCTGCTGGTGTGGACCCCATCTGGACGTGCGAATAACTAGTCGGACGCATAAAATAAAGAATAAGGCAGGTTTATTCAGTTCAGTAGGTGTTCTCTTCATGAGGACAAGCCCCACACTGACTAAAACTCTGACTGACAGACCAACATGGCACTGCCAGGCAGTGCAACAATTAGATACATGCAGTTCTAAGTGCTCTTAAAGGGGCGGCAGCTAAACAGTAAGCCCCATGCTTAATGTGTGCTTCACACTTACCTTCCACATTTGGTGAACATTGGTCACATGTTTTTAGCAGCGATTATACGTTGCTGAAATAAATTCTATCTCCTGCAAAACTCTTAAAATCTTTAGATCAGTGAAATGTTTGGCAGCGCAAGAACTGTAGAATCCTCCCCCCCCAGGTGTAAAGTGTCTGAGCTGTCAAAAGCATATTTGATGCTCACTAGTTTTAGTGATATCTCTACTTGGCAATTGCAAAATTCTGCAGGAAAAGACCTCCAAACATTCGTATTTCACAATCTGACATTTGTGGCTTTTTTCTCACAAACGGATTAATTTATAATTAACACTGAAATTGGTCTACCCTAGCAAACTATCAACATTCAAAGCTCTTTATGCTCGTTCTTTCAAGGAGTCCTGTAATTGTTTTACCCGACCCTGCCTTATTACTGGAATTGAGCCTCCCACTCTCCATGCTCCCCTGACCCCTATTCTTTCTCTTCTCTCATCCCTTCCTTCCCCTTGTCTTTGACCAGCATCCTGGGGCCCATCTTCATTCCATTAGTGGTCTCAGCAGCACTCTGCGATCAGTGGCCATCGTATGGCTGCCTCTGCCCGTTTAGTCTTCTACCCCTCTACCCCCTCCCTTTTAGGCATCTGCCCTTTCCCCCTCACGTTATAGATCTATCCTTCTACTTCATACCTAATCTAAGAGTCCTCTCTCTTGCACCCTGTTGTATATTCCTTGTAACTTGAATTTATTATTTCCTTCATACAGTCCAGAGAATCTCACGTATATTTTTGTATACATATTTTTACCAAGAATTAGTACTGTCATCCATCCGAATTCTGTACATTGTTCTATGTTCCATTTATATTGTATTATGAGTCTGTTGTGTATGTAACCCTTCTATGCTGGCCTATGTATCTATGCCCAGGTCCCCCTCGAAAATGAACTTTGCTCAACGGTGTCCGCCTGGTTAAATAAAGATGTTGATTAATTGATTGATTTGTGGGAAAAAGGCCACAAATTGTATATCAGGAACATATTTTTTAAGTATGGAAATTGTGTTTTTTTTATTTTGTAATTGCAATACTTAGAATAACATATCCCTAAAAAACACTATATTTGGGCATGATACATTTTTTTCCATATCCGAGACTATGGAAAACAAACTGCAACTTCCATACTTTGCATAGAGAATAATGTATGGGCAACCATACACAACAAAGCTGTGTTTCCATCGAGGGATTGAGATACCAGCATATAAACCTCGAGAGTGAAGCTCGAGAGGTCCATGCTGTCACCTCAACCCCGAGATGGAAACACATGCCGAGTTGTGTGTGGTTGCCCATATTTTATTTTTTATAGTATATGGTTTTTTACACTAGAGTGACAGACCCTCACTGAAGTGAAAACAACAAATCTTGCCATTTCTTTGTTCTACTCCCATATCAAAATCAAATTTCTAGACTTTAGAAAGGTAAAAGGTACAACTTTGGGCACTGGGTGGTTAGTAAGTAGCTAGGTGTAGCATACATGAGAAATTTAAAATTATATGACCTTTGAACTGTGCATAACAACTGTTCGGAATGCGCATAACAACACTTTAGAATGCGCATAACGGTTTAGAATGTGCTTAACAAGGATTTTGAGCAGGCTGATTTTTATACATAACAGAGGGTAACCATATACTATATTGTTTTTACCAACTTTTGAAATCTGTAATTTTGTTGCTGCTCTTCAAAAAACCATGAAACACAAACTGCAAATTTCACCTAGTCAACTTAGAAACAAAAATCCCCTGAAAGAAATAGAAATATCTAGGAGCAATCTTTCAGCTAGCCCAGGCAGCCCACCTCCTATAGGTGCATCTCTGAATAGTGGTCTTAGCGATGGCAGGAAGGAGGAGGCCCAATATGGGTCCATACCTGTAAGGACTTTCAAGAAGCTATATCTCCCAAGTGGAAGTAGGCGGGGGCTAGGAAACCTCTGCTGACATATGCCAGCCAGCTTCATGGAGCATTCTATAGAATTCACACAAGGAAGTGTGCTGCAGCAGGTCCCGGGGCAAACACACCATTGCTTCCCTCAAAAGGGACTATGTAAATGTCTTATTATAGACACTCAAAAGCCATAATTAAATATGTTGTTAGTTTGCTCTTTCAATGCAAATGCCATCAAAAGACTAGGGGCAAGTGGACATAAACATTTAAAATACCACAAGTGCCATGTAACCAGTTTATTTATTTATTTATTTATTCAAAATTTGGTAACAGCAAAGGGCACACTGAGCCAAGGCTCATTTCCAGGTGCGACCCAGGGGAAGGGTACAGTGTAGGGGTTAAAATTACAGACATAGCAGAAATAACATTAACTAGACAGCATATAACAAGATAATACATCATATAGCTATAGATGCCGTACTGTCCAGAGGCAGCAAACTTTAAGGTGATGAGCCCCTTCCTGGCTCAACAACCTCCCCCTAAGAGCAATAACTACCCCTACCCTTGGCCCCTTTAAAAGTACATTATGCCAGCATCTCTCCTTACTAAATAGTAGTGACTGCCCTCCTTAATCCTGCGGTCCCTATTCTGTGCTCGCTTCTACCCCCCTGTGAAAGTCCATCACACTTTCTCAGGCCAGGGCCTCTGTTCCTGATCACCCTTCCCTCCTTCCTCCTTTTATTTTTCTTTTTTCTCTTACATCTCCTCACCCCCCCCCCCCAATCCTCTTAACACCTACACTCTCAGGACAAAGTTATCCTCTGACTGCCTCACCCCTTATTTCAATTCTGCTTTTCTTTCATCCCTCCCTATCCTCCACCCCCTTTTCTCTCTCTCTCACCTCCTCTCATATTTTGCCCGTTAGTCAAAGTCGCATGGCTGCTCCCCCCACCCCTGCTGTATTCTACCTCTGCCCTCTACTTTGACTATGTTGCCTGCACTGCTTAAAGCAACAGTGCAAGGATTGTCTGAATGCTTTTGTGTGCCTCAAAGAAAACTTTCCACTTACTCAGTTGTGTTTACCATAAGTTTTTTATTCTTCCTGTCCTTCTGAGCGAGATATTTGTATTTTAACCAAATTTAAAATGCACGTCTTTTATTTGCGGCCATGCAGTGTGAATGGACGTCTTTTCAGGACATGCACTCTGTATGGCACAGACACTAGCAGGTCTTTCTGACCTTTACAGGACAACGTGAAAGCAGATTGGAGCGTACAGTGCTGCTCTCAATGAGCATGTGTGAACACTGGCTCCAGGTCCCAGATCAAATACGACAATCGTGGTGAGGGTCTGTGTGAAACGTAGACAACCAGACTAGCGACACGGTCCCGAGAGAAGGTGCAGAGGTAGAAAAGATAAATTCTTAAGTTTTACCTCGGGAGTCACTGGGTTATGCAAATCTCACAAGATGTACAGTAAAATACTAAAATGGGCGCACTGCTGCTTTAATGTCTTCCTCCTCCATGACCACCTGCTTTCCTCTCTTGAGATGAACTGGAACTAGTTGTATATGCAGCTACCTCTGTTGTACCTGGTATCACCCAAGTTACCACTTATGTACATTTTTTCAACCTTGCTTTCTACATTAATCTATTTTGCCTGAACTCCTTAATTGTTATCCTCCGTGATCCATGTGTATACTCAAATGTATTGTAAATAGTTTTATATACTGTACTTGTACCTTTGTTGTACCTGGTATCACTCATGTTATCACCTATGTTCATTTTTGTTATCCTGTACTGCGTTCCCTGTACTGTTTGCACTTGACATGGAACCTTTTATAAAATGGGCAGAGGATTTCAAGCAATTTGATTGGTTGCTAACCGCGCATTAGATGTGTCTAATGCACAACTAAAACTAGAACCGCCATTTAGAATACACAGACCCATTTTATAAGTGCAATAAGCCACTCTGGGGATGTGCATTAGACAGTTCTAATGCACGGTTAGGGGACTGGACGCACTCAGCCTATGGCCTCGTGCCTCACTACATCCCCCTAGCCGTGCAATAGAACTGTCTAATGCACTCCCCGTTGCATCTTATTGCTTGCTTATAATCCTAGTTATAAATAACAAAAGAAATAAAAAATAGATAGAAAATGATTTCATACATAAATTAAATATAGCTTTGCAAAATAGTCCTTGGTGTGACCATAGCCACAGAATGGAGTGGTACGTACAGTATGGTACAGTACAAAGGGACTGACAATGGGCAGGAGGTTCTTGGAGGAAATTATTAATGGCAGATCATCAATAAGGTTTCTTCTATTGACTGCCAAATCCCAAACGCTTTGCTATAGTATGTGTGCTTTCAGCTGCTGTGACAATGCCTGGTACTGAACTGTAACATATTCCGTATATGAGACCAGTCTTTAATTGTATATTGAGAACTCTTTTGTTCCATATTACGTGCGTCAGTCTGTGCTGTGGATGTCATTTTTTTGTTTCATTTGCCTTATTTGTTGGTCGTACGTTTTCACTGATGGCTCCTGCTCAGCAGTGAGCACCACATAAAGGAAGTACAGTGTGGGCAGTGTGAGGAAATGAATTTGTTTTTTATATAATGACTTCTTTACACACTGAATCCCAGATTGCTTTATGATCCAGGAACAGTTGGCAGCAGCCCTTATGGGCACACTGGTAGGTTAAGGAAACACTGCAGTGGTTAGGTAGACAGAGGCCGGGAGGCAGTATGGCGCAGTGGTTTAAGGCTCTGAGCTGCAAATCTGGAGACCTGGGTTTGAATCCCACAGCCCCCATTTGCATACTGTGTGACCCTGAGCAAGTCACTTAACTTCCCTGTGCTCCCAGGTCGCACCTGTGAACAAGCTTTCAGCTTAGTGTGCTACTCCTGGTTAAACAATTACAAATGGAAAGAACTGTGCACAGAGAAGTTATACCACTTGTTCAGGGTCACTCAGTAAATGGTGGATATAGGATTCAGACTTTGGTTTCCAAGGTTTCCAGGTTCCCAGCTCTCTGCTCGCACCTTTGTGAAACACTGCCTCCTGTTTAGACTAGACGTAAGAGCACAGCGGCACGGGGTCATAATGTCGCACGACACAATGCCGCAGCGACGTACCATGCTGCCAATACAGCCTGATATATTGCCAGCAGCATTTCTCTATGTTTTGTGGTGGGCTCTGCCCCTGCACCCCCCATTATGGGGTGCTGTGCCCATGAACCCCCTCAACTAAAATAATCAATTGGGGGGGGGGTTGTGCACTTAAATAACATAAAGTGTGAAATAAAGAAAAATTCTATGTGTCTGGGACTGGGATTCAATATCCGATCTGCAGAAACACCGCCTCCATTGCTGCCTGTAGCTCATCCTATTGAGCCACGGCAGCTGCTTGGTGGACCCTCCTCCCAGCAGAGGACTTATCCTTTGCGAGGGAACAGAGACAGGGTGCACAACTGCACATAGATCATTTAGCAGTTTTGCACCCTGTTGCTATTCCTGCCCGCTCTGTCTCTGTTGTGTGGTTTTGACGTGCACCATTCTACATAAGGTGAACTGACCCGGTAGGGAGCACAGCACAGCACTGTGAACCTGGAGAAATGTTTGACTCCCACAGTGGTCACCTGCTTCCAGTATTACACTGTGTTTTAACTTCCCATGGTGTCCGTTCCTTACCCTGCCCTGCCTTCTTCGCACTTCATCCCCATTCATGCCTAGTGACTGCTGAAACTGTTATTGGCTTGTAAAGTGCGTTGGGACACAGTAGGTATAAAAGGTAAATAGACAAAGAACCTGAATACAAAACCACTGAGGCACATGCCACCCAAATAGGTAATTTGCAGCAAAGTCAGGGTTCAAAGAAATACAAAATCAGACATGCCCCGTAATGCAAAGCATCATTGGAGACATATGCAGATCACCAAAAGGTGCTCCATAAGACCAAATGTCTTTCCTTATACAGCAGTACAATTAAGCAGAAACATGGCCACATCCCTGCAACCCACTGTCTCATCTCTTGCTCTGCTACTCTTTCTCTGAGAGTTAGAGGACCTAGGAATAGGGTATGATGCTCCTCTGCTACACATGTTAGAAAGCAATCATTTCTTCTTTTTTTTTTATATTTATTGTACTTTTTCTGGCACGACCTGCTGTTGATTTCTGCCCTGGTCACGGCCCCTAGGATTCCCACCTACTGCCAACTGCTGTTACTTCTTCTGGTCACCCCCCGGCTTGTCCCCCGGAGGGTAGGGCTGTGGCACTGGTCTCTGGTACCCCAGTGCCACGGTACCAGAGACCAGTGCCATGGAACCAGTATCTGGTTGGGAGAGCTTCTGGCGTCGGAGGCTAATTGAAGCCCTGGGGAGGGCTTCATGGAGACAGAGGTCGTGCCTTGTTCTTCCCCTGTAAGCTGGGGTGGAGACGTGCAATAATGTCCAGCATCTGTACCGCCCCAGAGAGCATCGACTTTGTGTTGCTACAGGACAGCAACCCAGCCTCCACCAGGTGTCGCTCCTGTGTGATCACAGGCCACCCTTTCCCCCCGGAGAAGGAGAGCAGTCCTAGGGATGCTCGATCCTCCCCCCCCCGGCCGGCCCTCTGACGACCTGGGTAGTTCCTCACCCCAGGTCGCTGGTATCATAAGTGGAAATCCAACCGTTGCGCCAGCGGGCCAGCGCAATCATTTCTTCTAAAGGAGCCTAAAATTGATGTGACTTATTTTGCTGGACATCTTGCAGATGGTTATATGGGCAAAAACGTAGATGGTCATCATTCTGTGAACATGGGGCCTTTTTTTGTATGCAGAATGCGGAGTGTACAAATGGCACACCACACAGATCAACGTCGATCGATTCAATCTACTTAGTCAAATGACAGCTCTGTTGTATAGTGCAGGTTGACCAACATGTGATCACTCTGTATAAAACAACTTTGTTCTCAGTTTTTGTGAATATTTAGATTTTTTTTTTTGCTCCTCACTGACTCCTGGTCAGCCACTCCTTCGGACCACCTAGACCCGCTGACACCCTGCCCCGATACTAGCCACCACCACCCCACATTGTAGCCACTGGGTTATCCAGCGTAACCCTTCTCTGGATGGGTCCCCCTCCTCTGAGGGAGAAAGGCGCCAGTGGGGGTTGGCCGGCTCACTCATTCTTGGCCCGGGTGCTGCTGAGGTGGTCTTTGGGCTGTCCCAGGGCTTCTGTGGTAGTGGGAGCTGGGTATACCATGAGTATTGTGACTGAATATGGTCACCATGTCAAAATGGCAACATATTGGCGTTATACTCATGGGCTACCCCTGCAAGTGGGTAGCGACTGCTACAATACTGAGTGACAGGAAACAGGGGAATAACGAGGAAGGGAGGGACAGGTAATGGCTTTTGGGAGTGGGTGTACCTGCTGCTTGCCAAACTAGCCATGTGGTGTGGTGAGGTGGTGTGGGTGGCTAGCTGTGGTGCAGCAGGTACAGGGTTTGGGGCCGGGAGTGTAAAACGTTTGCCGCTGCCTATGGCTCCGGCACTTAATTTTTTACGTGATGTGGGATTTGGCCCCTTCCCCGTCATGCATTCCCCTGGAGTTGATATTCCTTATTCAGGGGGTTTCGGGGGGCAAAGCTCCCTGTGAGGGTGGTGCAGGTGCAGGGGGGGGTGTAGCCCCCCCAAACGCTTTTTTCAATTCTGGATGTTGGGTAGCCTGAAAGTGTATATTGCCAATTTGCTTTTCAGCGATATACACTCACAATAATAGCGATCACTATTCTGCGATCACTATTATGACATGGAACTGGGAGCAAGTGACCGTCATCCAGTCAGCATGGAGAACTGTCTTCCCATTTTTTCCCCGGGGTTGTGGCATGCCACTAATGTCAAGGCGTATGCCAACATTCACCTCGCCCTTCTATTCAGTGGGACCCAATGTGTTGCCATTCCCCAGGCCTCTGCCAGGAGTCAGCAAGTGCTGGGTTATCTCCCCACCTTCCCCCTGAGAGAATGTGAGCAGCCATCAGATGCTCAAGCCTTCTCCCCCTGGCTGGCCCTCTGGTGCCCCGGGTCCATTCCCGAACCCAGGTCACTGGCATCGCAAGCAGAAATCCAACCACTATGCCAACAGGCTGGGCCCCATTTTGATTTTTAATGTTTCTCTACATTTACGATTCACAAATGTTGCCCAGTGTATTTTCAAATGTTATAAAATGTATATTTCAGTTTTGTACAGGGTACATATTTTCATCAACTCTTTTTCTAGTACCTAGCAGCAATAGTCTTTTATTTGTGATGCACTCATCTGTAAACTCAGGGCATGAATAACAAGGTATAGAACAACAAGGCAGAGGAGTGACTTAAGTCAACAAGGGTACATTATCCAAACCTATTTAAGCAATTAGGCATGACAAGGTGTGTGTTATCGTGTAATAACGTCACTCCTGGAGTCGCCGAGTGCTTCCACCACCCCAGAAGTGACATTATTACACGATAACACACACCTTGGAGTGCCTTATTGCAATTATACAATGGCTCGATGTTATAGAAAACAAAAATAAAAAGAAAAATGTTTTTAGTAGATTTTTAGTGAGGCAGTGTATCTTTGTTTCTGAAAAAAAAAGGTGCATGCTCCAACAAATCCACTCAGTGATGTTATTGTGTAATATCATCACTGTCTCAGACACTCACTGACCAGTGGCGGAGCCAGGTTTGGGAGCATTTGGGAGCCAGGGGGAGCCATTCAGTCAAACATGGGCTCCACAATGGGCACTAAACAGTGAATAAGGATGTTGGTGGGGTGCCACTACTTACATTGGGGCATCCAGGAGGGGCGACCGCTCCCCCCAGCCTCCCCCAGCTCCGCCACTGACACTGACCAATCAGAGTCCAGGGAATTTTCTTGCCATTTTATAATAAACAATAAGGCATGACAAGGAGTCATGGTAATGGTCTATAAATAGAACCCCGTGAAATTATTTTTATTTTTTATATTTTTCCTTTTTATTTTTCTGGAATTTCTTGTTATTTCTTTTTATTCATTGAAAATGTAGTTTTATTTCTTTTTATCACATTTACATTCATAAAATACCTCCAAATGACCTTACACACACTAAAAATCACATTCCTAGTATACTGCATTGTATTAAGCAGCATTATGCTGTGATCTTGAAAGGTTTTGTGAATAAGACAATTTTGCTGCCGCTTCCTTGCGGACTATCCCTGTGGTAACAATGGAGCCTAAACAACAACTGCTGCAAACATTTATTTAGTTTTTACCAAAGAAAAAAGCAATTTTTAAACTTTTTTCATGGCTTGTTTTTGTTTTATTTCTTTTTATACCTTGAATTTCTTGTTATTTCTTATTTAAGAAAAACATGGGTCTATATCTATAAATTACCCCCTAGGGGTGTAATGTGGCAAGAGGCATAGCCGAGTGTCCCATGCCCCCAGATTGTGACTAACTGACCATTAACATAACCAGTGGTCATGCCTTATTTCTATTATAATAAAACATTTTATTAAATAGTATTAAACCTTGTTCAGCATATGATTAGCCTCTAGACATATGTTAATAAAATATTGCCTTAAGGAGGATAGAATGTTTACAGCCAGTCAGAAAGCTTTATTTCTCAGACCCTTTTCATAATCATCTATAAAGAGATTATAGAAAATAAACATTGACCAATTACCATTAACAGGCACAGTGCAAATGTCAACAATCATTCCATTGAAAATAGAACTTAAGCGAATAAATAATTACCTAAAATGTACAGCTAACTAGGGAAGGCCTGTCTTATAGGAAAAGTTTTCAACATAGCTTTAAAAGTTTCCACAGAGCTGGGCTGATGAATGGGTAAATGATGGATCCAGAAGCAAATGATTTGATACCTTTTAATGGACCAACATAGATGTAACAACAAGAACAAAGTGCTCTAGCTTTTGGACCAACCAGTCCTTCTTCAGAAGCTCATGGCAGTTGTTTAGAAAATACAATACTTATAACAGCTAGATAATGCAGAGAAAAACAGAAAAAAATCCCCACTGGTTTAAAATACTCATTTAAAAAGAAACAAAAAATAATAGAAGATGATGTCAGAGAAGTTTAACAGTACAATACTGCCTTCAGCCAGAAGCAACCTTGGGTTAAACATGCTTGGTGGAACACACACAAAGAATCCTACTGCATATAAATTTAATTGACATAAGATAACACTGCTGAAGCAGATAACTCCTAAATCAAGCTATGAGTGTCACAGTTAGTATAAGGATGTGGTAAATGATGGACATTCTACTAGGCTGAGCCAGCCCCAGAAAAAACTATGTCCTCTGCATGCAGATTTGTCATTTAAATAAGATGTTATTAGTGTTTATACAGGGCATACAGTAACCAAAATACTGTATCCAGAATTACATATGCAGTGTGCAGAATTATTGCATAATTCTAAATGAGACAGTACAAACAAGATTATCTCTCAAAGCATTGGTCTCGAGGGGCACTAGAGGTGAGGAGGCAGACAAAGAGTTTTGCTGTACAGTTGCATAAATCTGCAAAGATGGTGTGAGTCATCCTAAAATACCATATTTAATGTAATCTCCGCCATGTAAGTGCATGGGTTCCTTGAAAGGGATTCGTACTGTGAGGCTTCAGTTTAATTGAGCTAGGGTGGCTTCTGTGCTGCAGTCCTCTACTGAGGGAATGGCACCTCTTTATGTCTGGGTAGGACTTTATACTCTAGAACTTCACTCTATGGGGGGGTGCGATTGATCGGTACCTTGTTGCAGAACCTGGAGTTTCCTGGAGTACCTTTGATCTGCCGGAGTTCGTAGATATTATGAGGACTGTCCAGGCGATGCGTCCCACCTGCTGTAGTTTAGATCCAGGCCCTACTCCCCTGATTTTGGGTTGTAGTGATATCATCGGCTCGGTCTTAGCTCAGATTGTCTGGTGCTCTTTGGAGTCGGGTGAGTTTCCCAGCTTCCTGAAGGAGGGGGTGGTGATACCCCTCCTGAAGAAAGCTTCTCTAGACCCGGAGAACCTAGCAAACTACAGGCCTATCTCTAACCTCCCTTTTGTGGGGAAGGTTATTGAGAAAGTTGTGGCAGCTCAACTGGATAACCATTTAACCATCCATAATTTATATGAACCTCTCCAATCGGGTTTTCGTAAGAGGCATAGTACTGAGACTGCTCTGGTTAAGGTGCTCAATGATCTCCTGATGGCAAGAGATCAGAGACATTGTTCCATCTTGGTTCTCCTTGATTTATCATCAGCTTTTGATACTGCGGATCATGGGGTCCTGCTCGAGCATCTGGGGTCCATCTGTGGGCTGTCTGGTACAGTTCTCAGATGGTTTACATCTTTCCTTGCTGGTAGAATGCAGAGAGTTGTCTCGGGTATATTTTCTTTCAGGGCTTTCTCTCTGCCTTGCGGGGTACCCCAGGGCTCAGTGCTGCCCCCCATGTTATTCACAGTATATATGCTGCCCCTTGGAGACATTGTAAGACGGTATGGGGTGAGGTTTCACTGCTATGCTGATGATACCCAACTTTACCTGTCTTGCCCCCGACCAGGTTAGTGCTATCTCAGTATTGAACAGCTGCCTCATTGAAATCCAAGACTGGATGAATACCAGCGGTTTAAAGTTGAACCCAGGAAAGACTGAGGTGTTGGTTGTGGACCTGGGTCGTAGGGCAGAGGGGTTGAAGACCGAGCTCTCCTCTGGTTTAGTCGGGGGGGGGCCCAGATTCTCATTTCTGAACAGGTGCATAACCTGGGAGTGGTGCTTGACGATGGTCTGACCCTTCGTCATCAGGTGTCGGCAGTCATCAAGCTAGCCTTTTGCCATCTTAGGAACATTGCTAGGATTAAGCACCTTGTTCCATCTTGCGACATCCCTGTTTTGGTCCACGCCTTTGTGACATCGTACCTTGATTACTGCAACTCCCTGTACTTAGGGCTTCCTGGGGTTGATATCCCGCCATTTGCAGCTAGTGCAAAATGCTGCAGCATGTTTGTTGATTGGGGCATCTAGAAGAACACACATTACCCCTGTGCTGTACGGTCTGCAATAGCTGCCTATTCAGTGGCGGATCACCTTTAAGGTAGGTCTATTGACTTACAAAGCCCTACATGGACAGGGTCCTAATTACTTGAAAAGAGCTCCTGGTTCACTTACACACCTCTCACGACAGCTCGCTGCTGACGAAGGGGGTTGCTGGAGATTCCGGTGGTAGCCTAAAGTCATATGGTGCGTGTGCTTTTGGTTTTGTTGCACCTACCCTCTGGAATTTTCTGCCATATCAGCTTCGGAGTGCAGGACGATGGGCTGTTTCAAGCAGGCACTTAAGACTTTTTTGTGGAGGAAAGCCTACTCTGGATCTTCATGATTTTATTGTATTTATTGTATTTTGTTTTATCTTGATGTACAGCACCTTGGTTATATGAAAGGCGCTATAACAAATACATTTTATTATTATTATTATATAACTGTAGAGGTCTAATTTGCACCATGTAGCTGCATACCCCCGCATGATGACACATAGAGGAAGAGATCAGTTTCTCAAGGGTATCTACCTGGGTCACTCTAGCCAACCACTCACTACAAGACGGAGATTCCAAGAATCTCCAGTTGGCAAGAATAGTTTGTTTTGTCATGACTATGGCCAGACAGACAAACTGATAATCTCCCATCAACAATGCAATAGGTCCCCCAGCAGAACCACACTGCATGCAGAATTTTAACCAATTTTAAAACTTTTTAGCTCCTGACGTTCCTTCTTCTAGACCTTCTATAGCTTGTTTGTATGGCCAGAACCCACCTTTCATTTCTAGAGGAGTCACTACTACTACCTCTCCACACTGCACTTGTCTCCCCTCGAAGCCCCTGGGTATGTCACTACTCAGGCAGAGTCTCTGATTCCCAGTTAAAAGGTCTTCTTTCAGGGCTGGCCTTTCAGCACCTTGGCCACATCACCTTAACTGGAGTCAGGATTGGGGGAAGCGAGGAAGAGACAAGGATTTGGCACCATTACTGGGTGAGCAGGTATATGGTAAAGTAATCTACTGGGAGGGGCCTTTTACATCGTTCTTTACGCTGGCAGCCATGGGGCACTGTTTGCTGTTGCCCTGGACACAGATGGTTCAGGTAATGAAGATAGGGCTTCTGGGTGAAGAATACTGTGGGAAATCTGAGTGGTGGCAGAGGATAGGTGGATGTGTAGACTGAATTTGGGTAGAGGGGCATTGTTTTTGGGGAGGGGCCTGGCAAATAGTAGCTTAGTCAGTTCTCAGGCTGGGTACCAGAAATTGGGGGTGCATTTTATGTCCCCTGTACTAGGGCCCAATACTGGCTCATTTTATTATTTTATTTATATTATCATTGTTTCCCCCAGGAAATTTCCATTGAGAGGCAAGCCTGTTTTGAGCTGAGATGGGAGACTCCTCAAATTGACTTTAGCAGATGCCATACCGAATGCTGCTGAAAATGTTATTTCTCACAGAGCTTGAAAACAGAAGCTGCAAACCGGTTGTGTGTCTGAACTTGATTCTTGCTCATTCCTTCTAAAATATTTGCTAGAGGATCTGAAGCAGGACTACTACCATAGGACAACAGAGCTGATGGAAAACTCATAAACAGAAACAAGAGGCAGTATAGCGCAATGGTTTAAGGCTGTGAGCTGCACACCTGGAAACCTGGGTTTGAATCCCACAACCCCCAATTGCATACTGTGTGACCTTAAGCAAGTCACTTAGCTTCCTTGTGCTCCCAGATTGCACATATAAACAAGCTTTCAGCTTAGTGTGTCTCTCCTAGTGAAAAAAAAAAAAGAAATGTTTTCAAGAGTGAAAGGGACAATTGACCAGGTATTGCTCCTACAGGGCTGCAGATGGTGGAATACTTTTAAAATATTCATATTTGAAAGGCTGTCCTTGTGTAACAAAGACTTATACTTTCTGGGGAGGGAAGGTGCCATGTCTCACAGCATTACTACCACCTGTAGATGTATGGGAGGCAGTGTGTTCAGGTCACGGGGAAGGGATGTCACTCCCTGTATTGTGGAGTGTGAGTAAGTATGCTAACATCGGGAACCTTGGTCTCATCATGTTAGCGTCTCTGGGGGGGACAAGGCACAAGAAGAAGAAGGGGCAAACATGACAAGGAGTAAATCCCCCTCTGCTTGTAGCCACATGATGGCTGGTACACCTGGCTGTAAAGTGGTATATCCACCATATTGAGGCGGTGAGCGTAAAAAGTGTAAATAAAAAAATAAGGACCTGTGTTTTAGCCCTGTATCCTTTTATTCTCCACTACTGTTTAGAATACTGTCCATTTATTGTGTTGGCAGATGGAGTATAATTATTTATGTTTTTGATCTGGAACAAGCCACAACAGGGTGCGCATTATGGTCTCATAACTGCACTACTAGGGTGACTGTTTGGCACAAGGCACAGCTGCGTGCTGTTAAACCACCGTAGGAGTGTGGTTGTGAGACAATAATGTACATCCTCGAGGGGCTCATTCCACTTTTAAAATGTTGTTATTTATTAAATAATAACACACATTTTTTTAATTAAAATACCTTTTTTTCCTATATATGTTAGCGTTTTTCCCGTTTTCTTCCTGTAACCCATCCCCGTACCTCGGCCGTGCATGTGTGTGTGGAGGCACATGCACACGCCACAACTCGAGGTGCCCTCCCACTATGTGCTGCCCCCTCCTCCTATGCTGATCACCAGACCTCCACCCGGTGGCAGCGGGACTACGAGGGGGTGGCAGCCACCCCAGGAGAGGAGAGTTGCCTGTTGGCTGCTCAAACCTGCTCCCACCTTCCCCCCATGCCGGTTCCCCGATGACTGAGTCCGTTCCCAAACTCGGGTCACCAGCATGGCATGAGGCAATGCACCCAGCGCCTCAGCCCTCCTCCCACCAGGCCAGCTAAAATATTTTTCTTTATTTGACTTTTTTTTCCATCTGAGCACATCAGCGCAAAAATAGCAATTGATGTAAAACAGTCCTTTATTTTAATTGTTTTACTAAGGTTTACTTAATGTTCTCAAATGCTTAAGAGAGCAGGTGGTCCAAAATTTCATAGTATGAAATGCAATATAAACTTTGCACAATAAAGAAAAGTAATACATAAATTAATTCCATTTTTTCTTACGGCAGTGAACAAATGCAGATATGGCAACTATTTTCAATATTTCTATTTAGTGAATTATTTGTATACAATATATTGTACAGTTCAACTGAAAGAAGAATTGTTTAAGTTAATAGGCGAATCAGAGCCCTTTTCAATCTGTATCTTTTGACTGTGGTTGTGCTTGGACATTCAGAGATGCCTGGCTTCACAGCATCATTATCTTCTCTCTCTTGTCTTGGCCACCAGTTCCTCTGTTGCTCCATTTTTTCTTTCTGAACGTGAGGCACTCCAGGAACCTCACAAGCTGCTTTCACATCTGTGTCCTGTCACAGCCATTATTTCTCATGACACTAGCCCTGCCTCACTAAGTAAATGCATCACTGTGGCGCAAACTCGGTGGTTTGTATACTGGTTTGACAGTGCAGCTTTCCTGCTGATACGGGCTATCATACTGCCAAGGTAATTTACAGCCATAGGTTCATTTGAATACCAGATGTCCTGGGCTTCTAACTATGCTTGAGATGCTTGTAACAGGTGTAAAGAGAAGCATTCTGCATCCGATGGAATCCTTGAGATATAGGGGATAGGGCATGGATTAGCGTGGCATATGCTTTTTATCTTCCCGAGAGATCTGTGACCTCTTGACCCCTCATGAGTGGCGTAGCCACAAGTGAGGGACCAAGAGGGCACAGACCTTGAGTGAAGATTAAAAAGTGTATGACGTACTAATCCATACCATATCTGCTTTATACAATGAGCGCTGGATTCAAAACACCCTGTGTATTTTTTTTTTATTATTATTACTTTACCGACGTGTGTGCAGCCGTGGGTCCGCTGTAGCATGAGTCGGCATCAGCGCGGCATCATTTGTGACGAACCGGAGTGTGCAGATAGCAGTTCTGAGGAACCTGATTCATAAGATAAAATTACTGTTTTATGAGTCGGGTTCGTCATCAGTTGAGATAGCTTTTTTTATCTCTGTGGTTTATACAGCTTGCTCATTATATAAATATTTTTTAAACGATGACACCCGGCATAGTGGGTCGTTGAGCGTTCCATACAGGCCTCTGAGGCCGGGAGATCAGAGGACTGTGGGTTCAGTTCCTACACCTGGCACTTGGGTTAATATCCCAGTACTGACACTGTAATGTAGCATGAGAGGAGTGCTGCACTTCTGAGGTGCCCTCTTTTGGATGAGACGTTAAACCGAGGTCCCATCTGCCTGGATTGGTGGTAGTTCAGGTGGATGTTAAAGATCCCATGGCACTTATCGAAAAGAGTAAGGGAATTTCCCCGGTGTTCTGGCCAAATTTCCCTCATTCACTAAAAATACCACTAACAGTTTCATTTGGTTCAAGGTCAGTTGGCATTCATCTGTATCCCCCTCCCCCGGGTCGTGCCTGAAAATAGGCAGGATTTGTCTAGTGCACTTACCCAGTCAACAAAAGCTAAATAAATAAATACACATATCCTCTGTATTGCTCTTCGTTTTCTCATTCGGCTTTCTTTTTTTTTTTGTCATCACATTAAACTTGAGACTTACATATTCCAAACCCTTTTCATCCTTCCTTATGACAAAAGCATCTGGTTTTAGATTACGTAACCCTTCATGCCCACATATTGCCATATGAAGTTGTAGGTCTTTTTTTTTTATTTAAAGTTTATTGATGTTTCAAAAGAGACAAAGTACAAACTGCAAAACATCCTGGCCAGGGCTTAAGCCCCTTGGATATACCCCACTGATATAGGAAATGATTCAAATATACATAACCATGATGTATACCTCAACAACAGTTGTACAATAATGGTGAAACAACAGAAGACAAGGCCTAATCTGGGTTCTAGCAGTACAATCCACATATTAATCTGTAGTGATTACCAGAAAACACCTTGGACTTTGTTGGCTGTCATATCTAAATATCAGAGATCTATTGTTGGGGATAAGTATTATAAGAAGTCATCTATTAGGTGTCGAGCGTGTTAGGTCTGGGATGGGGGGTGAGACTGGGTAGAAGTGGTCTGTAGGGATGACACAGTGTTGCGAGTTCAGACTCGCTCCCCAGATGTGTTCATGAGGTGGCAATGTCACCTGAAGGCATGGTGCACTCTTTCGTAACTGTCTATTTTGCTTTGTTCACTGAGCCATTCTGCTACATCTTTTTTTTCTTCCTCCCTCCAATGTCTCAGCAACACTCTCTTCGCTGTGATGAGGGCACTTACGAGACACTTCTGGTGTCCTGAGGACAGTGCCTTGGCTGAAGTGTGAGAGGATTCTAACCCTGACATCACCAGCTGAGGGTCTAGGTGAACCCGTGCGCTAAGGATGTTACTCACATCTGAATGATTGTGAGCTCAGTTGGCCTGCAGTATGGTGCAGGACCAGAGGATGTGAGTAATATTACCCTCAGTTCACCCACATCTCCAGCACTTGCCTGAATGCATCAGGCCTCAGCATAAAGCTTAGTAGGGGGTTCTATTCCACCTGTGCTTAACCTTGAAGTGGATAAACCTCTCTTTACTGTCTTTAACCCTCATCCTGCCACCGTCGAGATAACTCGTCTTAATTACTGCAGCTTCTACTGCCGCTGACGAGATAACTCGTTCTCACTAACACTTTTTTTTTAAGCTGCAGTGCATAATCAAAACCCACCCCTTTTAGAAATCTGCCTAGTGCTTGGCAAAGCAGGGACCTGTGGCTAACTGTTATTGGTTGTTGAATTAGCCAGTTACAGCGCAACAATTACCCACAGTGCTTTTCCTTAACGGCTGTCGCTGAGCTCCCTCTCGCTTGCATTTTGTCCTTAGCATTGCTGGAAGCTGATTGGCTATGCTTTTCATCGGAATCTCCAAGGCTCTCAGAGAACACTTGCTAGAAATCCACTGCATTGTTTGGTAAATCGGAATGTGGATAGCAAGGCTCTTCTCCTGAGGTTTGTTTTGTATACTTTTGATTTACAAACGGACACGGCAAGTTTACAATGATGGGGACTCGAAATGACAAATAGTACAGTTATGATGCAAGGATTAGTTTAGAAGCGCTATTTCTTTTATATATATATATATATATATATATATATTTTTTTATTTTATTTTAGCAAGGGACAGCTAGTACAATGTTTTGTTCCCCGTACTTGAAATGTGCATTCATTGCTTTTTGCCATTGCAAGCATGTTTGAATATCCTGGAGAATATCAGAAATGTGGAAAATAAGTGACTGCCCACACTACTGAAGTCTGTGAACATAAATCTAGATAGTTTTTTCCAACAGTTTTGTGTCCACTGGATGGTGTTCGTGTCAGGTTTAGATGGTACAAGATGGCAAAGAGAGAAGGGGAAAAAAGATCATTGGTGCAGCCATCGCATGCTGTTTCATTTCGTTTTCCGTTTTTTTTTTTTACCAAAGTAGTTTTTTTTTTTTTTCACTTGTTAGAAAGTATGTTTTATACCCTCTCATGATATTCCATTTTTGGCGCTTGATTCATGCAGGGCTATGGAGTATGGTAATCGGGGGCCATCTTGTGGTATCCAATTTGCCAAATTGTAATGCATGTCCGACATTTTGTGTACCTTTTCGCAATCTTGCCTTTCTCGCTGGATGCCTGGATGAAGGGAGGGCTCAGAGCTGTGTTGCAGTCCACATACACAGTGAGTAACCCTGTGGTCATTGGTGGGCAGGGGCTAGAGTTATAAGGCAGTTTGGAGTGCGGCTATGCTGGCATTAGTTATCAGGAACGGGCTGGAGTGATATTGGGGACGTGTATGTGCCCATCAAGTGAACGAGATGCAGGGCTGGGAAGGTGAGGGAGGGATGGATAACTGTGGATGGTAGTCCTTCTCTAGATGAGAAGCCATGCTAGTCAAGCAGTGCTTCCATGCCTACTTGTGAAGTGGACCGCGAGCTCCCATGCAGAACATGAAAATTCTAGAACTCTCATACAGCAACTCACTCTGACCGCAAAGGAGCAATTTCCTTTCAGAGTTGTTTTCTGCCACGCTGGATGGGCGGAGAAGGTAGGTGGCTTAACCCGAGATGATTTGGTGTGAGGAGTCATTGCACTACATCCAGGTGAGGCAGGAGATCGGTCTAGGATATTTCGGGCTTCTTGAATTTGTAGCTCTGCCTAATCCCAGGTCAGGAGTGCATGTTCCCAATCTAATTCAAGTTGCTCTTGCCACAGGGTCCCATTGAATGATGAGGGGCATGTAATAGTTTTTTTTTTTATCCATATTTCATTTGAGAAAGAAATGAAGTTAGTCATTGTTATGTACTGTAATATTGTTATTTTATAAATTCAGTGAGGGGACATGCTGTGATTTGCTGCTTTTTGTTGAGGGGATCAGTGTTATTTGCAGTCCATTAGTAGCTGTGGTGTGACTGAACTCCTTGTGTAGTCCCCCCCCCCCCAAAAAAAAGATCCACTGCCAGGTGTGGCTGGGAAGGTTGTTGGGTCCAGTTCGTCAGTTAACCTGTGTGTGTACAGGCAAGGTAAGGGTAAAATAAATCTTTGTCATGCCATCTGGGGAGATGGAGACTGGAGGCCAGAGACATTTTCTGCAGTGATGCCACGTCTTGGCAGTTTGCCTGTGGTGTGTATATAGGCACAGTTGAGGTAAAATTAATCTTTGTTGTGCAATCCAGAAGAGGGGGGAGAGAGAGTGTGCTATCCAGAAGTGTGGGTGATGGAAACTGGGGACCAGAGACATTTTCTGCAGTTGTGCCATGTCTTGGCTGGTTGGGTGGAACCCACTTATACCTGGCAATGCTATGTGTTTGGTGATGGGCAACACACAAGCATCAGGTAAGTAAGCATTAAGTATGGTTGGGGGGGTTGTGGCCCCACCATGCAGCAATCGCATTAGATGCCACTGCTGGAATGGCTTAATGCCTTGTAACATGGGCCGCGGGTCGGTGGTGGTGACAGGAGACTGCCCACTGTGCGATACGACGGAACATAAAACTTGGAAGTGCTGCTAAGGTAAACAACTTTTTCTGCACTTTGAAAAAAACGGTACACAACATTATTTACATAGTTATGCAGTCACTTGTTGCACTACCTGCAACTACAGAACTAAGTGCGGCCGACATAAGTGTCCTGAACATTTGCACTTCTGTGCGGGTATTACCGTCATACTGGAGGTCTCCGGTGCAGTACTCAATGGCCGCGATGAGGGGTCGGGATTTGCATACTGCCGGCGCTCACTTCCTCCTGCCTCCCACTGACTGGTCCAACGCTGGCGTCTCCCACCTAGGCTGTGTGTGCTGCTGCTGGCTATCCCATGGGGTCCCTTCCTGCACCCAGCTACTTCTCTCCATTTCCAGTTGCCCTGTGCCGTAGTTGAAATTGACTGTGCCATGCACGGTGAAGTTGTGGCAGTGGAAGCCCACCGGCTTGTAGGCATGCCACACATTGGGCACTCTCAGCAGATCCCCTGATGGATCGGCATGACTCTGTTCTGCAGCGTCGTCTGTCTGCACCTCGGGCATGTGGTGCTCCTCTGCGGGGGGTTCTGGTCTGGACAGGCTCCACTTAGCATCCTGCACTGCGACTCTTACCACTCTCCCATGCAACAGATCTCTCCGTGTGGAGCCCCCCTACTCCGGTCTCATGCACGGGTGTGCTTGTTGAGCACACTCGGTCCCTGTCTCGGCTCTTGGTAGTGCTGCAGCTCTGGGTATTGGTCGCAGAGAGGATATGCAACCACTTCTGCCGGTCGGTAACACTTGGGGACCAGTAGTTGCGGAGGCTGGTCTCGCATCTATGCCCTGTCACCGACATTATTTCTCTCGATGCAAAACCAACCTCTGTGAGCATCTGCACCACGGTACTGCGCACACTGTGGTTGGTTTACCTCCTGGACAGCTGGGCATCCTCGGAGATTTGGGACATTGTATCTCCGAGATAGTTTCTGCCCATCGGCTGTCTGGAGAACCACACCTGCTGCTTGTCGAGCTCTTCCTGTGGCAGACGGATGGGGTGGAGGTAGAAGGCTGGGGCCCCTCTGGGCATCTGCTCACATATTTCTTATAGAGTGCTACTGAGCAGAAGGTGCTGTCGGAATGCGAGTACAGGACTCCACGGAGGCTCTGCCTGTTGGTCTCCATCACGCAGCTGTGGTTCTTGGTGGCCTCATTGAACCCCAGTGCCAGGAACTCATGGCCTCCTGCATCTCTGTCCAGGACAAATGACAACTGGGTGAGCAGTCTCAGTCCCTCTCGCTCTCTCCTTGCTAAGCCCAGCTGTATCTCAAACCAGACATGCCTGACCAGACAATAGGCTGTGCTGGGGTTCAGGCTGTCACTGTCTCAGATTCTCCGCAGGTCTTCCAGGCTTATCATGTGGAAGTGGACAGCCAGATCCTTCCCAGCGCACCGATACCTCTTTAGTACTGCCAGAAATACATTGTTGGCAGTTCTGAATTCTGCATCTGTTATTATGTTCATCTGTCTTCTGACTTCCATGCCATTTATGTAGTGGTTCAGCCTGGCCCTTATGCCCACCAGGGAGATGATGCTGTATTCCTCTCCCTCCTTTGCTCGCACGCTCCCGTAGAACTCCCTCAGTGTCTCTGCCACTGTCACCATTGCGATGTCCATGGTCATGCTGTTCTCCTTGAGCCAGTCTGAGAAGACATTGCGTGCCCATGCGGTGGTTTTCTCAGTGTTCCGCTAAACCTTGCTGTGCTCTAGTGTGTCCAGGTCGGCAGGCGACAGATAGTGGTGCCTCCTCGTCTGGCTGTCTGTGCCCATTCTCTCTGAAGCCCCTCTTAGCAGTCTCACTGCTCTGGCACTGCGCACCCCATCCCCCCTTCTCCTCTGCTGCTTTCCATGCCCCCAACTGACTCAGCTTGCATGCTGCGGATATCTGCCTGCTCCAATGCCACCCTGCCCTGGACCACATATCCCAGCTGCACACTCGCCTGGCTACAGCGCGCTGCTGCCCCTATCTCATCGTGCCACTGGCTGCTGGTGCTCTGTCTGGGCTCCCTCACTGATCCACTCGCTGCTCCTTGTCCCTCGCTTCCGCGTACTCCTGCCCCAGGCCACTGCTCATCCACCCACTCCTCCATCACGACGCCTCCTGTTATTGAGAACCACACGCCACTACCGTGCATGCTATCTCTACCTGGCACTCTGCTACCTCTCGCCTCTGTCCGTTGCTGGTTCTGGTCCCCGTTCCGCATTTCCATCCTCGGGTGCCTAGTCTGCCTCTGAGTGTGCCTGTCTTGCCGCTCTTGCACTTGCTTGCCACGAGTACCCGGTGCTGCTAAGCTGGGGGTCTGGCTGCTTTTAGTACTACCTTAGTGGGCACGGCATATATCTCTATTTTCAGTCTTATCTTTGACTTACTTTTTATCTAATGCACCCTTGTTTACACTAATGTTATCCTAAACAATGCATATCTTTCCACATTCCATTTCTTCTTTTGTCACTCATCTCAATATTAACCTTTTTTTATTTTGTTTTTTTCTGACAGGTCGGACAGGATACTGACTCCGTCCCCATCAGATAAGTATTACTCAGTGACTACCCATAATATATTTACTGTTTATTCTAAGAATTACAGATCCTTTGTGACTCTTTTCCTATGTTTTTATTTTATAGTTTTGACAGATGTCCCTTAAGATTACTGCTTCTGCCTGCCTAGTACATGGGTAAGAGACTCTTCTCAGATTACTTGATTTTTGTTGGGTTCACTATAGCGGTTCTTGTGCATGAGAGGAAGTGGGGAACAATAGGCCAGGCATCCTCCCCTCATTAATGGTGAAGATAATGGAGAAGCAACTTATTATTTTTTTTTTTTTGTAAACTTCTTTTTCCCTCTGGTCACTGCCTGCAAGGCTTCTCTCAGGTATCCTGACCTGATACTGCCTGCCTGAGGTCCACCCGCCCCCATCCTAAGCCTTCACTGTGGTTCCCCTCTCACCTTGCAGTTTGGCACCCCTGGCTTAACCTTCCCCCCAAGGAGGGGCCGCAACTCCTCTTGGCACACTTACAGATGGAGCTGTTGCATGTGGGGCCCAGGGAGGAGGGAGTTAGGAGGCTAGGTGGGTGGGATCCAGCGAAAGGGGTCGGGTGCCATCGCCTACCCCACAGAGTGGGGTTTTTCATTGTTCTGGTGCACAACCCCCCCCTTACCCAGAAGCACGGATGTGTGTAGGTGTACGCGCTCCTGTGCCCATTGGTAGGGATGTGTAACCGACACCTCTACCCTGGCTTATGCCAGGTCTTGGGGTGTAGTGCACCCTGCCTCCACAGGGTGTCACTAGTACTGGGAGATGCATCCATCCCTAAACCCAGGAGAAGAGAACTGTCATCGTATGCTCAATCCTCTCCTCCCTGGCCAGACAAATCTGATACATTTATTTGACTGAACGACGAAGGAAGTAAATCAGTGGAAAGCGCTGGACATCACTTACCTAGATTTCATCAAGGCTTTAGACACTGTCCCACATAAGAGGTTTGTAAACAAGATGGCTAGTCTGGACATGGGGCACAAAGTGTTAGATTGGGTTAGGAACTGGCTGACAGACAGGAGGCAGAGGATGGTCATGAGTGGGCTACAAGCAGGGTGAGTGTGGTGACCGTTGGGGCACCCCAGGAATCATTCGGTATGTCACTCCTGTTCAATGTATTAATTATCAACATTGCAGAGGGACTGGAGGAAAAGGTCTGCCTGTTTGCAGATGCCACCAGATGATGTGACAAGGGGTGGTTAATCAGGGTGGTGCAGTGGATTTGGATGACCTTGACTTCTGGTAGGTCTTCGACACGGTGCCCCACACAAGACTGGTCAATAAGTTGGAGTCTAGGGATGGAGAAAAAATTGTGAGATGGGTGGGGAGCTGGCTGCTGGGTAGATATCAAAGGGTGGCAGTCAATGGGGTGCACTCTGGAGAGACGGGTGACGAGTAGGGTCCCCAAGGGTCTGTGCTAGGGCCCATTCCGTTTAATATATAGAGGCTCTTCAGGGGAAGTTCTGCCTTTCCGCAGATGACACAAAACTCAGCAACAATGTGGACACCTGGGGGGGCAATGAAGAATGATGCTCTATGGTGACTGGAAAAGTGGTCGCAATCATGGCAGCTGAGGTTTAATGCCAGGAACTGCACAGTGCTGCACTTGAGGAGGAGGAGGAGGAATCAAAATACAACATACACACTAGAGGTGAAAATAATTGCTGCAAACTGCCCTGAGAATGATCTAGGAGTTATAATCATTGATGACTTTAGTGTGAGGACCCATTGCAGCAAGGCAGTGGGCAAAGCAAACTGGATGCTGGCTTGCATAGGGAGAGGGATAACCAGCAGAAGGAGCTGGGTGCTGTCACTCTACAGTTCCATGGTATGTCCACACCTGGAGTATGGGGTATAGTTCTGGAGGCCCCATCTATGAAAAGACATAGATGGCATGGAAAGGGCGCAGAGAAGAGCCACTAAAATGGTGCAGGGTATTGCATGGAAAGGGTGCAGATAAGGGCCACTAAAATGGTGCAGTTGTAAGCCATGTGGTGGCATGTCTCCATTCAGTTTTTACATTTCTGGTGTTTGGCCCTAGTTTTGGGGGGCATTGGTGGGCCATTGGACACTGGGGAGCTGTTTACTTATGGAGGGGCACGGTATTGAAGGGACTGGGGGGCTTACTTGCCAACAGGGATTTTTTTTTTTGTGCTGTGGCCTTGCATGGAATGGCATGAGATGGCTACCAGATTTAAGAGAGTCTTTTACTTGTGGTGGCACTTGGTATGGGATTAAAGTGTGTGACCACTGGAAATCGGTGAACTCTTTAATTCTGGTGTGGGCTGGTGTATGTGGGCTTGAGTGAGTCATTGGACACCAGGAAGAGCTTTTATTTTGGAGGTGCTAGATATGGGACGGAATTAGGGGGGACCATCGGAGAACAGGCAAAAGGTTGTTTTTGTTTGGGTCTGGTATGGGAGGGCAAGGCTACTCAATCTAGCTCCTCTCCACCACAGAAAAAGTACTAAACAGATGAAAAAGAACTGAAAGAGAAGGAAGGGATGTGGGGTTCGAGGGGGAGGACGTTGTATGTGACGGTGAGGGGGTATGTATTGCTACGGTGTATTTCTCATATTAACCTATTTTTTTCTCTTTAACAGGTCTGACAGGATGCTGACTCTGTCGCCTTCAGATAAGTATTATTCTATGACTGACCTGTCTTATACTGCCTAATTGCTCATTAAGAACTACAGATCCTTTGTGACTCATTTCGTGTATTTTTACTTTACAGTTTTGCTGGACGTTATCCCTTCAAGATTACTGATTTTGGTTCCCTAGTACCCCGGTAAGAGACTCTTCATATATTACTTGGTTTTATTTTGACTGGGCCTGTTATAGTGATGTACCTGGGAAGAGGGAACAGTTGTGAGTGATACAGGGTGGGGTGGGGGGATTGATAACCATTAAAATAGTAGAAACAGACCTAGATCATTTCTGATGATCTAAAGATGTCTAAGCAGAGTTCAAAGGCTGCAGGTAGGGTCATTGGCATGCTAGGATTCATAGGTAGATTTATCACAAGCATAAGGTACTATGCACAGTTCTGTAGACTGCAGCATCGTAAGGACATTTACAGGGTGGAGGTTGGTCCAGAGAAGGGCGAGTAAGATGGTACAAGGATTGCACCAGAAAACATATTAGGAAAGGCTAAAGGACCTCAATATGTACTCACTGGAGGTGGTGGGGGCAAACACATTGGATGGTTTTAAATCTGCATGATACAGGCAAATCTGGTCAGTGGATACAAAATAGTGTAGTGCTTTCGGGCAGACTGGATGGGCCTGCTGGTCCTTATCTGCCTACAATTTCTATGTGTCTGTGCTTCTATCTTTGCATTGTATGATACCGAATTTTGAGAATACTGGGCACAAGGGAGTTTGTCTTCTCTCCCCAGGCACCCTTTAGCATAAGAAAGTGATTGTGGAGAAAAGAGCTGGATGTTCTGTTTTGACCAACTTTTTAACATTTTGCTACCAGTTTAGGTTTTTGCCTTTGTCCAGTGCAGAGTGGCAGAAGTCAAAGTGCATCTGTGGTAAACTAATCCCCATAAGGATGGCCATTCTGCATGCCTTTTCTGTCTGAGACCTACCCATAACATGGACACCAGCCCACACAAGTACAGTCAATCATGGGACCCAAACCTCAGATATCTACATCTTCATGCATGTCTCTTGCAGACTTAGTAGTCTCCCACTTTGGTATCTCTTCGAGGGTAGCTGAGGTCTTGGTGATTAACCTTCCTGTCTATTACCTCAAGAATTCGAATGGGGGGGAGACTGTGTTGCATACTGTTGATGTTCTTCATAGAGTGCTCGGGCATTACGTAGACTGCACTCACCAGCATTGTGAGAGGAATCTAAAGGAACAATGAATTTTGTGTTACAAGAAATAAAAATTATTTCTGCTGTAATGTCTCTGTGTGTCTCCTTATGTGAGCTCTCACTGTCTGTCTTTATGTATACGGTACTGAAGTCATTTACCTGCTATTCTGTTATTCCACTTAGCTGTTCATGTCAGCTGGTGCCCAGAACCGCATATACATACAGTATGTGGTGCTCAATTGTTCTTGAGGGTCAGTGAAAGTTGTGTGTTGTTACAGTAAGGTGAAGGACTATTTGGTTATGGCCGGGTAACCTCAGGAGGCATTAACACACACTACAGGGTGGTAAAAAAGCCAACTGATGTTATCCAGTCATAATTCCATAGACAATTACCTGCTATTCTGTTATTCCACTTGGCTGGTCATGTTAGCCAATGCCCAGAACCACATACACAGTAACAGAAATAACAAAGTGTGTTCATTGCGTCAGTGTTGTCCTGTGTGTACAGATGGGCAAGAGCAGACTGGCAAAATAATCCTTTGACTTGTGCCATACAAGGGGGAGGGGGCCTGGTTTAGGATGGGTTGTGGGGGGGGCATTGGACACCCAGGAATGCTTAACTTGTGGTGCCTGATATGGGAGGAAATTAGGTGACCACTGGACAACAGGAAATGCATTTTTGGTAGTGGGGCCTGATATGGGAGAGCTTGTTGGGGGGGGGCAATTGGACAACAAGGGGATGCTTGAAATGTAATGGTGCCTGATATGTGAGGGAATTGGGGGACCAATGAGCAACGTGGAATGCATTTCTTTGGTGGTGGTGGCTGATATGAGAGGGCTTTTTTGGGGGCCATTGGTCACCAGGTGATGCTTAACCTGTTGTGTCGCCTGGTATGGGAGTGAATTGTCGGACCACTTGACAACAGGGAATATATTTTTAATTTTTGTTTTTTTGTTTTGCGGTGGGGCCTGGTTTGGGAGGGTTTGTGCAAGTTGACATTGTACACCAGTGAATGCTTAACTTGTGGTTGCACCTGAGATGTGATGGGATGTTTTTGTTATCGCACTGTGTCTTCCCACAGGAAAGCTCCTGATTGGACATCTTACTGATCGACAAGAACACCTGTCTTGTAGAGTCCTCGTCTGAGCTTTTCGGAGATTGTTGAACATCAGTTTATTCACTTGTCAAGGTTAGTTCTATGCATTACATGTTGTTGCATCTGACATGGGAGGAAAATGGGGTACAATGGAACAACAATCCAGAGGAGAGAGATAGAGAAACTACTGGGTCCAAAATAAACATTTGTACAGTCACAAAAATCACAAATAAAGAGTATTCCTCACTTCAGTGTGGCTGTGTGTACAGATGGGGCAAGAGCAGTCTGGCAAAATAAATTCTTTTGATTTGTGCCATACAGAGAAGGGGGGGGGACTCTGGGGCACCAAAGAGATATTTTACATTCACATACATCACAAAGAATGTTTATTCTTGGACAAAATGTGGCTTTTTCAGTATAGGGCAAGTGACGGCAGGCTGGTAAAATAAATCTTTGACTTGTGCAATCCAGAGGGGGGAGAGAGAAAGAAAGAAAAAGAGAGAGAGAGAGAGACACTAATGGGGACCAAAGAGCCATTTGTAGTCACAGAAATCTCAAAGTGTATTCCTGCCCTCAGTGGGGTGCCGACTGGTATGGGAGTGACTTAGGGGACCACTGGACAGCAGGGGATATGTTTTTGTGGTGGTGCCTGGTTTGGGTGGGCTCATGGGGGATATTGGACACCAGAGAATGCTTATCTTGTGGCACCTGATATGGGAGGGAATTTGGTGATGGTGACCATTGGTGGATACGATATACTATTTCAATGGGGCAGAAAAGGACCCTCTTGGTCCATCGAATCTGCTCCTTTCCCCCTCCCTACTTTCCTCATGGAGTACTGTGTTCTGACTTCCCATCCATCAACCTCCGCACAGATATTGGTGTCATAGACTAAAAGCCTGATCTTCCTTGTAACCCCACCTACAAATTGGGGTTCCCGGAAGTCTTCCTTGGGTGTGCCTAAATGCCCTCTCTCAGGCTTGTATCCTGTGTCTTAGTGCTTTAAAAGTGTTTCGTCACAGTGTGGACCCAATGCCCCTTAAGGAGGAACTTGCCAAGGACCTTCACCTCTCCAAAGTTTCATGTAGGCACACCTTCCGCGCCACCTATGACTCCGTCGACTCAGTGGCGCACACCTCGGCAACTGCCATTGCCCTTAGACGGCACTCCTGGTTTTGCCTTTCTGGGCTTGCTAATGAGGTCCAGTCAGCAATCCAGGATACCCCGTTTAGGGACTCTGTGTTTTTTTTTATTGGCGGGGACACCACGGATAGCATTACGGACCTTCAGGACTGGGGTCTGGCCCTAAGGTCCGTCAGGTCCATGTACCGATCAGCTCTCAGCAGCAGCAGCCCGAGAGAGTGCTCCGGCATGCTGCCAAGGGAAGCGCAAGGCCACGGGGACAGCCACCCCAGAAGTCATCACATTGATTGACTGCATATTTCTTGTTTCTCAGAGAACGCGTGTTCAACTAATCTACAGAAGTCACAAAATTACCCTTTTTGAATGACACTGAAGATCAAGACACTGCAATGATGTCACATTACAACATTTTACATCTTGACTTCATATGATACTACTCAACTGATACTTTCTGGGATTAAGGTAAGAGACAAACTAGTTTGTCTAACAGGCTGTGGAAACCTTGCGGTGTTAACATAAATCAGCCTTGCAGGCCTACTAGTACGCATTGCACCACAACAAGCTTCACCTTCACTGTCTCATCAGTTGGAATGAATTATAATGCATGGACTAGTTTTGAACACGCCAAGTGATGACTTCATGTGAGGGTGAGCTACATTACTTTGGTTAAATTAAATATTACAGACTATGTAAAAAGTTGATGCAATGGTGTAGCATAGGGTAAGATCAGACAGTTTTTTTTCTATAGGTCACAAGCCTGAAGACGATATATAGAATTTAGAATAGGGAAAGGATAGGGCTTTTCTCCATAGGTTTTTTGAATAGGGAAAGGATAGGATTTTTCTCCACAGGTTTTAGAATAGGGAAAGGATAAGGTTTTTCTCCACAGGTTTTAGAACAGGGAAAGGATAGGGGTTTTCTCCACATGTTTTAGAATAGGGAAAGGATATGGTTTTTCTCCACAGGTTTTTGAATAGGGAAAGGATAGGATTTTTCTCCACAGGTTTTAGAATAGGGAAAGGATAAGGTTTTTCTCCACAGGTTTTAGAACAGGGAAAGGATAGGGGGTTTTCTCCACAGGTTTTAGAATAGGGAAAGGATAGGGTTTTTCGCCACAGGTTTTAGAATAGGGGTTTTCTCCACATGTTTTTAAATAGGGAAAGGATAGGGTTTTTCTCCACAGGTTTTAGAATAGGGAAAGGATAAGGTTTTTCTCCACAGGTTTTAGAATAGGGAAAGGAGAGGGTTTTTCTCCACATGTTTTTGGCATTACCATGTCTGATGGAATGCTCTTTGTGTATGATGATCCATACACTTGAAAAAGTGTTGCATCGGCAAAATACCAAAGGTGAAATGTGGACCACTGATGGTAAATGCTTATGGTAATAAAAAATTGTAAACTATTTTGGTTTCTTTTCTACTGTATAGTACACTATATAAGATACTGTATGGTGGCCTAAATACACAACGCTTTCGTTAAAACCTTACTTAATTTGCTGTCCTCACTGTAACCATGAGAGACTGAAGAAACTAGGTCCATTTTCTGTTAATTATGTAAGACTCATGGAGGGTGATGTACATCTTGTATTTCATCTATGAACCTTAGGGTGAAGGTGTATCGTTGCTGTGTATTGACTACCACCAGCTATTTTATATAATGTATGGGGAAAAAACATCCAAAAACATGGGACTAAGGCATAGTAGGATAGGGTAACATAAGAAAAATGTGTTCATTTTTCAGGGGCAATACAGTGATCTAAAACATAATAGTATAGGATAATAGTAGATAGGTTTTTCCACTGTTCACATGCATAAAGGCGGGAGATAGATATAGGAAAAGACAGATCTTACTTCGAGAGGGTTCCTTCAGTAGGTCATCACATATAGGACTTGCGCCACCTGGCATCGGGCCACACGGCAGACTTTTCTAGCAATACCTGACGGGGGACCACCCACCCAACATCACGTGACCAACAGATCGCCTTCCAGTGCCAGGTCAGGTTGCACCGGTGCCAACGTCAGTGACCCTGACGTGGGCTGTCTCGACACTGGACCCTCCCCCTATCTACATTACGGTGGGTCGGACGTGGATTCCTCTGATGCCAGGTTTGACATTGGAGGGCTTATAATCGACCACGAACTGTCCCGCATTACCCTTTTGGGTATCCAAGGGATCCCTACCTGGGGGGTTCCACTCTAGATTGCAGTCATTTAGGCCAGGTCTACCCTGGATTTCACCCTTACTCCCACTACATGGGGTTTCAAGGGTCTTATCCTCCACCGGTCTCCCCTCCTTCTCCTCCCCCCCCAGTCTCAACCGGATCCACCTCCCCTTCCCCTGGCTACTTCGGATTTCAAAACCCTGATTCAGTCTTGGTAGCAGGGGGCCAGGTCAGAACTGGTTTCAGATCTGGAAACTAGGCTCCTGCAACCGCAGCTTCCTATGTCTCCCTCCCCAATCAGCTATCTTGCAACTGTCCATGTCTTGGGGAAGACTCGGCAGGATGTTTCCCTACCGGACTTTAGACACCGTCCTGTCAAGGAGAGTGGACTTCATGATGTGTTATATAATAGGGAAAGGATAGGCTTTTTCTCCACAGGTTTTAGAACAGGGAAAGGGTAGGGTTTTTCTCCACAGGTTTTAGAATAGAGAAAGGGTAGGGTTTTTCTCCACAGGTTTTAGAATTGGGAAAGGATAGGGATTTTCTCCACAGGTTTTTTGAATAGGGAAAGGGTAGAGTTTTCTCCACAGGTTTTGGAATAGAAGCAGTTTGATACAGAAAATGATTGAACGGTAGCTGCCATCTTATTTTTGGTCATGTGACCAAGGGGATGTAGATATGTGTACAGTCTGGGCCTTCATTTACTCATTCACTTCCCTATCATGTAAAACAAGCTGCATTTTACTTTTCCTTTTTGAATTTATTGGCTTGCACCCCATAATGCAATAGGTGGACACCCCATTGACCAGAATGGGCATACCATGGATGGTTGGGTATGACACCCCTTCTATCTGCAGTTGGGTCTGTAATGCGAAATTAGGGATCATAAATTTAATCCAAGCCCCTGCAGATGTAAGAAAAGGTGTAATCCATTGACATTTACCCTTTTATAATGTAGTTATCCTTACAAATGTGTAACAGAAGCAGTTTGATACAGAAAATGATGGAACGGTAGCCGCCATCTTATTTTTGGTCATGTGACCCAGGAGATGTAGATATGGGCACAGTCTGGGCCTTGATTTACTCATTCACTTCCCCATCATGTAAAACAGGCTACATCTTACTTTTCCTTTCTCAATTTATTCGGATGTAACCCATAATGCAATAGGTGGGCCCCTCATGGGCCAGCATGGCCCTACCTTGGGTGGTTGGGTATGGCACCACAGCTATATGCTGGTGGGTCTATAATGTGAAATTAGTGATCATAAATTTCATCCAAGCTCCTGCAGATGTAAGAAAAGGTGTAACCCATTGACATTTACCACTTTTATAATGTAGTTATCACAATAAATGTGTAACAGAAGCAGTTTGACACAGAAAATGATCGAGCGCTAGCCACCATCTTGTTTTTGGTCATGTGACCCAGGGGATGTAGCTATGGGTACAGTCTGGGCCTTGATTTACTCATTCATTTCACTGTCATGTAAAACAAGTTGCTTTTTACTTTTACTTTTTGAATTTATTGGCATGCACCCTGTAATGCAATAGGTGGACACCCCATTGGCCAGCATGGGCATACCATGGGTGGTTGGGTATGGCACCCCGGCTATCTGCAGGTGGGTCTGTAATGTAAAATTAGGGATCAGAAAATTCATCCAAGTCCCTAAGATGTAAGAAAAGGTGTAATCCATTGACATTTACCACTTTTATAATGGAGTTATCCCTACAAACGTGTAACAGAAGCAGTTTAATACAGAAAATGATTGAACGGTAGCCGCCATCTTATTTTTGGTAATGTGACCCGGGGATGTAGATATGGGTACAGTCCGGGCCTTGATTTACTCATTCACTTCCCTGTCATGTAAAATGGGCTACTTTTTACTTTTACTTTTTGAATTTATTGGCACGCACCCCATAATGCAATAGGTGGACACCCCATTGGCCAGCATGACCCTACCTTGGGTGGTTGGGTATGACACCCCAGCTATCTGGAGGTGGGTGTGTAATGAAAAATTAAGGATCAGAAATTTCATTCCAAGCCTCTGCAAATGTAAGAAAAGGTATAATCCATTGAGATTTACCACTTTTATAATGTAGTTATCCCTACAAACGTGTAACAGAAGCAGGTTGATACAAAAAATGATTGAACGGTAGCCGCCATCTTATTTTTGGTCATGTGACCCAGGAGATGTAGATATGGGCACAGTCTGGGCCTTGATTTACTCATTCACTTCCCCATCATGTAAAACAGGCTACATCTTACTTTTCCTTTCTCAATTTATTGGTATGTAACCCATAATGCAATAGGTGGGCCCCTCATGTGCCAGCATGGCCCTACCTCGGGTGGTTGGGTATGGCACCCCAGCTATAAGCTGGTGGGTCTATAATGTGAAATTAGTGATCATAAATTTCATCCTAGCCCCTGCAGATGTAAGAAAAGTTGTAATCCATTGACATTTACCACTTTTATAATGTAGTTATCACAATAAATGTGTAACAGAAGCAGTTTGATACAGAAAATGATTGAATGGTAGCCGCCATCTTGTTTTTGGTGATGTGACCCGGGGGATGTAGCTATGGGTACAGTCTGGGCCTTGATTTACTCATTCACTTCCCTGTCCTGTAAAACGGGCTGCTTTTTACTTTTACTTTTTGAATTTATTGGCATGCACCCCATAATGCAATAGGTGGACACCCCATTGACCAGCATGGGCATACCATGGGTGGTTGGGTATGGCACCCTGGCTATCTGCAGGTGGGTCTGTAATGTAAAATTAGGGATCAGAAAATTCATCCAAGCCCCTAAGATGTAAGAAAAGGTGTAATCCATTGACATTTACCACTTTTATAACGTAGTTATCCCTACAAACGTGTAACAGAAGCAGTTTAATACAGAAAATGATTGAACGGTAGCCGCCATCTTATTTTTGGTCATGTGACCCAGGGGATGTAGATATGGGTACAGTCTGGGCCTTGATTTACTCATTCATTTCCCTATCATGTAAAACAGGCTACTTTTTACTTTTTCTTTTTGAATTTACTGGCATGCACCCCATAATGCAATAGGTGAACACCCCATTAACCAGCATGGACATACCATGGGTGGTTAGGTATGGCACCAAGGCTATCTGCAGGTGGGTCTGTAATGAAAAATTAAGGCTCAGAAATTTCATCCAAGCCCCTGTAGATGTAAGAAAAGGTGTAATCCATTGAGATTTACCACTTTTATAATGCAGTTATCCCTACAAACATGTAACAGAAGCAGTTTGATACAGAAAATGATCAAATGGTAGCCGCCATGTTGTTTTTGGTCATGTGACCCAGGGGATGTAGATATGGGTACAGTCTGGGCCTTGATTTACTCATTCACTTCCCAGTCATGTAAAACGGGCTACTTTTTACTTTTTTTATTTATTGGCACGCACTCCATAATGCAATAGGTGGACACCCCATTGGCCAGCATGGTCATACCAGGGGTGGTTGGGTATGGCACCCCGGCTATCTGCAAGTGGGTCTGTAATGTGAAATTAGGGATCAGAAAATTCATCCAAGCCCCTGCAGATATAAGAAAAGGTGTAATCCATTGACATTTACCACTTTTTTAATGTAGTTATCCCTACAAATGTATAACAGAAGCAGTTTGATACAGAAAATGATTGAACGGTAGCCGCCATCTTGTTTTTGGTCATGTGACCCAGGGGATGCAGCTATGGGTACAGTCTGGGCCTTGATTTACGCATTCACTTCCCCGTCATGTAAAACAGGCTACATCTTACTTTTCCTTTCTCAATTTTTTGGGATGTAACCCATAATGCAATAGGTGGGCCCCTCATGGGCCAGCATGGCCCTACCTTGGGTGGTTGGGTATGGCACCCCAGCTATCTGGAGATGGGTGTGTAATGAAAAATTAAGGATCAGAAATTTCATTCCAAGCCTCTGCAAATGTAAGAAAAGGTGTAATCCATTGAGATTTACCACTTTTATAATGTAGTTATCCCTACAAACGTGTAACAGAAGCAGGTTGATACAAAAAATGATTGAACGGTAGCCGCCATCTTATTTTTGGTCATGTGACCCAGGAGATGTAGATATGGGCACAGTCTGGGCCTTGATTTACTCATTCACTTCCCCATCATGTAAAACGGGCTACTTTTTACTTTTTGAATTTATTGGCATGCACCCCATAATGCAATAGGTGGACACCCCATTGACCAGCATGGGCATACCATGGGTGGTTGGGTATGGCACCCCGGCTATCTGCAGGTGGGTCTGTAATGTGAAATTAGGGATCAGAAAATTCATCCAAGCCTCTGCAGATGTCTGAAAAGGTGTACTCCATTGACATTTACCAAGTTTATAACGTAGTTATCCCTACAAACATGTAAGAGAAGCAGTTTGATACAGAAAATGATCAGATGGTAGCCGCCATCTTGTTTTGGTCATGTGACTCAGGGGATGTAGCTATGGGTACAGTCTGGGCCTTGATTTACTCACTCACTTCCCTGTCATGTAAAACAGGCTACATCTTACTTTTCCTTTTTCAATTTATTGGGATGTAACCCATGATGCAATAGGTGGGCCCCTCATGGGCCAGCATGGCCCTACCTTTGGTGGTTGGGTAAGGCACCCAAGCTATCTGCAGGTGGGTGTGTAATGAAAAATTAAGCATTGGAAATTTCATTCCAAGCCTCTGAAAATGTAAGAAATGGTGTACTCCATTGAGATTTACCACTTTTATAATGCAGTTATCCCTACAAACGTGTAACAGAAGCAGTTTGATACAAAAAACGATTGAACGGTAGCCCCCATCTTATTTTTGGTCATGTGACCCAGGAGATGTAGATATGGGTACAGTCTGGGACTTGAGTTACTCATTCACTTCCCCGTCATGTAAAACGGGCTACTTCTTACTTTTCCTTTCTAAATTTATTGGGATGTAACACATAATGCAATAGGTGGGCCCCTCATGTGCCAGCAAGGCCCTACCTTGGGTGGTTGGGTATGGCACCCCAGTTATAAGCTGGTGGGTCTATAATGTGAAATTAGTGATGATAAGTTTCACCCAAGCCCCTGCAGATGTAAGAAATGGTGTAATCCATTGACATTTACCACTTTTATAATGTAGTTATCCCTACAAACGTGTAACAGAAGCAGTTTACTACAGAAAATGATCAAATGGTAGCTGCCATCTTGTTTTTGGTCATGTGACCCAGGGGATGTAGATATGGGTACAGTCTGGGCCTTGATTTACTTATTCACTTCCCCGTCATGTAAAACGGGCTACTTTTTACTTTTTGAATGTATTGGCATGCACCCCAGAATGCAATAGGTGGACACCCCATTGGCCAGCATGTGCATACCAGGGGTGGTTGGGTATAGCACCCCGGCTATCTGCAAGTGGGTCTGTAATGTGAAATTAAGGATCAGAAAATTCATCCAAGCCCCTGAAGATGTAAGAAAAGCTGTAATCCATTGACATTTACCACTTGTATAATCTATTAATCCCAATAAATGTGTAAGAGAAGCAGTTTGACACAGGGAATGACTGAACGGTGTGAGCCATCTTGTTTTTGGTCATGTGACCCTGGGGATGTAGCTATGGGTACAGTCCAGGCCTTGATTTACTCATTCATTTCCCTGCCATGTAAAACAGGCTACTTTTTACTTTTTCTTTTTGAATTTATTGGCATGCACCCCATAATACAATAGGTGGTCACCCCATTGCCCAGCACGGTCATACCATGGGTGGTTGGGTATGGCACCCCAGCTATCTGCAAGTGGGTCTATAATGTGAAATTAGGGATCAGAAATTTCATCCAAGCTACTGCTGCCATAAGAAAGGGTATAATCTATTGACCTTTACCACTTTTATGATCTAGTGATCTCAATAAATGAGTCACAAGCAGTTTGACACAGAAAATGACTGAATGGTGTCAGCCATCTTGTTTTTGGCCATGTGACCCTGGGGAGGTAGCTATAGGTGCAATCTGGCCCTTGATTTACTCATTCCCTTCCCTGTCATGTGAAACAGGCTACTTCTTAGTTTTTCGTAATGGATTTCGTGACATATACCCCATAATCCAATAGGTACCCCCCATAGGCCAGTATGGCCCTACCATAGATGGTTCATTCTGGTCACTCTCATAATCTGTAGGTGAGAAACCAATGTGACATTTGTGTTTATATAAAGAATTTGTAACCTGAAAGTGAAAATTAGTTACATTTTAGACAACAATTTTTATCAGTGACACAACCGATTTTAATGTTTTTACAAACTTCAATATTTTTTGCGAATACAAATTTGCAAAAACAATCAAAATTTCACTAAATAAACATATATATCTTCAAATGTCTTGGTTGGAAAAGTTATATTTTCACCTTCAATTATAGTTGTGTTGGTTTCTTACTACCCTGACAAAAAAAGTTTACCAGGGAATTAAGAAAAATTATGTAATAACCTCATAACCGATAAGTGTACAAACCCAGTGAAAAAACCTCTGGCAGCAGGGATATGCAATTTACAGAAAAACCTTGGCAGTGTAAGGGTTAATTGCATTCCTGGTGTCATTCCAATATTAGCACCAGACTTGTGGGGTGACTGCTGCCCCCAACTCTTCAGACCATCTCCGCTGGACCTGAACTGTGGGGTCTTTGTGTCTAACAGGTGGGCATATATCTTGCTACTTTACAGTGCCTTCTCCCCTTCAGGCCAGAGGATGGCATCTATAGGGTTTGGATCTGGCTGCCTCAAAGTGTGGCCCAGTATGCCTCCGATAGGTTGCAAGGCAGAGTGTCTCAATGTATCCAGGTCGGCTGGTGCTATTCTTTGGCAATGACTGGCAGTGTCTTTTCCAGATTTACAATATGGCTTCAGTACTAACAGGAATATTTTTTACTTGATTTAAAATCTGCCGAATATATCATGTAAATGTTGTAGCCAATTGAAGTACTGGTTAGATATCGGATTATGCCAGAACAGAGGCCGCTGTAACCATTTATTATATGTAGCGCTCCACTTGTATTTCATACTGATACACAAAACTCTCTTAGCAAGTTTAATTCGACAATCGATGTGCTTTTGAAGTTACACAGTCACATTTTTTCTTTTGTAGCCAGTCAAGACAAATGGATACTGCCCATGTTGCCACCTTCTTTGTGTTTTTCTCTTTGCATGCGTCCTTGATTTTATTTAATTCTTCTGGGGTTAGAATGTGATGTTTTAAGTTTCGCCTTTTTTGAAAAGGGTTCTGTGGCCGATGCACGGGGGAGTGGAACATTTTGCACTTTAGTCATAACAGACTCATTGAATTGCTGCTGCAGCGCATCAGCGTGATCTTCCTCATCCACTTCTTCAGCGTGATCTTCCTCATCCACTTCTTCTTTCTGATTACGTGAGTCGTATTTGTGTCTTTTGCTATCAACCAGTTCTTCATCATCTGTTTGGTTCATATGATCACCCACATTGACCACTTGTTCATTTTTTTTTGTTCATTGAATGGTTCAATAATATCTGTATTTTCTGTCAGAAGTAGCAAATCATCTTGGTGGGATAGATTGGCAACATCTTTTATTTTATCTGTTGGTTTAATATGCGCAATTGTAAAACTGGTCTAAAAATCAAATAAACTTGCCTACCAATGCAACTTAAAGTACTTAATTAAATCACCATTATGTTTTTCTCCTCTTGTGCTGGCCTATTCAGTTCCACTCCACTCCCAGCTGGCACTTGGCTCCTTTGTGATTTACTGGCATTACATACCCCCACTGGTTGTCCCCCATGGCAGGGCCAGGAGGGAAGGGCCACCCCTTCTCCAGTGACCCAATCCAGCAGTAGCCTTGCCTGGATAACACTGCATATCTGGCTTCATCCTGCCACACCACATGCTTGCTCCTCCTTTTTCTCCCTTTTTGACAACTGGTAGAATGCAATGGAAAAGACGTGCATGTGTGTAGAGGCATGCACACTCTGCACATCTGCCATCTGTAGTCCCCCGTTCTGGCCACAGTCGCTGCCCCACCCCCACATGACCACATGGTGGCAGTACAGGAGCAGCATGGCACAACCCTCCCCCCCAGTAGAAGATAGCTGTCAGGCAGCCACTCAGTCCTCTCCCTCCCTTCCGAACTCGAGTCACCGGTGTGACAGGAGGCAAGGCAATGTTTGTTTAAAAGATGCCCAATCCCAGAGGCTCTGAGTGCCATCCAAAATCAAACACATAACTAAACATAAAAAAATCCATAAATCTCAAAAAAAAGAACATTTAAACAGACAAATCCACAAAATAAAATTTATCACCAAAGACTGACTAAAGATAGGGTTGCCGAGAATGATGTCTATCTCAGTAGACTAAAAACTGAGTTGGGAAAAGCCTGGGCAAATAGGAAGGCCTTAAAGTGGGCCTTGAATGCCTCTAAGGTTGGGGCCCCCCAACCCTAAAGGTTAGCGAATTCCACAGGATGGGGGGCAGGGACACTAAAGGCCCTGTCACCAGCCGTTTTTAACCTCGTCCTGAGGACTGCCAGGGGGCCCCCACAGAAGGAGTGGAGGGGGTGGACCGAGACATCTGGTACAAGAAGGTCTGACAGGTAACCAGGGTCCTGGCCATTTAGGACCTTATAGGTGAGAAGACCCACCTTAAAGAGGATCCTCCTCCTGACTGGCAGCCAGTGCAGTTCACGCAATACTGGTGTAATATGGCAACATTTAGGCTGCCCAGTAAGTAATTGGGCAGCTGCATTCTGCACCGGCTGCAGTCTGCAAAGAGATCCTCCCGTGACCCTGAGAAAGAGTGCATTACAGTAGTCAAGCCTTGATGTAACTAAGGCATGTGTCAAAGTGGGGAGTTCCAGATGCAGCACAAGGGGCTTTATCCTGGCAACATTTCTAAGATGGAAAAAACAGGAGCGGACAGTGGCAGACACCTGTGCCTCCATCATCAAACCCCTGTCCAAAATGATACCAAGATTTCACACCTTAAAGGAGGCCTTCAATGGGACAGATCACAGAACAAGTCCAGTCTCTAATCCAGAGGCCATCCTATCCCGCACTCTGTTCGACTCCACCACCAATACCTCTGTCCTATCAGGGTTCAGTTGCAACCAGCTAGAGGCCATCGAGTTGTTGATCTCAGCAAGGCAGCTGTTAAGCACATCTGCTGCGTTAGATGTTCCTGGGGAAAAGGATAAGTATAGCTGGGTATCATCAGCATAGCAATGAAAACCCAAGCAATACTTCCTAATGATCCCTCCCAGGGGCAGCATGTACACTGCAAACAACATTGGAGCTAAGACCGAACCCTGAGGTACTCTGCAAGATAGGGGACTAGTGGTGGAGGAGAAATTCCCATTCACAACCCGTTGCCTCCTGTTGGTTAAAAATGACTCAAACCAACAGATGACAGTGCCATTGAGTCTGCAGAGTTCCCTAAGGAGGTCAAGCAACACACAATGGTCCACAGTGTCAAATGCTGAAGAGAGATTGAGGAGAACAAGAATTGTCCTTTCCCCTTGATCTCTAGCCCTGAGGACATCATTCTGCACCTGAACAAGCGCAGTTTCTATGCTATGCCTCACCCGAAACACTGACTGGAAAGGTTCATATAACTTGTGGGTCACAAGGTGCTCCTCCAACTGAAGTGCCACTACCTTCTCCACAACCTTCGCCAAAAAAGGGAGGTTGGAGATGGGATGGTAATTTGCCCTAACCTCTGGGTCCAAAGATGGTTTCTTAAGGAGTGGTCTCACCAATGCCTCCTTCAAGGCATCGGGACAGACACCCCTCAGAGAAGGAACACTGGACAATCAGGGCAAACACCAGGCCAATGGCATTGAGGCATCTCATCAAGAAACGCATTGGTACCGGGTTCAGTTCACAGAAGGTGTGCTTCAGATTGGTCACCACCTTAATGACCTCACTTACCTCCACTGGTCTAAACTCCCCCCAATCAGGCAGAGTGCACTCAGAACACTTCAGGTTACCACTGCCAGCTCTGAACTGGCTGATTGGAGGAACTCCCTGACGGATACCAGACACCCTGTCTGAGAAGAACCAAGCAAACTCTTCACATTCAGTGTTAGAAAAAACCTTCTTCAGCTGTAGACAGGCTGGATGAAGTAGCTTGTCAACAGTCCGAAAAACTACAGCTGGTCAGTTCTTCCTGGGAGCAATCTCCCTGGACAGGAACTCTGCCTTCTTACGGTTGATTGCCCCCTGGTATGCATTATAATGCATGCGCAGGGCCAGTTTGTCCTCCTGCAGGCCAGACTTCATCCAGCAGCGCTCTAATCTCCAACCCTTTCTCTTCATCTCCCCGAGGTCCCCATTAAACCATGGTGACCTCAGGTAGGAAGATTTGAGTCATACACAGACAGGTGCGAGGGAGTCAATGGCGTCAAATAGTACTCTATTATAGGAGCTCACCATGGCACCAATGCCTCCGACGCATGTATTACCCACACTAGATAGATCGGCTGCTGCCAAAAAGCCCTCTGGAGTTAATCCCTGCAAAGGATGGCAGCTCATCATCTATGCAGGAGGAGGGTATCCAGTGGGTGCCCCAAACATGAACTGCACAATGCAGTGATCGGACCATGCCACCTAATCAATCTTGAGATAATTTATCTTAAGTCCCAGAGAGAACACCAGGTCCAAACGTGTGCCCGTCCTGGTGTGTCGTGGCAGAAACCGCTTCGACAGGCCCAGCATTGTCATGATCTGGAGATGGTTATGACCTCACCAAGAAGATTCATTGTCAGCCCAAACATTGAAATCCCCCATGACAATACATCTGAGGCCTCCAATGTTTCACCGATGATGAATTCGGCAACCTCCTGCAGGAAACCCCCGCTGCCCCAGGGGAGCAGTAGATCAGGAGAATCCTGCAACCTGTACCCGGACCATCACAGACAGCCACACACTGGAAAGAACCCGGGGTTCTCATGGGTGCACAGTGAAGCCCAAGTCAGATCTAAAGCAGATGGCTACCCCACCTTCCCTACGTTCCTTTCTGGGGCAGTGCACGACGGTGTACCCAGAGGGGATGGTGACCTCAAAGACCGGGCCAGCATCGTCCTGAATCCAGGTCTCTGTGATGCAAGCCAGATCGATCAAGGAAATCAAGTCCACAATAATCGCAGTCTTGTTCCTGATTGATCTGGCATTGCATAGCACTGCCCTCAGGGGATTGGTGGGCAAGACAGCCCCTCGGGTTACCTGGCCACTCGTTCTGGTGGACTCCCTGGAGACAGGTACCAAACATGTCTGGCCTCTCCCTTGTGCCCGTTGTAATCCAGGGTGCCTTCCAGACCTGACATTCTCTATCCTACCACTCCCCCACTATACACGGGGCACCCCACTGTTCAAGATCACCCTGGCCCTTCCAAATCCCCACTTCCTGGCAGTGTCTTGCTGTGATGTTAGAAACTGGGAGGCTAGTGAATGGCTGTAAATCATGCAGATGAGATGCCCCGTACACTATCCTGGCCTCCCCCCGGCCCTCCCAGACAGACGTGACACATCACACCCGACCAAGATCCCTCGACAGCCACTTAGTTTCACTCACACCACAGTTTTACCCTAAACATACAAAATCCCCCCTCACACACACACACACACACACACACATCTCACCCCAGTGTAACAGTCAAATAAAATATGATTTCAGGAGAGACTTTTAAGGTTGCACAGCTCCCACCTCTGCAACTTTTTTGTCCGTAAAATTCCTCAACAAACCTGGCTCTCACCCAGGTCTGTGTTGAAAAGCCAGTCACTACTTTAGCAGATAAATAATTTGCTTCCACAATAAATGACAGAGATCACCACCTGTAGCTTTACGTACAGTCATAAAAGAATACTGGATACGTCACCAGATCGGGAGATAGTCAGAGATAATTTCAGATCTTTTCAAAAGGAAAGAGACTGATCCAGATAAAATGATTCACTTACTTTTTCCACCTTGTGACAGGAGCCACCTTCCCTCAAGCTCTCCTGCCTCAGAGCCCAGCCAGACGGCAGCGCAACTGCACAACCATCAGGCCGTGCCCCTGCACTCCCTAGAGATCCAGCACACAGGCCCACCCTTCGGCAGATTCGGGACCAGTCCTCCTGGCTAGGCCCATGAAACCAAGAAAAGCTACACACAACCTTCAGGATGGCCCCCATGAATGCTCCTCTTCCCTGCACGAAAACCACAAAGGCAACACTTTCCTGGTCCAGCCAAAGCAGCAGTCTGATAGTTTTTCCAGTGGATAGTCCATCGGTCTCTCACCCCGACAGACTCCACACTTATCTGCATTCGTTCCGGCACCTCCAGCGGTCCGCTTCTCAGCTGACACTACAGCAGATCCAGAAATAATGACCTCCGCTCCACTCCGCTTCGGCTCCAACTCCACTCCTCAGCTGACAGAGAGCTCCAGGACACCTTCTCAACCAGCAGAAAACACAGGGGTACGTTCTGATTAAGAGATTTTTGTTTTCCTTTTCAAAGCAACAGTCGGGTTCAAACACACAGAATCACTATCCGGAATTTTAATTAATCTTTCATCCCTAAAAATAAGAAAACTGACTCCTCGCACTACAATCACTTCCCCTGTCCCTAACTAATCCTTATTGCCCTAAACCTTGCCACTAAAGACAACTTCTAAAACTCATGACACAGCACCTCAACCCTCTGTGCTACTGGGCCAACTATGGCTGTGTTGTTTTTATTATGCTTAACAAAGTAAAGAAACAGCAATGTCTTACTAATGCACACTATAAAAGCATGCTATCTGATATATTATGATGCCCATAGGATGCCCGTATGTCACAATATATGCTAATGCCTTGATGCATTACAATATTTTCGTTTTCTCCCTGCTGCTGAGGCGGGGGTGTGGGGTTACCAATCATTACAAAAAGTGACACACTCAGTGTGCATTACGATGCAATAACTGCATGCCACGTGTGTGTTGGTAGGCACAAGGGCACAGCCACGCCAGGGTGTGCATTATGATCTCATAACAGCATGCACAGGGTAGTTACTTGGCACGAGGTGCAACATCATGGACAGAAATTAATCCCTGGCACATGATGACGCACGCAATAAGACACCAAAGGGCATTGGTTGTCAGGGGTCAATGCACGCTCAGATGCAGAATGATGCACAATGTGCCTTAGCCGACTGCTTTTATCTCTAGGAAGTATATTAACCCTACACAACCATTGACATGGATTGATTTATTGCATATATAAAATGTCTAAACTGAATAACACTTAACACACCATGCCTAACAACCACCAAAGGCATGCATTATTTCCTAAAGCATGCACACCCAGTCATGAGGCATGTGGTTGGGCGACGTGATCACACAATATTTTGTTTTGTCTGTGTCAGTGCCCAGCCACTTGACACTCATAGACTAAACAATGTATTCATTCCTAGATGGATTAGTTTTTTTTGTTTATCAGTGGTGCTGGGTTTGGGGGGTTAATGGGGGTCAAATGCTCATGCCTTGATGCATTACAATATTTTTCTCACTGGTGCGGGGACGGGGGCGAGGTTACTAGTCATTACAAAAAGTGACATACGGGGTGTGCATTATGGTAAGCTAATTGCATGCCACATGTGTACTGTTATGCACAAGGGCACAGCCATGCCAGGGTGTGAATTACAATCTCATAACTGCACACACTTGGTAGTTACTTGGCATGAGGTGCATCATGTATGGAAATGAATCTCCGATGTATGATGAGATAACCCATTAATCATGTACATGTATCATCATCTGCAGAAATTAATCATTGGCACATGATGACGTAAGCAATAAGACAAGAAAGGGCATTAGTTGACAGGGGTTAATGTATGCCCAGGTATGGAATGATGCAAGATGCACTTGCATTTAACATGAGGAAGTACATTAACAACACACAGCTAATGATGTGGATTGACTTATTGCGTTTATAAAATGGCTAAACTGAGAAACACATAATGCCTCATACCTAGCAACCACCCAAGGTGTGCATTATTTCTTAAAGCCTGCACACCCTGTGATATGACATGTAGTCGGGTGACATAACCACATAATATTTTGTTGTGACTGTATCAATGCCCAGCCACTTTACACTCATAGACCAAAAAAAGAAGCAGTGTGTACCAATGCATTTACGCATCCTGAGCTGCACTGTTTTGGAATCTTCTCATCCAATCTGCATACTGTAAATTCTTTACCCCTTGTATAAGTAATTGCTGTCATGCTGCAAAGAATTAGCACTGCTACAGTGCTGCAGCTTGTGCTAACCACCTGGGTGTGCGGTTATGCAACTGTAATGCAGACCCTGTTGAATCTGCACCTCATGGATAACCACGCACGTTATACACACCCTGTCATGGCTCGTTGCCTTACTGCTTGTGTAGCCCACCCCCTCCCTGATATCTAGGGGTGTGCTGGTGGTATGTCCATGAGGATGGTGTGACCACAACAGAAACTGCTTTGATGACTTACGTTTAATCTTTGGGACTTGGGCACCAGCTTCTCCAATGGGGTGCTGGGCTGGGAGGCAAAGTTGATCAGTGGCAAATGCAACCAGGCAGGAGTAAATCACAACAACAGTTAACAAATGAACCAGGCTCCTTTAATAAAAGAATTGATGCGCCATGGAGTTCAAGGGATTTGATGGTGCATTATCCCATCGGGGAAATGGTATGCCATAAGGACTCGGAGGTTCAGTAACTCAGTGTCCATGCATTGTCCATTTCAATGTCCATTTCCAGAGTACTTACACAAGGCTGCTGCAATTCCAAGTGGGGGCGGCTCTCTTTTCCCACTCTCAGCACAGTACTGTGCTGAGAGTGGGAACATAAATGTCAATGACAGCTTGCTTCTCCCACACTCAGTACACTCGGTACAGAAATATCAAATGGCATCTTGCTCTTCCCACACTCAATATGTTTCTCACTAAGCAGTCAGCTTCACTTCTCCCACACTCAGTACACTCGGTACAGAAATATCAAATGGCATCTTGCTCTTCCCACACTCAATATGTTTCTCACTAAGCAGGCAGCTTCACTTTTCCCACACTCAGTACAGTTTTCCTTCACTGTCTGTACTCCCAGTAGGCTGCATCCTCTCTCTCTCATTCAGCCTGCAGCCTCCTACTCCACTGGGGCCACAGGCTACATTAACAAATGTGGGCAGCACTCATCCCACAGCCCTTTGAGCTTCTGTGCTCCCAGGATCCCAAAACAGGCAGCATACACTCCAGGGGTGTCCAACATTAACACCCCCTAATGCCTGTGTTCTGGCTTGCTCTTTACTCACTTAACTGCATTGCAGTTCCCATGCCTCCATCTGCCGTGAAAGTCATTTGGAAAGTGGTGGCCTTCCCCACTGTGGATGAGCTGTCCAGTTTCGAAAGTATGCTGTGCACTAAGCAGTCTATTCTCCCTGGGTTCAAATCTCACTGGATGCCAAGCAAGGTATTTCACTTCTCCCTCACTCAGGGTGGGTTGGCCCCCCCCACAGGGTTCTCAGAGACTATGGCCTCCACCATGTCCACTCTGGGCCTTGTCTTCAGTGGCTCCATAAAGAAAAACAAGGGCTCCCGCAGGAGTGGGCAATTACCCCCACTCCCACCTTAGGACTGACTCTCTGGCTCGTGCTCTAACCTTCACAGGCCAAATGAGTCCTTCCTTCCAGGGAGGCTCCCAACCAATGGTTGACAACCTCCTCGAGAAGGAAGAAAAGTTAACCCTTTAGGAGTTAGGCCAAAATCTCCGGACACCGCCCAATCACGATTCTACCCCCAAGCACACCCACAAGCATTAACCATGAAGTGCAGACACGACATGGTGTGCATTATGATCACATAACTGCATGCCCAGGATGGCTGGTTACCACAGGGTGCAGCCATTACCTACTACTGAATCTTTGATGCATAATTACAGTATTTAAAAAACAAGACCCGTAATGTAAGTTGCGTAACACACTTTAGGGTATGCAGCCTTATGTGAAATAATGCACTTTTCTGGTGATTGCCGAACCCAGCTATGCCGCTTGCCTAATAATCACCTAGGGCATGCATTATTCCATGACAGCTTCACACACTGGAGTGTGTTCTCCATCATGCAACAGTACACCTACTCATCTGATGTGATGCCCATTGGTCAAGAACTCTGAGCAAGAGCTGGATCAGTGGCACGGTGGCCTCAGACACAGAATGCTCAGCACTACATGTACTGGTGCTCTGGTTTCAGAGCACGTCAGGATCACTCTGGGGCAATCATTTTAGAGTTATGGACTGAACGTCCAATGACAATTATTTTCACTTTCTGTGGGTGTTGCTTGGTACAGCTAGTTGACTGCCATCTATTGGAGACTCTGTGGCAGTGACAACAGAACCAGTTGAGTGGGGAGGGTGTCTGCAGACACGGCACATGACGGTGCCTCACGTATGAGTGTGCATGCATGGCTACATAAGCATGGCACTGTGGGGTCAAGTGGAAGAAATCCCTCCCCTCCCATCTCACACGTTGGCGCCAGTCATGAACCATAGAACCCTATTGGCCAGCTACACAAGTGGTTAACTTGCACCTCAACAACATAGGTCAATAATGGGGGTATGGGGGGGATATCAAGGCAGGGAAAATTTATATGACGGTTATATAGAAACATAGGAACATAGAATTTAACAGCAGATAAGGACCGCTTAGTTCACCTAGTCTGTCCATTTCCCTACCTAATGGATAAGCTGCAGAGGGTCTAGTACTTTGATCGACTCTTACATAACTGACAGTCATTTGCCTGTTGCCGTTTGACCGCAGCGTTCATAATATCGATGGACGAAATACCGCTTCCCATTATACCGACAAGGCTGACAAGTTTCTAACAAGTGCAGGGAACTATCATTGTTATTGAAATTAAGAATTTAAAACAAAATAATGATGCGGTATGAAAGGTTAATAAATCAATTAAGTTTTCGCCAATTACAGCTTAATGTTTGAAAAAAAACTTAGAACATAACCTTTCCACCCGAGTGCTGTTTTAACTACATCTGGATCTACTTACTGCTCTCGCAAACAATGGAGAAGGAAAAAGAACTGTTGCCCTGCCTTACCCTTCAATTAAAGCACTACGGTTGGTCATACAAAAGTGCACACAGATGCAGAGGCATGCCGACAAGGCTGACAGGTTTCTAATGAGTGCAGGGAACTATCGAGTGCAAACATTAAAAGTGCAAACATACTTACAGCAAACATTAAATTTACGCTGCACTGTGTATCTCATTAAACTTTGCACCACTATGAGGCTACTGTGTAAATGTGACAGCACTGAAAAAGCCATTGTTGGTGAAATTATAATATAAATAGCCGTCAATGGAAAGTTTATCGTGGCCCCTCTGTGAGGGAACCATCTTACACAGCTCGACCACGGAAGCTACCTTTACAGTTGTCACTATGGTAGCATTATCGCCCCATCACCAGCAAAGGCCATTTATCTCATAGCATTTACACAGTAGCCTCATAGTGGTGGTGCTGCTACGATATGAAGGTAAGTTTAAATTTGCACTCCGATAACTAGATGGTGCTCGTACGGCTTTTTTCAGTGTAGTGTAGTGTAGCAGTCAGTTTCAGTGTAGCATTTACACAGCAGCCAAAGTTGAAATGAGATGCACAGCGCAGCGTAAATTTAATGTTTGCTGTAAGTATGTTTGCACTTTTAATGTTTGCACTTGTTAGTTCCTTACACTAATTATATAATTATAAAATTGTCAGCCTTTTCTCAGTGTAGTGTAGTATTCAGCCAAAGCTGAAATGAGATGCACTTTTAATGTTTTCTCTCGTTAGTTCCCTACACTAGTTAGTTACTTGGAAAACAAAAAGCACCGCGCTACAAAGCTGGGGCAGGGTGTGGGTGAGGGCAGCAATGCCCTAATCAAGTTGAACTAAGAAAACAAACAAACCACCATGCATTCCAGAGCCAGGAGGACAGATGGTCGTCCAGTGAATGTGGTCAAAAAATCGCCACTGAGTCCAGTTTGCTTAGTGAATGCAAAATTGCTGGTTTGTTCTGAATTGTTGACACAAATGAAAAAGAGACAGCATTTACGTGCAAGGTCCCCGATGCTTCACCAATTAAGGCTTCATCAGGGGAAGGATTTTTATTTATGTCAACAATTCGGAATAAACCAGCAATTTTGCATTCACTAAGCAAATTGGACTCGGTGGCAATTTTTTGACTAGTTAGAAACTTGTCTGCCTTGTTCGTATAATGGGAAGCGGTATTTCGGCAGTCGGTGTTATCGCTGCAGTCAAACGTAGATGGGATAACGACTGTCGGTAAAGTAATGTAATGTCAGTAATGCAAGAGTTGGTCAATCGTACAGATCCCGGTGCAGATCCTAATTAACTACCAGCCTACTTCGTTCTACACCCCACTAGAATTGCCTTATGTCTGTCCCATGCATTCTTGAATTACCCCACTATTTTTGACCCCATGACCTCTTCTGGAAGGCCGTTCCATGCGTCCACCACTCTCTTTGTGAAAAAATACTTCCTCCTGAGCCATCCCCCACTATCTTCAAATTGTGTCCCTTTGTTCTTGCACATCCCTTTTTCTGAAAGATGCTACCCTCTTGGACTTTGTTGATTCCCTTGAGGTACTTGAAAGTTTCTATCATATCCCCCATCCCTCCTTTCCTCAAGGGTATACATATTAAGCTTCTTTAGTCTCTCTTCGTATGTCTTCTGGTGCAGATGCTGCACCATTTTAGTTGCCCTCCTCTGGACAGCCTCCATCCTGTCTATGTCCTTGCAGAGATGGGGTCTCCAGAACTGCATGCAGTACTCAGATGGGGTCTTGCCAACTGTCTGTAAAGAGGGATAACAACTTCTTGTTTTCTACTGGTGATGCCTCTCCCTGTGCATCCCAGCATCCCCCCAGCCCTCCTTACTGCCTTCTCACATTGCTTGCCCACCTTTAGGTCATCTGATATGACTACCCCAGATCCCTTTCCATTTTTGTTGTTGTTAGTATCTCACCCCCCATTGTGTACTCTTCCCCTGGGTTTTTGTTTTCCAGGTGCATTACTTAGCACTTCATTGCTTTGAATCCAGGCTTCCATAGATGTGACCATTCCTCCAACCTTGCCAAGTCCCTTCTCATCCTTTCCACCCCACCTCGTGTATCAACCCTGCTGCAGATCTTTGTGTTGTCTGCAAAGAAACATACTTTTCCTTCCAGTCTCTCCACAATGTCACTTATAAAGATTTTAAAGAGGACCAGTCCCAGTACTGAACCCTGCGGTACTCCGCTAATAACCCCCCTTTCTTCAGAGTGGACTCTGTTTACTATTACCCTTTGTGTCCTGTTGTCCAGCCAATTTTGTACCCAGGCTACCACCTTGGGACCCACTCCAAGGCTGGCTTACTTCTATATTAATCTTTTGTGTGGGACTGTGTCAAATGCCTTGCTAAAGTCTAGGTAGGCCATGTCCACAGCCCCTCCCTAGTCTACTACTTTGGTCACCCAGTCAAAGAAATCTATTAGATTTGTCTGACATGACCTTCCTGCTGTGAATCCATGCTGCCTTGGATCCTGTGCCCCGCTGGCCTCTAGGTACTCAACAATTCTTTCCTTCAGAAGTGATTCCATCATTTTCCCTACTACTGAGGTCAAACTAATAGGTCTGTAGTCTCCTGCCTCTGCCTTGCTCCCACTTTTGTGAAGTGGAATCACATTCGCCCTCCTCCAGTCTTCAGGTACCACCCCATCCTCCCATGATTTGTTAAAGAGGATAGTCAGTGGTGTCACTAAGTCTACCCTTAGTTCTTTTAGAATTCTTGGGTGAATCCTGTCGGGTCCCATTGCTTTGTCCATCTTAAATTTTAAGAGTTCTTTCAGGACCCTTTCTTCTGTGAATGGACTGGCATTGACCCCCCTATCCAAGGTGTTTCTATTGTTTGGTTTAGGTACCTCCCCCCTCCTCTTCTTTTGTGAATACTGAACAGAAGTTTTCGTTCAATATCCCTGCTTTTTCACTGTCACCCTCTGCCTACATTCCTTCTCCTTTATTAAGCCACAGTATCCCTCCCTTGGTCTTTCTTCACTCCCTAATGTACCTATAAAAGGATATATCCCCTTCTTAACAGAGTTAGCTATCTTTTCCTCAGTTTGGGCCTTTACTATTTTGACTGTCTTCCCTGCCTCCTTCTGATTTAACTGATATAGTTCTCTGTCCTGCTCCTTCTGTGTTTCCTTATATTCCCTGAATGCTATCCTTTTCTCCCTAACCTTCCCTGCCATCTCTTTTGAGAACCGTAGTGGCTTTTTCCTTCATTTTGTTTTGCTTACACAAAGGCTTGTTGCCTCTGTGATGGCAGTTTTGATTTTTCCCCATTGTTCTTCCACCCCTCCTTCTTGCCTATTTGCTAGTGCTTTTCTGAGGCCCTCTTCCATTTTGCCAAAGTCAGCCCTCCTAACATCCAACACCCTTGTTTTTGTATGGCTTGACTTTACAGCTGTGTTTATTGTGAACCACACTGTTTGGTGGTCGCTTGTTCCCAGATGGTTACCCACTTCTAATTCTGAGATCCTCTCTCCATTCCCATTTGAGAGTACCAGGTCTAAGATTGCTCCCTCCCCAGTGGGTTCCAACACTAGCTGTCTGAGGCATGGGGCATCAAGAATGACCCTGCTCTTGGATATGGCTACAGGAAAAGTGCTCCAGTTAACATCTGGCATATTCAGGTCCCCCATCAACAATATCTCTCCTTTTTCTGTTATTTTAAGGATTCCTTCTATCATTTCCTTGTCCATTGCCTCCCTCTGTGTGGGAGGCAGTATAGTGCAATGGTTTAAGGCTCTGACCTGCAAATCTGGAGACCTGGGTTTGAATCCCACAGCCCCCACTTGCATACTGTATGACCCTGAGCAAGTCACTTAATTTTCCTGTGCTCCCAGGTTGCACCTATAAACAAGCTTTCAGTTTAGTGTGCTACTCTTGGTTAAACAATTGGGATTGTGATGCCATTTCCTGCCTCCAGGGTGACCCACAGTACCCCCTCACCTCCCTGTTTATCCTTGAGTTCTGTTGCTTTGATTCCTTTCCTTATGTAGAAAGCTACTCCTCCTCCTCCTCTTTTACCCTCCCTGTCCCTCTTGTAGATTGTGTACCCTGGTATGTTAATATCCCTGTCATGGTTCTCTATGTACCATGTTTCTGTGACCTCCACAATATCCAGGCGTCCCTCTTCCATCAAGGCCACTAGTTCAGGGAGCTTGTTACCCAGACTATGGGCATTGGTACTCCATATTTTGATGGCCTTATCCCTTTTAGGCCCACCCCTGTCCTTACCGTCTTTGCCATTTTATGGATTTACTCCTATCCTGCTCCCTATTGACTTCTGTACCTTTGTGTCTACTTTGCTAACTACCCTGTCGTGTGTGTGTGTGTATGTTGGGGGGGGGCTGGAATTTCCCAGCTTCTCTTCAGTGCCTCACTCTTGGCTAGTTTAAATGCTTGCCAATGAAGCATTTAAACCTATCACCTAGGATCCTGGTTCCACTCCTGGACAGATGCAGACCATCACACCAGTATAGGTATGTATCCCTCCAGGTGGACCCCCAGTCCCCAATGAAGTCAAATCCCTGGGCTCCACACCAGTTTTTCAACCAGTCATTGAATCTTGTGGTGCAGACTACCCTAGCCTCACCCATGCCATAGACAGGTAGCACATCCGAGAAAGTTACCATGCATGCCACTTGTCTAAGGCCCCTCCCCAACTCCACAAACTCTACACTAAGCCCGTGCCCTCCAGAAACAATCAACTACAACTCTGACCCACCACCCCGGTGAGTGCCTTCCTTCCTTTCGGACACCTATTTCACGGAGCTTAAGTAACAGGTCTAGTCACAAATGACTGCAAATATTCTCCCAGCTAGATTTTCTCCCTGGCAAATAAAAGTTACACTAAGAAATGTCAACCCCAAAAATGGAGAACCAAAACTCTGACTGCTACTTACTTACACAGGCCCCAAAATTAAGAATTCCATTCAGTGTACTCTATTAAATCACCTCCTTGCTATCAGGAAGCTGGTGGCTGCTCTCTGTCTCAGTTACATATTAGCTTCTTGTTTCCGAGCTCACTATCTAACTACATATGCCCTCAATGTGAATATCTGTTGATGCATTACAATGGTTGCTCCATTCCCCTCAGGGCGAGGTATTTATAAAAAGAAACTACATTTGTAGTACAGATTATTACGCATGTCCTTCTCCGAATGCATACACTCGCACAAACATTTGTTTTCTTCATGATAACATTTCAAGATAAACGCAAACAATAAAGAAAAATCACACTCCTATTATAAATCATGCCAGTAATAATTCATTGCCAGAGTATTCACATTGAGGGCATATGTAGTTCGTGAGCTCGGAAACAAGAAGCTAATATGTGTATATCATATTATATCAAAAAGCATCCAAAAGAATTAAAAAACAAATCCTAATACATGTAACAGAGCATCAGTGGGTGGTGCTACTGTCCAGCGTAAATAAAGGAGCACAATATACGACGGACGTTAACTAGCAAGTGTGTGCTTCTTCACTTTTTATCTATTTGCTTATTTGGGGGGGAATCTGCACCCCTCAATCCACACAGGGGTAGGGTATTTAGCACCCCTCAAATTAATCAAAAAATTATATAATGAAACATAGGAGGCAGTATAGCGTAGTAGTTAAGGGCACTGAGCTACAAACCTGGAGACCTGGGTTTGAATCCCATCAGCCCTCACTTCCATATTGTGTGATCCTGAGCAAGTCACTTAACTTCCTTGTGCTCCCAGGCTGCACCCGGAAACAAGCTCTGGCTAAGTGTGCCTTTTCTGGTTAAACAATTTCCCCTTCCCCATATCAGCCAACGATAATTAGCGTATATTACATAGTGTACTACACGATGTTGCTAATGTTGCTCAGCACTCCCCCCAGTCCAAACACGCCCTCAAACACCATGTAACATGTCTTAGGAATTTTTTTTCCCTGTTACAACAAGTTATACACACACATTTATTTCTTGTTTTCTTACTCACTGCCTCAATTTGTCTATTTACTATCCTTAAATTTCACACTGACATAATTAATGAATGGATTTTAGGAGTGATTATTTTTCATTCTTGCTGTAATTTATTTATTTTTTTACCATAAAAATTTAAATCATCCTCAGCTCAGGTGGGCGGCTGTTCAGCCTCGCTGCCCCCTGTGACTGGCTACTGCCTCTCTCAGCCCTGGGGCTTAAATCCCCTGTAGATTCCTCCCACAGTGGTGCCAGAGGACAGGGAGCTGTCCCTCCCCCCAGGAACACAATTCAGAAGTGCCACCGAGCTATGGTGCAGGCCATGGGAAGGTGAACAGGGCTTCATTCGGCCCATCTGACTGCCATTTTCTATTTTTCTGCCCAGTCCCCCCTTGGCTGTGGTGGCACATCAGTGTGTATGCATGGAGGTCCGCACATGCTGTGGAACCACAGTCCCCATCCATTGAAGCCTCTTGGAACCTGCACTATCCCCGGGCCTCCAGCTGGTGGCAGTCAAAGGCTCAGATTGCTTTGCCACCCCTCCCCGGGAGAGTAGAGCAGTCCCTGGGCCACTCGGTCCTCTCCCCTCCTCGGCCGACCCCCAGCAACCCGAGGTCATTCCCAAACCTGGATCAACAGTGTGGTGGAAGATGCGACCCAAGCCTCTTAGTCCTCCGTACCACTGGCCATCTTTCTTGCTATAATTTACATTTATTCTATACCTTAAAATGTTGCCAGAAAATTATATGCAACTGTTGGTACTTTTGTATTACTAGCCTTTCATTTTAAATTATTATTTATTTTATTCATCATACTAACCTGTCTCCTGACAAAATGTAACAACGGATTTACAGGTTAATACGAATTGAATGGAGTTTTATAAATGGCTGTCAGTGCCACGTACTAGTTGCGCAGTGCCACTGCTGGACTACTACTCCTAGTGGCACTCGTGTTTCATAGTGGCTCCCTGAACAGTGTGTGAGAGACTGGATTCAGTAGTAGCCAAGGTGCGCAAGTGAAGCACAAGTGTTGTGCTGCAGTCTACGCTGGCTGGGAGTGGTACCTGGATCTTACTATTAACAGCGTTCTTCAGCTGGGGTTTTACTGTTCATTTGTCTGGTATTTATTTTAAGCAAACATGAACATCAGGCATACTTCTACTTACTGCTGAAAAACAGAGAAATCAGAGACCCCCCCCGCGGTGGGTGAGAGATTGGGGGAGGTGGTTAGAACTGAATGCAGGTCATTATAAATGTAATAAACGATTATGTTTATATGCTCATTTAATAGTCTGCTGCTGACATTTTTTGTGTAATAGTTTTATTGATTTCACATATTAAAACCATACAGACCGCACATTGCAAGGCAAAGAGTTTTCAAGTTGGTATACATACAAGGTCAAACTAATAAGTACAGACCAAAATTAACTGACAATAATAAAATACAGTCAGCAGCACTGTAATCGGTTCATTCCTTCCTTGTATTAAAACTTATTATGGAAACCTATAATGTGTACTGGTCTTGTATTCATAACTTTTTTGGGGGGGGTTAGTTGTGATCACACCATGGTAGGAGTGTACTGTCATCTTGAGCCTTCTTCTCATTTCTCTCCATTCTTCCAGGGTGCACGTGGTCAAAAGAGTCATGTCCCCTGACTCCTTATACGCTCACCTCCCCCGGGGTGAGGGATACACAGACAACCTTTTCCAGGCTTCTCCCTCCTCTACATCAAGCCATCCCACTACTTCCCTTCTAGTCACCCAATCCTGGATGGATCTGTGTTGTATAGCTATAAAGTAACCCCTCAAGTCAGGAATGGCCAGACCTCCCTGCTCTGTCCCACTCTTAAGTCTCTGCAGACTCATGCAGGGCCATTTATTTTGCCAAATATAGGTGATAAACCCTTTTTCCAACCTTTTAATGTCTGCTTTAGTCTGGCCCATAGGTAGCATTGCGTTATACAGTATATAGAATCCTGGTCAGGGTGCTAATCTTTAAAAGATTGATGTGTCCCATCCAGGACATAAGCAGCACCCTCCATCACTCCAATAGTAATAGACAAAGAATTGTACGAGTAGAAGACCCACTTTAATCCCAAAATATGTCAGGGCCTTTCCTGCCATCTTGAGCCCCCAGTCCACTTAGAGCCTTTAACCTGGTACTGGACCCAGACTCATGAACTCCAATGTGTGAAGACTGAGGCAGTATCCCAAAAAGACTGCAAACTGCTCCACCACTCCGAGTAGTGCAGGCATTGATCTATCTAGAGCCATCACAAACAGGAACAGATCACCTGCAGACAGCATAATTTTGTGTTGTCTCCCCACGCTACCCCTTACCCCTTGTATCTAATTCGCGGACCCTGGTCTTGATTGCTAGTGGCTCAATGGATAGAGCATCCCTTTCCCATGTCTCTTTACAACTGGAACTCATCCGAGAGCCTTCCATTTACCAGGATCCGAGCCTTATGGCCCCAGTGCAGCATCTTAATCCACTCCACAAAGCCATCCCCCAATCCAAATTTCCGTAGCACCTCCAGCACCTTGAGCAGATACTCCTACTCTATGAAATTAAATGCCTTCTCGATGTCCATTGACAGCACAAGTGCCACGCCCAGACACCGAGAACCCCAGTGAACTGCATTGAACAGCTTATGCATAATGTGATAGGACAATCTGCCCCTTACAATACCTGTATGATCCGGGTGCACTAACTGTGTGGGTATCTGCTCAAAGCCATGAGACCAGGAAATCTAATTCTGCCAGTCCTTCAGTCCACATGGCCAGAGCCCCACTGTGGCATTCTACCCCTCCCCGAATGATCCAGGGTGTGCTCTACTATGCAGCCGAAATCTCCAGCAATCATCAAGTTATGAAATTTCTACCTCTGCAGGATGTCTAATACTATCTGGTAGAATTCTGGATAAAAAAATGAACGCAGCATAAATGCTCCCATACATCACTTGTTTGCCAAACAATTCTCCACGTACAAAAATATATCGACCTTCTTTGGGTTCCACGACCATTCTGGTGACTTTAAATGGGAGCCCCTTATGTATCGTGATTGCTATCACTCTCTTGTGCTAGGAGTATGGCATAGCAAAACATGCCCCCACCCAACCTTCTACCAACTTGTTATGATCCGTTATAGAAAGGTGGGTCTCCTGTAATAAGGCAACTTGTGTCTGTTTCCATCTAACAGCTGCTAGTACCTTTTTGTGTTTTCAAGGGGCTGAGAAGCCATGCATATTCCATGACACAATGTTATGATTTATAGTCATCCTGGTGTACCCAACGTGGAAGGGGGTGCGACCAGAAGAATTGGGGGAAAAGATGAAAAGAATGATAATAAATGATTAGTGAATACCCATCATTTTTCAGAAGCACTTTCTCCTAGTTTTATATACTGTAGCTGTAAAACATACTTTTAAGTTAGCTTATTGCTTCTTGTTCATGTCCTTGTAGACAATGAGGTGAATGCAACAGGTAGAATGACTATAAGCAGTTGCTAAGGGCATATTGCTATGTGGTTGCGAGGACCACACATAGTGACGGTGCTGAATTTGTGCCCTGTTGTGCTGTGTGCTACTGGGGACACAAGCATTCCCCATTGTGGTTGATAACCACATACAGATCAAGCAAGGAAGGAAGCTGGGGTTGCTATGTCAATGTGCCACAGGGCCAGTCACAAGGCATGGCTACAACTGCAAAATTGCTTGCAGTGCCTGTGCAGATTCTTAAATTTTGATGGAACAGAATTCCACAAAATGTTGGTAGATTCAGACTAGTTCCATGGAACTCCTTTGGAAACAGAATTCTGAAATTCTGTAAGTGGAATTTAAACTGCAGACTAGTAATACACGGTTTACGTTAACTACACATTAGGGGCCGGATTTACAAAGCATTTCAGGACTAAGTCCCACACCGCAACTCCAGTTGTGGACCAAAATCTCACTAGCTGCAGAGATTAGTAATCACAGTCCCCCACAGCTGCTAAGATGTTACGCCAGGTCCCACTGGCCAAAACATTTTTCCACAGCTGCAGGGACTTCCATGGCAACGCCACTGCAAGCTACCTAAATCGTGGAGTTGGTCGTTAACCAGATCCACCTTTGTGAATACCGCAGCTGCAGGAAAAACTGCGGCCCCACAAGTGGCAACCCACTTGCACTGTTCCCCCCCCCCCACAGCTGTAGGAGTTTTGGGGGCTTTGTGAATCCAGCCATATGTTTCCGGAAACTGAGGGTATGGGGATATTGTAACTCTGCAAGCAGGAAATGGAGTGCAAGAAGGGGACTCAGCTGCCCGACTGATTGACAATATGACATCAACCTTGGATGAAATTTGTGGGGCAACATGGATAGGTAGGGGATTGTTAGTGGATACAGGGACTGGTCTAGGAATGGGGAGGTGGTGGGGGAAGGGTACTGGACACTGGACTACCTGGGAACTTTTGCTGGGCAAAGGAAAATTACAGGGACCAGCAGCCCAGAAGCAGGCCATAAGGCAACGGGGAGAGTAGGTGGGGGGAACTACTGGTGGCACCGCAGGTCCTCACATGCTTGTAGCAATGTATTGAAGCAACCATGTGACTTGTGCTACACCATACTGCAACCCCATGGGTTTCACCAACCAGCATGTGCCCCCTCGGAATCCTTAAAAATCTGGCTGCATAATTTGTGTTGCAACATAGTATTTAGAGGCCTGAATTGAATATAGAGTCAGTAATCTGATGCAGAATGCCATCTAGTGGAGGAAGTAAAGACTGTAGTATACAAGAACAAGAACCAGTCTAATACCTTGGCTAAAAGGAAGTGCCCTTTTAGCTGAAGGGTTACAGCTGCAGCCTCTGAGACCAGGAACGCAAAGATGGATCCTTGGGTCCGGCACTGAAATGCAGAACCCTGTAATTTAGCTTACAGAAGATATCCCACCACAAAGCTGAGGAGAAAGTCATTACATTAATGGTGAGGATGAGATCCTCACTGTGACGAAGGATGCAGGCATCCATCCAGCGATGAGAAAAAAAGAGGATATGATGAAATGTATGTAGAATCTGTAACCAGATGCAGAATGCCATTTAGTGGATAACATGAAGATTGCAGCACGTGAGAACAAGAGTGCAGACCCGTAATGAAGTTTACAGAAAGTTCACCCCCACAAAGCTAAGGAGAAGACATTGTAAGACCCTCCTTTCATATAGTCTCAAAGGTTGGTGTAACAGTGGGGAAGCCACCTGTACCCTGTTTTGTGCCTTGCCCTTTGCACTTGAGCACAGGGCCCAATATTTTGTATAAAACAATAATTAAATGGTTCTTCATCGTCAGGAATATGAAAGAAGAAATCAATCGAGCAGCTTGTCAGTCACAGCTAGGAATTCAGAAAGATCCTCTACCACCATCGGGACAAGTCACAGGGTGCCCTTGTTCCCCTCGTATGTCTTCAGGCTGTGATTAAAGAACCAGGAATCTGTATACTACATTTCCCCCAATAAGCCACTTTAATTTTGGTATTAAAATGGGAAAAAATATCCCTCAGGGCAGCAGAAAAAAAATCTACCAGAACATCACTGAAATTGTGTTTCTAATTAAGTTTCTAAGAGCAACCTACAAGTGCATTTTTTGTGAATCCAGTTGACCTTTACGAATTAAGATAAATGCCAGCGATTTGTTGCTGAAATTAAGTCACAGCATCTTGAAATACTTAATTTTAAAACCCTCCCTGCTCCCTAGATGAAGAGATCTTTTTTTTCTCTTCTGCGTTTGCTACTTTGATTCTTTTTTTTTATAAACTGTTCATCTTCGTCTGCTGATGACCCCCTGAGCCTCTGTGAAGTGCTTTATTTGGGTCTTTTGCTCCTATAATGTTGAATCTACAAGGCTATCTTTTGACTGACCTCAGCAGCTGGAACTTATTAAGGTGGCATTTACTGGCAGAAAGGAAATACAAGATTATCATTGTTCGGATGTTCAATGTAATAACTCAGGAAGAGGACCCAATCTAGCAGGAATAAAGGAAGGTTTGTAAAAAAAAAAAAAAGAGAGAGACACAGACCATGATATTAGTCACCAATCAAAAAGGCCTCCGAGTGTGGAAGGCAGAGGAAAGCAACCATTAGTACCAAGAGTACATACTGTGAACAAAATCAAGGACTGCGACTCTGCTATCTGCTGAGAAAGCTAGCACTGACCTAAGAAGTAGGCTTGCTTGCACTCAGAGGTATGTAGGTGGGTGGAAGTTTGGGGAGTTTTAGGGTTCACTCCTTTCCTTCTAAAACAAAGCAGATGGGGTACTGATTTTATCTGACATCAATGAGGGTGAATGGAATGAGCAGAAGGAGAGTTCTGTTCAAATACATTATTAGTGTCGTGTGAGGTAGGGTCCAAGGGAAGACTTGAAGGACTATTGGCCTTTTTTTGTCCTTGCATTCTATGTTTCTATAAATAGATTCTGTTCTTATTATATTGTTGTGTAGAAGTATCCATGTCTGCAGGTGTTTTTTTTTTTCCCCCTAGCCATACTGGCATAGGCAGTATAGCCTAGAGGTTAGAGTAACGAGCTGTGAATGAGCTTGGTACATCCAGCAGACCAGACCTTGGTTTGATTCTCACACCCTCCACGTGCATACTGTGTGACTCTGAACAAGCCACTTAACCACCCAGTGCTCCCAGGTCGCCCCTGAAAACAGGCACTTGTGCCTAGTGGGCCTTACCTGGTTACCAAAGACTAAAATAAAAAATTGAGTAACATAATAATAACTAAAGCATAGCAAGTCACCTCTCTTTAGCACTTCCGTGTTATCACTTTGTGATGCCTTTCTTTTCTCCACTCTGCTATTCTTCTAGTCCATACCTAGTACACATCAGTCCAACATCACTTAATGAACACCACTATCAGGGGCCCAGTGCTCCCTGAGAAGCAATACAGGCAGACAATGTTCTCTTGGGATGGGGGGATCTGAATTTTCCTAAAAAAGAGCTGTGCTTTTTACTAAACAGCTGTCTCCTCCAAACTAATGTTTAACCCTGTAATTCCTAGAGCTTGTGTATGGACAATCCTGTACTATTCAGTAAAGTATACTATGGGAATCCTGTAGAACTTTGCCAGAGTGCAGCTTGAGATGGAAGGCAGTTAAAAGCAACTTGTTTTCCTGACAGAAAGCTGGAGGCCCCCAGTGAGACATTGTCTACACAACAGCTGAGTTAAGGCTACTTTACTGCAGGACAAATGCTTTCCCAAATGCTAACTAAAATTATGCCAGTCAGCAATATTTCTATTAGCATATGTATGAGCCAGTCTTTGAGTTTCCCTGCCGCTATGCCCTGCCAATGACAGCATTTGCCACAAGTGTTGATAACTAGTTGGCTATGCCACCTTCATATTCCCTGCCTCTCCTACCTCATTACATTGGTCTGGGGAAGCATATATGACCCCAGACCCAACTGGAAGCATTGGGATACCAATGCTTATCATCTTGCATGACTGAATAATTGATGCACATGTGTACCTGGAAAGTGCACTTGTGGTGAAGTGGGAAAAACCTGAGTTTATGTACCTGAAGTATACACATGAACATACGAAATTGCCAGCAGAAACAGGCCTCATGGTCTATTGAATCTGCTTGAGTGTGCAGCTAGCCCCTCATTACGCAGCTGCCCCCCCGCCCCCCTTCCCAGTATCCCGCTCCTCTCCCAACCCCTCTTGAAACTGCCCACTGTCTTACAGGACACTAGCTCATCTGGTAAGGTGTTTCATTTGTCCACCACTCTTTCTGTGAAAAAATGTCTCCTCATCTCCCTCTTGAATCTTCCCCCCTCCAATCTCAGTCCATGTCCTCTCATGTCCCTTCCCCTTCTCATCTGAAAAATCCTTTCTGTGTTGGTCTTGTTTATCCCCTTCAGATACTTAAAGGTCTCGATCATATCCCCCATCCTTCCTCTCCTCCAGAGAATACATATTCAACTCTCACAGCCTGTCCTTGTAGGGCTTGCTCTCCAATCCCTGGATCATCTTTTGTGGCTCCTCGCTGCACCCGCTTCAACAATCTGATGTCCTTTCTCAGGAATGGGTGACAGTACTGTCCTCCCACTGGGGCCTGACCAATGACCTCTACAGGGGCAGGATAACCTCCCTCCTTCTGGAGGAGATCCCTCTTGTAATACATCCCAGCATTTTGTTGGCTTTTGCTGCTGCCTTCCTGCACCGAGAAGAGTTGTTCATGCTCCCCATAATGATCACTACTAGGTCCTTCTCCTCTGTGGAGCTCCCCAACTGTACTCCTGGTCTCTGGCTCTGAAGTGCATAACCTTGCACTTCTTGGCATTGAACCCCAACAGGCATGTTTCTGCCCACTCCTGTAGCTTAGTCAGGTTCTCCTGCAACCCCTTTCACCCCTCCACATCATCAACCACAGCTCCCATCTTGATATTGTCTGTGAACAGACTGATCTTGATCCGGAGCCTGTGTGAGATATCTGCAGTAAAAATCCCAAACAGCACCGATCCCAGTACCGATCCTTATGGTACCCTGCTTGTCACCACTCTTGGTGACGAGAGGCCCCCCCCACCACCACTCTTTGCTGCCTTCCCTTTAGCCAGTTTGTGATCCATTTCACCATTTGTGGTCCTGCCCCCACATATTCCAGTTTTCCCCCTCAACCTCCCATGTGGCACTGAATCAAAGACCTTACTGAAGTCCAAATACGGGACGTGCACTGTATGGCCCTTGTCCAGTTCCCACGTCACCCAGTCGTAGTACTTTAAAGATTTGTCTGGCAGGATCTGCCTGCTACAAACCCATGCTGTTGACCATCTTGGAGACTGTTTTCCTCTAAGAAGCTCACTAGCCTCTATTTTAGTATGGTTTCCATGAGCTCTCCCACGATCGATGTGAGGCTCACTGGCCTATAGTTTCCTGGTTCATCCTTTGGACCACTTCTGTGGATGGGCATCACATGGGCCATTCTCCAGTCCTGTGGTACAAATTCAATGTCCAGGGAGGTATTGAGCAGGTCGGCCAGTGGCCCCACCAGGACCTCTGCCAACTCCCTTAGTACACTAGGGTGAATGCCATCAGGTTCAGGTGCTTTGTCCACCCTTAATGCCCTCAACCCATCTAGTACCCTGCTCTCTGTAATCCCTACATCTGTTGTCCCCTCCTCCGCTACCCACCTACCCCCTTGCCTGGGGTATCTGCAATCCTTCTCTTGCATGAATACAGAGCAGAAGTATTCGTTCAGTGCCTCAGCTTGCTCCACCCATTTCTCCACTCACCCCCCATCCTTCTTAATCCTCACCAGCTGATCCTTGCTCTTTCTTCTCTCTCTCCAATGTAGTGGAAGAAGTCTTTTTCTCCACTTTTAATTCCCTGTGCCAGTCTCAGCCCTGGATGCCTTGGCCGCCCTGACCAGTCTGGTAACCTCTCTGGACTTCTCCGTGTATGTATCCTTATCTTCACCTCACCCCGATTTCCTGTACTTTTCGAAACGCTGCCCTCTTGGCCCTCACCCCTTCCATAACCTCTTGTGTCAGCCAGCTGGGTTTCTTTGCCTTTCCCTTCTTGCTTTTCTTCCTAGTGCAAGACTCCATTGCCTCTGCCAGCCCTTCCTTTATGATGTCCCATTTCTGATCTGCATTCATGTGTGGTTGCATTCCTGCCAGGTGCCTGCCAGAATTTCCCCACATCTTCTTAAAGTCCGCCCCTAAACTCAATCACCCACGTACCCGTGCCCCCTGTTTCCTTCCCCATGTTGAGCATGAACCACACTGAATATTGGTCACTCCCAGCCAGTGGTTCCTCCACTTCCAGATTCCTTACAGCTTCCCTGTTATCCAGTATAAGGTCCAGAGTCCTTTCTAACTGAGTCGGCCCCTGGACCAGCTGTGTCAGAAAGCTTTCTTGAAATGCTTCTAGCAGGACCCACTCCCTTGCACTCATGGTGGATGGGGTGCCCCAGTCCACCCCCGGTAGGTTGAAGTCCTCCACCACCACTGTGCTCCCCTTCCTGCAGATCCTCCTGATTTGTTCAGCTAATTCCATATCCAGGTCAATCCCCTGAGCTGGTGGCCTGTACACCACCCCATGCTCAGTGTCCTATTATTTGCATCTTGGAACTGCATCCATAGTGCTTATGTCCCCCCTTCCTCCATTACGCACTTTATCCCTCCCTACATAGGTCGCCCACTCCCCCATTCCCCGTAGCCCTATCCTTTTGAATAATCTGAACTCTGGGATCTTCATATCACGGTGCAGGTACTGGGTGGCCCATGTTTCCATGATGGCCACAATGTCCACCCTCTTCCACTGCCAAGAGAGCCTGTAACTCCACTATTCTATTCCTTAGGCTTCTTGAATTCAGTGAGACCACCCTCCGACCTGTCTCCTCCCCTTCCCTTATTTTTCTCCCCCTTTATCCCTCCCTGTGCTGCTTCCCCGCTGCCTTTACTCATGACTAGGGGAAGTGATCTCACTGGGTTCCCCTTTCTGGACCCCTACTAAACCAACATGATACATTACAAAATGTTCACCAAAGCACAGTAAACTAAACACAGATTTCAAGTAAAGAGCATTGTTCTCAAACATGTCCATATACTGTTGGTCTTATTCAGTGCCTGTGGCTAACATTTACCCCACATCCCAGCTGTTTTACGTAATCCATAATCGTGAAAATGCTCTGCAGTCCAGGAGGATTTGTGGGGGATAAACAAACATTTATGTTAGTGTTGTGTTTACTGTTGTATTTCACATATATGTTAATGTTTTGTTTATTGTTGTAGAGTATTTTACATAACTATATTTTGTCATACTTCAGAAGTATATAAATACATAATTTAGTGTTGTATTTCACATTTATGTTAATATTTATTTTATTTTATTTATTTATTTTATTTGGTAGCCAGGTAGGTACACAGGTCTCAGGGACTGTTTTCTGGTATGACCAGGACCATATAGATGCCACATACAGTACGTGGAAATACAGAAATACACAAGAAATACAGTGCATGGGAATACAATACACAATATTTAGCAATGCAATACACAGGTAATACAATTACAGAGTTGGGCACAGTGCTTGTGGACATGCAGTAACAACAAATAAGTCAGTGCCAAGAAACGGCATATGAGTAGAGGTAAAGAATACAGCCTAGCCAAGCAGAGGAGGAATGAAGTCTGCTATGTGGCAAACGGATTGGCACCCATCAATCTAGTACAGTGAGAGGTCGACAAAAGAAACCCCACCATAAATAAAGTCAGGAAATGCACTTGCAGGTCACGGCAGACAGAAGGGCATTTTAAAGTGCACTTTGAATAGGTGAGGAGTGCCTAGTGAGTGAAGCGAGGCTGGTAGACTGTTCCAGAGCTTGGGGGCAGCGATGGAGAAGGCTCTCTACCCCATGTCAGTAGCAGTCCATGGATAATCAAGGAGGCATTGGGAGGAAGACCTTAGTTTCCATGTGCCATGCTTGATGCTAAGGAATCAAGTTAAAGGGTAACAAGTGCCATCATGGAGGGATTTGTAAATGAGGGTACCCGTAAGGTAGTGAGGTGAGAGCCACCTGAGCATCGAGTATAGAGGGCAGTGGCGGGTGTTAAATGAGGCTAGAGTGACACACCTACAAATGTGGTAAAAGGCAGTATTGGGATGTGTGAGGTGATGAGTCAATGTTTGGGAGACGATGGGAGAGCAGTAATCTTGGATGGGTAGGAGCATGCCCTGCCGATTGCCAGTCACATGTCAGGAGTCATAACGTACCTCAGGCGGTAGAAGACACCCAGCAAATATCTTGTTTATTATTGTATTTCATGTTTGTGTTATTTTTAATTTCTCATTTATCATTGTATTTCTCATACAATATATGTTTGTCTCATTTATTGTTGTATTTCACATTTATATTAATTAATTAATGTATTTATCTATTTATTGGAATCTCGGATTAACACCTTTGCACTCAAAGCTCGTTTACAAAGGTTCCACGTTGTAAGACAATAGACAAATCAAACTCCTACCCCTAATGACATGTCTCTAAATGGCATCCACTGCAACAATCCCAGAACCATTGCAAATTTTTTAACACTCAATTTTCTGACCTCTCCAACTACACCTCCTCCTTCTCTGCCCAATTGAATGCGACCATCCTACCTGATATACCAGGGCCTAACTTCTACTTCAAGTCGGTCTTTAACCATGAAGTATTAAGACTATTAAACAACATCTCTGAGTTTGCTGCAGTTGGGTCAGACAACCTAGAACCAAAGCTCCTGAAACTTGCTGCCTTTACATAGCTGCACCTCTAGCAAAGATTTGTACCCTCTCCCTATGTTATAGCCATGTTCCGGACATCTGGAAGATAGGTAGGATCACCCCGGTTTTCAAAAATGGGGATCATAAAAATCCATCTAATTACAGGCCCATAGCTATCCTGCCCGTCTAGCACAATTCTTGAGAAACTCGTAGCCAATCAAACCATTGACTTTCTACAGAAAATGATCTTCTTACCCTGCACAGCATGGCTTTTGAAAGGTCAGAGTACCACCACTGCTTTGATGAATTTCACGTCAGATACCCTTGAGGCCATGGATATAGGCTCCCTTACGGGGGCAATCTTTAGTGACATGACCAAAGCGTTTGATCTTGTCGACCACCCCATCCTCCTAGGAACTCTAAGATCTCTTGGTTTCTCACCAAATGTCGTTACGTGGTTTGAGAGCTACTTATCAGATAGGTCTCAATTAGTTAAATACAACTACATGGTATCGGACTTAGCCACTGTAAACATTGACGTTCCACAAGGATCTATCCTTGGTCCCCTGCTTTTCTCTGTATTTATCAACAATATCACCTCAAACCTCCATCAGACTGCCTCCTTGCTTTATGTTGATGATATTGTCCTGTATGCCAGTGCTAAAAACATTGTTGACATCAACCAGCGACTCTCCCAGGACTTTCAAAAAATTCAAAGTGGCTATTCAGCAATAAACTTGTCTTAAATGTTGCTAAAACCAAAGCCATGCTATTTGGCTCCAGTAATAAACTTAAGCATGCTCAGCCCCACTTCAATGTCACTACTGCTGATGGCTCACCTGTTGGGGTGGTTCACTCTCTTTCAAATATCTAGGTATCACCCTTGATCTGTCTTTAAATTTCGATCTTCATATTCAACAGACCTGCAAATTGGTAAATAGAAAACTTGGTATTTCCTATCGTACTAGCTATGTACTCATCCCGTCTGCCAGACTTGTCATAGCGCATGGCATACTACTGCTATCGCTCACTTACGGGGGTGCAACTTATACCACAGCAGGTAAAACATCTTTTCGGAAGTGGAATGTTACCTACAACAATATCTGTCGCTATGTGTCTTCCTCTCATCGGAAGAAACACCACTGCCTTCTTTACACTGAACTGGGCTGTCTCTCTCCTCCTGCATCCAGATCATATGCCTATGGCTCCGTCATTGATAATATCATCAGAACACAAATACCCAGGCCCCTGGCAGGCCTATTCCGAAACCAGACACGCATCTATGGTCTACACTCGGCAGACAATGCCCCTGTTCACATTCCTAGACATAACTCCACCAAAGGTGCTAATGCTTTCTCCTGTCATGCCCCTCAATACTGGAACTCCCTCCTGCTAACCATATGCTCAGCGTCATCCCATGCCTCCTTCAAAAAACTGCTACGTGACCATCTCGCTGATTCCTGTATATGCTCCTGTTTCGAACCTCCCTAGTTCCTACCATTTCATGACTCCCCCCTCCATTATCTATCTCCATAACTTGCCCTCATAAACATGCTCTATACTTTTCTCCAATATTGTCCCACTTTCTATTTCATTCTTGGCTCACTCCTCCTAATTTCCTCCTCTATCCCCCTACTCCAGAATATCCTCCCTAGTCTGGTAGCCCTACTCCTATTTTTCTCCCAGCACTACGATATCTACCCGGTATAGACTATTAGAAAGTGTACAATCACCTCAGTGTTATACCCACTCCAATTAGTACTGGACTGTTGTTATTTTGAATTTACCTTTTATTCGTACCTTTCTATAATACCTACTCTGTAATTGTACTATAATTAGTGTATTCTCGTGCTTGTATTGTGTCCTTGCTCCTCAGAAATTGTCAATTTTTTGTACCTTATTCATTGTACTGTCACTGCCTCTAATGTTTTGTTTCTGTAACCTCCTGGGTTGTGCCTGAAAATAGTCATTGCTATAGCTAGTGCACCTTACCCGGTTAACAAAAACCAAATAAATCAATAAAAACAAGGTACGTAGACATTACAAAACAGATAGGGGTATATACAGCAGGCAAGTACATATGGTACATACAGATTCAAGCAAGCACAGTTAGAATACATCAGGTAGGAGAGGTCAACTTTATTGCAACAGTACTTAGAGCATACCTAAGGTGGATAAGCAATTTATAGTGATAGCTGAGCTTTAGAGTGTGCAGGTAGAGCTATGGAGGGTCAGAAGGGGTGGTAACCAAAGGAAGGGGAGAACAGAATAGATGAGAGCAGGGGAGGGTGGGGCAGAAACAAAGGGGTGACAGATAAGGGGTAGAGTGGTCAGACAGGTGGGATTGGATAGAATCTACCCAGGGTTACATAAGTAGGTTATAGGGGCAGGGCTGGGTAATGGGGGAGAGAGGATATGGGAAAAGGTTTAATGTGGGGGATTGAGGTGAGGGGAAACCGGGGAGAGGTGAATATGAGGTAATATTTGTGAAAGCAGGAAGGCAGGGGGGATAAAAGGGGACATGGGGGTAAGTGCTCAATGGGGTCACACCAGGCAGGGGAGGAAGGGGTGGGTGCTATGCAGGACAGATAAGCTGTCAGAAACAGTAGGATTAGGCACAGGTGACGCAGTTGCAGTTACTAAGAGTGGCCAGGTACTGCAGCAGCTTGGCTTTAAATGGACATAGTTTTGTTTAATGGCTTGTTTATTACTGTGTTTCATATATGTTATTAATGTCTCATTTATCTCTGTATTTCTCATATATGTTTATGTCTAGTGTATTGTTGTTTTTCATATTTATATTAATATCTCATTTATTGTTGTAATTCACATTTATATTGCGCTTTCATGTACTGCTATATTTCATACGTATTTATATTAACATCATGTTTATTTCTGTTTTTCACATTTATGTTAACATCTGGTTTCTTGTACTTCACATTAATGATTATCTATCACTTGCATTTTATATTATATTACGGCTTAATTTTGAATGTCATATTTATGTTAATGTCTCATTTATTGTTGTAGTTCGCATTTCTGGTTAACAGCCTATTAATTATTGTATATAACATTCACAGTAATGTCTTGCTTGTTAGTATCAACTTGATCTTTGACTTCATTCATATTATTTTGCTGCAACCTCTTTGCTTGTCCAACTTTTGTGTCTCATGTACCTCTAGCAAAATGGGACCCTGGATTTCAGTGGGTAAAATCCTAGTTAAGCCATCAATAAAATAAAATAGGCATTCTTAATGCACACAGTGCATATGGCGACTGCCCCACCAGATGTTTACCATGCCTCATGACCCCACCACGCATTGGAATGTCTGGTTCATTACACACCTTTGGGATGTGGCAACTGATCAAAATGACCTCATAACACATCTTTTATGGATACTTTCCAGCAGATATACATGGTAAAGCCCAAAAATAGGGAACATGGCAATACTGATGGCAACAAGCCTCACAGGGCACTGGCGGCAGAGCAACAACACAGCATACGTGCCATGTGCCACACCATTTAATAGCTGCTGCTCCTTTCCCACTACTATCTCTGAAAGAGAGCTGTTGCAAAATACTTCTTTCCCCCTCCCAGCAGAAACCCAGTCAAGTTACAGAGCCAGCCTACTATCCCAATCTCCCTGGCCACACTGGTGTTTCTCCACTGGAGCCCAGAAGTGCCCCTTCAGATAGTGATTCTGGACTTAGCAGTAGAGTGCTGTGCCTGGTACACAAGGGACCTCAACCCATCCTCCACCTGAGCAAGAAAGAAACATTTTTTTATTTAGATTTTTGATAACCAGAAGGGCTTTTGAGCCTTGCCAGCCAATTTTCAAGAGCATCTCATTGCAAGAGCGTGCACAGACAAAGTGTACACAAAGTCATACAACAGTGTACAAAAGGAACACAAATAGTATACATACAATAAATTCAATCACTACTATGACATTTCGCATTATCAAGTAAATATCTTCTGAAATTTATTTGAAATGCTTGTGCAGTCTAACTACTGTGTTTATCAATAGGACTTGAGTTCCATGCTTGAATGGAATGACAAGGAAAGGCACATTGGTCTAAGGACATTTTACAAAAAGGATATTTTGATTTTGAATCAACAGGTGAGCTAAGATTAAAATATTTTTTTGGGAGTAGCACCATTGAAGAATGTCCATCCTTCTAAATAAATTGCTCTGACCTCTAAAGGAAGCCAATTTAATTTTGTGTCTAGGCAGCACTGATGCATTTTTGTCTAAGCACTAGGGATGAAACAACATAATTTATTATAAAGAACATGTATTTAAAGAAAAAAATCGTCTGTTGCTGATCTGAATATCAGCAGTCCATAATCAATCAGAGGCATGATTAAGTTTTGGACAGCCAGTTTCCATGTACCCATAGAAAAGCAGGATTTATGTTAATACAAGACCCCTACTATCTGTTTGCTAATTTCTACAAAATTATCACTGTGATTTGAATAAGATAATGAATGGTCTAGCGTTACAAAAATAACAAAAATAATTCACCATTTCCATAGGGGTAGTATGAGTGCTGACAAGGTCTGTTCTGGGGTTCCTATTGCCCTGTTCCCTCTCATTAAAGAAGACAATTGTCTTGGTATTTTCACCATTTAAGATTAATCCATGTTGCAAAAACCAGTGTTGTAATTTCTTGAACTCAAACTATAAATTTACATTTATGTCTTGAATTTCATTATGTTTTGAAAATAGTACTGCATCATCTGTTTATAATATATTAGTGTTTTTACAATATCTTGGGGGGATCAACAAAGAGATTAAGCAGAATCAACTTCTTTGATACACTATATTTCATTTATTTAGACATCAATATAGCATGGATTAGCTTAACTGTCTGGTTCCTTTTACTTAGGTAGTGGCCAACGTTGTCCAGAACATGTTTTAAAAAATTTTAGCAGACTAAGTTTTCAGTCAGGGAACAATGATGAACTAAATCAGAGCTTTTGACAGGTCAATGAACAGTGCACCCGAATATTCTGTGCATTCCAAAGCCATAACTAAAAAGTCAGCATACTTAAGCAGGGCAGTAGCTGTTGCACACCCATTTCAGAACCTGTGTTGTGCATTGTTTAAATTATTGAATTTATTTAAATGCTCAAAGAGTTGGTCATAGACCACTCTTTCAAATATGTTGGTACTTGTGACAGTATGGAAACTGGTTGATAATTATAAACCCATAAAGAATTATCATTTTTGTGGATGGAGTTATATGGGCTTCCTTCTATATTTTTGGACATGCCTGTACATTCAAAGAGAAGTTGATCAGTTTCCTAGGGGGACTGCTACTTCATTTGCTGTAATTTTAAATAAATGAAAATTAATTCCATCAGGTTCATACCTTGTTTTCTTATGTGTTCTATTAAGATACCTTAAGATCTCTACCTTAGTCACATATTTAAAATAAAACTTTGGTAAATTCCTAGTAAATTCTTCTGTTGGTAGATCTTTACTGGAAAAGGCATCCTGATTTCCTAAAGAGCTAGTGGAACCAGAACAGACAGACAGACAGGAAAATGATACAAATTTTAAGAAGTACTCAGTTTTAACTTTTTTTTTATTTCTGAAGTGTTTTTCTTTTTCCTTTTGCTCATTAGAAAGTTTTCTATGTGTTGTTTTGTACTGGATGTGTGGAACCGCTTGCAGCCTGGCAGCTGATATATCTATCTCTAATCCCACCACTACATCAGCATTGTGATCTCACTGACAGTGACATCACAGGCGACTGACCCAGCATCTGCCGAGTGGCTGTTCCTAAGCAGCAGTGATATCAGTCAGGGAGGTCACAGTGCTGAATAGGTAATGGGGGGAACAAAGCTACAGTAGATACTGTATGTCAGCTGCCAGACAGAGTGCTGTTCTACATATCACATATACTAACATCAGGTAAACAATCTTCTAATTAACCAAAGGGAAAGAAAAAGTACCTGCCATATAAATGATAATGGCTGACTGCTTTTAAAAACTAATATTAGCTTTAAGCAGTACACCAACTCTTTAAGCTAGCAAAGTTTCCTAAACTACCAAAATACAATTCAGTTGGCTCAGTAATAGTTTTGCTTGTGGACTCCAATACATTAGATTTTGTTTTATCATTTTTATCCAGCAAACTATCCCTTGCTGAAATTTGCAGGGACTGGTGTTGGGTCTCATTTTGCTTTTCTTAAAGATCATGTGCAAAGGTTTTTGCATTTTTTTTATTTATTTAGTTTTTGTTGACTGGGTAAGGTGCACTAGCCATATTGTTAATAAAGCTTGAATTCAATCCCCTGTGTCTTGATTAGTGTTTCCTGAAAATTTCATGCTGTTCGGGTTTGTGGCTTTCTTTACATCAGCAGTTGTTAACTTGCTCTACGGGGGCTGAAAACAGTGGAGCTATTTCTGTCTCTCTCACTCAGGCTTAGAAAGTGATGACATAATCTTGGAGTACTGTAATTTGCTGCTTCAAATTCCCAATCACAGCAGGCTTCAAAGCTAATGGTTTGTTCTCCAGGTTTCTTACAAACTCAGTCTGTGGTTTGTGTTTAGATAGATTGTCTTAAAATCGTTCCTTCTCTTCTTATAAAAGTTGATCATTTGAGTTTCAGTGCTGAACTGAAGCAGTGGAAATCTTTCTCTGTGAGAGATCAGCTTGTCTGTATCACAGCTCTCGGTTCTCACTCTTCAAAACTCAGGGTTGTTAAATGAATATAAACTAAATCTAAATTTTGTTCTTTCATAGAAATAGTTTGTCCTTGATGTAGCCTTCATAAATACACTCATGTAAGAACTTTTTTTCATTTCAGATTGACAGACAGGTGCCTGTCATAGTTCCATGTGATAACGGTGACCACGTAATAGCGATTGCTGTTTGGGTGAGTCTACATCGCCAAAAATGAATTTCAGTGATATAGACTCAAGACACAGAGCAAGATGGCACCCAAGATGTAGGCGTTCCATTTTTTTATGTGGTGGGCAGTGACCTCCCTGCATCCCCACAAGGGACTTCTCCCCCCGCACCCCCTACTAAAGGATTCTCAACTCCAGGGGAGTGCATGTCAGGGCGGCAAAAGTAAAAAAAAACCAAAAAAAAACAACAACCTAGTGCAAAAACGAGCGTGCCCAGAACTGAACCCAGCACCCTCCCAACCTCAGCCTGCCACCAACCCACCATGCCATTGGCCAGCTCGGCAGCCCACCACTGCACTATACCCCACAAACCCTCCCCCCCTTCCACCCATCGCATGGTGTGGTCCTTCCCCAACCCCCCTGTGCGCATGTATACATAGCGATATCCTTTTGCTATATATGCTGAACCCCCTATCTGGTCACCATCCCTGCCAAGTACCCCTGTGCAAAAGTGCCATGATTGAGTCCCCCTTTTTGAAAGCGCTGAATCGCGGTCACCTTATACATGGGATACCGCCGTCACACTACTATTTCAAGCACAGGTACTCTCTAAACTCACAAATGTCAGTTCTTTGGTGGTTTCTGTGTGAAAATACATCATGTATGTGTATAAATAGAAACACTATATGGCATCCTGATGCACCATGTCTTTTCCTCACAGTTGAGGCAGCTGAACTCTGCTTCCACCTGCCCCCTACCCCACAAGCCACCAGCCTTCTGCTCCACATTCTAGACTGCTGCACCCTGCTGCCCACTGTCTTCTCCCACACAGTTGGGGATTGTGCACCCTGTTGCTGCCATCCCCTGCCTAAAGAATCAGGGTTGCTGCACCCTGCTGCCCCCTGCCCAAACAGTTGGGGTTGCTGCACCCTGTTGCCCTCTCTCCCCCATCTCCAGAGTCAGGGAGGCTGCATGGGATGCTCCAGTAGACCTTTTTTGGAACTCTATTAACTTAGATAGGTGGCGCTTATCCAAGAATTCAGATGTTACTTTATTTTGTATCTGGGATGGCTGAAGGGCTGCTTATAAGGATTCATAAAATTGTGTAAAAACCTGCCTGATTTGTTCTTTCTTATAGGTAGTTGTACCAGATATAGTAGATTTTATTTTTAAAATAGTAGAGGCCCGTTTATTGGCTCTTAATTTCTGAGCCAAAACTCAAGCTCCTCTTGCTCCCCCCTCTTAGTTATATTGTCTTAAATAATTCAGGAACTGGAGAGTTCTATAATCTAGTATTTTTTGTATTTCTTGTTTTAAATTTCTAATCCATCATTGAAGGGCAGTGTCTCCCTCTCTATATATAAAAGTTGGTACGAGGCTAGGTGGTCTGTTAAATAATTAAGCCTAGCATTCATCTCCTTTTGTTTTCGGGAAGCATATTCCAGTATCTCTCCTTATAAAACCACTTTTAAGGTGTCCCATTGAATCGGATAAGAGACTTCAGGAGTAGAATTGTCCTGAATTACTTGCGGAATGCATTCCCTAAGGTGATCCTGGAACTTTTGATCCCAAAGAAGGGAAGCATTAAACCTCCAGGACCTGAATCTCTTTTGTTTGCCCAAATTCATGTTAAGAATTCATGGATTGTGGTCAGATAGTACCCTCGGTTCAATTAAAATGTTTCATACCAGAGTAAGATGCTCCCCTGTAACAAAAAAATAGTCTAGTCCTGAGTATGGATTATGTCTCCAACATCTGAGTTTTGATGAGAAAGAACTGAGAGATGTGAAACAGACAAGCTGATCTCTCACAGAGAAAGATTTCCACTTCTTCAATTCAGCACTGAAACTCAAATGATCAGCTTTTTATAAGAAGAGAGTGATAACAATGATAAGAATGATAGATATTAAAGGAAACATAAACAGGGGCCATAATCAGGGCATGGAAAACCAAAGCAGTGTAGGTTGTTGACTTACCTACAAAACGCTGTGCTCCGTTTACTTCTAAATGCTGTCATTTGTGACTTGCTACATTGTAAAGGTCCCGGCACAATATAAACAAATCCCCTGATCCGTATTGAAATCTGCCACTCCTGTAGCTTTCTAAGATGGTGGGTATGTCTGTTTGTTATGATGTAATCTGAGCAACAGCACTCCCAAGGGTTAATATATGCAGTATGGGGACCTTATAAATTACATATAGAAATAGTATTAAAAAAGCACTACTGCATAAAATCCTTTACTGTGCAAGTATGACAACCTTTTCACACTTGCACAGTAAAGGATTTTATGCATAAGTGCTTTTTAATAATATTTCTATGTAATTTATAAGGTCCTCATACCGCATATATTAACCTCGGAATGCTGTCACCAGATTACACCATCATGTACAGACGCACTCACATATATTTTTGTAAAGCTATAGAGCGTCGATCGAGGGATTTGTTTATATTGTGCTGGGACCTTTACAATGTAACGACTCATAAATGACAATATTTAGAAGTAAATGGAGTGCAGCAATTTTTAGGTAAGCCAACAACCTACACTGCTGTGGTTTTTTCGGGTCGTATTTCGAATAACTTCTTTACAAGTCCTTTAGGCTAATCTATCTAAACACAAACCACAGACTAAGTTTGTAAGAAACCTGGTGAGCAGACCATTAACTCTACAGTCTGCTGTGACTGGGAATCTGAAGCAGCAAGCTACAGTACCCTAAGATGATGTCATCACTCTCCAAGGCTCACTGAGAGAGACAGAAATAACTCCACTGTTTTCAGTCATTGTAGAGCAAATTAACAAATGCTGATTTAAAGAAAACCACAAAACCAAACAGCATGACATTTTCAGTAAACTCTAATCGTGACACTTGAGTTCAAGTTTTATTAACAACATGCAAATGCCTTTGCACATGATCTTTGAAGTAATCTGCTTTTGCTTCTTTTAAATGCTTTTTACACAGATTATGCAGTTCTTTGCATATTATCATTTTTGCTCACCAGCTTTTATATTTGAACCATGTTGTATGCATTTTCCTGCAAATTTTGGTTAGGCTTGATGTTATTCACTCATTCAATTCTTTCCTAAGACCTTTTAAATGGGACAAATTTTAACAAATTAATCAATAAAGAATTATGTAGCCAAATTGATTTCTGGTATTGCATCTATTTATGGGTTCCATGTCATGTTGGTGAAAGCAAAATGGTGACTGTGAAAACAATGAGTGTTTTACGGTGACTGGAATTAGGATGACAGGTGTATTTGCCCCACGCACCCCCCTTTCTAAATATACCAACTCTGAAGTCATAGCACTCCGGGGAGGGCAGAATGCAAATGTCACCCTAATTCTGGTTGCTGTGAAACACTCGCTGTTTTCACAGTCGCAGTTTTGCTTTTGTCCACTTGACGCGATACCCTGTATATGGCCAGTCAACTTCATTAATTTCTTACCTAAATGGGACATAATCAGCTGTTAACAAATTTTGAGTAAAAATATATTTCATTTCCAACTTAGACCTTTTTTAACCAAACTGGGCTGTGGTCACCAACTGCACTGGCCATAACCCCCTCCACTTTTACCCTGTCTGGACGTGATACCAGGATCCAATCCATAATTGTCTTTCTGTTAGTTTTGTAGTTGACCCTTGTTGGCAAATGTATTATTTGTGTCAAATTCTTGTTTAGAAATGTATTTTTATCTTTTGGACATTTGGTATCAGTCCAGTCATTAAAATCCCTTAAAATTACCATCAATTATGTTTAATTTAGTTATACTGTATTGATTAAAGGCAAGTAAACTACTGTTTAGAATCTAGAAGGTATATAAACAATACCAACAATCAGATGTCTGCAATTCCCCAATAACAAGTTAATTCCTAAAAATTCTCAGCTGGGTACCATGTTATCAATAATTTCATTGCCATGAAACAATCTTTTTCATATATTAGGCATACCCTCCCCCTTTTCCAAATTCTATTTTAGCATTATATCTGTGTTTTGGACCTTGAACTGGTGTAGCTCGTTTCAAGTGCTGTGTAAATGGTGGCCACTTTTCACCTCATTGCCTGAGGTTAATTTAGCATCGCAACACACAGGGAACTGCTTGCACGACAGGTCCCACATTGCACGTTCCAAGACACCAGTGTGACACTGGTGTGGAAGCCAGTGTCCTTAAGTGGTGTACACTACTGGCTTCGTAAATGACCAGATACAGACTTGCACTGGTGTAAGCCACACTGGTGTGTAATAGCTTGGTCAGTGTAAATGGGGCTTGCAAGCCACATGTTAGTCACAGCCAGTAAGTCTATTTATTTATTTATTTTATTTATTTAGTTGTTTAACCAGGAGTAGCAAACTAAGCTGAAAGCTTTTTTACAGGAGCGACCTGGGAGCACAGGGAAGTTAAGTGACTTGCTCAGGGTCACATAGTATGCAAGTGGAAGCTGTGGGATTCAAACCCAGGTCTGGTCTGCTGGATGTCACCAGATTTGCAGCTCAGAGCCTTAAACCACTGCGCTATACTGCCTCCTTATAATTTATATAACTACACCCTTGATTAAAAAAATATATTCAGCCACTTAAGACTTAATATTTAAATAAAGAATACTCATACATCTGGCTTTATATTGGAGTTCTTTAGCCAAGGTAAAGCAATTTTATTTTAGGCACCCTTTCCCAGAGGGTTAGGGTGCCATACAAATCATGACACACAAGCAATAAAAGAAAATAATAACTAAACTAACAAAATAAATAAATACATTTGTTGAACTTATTTACAACATGGATCCCCAGATTTTAATGAATATTGCCTGAAAGTAATACAAGCAAATAAACAAGCATTTCCTGTGCCCCTGTACATTTTGGACTGGTCACCTGTATATGTAGTTGCTTTGATGTTCAGAAAATATCCTCTTAAACAGAAGCCTGTTGACTGCTTTAGCACAGTGAATATTAATAGTGGGTGACCTACTTTTTAACTTCATGTCCATTTTAAAAAAGTCTGAGGGAATCCGATGGGTCGGCAACAGGGGGTAAATATGCCATTTAGATATCAATTCTGCAAAAACATGACACACATCCAACCTCATACAGAAGATGTATCCCATGAACAGGTATATTGTTATGCAAAAATAGGATATTTTTCAAAAAATCTTAATGTTTTTACACCAGAGGGAGCTTCATCAGAGGTTGAACCTCTCACGAAGTGCCCTTTGGTGTGAAAATGTTACGGTTGGCTACCAATGCAGTTGTACACCCAACCCACTCTTGTGTCTCTCATGTTCGGCTTTTCAAGTTCTTTTCAATTTAATAGCATTTATTTTGAAAAATTTTATATTTTGACATTACCGTATATTTCTTTGTGGAGTATATCCTCTGTGCGAGGTTGGATGTGTGCAATGTTTTCACAGAAGTGATAAGGTTAACATTGCATAGGCATCACGTAGACCCTTGAGCAGCTGAAATTTTTTTTCACTATGCCAGTTAGATACTCGGGGAGGTTTGAATCCCAATGGCAACTAGGAGGGCAGCATGAAGAGTGTGCCTTTTAGTTATTTTAAATAAACCAAGAAATCAGAAAAACCTTTTTAACCACAAAAAGCATAGGGTCTGTGGTGATATATATGGGATACACAATGACCAGACTCAGAATATGCCATGTATCATCATCATGAGTGAGGCAGCGGAACCATAACTCCCAAGTATTCGAGGCATGAGTGAGTTCTGAAGGTCCTGCCCTCTCACAGGGGATGATAAATGTCATATTCTGAGCGAGACCACTGTGTGTTCACTTTATACATTAAATTATAGCGATTTCAGGTTAGTTCATATTACAAAGAATAAACTGTTTCAGTTTGCGTTCACTGTTCTGTTTTGAGTGCAGCTGCAGTTATTGCGGTGTCATTAGGAATTATTCAAAATTGCTCTCCCATTAGTTAGGAGCTCCTTTGTGACCAGCCTTAAGTGGTGGTAAATGGTGATGACCCACTTAGAATGATGATGAATGAGTTATCATCATTTTAAGTTGTCAGGCCATAGAAATACATCATTTATCTGTAATGTTTCATTCTCACCTACATTGTATAAAATTAGACAATACCCCATCCTACGTATTGATAGTGCTTGGCTTTGTCCCATGCCTGGGCTCCTATGTATGATGCTATCTGAGTACATTATAATAAAATCTCCCCACCATGTGTCATATTGCTTAATTCATGAATGCTCTGGATCTGAGCACCTGATTGCATTCTCTAAAGGGGGTTTTGTCTTTTGAGAGTAATGAATACACTTTGTTCAAAAAGGGTCTGGTTTCTGACTTATTTAATGTAACAGAGAGGTACTTAGTGTCCCAGAGAAGCTGCTATCCTGGCATGTCTGACCTATTTCTAGCCCTGCACTAGTAAGTCAAGGCAGTGTGCACCCCAGATTGTTTTCTGAAACAAGCAGATTGCACGGAGTTGAAAACAGTCACGTAGTTTGCCAAATGCAACTATTATTAGAGATACATACACTGGGCAGTCCTTCAAGCATGCACAGTATATTTGTTTATCATTAAGGCTAGTTAACCATTTAATGAGCAGGGCTGGAAACAAAGAAAGATGATGCATGAATATGACAGATAGAAAGCCAAGCAGGCAGGTAGACTGGCAGACAGACAGACAGACATAGAGGAAAGCAATATTTAAAGAATTTAAAGAATAGACCTTTGAGCAAGTCTATCAAATGGCAGGGAGATAAGGACCAACGTGACTGGCTGAGCCACGTCATGTGAGCGTGCAGTAAGATTTGTCTTACTGCATGAACAACTGTCAGCAGGTTAGAACCTTCTGTATTGTTACTGAGATACTGTGAAGGTAAAGAAGGTAGCAGCATTAGAATCCAAACACATGTGCTGTTGTTTTTAGTTGTGTAAATATACTCATATCACAATGGGTATTTGTCCTTGAAATATGCATTCTCAGCAGGGTAGGATTTACATGGTCATGGGCTCTATGCACAACACTAACCGTGCCCCCCCCTCAGTGGTGTCACACAGTGCAAACTGTGGTTGGGGGCACAGCACCATGGCACGCCAATCAACCAGTACATTTTATGATCATAATTGCTGACCAAAGGACAGACCAAGTCCCAATCCTGTCAGAGCCTAAGTCCTTTGTGTAGGGGGTGTCACAAATGCAATTACTATATACTAGTGCTAATAACTGAAGTGATAAATACTTACAAAAAATGTCACTTTCCACATGCAATCTCATGAAATTCTCAATACACACTCACACAGTAGTAATGGACCTTTAGTCTTTTCTGCAGCCATTGTCTATTTTACCAACACACACACACAGCGCTTTCACTCACAGCTGAAGTTAAGCTAAGCAAAGCTGGTAACTTTTCTGTTTTGAATTAAAGCATACCACTAGAAAATAGTACATCCATCTCATGCAACAGCTGATGGCGGACGTCTCCCCAGTCCCAATGGACTCAGCTACCCCTGAGTTTTCTCAAAAGAGTGGAAGCTGTCAAACAAAATGTTTTCTCCCACATCTTGTTCTACCTCCAGACCCTCCCGATGACCCCCATGGATTTCTACTTCCAGGCATGGGACAGACTGATATCATGTTTCATTTGGAGGGGGAACCCCCCAGCATGTGATACACCATTTTGCAGCTTCCATGAGAGAAAGGAGGCCTAAACCTCCCGAACTTGTGGAAATACGCAAGGACCGCCCAACTGCAAACACTTATGTGCTGCGCTAACCAACAGTTTGAAGCCCATTGGAAACATATAGAGCTTACCTGGAGAGTCCTGTTTGATCCCTCAGAACATATATTTAACACCCCCCCGGGGGGGCACATCACTTTCAAAATACCCAATACACTCCAGAGAACCACTGAAACACTGGCATAGGGTATGCCACAAATGCCTGAACCCTGTAGAGGCTCTGTATTTGTGAGCCTTTACTTATGACTCCAATTTTCCCCCTAGTCCAATGGATAGAAGTTTTGTGGGATGGTCAAAGTATGAGGTCAAATACGTATCTCAGCTAATAGGAAATACGCGACTGCGAAATCACCTTTTGGGATGCAAAAACACATTTTTGCCAAGATCTGAAAAATGACAGCTATCATGTTCATGAGGTACTGTGAAGAAATGGCTAAATTGAAATTTGGGGTCAAAATATTGAAAATTGCCAAAGTTATGAGCCTGAGTTCACAAATTTCAATGCAGGCTCATAACTTCATTGTTTTTAAACATTTTTATATCAAATTTTCTACATAGCCTTCTTATGACCCCCTCCTCATGAACAATGGTGGAGAAAATTTTCAGCTCCTGCCCAAAAGGTGATTTTGTGCAGCGACCATGAAATCACCTTTTGGAACAGATTTACCTAACATCACTTGCATTGTTCATGAGGTGGGGTCCCAAAAAACATATGCTGAAAATTTGGGGCAAAAATATTTAAAAATGGCCACGTATGCTACCAAGTTGAAAACCCCATGGAAATACATTGACCCCGAAAACCCCACTGAAATACCATGAAGTGCCTACCTCAGTTTGTGGTTGGGCTTTGAAGAGTGAAGACATGCCTACAGTCCAAGAAGATTACGGCAATGGACCTCCGGTGATTAAATATGGGGTGGGGGTTGTGGAGTGGTGGGTCCTGAGTGGGAGGGTGAGGTGGGGTTGGGTAAAGGTGCAATGGACAATGATGGACATTTTTCTTCTTTACAGGAAAAAAATGACGAGGGACAGTTTTCTTTTTTTCAGGGACAGTTTGCTGAACAGTTGAGGACACTGGGGGATTGGGCACCTCAGTGTCTGTATATTGTTTGGGGGGGGGATACACAATGGACAGCGATAGATGGTTTTCTTTTCTTCAGGATAAAATAATTAGGGACAGTTTTCTTCTTTCAGGAGAGTTTGCAGAACATTTTGAGGACACTGGGAACTGGACAACCCAAGTGTCACTACGGTATGTTTGGGGGTTGTGGGGTTGTGGGTCCTTAGAGGAGGGGTTGGGTGGGGGGAATAACAATGCTTGTCATCCTGATTTGCACGTCAAAGGACCAAGCCATGCTGCTACTGCATCGGCTGTGTCCTTTGAAGTGCATGACCAGACCAGCCCCCTCAGAAAACCAGTGTCATCAGGACACTGTCTGCTGATTCACCTGCCACAGACCAGACCCTAGAGCACCACACTCCATTGGACTCGCCCCCCCCACACGCCTCTCTAGCAACTCTCATACCAACATGTTTGCTTGCATGTGCATGCACGATGAACATAAAAAAGGTAGAGGGAGAAAACAAATGCCGAAACCGGTTGGTTTCTGTCTCTCTCTCCTGACCACACATATAAGCCTGGATTTTCAACAGTTTGAATGCAGCACTTGTGGCAGTTGTACTGCTGCAGCTGCTTCCATGTGAATACGCTGGCGTGCCTGCATGTAATTGTCAAACATGCTGATAACAGCACTGTGCACAATTTATGGCTGTAAAGTTATGCGTGTGTTAAATATCTCATGCATGCTTTACTGTTGGTGCGCAATTTGCAGCACTTGTGACAATAAGATAGACTGTTCCCCCCCCAAAGAGGTTTGTCTCCTGTGGGATGACTGGGATGACTTATCAGCCCTGTCCCTGTCCCCATGAACTGGTGCATATCTCACCCTAGGACCTGCCTGCAGTCAGGGCACCCCTTGGATTACCCCCCCATAGTGGGGTCAGGGAACAGAGGGTCACTCCCCCATTTCTTACCCAGTTTGGACCAAGGTGGTCCCGGCAACAGCGTGGGTCCATGGATGGATGTGCAGGGCTTCATTAAGCCCTAGCTCCCTTTCTTCTTTTTGCCCCACTCCCCTGCTGTGGCTGACATGAATGCATGCATGTGGCAGCACGCATGCATCACAAAGCCACAGCCCCTCCCTTCTGTGCCTTCTATGCCTGCACTACCACCAGACCTCCACCTCAAGCAGTCTCTCCCTTCCCAGGGGATGTAAGCAGACCTTCAGATGCTCGATCCTCTCCCATCCTGGCTGACCTCCTGCAGCTCGAGTCTGCATCCAAACCCGGGTCACCGGCATGATGCGAGGTATGGCATCCAGTGCTTCCACCTTCAGCCATACCTCTCAATCTCCTGCCTCATAAACCAGGGACAAGGCTTAAAAAAATCAGGGACAAAGGACCACTATCAGGGACACATCTTCAAAATTGGTGCTATCCACTCAGGAAGCTGGTAGAATAAAGGGTTAGTGTAAAATGCATTTTCTGAATAAGAACAGGTCTGTAACTTTAATGTCTGTCATTATTTTGTGCTCACAGTCTCCATTGTTCAGTCATGGAAACACAAATTTTAAGAGGGACTAAGGAAAATTTTGAGGCAAAATCAGGGACACTTGAGAGGCATGCCTTCAGCAACACTGAGCCAGCTAGACCACAGCTAGACTACATTTTCTGTGGTCTATTAGTCTTGTTGCATGTACTGCAAGTGAAACATCCAGCCCCTCTCTAAAGCCACAAACCCAGAGCAAAGCATCATAAGTAACAGTACACAAATCCAATGGGCAGCCAGACACAGCTTCAACAGGACCCAAGGAGCCTATAAAATAAGTTTTTAACATTTGTTCTAGTGTAGACTAACTGCAATAAACCATATGCACATATTTTATCCCTTTGAGACTGCTCAGTGTAGTGCAGACACCATCTCTGCCAAGAAAGCGAAATCTCTCAGAAGTTAGAATTCCCTTGATGTTGTTCTGAGCTTAACCCTTTGATTCACTGTGTGCCCATGGAACCAAAGACTGCTTAAATAATATTTGGATGTGCAAGACTGGATTTGACAGGTGGAATTTTAAAGAAAAGGTGAATTCAAAAAAGCATGGCACAAACCCTGCAAAGGCATTGATGAATTATTGTGATGCAGCCTTGTGTTATTGGACCAGTGCTGGTATGAGGGCAGCAACTAGAAGGATACCAAGAAGGTACTGCTCATTCTGTTTTGTGTATATCAGCATTTCATCAGAATCATAAGTGTGGCACTGGCTTTTTGTCCATCATTGGCATTCCCTGGGAAAGAAGCTGGAAGTCTCTTGAGCATGTGATGCCATCTGACAGCTAGCCTATTATCAGCTGGCTGTCAGTATGTCAGTTGGATGTTACCAGATTGCAAGAACTTTGATTTTAGAGTAGGCAGGTGTGGCAATTCATGGAATAGTGACAGCAGATGGTTTATGGGTTTTAAATATTTGATTCATTCATCACAGATCTGAATTTCTCAGTCTCCACAGAGCAATCAAGACCACAAACCACAGAGCTTTCTGTTACGTTTACTCACCATTTGGTGGGTTCCTAGCCTGTTGTAGGTAAAGATTATGGATTTAGGGCTAGGGATTTTCTGTGAACACCAAAGCTCCTACTGGCCAAATAATTCAGAATAGGTAGACAGGACATTAGCAGGGGTGATCAGGAAGGTAGGGGTGTGTGTGTGTGTGTGTGTGTGTGTGTGTGGTGGGGGTCCTGTTGGGAGATTTTAACATGCCAGATGCAGACCATTCCTGGACTAAGAAGCATGCATAGCCAAGTCAGTGGATGTATTTCAAGATTGTTTCCTAACACATTATGTGGAAGAACAGGCTAGGAATGGCACCATATGGGACAGTGCCATAATGGACCTAGGTCTGTCAGATAGGGACAGTATAGTGGAGGTAAAGATGGAGAATCCTCTTGGGTCAAGCTGGGCTGCAGCTATGAATTTTGGGGCCCAGGACAAGTCAATAGAAATGGGCCCCCTGTTTCCCAAACCAGCTAATTCCAGGGGTAATGCCAGCTCCTCAGGTGGGCCCTCCTGAGCTCGGAGCCCCAGACAACTTCCCCGCTTCCCCCCATTACTGCTACCCTGGGGTCAAGTAACCACAATTCAGTGTGGTTTAGCATTGCTCTTGAGACCCAACAGCATAAGTCCTACATGCTCCTCCCGGACTTTAGACGAGCAGACTTCAGGAAGATGGAGGAAAGATCTCCGGGAAAGACTTACTGGGACAAGCCAATCTGAGTGGGTAAAACATAAATGAGAAGCTATAATAAAACAGGAATCCAAGAGATGTCCAAAATAGTTTGCCTGTAATTTTTTCCCCTTCCCAACCCACCTCAGACAAAGCTTGTCTGAGGTGGGTGGGAAGGGGTAAACATTACAGGCAAACTATTTTGCTCTCCTGGGAAATTGGGAAGTCAGTTTGGGCCAGGATTTCACACTTCAGAAAATACATGACTGAACAGATGGCTGTAAATAGGTAGAATTACTTTAGCAAACTAAAAGAGGCCAATTATTTGTTAAGGTGAGTTTATTTAAGATTGGAAGGGAAGATTTAAGAGCAATGTAAGGAGATGTTATTTCACTGAGAGGGTGGTGGATCCCTGGAACAGATTACCTAATGAGGTGGTGTGTGTAGAAACAGTGGAGGAATTCAAGAAGGTGTGGAACAGACACAAGGGGTTGGCTGGTGGGCAGAGGAAAATATCCCTGGGAAGTGGAGACAAGTAGGGATGGATGGAAATTGGGCAGACTGGATGGACCAGGATGGTCTTTTATGCTGACACATTACTATGATACTGTGATAGGGAGAGCAAAAGCTCAAAATAGTGAAAGGGGTAAATAAAAATGACCTGGCCTTCTTTAGGCATGTCAGGGAGAAAAAAAACAACAAAGGGGAACTGAAAGGCTTGGGGGGGTAATGGGTGGAGGATTATGAGGAAAAAAGTGGATATTTTGAATGAATACTTCATAGTAGAAGATGGGTGGACAATGCTGGAATGCAGCATTAAAAAACACCAGTTTCAGTTCTTTCCCAAAGTCCACCACCAGTAGCTCACCTTCACCAGAGTTCACTGTTCCTGTTTTAAAAATGTTTCTTTTCACATTTCGTAAAAGGGAAGGGATCATAAGCGAAAGCTGGTGACCCAATTCCTTCCCCTTTCCTGGTCCTGATATAGTGCAGCTCCAGCCCTGTGCTCCTACTTTTGTGACAAAGGAGTCTGTAGAGCCTGGGGTCACGCTCCACTGATATCAATGGAAGCATCATTTAAAACTTCTATTTTTATATTTTAGAGGTTGACACAGGGCAAATCAAAGCCACAGCTCAACTAACAAGGCTCTTGTTAGTCAATCTGTGGCTTTTGATTTGCCCTCAATGGACCTCTAAAATATAAAGAAAGATCATTTAAAATTATACTCACACTTCTATCAGTGGAACCCATCCCCGTGCTCTACAAACTCCTTCATAATAAAACGTGGGAACGCGGCGTTGGCACTGGATGAAGCAGGACAACATACAGAGCAGGAAGGGGAAGGGACTGGGTGGCCAGCTCTCATTTATGATCCCTTTCCCTTTACAAAATATGAAAAGAACAATCTTAACTCCAGAACAGTTAAACCCGTGTTCAGGTAAACGACTGGTGGAGGGTTTGGGGAGCTAAACTGAAATAAGCACGACTGGTGTTCTTTAAAGCTAGGAGGGAACAAAGGATGGTTATGGGGTCATCACCATGGCTAGAGCGCTTATGGGCTTAAAGGTGATAAAAAACAGTTTTTTACACTGCTGTATGCCCTCCTGCTTTCCTTTGTGTGTCTATCCAATATTCTCATGTTTTCACCTTTTTGTGAAATTAATAATCATTTTTTTTGCCTTTGTAATGCCCCTGAATCTCTCTCTCTCTCTCCTCATCAGTTTCTACTCTCTATTTTATACTGCCTGAACATTCTATGACATCAGTAACACTACTCCAGGCCATTCAGATCAATAGCATGGAATGGTGCAACTGATGTCATGGAATGTTTTACAAATATAAAAATAAAAGAGCAGCAGCTGCCTAGGAGATTAGGACTCTAAGTAGAACAGAGGGCACCCAAAAGTTAGGTTATTTATGGATGTATGTATCTTTGCAAAAAAAAAAAAAACTTTGTTAATGCATCAGTTAGGGTTCAGATTAAAGTGACAAAAGTAGGCACATGTGGTGTTAGGGTTCCCAACCCTAACACCCCATCCCCACCCTGCAGGCAGCAACAGGGTTGTCAACTCTAATGCTCACCCCATTCCATCAGTAAAGAAGCTGAGATGTACAGACTATATGAGAATGGGGTGAGTGTTAGGGCTGACAACCCCAAGGAACACCCCAGGCCTGATTTGCAAAGACTCAGGAGAGGTGAAACCATAATGTTTTTTCTTGTTGCTGCCTGCAGGGTGGAGGTGAGGTGTTAGGGTTGGGAACCCTAACAGCACATTTCCCTACTTCTGTCACTTTAATCTGAACCCTAATTAGTGCATTAACAAAGTTTTTTTGCAAATAATTTCCTTACTCTTTTAGACAGTATAATGGTATCTTCATTCATGCAGGTCCCTTCAGGACCTGCGTGAACATATCCATTTGCTTATTGAAGAGCAGGGCCTCTGGGCCCTGCACATCCCTCCATAGATGCATACATCCACGTTGGTGTGGAAGTGCATGGCCTCTGGGCCCTGCGCTTCCATTTCTCCCAAAAAACTATTTATTTGCTTCATTTTATGGCTTGTTAAACTTCCAATGTTATTCAACAGGAATTTTTAAGTTTTCATTTTTATGGTTTTTATACAGCTCCTAACATTTTTTTTTGGGGGGGGCGCTATCATGTGTTATTCTTATAGTACTTATTAAGACATTTGTTTTACTATATAGATTGTCCCTTAAGTGCAAATATTGAGGAAGTTATAGCTTGTTGAAGTAGAAGCATAGTCCAAATTCTTTTTTGTATGAAAGCATCCTTTCTTTGTTTGAATGAAAAAGCAAACAAAAAAGAATTGCTTCCTAAGAAAAAAGAATTGTGAAAAAAACTAAGTCCAAATTCTTTTTTTGTATGAGGGCATCCTTTTTGTATGAATGAAAAACATACTAAAAGGATTGTTATACTTAAAAGAATCAGGAAAAAGTAACTCCAAATTATTTTTCGTATTAGGGCATCTTTTTTCATATGAATGAAAAAAACATATAAAAAGGATTGCTTCATATGAAAAAGGATGCCCTCATACAAAAAAAAGAATTTCAATTTCGTTTTTCCCAATTCTTTTTTCATATGACAAGGTCTCACATTTTGTCCTGTTAGAACAACTTAAAAAAATCAAGCTCCATATAAACATAATTAAATGTATAGAATCATGGTTGAATCATAGGACACAAAAGGTGACTATCAAGGGATATACATCAGACTTGGGTCCGGTTACAAGTGGGGTTTCCCAGGGATCGGTACTGGGACCAACACTATTTAATATCATGATATCCACTCTCCAGACAACTGGAAATGTATGGGTTAGAAAGTATGCAGATGACTGTAAACTTGGGGGATTGGTACCAACTACAGAAGATGCTGAAACATTACAACTTAAGTTGAACAAATTTACCATTTGTGCAGATAATAACAAAATGCTTTTCAACATGGAAAAATGTAAAGTCATGCATATAGGCAAAAATAACCCCATGCATGTATACAAAATGGGTAACATAGTTAGTTCTTCAGTCTGTAAAGGAAGAAAAGGGCCTGGGGGTACTTATGACTGATAGTCTTTCCTTTGATACACATACATTTGAGACAGTAAAAAGTGTCAAAAAATACTGGGATGCATTTTGGGAAATATTAAAAGTAGAGAGAGTGGAGTCATTATCCCATTGTATACTGCCCTGGTGAGACCACACTTGGAATACTGTGCACAGTTTTGTGCACCTCACAACAAAAGATCACAAAGGTTAATAGAAAAGGTTCAGAGAAAAGTCACAAGAAAGATACAATCAACAAATAAATTGGGATATAAAGACAGACAGAACTAAGAACGAACCATATCTGAGGGAAGCATTAGGACTAAAGTTGAACATGAGTATCACATCTACTAGGTCACATAAATATAAGTTACATGGTGATAAAAATAAATCAGTCAAAAGAAGTAAATATTGCACATAAAGGGTAGTAACCAAATGGAATGAACTACCAAAGGAAATATTAGACAGTATAAATATGACAACCTTTAAAAAGAATTTGGAAAAATACATGGGTGATAAGAAATATGAATTTCATCTGTGAGTGGGTGGCAAGTTTGTAAAAGGGCCTTGTCGCATGGAACTTGAACCCCTCCTATGAACCTTTCCTTTTTCATGTTGTAACGTATACTTAATGTTACTAACAACTTAATATAATTACTCAACGAGACCGACGGATAATCAAGAGAATTTATTTAGCAGTGGTCTTATAGTGCCACTTGCACTTAGCCTTTGATGTTACATGATTCCACTTGATGTTACACATGCACAGCTTATATACACAATTTGAAAGTTACACCCCAAACAGAACTAATGCTATGATTTGCCCCTAGCAATCCTATTACATAATATGGTCATTTACTGTGTGTTGGTGATACACTGCCTGGAACTGGCTACATGACCTTAGTTACGGACATGTTTGAAGAGCCCAGTTTGATACACTGCCTGGAACTGGCTACCTGACCTTAGTCACGGACATGTTTGAAGAGCCCAGTTTGATACATTGCCTGGAACTCACATTTACCTGCATAACCAGTTGCACCATACTGCAATGCCTTTATTTACAGCACAACTACCTTTGAAAGGGCACCGGCTGTCACGTTCTGCTTTACCTGCCTTACTTGTTTACTGCCTAGTACATTTTATTACAGATCCTGCCTATGCTCATTATGTGACTTGTAGTTTGTATGTTTTTTTGTTTAACTCAGTTTGAGCATTGAGCCACTTACTTCCGTCACAGTTGTGGCCATTTAGCTTTTGCCCTTACACGTGTGAACGAAACAAACATTCAAAAAAGGATCCCTTCATATGAAAAAAGAATTTGGACTAAATCCCCCCCCCCATTCTTTTTTGTATAAAATTATCGTTTTCATATGGCTTTTTCATTCAAAAGAAAAAGGCTGCCTCCATATGAAAAAAGAACTGGAAAAAACTAAGTCCCAAATCTTTTTCATTTGAAGGGATCCTTTTTCATATGGCCCATTCCTTTTTCGTATAGCCATACAAAAAAAGGAAATTGAGTCATGAAAACAGATTTTAAAATGTATAAAAAACACATTTCTGGGTCATTTTTCCAAAACGTAATTGCAGAATCCACCTAATGGGGTCCTGATTAGCAAGATACAAGTGTTGGTCTGTGTGCAGGATCTCATTTTTATGGGTTTTCAAAAATAAAAAAAAAAAAAAAAGGAAAACAAGATGAGGGCCATATAAAAAAAGAAATTTTCTTTATGAAAAAGGATTACACTCACATGAAAAAGGATCCTTTTTGGTATAGACCAAATATTTTTTGTATTCCAAGCAGCTATCCAAAAGACCATACTGAGCATGCTCAGAACTGAAATGTTAAAATCTTATAACTTTGGAACAATAATATGTTTTCGCCAAACCAGAGAAAGGCATCACTGAGGGCCAAGCCCTTTGTACTCTTAAAATTACAGAGCAAAATTCCAAACCATCTGGGCGCTAGGCAATGACAAAAAAAAAAACAGCAAAACACACTGCTTTTTCACTTATTTCACTATTTTTATCTTGGAATCCACACATCTGACCAGAATGAAACGTGTCACATCAAGAGATATTGAGGGAGTTATAGTTTGTTGAACTGGAAATGTAGGAAAAAAAACTAAGTCCAAATTCTGCACATGCAAAACTTTGTGCAAATCTGTTGAATAGTTGTGAAGTTCTTAAAGTGCAAAGTTTGGGATTTAACATTGAAACCGCTGCTCAACCCTAACTATAGTGGCACTACTGTGCCGCTATAATTTATCTGTCCATCTGCCTATCTATCTATCTAAATTTGGTCAGAGCGTATCAGAATACATAACTGGCATGGAAAGAAAATAGGAGGGCTATTAACTATGCAAAACTCATTTCCTATTTAAGGGGTTTAAATGTCAGTAGGTCACCAGAACTAGATGGACTGCATCCCCATGTGCTTATAAAGGTGGGAAAGGCTCCTCCAGTGAGTACCTTGTGGCTCTGGCACCGCTCTTGCAAACCTGTTCAGCTGTTAGCTAGTGAATGGAGTGTCCACTGTGAGCTCGAGGGTGGTTGATTTTGTACCTCTCTATAAGAGCAGGGGCTGGGAAGATGGGGGCAAGACAAGTACAAACTGGCTAGGCTAATCTTGGTAGTGCAAGTCACAGCTTTAATTACTAGATCGCACTGCATTTTCCCAACAAGGTCAAACTGGATAAAATTTTACAAAATGCAAAAATGTTGACCTCATTAAAAGGTGATAAGAAGAATGTAATTTGTGTTAGGCTCTATCCCCACCTCCCTCACAAACAAACACACACTTTATTTTAAAATGGGCCCATTTATTTATTTATTTATTTTACCAGGAAGGCATACTGAGCGGAGCAACTGCTCAATTGCTGTCAGTGTCTCTATAAATCAGATGCAATCTTGAATCACAATGTTCTTACAAGTGAAGAGTATTTTTTATTCTCAAGTGCCAAAGAAACTATTTACAGCTAAGCATATTTTTCTTCTTTGTTATATCTCATTAACTCAGACTTGCAGATTGATCTGTACAGAGAACACTACATTGGTAGTTGAACTGTTTCATTAGACTTTGGAACACTGACCCAGGAAAGGAACTCTGCAACATTCCACACCAGGTAATCTGCAGACTTCTGATGGACATCTCTTAAAGATGTACCAACATGATCCAGCAGGTCTGAGTTGTAAAAGCATTAGCACAGTCCCTGTCAGCTGGCTTCCTGCCAGTGTCCCTATAGGAGCAATGGAAATCAGTGCACCATAAACTGGCAGTTGTAGAAACTGAACTATAGCAGTATTGTAACATGGGGAAGAGAAAGGGTTGCACAGGGTTGATCCAACAGCATCAAGTGACCGTTGATCAGGGCCGGTTTTAGGACTTTGGGGGCCTCCAGCAAACTCTATGACGGGGGCCCCACAGACAGGGTTGGGCCCCTCTCCCCTGTAATCCTTCTACATACTCTATTGACGGGCTCGACAGACAGGGTCGGGCTCCCCTCCCCTGTAATCCTTCTACACAGAAGAACATTATTAATGCTGCATTATTGTAAATACATCAAAACATCATTTACATTAGAGTAACTTTGAAGTAACTTCCTTAACTGCTCTGCCAGGCCCCAGAGCTGCTTCAGCTGCTGCACAATTTATCATAGTCTCAGACACACTGACCTGAAGAACACCATATAACCTCCCCCCAAAAATCCTTAACTACTCCTCCTGCTGCTTCAGGCTCCAGCAACTGCATATAAAAACAGATTGTATATTAAAATAAAATTGCTTACTAGCGGCTGCAATCCTCAGATTCTCTCCGCACTCTGGAACTGATCCTCTTCTGTGATTTCAAGAGTGCTGGAGGGTCCATTTATGACGCCGCTTATGGACCTAAGGGGAAATAGAAATGTTCAGGTCCCAGAGAGGGAGGTGTGATAAAAGGAACGGACGGAGTGGGGCCTTGTGATTGGTTCCAACCACACCTCCTGACTTCACTTCCCAAATTTTTGTCGAAAACCATTCATCCGGTTCTACCGTCCCTGACTCTGCTCCGTTCATCACAACAACAAAAAGGGAATTATAGCCTCTCCCCCTTTCAAAACTCAGAAATCTTGGGGCTGCCCGCCGTGACTAGGAGTCGTGACATGTGGACTAGTGGTGGTGTCTGTCACGAGAATCGCCCTCATGGACGAAAATGGTTGAAACCATCAAGGTAAGAGATTTATACATTGACTGGGGAGGGGATGAAGGTGGAACCCTTGCCAGGCAGCCCCCCAACTCGGACTCCACGCCCAGTTATCATCTGCTATCACAGTCCCCCAGTCTTCAGCCCCATTCCCACCGACCCGCCACCAGTTCCTCTGACTGTCGGGGCCCACTGCCAGACCCGCCACCACCCGCTAAATTTGGGGGCCTCCCGCGGCCGCGGGGATCGCGGGTGCCTAACGCCGGCCCTGCCGTTGATTAATTCTGAAGTAATCCATGGTTGCCTGAGCATTAATCAATGGTAAAGTGCACCCACATTCTGTTCCCCATGTTAGTTTCCTGTCCCAGAACAGTCTTAGCCTGTAATTCACGGCCGACCAACAGATGGCTGTCAGACAAGAATAGTAAGTAAAATTTCTGGTAGTTCTGTCATAAGTAGCTTGAAAACATCTATATGACTATGTAATGTGTTTTTTTTAACTTGGTCTATTGGCTCAGAAACACATACCCTTTCAGTAACTACACAGTAATGTATGCCATATATGATTTTCCAGATTGCCTGATTTTCCAGATTGTCTCCATGTCTTTTATTAAATATAAATATATATATATATATATATTTTATACTGTTTATTTTTCCTCCTCTCCTCCCCAGCTCTGGTCTCCTCAGGAGCACCTAGGAGTTATCCCTCTATGGTCCACTCCGCCTGGTCAACCCTCCTTCGCCCATGTAGCAGCAGTTTATCCCATTGCCACCGACATCTGCCACTCCCGGCCCCTTCTCTATGCTCCAGTGCTTGTGCACCTCCAGCTTCCACCAGAGGCCAGCCAAGCACCAAGCAGGAACCCCTCTCCCTCCCCTGCTGACCTCCGGCAACCTGGGCTCATTCCCGAACCCGGGTCGCCGGCATGGCACGAGGTGTGGCGTCCAGTGCCTCAACCCTCAGCGCCACCGGGCCGGCCTTATTAAATATTTTAAAAAACTACTTTAACAGTGGAACCTAAAAACACAAAAGCACACACCTTGGACCAATGTCTATCAAACCAGAAAGTTTCAGGTTTCAAAGTCTCCCATTTTTTCAGTTATTGGGTAGCAAGAAGTGGCTTAACATTTTCAAAAACTGTGACTTTTGCATTTTTGTGCACTTCTGTAACTTTGCCTCCCCTGAACCTATCTACATGGAATTTACAGGATCAAGAGTTCCTGACACAGAGGCTGTGCTTTCTAAATTTCATGTAAATCAGTTGAAAGGGGGCAAAGTTATTAATGTGCAATTCTGGCTGTAAAATTCACAGATAAAGATGTAAGCCTCAGTGTACTACCATCTGTAGGTTGGCCAAGGGAATTGCAGCAACAACTACCAAATCTCAAATCTCCTCTGCATTTAAATATATGCATTTACTATAATACACAGCAGCCAGATCCCAAACATCAAACATAGCAGAAAAGTGGAGATGATTCCACAGTTTACAAAACTAAGTCAGTCAATGAGCATGTACCGTATTCAGAAATGTATCCTCCCAGAACCTTTGTAATTTTGCACTTTAAAATTACTTTTACGCAAATGTAACATGAGGAAGAGAAACATATAAAAAGAGCACCAAATCCCCTTTCTTCCCCATGTTACAAGAGGATTAACCCACTCCAAAGCATGGGTCTCTCAGAGATTACTGTATGGCTGGGTGGTTGGAACCACCCAGCCATACATTAATCCCTGAGAGACCCACGCTCTGTCATGTGTTAATCCTTACTTGAATCCCCATACTCTAACTGTATGATATAAATATAGTGGCTGATTTTGTTTTCCTCTGAGTTTTAGTTCTGTCCCACACTCTTCCTAGCCCCTGAAGTCCTAATCATTCTCAACCAAAATAGGAACTGAAATGCAACTATAGACACAAAGTAGGAGTTTTTAAAAGTCTTGGCTACATGGAAATTCCTGATAAGGATGGTGTGATATTTATCAGGTACATTGCCCCAGTATTTGGAAGGAGACTGTGTGGCACACAAATGTCCTTCATTACAGTCCCTGGTATTCCTACCTTCCAAGTCTCTGTTTTCAGAGAGTCGCCCTGATTTTTGTTTTCATTTTTTATGTTTGCTTGCATGCATGCGCAAGAAACATGTGACAGCTTAGGAGAGAAGCGGGTTGTGGAGGCACGGCAGTGTTACAGCCTAGGGAGGCACTGCATTTGGGGGTTTGGTGCTGGTGGACCAATGGAGGCACAGTGTGCTGATGACACTGGTCTCCAAAAAGTGCATCAAGTTGTAACGTTTTCACCACAGCAATCAGGGCCCGCCTCGTCATTGCAGCATCAGTCATTGTGCTGCAATGAGGGAGCAACCCGTCATTACAGGGCAGAACGTTAGCTAGCCTGATACTGTTTGTGAACATGGCGGGCGGCTTGCAGCCGCATTCACAAACAATTTTAGGCAGCTTCCCATGCCGAGGGGTTGCCCAATCCCCCTCGGCAGCATGTCCCCACCCCAAATGGTCTATGTTGTCCGACGGAGGCCCCAATCCCTGCCGGCTTCAGTGCCTGCAATGTTTATTTAGCTGACGGGGAGCCCACTCCCCGTTGGCATGATGTAAGCCCCCCTTCTGGTTTTGTTGCCTGCCAACGGGGTGCCCAATCCCCATTGGCATGATGTCCCCCCATTTTCTTGTGTGCCAATGGGGTGCCCAATCCCTGTCAGCTTCAGCTGCTCCCCCCCAAAAAGAGTCCCTTGGCATGCTGGGAGCCCACCTCAGTGTGCCAAATGCCCCTGTAAAATTGGAAACTGTCCCACATTGTCTTTTTTTTTTCTCTGTAAAGAAAAAACGGTCCCTCGCGGTCTGCCAGACCCCCCTCCTGCAACCCGCTCCCACCCACTGTGCACCCTGCCTCCCCACACCCCCCTCACCCCATACTTACCTCCGGAGTCCAGTGACAACGATCTTCGGTGGACCGGGAACACATCTGCACTCTTCAAAGCCGACCGCGAACTGAGGAAATGCCGGTAAGCTGTATAATATAATAAAGTTTTTTTTCAACTTTGCTGCATATCTCAGGCATTTTTTGGAATTTTGGCACCAAATTTTCAACATGGGGTTTCTGGGACCACTCCTCGTGAATTCTGTCACTATCATGGCGTTAATCGGGCCCGAAGGGTGATTTCGCGGTCACTGTGCAAAATCACCTTTTGGGACTGATTAACGAAATGACAGTGCAAGTGCTCATAAGGTGGGCTCTCAAAAAGCCTATGTTGCAAATTTGATGAAAACATTCCTAAAAATTACTGTTTTGCGAGCGTGCGTGGCGCAGTTCCTACGCACACTCGTAAGTTTAAGAATTTGTAACATTTGCACTCCAGATTTTCAACATTGCCATTTTATCACACCTACTGATAAGCAGTACAGCTGTCATTTTTCACATCTCAACCAAAATGTGTTTCCGCGCATGTAGCGCACAATGGCGCAGTCGGTGCGCGAAATCAATGTTTGGGACAGATTAAGAAAATCACAGTGACACTGTTCATGAGCAGAGGTCTTACAATGGCTATGTTGAAAATTTGGTAAAAAATTCCTAAAAATGACTGTTTTATGAGCGTACGTTGCGCAGTTCCTACGCACACTGGTAAGTGCATGAATTTTTAATATTTGCTATTTGCAGTCCAGAATTTCAACAATGCCATTTTACCACACCTACTTATGAGCAGTACAGCTTTAATTTTGCACAGCTTGCCCAAAATGTGTTTCTGCGCATGTAGCACACAATGGCGCAGTTGATGTGTGAAATCAATGTTTGGGACAGATTAAGAAAATCACAGTGACACTGTTCATTAGCGGAGGTCCTAAAATGTCTATGTTGAAAATTTGGTGAGAAAAGTTCATAAAATGACTGTGTTACAAGCGTGCGTTGTGCAGTTTCTACGTACGCTCGTACCTTCGCACATTTGCAATATTTTCACTCCAGATTGCCAACACTGCCATTTGCCCACACCTCCTTATGAACAGTACAGCTGTCATTTTTCACATCCCGGCCCAAATGTGTTTTTGCACTTCCGGTGCAGACAATAGCGGTCATTGTGGGAAATCCGTGTTCAGGACACATTGGGAAAATCACACTGACACTGTTCATTAGCAGAGGTCCTAAAATGGCTATGTTGAAAATTTGGTGACAAAAATCCATAAACTAACTGTGTTACGAGCGTGCATTGCGCAGTTTCCAGGCACACTCGTAACTTCTCACATTTTGCAATATTTTCACGCCATATTTTCAACATTGCCATTTTTCCACGCCTCCTTATGAACAGTACAGCTGTCATTTTTCACATCCTGGCCAAAATGTGTTTTTGCACTTCCGGCACACAATAGCGCCGTCGCTGTGGGAAATCACTGTTCAGGACACATTACAAAAATCACAGTGACAAAGTTCATTAGCAGAGATCCTAAAATGCTTATGTTGAACATTTGGTGATGAAGGTCCATAAACTAACTGTGTTACGAGTGTGCGTTGCGCAGTTTCCATGCACGCTTATAACTTTGCACATTTGTAATATTTTCATTCCAGATTTTCAACATTGCCATTTTCCCACACCTCCTTATGAACAGTACAGCTGTCATTTTTCACATCCTGGTTGAAATGTGTTTTTGCAGTTCCGGCGTAGAATACCATGGTTGCTGTGGGAAATCAGTGTTCAGGACACAGTAACAAAATCACAGTGACACTGTTCATGACCAGAGGTCATTAAATGCTTATGTTGAAAATCTGGTGATGAAACTCCATAAAATCACTGTGTTACACTCATGCTTTGTGCCGTTCCCGCGTATGCTCAGAAGTGCAAGCATTTTTAATATTCCCACTACAGATTTTCAACATTGCCGTCTCTTCATACCTCCCTATGGATGGTACAGCTGTCATTCTTCACATCCTGCCCAATCTGTGTTTTCGTACATGTGGTGCAGAATGGCACTGTCACTGTTGGCAGTCAGTTTTCAGGATACATTGACAGAATCACACTGCCACTGTTCATGACAAGAGGTCCCAAATGATTTCATGAGGTGGGGTCACAAAAAGGCCATGTTCAAAATTTGTACTGTGAATACCAACAAATGCCTGAGGCATTACGGTTTCTAACCATAATGTCCTACCCTGTACAGACAGACAGGCATCGGGGTGTGCCTTTGGATTGCCAACTGTACTGCTCATGCCATCCCACCCCACCCCACCCCTGACAGGCAACGAGGTGTACCTTGGACTCTTCGTCCCAAGACTTCACCCCATTCTCCTATGCTGCACCCATTTCAACGTATGTCCTTATGGAATGGGGTGATTGTAAAGCCAAACACCCTAAGGCACAGCTCAACATGTGTCGGTGTCTGCAGAATAGGGTGAGGTAACATCGCTTGACTGTCATAGGTGACAACTCAAAACTTTACCCCAAATCCTGTCCGTCTCTACAGGATGGAGGTGGAGTTCATGTAAAGGTCAGTACTTCACTGCCATTCCTATTCTGCATCTGTCTAACTCCTGCATTTCTAATGCTAATACCAGCAAGCAAAAATTTGGCATTGACAAATGCTCGTTGACTTTCCTCCTGCTTCTTATGACACCAGTCCAACTCTCCCACCCCAAATAATCTGAATGCAGAACAAATAGCTCCTCTTCTATCCCCCCTTTTCAATTCTGCTGTCTTATACTCAGTTGGGCACTCAAGGTCCTGTAAAAATCATCCTGATTTGTGTGGTCAAAATCAGGGGATAGAAACACAGAAAAGGGAAGACAGAAAAAGACCAGAACAGTCCAACTAGCCAGTCTCAAGATTCCCTACTCAGAATCTTTCTTCTAACATTAATTATTTCCCTTCGTCTCTCTTCTCCAATCTACATTATCCAGTCTGACTGCACCCATACATCCCAGTGTTTCTTGAACCCTAATATTGTCTCTGCCTCCACAATCTTGTCTGGAAGTTTGTACCACCTCTCCACCTTCCCTTCTGTAAAGTAATACTTTCTAAGGTATTTCTAACCTCGTGTGCAGAGGATGAGATCTGCTTCATTTGAGAGGGGTTGACTTGGAAGGCTTGGCAGGCTGCTGAGTACGAGCAGTGTGTAAGGACAGGACATTCTTGCAATGAAAGGTGCAGTGAACCAATGAAGTGATGGAGGGGGCTTTCACAGTCTCTGAGTTTGTTGCTATTCTCCCTATAAATGAGTGAGAAAGGAGGGCCAGCCAGCCAGCTGGTAACTCCTCATAGAACGTTGATAATGGTGATAGTTAGGAAATGATGGTTACATAGCTAATGTCCCTCACATTTTTCTTTCCATGCCAGATATTCTTTGACCAGATTTTTGGTAAATAAGTAAAGTAGATTTGGTGTGCCCTCAAATCTACATAGAGTTCCACTCTCCTCACCAACTATTGCTCGTTCTTTTCACAACTCTGAGACGTTCCATGGCATTATTTACACCCTTCCATGCTATTCATCTGAATGGCGTGGAACAGTGCTGCTGATGTTGTAGAATGCTCAGGCAGTATGAAAAGAGAGAAGGCCAACTGCTGAAGAGAAAGGGATTCTTCAGAATAGTTACAAAGGAAAAAAAATAAGATTAATAATTTATGACAAAAGGTCAAAACATAACAGAATATTGGATAGACACTAAAAGGTAAACAAGAGGGCATCCAGGGGTGTAGAAATAGTTTCCTACCACTTTAACTATTTGGCAACATTTACTGCTACGTACTCAGGCAAACCTTTTCTGCTAACTTCTAGCATCTTTAAAGCATAGATGCTAAAACCATGAGGAGCCTTGCATGTTTAGAAAGAGGGCAAAAAACCCCCCCAAAAAACATGGAAGCCATACTTACCTCACTTGTCTAAAGTAAATGCTGCGGCATTATCAAATCAAGCAAGGTTCAGTATAAAATTCAGGCTAATGCACAAGCAGAAAAAAAGACAATAGTAGCGGAGGGTATGAATGGTGTTTCTCCATGTTATAATATTTTTCAAGGGCTCTACAGGGCTATGAAGGACCTTTATGGCGGCATTTTGTTATGTAATGGAAGTAGGAACATAGATAAGTCCTTCTGGACCCTAACATCCTTCATGTTGATTATTTTAAACTATGCATGCAGAAACTCTCCTCCAATCTAGCCGCAGGCTTACTCACAGTCTATAGCACAACATGCCTACAAACATCATTGGTCATTTTATGTGGTATCAGCTACAGGAGATTACAACACTGGCCATGTTATTTGGTATCAACTACAGCAAATAACATAATCTAGCATTTTCAATGGTGTCAACTACAGAAAATGACATCATCAGTCATTTTATCCTCAGTAAAATAAAGGCTGTGATATCATCAGTTCATTTATCTATAATAACGTACAGGAAATTACATCATCAGTCATTTTATCCAGAATAAATAATTCTTATTGGTCATTAACAGGAAACATAATAACAATAATATGATTCTAGGTTCACTGTCCATAGCAATAATCTGATTCCTCTCATGGAGATAAAGGAAATGTTCCTTGACCTTGTACTTTATCCATTCAGTGAGGGGCAAGGATATTGCCTCATATGATAAATCAAGTTTTATATTACTGCTTAAAGCAGCAGTGATTGCCAGCAGGGAACATTTTTACCTTGATTCTATTTTAGATTGCCCCTTAAGACTTGTATGATACCCTTCTTTTCCCAGTTTGAGTCTGATGTTGCTCTTTTTTCACATTTGAAGTAATAAATGGGGCACTCCTTTAAATATCGTTTGAACCATTTTTTCATCAGTATTCTCATCTGTTGTTGTACACCTTTTGTCCTATAAGGTTAGGGAGCAGTGCCAATTGCATGCTGGTTATTGTAGTAACATGACAAGTGATATTAAACAATGGGTATTCAAAACCATATGGGAATAGTGATAGAAATCTGGTCTGAGCCATATTAAAAGGAGTGCTCCTTTTATTAAGTCAACTGTAAAACAAAAGGGGTAAAGCAGACTTAATATGGGGCAAAAAGGGTATCACACAAGCCAGGAAATAAAGAACAATCTAAAATAGATTAAAAAAAGTAGATTAAAAGTATCACCACTGTCATACACTGCTTCTTTAAATAAACACTGTTAGAGATATGGCAGTGGGTCACCAGTCTCCACAATTTCCAGTGGATGCCAGACAGCTCATGTGGATGCTGTCCTTGACCTCTTACTAACAAATGGAGACAATATCTCTGAGGTAGAGGGGGGGAGCCACCTGATGTCCAGCAACCACTGCATGGTGTGGTTTAATGTCAGGACAAAAACAAAAACCAAGCACTCAAAAACTAAAGTCATGGACTTTAGATGAGCAGACTTCACAAAAATGAAGGAAGGTCTTAAAGAGAGTCTTGCAAATATTGTAAAGGGAAGGGGTGTTGAAGGGTACTGGGCACATATCAAAATGGCTATACTACAATCGGCAAACCTTTGCATAAAAAGGTTGAGCAAAGCAAAAAACAAAAGTAAATCACTCTGGTTTTCTAAGGAGGTAGCCACCAAGATCAGGGGAAAATGGCCTGCTTTTAGGAAATATAAAACAACCAGATCCAATAAAAACATGGAAAACTACAAAGAAAAACAAAGGGAAGCAAACAAAGAAATCAGGACAGCAAAGGCAACAACAGAAGAGAGGATAGCCAAGGAAGTCAAAAAGGGAGACAAAACCTTCTATAAATATATCAGTGAAAAGAGAAAGAAAACAGCAGGCATTGTCAGGCTCACAAAGGAAAGATGAAGGGGACACCAAGGATGACAAGGACAAAGTTGAAATCCTCAACAGATATTTATGCTCCGTATTCACTAAGGAGCAGGGTGGTTGCGGACCCACCATTACAGGAAACAATAAAGGAGGCATCAGAGTATACTCAGGTCCCTTTACAAAGGAAAGAGTCCTAAAGGAACTGGAGAAAATCAATATGAACAAGGCCATGGGACCAGATGAAATACACCCTAGCTTACTGAGAGAACCAAGGGAAGAATTGGCAGCTAAACTGGCTGATCTTTTTAACTTACCAACTGAACTGTGTGAGGTCCCACAAGATTGGAAAAAGGCCACAGTTATTCCTCTGCACAAAAGCGGGAACAAGAAATGTGCAAGCAACTACATTTCTGATGGACTGGAGGGTAAGGTGAGTCTGTTCACAGATGACACAAAAATATGCAATAGCCAATAGGGTAGACATTTCAGGTGGAGTGGAGAAGGTGAAGGCTGATCTTAAGTCTCTGGAAATGTGATCAAAAACATGGCAGCCTCACCTCAACTGTGGGTAAAACAATGGAAACTCTTGTCAAGGAGAGGATTATATCCTTTCTTGAGGAAAAGAGCAAATTAGACACAAAACAGCACGGCTTTACTAAGTCATGCCAAACCAGTCTAATTGATTTTTTCAACTGGGTGACAAAAATAGTGGATAAGGTAGGTGCTGTAGATGTAGTATATCTAGATCTCAGTAAGGCCTTTGACTTGGTCCCCCATAGAAGGCTGCTTAACAAGTTAGACAGAATGGGATTAAGGCATCAGGTGGTAAACTGGGTATGGAGCTAGCTTACTGAAAAGACCCAGAGGGTACTAGTAAATGGCTCACTTTCAGAGGAAAGAGGTATAGCTAGTGGAGTGCCACAGAGATCAGTGCTTGGACTGATCCTATTCAGTATGTTTATTAGCGACATTTCTGATGGACTGGAGGGTAAGGTGAGTCTGTTCACAGATGACACAAAAATGTGCAATACAGTAGACATTTCAGGTGGAGTGGAGATGGTGGAGACTGACCTTAAGTATCTGGAAATGTGGTCAAAAACATGGCTGCTAAATTTTAATACTAAGAACTGCAAGATCATGCACCTTGGAAGGGCTAACCCAGGAGTGGATTATTACCCTGGAGGAGAAAAACTGGAATCCTCTAAACAGGAAAGAGATCTGGGGATAATTATAACAGGTGACCTGCAAATGTCAAAACAATGTGAAAAAGTGGCACTGCGTGCAAACGGTATGTTGAGCTACATAGGCAGGGGGATTACCAGCAGAAAAAGAGAGGTCATCTGGCAATCTGTAGATCACTGGTGAGGCCGCACCTAGAATACAGCATCCAGTTCTAGAGATTGCACCTTAAAAAAGATATTAACAGATTGGAAACAGTGCAAAGGGGAGTGACAAAAATGATACATGGTCTGCACAACAAATTTTATGATGAGCATCAGTGTGACTTGAACAGGTATTCCCTGAAGCAGTGGAGGGAGAGGGGAGACATGATCAAGACCTTCAAGTTCCTGAAAGGTTTAAATAAGGTGCAGGTTCATGATCTGTTCCAGATCAAAAATCACTCAAGAACCAGAGGGGCACAACATGAAGCTAGAGGGGGGAAGATTCAGAGGCAACTCACGCAAGTTCTTCTTTACCGAGAGGGTGGTAGATGCATGGAATTGCCTTCCACAGATGGTGGTGGAGGCAAAAATGGTGGGAACCTTTAAAAACACATTGGATAGGTACAAGGGCACCATAACACTGAATAGCAGTTAATGGGAAAGAGGTAGGCTTATGGGCAGACTAGATGGTTTGTATGGTCCCCTTCTGCCATCACTTTCTATGTTTCTGTCTTTCTATCTTTTCAGCCTCACAGCACACCTCTCAGCTTCCTGTCTCCCAAAAGTGGAACACTATTAGTCTTAAAAATGTGGGAACAAGAGACAAAGAATGTGACTGACAATGATGAGGAATTAGAATTGGAAATTCAGAGCCGTGAGAAAATGAACCATTTGGTATTCATAAAGTTTATGTTCAGTTTCTGCTTTAACATTTCATTGTAGTAGATTGAACAGCACATGGAGCAGAGGGTTTCTGAGAGGTAAAATGAGGGCGGTGACTCTAGACTACAGCTGATATCGTGAGCTGTCTAGCTATACTCAAAGGCCCCTATTTTAGAAGGTTGGCACAAGTCGCTCCCAAACATGACTTGCACCAATCGCCATTGCGACATGGACCCTGTGCCCTATTCTAGAAGGGGCAGGGTCCCTGCGTCTAAGTCCTGCTACTTGTGACATGCAGCCAGGTATGCCGAATAGAGGGCATACCTGGCGAGGAAGTCTCAAGCTGCAACCGCAGGTCACAAGTGCTCCCTCCCCATTGCTCACACACTGTCGGCACCCCATAGGGCTTGAGGCCCCCTGCACACTGTCATGGTGCCCCAAACCCCATCCACCACACCATTGCCAGCGTACTGTACAGTATGTACAGTACAGGCATACATCCCTCCTCCCTTACAGGTACACCTGGTGGTCTAGTGGCCCCCCATCCAGGCATACCAGTCCAACCAGCACCTCCCACCCATCCCCAGCTGGAAACTGGCACATCCTACTTCTCACCTCCGCGGCCAGCCACCGACTATGTTCAGTAGGAGCACTTACTAACTAGACATGCTCAGAAATTCATTTCTGAGTGTGTCTTTACAGTAAGCATGCCTACTGAACTCAGTCGGTGGCTGGCCATGGAGGTGAGAGGTGGGCTGTGCCAGTTGCTGGTTGGGAATGGGTGGGGGGGTTCTGGGTGGACTAGCATGGCTGTGTGGGGGGGCCACTAGACTACCAGGGCTGGTCTGGGGTAATGGCAGCATTTTTGGCAGTGACTTGGGGTTGGGGCATGCGTGGGGGTTGACAGCACCGCCTTATGGGGCATTTAGAGATGGGGATTCGGTGGACAGGGGGTGTGGGCAGTCCTGCGGGGCATTCACCATTTGGGGATTTAGGGGCAGAGGGTGTGGGCAGCCCTGTAGGGCACCTACTGGGGTGTACTGGGCATGGGGGGAGGGCACCCATGGATTGCCTGCTGGGCTGCTGGTGGGTCTACTCTACAGGACTCCCGGGGGGCATCCGTAAGATACACCAGCTAAATGCTGGTGTAACTTACATTGCCGGTTCTCCTCCGGGGGTTCTTGTAGAATCCCAACACTGGGGACTTTGTTGCTGTCCTTCTGGAATGGGGAGCAACTGCTGTCATAAACCTCCTAGCGTCATGTCACAGGGGGTTTATGGTACAACTGCTGGCGTAACAGCTCTTCGGTGCAAGTGTCCTACGACATGTCACAGGCCGCACTGTAGAATTCTGCATGCCGCAACTGCTGGCGTAAGCTGCTACTTGCGCCATTCTACTTGGCGCAAGTGCTGTTACACCGGGCATAACATTTCTAGAATCGGGGCCTAATACTTTATTTTGTTTTAAATTTGTATTGTAATCAAATATTTACACATTTCTTAACTAAAAGTTATAACATGACCTCTGCAGTTTCTTATTCAAAAAATATAAATCAGTTTTCCACATTATAAATAAAATCACAAAATAAATAATATATAAAATTAAACATTTCATTCACCCGTGTGAGCACTCTTTTATACTCGCTATTTTGTACACTCTTTTAATTTCCATGCCTGTGGCTGGCAGCTGTTTAAATAAAAAATTCTATCAGCTTATGAATATTAAAAACAATTTTTATTTTTCATATATATTTTTAATTGCATCAATACCTGCTATTCTTACTCTTTTATTCAGAGTTAATGTGGTTTGGGGATTTAATCATTCAAACACATATTAGGTGATGAAGAGACAGTAATGCTTTATTATAATGTTTTACTTTTTAACAGTAAACCAGATCGCTTAAGGCATGTAATCATTATACTAAGTACACACCTTCACTATTCAGTGATGCTCAAATCTTTTTTTTTTAGTTTGAGCTGAATGTGAGCTCAAGTGCGCCTTCATCATTCATATAAATCAGAGACATGATGTTACTGGAGAAAACACACACTCTGAAGCAAATGTTAAGAAATGATTGATTCCTTAACCTTGACAGTGGAATGTTGCAATGTGACAGGCCAGTTTCTGGGGATTATCATCTGACAATCAGCTGTGAAACATTTGTGCAGTTTGCTGCAATGGAAGAATTCAGCTTATTTTCTTTCTTTTTTTCTTTCTTTACAATCTGTTATTGTGAATATTATTGCAGAAATAGTCCCACTCAACATGCCATTTACAATCCCTTTGATTCTACTAAAATGGGGTTTACAAACCTTATGATTCTGCTAAAATAGGTCTTACAAACCCTACCATTTTGTTAAAATAGGACTATGCCAACCCCATGATAGTGCTAAATGGGGTTGTGCAAACCATTTGATTCTGCTCAAATGGCACCTTAGTGTATGACACCTGTGTTAAACTGTGCCTTAAGAGATGTACTAAAGATGAGCTACATAATAACAACCAGAAACTGAAATTGTATTATTACTGTTGTTGCATGGAATCACATTGTAATGGCTGAATCAAAGTACAGAGAAACTTCATAAAATGGTTGATGTTTCTGTTTTTTGTAGGTGGTGACTTGAAAGGGGGCCTTGTTAAGGCCGTGGGTGGAGCCTACAGCCCTTCTGTCATCAATCAGACTAGCTTTAAAATGGCGTTTCGTAGAACTCCCTTTTTAGACATTTTGATGTATTCCTCCATAGCTGCAAAATAGTGTACCCCCTTCTGATTTTTGCTATTTGCTGCTGTATGTTAAAGGCATCTGAGAGGAGAAGGGGATGCTACTGTATTGTGCCTCAGAACTTCTCAGGATATTAACAAAACAAAAAAACTTTTTAAACTGCTGTTTCTATCATCTGTCCAGCTCAGTCTAATAGATGTATTCTATTTCAGCAACCTAGGGGTTAACTCATTATATGATGTCTGTAGTCTACAGTGTCAGATTACAGACAGTTAATCTGCGGTCTGTGAGCTATTTCATTCCTTTGGGCAAACATACAAACTGCAGGGTGAGGGGGGTGTTATAGCCCCATCACTTTTTTTGGCCTGAAGGATCTTGTTCTTTAAACAAACAAAAAAAAAAGCTAAGCATATACTAGTGTGACAGAGTTAATTAAGTCCAGCTGCCCTGTGCACACATAGAACAAAAGAGGTGCTTTGTGCTTGTTTGCTGTTTCCGGAGTCTGAAGTTTCAAGTGGATAGTGCTTTTAACTGTGTGTGTGTGTGTGTACAATTCTGCTTTGGGATGGGCCATGTGATGCACACCGCTCATCTCTTATCTAGGATTTACGATTTGAGGCTTTGTTTGAGTGAGCAGTCCCTCCCACGTAGCAGAAGGTCAGTGTAAAACTAAACTAAAAGAAAAAAAAAACAGATTTACAGAGAGGGATAGAGTACATAAAAGGACTCTGGGGCTGGGAGGTTGGTTATTGTATGGATCTAGAATCTGTGTACTGGAGTTTAATGTTTGTTTACAGTTTATAAATGTAATTTAATAAATATATTTGTTTTTTCCTTTGGTAACCAGGTAAGGCCAACTAGGCATGGATGCTTATTTCTAGAGACAACCCAGGAACACTAGGGAGATTAAGTGACTTAATCAGAGCCACACAGTATGGAAATGGAGGGTGTGGGAATCAAACCCATGTCTGAATGCTGGATGTACAAAGCCCATTTATAGCTCATTACTCCAACCTCTAGGCTATACTGCCAGTCCCATAAATAGTGAACAGTTTAGGCTAGGCTGTTAATATCTCAAAGGAGAACTGCCTTAAATCAACAAACATGCATTTTTGTAGAAGTAGATGTTATTTTTTAAAATACCAGTTCTCATTTTGTTAATGCTTGATCTTAAGTGGCCTTTTGGAAAATTCAGTGAGTGTGTCTGCTACACACACTGCTAGCAATGACTATATTAGAACAGTATGATCTTATCAAGAACTTACATTGTTGGTACAATGCATCTGCATTCTGATTTAGAATTCTGAGGTTCATGGGGACATAAACAACAACATACAATTCTTGGATGGCACTTTGCAGCAGTGTGTAACCCATACATATCCAATGGGCTAACTAAAAGGCCAGCAAAAATGGGGCAGAAACAGAAGAGGACCCACTATATGAAAAAAAACATCTATAGGAAACATTACTCACAGGTTTAGTGCAGTTCTCCTTTAACTAAATGTGTAGGGAATGTCAGGTATTTTATCTAAATGGTAAGGAACTCCGTTTACAGGGATTTGGAGCCATCTACAGGGAAATTATTCCCATAGAATTGCATTAGTCATCTGGGAAAACAGAGGAATTTGGCTTCCACTGGAAATAATGTAATCTACAGGAAAACATAGAATTGCCCTGCAGTTAAAGGAAAAAGGCAGACTTAATCTGGGAGCACTGAGGACTGATTTAGCAGCATGGCAGGTTTTGATGATTGTGGCTAAACAGCATTATATGACATCAACAAGAAAATAACTTTGGTCATTCGGTAGCTCTTCACAGCCCTATCAGCTCTGGCTAGAATTTGTTTTGTTATGCTGTTAAGTTGTATTACCCTCAACAGTTCACACATTTTGCTGGTCTGATGTAACTGTAAATGAATAAGAAAGGGAGGTGCAAGAGTAGACATGAAAGGGAGTGACGGAACAGTAATGTAAAGATGCACGGACTCATGAAGGAGGAGAACCACTACATTTTGCAACTGAGTTTGGACAGACTTGTACTTCCAGTATATCATGTTGAGCATATAGCAAGATAAATTATTCCCTTTATTTTAAAGAACTGTGCTGATGTTACAAGTCATTCTTCCCTCTAGAAGCTTTGTTTTAAATACTGGTTCAGTTTCTGCTGTTCCTTCTTTACTGGCCTTTTAGTAACCTCAGTGGGTGTTTCTGATACATACAGTACATTGCTGGTGAGGACCATTTTAGAAGTGCAGCAATGTAGTTTATATCCTTGTTAAGCTCTTCCATTGTTGCTATAATGCGTTCATGCTCTGCTATAGAATCCAATGGATAATAGCAACATATACTACATTGTACAGTTCTAAACTGGTACTTACTGTATAAATAGTGTGTAAATCAGAAACACCCACTGTGTTTACTAAAAGGCCTGTAAAACAGAAAATTGACAGAATTGACACTGGTGTTTAATAACAGCTTCTACAGGAAAAAAATAAGTTCCAAATTCAGCACAGTTCTCTTTTAAAGGGGCTTTCCAATTCCCTGCAAAAACATTAAAGTATGGATCAGCAGGGCTTCATTCCAATTTTTAGTACTATAAAATGAAAAAAGGGGGCAGAATTCTCAAACCTTTTGGGACCGAAGTCCCACTCTGCAACTTCAGTTGTGGGCTGAACTTTCCCGCAGCGGCAATAGTTCCAATTCACAGCCACAGCAGTTGTGGAGGGTGTTACAGCTGCTCCCACCAGCCATAGCATCTTGCTGCAGCCGCGGAGATCTCCCAGGCAACACCACCCGCAAGCTGCCATAAGTTGTGGAGTCAGTCGTAATCCAGCTCTACCTTTGAGAATACTTGCCCCCTGTGGGACTCCTGTGGCTCCGCAAGTGGCCACCCTTTAGCGTGATGTTTCACCGCAGCTGCAGGACTTTCGGGATCTTTGAGAATCCTGCCCAGGGTCTTTAACCCTTAGACCTAATCTTTCCAGCTGCTTTTGCTGCCCTGAAGTCATAAGTCTCTGTTTGGGACATCAAAATAATTTCTGTGGCAGCATTTTGTGATGTCATCAGCACAGAACTATGACTTCACTGCAGGGAAAAGCAATGCGAACAGATAGAAGTAATGAAAAATGATCCTGCTTTCAGTAATAAAAAAAAATGGAAGGTCCTGAAGTTCAGATTTTGATGACATTTTGGGTAACTGAATTCTGCTGATGCCAGTTGTGATTTTGTTTCTGGAAAGCAGAACATGTTTAATATGCTTGACATATAGGGCTGTACCAGCCATTCCACCTTGGAACACTTTATGTGTTGTCTGTTACTGCTCATTTCTTTTATGTATGACATAAGCAGTAATATCCTTAAAAATATTTTAAAACCAGCAGTGTAGCACAGATAACAAGACATTTAGAAAGAAAGATAGACAGAAACTGTCAATAAGTAGATACTGTTGATAGCTAGATACAGAGCTAGATTTATAGTTAATTGATAGCTACATAGATAGATGGATAGATACACATAGACATATACTGTATAGAGACAGTGATAGAACTAAATAGATAGATAAATAGACAGATAGGTACAGTCTGTAGATAGATACTGTATGTAGATAGATTGCTAGCTAAATATGTAGATAGATAAATAGATAGCTAGTAGATGGATAGATAAATGGATGGATGGATGTTGCAGGTGCTGTGTGAGGAAGAGATCATGTCTGACCTTGGTTGCTCGGGGGGGCATTAGGGTTAACAGAAGACTCCACTACTGATCCACTGATTTGCCAAGACCCTAGAGACTCAAAACCCTGATGTTTTTCCTTTTTGCTGCTTGTGCGTTTGGGGTGGGGAGTTGAGGTTGGAGACCCTAATGTCACATTTCCCTACCATTGCGGTTTTAACTTGAACCCTAACTGATGCATTAATGCAGTTTTTTTTTTCAAAGAATATTTCCTTTCCTTTTTAGATAGTGGAATCGTATCCTTTGGGACCTCCATGAACATATACAGAAGCACAGGGCCCTATGGACCCAGTGCCAAGGGAAGCCTCCATATGCCCACACTATGCAGCCACAGATATCAAGAATTCATTGGGCTGTTTGGTGGACTGTGGATGGTCAGGGCCCTCTGGGTCCTGTGCTTCCATGTAGTCATAGATACAGATAACAGGGAAGAGACTTCATCTCTCAGTTGAAGCAAAGGGCCCCTTCTGCCATGAGAAGAGTTATCTTCATTATAGGGTACTTGGACCTGTGCAGTCAACCCTGCAACTACCCTTCCTGGCTGGGGGTGGTGGTGCCACATGCCAGAGTCATTCCCCCAGCCTTGGCCCATCCAGCTGGATCACTGAGCTCACCCCCAAATGTAGTTCACTTGCATGGGATCTCAAAGCACTATTGGGTGGGATAAAGGCTCATACTGCACACAACTTTGCTTAATAATTATTCTATTTTAATGTTGTCCCCACATTTTCAAGATAGTCATTCTGTGACAACAGGACATGTGGCATTTATAGAATACTGGCCAAAACATCATGTTGCACCACGTGTGCAAAAACATATCTCATCCAGGAGTTTTAAAAATGACACCTGTCATGTTAATAAGGTACTGAAAGTTTGGTTCAAAATACTGAAAATTAGCAAAGTTATAAGTAAACATTGAAATATTTCACCCTTCACTCATAACTTGGCCATTTTATCATATTTTTAAACCAACTTTTCAATATAGTCTTCTTATGATGCCACATCATGATCCCAGTAGGTGAAAATGTCAAATTCTGCTCAAAATGTTGTTTCGTGAAGAGACTGAGAAATCACCTTTTGGGACAAATTTGAAAAATTTCACCAGCCTTGCTCGTGATATGAGGTCCCACAAAGTTCGTGTTGAAAGTTTAGTGGAAAAATGTTAGACATCAGCAAAGTTATGAGTAAATGTTAAAATATTTTAATGTTCACTCATAATTGATCATTTAAACATATTTGTACACCACATTGTCAACATAGCCTTCTTATAACCCCACCTCATGAACCTGGTAGGAGAAAATTTTCAAATCATGCTGAAAAGTAATTTAATGCAGTGACCACAAAATCACCTTTCTGGCTGCATTTGAAAAATTCAACCTCCCTTGTTCATGAGGTGGGGTCCCAAAAAGGCCATGCTGAAAATTTGTTGTAAAAATATTAAACAATGATAAAGTAATAAGTAAAAGTCCAAACCTCACTGAAAAACCTTTGACCACACTTACCTTATTTTCTCATATTGCAGTCACGAGTTCCAGTAGCAAAATGCGCCTTTGATCTGAGAGTAGATCTATGTCATGGGACATGTTCAGGTGAGTGACGGTGTGGGGATGAGGTGGTTGATGCTGAGTGGAGAGTCAGGGTGGGGTGGAGGGGACTTAGGAGGGTCAGATTGCCAATGGACTGATTTCTTTTTTACAGATAAATATATAAAAAATAAAAATGTCAAGGGACTATTTTCTTGTTTTGCAGCTTAAAATTAAACTGCATTTGACACTGGGGAATGGGAACCCCAGTGTCACCTTTTAGTCTATGGTGGCATGGGGGTGGGCACCCCAATATTCTTTCTGTATTTATCTGTTCATTATTTTAAAGCACTGTAAGATGTTGCTCATTAATGTATCCTTGTTATGTATACAGTATTTATACTTACCCATCCCCCCGGGTGCATCAGGAAATTAGCTAGTGTACATCAGTATGCCTTTCCTGGTGAAACTTTTAAAGAAATAAATAAAAAAATGGAGGGAAGGGGGTTGGACAAGTGGTACTAGGAAGTGGGCACCATGGTCCACATTTCTTTTAATAATAATTTTACAGTATTGGGGAAAAGTATGAGGGATGGCTGGCTGAACTGAGAGGGAAGGGGGAGGGAATGAAGTATGAAAAACACCATCATATGATAGATAGCTAGCTAGATAGATCAAGAGAGATAGAGATAGAGAGAGAGAGAGGAAGAGAAAAATGAAAAAGAAATTGAGATCCATCACCAGCTCACTTCCGTCACAAAGCCAACAGTATGTCTCCTTTTATGGCTGCAGATGTCAAGAAACTCCTGCTGTTCTCATACAGAGAATGTGGGTAAATGGCCCCTCTTGCTAAGCTGGGCACCCTGGATTTTACAGTGTCCAGAAAAAGTATTTCTGACCATTTCTTTAAAAAAAAGCAAACACCAAGGCCTAGCTAAATGGGTCCCATTTAGCTAGGTTCACGTGTTTTATTTTTTTTTCCCATTTTTTTAGTTTGGGGAAAAAAACAAGATGGCAGCCATCATTTATTTTATTTATTTATTATTTATTACATTTTGTTAACCGGGTAAGCCCACTGGGCCCAGAGGGTCCCTTTTTCAGGGGTGACCTGGGGTTAGTTACACATAGTTTTGCACTTACAGGTAGGTAATACAGTGTAGGACATGTCATACAGGATTACAAAGTCAGTATACAGTTTTAGTGGAAGAGAGCAGGAGGTACATTATATTATTGAATACAACAGAACACTATGGTACATACACAGTAATACAGGGTAGTAAGGACAGTATATAGCTTCTGTGAGGAGGGCAGTGGGTTGATTACAGTGCAGAGTTCAGCAGTGGTGGCGGATAGATGTGGAGTGGTAAGTGCTTTTAAATGCACACGAGAGGTTCCATGTGGGAATAGAGTACCAGTTTGTTCAACCCTTAGTCATTGCCCTTGAGGGGGAGCAATTTTGTACTAACCCAGTTGACAGTAGGTGATGTAGGCTAGCCATCAGTGGAGGGGCAGGGACTAGGGTTGAGGAGGTGAGCGTGCAATCCCTTTTGGAATTTGGCTAGGGTGGGTCCCTCCTGAAGGTGGCTGGGGAGGTTGCTCCATGATACAGGGGCCAGGTGAGTAAAGGATTTGCTCCCAGTGACAGAGCAGGCCAAGGGAATTTCCAGTGGATTTTTGTTTGAGGAACGGAGCGGTCGTCTAGTCCGCTTTGGGACAAGTAGTCCAATCAGCCCTGCCAGAGTTTGGGCATCGAGGAGCTTCTAGGTCCAGCTTAGTAGGGGGTACTGGAGCCTGTTGTTCAGGGATGGCCAGTTAAGGGCTGTGAGGACATCACAGTGATGGGTCCTCGGGTGGGATTTGGAGGCAAAGTGAGTGATTTTGTGATATAAGGTCTGTAATCTGCAGTAGTCTTGTTTAGCAATGCTGAGTAAAATGGGAGCTGCATAGGTTAGGGTTGGGAGGAGGATGCTTTGTGTGATTGCCAGCCTGGTCTCTAGTATCATGTTGTGGCTTAGACGATAGAGGAGGCCCAGCTTTTGGTGGATGTTTTTTATTACCAAGTCCACGTGGTGCTTCATTGTGAACCCCTGATCTAATGTGGGGCTAAGATATTTGACAGATTGTACTACCTCTATTTTGGAGCCAGATATGGTAGTGAGTGGGAGAAGATGGGCCCGGGAGGGATCCAGGGATTTTGGTCCAAGTAGCATCACCTTTGTCTTGGTGGGATTAAGGACCAGACGATTCTCAATTAGCCAAGTCTCAGCCTTGGTGAAGTCTGCCTGTAGCATGGGTCCTAGGTTGGATGGGTGGAGCTCTGTTTGGTATAATACTGCATCATCAGCATACTGTACTAAGGAGCTGCCCCTGCAGTGGCCATGCAGGTCATTTGTGAATAGGGAGAATAATAGCAGGCCCAAGATGGAGCCCTGTGGCACCCCTTCAGTTAGTGGTAGAGGTTCGGAGGTCACCCCTCTCCACTTGACCTGCTGAGAACAGTCAGTGAGGTAATTATGGAACCAGTTGAGGGAATTTTGATCAAGTCCAAGTTGGCTAAGTTATGTTAGTAGGAGTGGGTGATCTACCAGGTCAAATGCCTTGGATAGGTCGATGAACACGGCCCCAGTGGGGGTGCCCTTGTCCAAGGCAGCCCTGACATCAGAGGTAAATTTAATGAGGGCGGTGTCAGTCCCATGCTTTTGTCTGAAGCCATGTTGTGAGGGGGCCATTAGCATGTTGGCTTCCAGGTAGTCTCTTAGTTGGCAATATATTAGCCATTCCTGAATCTTTGCCAGATGACATAGGACGGAGATGGGTCTATGATGGCCTATCATTTCCCCGTCTCATCCCTTGTGGATTGGGACTACATGGGCCTGTTTCCATATTAGTGGACTGTTCCTTCCTGCAGGGATCTGTTTATTAACAGGGCTACAGGTATGGCGATGGCTGGGGCAGCAGCCCTAAGTAGTCTAGGGTCCAGTCCATCAGGTCCTGGGGACCCATTGAGTTTTAAGGATTGCAGGAGGGGCAGCACTTCCTTGGTCTGAACTGTCCACAGGTGAAAGTGTGCAATCAGAGGGTCTTGGGATTCAGTGGCCGGAGGACCTAGTGAGCTATGTGTAGGGCAGGATCTGATCACCCCCAGATCGGTGAAGAAGCGATTGAAGGCTGAGGCAGCCTCCCCTCCATCCGTAAGTGATATATCATTGCAGATTATGTTACCCTGCTGGGGTGTTTTTGTGCCTTTTAGCAGGGAGTTAATGCTAGACCAGAAGGACTTAGGGTCAGATAGGGTTCATCATTGGAGGGATTTTAAATAGTGTTTTTTGGCTGATTTGGAGAATGTTTGGCACTGGTTCCGCAGTGATCTGTAGGCAGCGAAGTCTGCAGGACTAGCAGATCTCCTTGCCTTTTTCCATGCCTTGTCTCTGGCTATCATCAGAGATTTTAGCTCAGGTGTAATCCATTTGTGACACTGGCCCTTTGCTCGTCTTCTCCTGACCGGTGCATGTAAGTTGGCCACCGCAGTGAAGGTACACTGGAAATACTGAGCTGCATCGTCTATGTTGCCTAGGAGTCTTAACTGTGGCCAATCAGTATTCCTCAAGGAGCTCTGGAAGGCCTCAGCAAAGAATCCAGAGAAATCCCTGGCCATAATGAGCCTGGGTGGAATCCTGGGAGGCCGATTTTTCCAGATGCAGAAAGTGGGTGAGTGATCGCTTAGGGCATCCGACATCACGCCAGTAGCTTGTATGTTGGCGGGGTTGAAGGCAAGTATCCAATCAAGGATGGAGTGATTCACTGTTTTTTGGTTGTGCTTTGTGACCTCAGTGATCACCTGGGTCAGGTTAGCATCAAAAAGTATGGCCTTGTAATTTTGCTCGGTGGAGGGTTTCCACTTCAGCTTGAAGTCCTCAAGGACCAGCAGCTCCATGAGCTGTGCCCCAGCTAGGGCGTGGGCAAGAGAAAGAAGTGGTGAGAAAGGAAAAAGCTTTCACAACCCCAAATTTTTTTGGGTCATATCAGAGGGTTATCCAAAAACCCTACTGAGCATGCTCAGAAAAGAAAATCCTTATAACTCTGGAATCATTTAATATTTTTTCATGAAAACTTTACAACACACTACCTTGGCCCTGGCTACTTCTACCCTGAAAATGTCAGAAAAAAATTCCATCCTGTATAGGCTGTAGAAGAGAGCAAAAAAAAAGAAGTATTAAGTATAAGAAAAAAATTTAGACGTCAACGTAAAAATGATGTGTGTGGATCTTAGAAACTGCACAAGCTGTCATCACAAAACTTTACACATATTGAGGCCTTGCCTGCTTGACAACTGGGTCTATTTGGGGCAATTTTGTTGAACACTGCCAAAGCTATTGAGGTGCAAAGCTAGGAGTTTAACATAGAAACTCTCTGTCAACCCTAACTATAATGGCATTCCATGCCAGCATAATATATATGGGATACACAATGGCCAGATTTAGAATATGCCATTTATCATCATGCATTATGGGGCAGGACTTTCATAACTCATGAGTGGCAGAGCCACGAGTAAGTTATGAAAGTCCTGCTGTCTTACAAGTGATGATAAATGTCATATTCTGAGTGACGCCATTGTGTGTCTGATTTGTACAGTGTAAAGCTTTCAGATTAGTTATTTTAATGAAGAATATATGGTTTCTGCTTGACTTTACTGCTGTGTCTTGAGTGCAGCAGAGGTCAGTGTGATGTCATCAGGCATTGTTCAAGCTGCTCTACCATTGGTTAAGAGCTCCTTTGTGACCAACCTTAAAGGAGAAGTCCACCCAGAATGTGCAAAAACGTATGTTATGTAGAGTGTTTTGATATGTATGTTAAGTCCTAGTGTGTCCTTCCCTCTGTCTGCTATTAGGAGTTTTTCCTAAATTAGCCTGCTAGCTGTATGGTAGTTTTACGAACCCCTGGGGATCTCCATCAAAAATAGGTTTATTGGCTTTCTTTCTCCTACGATGCACCCTGGTTCATGTGACAGTGATGTAGCTATGCCCCTAGATTTAGCAGGGTCTGTGACAGCTGAGCCACAAAGATAATACTTTTTTCAGAGAAGTCACATTGCTACATTTTGGGTGAGTATAATCATTATTATTTTTTGACATTAGTACCTTGTCCTGCTATGTTACAACCTATAAGGTGATGTTCAATTTTTATTACTTAGTACTGGCGCAAAAACTGAAAGTGACTGAGAGAAACAGAGTAAACAGTGACATGATTCACACACACTCACACACACACAGCAGAGCATAGCAGGACAAGGTACTGATATCAAAAAATAATAATGATTACACTCACCCAAAATCTAGCAGTTTTATTTATTTATTTATTTATTTATTTAAGAGTTTTACCAGGAAAGCATGCTGAGCAGAGTACCGCTCGATTCCAGATGCGCCCAGGGGGGAGTTACAAATGGCAGGGAGTATAGAAGCAACATATATACAAGAGTATAGAAGCAACATATATACAAGTGTGGTACAAGACAGATGGTGATAGCAGTCAATCCTACAATATACAGATATAATTCCGCAACAATGGAAACAGTAAAAGAAATAGTCTTCTCTGGAAGAAGCATTTTCTCTGTGGCTGGGCTGTGACAGACCCTGTAACAAGACACTGGCTTACTGCAGGGCCAATTAGACATCACACCAAAGGGCACTCTGGGAAGACTAGAGGCCATAAAAGAAACCACAATGGCAACCTCCAAGGGCAATAAAACAGTTAGGGAAAGTTAGAAAAAACATCTCTCACAGCCAGAGGAAAATAAAATGCTGGGAACTTGTTAGAACACAGAAAAACAGACTACTACATATCTTTTTCTGATTTTAACATGGAGTTTTCCTTTAAGTGATAATAAATGGTGACGGTAACCCATCTCTACTGATGATAAGCAATTTATCATCACTCGAGATCCTACTGCCATGTAAAACTTTCATTTATCTGTACATTTTTGTCTCACCCTATTGTATAAATTATACTGGCACAGTGGCACCCGTATAGTTAGGGATGAACAGGCTGTTTAATGTTAAACCCCAATTTTTGCAACTTAATAACTTGGTGACGTTTGACAAAATACCACAAAATTTGGCATGCTCAGTCAAGCTGTCATAGTCTCAGGGTGTAAAAAAGTTTCATGACAGCGTCTTGTTCCGTTTCCAAGATACGAAGCATCAAAAAAGGGGGAAAGGTCCATAGTTAACATGGCGTATTTTTTTTTGCTCTCACTACAGCCTAGAGGATTTGAATTTTTTTCAGGAATTTTTTAGAGTTGAAAGGGCCTCTGCCAAGGGTTTGCCTTTGGAAATTTTGTTGAAAAAATATAGAGTTTCAGAGATATAAGGATTTTGAGTTCATTGACAAATGCAAACGATAAACAAAAACAAACAAACAAACAAAAATACTGTGAGTGCTTATTTTCATGATTTACTTGTCGTGTGGGAAAAAAATTCTGATTGTGTTAAAAAAATACTGATTGTGATGGTCGCCATTTTCTTTTCTTTTTAAAGTCAAGGAGATGCCCAGTACAACCAATATCGGAAATAAGAAAACTTAATAATGGAGTAACTTAATAACAGAGCAGCCACTTCCAATCAAGGCAACAATTATCACATTAAAACAGATTGGAAAAATAGAGCCCACTCACCCAAGGCTTTTAAAGTGATTTATTCATGTGTGTAACACACATGAATAAATCACTTTAAAAGTCTTGGGTGAGTGGGCTCTATTTTTCCAGTCTGTTCTAATGTGCTAATTTATTTTTGTTTTAAACTCACAAACACTGAAAATACATAAAAATGATACATTTTAACAAACACCTGAACCTAGCTTGCTAAGATCATTTAGCTAGATTCTGGTGTTTATGTTTTCGAAACTTGCCCTGAAAATAGCTTTTCTGGGCACCCCAGAATCCAGGGTACCCAGCTTAGCGAGAGGAGCCATTCACCCATGTTCTCTATATGACAACAGCTGGATGTTCTTGAATACTGAAGCTGCAGCTGCACTCCTGCTGCCTACTTCAGTTCAAGCAGTGAGCTGGTGATATCCCTCCACTCTCTCTGTCTCTCTTTGGTTACCCCCCCAACAACGACATTTCACCAGCGAGGTCCCCCACAGTGACTACAGCACCATGCCACTGTGGGAAACCTACTGGCACCAGGCAATGTCTGTCGGGGGTCCTGTACCCCCCTCAATCAGCTCCGACTTGGAGTTGATAATCCTAAAGAGGGGTGTGTGTGTGGGGCACAGCCCCCGTGTGGGGGGTTCGGGGTGAAGCCCCCCCTAAGAAAACTCAGCCTGTGGGAACCTGCAGCCGACTGCAGAATGCGGTCGACCTGCCGGTGTTGCTGACGGGCCGTTCGACAAAAATTTTGTTGAGCACCTGTCGTGGATCCGTCTCTCTCTTTGTCTGACTGTTTGACTCTCTGTCTATCTGACTGTCTGTCTATCTATCATCTATTTTATTTAAGTGGTACAGGGTCCCCACCTCCGGTACCGCTTCTTCCTCCTCCCTCCCCTCCAGGTCACACGCACTTCCCAATGTTTCCATATTACTAAAAATATTATATGAGTGGATGGGGTGCCCACCCCTGCTGCCGCTTCTTTTGAGCCCCCTCCCCTCCGGGTCATCCCCCTCATTCCCACTGTATAGGTGATGGCACAAGGGTGCCCACCACTGGTGCCACTGAAAACTAGCCTGACACTGGGGTGCCCTATCCCCAGTGTCAGAATATCTCTGAAATCAAAAAACTGTTCCTCAGTTTTTTAATGTAAAAAAAAATGGTCCCCATGATCTCTACCCGTGCACAATCCCCCACCCACCCGACCTCCCACTCCAGCACCAACCACCCACCATCCCACACCCTCACTCACCGGAACATGTCCTATAATGTAGATCCACCTCCAATTGAAGACACGTCTTACTGCTGAAACCGCTGACTGCAAAATGAGAAACTAAGGCAAGTGCAGTATATAATATATTTTAATGGGGTTTTGAACTTTTATTTATAACATTGTCATTTTTTACATATTTTTGCCTTAAATTTTCAATATGTCCTTTTTGGGAACCCACCTCATGAGCAATGGTGGTGGAATTATGCAAATCTGGCCCAAAAGGTGATTTCCAGTTGCTTTGTGAAATCACCTTTTGAGCCAGATTTGAGCATTTTCATAGAAACATAGAAACATAGAATTTGATGGCAGATAAGGACCGCTTGGCCCACCCAGTCTGCCCATTTCCCTACCTACTGGATAAGCTGCAGATCCTAGTTAACCAGCAGCCTACTTCTTCTTACCCCCACCCCCCAGAATTGCCTTATGACTGTCCCATGCATGCTTGAATTCCACCACTGATTTTGACTCCACAACCTCCTCCGGAAGGCCGTTCCATGCATCCACAACCCTCTCTGTGAAAAAATACTTCCTTAAATTACCTCTGAGCCACCCCTCTATCTTCAAATTGTGCCCTCTTGTTCTTGCACATCTCTTTTTTTGAAAGATGCTACCCTCTTGGACTTTGTTGATTCCCTTGAGGTACTTGAAAGTTTCTATCATGTCCCCCCTCTCCCTCCTTTCCTCGAGGCTATACATATTAAGCTCCTTAAGTCTCTCTTCATATGTCTTCCGGTGCAGACCCTGCACCATTTTAGTTGCCCTCCTCTGGACAGCTTCCATCCTGTCTATGTCTTTGCAGAGATTGGGTCTCCAGAACTGCACACAGTACTCCAGATGGGGTCTCACCAGCTGTCTGTACAGAGGGATAATAACTTCCTGTTTTCTACTGGTGATGCCTCTCCCTATGCATCCCAGTAACCCCAGCCCTCCTTGCTGCCCTCTCACATTGCTTGCCCACCTTTAGGTCATCTGATATGACTACCCCAGGTCCTTTTCCATTTTTGTTGTTGTTAGTATCTCACCCCCATTGTGTGCTCTTCCCTGGATTTTGTTTCCAGGTGCATTACCTTGCACTTCTTAGCATTGAATCTAAGCTGCCATACATTTGACCATTCCTCTAACCTTGCCAAGTCCCTTCTCATCCTTTCCACCCCACCCTATGCATCAACTCTGTTGCAGATCTTAGTGTCATCTGCAAAGAGACATACTTTCCTTCCAGTCCTTCCGCAATGTCAGCTATAAAGACATTGAAGAGGACCGTCCTAATACTGAACTCTCGCGTACCCCACTAGTAACCCTCCTTTCTTCTGAGTGGACTCCATTTACTATTACTCTCTGTATCCTATTCTCCAGCCAATTCTTTACCCAGGCTGTCATCTTGGGACCCACTCCCAGGCTGGCTAACTTGTATATTAATCTTTGTGTGGGACTGTGTCAAATGCCTTGCTAAAGTCTAGGTAGGCCATGTCCAGCCCCTCCCTGATCTACTACTTTGGTCACCCAGTCAAAGAAATCTATCAGATTTGTCTGGCATGACCTTCGCTGTGAATCCATGCTGCCTAGGGTCCTGTGCCCTCTGGCCTCTAGATACTCGACAATTCTTTCCTTCAGAAGTGATTCCATCATTTTCCCTATCACTGAGGTTAAACTTAACAGGTCTGTAGTTTCCTGCTTCTGCCTTGCTCCCACTTTTGTGAAGGGGAATCACATCTGCCCTCCTCCAGTCCTCGGGGTACCACCCCATCATCCCATGATTTGTTAAGAAGGGTAGTCAGTGGTGTCACTAGTTCTACCCTTAGCTCTTTTAGAATTCTGGGATGAATCCCATCAGGCCCCATTGCTTTGTCCACCTTCAGTTTTAAGAGTTCTTTCAGAACCCTTTCTTCTTGTAAATGGGTGGTATCAACTTCTGTATCCAGAGTGTTACTACTGTTTGTTTTATGTACCTCCCTCTTCATTTGTAAATACTGAGCAAAATATTTGTTTAGTATCTCTGCCTTTTCACAGTCTCCCTCTGCCCACCCTCCTCCTCTTTTATTAAGCCTCACTATCCCTCCCTTGGTCTTCTTTTGCTCCCTGATGTACCTATAAAAGGTTTTATCCCCTTCTTAACTGAGTTGGCTATCTTTTCATCGGTTTGGGCCTTTGCTGTTCTGACTGCCTTCCCAGCCTCCTTTGCTTTAACTGATACAGTTCTCTGTCCTGCTCCTTCTGCATTCCTTGTACTTCCTGAATGCTTTCTTTTCTTGAACCTTCACTGCCACTTCCTTTGAGAACCATAGTGGTTTCTACATCGCCTTGTTTTGTTTATTTGCTTCACACAAAGGCTCGTACCTCTGTGATGGCAGTTTTATTATTCCCATTGTTCTTCCACCCTCCTTCCTGCCCATTTCCATAGTGCATTCCTTAGGCACTCACCTATTTTTGCAAAGTCAGCCCTCCTAAAGTCCAGTACTTTTGTCTTTGTATGGCTTGACTCTATTGCTGTGTTTATATTAGAACCATACTGTTCGATGGTCGCTAGTTCCCAGATGGCTACCCACTTCTACATCTGTGATCCTCTCTCCATCTCCATTTGAGAGAATCAAGTCTAATATTGCTCCTCTTGAGTGGGCTCCAGTACTAGTTGTCTAAGGCATGCCCCTGTAGGGCATCTAGAATAACTGCACTCTTTCAAGTGGCAGCTGCAACTGCACTCCAGTTAACATCTGGCATATTCAGGTCACCCATCAGCAATATCTCTCCTTTTCTGCCATTCTAAGTATACTTTCTATCATTTCCCTGTCCATTTCCTCCCCTGAGAAGGGGGGTTCAGAGTACAACCCCAGCGTATTGTGGTGCCATTGCCTGTCTCCAAATTTACCTACAGTGCTTCTTCTCCTCCCTGTTTACCCTTTTGTTCTGTTGCTTTTATTCCTTCCCTTATGTAAAGAACTCCTCCTCCTCCTCTTTTACCCTCCCTATCCCTCCTGTAGACAGTGTATCCTGGTATGTTTATGTTTATGTGTATTTTCACCACTGTTGTTCATGAGGTGGGGTCATAAGAAGGCTGTTGAAAATTTGGGGTCAAAATATGCAACAATGACAAAGTTATGAGTATATGTCACAGTGTTTCTATGCTCACTCATAACTTAGGTAATTTTAAATATGTTGACCCCAAATGTTCACCATAGCCATATTTTTGCACCACCTCATGAACATGACAGCTATCATTTTTCAAATACTGGCCAAAATGTGTTTTTGCACCTGAAGTGTAGAATGATGTTTCAGTGGCGCGAAATGACATTTTGCTGGGGGTTTGAAAATTGTAATCTTTATGAGGTTTATGAGGTGGGGTACTAAGAAGGCTATGCTGAAAATATGGTATACAAATACAGTAAAATGCCCAGGTTAAAAGTGAACATTGCAGAATTTCAATTTTTTTTTAAGTTATTTAACCAGGAGTAGCACACTAAGCTGAAAGCTTTTTTACAGGTGTGACCTGGGAACACAGGGAAGTTAAGTGACTTGCTCAGGGTCACACAGTATCACTCATAACTTCACTAATTGTCAATATTTTTGACTCTAATATTTTTGACTCCAAACTTTCAACATAGCCATTTTTCTACACCACCTCATAAACATGACAGGTGTATTTCTAAAACCTGGATGAGACGTGCTTTGCACTTCTGGTGTGAAATAACATTTTGGCCAATATACTATAAATGCTACATGTCATGTTTATAAGGGGAGTCATAAAATGAAAAATTGGGATTAACAAATACATATAATTGTTAATAAATTTTGTGTGTAATGCCAGTCTTCACCCCAGCAGGTATTTTTTATGATCCCGTGCTGGTGAGTTGAGTTCAGGGGTGAGCTCAGTTGGATGGGGTGAGGGTGGGGGGATGGCACTGTTATGTGACCCCCCCAGTCAGGGAATGAAAGCTGCAGGTTTGTATGCATTGGCCTGGGTACTATACAGTGAAGACAACTGTCCTCTTTGCATAGGTCCCTGCACCTCTGCATCCATGGGTGGCAGAGGGCCCTGTGTATTGGCTAACAGATGGAGTTTTTGCCCAGTGCATTTGTATCTGCAGCCACATAGAAGCACAGGGACCAGGGAGCCCTGCGCTTCTGCAATCAACCAGACAACCCACTGAATTCTTGACATCCATCACCGCATTTCTGTAGATGGCTGGAGTCTTCCCTTGGTGCAGGAGCCAAAGGGCCCTACGCATCTCCATCTGTTCACACAGGTCCATCGGGACCTGCGTGAATGAGGATATGAGTCCACTATTTCAAAAAGAAAGGAAATTATTTGCAAAAGCTGTATTAATGCACCAGTTAGGGTTCAACTTAATGCCATAAAAGCTGGAAAATGTGGCATTAGGGTTTTAACCCTAACTCCCTACCCCACCCCCAAGCAGCAAAAGGAAAAAAAAAATCATTATGTTTTGAGGTCTCTGGGGTCTTGGCAAATCAGTGGTGGGGTCCTCCTTGGGCTTGTCAGCCCTAATGCTCACCCTGCTACCCGCGAGAACATCGGGAGGTGTGACCTCCTTTCTTCATGCAGGGCTGCAGGGTGCTGCATAAAGAAAGCTACAACAGATTGTGCTGGCAACATGAAGCAAGACATAGTCCTCTACCTTTGAAGAGTTGAAGAGTGTGTCACTGTGAGGCACTGGCTTGTACCTTGTGCTTCAGACAGGAGGCTATGGGTTGGGGGGAGGGGTGAGCATTAGGCTTGAAATGCCCAAGAAAGACCCCACCACTGATGTGCCAACACTCCAGAGACCCAAAACCCTAAAGTTTTTTCCTTTTGCTTCTTTGGGGGGGGGAGTTATGTCTGGAAACCCTAACACCCCATTTCCCTACTTTTGTGATGTTAAGTTGAACCCTAACTGGTGCATTAACACATTTTTTTTTCAAATAATATAGATATGTGCACACACACATACTATATATAGAAAATACAAATTCACACATGCCCCCACAATGCAAAGCATCATGGGCTGCATATGCAAATCACCACAGAATGTTATGCTGGTCCAACTTTAAGCAGAATTGCATGGTGCCGAAAGGCCTCTCACACAGTTTGCAAAGGGTGCTTATATATATATATATATATATGTATATATATATATATATATATATATATATATATATATAATGTATTGTTTGTGGCCATGCATGTCTGAAATTCAGAAATGTATTACCTGTAAGCGTGCCATTTAATTCCAGTAGATATATACACACTGTGTGAGACAGTGACTCTTCTAGCTGTCGTGGAGGAGGAAAAAGACTTGAGGGGTCATAACAGACAAGCAGCTAAAGTAAGCCAAGCAGTTTGCAGCTTCTGTCAAGCAAGCTGGAAGACTGTCTGGGGTGCATCAAAAGGGGGGTGGATGAGAACAGGGGCAGTAATTCTGCCACTTTACAAGGCCCTAGTCAGACTCCACTTGGAGTACTGCATGCAGTACTGGAGTTCTCAGTACAACAATTACAGTGAGGCTGTCAGGAGAGGGCAATACAGTGCCACTGCAATGATCAGCAGAATGAAACACAAAAGCCACGAGGAGAGACTAGAGGTCCGTAACATGTTCACCCTGGAGAAAATGAGGCAGAAGGGAGGTATAATCTCAGCCTTCCCCAGACTCATGGTTACTGACAGAGATGTCTCATCTGGTCACACAGAACATGGCTAGTTCTGGCTCTTATTTAGAAAATGGAGAGTTGTGTCTAGTTTTCATGGAATTGACAACATAAGTCAACCCCCTCTACACTGCAGCAGAACTGCACAATGACAGTGTTAGAACCCCTACACAAAAAGGCATAAAACTGTACAAAGTATATGGAACATAAATACAGGTTTGTATCACTAGGATTTGAGAACCCTGTATTTAATGTACAGTGTTTTTTTTTAATTTAACTTTTTTTTTAACCAGGAAGGTACATTCAGTTGAAAAAAAAAATATATATATATTTTCTTGGTGCATCACTTGAATGTGTCAAGAGATTGTTCTGCTTATCTGGTCGTGACATCCCATCATTCTGGACATATCACAGGGGCCCATGCTGCCTATGAAATGTAAACACAAAAAAATGGTTGTTCTGTTTTCTCATGTGGCAGCATGGTTGGCAACGCCGACTGCCTAACATGATCACGTCGAAAAATACATAAAAAAATAACAGCCGCTGCATGGACATACAGAACGGTCGTAATTCAGTTTTGTTTCTTCCATGGCAACTTAATTCACTCAAGTTTTGCTCTTGTGAATTATGAATGTCATATAAGGAACTCAAATGTATTACATCTGCATTCTGCATGTGCATGCAGTGGTTAGCATCTATTTCTCTTATCATTCTACAGCTTCTTTATTATTAAAATCTTTTAATGGCTCAGACTGCAGATATGTAACTGAGGTGCTATAAATGTGCAGATTGACAAAGATGTCACTGTAACCTCAAAACATCAGTTCTGCAGTCCAGGAAATGAAACCAGAAGGGAACAATGGGAGCCCCACACAACACAAATAGGTAATAAGAAAGAAAAATAATCCTAGTTAGGAAACTGAAAAGTTAGAAAGAGTCCCCTAGTGAACTTTTTTGCTTGTTATACGCCCATCCTCTCACTGCTTGGAGCAGCTTCCAATTTGTACATTTGAAGAACCCCATGTGCCTGTTTGCACGTGGAGAATGTGAAGTACTTTAAACCAACAAAGAAGCAGTTGAATGGTAAGAGAAAGTGCTTTGTGCCTTTATGTAGGTTAGTTTTCTCATTGTTTCATTGCACAGTCCTGCCATGGTGCAAAGGTTTGACTCCTTTCTTTAATCTGGTGTGCTACAGCAGGACACGGGGCATGCCCGGAAAGCTCCAAAGTGGCAAGTTTAGGGGTGACATTAGGAAGGACTTCGTCTCCAAGAAGGTGTTGAACCTATGGAACAACGCACCAGTGGAGACATGTGATGATGTGATAGCAATGAGACTGCCCCATGTGTAATAGGAATGGTCTGTGAAGCCCTTTGTTTAATGAATGAGATTTGCCATGTATGTTTAGTTTATGTTGTGTAATGGGTTGGTATTTAACTCACGTATTTTAATGCACAAGTTAAATATAATTAAGCAGCATAACATATACATAAAATGAAGTTCCTCACCTTCAGGAATTTTAACACATTCAGTGACTCTGGACCTCAGCAGTTTACCATTTCTTCTGGCTTTGACTTACAGTATCACCAGCTATCAGCATTTTCATTCGAAATCAACTTAAATGTACTTGTCTCTAAGGGCCATCTAACAACCATTTTGAAGAACAAAGGAAACATACAGACAAGGTTTTCACATCCTGCATATGCCCAGGCCACAGTTCATCACCTCAGGCATTTAACATACTCTGTGACTCTGGACCTCAGCAGTTCACCATTTCTTTTGGTTATGACTTTTTTTCATTTAGTGCTCTCTCCTTGGGTAAGAGACAAGGAAGCTAAATCTGATATGTAGTGTGGGATAGTGGTGATCACTGGCGTGGTGGTGCCTCTCCAGAAAGGTTTAAGTACTTTGTAGATCGTGGAGAGCACTCACCTTCGCTTTAGTAGCATCAAAGAAGCAGTCTCGCACAGAAAGTATGACAACTTATTTACTCTCAGTAGCATCACATACAGCATGAAACAGGCCTGTTTCATGCTGTACGTGATACTACTGAGGGTAAATAAGCCGTAAAAACACTTTCCATGTGAGACTGCTTCTTTGATGCTACTAATGCAGGAGTGAGTGCTCTCCACGATCTACAAAGACTAAATTTGACACTTCAGTGGTGGCAGCTTGTGGGTTTATTTATTTATTTTATTTATTGATATCTTGGAGAAGACCTGTGAGCGGATGCTCATTTGTAGGTTCCACATCAGTTACAAGAAACAAAATTGAATAGGTACATAGCATTACATTACAAGGCATTATATTACAAGCAAGTACAAAATTGCACTGGTACAGAACAATGCATTACAAGCTAGGTAGACAATAAATTGGTGTGAATTACAAGGTTGGGATAGCATTTAGCTTAAGGTATAACATTTAGCCAGATCGCGGGTTGCATATGTTGTGAGATTCTCCTCATTTCAGACCAGCATCCCCGGTGATCTATATCTCACCCACGCTTCCACCACCAGCATGGGCGGCATACCACCCGCCTGTTGCCCTTCACTCATCGAGTTGAATGCCCCGGAGTGACTTGACAGAGCAAGAGCCACGATGGCCCATAATGCATACAGGCAGTGTCCAGATTTGTGAACATTCATCTCACATATCTGGACTGCTTTCAGATGTATGGGCTGCACGCCCATTGCCTTGCTCTGGCGCGCCAATGGGTGGAGCAGCTTACCGGGCATTCAGTCGGCGGAGTGGCAGGTGGTGGGATGCTGCCGCCCGCCGCCGCCGGGGAGCGGTGGTACGGCTTCATGGGTGGGTGGGGTGGGGATACTAGATCACCAGGGATATGGTCTTGAGGGTGGGGGTGTCGCAACATAATGCAGCCCCGCAATCAGGCTTATCGGTCCACTGGACCACCAGCGATGTGTTCAGGGGTTATAAACCTCTTCAGCCTGCGATTGGGCTTATCGGTCCACTGGACCACCGGGATATGTTGGGGGTCACTTTACTGCCAGCGATCGGGCTGGTGCAGAGGTGTTTCGCTTATGCCCAGCGATCGGGCCAGTCAGGAGGAGTTTCTTACACATTTCCGATCTGGCTGCAGGGCGTCGGTCCCCAATGGCTGCTGCCTGGCAGGCGCCAGGCGCATGTCCTCGGGATTGGCGCACCTACATGCTAATGGTATGCAAATGGAAGCCATAAACAGATGCAAATGGCCCCTTGTGCCTTGCATGAATTATGGCCCCATTTGCATGTCACCTTTGAATTTCGAAATTTGCGATGGCGCAATGGTACTTAGTGCCACCACAAGTTGAATGCTCCATTCTGACCACTTGCGGTGGGCAAGTTCCACTCGCGCCATGCACAGTGGCTGTGGCGGGGTGATATTCAAAGGAGTTGCTCAATAGCGCAACCCTTTGCATATCGCTCCGGCCACTCCCCTGCGCAACTATTTTGTGCAGCGCAAGGCCTTGCGCCACAAAATAGCGCAGTTTGACTATCTGGCCCTAAGTGTAAAACTGAAGTTAGAAAGACTAAATAAAATTTTTTTTTTTTTTATCTCTGAACAGTTTAACACCCTTGGGGATCCAAAAAAAAAAAAGCTGGCAAATGTTAAACTGCCTATTAGGGAAGAAATCAAATGAAGGTAGTATTTCATTGCTTGATGGAAACAATCTGATTAACGATCCCTCTTTTGCGGCTAGAATGTTTAATAATTATTTCGGTGATATGGATAGTTTTAGGACTAATTTCAACATAACAAGTTCAATTGTTTACCCTTAGAAACAGTAATATTAATCACCTTAAATTCTATTTTCGGATTGTCACACCTAATTTAATTGGAGACTGTTTTAAAATATGACCCTCATCCCTATATTGGTCCTGATAATATAGATTTTAAGATAATTAAAGAGCAGGTTTCTACTTATGGACACTTTCTCTCCCCTTAACTGATTAAGTAGCTCACCCTCCAGTTTAGTGATCCTTCTGAGGGTGTAATTTTCTCAGCAGTATATTTCTTGCATTTAGACTCATAAAAATGGAGACCCAGACCCGCAGCCAAAATGCCCTGACTTCCTAAACTGGAGGCACACCCCACGCTGTCACGTTTAATAATGTCAGTACTGGAACTGCGCGGGGGCGTGCTCCATACTTCTTAGTGGCAGTTTTAATAAAGGAAAGCCACTGCTCAACTAACAAGGATGTTGTTAGTTAAGCTGTGGCTTTCTTTTATTAAAATTGGCACTCAGAAGTATTTAAAGATGCCCATAAAAAATGGTGCCATTACAGTCTATGGAGCATGGCCCCACGCAGTTCCAGTACTGACATCATGAAATGTGCCAGCGTGGGAGCGTACCTCCAGTATAGGAAGTTGGGGCATTTTAGCTGTGGGTCCGGGCCTCCGTTTTTAAATTACACCCTCAGAAGGATTGCTAAACTGGAGGGTAAGCTGCTTAATCATTTAAGAGGGGAGAGAGAGAGAGCATCCATAAGCAGAAACCTGCTCTTTAAGTTGGGAATTAATGAATTGGCCTCACATATAGCATATTTATTTAATTACTCTTTGTGCAATTGTGTTTTTCCCAAAGATTGGGAACTTGGAACTATAAAGCCCATATTTAAATCTGGCAATAGGGAATGTGTTTCCAACTACTGCCCAATTTCATTACTGGCCTCTTTATCAAAAATTCTGGAGAGGGTTATTTTCAATCAAGTAATTGACTATTTGGAAAAATATGGTTTAATGACAAGTTCACAACATGGTTTTAGATCAAAGCATAACGCAGAGACAGCCTTGGTGAGGTCTGTACTGGATTTCTGTAGACAACTACTGGACCGTGTCATTTTGTTGAAGCACGGCTTGTTCAGGCACCAGGTGTTTCTATGGCCAGCCTTTCTCCCCAGCTGAAGGACAGTGGCATTGGGGTGTGGTCAGAGATTAATATATTTCCCTATGCCACCCCCATGTCTACTGAACCAAGTCTTAGGATTTAATGACCCCCTTGAGTGATCTCCAGTGGTCAGCAGGGTGGAGGCTCATTTGGAGCTCAACCTCCTCACCCCTGTGGAGGGAATTCTTATGGAAACTTAGAATACAGTACTTCTGGTTCCCCCTGGCAGTGGCCAAGTGGCACACAGGGGTTATCTCAGAGTGTTGGTGGAACTGTGGAGAGGCTCATATTTTTTGGTCATGTGAGAAGTTAGGGACCTTCTGGGAAGAAGTTCAGATACATATCCAAAACATTTTAAATATCCAAACTCCTATGGGGCCTGAAAACCTAGTCCTGGGCTTGACACCTGAGGATTTAAGGGGCCGAGAGGCCAAATGTTTATGGTCCAGCTTGTGTGCAGCAGCCATGAAGGACATAACTAAAAGGTGGATGCAGACAACCCCCCCAACCCTGGATGAATGGAGAGACATAACAACACATATCTATAAAATGGAGCGTATCACCTTTGCCCTATATCAGAGATCTCCGCAACTACAGAATAGATGGACCCGCTGGGACCTCTATGAAGGGTTTGAGCAACTGTAGGAGGGAGCCCTTTAGGGTTTTGATGATACCTTCCGAGGTAATATTATTTTAGGGGCTTAGCCAGTAGAATACAGGACTCTTGCTTTTTTTGGGATTGTCACCTTTTGTATCTTTTAGTAGATTTCCCTCTGTTACTAAAGAGTGGTGGTGGTACTGGATTTTTTGAGCAGATTAAATGACATATATCTTATGAATTTTCACTTGAGAAAAAAGGAATATGTTTATTTAATTCTAAAATGAGGACCCTTTTTGTTTTTGTTGTAATGGTTTTAAGGTTTATAGTTCAAGTTTGTAATAATTTTTAGATGAGTGCTATGCTCTTGTTTTGATTTTGTTTATGCTCTAAATTGAGTGTTTCTTTTTAAAGATATGAAATGTTAACATGAGAATGTGATACAATTCTGCAGAAGTGTAAAACAAATGATCTTTAATAAAACCCTGAAGAATAAAAAAAAAAGACAAGTCACCTGCACAGAAGGGTACAGGAGAGATTAGGGAATGTTTCTGTTCCCAAGCCAGTGTTTTACCATATCACAGGCTTGTCTCTTATCCAGAATAGATCGCTGGTAAGCCAGATAAAGAAGAGCCTGCTGCCAACCACCTCGATCTACTTAATGTCTCTGGCTGCTGTAAGAATGAGATCTGTATCAATGAAATGCAGCAATTTGAAATAAGGGTTCAAGATCTGGTGTCAGTCAGGGTCAGGTGGGCTCTGAGGACCCAGTGAGCCCGCTCAATTTCAAAATCATATTCCTCTGGGTTAGGTTGAGCCATACTAGTAGGTTAGTTCGAAAGCTGGTAATAGCATTTTTCCCCTCTCTTCCCTCAGACAAACCCAGGATCTTCAGGTTCTTTCTCTTGCCATGGCTCACAAGATCTTCTACTTGTCCATGAGCCATGCAATCTGGTTTTCTGCTGCCATGAGGTATCGGCCTCTCTCCATCTGGCTCTCTGTTATTCATTTCGGCAACTCTATCTGACAAAGAGCTAAAACTTGCTTGGGTGTCGACAACTGTGGCCTGGATCTTCTCTGTCGATTTTGCCGGTTTAACTAGCAAGGCAGGTCATTTCTCTGGTGGTGCCAGAGCTGAGTGGTGGGCCTCCTAGGCCATCTTGGAAGCAGGGAGACTCCACATACCTCCAGGCTGACAACTGCAATAATCAATGGATGGAGGACAATGAATTTCAGAGCCAGATGGGAGCTAGAGAGTTAGGTGGCCATTTTTAACAGATCATCACGTGATCTCCCTAGGAGACTGTATTTCAACTACAATATCTTTTCTTTTGGTTGAACTCTATTTATGCCCCCTTACTCACTGGCTCCTGGACCTCTCTCTGGAGTGATCACTCAGCCTGGCCCTTCTTCCGTCCACCTGAAGCCTCCAGTTCTGCCCAGTATGGGCCCATCTCCACTCCACTGCATCCAACCACTTGACCCCCGCGGCTGAGCCCCCCACGGAGCAGGACCACCGACTCCTACCTGGTGCTCTATCTAGAATCTAGTGGAGTGGCCAGGTCAGGGAGGGAGTACCATAGCAGGCTGGAATGCCGGACATTGGATATGGGGGCTGACTACTGGACCCTCCTTCACCCTTCAGGAGCCAGGGCTTTTCTGTTTTTCATTCTCTCTCCAATGTGGGACATGCAATGCCATCCAGCACGTGATGTGTGCACATCCACGCACGCCCATTGGACAGCCGCCCGACGTTCCCCCTGCACGGTGGTCCCTTGACTACAGTGTGCCCAGTCTCCACCAGGTGTCACTAGTGTCATGGGACAGAAACCCTCCCCTCCCTTCAAGGAGAGGAGAGCAGTTCATCGGATGCTCAATCTTCTCCTCCGCGGCCAACCCCCCAGCTCCCTGGGCTCATTCCCAAACCTGGGTTGCTGGCATGATGCGAGGTAAGGTGGATGCCTCAACCCTCAGCACCACTGGGCTGGCTTATAATATCTTGAATATAACGTTTTGCATCTATGGAAAATGCATTTTGATTAATCTTTGCACTTACATACCTCTGGTTATTTAATTTGCACTGTTTGTAAGCATTTTAAAGTATTTATGGATTTGGTCAAATTTCCCAGTCTTCATTCTTTCTATTGAAATTATATTTAATTGCATAATCAATTGGATAATTTAGTACCTTACTGATATAGGTGTTTGAAGGAGGCAGCAACTAACTGACACCACCCACTGAGGAAAACCTAATGCAGACAAAAAACACTGGGGTGTGGGCTGGTATCTCTATACAGACTGTTTGGTGGTGACTACTGATATTTTATTATTTTGGTCAAAAGAAAAAAGCATTTTTCTAGACACAAGTACTCTCTTGTGTCTTTGTAAGTATGGGTTTCTTGGAACAGCTGTTTGCAATCAATAAGGGTTAGTCACCCCTTCTTCTCAGCACCCAAGTATCTGGAACTGAACATGGCCATTAGTGGACTTCTGGTGATGTCATGCACCAGTAAGCAACAGAGCACTAAAGCTCTGTGGGGAATTCTTTAAAAAAACACCTGAAGTAAGGTAAAACCTTTTCTAAACAGACTTTCTGCAACAACAAAGGTGTACCTTAAGGATGCAGAGGTCCAGCAGAACCTCCTCCTTAGTGGAGTCCCGGGATGGAGGTAGATATAATCGAGGGGAGAGTGACAGCGATGGATCCCTTACACCATGAACTACATGGACTGCTTTCAGAGATTTAGCATCACTGTCTTCTAAAACCCTGCAGTGCCAAATGGATGTAATGCTGAGTGAAATCAGAAGCTTCAGACAAGAAATGAAACTAACAACAGTGGCGCTCCGCACAGATATTAACAAACTGGAATCGAATTTCCCAACTGTGGAAGAACAACTAACTAATCAAGACTCACAAATTGGCACTACTGAGAGGGCACTCCTACAACTCCACCACACCACACAATCATTGCAAGAGAGAGACGAGGATGAAGATTGCGGCGCTCGACGAAACAACCTGTGGCTATATAATCTACCAGAGGGAGCTGAAAGGACAGGGATGTTAATATTTATCAGCTCATTTTTCAGAACAGCAGGGAACTGGAACTGGATTGGGCACACTGCATGCTCGGACCCAAGCCAGCAGCAGGTGGCCACCCCTGCCCAGTGGTGATAAGATTCCTATGTTTTCAGAACAAAGAAACTGTGCTATACTCAGCTTGGAATCAGAAAATAGTCAAATATCAAGACACCCAAGTTTACTTTGACAATGATTATTCCCCAGCGGTGATGGCTCAGAGGCCAGCCAGTAAGAGACACTTTTCTTAAATGAATATTGCCTCTCAGGCAGCACTGCCTCAGAGGCAGATGTCTTAATCCCACCCTCTGCTGTGTCTCATTGGTTAATTCCCTTCTAAAGGACAGTAACTGAGGTTGCTGCCTGTTGCTGCTGACTGGTTATTCATTTGTTTTCTAAATGGACCTCCCACATGTTTTTTCTTGCTCTGATTGGGTGGTTCTAACTGGCCCCTGCTTGGTTGACATACATAAAGTAGGCAGTATAGCGCAGTGGTTTAAGGCTCTGAGCTGCAAATCTTAAGACCTGGGTTTGAATCCCACAGCCCCCACTTGCATACTGTGTGACCCAGAGCAAGTCACTTAACTTCCCTGTGCTCCCAGGTTGCACCTGCAAACAAGCTTTCAGCTTAGTCTGTCTCACCTAGTTAAACAATTGAAAAAAAAAGTGCCCTTTTTAAAGGCACGTTTTTTTAAATGAAAGTTGTCTTCAAGGCAGATCTGCCTCCGAGGCAGGAATGGATAAGGCTGCATACCAGGCAGGGCTTTAACCGCTATAGCTAAAGACCTGAGGTTCACTGCTGTGCCAACTTGGTGGTGTAGTGGAAAGGTCTACAGCCTGATAAACAAGAGGTTGAGAGTCTGAATCCACATAAGGCTCCCTCAGTTCTCTTTTGTCAGAATTTCATTTGAGTGGTGATTCTTGGCAGCATGGTGATTATATAAGAAAAGGGACACACTGTAGCTGTGAGAAAGAATAATTGCAACAATGAAGTTTTTCACTGGAGGCAGATCTGCAACACTTTTCTTAAATGAATATTGCCTCTGAGGCACAGCTAATTTTGTTTTCTTACATGCTTACTAGTCTAACACCATGCTGCCGTGGATCACCACTCAGTGGACTAGGGAAACCTCTCGATTTATCTGGGATGGTCAATGCCCAAGATTATACAATGTCAAGAATGAATCCTGGCTCCTGATTGGTCAGTTGGCCATCACAGCAGGGATGTTATCCTGGCATAACATCCCCCCTGATGTTATTACGGCAGAGCTTGCTTCTTTTCTTAAAAAAATATTTAAAAACACTAAATAAAATTCTTTAAAATTATTTTTTTCTGTATAAAACAACGAGCCATTGTATAATAGGAATAATGCCCTCCAGGGTGGGTGTTATGCTGGGATAACATCCCTTCTCAGGTGTTGGATGCCCTCGGACGGTGGCCTCAGGCCCAACCACCCGAGGTGGGATATTATCCCAGCATAACACCCACCCTGTCAGGCATTATTCCTTTATTATACAATGGCAAGAAAGAATCCTGGCTCCTGATTGGTCAGTTGGCCATCGCAGCAGGGATGTTATCCTGGCATAACATCCCTGCTGATGTTATTACGGCAGAGCTTGCTTCTTTTCTTAAAAAAATATTTTAAAACACTAAATAAAATTCTTTAAAATTATTTTTTTCTGTATAAAACAACGAGCCATTGTATAATAGGAATAATGCCCTCCAGGATGGGTGTTATGCCGGGATAACATCCCTTCTCAGGTGTTGGATGCCCTCGGACGGTGGCCTCAGGCCCAACCACCCGAGGTGGGATATTATCCCAGCATAACACCCACCCTGTCAGGCATTATTCCTTTAATCAAAATACAACAACTTAATTTGAGGAGAGGACTGGGAAACTTAACACTCCCCTCTGTCAAACTATAAAACTGGGCAATGCATATCTGCTTCCTCTTACTTAGAGATCTTGCAGAACAACTAACTACTTACCTGGCAGGACAGAGAACATACTCTTCTCTCCACAGCAGTTTCATCAGGCAATATACTATACCACGGTGCACGGTCCCCCTGAAATAATACAACTGCTTAACCCATGGTTGAAAATCCAGGTGGAGGCACGGTGCTCCATGCAAAGAACACTCTGCCTCTCCTCATTTCTCCTATTCTTTTGACCAGTATCGCAGCTCAGATATGTTACCTCCCCACTGCAGGATCACAGGTTTAAAATATGGGACTTTCATTACGATACATACACCAATTTTTCAATGGGGCACTGTTGCTTTCTTATGCTAAACTGCAAACAAAATGCTAGTTACAACAGTTGGACTTTTACAGCTGCCTTCAGATACAACACTATATTTCCTCACTCCCCTTGTGAGCTCGCACCCCAGCCAATCTTTCACATCTCATTTCTTAATTTTTCTCCACAGTACAAACAGGGGTACAACCACATAATATGGTATCAGAATTATATTTGTCACTCCAAACCACCCATGGAAACTCCTCAATAAAAATAGATTGAAAATGGGAATCTGAGATGGACTTTCTAGTTGACACAGAATAGTGGACCTGGGTATGCTGGGCTTCTGCAAAAGTTACAAGTTCGCACCAATGGCAGGAATGTGCTTGGAAGCAACATATTAGATTCTTTAGGACACCAGTAATCACAGCACATTATCGCCCTGCATCCTTTGTGTCTTGTTGAAGAAATTGCTGGGAACGAACAGCATCACACTGCCACATAATATGGCATTGTACAAAACTTCAACCCTTTCTTAACTTCTTTCAGATGGAGTTAAGGGAGATAGATATTCAATATGTCCCTGCAGCTCAGACCACAACTCTACTACTATAATATCCCAAGGCCTGTAGAGATCCCTCTTCTTGCCACCTGCTAGTAATCTTCATAACAGTGGCTACAAAAGTGCTAACTAAATTATGGTTAACACCCTCAGTCCTTGATATAACTACCTGGAGAGCTTTGATTAACCAAATCTATCAAATGAGAAACTTACCTACTCCCTAAATGACTGTACTGAAATATACTCCAACCACTGGAATTGTTGGCTGTTGTACACCACGAGTAGAGACCCCACACTTGTTCCTTAATAAGGAAGTAAGGATTTTTGAGGGGTGGGATGACCCCAGTATCTTGTAACTGTTTTTTATGCAGCTGGATTACTTGCCTCCTGTCCTGTGGTGGCCCCCTAATTAAACTCCACATTTAGCCTGAGCCAAACATAAGGACAAAATAACATACTAATGTGTAACGTCATTTAGAATCCACTGATGGCTTGTTTTAAATTGAAATATCATACGCTGTGTATACACATATCTCCCTGCACTGGACCTTAGGGTAAAGATGGTTTTACAAGCAAAGCTATGTTAAGTGATCACTGATTTCTCTGTACTCTGTTTTGTGTATCAGACAAATAAAGTATAAGCACTGAATTTTATGCTCCGAGCTGTACCATGAAAAGTTTAATAAAAATTATATTTTATAAAAAGAAATAAATGAACATGGCCATTTCTTACCAGTACTAATCAATGGCAGGTTTTTGGCCTCACAGTGCCCTTCTCTAGTTGATAGTACTTTTCAGGTCACACAGTGCTGCCTTTCTTCAGGTGATGGTACTTTTCCGGTCACACAGCACTACCTTTCTTCTGGGGATGGCACTTTGCAGATCTCACAGTAACTCTCTTGAGGAATTATCAGGTTTCAGGCCTCTCATCTCCTTTCTATGGGTGATCACTTGTGTGTTTGTCATGCTGAGGCTCAGTGATATTCTTGTATCGGGGAGCTCGGAACTGCCTGCCAGATACGGGGCCTGACCATGACCTTGTCACCTGAAGGAGGGTAGTATGAGGCCACTGGACTGTGTTCTGAAAATTACTCGCTGCTCCCACATAAGGTATTATATTCTTTGTCTATCTGTTTGCACAAGGATCTGTATGGTTACAAGCATTTTTGCGCATTAATCTAAATGTGAAATATTTTCCTTCCCTGCTATTCTGCAAAGCCTTCCCTTCATGTTATCCCTTATTAAGCTATTTCAACAGCTGGGATGCATAACTTAACCCTCCCTCACAATTCTGGGAGCTCAGTGCCCACTTCCGCCATCATGGAACAAAATGTTCCCCTGGCTAGGCACGTCTGAGATTTAGAAAATCATGATACGAAAGCATGACACTTAATCCCAGCTCTAAATAGCCGTGCTGGGATTGAAGCCAAGGGCCTGAGGAGAATACTGGGGATCCGTGCACTATTAGTGCACAAGTGTCAACCTCAAGGCAACGAGGCTCTGCTTTTAGGGTCAGGATGGAATGACTTTGTTTGTTTTCAACCTGCTGCAAAGTTGTAATTGCAGTTTAGAAATAAACCTGAGGTATTCTTCCTGTGCTACATCATGAGGGGTTGGGGTTGGGGTGGGGGACTCTGTTCAAAAGAAGGGCCTCTGCAAAACCAACAAACACAAAATTCAGTGGCAGATCTCATTTAATCAACATTTGTATTACCTGGTAGTAAGTGCTGCATATTAATTACAGTCATCAATGCCTGTGTTATTTACATGAAGCCCTTCAGAAAATGTTCATGGTTTTCATGGTAGTCCTTTTTTTTTCCTATAGACATTTTCTCCCTGGCCCCAGTGTTCGCTTCCATTTTCAGGCTTTGGACAACCACTTAGGCTAACCAGCCTTTAACCCACCACAAACATAGTTTTATAGACAGTGGGATCCACAGCACTGGGCCTGTGTGCACTCAGATTGTCATTCTGATGGCACTAGTGTGTTTTTTCACATTTTTGTGGTACCTCACGCCACTTTTCACCCACATGATGGTGCTGCAAGTCCTTTGAGTTGGCAATTAGACACTAATGTGAACTGGGGTGGGGCTTCCTGTCCTTCCACAGGGGTTGCTGTGGTGCTGGGAGCTGCACTATCCGCTCTCTATTTCGCAGTCCAGCCACCCACCACAAGTCTGCACTGAAATCCTGGTCACCAGCATTGAAATACATTGTGCTTCTGCTGGGCCACCACCTGGTCTTTGTATGATAGCTTTTGCCAATATTGGTATGTGAATGACATGTGCTATGTATGAGTTCAGAATTAATCACATGGGCTGTTCATACTGTATGAAGGCTGCCAGAATTCCACATGAAGTACAGTACATGATGCTAATAATCTGGTTAGCAGATTTTCTCCTGTTTTGGCGAATGATGCAGGTGTGTTATTAGACATTGGAACTCATGGAAGTAACTAAGGAGTTATAATACTGACAGTGTATGAGCATGAACCATGATACTGGCACATGAATACAATTCAGATGCCATAGAATGTATGATATGCCCCCAGAGAGTTGCATGTGTTAATTTACAGTGATAACTATCCACTGCTCTAACCCATGGTACACAGTAATTACCTATGAAATCTCAAACATAAAGCGTGTACTGTCTTCCTAGGTCCTCTGCACCTACTGGTAGGCTTGTTCCACAGGCTCACCACCTTCTGGGAAAATTGAACCCCCTGATGTTACCTCTGAAGTTACCACCCTTGAACATCAGGGTGTGTCATCATGTCCTGTCGAGGGCCAGTAGATCAAACGTCTTTCAGCGAATCTTGTTAGTCAGTTCTTTTTATTTGTTTCACCACATGTATTACAAAGAAATACAAAGTCATACATTAAAACCATACTGAAGATTCTACAAAAAAACAGTCAAGAATAGACAAGCAAGAAATTATCAATATTTCAATATCAATTGCTTTTCATTTGTATCATCAATTAGGGAAATATTCCAAAGAGGATGAGTGGAAGAAGAAGGAGAAGGCTTAGAAAATGCAGATTTGAACCTACTGGCATGTAAACAGGAAATAGCTAACAAAAAACAGAGGGGTTCAGGTCTGGTTATATTCATTTCCCTGTTCAGGGTGAAAAAAAAAAGATGTTTCATCCATTCATCCTCTCAAACACTTTATAACCCAAGCTCATAAATAAGTACCTAACTATTCTAGTAAAGGCTTTCCTAAAGAAATATCCCTGCAATTTTGGCATAGTCACAACCAATCATAAGATTACAAGTTCAGCCTATAAATAGTACTGAAAAAATAAGACGCACATTTAAAGGAGAATGGCATTTAGCCTATAAGCCTATATTTTCTCTAGAAGCTGTTTTTCAAATACTGGTTCACATTCTGTTTTTTGTCACATCTTTACTGGCCTTTAAGTAAGCTCAGGGTTTCTGTACACATGTAGTTAGGACCATTTTAGAACAGTGACATGTAGTTCATGTCCTTGCTCAGCTCTTCCACTGTTGCCACAATGCACCTACAGTATGTTCTACAGTAGATCTCTGCTGCTAATGGGATGTAGACTACATCACACAGTTCCAAAATGGTGCATACCATCAATGCATGAATCAAAAAAAATCCCACTGGGGTTCTTAAAAGGCCTGCATAGACTGAACAATAATAGAAAGGGTCCAGAATTTAGAACACAGGTTCTATAGGAAAAATGGCATAGAGGTTCAAAGCAGTTCTCCTTTAATATATCAAAATAGAACTTAAATATCTTTCATATTTGACTCATGCGCTATTTTTGTATTTTAGCTGCTTCGAGTAAAAATGTTGAAAGAGTAAACAAAACCTCTACTGCAATAACTGACAATAAGGCCCCATATTCAAAAGGTTAGCACAGCAGTTAATGAGTTAGCACTCATGCTGATCTGGGTTTATGCCGGTGCTCTGGGCAAGGCTATATTGAGAGGCCCCCGGAGCACTGCCCAAACCTGGCAGGTCAATTGTACTAATCATACCACTGTGTCTATGCAAATGAGGGAGTCCCTCATGCATAATGACACGGTGGTATATTAAAATGGTTCTGACGGTGCCAAACAGCTGCCAAGGTAACACTATTTACCACCGACAAAAAGCCATCTTACCACATTGCTAAGTAAGTCGAGTAAGTTCATGATCATGCTTTGTGACTGTTGGGTTGGCTGAGGAGGTGAGTGGAGGGCTTTGCTGGCTGTTGTTCTGCTCCATTATTACCAGTGAGTGGTGACCAAGGTGAATGGGGGTGCAGAGCGGGGGGTCCACAGTGGGTGGGCAGGTTGGAGGTGGCTCAAGCAAGTGGAGCTTTAGTGATTGTTGTGGGGAGCATTAGCCCACCAAAGATTTTAATTATACATGGGACCTGGGACTATCAGAGGAGGTGGCCCATACGCAGCCTCAGTCCGTGCTGGGGCAGTGTGTATCCTCTTAGTGCTGCACCAACATGACCTGATATTCAGTCACTTGGCACGCTTCATCAGTGCATGCTAACTGACTGAATATTGCCCAGAGCTAGCCATACTCTATTTTTGGTGCAGCACAACTGACTGCATTGTGCTTGCAGCCAAATCTAATTATGGGGGCCATACCAGTCTAATAATTAGCTCAGTGACAACAAAACAATTAAGAAGCTCTTCAAAATGCCTATTTCTTATTTAATTTAGCAATTTACAGTATACTATGAAATAATTAATATCTTCAGTTCTATTAACTGCATAGTCACAGTTCATATATTTGCAGGTTTTTGGATAATTTTTATATCTTGCTTCAAAAGCATTTTCAATGGATAAGAATTAAAATAAAATTTGGCAATGATCATTCTTTGTGTTGGGGTCAGTTAAAGGTTTCTGATAGGGTTTCAAAGAGTGGGTGGTTATAATGTTGATTAACAAAGATCTAAATCTAGAGTTGGCAAAAAGGTCCATATCATTTTCATTTACATATTCGCATAATTTAACCTTTATACTCTTACATTGGTGGCTTATCTCAATATTTTAAAGAGAAAGCCACCATAACTTTTTGAGATAGATCAAGTCAAGAATCATATGGATACATTTAAAGCAGCAATGTAATGAAAAATGTTTTTTCCAGAAAAGCTAGTTTCAGCTACAGTTAAGAAACAATATTAGTACGCTGGTCAAAAGTACTTGTCTAGATACCTCCTTTGTTGTGCACCATGAGTCTTTTTTGATTTTCTCGAGTCTAACTCTTGCCAGGCATACAGTAGCTATTTTTATGCAAAATGTGGTGGCCATCTTTTTTGCTTGAAAAAAATCAATTAAAATATTTATAAAATACTCAGATTTGGGGGGGAATTAGAAAATTGTACCACCAAATAAAATTGGAAGATGCCTGAAATCTTTTATAGTGAAAAAAGATAGTCAAATTTTTTGCCCAATTTCATTGCACTGCTGCTTTAAGCTAGGGAACTTTGCAATCCAACAGGGAGAAATATTTATTTCCAAAAAGTCAAGTGCTTACTGTAATTTAAGCCAAAAAATACAGATCCTATACACTGAGTTGGTTGCCAGTACTACTGACATCATCCCTAACTCTGCTAAAACAACAAATGCTGGTATTTGTTCATATAAGCTAAGAACTGTTCAATAACATTTGGTAAATGGTACATTAATTTGGTTCAGATTTACTAACTCCTATGGATTCTACAGAATATAAAGCTGGCAAGGACTTTTTTGCTCAAATACTTTAAGGGGGGCTTGGACATTATTACCTCCAGGCTTCATATTGAAACAAAATTTAGCTTGTAAAGATGTGTTCAGTTTAGTTGTCACAGATTTAACCTGGGGTTTCCACATAAATTGTTTGTCAAGACATATATTCAAAGATACATATTCTTTAACCATGACAATTTCCTTTTTATCAATATCCCACTTAAAATTATTTTTATTCTATCTAAATTAAATCATCTTTGTTGTAGAAATATTTATATCCAACTGGGATTCATTACATAACATTTTTAATACATTTTTGTTTTCATTGAAGTTCTACTGCTGTGAGAAGTGAACTAAATTGTCAGCAAATGCTAGGAGTTGAATTTGTTTTCTTAGTATTTTGGGATGGGCAACAGCATTGTTTTTCAACCTTATCAGAATTTGATTTAAGTATACATTACATAACAGGTGAGCCAACAGGCATCCCTCTTTTACTCCCCTGTTACTATTAAAAGGTTCTGAAGTCTCCCCCATTTGGGCCACATTTCACCTCAGCCCCTATATCTGTATGGTGATGATCACATTTAACAAATTTTCATCCAACTGTAGTTGACCACAATTTTCCATAGTATGGAACAAGCTAAACAGTCTAAAGCATATGAGTATCTAAAAATGCAGCAAAAAATCACTTGGCCTCGCATTTTAATATATTTATGTATCAAGTGAGTAGGAACAATGTGAGGATTTATAATGGAGAACCCCACTCAAAAACCCTGCTTGATAGTTTGATATAAAGCTATTTTGAATATCCCAAGGCTGCAGTCATAATAGTATAAGTTTAGACAAAAAGTTTGAAAAGATTATCCAACAAATAAAATAGGTCACACATTCTGGGAGCCATACTGTATGTGAACTTGCTCGTGTATTTGAAGAGTAAGTGATCCTTTCTAGCTAGGTGGTATAAAATTCTGGGTGAACAGTAGTTTAAAAAGGGATTCAAAAATGTAACCAAAATAAGGGATCAACCTGGCAGACACCAGTAGGAATTTGCTTTATGTGCTTTTAAATGAATAATACGATCTGCAGTGTCAGGAAATGAGGATATGTAAAAGTTAATATTAGATAAATGAAGACAAAAACTATTTCATTTGGCTCAAATAAATTGAAAAAAAAATTCATGTTTTACAATTTTCTATAAAAATGTTATAAGTCAAATGTGTTGCAAAACTACCTGTACCTCTGGCCATAAGTAACCAGAATAATTTATAAAACTCTGTCTAAGGTAGCATGATATAAGTCATCCCATAATTTTTGCCAGAAAATTATTCTCTGTTACTCCAAACATTTTTTTGGTAAATTTTTCTTTCGATATTGAGAAGTCTAAAATTTTCATGTGATTCTGTTAGAATTTTATTTGTAAATCTTATATGATTATTACGTTTAAATTAAAAAATTCGGCACTCCGAGTTAAACCAAGAAAAGCTCGGTTAGGTCACATTTGTGTATTTTATAAATGTTTGCAATGATTTTATATAACATCTGAATGGAATTGTGTATTTCAAGAAGGGTACCTGTTGACAAAATATGGTTAGTTAATTCTGGCATTTCATAGAGATGTAATATTTCCTTAATTTGTTCATGAACAGATGTAGTCCAAATGCATTTTTTCTTATGGCTGATAGTCTAGTTTCCCAACGTGTTTACAGCCAAAAATGTATTTAAGGAATCTGAGTCAACAAGTTTGTATCATACTTGAATAGGAAAAGTATCACTATCTGCAACTGAATCAATACAGGAAAAATAATCTATTTGGTTGTGACTCCAGGAATCTGACCAATCAGACAACTTGTCCAGGTCATCTGGAAGTTTTTCTCCAACCTCAAGGGAGTCCACCACCATGGCCAGTGTAGTGTCATCAACTATTTTAAATAGTCTCCTAGAGACCCTGGATTCCAGATAATTGATGAATATGTTGAGCAGTAGTGGTTGAGCATTGCTTTCTGAGAGACAGCACCTAGTACCTTTCTCCACTAAGAGTAGTGCCCATCCATCACAACCCTCTGCCCTAAGCTAATTAGCAATCTACCTTACCTATGCCTCATGTATGCTAAACTGTTGTACTTTGCCCAGAAACATATCATGTACCATAGCACTAAAGGGCTTGCTGAAGTCAAGATAGAGTATGTCTACAGCCTTGACCCTGTCCACCTCCCTGGTCACCCCATGGAAGGTGACCAGGTTGGTTTTGTCAAATCTGCCCATCATAAAGTCCATGTTGATAGGGGGCAAGAATCTTGATCTCAATCAAGTGCTCCTTAACCCATTACCTCCAATAGCTCTGTACGAAGTCCAAACCATACATTGCTGATTTGTCAAGATCTAGCCATATCACACGTGTGCTTCGTGAACTGCACTGGATGCCTGTGCAATGGAGGATCACCTTCAAGGTCATGTTGCTGACCTATAAGGCCCTACATGGACAACGACCGGGCTACTTGCAAGACCTCCTTTGGCCCTATTGCCCCCTCCGTCCACTCCGCTCCACCGACAAGGGATTGCTAGAAGTTCCCAGGGTCCGTCTTTGGACCTTGGGTGCTAGAGCTTCTTCATTTGTGGCCCCGACCCTGTGGAATGCTCTACCTCATCAGATTAGAGAGTGCCTGTAAACTGAGACCTTTAAGTCCTCTTTAAAGACATACTTATTTAGTCTAACTTTTGGGGACACTGTTTAGCGAGACCTGATATGCTGCCTTTTTTTAAATTTGTATATGTTTTATCTGATTGATTATTCATGTTTTTAAGTTATTACACGCTTTGATATTTGGAAAGTGCACTATAAATAAAGAATGACTTGACTTGACTTAATCTGATACAAAATGGTTGCCCAAGTGAAAATGATTTTGGATTCCAGAACCTTGCATCGCACTCATGTCAAAAGTAGAAAAATAAAAAAGGGAAACAAGCCCATTGTGTGAAATGTTGGGTTGTTAGCCTCTGAGAAGATGGAGCACATATTGGCTACTTTCCAGTTCTTTTGCACCACACCTGTCTTGACAGACTCCTGAAAAATTACTGTAAGTGACCCCATAAACTATTTTCTTAGCTCCGTTTGATCTTACTGTTTATCTTGTCCACCCCTTGGGACTTGCTGGGCTTGTTCTTTGCCAGCTAGTCAGCTAGTGGGTTCAATGTTCATAGGCTGCATATGGCTACTTTTGACGCCATGGACTTTCCCAATGAGCACCCTATCCTCTTCGGTGAAGCAATGTAGTCATCCAGCATCACAACCAAGGACTTGATTTTAATGTGGCGCTTTGGGGCCAAATTCTGTGGCAGGATTACCATTTGAAGCAGAACTTCTGCAGCGGTGGTTTGTCATTTCTGCAGCATAGATAGATACATAGACAGTGTCGGCAGATAAGGGCCTATGGCCCACCCAGTCTGCCCATTTGAGCTTGTAAGTTCAGTTTGTTTTCCTAGAAGTCTGTTGCCCCTAACCCCTGACCTCCAGAATTCCTTTATGTCTATCCCATGCATTCTTAAATCCCATGATTGTTTCAGCCCCCACCACTTCCTCTGGCAGGGTGTTCCACTTGTCCACCACCTGTTCTGTGAAGAAATTCTTTCTCATGTTTCTCTGGAATCGCCCTCCCTCCAACTTCATCCCATGCCCTCTAGTCCTGGAACATCTTTTTCACTTAAAAATAGTGTTTTCCTGCACCCTGTTCCTCCCTGTAAGATACTTGTATGTCTCTATCATATCCCCTCTCTCCCTCCTCTCCTCCAGGGAGTACATGTTCATTTCCTTCAACCTGTCTTCATAGGACTTGTGATGCAATCCATGCACCATCTTTGTTGCCCTCCTCTGAACCTTCTCTACCCTGTCTATGTCCTTACGTAGGTATGGTCTCCAGAACTGTACACTATACTCCAGGTGGGCCTCACTAGTGTCTTGTATAGCGGAATTATGACCTCCTTTTCCTGTTGGTGATGCCCTGCCTATACATCCCAGCATCCTATTTGCTTTACCTGCTGCCTTGTCACACTGTTTCCTCCTTGAGGTCATCAGAGATGACAACCCCAAGATCCCTTTCCTGCTTGGTGCATGCTATATCCTCAGCCCCCAACTGATATATTGTGCCAGGTTTTTGTGCCCCATATGCATTATCTTGCACTTCTTTGCATTGAATTTCAACTGCCAAACCCTGACCATTCTTCAAGTTTCTGCAGGTCACTTCTCATTCTGTCTACACCCTCTGGTGTGTCTACTCTGTTACAGAGCTTTGTGTCATCAGCGAACAGTGAAATTCCCTTCTAGGTCCTGCGAATGTCACTGATGAAGATGTTGAATAGGACCGATCCCAGCACTGATCCCTGTGGTACCCCACTGGTCACTCTTCCCTCTGTGGAGTGACAGCCATTTACCACCACCCTCTGTATCCTGTCACCCAGCCAGTTACCTACCCACCACACTACTGTCCTGCCCACACCCATATTCCCCAGTTTGTGTAATAGTCTTCTATGTGGCACAGTGTCAAAGGCCTTGCTGAAGTCCAGATAGGCCATATCCACTGCCCTCCCCTGATCCACCTCCCTAGTCACCCAGTCAAAAAATTCAATGAGGTTGGTCTGACATGACCTCCCCCTGGTGAAACCATGCTGCCTTGGGTCCTCAGTCCATTGACAACCAGATGTTCCACCAATCTCTCCTTCAGTAGTGCTTCCATGATCTTCCCCACTACCGAGGTGAGGCTGACTGGTCTGTAGTTCCCTGCTTCCTCTTTGTTCCCACTTTTGTATAAGGGGACTACATCTGCTGTCCTCCAGTCTTTGGATACCTCCCCTGTTTCCAGTGATCGCTAAACAGGATAGCCAGAGGTTCAGCCACCACCTCTCTTAGTTCTTTAAGGACCCTGAGGTGCACCCCATCTGGCCCCATTGCTTTATCAACTCTTATTACTTCCAGTTCCTTCAGGACCCTTTCTCGTGTAAAGGGACTTGTGTCCATTTCTGCACCATTTTCACCCCTTGTACTCCCTTAAGACCCATTACCCTCCTCTTTCTCAGTAAAGACTGAGCAGAAATACCTGTTCAATATGTCAGCTTTACTGTTGTCATCCTCCACGTGGCCCTTATCCTCCCCCTTCAGTCTCACTATCCCTCCCTTTGTCTTTCTTTTTTCACTTATGTACCTGTAAAAGGTTTTGTCCCCTCTACCCACTGATTTTGCAATGTGTTCTTCTGTCTGAGCTTTGGCTTCCCTACTGACCTCCCTGCCTCCCTTTGCTTCTCCTGGTACTTCTCCCTATCCCCTTCTGCCTGTGTCTTTTTGTATTGCCTGAATGCAATCTTTTTGGCTTTCACTTTCTTTTGCTACCTCTTTGGAAAACCATAATGGTCTCCTCTTCCTTTTCCTCTTGCTAATCTCTAATGCATAATTCTGTTGTTCTTGTAATCCCCATTTTAAATACTGCCCACTGTTCCTCAACCCCTGATTCCTGTCCCATTCTCCTTACTGCCTCTTTCAAGTATCTCCCCATTTTCCCCAAAGTCTGCCCCCCTAAAATCCAGGATACGTGTTTTTGTGTGGTTTGGTTCTGCTGTTTCTGTGATTTCAAACCACAATGACTGGTGGTCACTGTTTCCCAGGTGCTCCCCCACTGTTACCCCCATCACACTGTCCCTGTTTGTGAGCATAAGGTCAAGCAGGTCTGCAGCAACAAAGAACTGCCACATCACAGCATCAGCTTGTTGCCTGGACACTGCATCGAGGCAGTGGCTATGGCAACTTGGATGGGGGAACATGCAAAACCAATAGCTCACAAAAGGAACCAAAACACTTTTATAAATAATATTTTTAGAAGCTAAAAAACCCCATATCATATAAGGTCCTAACCTATTGCATAAATTAAATATGCAGAGCTGACATTGTGTGATAAATGATTTATCTATATTCATGCTGTTTACGCCACTCATGAGGTTACCTGAAGTCAAACAGCACTTGTATAGATACATAAGTTATGACACAGATCCCCACTGTGTATCCCATCTGTCTGTCTGTCTATCTCTCTGTTTATATATTGGGGCATGGTAATGCCCCTATAGTTAGGGTAGAGTAGGGTGTTTAATGTTAAATCCCTAAATTTTCACCTTAATCGCTTCACCTCATTCAATGGAATTATATGAAATTTTGGTTGCATGGTCTGGAGGGAAAGCGCTCTTGATTTGACAAGTTTCATGATGGTCTGATGTCCAGATTCTGAGATCCAGATAGTGCCAGAGGTGGAAAATTGTTTTTCTTTGCTTTTTTTGGTCTCACATACAGCCCAGATTGTTTGGAATATTGTTCTGAAATTTTAAGGGTAGAGTGGGCTTGCCCTGGAAAGGTGCCTTTGTTTGGTTTGGTGAAAAAATATTGATCCATTCCCAAGTTATAAGGATTTGAAATTTTGGTTCTGAGCATGCTCAGTATTTTATTTCATTTATATGTCTGCTATAAAAGAAGAATTTGGACTTTTTTTTTCTCACAAAAGATTCCTCTTTTGTGATCTGAAATTCTTCTCTCGTGAGAAACAAAATATTCTTATGGCAGCCATCTTGTTTTTTATTTAAACAAAAATTGAAAATCTGCAAAAATTATGCCCAGGAGAAAAACAAACACATGACTCTAGCTAAATGGGACCCTTTAGCTAAATTCTAGTGTTCGTTGTTTTTAAAAAGACTGCAAAATATGGTTTTGGGACATCCCTAAAATCATAACTGGAACACTTTGCGAGGGGTACCAATTCTTTTTTCATGAGTTGAACATCTCCTTTCATCAGTTAGAAGACTGTCAACTCATGAAAGAGGAATCTTGGCTCACAAAAGAAGAGGGTGGACTTAGTGTTTTTTCATAGTTTTTTTGTGAGCCAAACTTCTTTCGTGAGTCAGAAAGAGGATTCTCGGCTCATGAAAGAAGAAAGTGGGATTTCACTTTTTTTATAGTTCTTTCATGAGATTATATAAAATAACCACTGTTCTTTCATCAGATGTCATGAAAGAAATGTCCATGAGTGGGACTTTCTGCTGCTGGCTTCACTTGGAGCAGTGAGCTGCCGATCCCTTGAATTGTCTCTCTCTCTCTGTCTTGGTTGGAGCAGTGGCTTCCAATCCCCTGATCCGTCACGCACTCACTGCACTCACTCACTCACTCAGCCTGCCTGCCTGCCTATCTATCTATCTATCTATCTATCTATCTATCTATCTCTGTCTATCTGTCTATCTTTATTTTTGAATTAATATTTATTCCTTCCCCCTCCCAGCTCAACCAATCCTCTCTCATTCTTCCCTCACATTTATTGAATATCAAAAGTGGACCAGGGTGCCCACCCCAGTAGCATTTGCTCACCCCTTTCCAATGTGTATTTTATTATATATATTATTTTAAGTGGACTGGGATGCCCACCCCTGGTATCCCTTCTGTCAATCCCCTCCCCTCCAGGTCACGCAGCCCCTTCCCCTTATATATGTGTGGCAGCCACCCCGGTGCCACTGACCAGTAGCTCGACACTGGGGTGCTCAATGCCCAGTGTCAGCTAAGACCCCTGAAATAAAGAAAACCATCCCTTGTTGAGCTTTTTTAATTTTCTTTAAAACTGTAAAAAAAGAAAACAGTCCATTGGTGATCTGAACCCCCACACCCCTAACCTGTCCCTCCACTCAGCACCCACTACCCCACAACTCCCACACTGACCTGAACATGTCTCATGATGTAGATCTGCTCTTTGATTGAAGACACATCTTGTTGCTGGAACCGATGGCTGAAATATGAGAAAATAAGGTAAGTCTTGTTTAATGCATTTCAATAGGGTTTGAACTTTTATTCATAATTTTTTGTCATATTTTAATATTTTTATACCAAATTTTCAACATGCCATTTTTGGGGCCCCAGCTCATGAACAAGGGCAGTGAAATTATTTAAATCCATCCCAAAAGGGGATTTTGTGGTCGCTGCATGAAATCACCTTTCAGGCAGGATTTAATTTTCTCCTCCCTTGTTCATGACATGGGGTCATAAGAAGGCTATGTTGAGAATGTGGGGTTAAAACATGAAAAAAAAACAAAGTTATGGGTGTACATTAAAACTGTTCGATGCAAGCACATAACTTCAGTAATTTTCAATATTTGGACCCCAAATTTTCAACATAACCATTTGTTAACACCACCTCATGAATCTAACAGCTGCCGGTTTTCAAATTCTGTCTGAAACATGTTTTCTCACTTGTGGCATGAAATGACATTTCAGTCAGGATTTGAACCTTTTCACCTACCGGGTTCATGAGGTGGGTTATAAGAAGTGTGAAGGTATGTTTATATTTTTCTATGCACTTCCACAACTTTGGTAATATTTGATATCCATCACTGCATGGAAGTGCAGGCCAGTTGTTTCCATAGGCAGATGGAGTCTTCTCTTTGCACAGGGCCCCAAGGGTCCTGCACGTCTGTATCTGTTCACACAGGTCCAATGAGGATATGATTCCACTGTCTCAAAAAGAAAGGAAATTCTTTGCAACAAACTGCATTAATGCACCAGTTAGGGTTCAACTTAACACAACAACAGTAGGGAACTGTGGTGTTAGGGTTTCCAACTCTAACTCCACCCACCCAACCCTCAAGCAGCAAAGGAAAAAACAAAATATTAGGGTTTCGATCTCCTGAGTCTTGGTGAATCAGTGGTGGGTTCTTCCTCAGGGTTGTTAACCCTAATGCTCACCCTTCCCTCACCTCATAGCCTCCTGTCCGAAGCACAAGGTATACTGTAGCTCCAAGCCAGAGTCTCATAATGATACACTCTTCAAAGGAAAAGAAGTATGTCTTGCCACAAGTTGCCAACAAAACCTGGTGTAGCCTTCTTCATGCAGGGCCCTGTGAGCCCTGCAGGAAGAAAAGAGATCACATTTGACTTTGTTTGCTTGGGGAGGAGAGGAACATTAGGGTTGACAACCCCAAGGAAGACCCCACCAGTGATTGACCAAGACTCAGGAGACCCAAAACCCTAATGCTTTTTTTTTTTTTCCTTTTGCTGCTTGGGCCGTAGGGTGGTGAGTTTGGGCTGTAAACATCAATGCCACATTTTCCTACTTTTGCTGCATTAAGTTCAACCCTAACTGGTGCATTAATGTAGTTTTCTGCAAATATATATATATATATGCAATAGGTGTGGACCCAGAAGAGGGTGTAATCCATTTATTACACCCCCTCTGTTAATCATCTTTGATCCTACTGACACTTCATCTTTCACTGAAACCAATTTACTTTCATTTTAGCACTCACCCAGCTCCACTGCAGTTGAACATGATAGCTCTGCACTGTCTTCTGCCTCCCATGGCTCTGACTACCAAACCACAATCGACAGGGGAAACCACATTATTTAAAAAAACAGTTCACTGTTTAAAATGTGGCTTTCTACTCAGTGGCCCATCCTACAACATCGCTCTCTACTGAACCACGGCTTTCTACATCACCAATCACCCACGCTCTCGCACACCTGCCCGCTTACCCTCCCTTCCCTTCACATCCACCATTCCAGTCCCTACTGCTGATCTTCTTAATCCTAAAAAAACTGTATCTTACATTTAAATCTTTTAATTGACTTGCTGATCTGTTTTGTCTCTTGCAGTCGGCAGCACTACAAGTCTTGCTGTTTTAACTCTCTCCACAAGTGCTCCAGTCATTCATTATGGCCAAAGCAAGCAGTTACGGTGCGTTCAAATCACTCTCTTACCAACTCACCAACACAAAGTGAAATAGTAAAGGCAGGATCAACCACATCAATTATATCATTAAACTGAAAAAATCCCCAAACCACAGTGGCTACCTCGAACTCCCGCCAAGCAAAAAACAGAGCCACCATGTTTGCCTAACTATTCAGCCCTCACACTAACAAAATCCCAGCCACTGGAGTGTTGTGCTGGAAACAACAAGATGTTGCAGCCATAGTAACTGTGCTTGTGCCCCTAGCAACCAACTGTAAATTAGGGAATGATACACAGCACATCACAAAATAATCCCCACGATTTTATAAAAAAGAAAGTAGAAACAAAATAAAAAACAAACATGCAATTAAACTCTCTCTGTATTGCATAACTGAAATATGCAATAGGAAACTTGTTGAATAAATAATTTGTATGCACTCAAGCAGTTTTCCTCTTACACATCACTTGTGGCTTATGCCACTCTTGATTTTACCTGAGGCTAAACCGCTCTTGTGCACATAAATTATTTATTTAACTCATCCCCACTGCATATTCTATGTATATATCTATATTCTTAGCAAAAAACTTCATTAATGCAGTAGTTAGGGTTCCAGCATCAAAGTAGGGAAATGTCATGTTAGGGTTTCCAGTCCTAACACTCCATCCCCACCCTGCAGGCAGCTACAGGAGTGGGTTGTGCCTTGGGGTTGTCAACCCTAATGCTTACCCCATTCCATGAGTAAATAAGCTGAGATGGGTACAGCATATGAGAACTGGGTGTGCATTAGGGATGACAACCCCAAGGCACACCCCATGCCTGTTGCTGCCTGCAGGGTGGGGGTGGGGTGTTAGGATTGGAAAACCTAACACATTTTCCTACTTTTTATGCTGGAACCCTAACTACTGCATTAACAAAGTTTTTTTGCAAAGAATTTCTTTACTTTTTTAGATAGTATAATCATATCCTTATTTGTCTGTGGAAGCACAGGGCCCACTAGGCCCTGCATTCCCATCCATGCATAATGTTTGAGATATTGTAATCATATTATTTCTCTGTGGGAGCGCTCAGCCATGCAGGCCCTGTGCTTACATCAGTCCATAATGGTATCTGTATTTCAGTGTTTGCACTAGTATCCATCCATAATTTTTGAGATATTTTAATCATATCCTTATTTCTATATGGGAGCGCAGGGCCCTGATCAGTCCACAATAGTATCTATATTTGCATGTGGGAGTGCAGAACCCTCTGGGTCCTGTGCTCCCATTCACCTATAATTTGAAAATACTGTAGTTGTCTCCCATCCTGTGTTGCGCAGCAACAAAGAAAGACCTCACATTGCAATGTTATCCTATGGGAATCACTGGAAAATTTGAAACCCGTATAACTCCACACCAAATAAATATCTTTTCAGCAAACCAGCAAAAGGCACATCTGTAGGGAAGCCATTTGTACCCTGAAAACTTCATACAGAAATTGGAGGTCATGTCTTCACAGCAGAGTGACAAAGAAACAACTGTGTACACCTCACATTACAGTGTTATCCTATGAGAAATTAAGAAATATTTAAAGAGTAGCTGACACCATTAGGAGAACTTTAACAAAACATAATATTTAGACACAGCTCAGCTTGTATTTCACATTAGTTCTGTATTTCTCCTTCACGTTATTTATTATTGAGGCCATTTGCATGAAAATAGAATCTTGGCTAATGAAGAGTTTGTCTATTCCTGTTACTTTCTCCCTACCTGAGGTCATAATGCTCTGCTTGTGACATCACAGTTACTTCCATGGCAACAGATTGTGATGTCACAACAGAAGATTATGACATGAAGTAGGGATTAAGCTAAAGAGGTAGATGAATGCTTATGGATACAGAACGTTTTCATGCAAATTTACTCAGTAATAAATAATGGGGAGGATAGGTCTATATAATATATATATATATAATGCAAGTTAAATTGCACCTAAATAATATGTTTTCAAAATTTTCTTTGAGGCATCAGCATCTCTTTAAGCCCCTTGAACTTCAAAGCAAAGTAATCTGCTTTCACCAAATCAGCAAAAGGCACATCCGTTGAGCAAGCCTTTTGTACCCTAAAAATTTCAGACCAAAATTCCAAACCGTTTCTTCAGTTTGAAGTGACAAGAAAGCAACTGTATAAAAATGGTGTTTTGAGTTTTCGCTTTTTTCGCAATTTGTAAAAAGGAAAAATCCTTTTTCTCAAATTGTAAAACAATCCTGTTTCATGTTCTTTTCTCACAATTTGCAAAAAATTAAAAAAAAATTTCGCAAATTACAAAACAGTATCCTGTTTTGTGATTCTTTTTTCACAAATTTGAGAAAAAGGATTTCAGCATGTTAATAAAACACATTTCCAGTTGATTTATGAAAAAACTAACACCAGAATCCAATAGAATGGGTCCCGATTAGCAGAACACGTGTATTGGTTACTTCAAAAAACAATTTTTTTTTCCTGTTTTTTAACTAATTGCCTCGGTAAGAAAAAACAAGATGGCAGTAGCATGAAAAAAGATTCCTCATTTGTGACAAAGAATTACTCATTTGCGATACAAGATTGCTCATTTGCTAAACAGAATCCTGTTTTGAGGCTCACTTCTAACTTTCCCATTGAAAATCATGGGACATTTTAAAATTTAATAACTTTTGAATGGATTAATATTTTTTCACCAAATCTTACAAAGGCACATCTGTGACCCAATACCTTTCTACCCTAAAAAATTCAGACCAAAATCCCAAGCCATTTTTGTGCACAGGTGTGACAAAAATTTTTACAAAAAGTGGTAATTTTCACATTTTTGACACTCATCCGACCGGAATGAAACTTAGCACATCTAGAGATCTTTGGTCCCTGATGGCACATGCAGCATTTTATGCAAATCAGCTGAACGGTTGGAAAGTTGTTCAAGTGCAAAATTTCAAATTTAACATAGAAGTCAAGACTGAACCCTAACCATGGGGGCACGACTGCACCCCTATAATAACACTTCATATCTATGTACCCACAGATCCAACTGGAATGAAATGTGGCACATCAAGAGATCTTTGATCCCTGATGGTGCATACAAAATTGCATGTAAATCAGTAGAATGGTTGTGAAGTTATGAAAGTGCAAAAAGCATTAAAAAAGATTCCCCATGATTCATTCACATATTGGGACTGTCTAGTACAGTATGCCCTGCAAGCCCATTGATCACAGGGGACCAATGGGCTAACAGCCCATACTGCACCTGTCATTTGGCAGGCAGGATGCAGCTGCTCGCTGATGACTGGGGGGGGTGGCGAGGGGTTCTGTGTGGGTGGGGGTGGGGTGCCACTGGAGCACCAGGAAATTACGTGTGGGTGCTGTACTGTGATTGGGGACCCAGGAGGGAAGGGGTCCTCTAGACCACCAGGGACTGTATATTGATACATCCTTCGGGGCATCGGGAGGGTGGGGGTACCACTGGACTACCAGGGACTGGTACCCAACATGTCCACCATGATCGGGGTCTCAGAAGGAAGGGGGGTCCACTAGACTACCAGGAGCTGTTTTAATGTACATTTACCATGATTGCAGCAATGGGCAGGGGGATTCCACTAGACCACCAGTGATGGTGCCATATAATGTATTTCAATGGTGCTTTGAACTTATGTTGTTATCTTTGCCATTTTTTGAAATTTTGTTGCCAAAGTCTTGAAAACCGCACCCAGCGTGTAAAAATTGGAGATGTGCACTCTGATTCAAGACCTGTCCTCTCTGGAGTCCCCCAGGGTTCAATACTGGGCCCCCTACTCTTCAGCCTTTTCCTTAACACCCTACCGGACTCCTGCACTGAACATATCACCCTGTATGCCGATGATGCAGTAATTCTTGCCACACACCAGGACCCAAAGAAATTGCAAGAAAATCTCCAACTCGGCTTCTCCTTTGTTGAGAATTGGCTCACAAAGCACAAACTGATCCTTAATCAAAAAAAAACAAAGGCCATGATCTTCAGCAGCTCCCATAATAAACATAAGCACTTCCAACTCTCCGTTATCACCAGACAAGGTGCCGCACTGGAACAGGTCAAAAACTTTAAATACCTCGGATCACCCTTGACCCTTACCTCTCCTACACTGCCCACATGTGACCATGTCGCCGGCCGCTAACTCCCGGCTAGGCCTGCTATTCCGTCATAGGAACACCTGACACCTGAAGCCCTCACTGTCGCTGTCCAGAGCTCCATCATATCCATCATTGATTATGGCATTATCATTTACGGCTCTGCTACAACCACTGCACTCAAGCGTGTATCCACCGTCCTCAACAAGGCCTGTCGACTTGTCACTGGCTCCCAACGCCTAACTCACACCTGTGACCTCTATTCTCAAACTGGATGGTTGAATCTTGCCAATCGAATAAAACACCAAACTTGTATTACTACTAAGAAAATCTTGCTGGGCCTTGCCCCCCCTGGAGTCTGTGCCCTCATACAACCAAGAATCCACACCCGACATACCAGGGGATCGAAACCTCAGCTTCTACAAGTCCCGCATTGCCGCACAACACAGGGCCAAAGATCCTTTGCTTACCGGGCCACTAGTTGGTACAACAGTCTTCCCAGCGACATCTCATCTTCTCTATCGCTCAGCACTTTTAAGACTCGTCTCCGCCTAACACTGACTGCCTCCAACCTCTGTTACTGTTGTGGCTAAGCATATCTTTTGGTTCCATAGCTGAAGATGCCCTTTTGGACCCACATCTATTCCTGCACTTTGCCAGCACCCCCCCTTCCTGTCTTTACCTCCCCTGCTGGCCCATGACAAATGCCACCCGGCTGCACTACCTCTATTCTTATCTGCCTTCCACCTCTCCTCTTTCTGTCCCCCCCAACCTACCTCCCCTTCTCTCCCATCCACTTAGTCTCCCTGAGTTCACCCTCCTCCTTTCCCTTTCCCTTCTCCAAAGTTTCACCTTATTGTTCTTTTTTCATCTACAAGACTGTGTTGTTCTTTGTTTTAATTTTATAAACTGTTATCTTTGCTTATGATTGTCTCACTTGTACCATTGACGTGGAACCTTTGTAAAAGAGCCTTGGCTCAAAGGTATTTGTAATCCTAGAACAAATAAATAAATAAAATAAATAAAAATAAATAAAGTTTCAACATGGGCTTTTTTGGGACCCCACCGCATGAACACCGTGACTGTCATTTTATTACTCAGGCCCGGAAGGTGATTTGACCTTTCAGGACCAAATAATGAAATGACAAAGCCAGTGTTCAAGAGGTGGGGTCCCAAAAAGACCATGTTGAAAATGTGGTCGAAGAATTTTAAAAAATGGGTGAGTTACGAGCGTTCGTTGAAATGTTTCTACACACGCACTTAACATTGCTAATCTTTAATATTTTGACTCCAAATTTTCAACATAGCCATTTTTTCAGACCACCTCATGAACGGTACAGCTGTCATTTTTCACATCCTGCCTAAAACATGTTTTCACGCATGTGGCGTGGAATAGCATTTTGCCATGGATTTCAAAATGTACACCTATAGGGTTTATGAGGTGTGGTCATTAAAAGACTATGTTCACAATTTGGGGTCAAAATATGAAAAAATGCCAATGTTATGACCATTCTTTGCAATTTCGGTACGCCTGCTCGTAACTTTGGAAATTTCATACATTTTGACCCCAGATTTTGAACGTAGCCTTCTTACCCAAACTCATTTATGTCACAGCTGTTATTTTTTTGAATCCTGTTCAAAATGTGTTTCACACTTGTGGTGCAGAATGGTGTTGCAGTTGTGCAGAATTACCTTTTGGAGTGGATTCGAACATTTTTTGTACCATGGTACATGAGGTGGGCTAATATCATGGCTATGCTGACAGTTTGGTCACTGTTCTCCAATGAATAGAAGCACTGGACCAAGAGGGCACTGTGCTTCCAGGGCTACATACATATATGTATGTATGGAGGGATGGGTGTGTCACAGACAAATAACTATATGGTTAGGGTTATTACTACAGCAAGAAAAGCAGGGAAATGGGGTGTTAGGGTTTCTAATCCAAACACCCCACCCTCACCCGGCAGAGACTGACAGGCATCAGGGGGAGCCTTGGAGTCGTCAGCCCTAATGCCCCCACTCCCACCTTGCAGAGATTGAGAGGCCTCATGGGATGCCTTGGAGTTGTCAGCCCTAACGCTCACCCTATTCTCCTATACTATGCCCATCTCAGCTTATTTACTTATGGAATAGGTAAGTGTTATGGCTGATGACTCCAAGGCACACCCGATGCTTCTCAGTTTCTGCAGGGTGAGGGTGGAGGTGTTAGGGCTGACAACTCCAAAGCGACCCCCCTCCGACACCTGTCAATCTCAGCAGGGTGAGGGTGGGGTGTTAGGGTTGGAAACCCTAACACCCCATTTCCCTGCTTTTCCCGCTGTAGTAACAACCCTAACTGGTGCATTAACAAAGTTTCATGAAGTTGTATCCTCATTCATGTAGGTCCTGCTGGAATTCAGCCCGTTTTTCATGCCAGCTCACTTCTGCTGATGCAGTGTGTGGCCCCATCAGACCATGACATGCACATCAATCCCTTGTGATGGAAGGCTCCCTGGCTCATCACAAGGTGTCTCCTGTGTAACAGAACACTGTGCAATACCTTCCCAGGCTCAGAGCAGTGGTGAGTGACACTGCTGGCCCCATCCTCATGCTGCCCAGCTGGCTCCCTGAGCTTGTCCCTGAACTTGAGTAGCTGACACGGGAACACGACACACTACCCACTGGGCCAATGGCTGGCCCTGCACACAACATTTCTTCATAACTATTTTTTTTTATATTTTGACCCCAAATTTTCAACATAGTCATTTTATGACCACCATTCTTAACAAGACAGGTGTTATTTATAAAATATTGACTGAAACATTGTTTGGTGCTACAAGTATCAAAACATGTTTCCGACAGGATTGGAAAAATGGCACCTGTCAAGTTCATGAGACGGTGATAAAAAATGGCTATGCTGAAAATGTGAGGTCAAAATATTGAAAATAACTAAAGAGTAAATGCTGAAAAATGTCAATGTACCTTTATAACTTTGGTGGTTTTATTAATACTTTGACCCCAAATTTTTAACATAGTCTTTTCATGACTGTACTTCATGAACCTAGCAAGTGACACTTTTCAAATCTGGCTGAAAGGTGATTTCATGGAATGACTGTGAAATCACCTTTTGGGCCAGATTTGAAATATTTCACCTACCTTGTCATCGAAGTGGGGTCCCAAAAAGGCCAAGTTGACATTTCTGGGGAAAAAATATTAAACTATGACAAAGTTATGAGTAAAAATTCAAAACACATTAAAAATACATTGGCCACACTTGCCATGTTTCTTCAGTTCCCAGTCAGCTTTGAAGAAGAAGGATGTGTTTTCCTCACAGAGTGGATTCTCTGCATTGGATTTAAGAGTGGGGGATTGGAGTAGGTGGGGTGTGTGGGTTAAACGGGAAGCCACAAAAGACATTGTTGGACAGTCTTCTGCTTTTCAGGTTTAAAATTAAAAAAAAAAATCAAAAGGACCAAGGGTGACACCATAGAATAGGTATCCCTGTGTTATAGTGGTAGGTATTGCCAAATTTCAGGATGGGAGGGGGGTAAAGGGTTCTCTGCAGGGTCTCTCAGCCCAGGATAGACTTTTTCATTATTCAGTATTCCTACTTGGAGTGGGTCTCAGACTAGGAAGGCTGTTTTCTCTACGTAAATTCCCTGCTCTGTGCACACTGATTTAATATCCTGGTGCAAGCAAGTCTTGGACAAATGGGGAGGTGTAACATCAAAGTAATGCACTAGGTGATTGTTTTCTTCTTGCTCTGGGTGGGTTTGCAGCTGAGGATGGTGTATCTGCTTTTAACAAACTCACTCCGAGCAGGTCACAGTCTCCAAATTTGTTGGTGAATTCCACAGTTGGCTGCAACTTCTGTAGTCAGTCACAACTTCCATGGTTGGCCACAGCTTTTCTGGTTGGCTGTGACCGCAGAACCATGTAAAACTTGCAGCCTTGATCACAACCATTGCTCCTGGCTCCCTCACAGGTTCCTTGCTTCATTCGCCTGTTTTCAAGGGTCCAGTTCTCTACTTTACCCTCCTCTTTCTATTTATATAGTGGAATAAGTCTTTGATGTATTCTGCAGCTGCTGCTGCTATATTGGTTTCCAAACCCTCCATAGCTTTCTTAATTCTAGTCTTGTAGTCCCTCAGTGCTTTTGTGTACTGCAATCTAGCTTGGATGAAACCAGTTTCCAGTGATAATATACTTTTTTATTGTTCAAGACCAGTTGCTTTTGGTTCCTGTTGAGCCAGTGGGGCCACATCATGGCCCTTTTTCCCTTACTGCTGACAGGGATGCAGACCTCTGTCTGTTTTGTGCACCTTCTTCAACGAACCCTGCATGTGCTCCGCATTACCAGCCTCATGAAACTGCTCCAGGTTTTTGGACAGCAGGTCTTTCATCTTAGCAAACTCCAACCTTTCCAATAATTCTGTGTTCTGGGGCTGAGGCTCAGCTAGTCTTTCCTGTCATTAGGGAGCAGGTTACCTGGTTGTGGTCACTGCATCCAACAAGTTCCTTGATATCACACTGGAGATGAACCCATTGCCACTTCTGAGAAACAAGGCCAAAGGTGGCCTCAAACCTACTCCCATGTTAAACTTCCTGCTGTAGGAATCAGTCCTTGAAGGTGGACAGTAACTCCACCTCAGCCTTGCTGTTAGCCCTCTCAAGACATTAGTCAATGCCTGTACAATTGAAGTCTGCCAGGATCAACAGTGCAACTGATTTGGTTCCTCTGGTAATCTACCTGACCAGCTGGGCATAATGCTCCCCTGAGCTGTTTGACACCCTCCCAAGTGATTTGTTTGCCCTGCATTTCACTTTTCTGGACCCAGATGGACTAAGTTCACTGTTTGTCACCTGATGTTCTCATTGTCTTTTCTCCCTTGTTAAGAGAATAGCCCCACCCCTTGAATAATCTGTATCTCTCTATCCTGGTATGCCAGTCATTTCCTTCCTCTGCCTAGTCTTTCTGAGTGCCACTATTTCATGGATTTTGAAAAGTATCAGGGTCCTCAACTTGCTTATTTTGCTGGGTGCACGCCTCATATCAGCCTGCATGTGTGCAAGGATAGTTTCCTTCTATGCTTCTTTGATGCAGAAGTCTCCTGGTAAATGTGGCTTTAATTTATGTGCAGTGCCACCACAGCTCTGCAACAAAGCTTCAGAAGATCTAGCCCTGTGTAATCATGTTGAAACAAAACAGAGCATTTGAAGTATTAACAGGCATTAGCTGGTGCCAACCAAAGCTGGTTTTGTGCTTTAGGAAAGGTAAAATAAAGTCTGTGTGTGGTGAGTGAAGGTAGTACTTTATTTTATGCAGTGTGAAGTGAACATCTTATAGTTATGCAGGAGAATAGGTGGTTCAGAGGCGTGTCACTGTCACATCCAATGTAGCTCAGGCTGCAGGAGGCTCACCAGTGACAGCCCACTGAGGAGCAAGCTGACAGTGACAGTGTTGACACTGGCTGGTGGGAAGAACTTTGTGTAGTTGAAGGGGTAAAGCTGCACCTATCAGTGTGTGGTTCTATCCTTTCATCTACAAGATGCCACCCAGCAGGCAGCTGAGTGCCTTCATGTTCAGAATGCTCCTCACCCCTTCCCCAGCTCTCCTCTCCTCTGGATGCTGATTCTGATCTTCTAGGCTCAGTCTGAGTGGGAATATTTAATAAGAGAACTGCTCATCCTAGACTGAGGTTGTGCAGCCCCAGTGAGATCCCCCTAAAAGCCCATCCTGTGATGTGGCAATGAGAACCTCCAAAAAGCCCATTGTTAGTTGAGGTGCTGAAACCCCCCCAAAAGCCCATCCTGGGCTGAGGCTGCATGACCCAGTGAGACCCCCGATATCGGATATGCATCTCTGCTTGTGACACTAGGTTGCCCAATCACAAGTCTCACCCTTGGTTTCTCTGCCTTTTTTAAAATTAAAACCTGGAAAGCAGAAAACCATCCCTCCATGTCTTTTGCAGCCTTCCCGACCCCTCACTCACTCCACCCTGACCCCCTAATCAGCACCCACCACCCCACACCCAACCATAGCCCTCATTCACCTAAAATAAATTCAGCACAGAAAATCCACTCTGTGAAGATATCATTCTTCTTCAATGCCAACCAGGAACTTAAGAAACAAGGTAAGTGCGGTTAATGCATTTTCAATGTATTTTGAACGTTTACTCATACCTTTGTCAGTATTTAATTTGTTTTCACCAAATTTTCTAAATTACTTTTTTTGGATCCCACCTCATGAACAAAGTTGGTGACATTTTTTAAATCTGGCCTGAAAAGCGATTTCTCTGCCATTCCATGAAATCGCCTTTTGGGCAGGATTTGAAAAATTTCACCTACCAGGTTCATGAAGTGAGGCCATAAAAAGACTATGCTGAAAATTTGGAGTTAAAATCTTACACTCTACAGTTATGATGGTATGTTGAAACTTTTCAACATTCACTCATAACTTCAGCTATTTTCAATATTTTGACCCCACATTTCAACATAGCCATTTTTTTCACACCATTGTATGAACATGACAGGTGTTGTTTTTCAAATCCTGCCCAAAAGATCATTTCATAATCATGCTGTGAAATCGCTTTTCAGGCAGGATTTCAGAAATTTCACCTACCAGGTTCATGAAGTGGGGCCATACAAAAACTATGTTAAAAATTTGGGTCAAATTCATAAAAAACACCAAAATTATGAAGGTACATTGAAAGTTTTTAATGTTCACTCTTAACTTTAATAATTTTTAATATTTTGACCCCAAAGTTTCAACATAGCCACTTTTTCACACTACCTTATGAACATAACAGGTGTTATTTTTCAAATCCTGCCTGAAAGGTGATTTCACAGTTGGTTCGCTAAATCACCCTTCAGGCAGGATTTGAAAAATTTCACCTACCAGGTTCATGAAGTGGGGTCATAAAAAGACTATGTTGAAAATCTGGGGTCAAAAACACCAAAGTTATGATGGTAGATTTAAATTTTTCAGCTTTCACTCATAACTTTAGTAATTTTCAATATTTTGACACATTTTCAACATAACCAATTTTTCACACCACCTCATGAACTTTTTCTTTTTTTATTTATTTATATATAAAGTCTAGGAATTACAACCCTTTGCGTCAGGGACTCATTTACAAAGGCTCCACATCATACATTGAATGAGGACAAATACAGAGTATAATAAAGTACAGTGACTAAGTACAGAGACAAAAATGGATAATACACATACAGAGCAACACCAAAGGTGTGTAATTGTGACTTGACAGGTTTAATTTTCAAAATCCTGGCTAAAATGGGTTTTTGCACTTGTGGTGCAAAATGACGCTCCAAGAAGTATTTTATAAATTACACCAATCATGTTCAGGGGGATCATAAAAAGACTGTGTTGATAATTTGGGGTCAAAATAAAACTTATGAAGAAATGTTGTGTGCAGGGCTGCCCATTGGCCCACTGAGTAGTGGGTTCTGTTCCCATGCCAGAGACTTGGGTTCGGGGACAAGCTCGAGGAGCAATCTGGGCAGCATGAGGATGGGGGCCAGCATTGTCACACATCACGGCTCCAAGCCTGGGAAGGTACTGCACAGTGTTCTGTCACATAGGCAACACCTTATTATGGGCTGGGGAGCCTTTCCTTACAAAGGGTTGATGTGCATGTCATAGCCCGACGGGGTCACGTGCTGCATCAGGAGAAGTGGGTTGGCATATAAAATGGGGCTTAAAATATCTCCACTATTCTGTTTATTCCATTTCTGAAGGGACCTGCATGAATGAGGATATAATTTTATGATCACAAAAAGGGAAATTAATTAAGAAAAACTATGCTAACGTAGACAGATTGTGTGTGTGTGTATATGTATATATATACTTATGACATGGTTGGGACTTTTTCCCAATAATATCTATAATATGGTTGAGACGTTTTCCTATTATAAAACAAATCAGATGTTTTCCCATATCTGATGGTAATTAATATTACTTATGAAACTACAGAACTTATTACAAAATAATTAACAGCCTATTCATTAATTATTGCAAGTTTATATACACATTACTACAACACTATTAAAATGTGTAACAGCCACTTGAATAACACATGTAACAACAACCTACTATCCACCTACATTGCAGCCCTAAAAGCCTCTCCAACTACAGCCCCTGCAAAAAAGAAACAGTCCCCCCAAAAAAACACTACCAACCACTTTTGCTGCTGCTTCCATATCACTTGCCAAACAAACAGCCACACAAGGAAGTGGTGCAGCTGGTTAGCATGACCAGAATGGTATCTGGGGCTGCCTGGGTTCAAGTCCCAGCTGAGGCACTGATTTCTTTCTCTCCTTTGTTTGTATATGTTCCATAAATATGCACACCACACCCCTGTGATTGAAAATGAAGTAATTATTTGTGCCATGTGATTGAAAATGAAGTAATTATTTGTGCAGCACCAGGTTGTGCATTGGAGAAAGAGTAATGTATGCTCTGGGACAGCCCAAGTTCCAGTTCCCTTGGTGGTGCAGCTGGTTTGCGCGATTGGAACGCTATTCCGGGTGGGCTGGGTTCAAGTCCCAGCTGAGGCACATACTTCTTTCTCTACTCTGTTTCTATGTGTTCAATAAATATTCACACCGTACCCATGTGATTGAAAATGAAGTAATTATTTGTGCAGCAGGTTGTGCTTTGGAGAAAAAGTAATGTGTGCTCCGGGACAGCCCAGGCTCCAGTTGCCTTGTTGGCACAGCTGGTTAGCACGACCAGAATGGTATTCCGGGCAGCTTCGGTTCAAGTCCCAGCTGAGGCACTTGCTTCTTTCTCTCTTCTGTATGAAATCAAAGTTAACCTGTGTATAAAAAAAAGTGCACATGAGCAACAAAGTCAGCCCCCCAATCACTACCAACAACATTTGCCGCTGCTACTGTATCACTTGCCAAACAGCCACACATGGAAATCAAAGTTAATCTGTGTAAAAACCAAAAAAAACAAACAAGGCAACAAAGTCACTTCCCCCTCCAAATCACTTACCAACCACTTTAGCTGCTTCCTTCCATGCGGCTATCTTAAATATAAAAAAAAAACAGACTAAAGGGAGAAATGCTGAAAACACACCTCCATTTATAGGAAGTGATTATACTATAAAACCTTAAAGGGCTAAAGCTATGAAGCCCAAACCAGCATACTTTTTCTTAAAACAAAACAGAACAACTTTTTCTTAAAACAAAACCAGCACATTTTTTTCTTAAAGCACAACAGACCAGTCTAATGTAATATATAAAACATTGGCTAGGAAAGTCCCAGATATTCATAAAATATCACCATCTCGGGGTCAAACAAGCTCATGAAGGTCACTCACCCTTCGGCCTGTGGCTTTATGGCTTGTTTGACCCCTTGATGGTGATATTTCCTCATATGTGACATTTACCTATCAGATATTCTCTCTCCCTCTCTCTGTCTCTCTCTCTATGTATATATACATATATATATATATATGATATGCCATGCCCCCATCAGAAATATATGTGATATTTCTCCTGAGTGTAGTTTGACCTTTGACATCTCGAATGGCGGAGCAGTCAAACTGTGACAGGGCTGAATAAGGCCCCGTCTCAATGGTTATGCAGAAAGCAAGGATTTTTTTCTGTGCTCCCCTTTTCTGACTTTTGTCTGTCTGATTGCACAATCAAATTTTCACGTGAAAAGGACTTGATCACTCTGATGGTTTCACATTCCCACTCTGCTATCTCCCTGCCTTTGTTTCTTGCTATCTCTACTTTTGCTTATATATGGTTATAAAAATATGTGTGAATCTTTATGTGAAAATGGGTTCCCTGGTTTCAACCGTATATAATACATAGCAAACTGTTGCAGAGAGTTTGTCCCTTTTGACCTCAGGCTTTTGCAAACTGTGAGCAGGAGGCCAGCTTGGTTCACAATGTGCTTTTTTGCAGGAAGGAAACTAACAAATTATGTACAATTTTTTTTTATTCTGTTGTCATTGAGAATAATAAAACCCTACTTGCGAATTTTATAATTGCTCCTGGTTTTCTTATGCTTCCTGACCTGTGCTTCAACGACACAAACCACACGAGGGAGAAATACATAGATATTTCTGATGGGGGCATATTACATTTCTCCAATGTTTGTTTTATGTTTTGTTGCATTTTTTTCTATTGTAGTATTTTTTTCATTTGGATTTCTGAGCAGTTTTTCAGGATGACCAAGCAGTTGTTTCCAACTACTGATGCACATGACGCTACTGCGTGCATCAATGCATCAGCGTGCGAGTCCCCAACGTGATAATGCTGAGGTAGCAGTCATTGGCACTTGAGCAGCAAGCAGGTGCAGCTTCTGTGGGTGCAAGCTTTGAGACAGTGGTTGCCGGCGTGTGAAGAAACAGAGCGGCACTGGTAACATGGTGGTTGCCAGTCGGGAGATGCAGGGAGGTACAGTGCAGGGAGATTTAACTATTGGGGAATGTTTTTAGCTTTGTACATTTGTGGAGGACAAAACAGAGGGGTACTATGTTCTTGCTGTAACATTTTGAGCAGTTTTTCTGTTACAGCTGGAGGGAGTTGAAAGGTAAAGGTATTCCTCAGGAGCCAGCCATGAATTGAAACCAAACATTCTGATTTTGTAACTGTGGCACTCATGCTGCTGTCAGGGACCAATCAGGAGCTACAGTGAGGATATTTTTGCTCCTGGGGACCTACGAAATATTCTCACTGAGGTCTGAAGGGAGCAGAAATATCACTGCTATCTGCCAGAAAATATCCTCACAAGCATTGGATAAATGTATGTATGTATGGATGTATCTATCTATAGAAAAGTGATATGCAGTAGGTACCTGTGTGATAAATGATTTATCTGTACAAGTGCTGTTTTTTTTTCATAAAATAGTTTGATTTTTCAAATTTAACAAAATCAGTAACCAGTACACAGATAATTGTATTTTTAAACTAAGTTCAATAACTGTCATACATCTCTTAGCTATCTCCTTAAAAGTTAAAGGACATCAAAAGGGCACAATTTACAATCCTAGGGAATACATGCAAGAAACTTCTTAGTTTGCTACTAAACATGGTATGCCTTGGCTCATTAGAACTAGTATGTATTATACCACATTGGACTCAGTAACCTTAATCCTCTAATTAGGATGCATCAATAATTCAGCATTTCAGAAGGGACTCCAAACAAGATTAAAGGTTTCTAACTGTTCCAGAAGTATATAGCTAATTCAGTCAATATTTGCCAGGTAGGCCATGAAGGAACACCAATCGAGTATTGTGGGCACCTGAGTGGAGCCTCATTTCCTCAGAATCAGGTGCTTAGGAGCTAGAAATGCAGCCAATGGCCAATTAAATTGTGGTTTAGCTACATAAAGGTCTACTGGGATGATCCCTAGTATGATGAAGAAGAGAAGATGGGGAATTACAATACCAGCTATTGGGGAACAATGGCTGATTATTTCTCTCCAAAAGAGGGGCAATCCCATAGAATGTGTAGTAGACCTGCATGATGTTCTTGACATCTCCAGCCTGGACCATCTTCTAAGTGTCCCATACCCTCCAACCACTTAGGTTCGTAATAATAATAGTGCAGTATTTTAAATTGTAATAATTTACCTTGGATCTCTTTACTCAATTTGACAGCATGTGTCCATACAGACGCCCATTCTTCCTCTTTGATGGCCATGTCTAGCTCTTCTTCCCATTTGAACTTAGCTGAAAGAGTTGTTGTTATACCATTATCAGAGAGAAGTTGATAGATCTAGCCAGCTCCTTTCTTTAAACCCGCTACCTTCACCAATTGAATCCACTCTGTATCTATTTCATTTGCAGTAGTATCTTTCAAGGGACCGTTGTTTAATGCATTCCTAAGCTGAAGATAAATGTAGAAGTTAAATCTCTGCAGTTTGTACTTTTCCCTAAGAGCTTCAAAAGGTAGTAATATCAGCAATCCTAAGTTTCGCCCAACCTGGGTCCGCTAGGGGGAACCTGTTGCAGCAAATATTCAGATTATTCCAGAGAGGCTGCTTAGCTCCAAGAGGATTGTTTATTTTTAGATTCTGTACTGTTCCCTTCAATATTTTTACCGAGTTTGTAGTACAAGGATGGTCTCTTAGCCCTCCCAATCCCAAAACACCTAAGAAATCTGTCAGCGGGCTAGAACTTAATGTAGTTTCTATTACAAGCCAAAGTGGGGTGTCAGCTAGCCTATAATTATATAAGTGCAGCAAAGCTTGTTTGAGTAAGAAAGCCTCATTATATTTCCTCCACCAAGGCACGGCAAATCCTCCTTTTGATGTTTTTTGTCTGAGTTTATTAAGGGAGAGTCTTGCTGGTTTGAGCCCCCATAAGAAGCCTCTAACTAATGAGTCTATTCTGTTTTTTATTGTAAGAGATATAACCATCAGTATATTCTGGAGAACATAAAAAATCTTAGGAGCAGAAATCATTTTGATGGCCTGAATTTTCCCCCATATGGATAGATTCAGTTTGTCCCATTTTCTTAAGTCTAACTGTAAGGCGTTTAAAATAGGATTAAGATTTTGTTTCCAGAAGCTTATTTAAATTATTTGAGATTTCCAGTCCTAAATATAAAATAGTGTTTTGAAACCTCCCCATTACCACCGCCTGTTGCAATGGGGTTAATAGTGCAGGTGGCTAATAGAGGGGCATTACTTGGTGTTTTTCCCAATTTAGCCCTAGGCCCGAGAAGTCTTCAAACATTTCTAATGCTAGTTTGAGAAAATTGACAGACCCCCTTGGGTTGCTTGCAGTGATAAGTAAATCATCAGCAAGTGCGAACACTTTTCTACTTTACCAGCTAGAACCTCCTGTATGGATTTATGTATTTCAATGGCTCTTATTAGCGGCTCAATGTCCAAAATAAACAGTAACGGGGAGAGTGGACATCTTTGTCTTGTACCCCTATGTATGGCAAAAGGCGTGGAGATTAAACCATTTGTAATTAATGCAGCTGAAGGCTTAGCATAGATCATGGAGACCCATGTACTAAATTCTTTGTAGAAATCAAATGAAGCTACGGCCACCTGCAAATATAACCATGTTAGAGAGTCGAATGCTTTGTGCATACCTAAGGAAATTGCCAATTCTGGTATTTTATTCCAGTGAGATGACCAGATTGTAGTGTATAGTCTTCTGAGGTTATCTGCTCCTGACCTGCCTGTAACAAAGCCTACGTGTTCTTCTCCAATTAATTTGGGGATAAGTTCTTGGAGCCTATTTGTCAGAATTTTTGCTAAGATTTTATAATCAACGTTCAGTAGTGAAATTGGCCTGTAGCTGGCACATTCAAGGATAGTTTTCCCCTTTTTAGGAATTAATGATATTAAGGCCCCATTTATTAACTGGGGAAGTTGTTGTAGTGCATGAGCTTCTAAAAGAGCTTTATACAGGTAGCCAGAAATGTCTGAGTTTAACATCTTCAACAGCTTACCAGTGAATTCATCAGGACCTGGGGTTTTGTTATTAGGCAAAGCATTAATTGTCTTGACTACTTCTTTTAAAGTAATTGCCCCTGCAAGTTTCAGGTTCTCTTCTGTTACAACACTGGGCAATTGTAGTTTTTTTTAAGAAGTATTGCATCTGTGGCAAGGCATTGGTTTTGGGATAGGAATATATTTCCTGAAAGTAGGCCACAAGGACTTCATTTATTTCCTTATTGTTATATACTACCTCTTTTGGGCCTTTTTTAATACCATGTATCAAGTTCTGTTGCTGCATTTTTTTAACCTGTATGCCAATAGTCTGCCAGCTTTTTCCCACAATTCCCAGTATTTTTGTTTTGTCCCAAATAACACATACTCAGCCTTACTTGAATGTATTTGATTAATTTCAAACTTAGTTAAAGTTAGTTTATATAAGAGATTCTGCTTGCTACTAGGGTCTTTTTTGTAGCTGGTCTCAAGCTGTTTGAGTTTTTCTTCTAGTTCAGTTAACCTTTTTGCTCTATCCTTTTTCTTGTGGGAGGAAAAACTTATGTTCTGCTAGATCCAGAAGCAAATGGTTTGATACCTTTTAATGGACCAACATAGATGTTACAAAAAGAAAACAGTGTCTGAGCTTTCGGACCAACCAAGTCCTTCCTCAGAGACTTATGACTCATAAGTCTCTGAGGAAGGACTTGGTTGGTCCAAAAGCTTAGACACTGTTTTTTTTTTGTAACATCTATGTTGGTCCATTAAAAGGTATCAAACCATTTGCTTCTGGATCTGTTCTTACAGGGACCAATACGGCAACTAATCTATTTCTGTATGTCAATTCTGCTATGTATTTTATGCCTTGCTGAATAGTAAGTATAGTCTCTGCCTTGGGGATGCATTATACACCAAGAGTCTATTAAATCTGCTTCTTCCAGGAGTTTGTGAAGTGCCTCTCGGGCTCTAGTGCTGTGAAGACTTCCTCTGACAGTATTTTTATCTAACAGCAGATCCAGTACGTTGTTGAAGTCCCCAGTTAAAACTATTTCATATCCATCTGCATTGTTTAAATGTACTGCTACACTACTGAAGAAATGTACTTGTTTGGGGCTAGGGGCATACATGTTACACAGTGCAACCTTAATACCATTAAAGGAACATAGTAACATTTGAAATCGGCCTTCATCATCTACAATGTGTGAGTGTTTCAAGAAATTAGTACCTTTTTTATTAGAATGGTAATTCCTCTTTGTTTAGAGTTAAAGCTGTTATGTTCTACTATCCCCACCCAGTCTCTGCATAGTTTTTCTGCTTCATCTGAAGTCAGGTACGTTTCTTGTAGAAATGCTATATCAGATTTTTTCCTCTTTAAGTACTGTAGGTTAAAATTTTCTTTCATTTAATAGGTGAATTGAAACCCTTCACATTCCAAGAAGAAAGATTAAGGAATTGAGTACCACTTATTCTTACAATCAGATTGTAAAGTGATCCTAAGGACTAGTACCTTTAAAAAGTTATGAAGAGTTTCTAAGTTGGTTTATTTTTTTTAATACATTTTTTAAATACAACACAGTAACAAATCTTGTATCCACACACAGCCAAAGTAAAAATAAGATAGTTACTTAATCAATTCAAGATAGGTTACTTAATGAATAGTTTTATAGTAATAACACCACACAACGTCTAATAGGGTTAGATAGGTTGTAGTTCTACCTCTAGTACACACCACACACCAAACTACTGTTCTAGGTACTGGGTTCTTGTAGTTGTGCTGACTACAACCTGTGAGTACCCTCAGCTCTACCATTTTTAACTAAGATGAAAGTGTCGGGAATCACTGAACTTTGACAAATGACTGCCCTCCAGCATAGTTTGTTCCATCAATGAACAATTTTTTTGGACAACCATACTAAGGGTAGATTCTGGAGGGAAGTGAAGGAGAGACATACTGCTGCACATCTAGGTGAAGTGAAGTGAGAACATGAGAAAAAACAGAATGTACGGTATGATAGATTTAGAGAGAGTTATGTGTGCTAAGGCTCTGGCTCCTCCTTTCCTCATTTACATTACCTTTGCACCCTTAGTTGTGTGCCTACAACACATTAGCATCTATATATTTTTCCCCATTTACCATTGTAGAGACTTGTACTAGCTCCAGCACAAAGCCCATCTACTTACAAGGTAAACACTATTTGTGCCAACCATTTTGCTTCCTTATTTCCTTTCCACATGACTGTGCATCGTACACAAGATGTGATCCAGCCAACTTACCTGATGTCTTTCCGTTAGTATCCAGGAGCCATAAGAGTACACATCGGAAAGATAGAAAAGGGATAGGGCATTTTAGAAGATAGTATTTCGAGTAAGGGTATTGATAATCTTCACCACCAGGTACTCCCTGTATGGTTTGACCACAGCAAACAGGCCGGTTGTATACACACTAGAATGTGGTGTACTTCAGCCAACCTGTACTGCTCCCCCCACCCCCATATTACAATCGTGTCCAAATTAATTCCTTAGGGTCCTCCAATTCTTCATTGACATCCCTTCTCTTTGATATGCTGTTCAGAGGAAGACTGTTACTCTTTTATCTTATCCAGATTTGGCTCTTAAATGGATTTTGATTTGTAGGTATTAATAGAGGTTAAGCCATCATCGTGTTTGTACCAATCTAGTAGTCACAAGTTTCTGTTGCTTATAAGTTTGCCAGGTAGAAAAATGCTCACTGGTTCTAAATAAAGATACATATCCTTAGATTAGTTGTAACGGTATTTGTCACGTTTTGAACAATAATACCAGTATGTTGTCACCTAGTGTTAGATAACTTGCTCTAAGCGAGCCAACCTGGACCCTTTGGTGAATCTACAAGGTTTACCTGTTCTTAGTACTCAAACCAATGTGATTCACTTACAGACACAGTAAACAGTTAACTTTTATGCATGTGTTTACCAAAGTTGGCAAACATAAATCAAAGGCTTTTCTAAGCAGACAGATGGACGATACAACTTTCTTTAAATGCAATCAAGGAGGGCCCCGTTAATTTCCCTTAACACAATCAGTCAATCGATATATCTTTATTTTACCAGGCAAAACACCATTGAGGTGAACTCAATTGCAAGGTGGACCTGGACAAGGTACACATAATCAGTATAACAATGAAGAAAAGTACATAGTGCAGTAAAGTACTGTACGTAATAGAGAGAATATACAACTATTTAATTCCAGAATATAGTGATGTAGGAGTCACCAACTAAGCATAATGCACAGTAATTATTCACGGTATATACAAAATCAGACATGCCCCATAATGCAAAGCATCATGGGCTGCATATGCAAATCACCACAGAAAATTATGCTGGTTCAACTTTAAGCAGAAATTCATGGTGCCGAAAGGCCTCTCACACAGTTTGCAAAGGGTGCCAACAGAGGACATAAACATGTGTTTTGTCCTACCAGGACTCATCAGGATGCCTCACTGTTTGACACCCCAGTGGAACAAACCAGCTATGCTAAAATGGACTATCTGGGTTATGTTGTGGTGAGCCCAATTAAAACAAGTTAAAAGACAAAGAACCTCTGTGTGCAAGCACTGAGGGAATGGTTACCCCAAAGGGCATTGGCCAGGAAGCCAAGTTTCATAGAAAATACAAAATCACATGCCCCCATAATACAAAGCATCATGGGCTGCATATGCAAATCACCACAGAATATTATGCTGGTTTATTTACAGTATATGCATACATAATATGTACAGCAAATATATACAATATATACAAATAAAATAAACCTATAATATCAGAAAATAACAATAACCTAAATAATATCAGAAAATAGAATAGGCAGATATTTACATCCTCAGCATTAGAAGATGGAGAGAAACTCAAATTATATGATACATAATATAATTAACTGTACATTGCAGGATAGTCCAGTGTCTTTCTTTTTCTATTATAATAATCCTGCATACCCTACAAGTAAAGTTCCACCATCCATCACGAATGTGCTGAATACTTCTTCTTCGGCTGTGATGCTGAAACCCTGCATGGTTTTATCAGCTTGTCTTTAGTACAGAAGCATCCCTATAAACAGGACATCATCTTACCTCACAGCAAAAAGTGCTCTCCCTGGAGGTAAAAGGATAAATAAGAATAGTAATTTTAGCTCCAATCTTACTGCGATCTCTTGGAGGTCATTTCCAGCCATATGATAGACAGCAGACTCAATGGGAGGAGTCGACCCAGGTGTGATGCGTAGCACTCACATCAGTGTCAAATGTAAAAGGTCTCCCCCATCAGGCTGTACGGTGGGGGGATCAGGTCACTTCCTTTGGTTGTGTTGAGGATTGCTGTTCAGCTGAAACACCCATGGAAGAAGACAAATCCACGTATTGATCATTCCAGCTCCTGGATCTACTCCATACTTTTGTGTTTTTTGGATGGAATACTGGGAGCTGACTTGTCCTTAGCTGAGTCCTCACTTCCCTGGTGATGCTAGAGGTATACTGGCCATCCTCTTGAAGAGCTGCCGAGTATAAATATGGGGTTGAAATTTTAATAGGTTGCTCTGGGGGGTTATTCTCATAGGTATAGCTTGGCCCTGCAGAAGGTCTGGTAATCAGCTCAGGTGGGGATGCAACCATTAGTAGAATTGCCTGAGCCATGCAGTGCATGGACTAGATCATTCAGGAGAAGTTCTTATGGAGGATGTCAAGCACTGCCATTTGGAACTATGGAAGTCATTGAGTTCCCTTCTAGTGTCATCTATGTTCATATTTTTGCTTTGTGAAATAAAAGCCATAACTTCCTTATAGTTGCTGAATACATGTACAAAGCCATTTGGGTCCTCCACATTTAGTAGGGCAGGATATTTGAAATAGTATGGATAGAGGGGACGGCTCAGAGATAGTGTTAGAAAGTATTTTTTCACAGAGAGGGTTGTGGATGCTTGGAACAGATTTCCTGAGGAGGTTGTGGAGTCAGGAACAGTGGGAGAATTCAAGAATGCATGGGACAGATATAAGGCAATTCTAGTGGGGGGCAGGAGGAAGTAAGCTGTTGATTAACTAGAATCTGCAGCTTATCCATCAGGAAGCGAAATGGGCAGACTAGGTGGGCCAAGCGGTCCTTATCTGCCGTTAAATTCTATGTTTCTATGTTTAGTACATCAACGCAATTTTTACCAGTATTTGTTTAGCTCCCCAGAAGGATTTCCGTTTCTCCATAATAGCTGCGGAGAAATCCTGAAAAATTAGAATTCTATTATTTCTCCACATGAGTTTTCATGTCCCTGGAAATCCACAAAATTTGCTCTTTCACTGAATAGCTGAGGAAATTAACAATTACTAGTCTTGGTCTTTGGCCTTTTTGGGGACGGGGTCCCAGTGCACAGTGAGCCCTTTCAGTTTCTAGGGCCACTGGTCAATGATGTTCTAGTATTTCTGGTAAAAAATTCTGAAGAAAGTCAATCATATTTCCCCCTTCAGGCCCTCCGGTATCCCCCAAATTCTTAAATTATTTCTACTCCCTCGGTTTTTCAGGTCATCTATTTTTTCAAGCAGTAAGTGGATTTGCTGTTCCTGAAAATGAACCTGCTCTTCTAAAATGCTTATTGTATCCTTAACAAGCTCTGTTTGATTTTTAGAAACATCCAACCTGTCAGATACTGTATATGAGCAGTATCTTTTCTTAGCTCAGTGATAATGTCAAATTAGACATTTCCCGACATCTGCTTTAGCGTTTCAATATCCAGCTTACCACTCACTGAGCTGTGCAATTCAGCGGCCACTTTAATTTTACCCGTACTAACAAACATCGCGCTAAACGATCAGAGATTTTTGAGATGCATAAAACCACACTATTTCACAAAACGGCTTCCTTTCCTTTTTGATCGCCTGATTCAGGACTTCAGTCGCTGTTGAAATATATACTTTTTAAAACTCTAATTCCTGCAAATTCTTAATTAAATAAATAAATACAAAGTAGAGCTGAGGAGCCTAACGTATTAAGCTGTCATCCTTCATAGTGCCGGCACGCGCTTTCTACAGGTGCTGTTTGACCTTGGGTAACCTAACGAGTGGCATAAACAGCAAGAGTATAGATATATAATTTATAACACAAGGTCTCCTCACTGTGTATTTAATTTATGCAATAAGATAGGATCTTGTGTGATAGATATTTTTTTAGCTGTTTTAAAAAAAATATTATTTATAAAATGTGTTGGTTAATTTTGTGATCTAGTGTTATTGCGTGTTCCCTCATCCTGGTTGCCATAACTGTTGCCAAGGACACTGTTAATTTATGAATTTTTGCCTTTGTGCTATCTGTACCCAACAACTACACAGCAAACACAAGCAAGCAAACATTTAGCATTGATAAATGCTTGTTTTTTATTGTTCTTACTGAAAAAGAGTTAACGTTTGAATGCTCTTGGTCACAACAAGGGAAGTGGGACCCTCGATCATGTTTTAGGTGATATCAGGCCCTATGTACTGTAAAGATACTGGTCCAGCTGTGCAGATGCTAACTCAGAGAGCTCGGGCCTGCACACCAGACCCGTGTTTTGGTTACAAGACCACATGCAAATCATGGCTAGCCCCTCACAACAGTATAATGATGGCATGGCCAAGGAGTGCTGGCTAATTCCATCCAGTGTGTGTCATTAGGAAGGGCAAAGGATTTGGGTGTTGTAAACAGTTGCAAACCCTTTTAGTATAGGGAGCAGTTTTATGGAATGTTTTGTCCCACAGTGATTGCCTACCTGGGCCAAAGGTCAGGGCTGTTGGATCCACCTATATACCTACCAGTCCCATCAGCCGCTACCTCCCACATTGCTTCCAACAGGGGTCACCACAGAGTGGTGCCTAAGAGTTCTAACAACCTTTCCTCCCAGTTTGTGCCATTCCCTCTGTGTTGTGACTTCAAGTGTGCCTACAGCCTCCCACAGCTGATTAGACAATAAATGGCTTCACTGCCATAAAATGGCTTGATTTTTGATGGGCATTCTCCTACCTTGATCAGTGCAATCTGATCACTCTAGTACATGATTTTGTCAGTTCATGCCTTAAGTACCACAACACCCTCTACCAGGGTCTTCCTGCAAAATCTTATCCATCATCACCTACTAGTGCAAAATGCAGCAGTATGTCTCCTTACTCGAATCAATTACTGGAATCAACAGAGAGACCATATTACCCTAGCTCTTCAAAGCCAGCATTGGTTGCCAGTTAGGTGGTGGTGGATAGATTTTAAGGTTCTGCTGTTAGCTTTTAAGGCCCTGAATGGACTAGTCCCTCAGTAGCTCCAGGATCTGTTGCCCACTTGCTGTCATATAAAAACAGCTACAAGGAAGATGCGTTCCAGCAGTGGAGATTTGCTCAAGATTGCAAAGTACTGTCTAAAAGCAGCTGGGGACCAAGCCTTTGGGATGGCTGCCCTGTGCCACCATCTGTAAACCATTTTAAGTCCTTTTTATAACATGGTGATTCCAGCTGGCCTTTCTTGACGGAGTTGGCTATTTATTAGTTTGTGTAAGTAGAAGACTTGGTTTGCTGGCCAAGGCACCTAGCTTCACCTGAGCTCTTTCCTTCTAAGACTGCTTGAAAGGCAGAGTAGAGAAACTTACCAGAGCAAGGGAGAAGGATTAAGACTTAGTTTGGCTAAGCAGATTTACTGTGTGGTGGTGTTTTTATTTTTTACTCACAGGGATTGCTACTGTTTGTTGCTAACATTTCATTGCTTTATTTTTTCTCTGATTCAAATTGTTGTTGCTGGTATACCTTCTTCTGCATTATTACAAGATGTGCCTACAGGTGTGTGCTAACAGATTACTGCTGTAATCTTCTGATTCAAATTGTCTTTGCAAGGTATATCTTCTGTTACTGCTTTATTTTCTCTGGAGCAAAAGTGTTTCTTACAGGGTATATCTTCTCTGAAATTATTACAGGTGGTGCTTACAGGTTTTACAGTTTTATCTAACATTAGGATAAGCTTTCAGGGTTACTGCATTTGTTGTTGACTGGTTGTTTCTGCTCTTACCTCCTTGTTCTTCGTCCGTGGTTCTTCTTTTAGGTAGGGAAGGGCCCAGCCACCCACCCCATCCCCAACCACCCACGCTACACTCCTTTTATAGGGTACCACAGTTGTGACATTTCCTGTGGCAGAGCAGGAAGGGCGGATCAGTGGGGCCTCACAAGGTGATCTCATTTACAGGGCACTAGTAATTTAACTTGTTATAACAAGTTAAACAAAGCACAATTAAACCATTACTTGCATTTTTTTTCCTTCTAATTACTCTGTACTAGGTTACAAACCCAGCAACTTATTTGGAATGGATTTCATTAACTGCAGGTACCGTGGAACAATTTTCAGAAGGACAGTCTTACAGGATTTAGGACACTGTCCCACATGCTGGGCCTTTGGAGATCTTAGGTCTCAGCTCCGGCAGCATGGGCAGAGATTGCACACCTCAAATTTCATATTGAAGAGGAAATACATTATAGGAACCACCAGCCATTTCCCCAGCATCCAACAGAAAACCCTCACTGCAGAGGGTAGTTGGTCCAGGAGGTTGGCAGGTGGTTAGGAGGAGCAAATCAGGTGCCCCATCACTCTCCTCTCCAACACATTACCTCCAAAACCATATAAACACTACAAACAGGTATCTGCCTCTATCTCTGAAATCAAATAAAGAGGCAGAAGACACTGAGAGCAGGACACTGCGGCACAGGAGCTAACACAACAATACTCACCCAAATCAAGAACAAAACTAAACAAGCACAAAGGAAATCCAAAAACTTCTGATCATAGGAGACTCCATGATTCGGGAGTTGATACCCATCTCCAGCCAGGGGTGATGGTCAGATGTCTCCCAGTACATCAGCATGGAGAGACACTGACCGCATGCTAAAATTGTTCACAAAGCAGGAGAAAACATTGATGTCCTAGTACACATAGGGACTAATGATCTAGCCAACCCGGTCAGTTGTGGAGACCAAGGAACACCTGACTAGGCTGGGTGACAAACTATCATCTATTTCAGTCCGCATCTCCTTCTCTGAGATCCTGCCAGTCTGGGAGAAGGGAGCAGATGGACGGAAGGTCAGAGAAGCGGAGATAGGGGAGCTAAACACGTGGCTCAAGGACTGGTGCCAGGAAAAGGACACAGATTTGTAGGGAACTGGCAACAGTTCTGGGAGCAAAGTTCTTAAATTTGATGGACTGCATCTGACTAAAGAGGAGTCAGTGCATTGGGGCAGAAGTTTGACGCCTTTGCAGAATATTTAAACTAGTAAATGGGAGAGGGGTGACACCCATACGTCGAATGGGGAAGAACACCCTCCCCTCAGCTAGTGGTCAAACAGGAATCTAGGTTTGCCATTCATTTGCATCACCAGGTAAGAAAAAGGTTTGTCTCCCATACGATGCACAGGGTAATGCCAAACTCACCCAACAACTAACACTTCAAAATCTGGCCAATGGAAAATCATGTACACAAATGCTCACAGCCTGGGAAATAAGATCCCAGACCTGCAGGCAATAATGTCAGAGGCTAAACTGGACATAGTAGCAATTAGTGAGACGTGGTTTACCAGTAACCACACTTGGGAGACTTCAGTACCTGGCTATGTATTGTTCAGAAGAGACCGAGGTGCAAAAGGGGGAGGAGGGCCTGCATGTTAATGAAAATATCAAAGCTACAGAAATTCAGAATACACATAAGGAGCCAGAAGAACTGTGGGTCACCCTGGAAACAGGAAATGGGACAGCCATAAGAACTGGGGTTGTCTACAGGCCCCCCAGACCAGAGGAGGACATAGACACATTACTGTTAGAAGATATACAAAACATGACAGCTAAAGGGAGGTTCTGATAATGGGAGACTTCAACATGCCAGATACAGATTGGTCAATACCAGCAGGAACATCTGCCAGAACTAGACTCATAGTGGATTCCTGCAGGGAGGGCCTCAAACAACTGGTACAGCAACCCACAAGAGACAGGGCTATCCTAGATCTAGTACTGACTAACAAAAGAAGGATCACAGATCTCCAGGTAGAAGGTCACCTGGGGGCCAGTGACCATCACATGGTATGGTTCAATTTGGCTACTACATCTAAATCATCCATTCCAAGGCAAAATATGGGACTTCAGAGGAGCTGACTTTGATAAGATGGCCAACAGAGTTAAGCTAGCCCTGGCAAAAAGAAACACAGGTGAGGAGGTACAGGCAAAGTGGGCAAGCATTAAGGATGCAATACTTGAAGCAACATCCCATTGTGTTAGACAGAAAACTAAGTGCAAAGAAGACGAAACCACTTTGGTTCTCAACAGTAGTGAGAAAAGGTCAGAGCCAAAAGGCTGACTTTCAGAAAAATATAAGGGAACACAGCGGGATGAAGATAGGGAGGCATACCAAACTGCCCTAAGGGAAGCAGGTAAGGCAGGAAGGCAGGCAAAGTCCCAAACTGAGGAAACACTAGCACGAACAGTAAAGAAGGTGACAAGACTTTCTATAGATACATTAGTGAAAGGAGAAAGTCTAGAGGGGCATTGTAGCTTAATGGAGAAAAGGGAGCATGTGAGGAGGAGGACCCTGTAAAGGCATCTATCCTAAATAGATACTTTTGCTCAGTATTTACTGAAGAGAAGGTAGGGCAGGGCCACAGCTCAGCATCATGGACACAGGGGAGGGAGGTGAGCACTACTCCTTCACAAAAGAAAGGGTCCTACAAGAGCTTGCTAAGCTCAGGGTGGATAAGGCAATGGGACCTGATGGCAACATCCCAGGGTACTTAAGGAGCTAAAGGAGGAACTAGCAGAGCCATTAGCAGAATTGTTTAGTGAGTCTCTGAGCACAGGAGAGGTCCCAGAAGACTGGAGAAGGGCTCATGTGATCCCACTCCACAAGAGTGGTAGCAGGGAGGAGAGCGGGAACTACAGACCGGTCAGTCTTACCTCAGTAGTGGGCAAGATTATGGAGGCACCCTTAAGGAAAGGATAGTGCAACACCTGGAATCCATAGGGGCACAGGATCCAAGACAGCATGGGTTTGCCAAAGGAAGGTCCTGTCAAACTAATCTCATAGATTTCTTTGACTGGTAAACCAGAGGGTGGACTCTGGGGAGCAGTTGATGTCGTCATCTTGACTTCAGCAAAGCTTTTGACACTGTTCCACATAGAAGATTGATAAATAAGCTAGGTAGGCTGGGTGGGTCAGAAGTTGGTCAACTGGGTGGCAAACTGGTTGACTGGCAGAAACACAGAGTGGTAGTAAATGGTATACAGTCAGAAGAGATGCAAGTCACAAGTGGGTACCAGGATCAGTCCTGGGCCAGTCCTATTCAACATCTTCATTAGTGACCTCACAGATGGACTAGAGGGTAAGGCTTGTCTCTTTGCAGATGACACCAAGATCTGCAACAGAGTAGATGATCCAGAGGGGTGGGCAGAATGAGAAGAGATCTGATAAACTAGCAGAATGGTCAGAAGAGTGGCAACTGGGATTTAATGCAAAGTGCAAAATCATGCACATAGGGAAGAGAACCCTGAAGCCACTTATAGGCTGGGAGGAGTTGCTAGCAGTCACAAAGGAAGAAAGAGACTTGGGCATCATCATCACTGATGACCTAAAATCATCCAAGCAGACCTCTAAAGCAGTAGGTAAGGCTAGGGGTGTTAGGTGTATTAGTAGGGGTATCACAAGTCGTAAGAGGGAGGTAATAATCCCTCTGTACAAGACATTGGTTAGGCCCCATCTGGAGTACTCGCGCAGTATTGGAGGCCACACCTTCACAAGGACATTAACCAAATTGAGGGCAGTCCAGAGAAGGGCAACTAAAATGGTGCAGGGACTGCATCAGAAGACATATGAGGACAGATTAACGGAGCTCAATATGTATACCCTTGAGCAAAGGAGGAGAGAGGTGATATGATCGAGACATTTAAACACCTATGGGCATAAACAAGGTGAAAGAGTCTAACATGTTTAAATATAAGAAAATAGCAGGACAAGAGGACACAGCATGAGATTAGAGGGAGGCCGATTAAGGGGGAATGTGAGGAAATTCTTTTCACAGAAAGGGTGGTAGATGCATGGAATGGCTTACCACAAGAAGTGGTGGCTATGAATACAGTGCAGGGCTTCAAACAGGCATGGGATAGGCATAAGGGAGCAATACAAATGACTATGAATAGATAGGTCACTGACAGAGCAAAGGCCGATGGCACATTTATAAGGTAGAAAAAGAAATGGGCAGACTGGATGGGCCTTGCGGTCCTTATCTGCCGTCAACTTCTATGTTTCTATGTTTCTATGTTTCTATTTAAAGAAGTGATTGATACCCAAAGGTGTAGTTCACAGTTGCTCTTTATTATATATATATTTATTTGTGTTTCATTGTCTGTTTTTATGGTTTTGAATTGTGCAGCATCTTGTGTTCTGACAAGGCATTTTTAAATAAATTATTTATTATACTGGAAAGACATAGTGAGTAGAATTGGCTCATTTTCACATGTGTCCAGTTTGTAGTACTCTAAAGGCAAAACCAAAAACAAAACAAAATTAAAAAAAAACACAAACCCCAATGACCCATTGTGAAATGGTCATTAAAAGAGAACATCAGATTATTGGTAGTGTAAGAAAGAACTTTTTTAGTAGAAACAGGGAGATGCTTTTGACCCTCTACAACTCCTTGATGAGACTGTGTCTCAACAACTGTGTTCAGTTCTGGTCACCTCACAAAAAGAGGGATACTGCTAGAGTTGAAGTGGTACAGAGGTGAATGACCAGAATGATAAAGGGCCTTAATGATTTCAATTTCAGCCAGTGCAATGAGGAACTAAACCTCTTCTCTGGAGAGGAGGTGCCTTAAAGCAAACTTAATTCTAGCATGTAAGTTTCTCAGTGACAAGGGTGTAATCCTGCAGGGTCACAAGGGAGTGTGGACCCCTTACTTCATGTTGAGAGGGAGTGGCACTTCCACACTTCTGATAGCAGTATGCATACTGCTGTACCAGGCTTCAGGAAATTTGGCTTTTTATTTGGAGGCATCTGACTGGCTGGTACTCCTTTCACAGGGGTGCATTAACTTTCAATAGATGCCCACCAAATAAAAAGCCCCAGCCCAAACCTGCCTTATGGCCAGCCAAGTATCCTTGTGCCCAGCCTGCATCCTCATTGGCTGAAACACTGGGCACAAAATTTCAAACTGACGCCATTGTTGCACCCACTTAGCGACAGGAAAGCAACAGACACTCTTCCTTCTCTACACAAACAGCATGCACAAAACATGTTTGTCTGTATTTAAAAACTATTATGCAAGCCACAGTTTTGTTTTTAAACCACCCCGTAAAACATGCTCTATTCAAACAGCCCCCGCTCTCGGCAATCTCCCGGTCTTGCTCCAAGCAACCCCGCCCCTCCCCCATGTAGCAAAAGCAAAAGTACCACTAAACAAAAAAGTAAAAACACATATTTTATGAAATAAAATGTTTCCACCCCATAGCAAAGTCTTTTTAAATGCAGTACCAGTGCCCCCGCCCCTCGCTCTCCCAAAAGCTGGCCGATCTATTAAATCCTGAAAGTCAGCAGCACATCTACTTCTCTGGGGAGTTCACCTTGATACAGTGCCGCCTCCGAGATTCAGTCCGATTCTCTCCCACACAGTTGTATTCTAATTACCCTCACTTAAAAACCACAGCAAATGCACTACACAGTACAGTACAGCAATGAACCTGATTGCACTCTAACTTTTTTATTTTCCTCCCAGCTCTCTCAGCCTCTGATGCATTGAAGCCCCAGGACTTTTCTCTTCTTTGCCCGACTTGGACACCCTGCCATTTTTGCTCCACTGCCGAGGTGATCGCTCACTGCTTAGTGCGCAACAAACCCAGTTTTGTAATGGGAATTAAAAACACTGTCTACCACTAATCCTATCACCAAACTCATTTGGGGGGGGGACAGAAAAATAAGACAGAAAATGTTTGAAAATGAAGACTGATATCATAACTAATGTAAAAGGGGTGTCATGTGCAGCAGCTCCTTCTAGCGGAAATTCAACAACTACAGGGAATATTATACAGAAGCTGCTGTTTCTGATCATTGGCATTATTATTTTAATTTCTTTTTCTTAATGAAATAATTACACAAAAATAAAATGAAGCTGACACCCATTTTCTAAGCACAATAATGCCCTCCAGGGTGGGAGGTATGGGCAATACCGGACCTTCCAGGGGCTATAAGGCCCTCTGCCTGTGGCGTCTGGCCTCATTACACCCCTGGGCGATCCGGTATTGCCCAATACCACCCACCATGGAGGGTATTATTGCTTGTGTAATGCTCTGGCTAGCAATCAGAACACGGTTCACATGTTGCTTTTCTTTGAATCTGTCTGCTAAGCCAACAGTCCGTCACCTCCGCACCATTTGCCACTTAACCCATTGCACTTAATAGCTCCTTTTGAAGTCCGAACCATCCATTGCTTAACCTGATACAAAAGGGCTGCATAGGGTACAATGAGTTAACCTACCTGTTGTAAATTAACTGTATCCCCTCCCCCCACCCTTGCTGTCTCACTCAAGTATGTGATGTCTCACTTCCAAGTATGGTTGCCCCCTACCCCCAACCAATCTCCTCATGAGCTGTCAAATCATTATCATTAACAGTTGAGAGAGTTACTGTGCAATCAGGGGCCCCCTTTGCACATGAAATCCCACAGTATTGAAGGCTGGCTGCAGAATTCTGCAGACCCAACATGAACCTGCCGCTACTTTGAAGGAAGAACTGCAAAAAATGTCATCCTTACCTTGGCCTGTCCTGTCTAAGCTTGTTGTGGCTGGAAGAAAGTGTTAACTGGTGTGGTGCTTGGATTCATGAAACCAGGTGAAGTATGACACAAGATTAATTCATGGGTTAAATACGCTAGTCAGAGAACAGGAGTTGGCAGGGGAGAGCTGTTACCATCTTATATAGCCCAAAGAAGCAATCACCGATATCCAGTACTAAAGTGGAAATGAAAATTCCATCACTGGCAGCATCAGTTAGCACAGGGATCAGATTGTGATATATATATATATATATTCTTCAATAACATTTTTATTTATTTATTAATACTAGGAGTTAACACCTTTGAGCTAAAAGCTCATTTTCAAAGGTCCCATGTCAGAAACAGAGAACAACAAAGAAACATACAATATTACAAAGTGAAAATGCGATTGTATAACAAGTAAGGCTTAGCCAAATACAGTACCTGAAGGTACCATAGTCAAGAAGCACGATAAAGGTAAAGAGGGAGACATGAGTAAGCATATCAATAAACTCAAACATCTTCAGTACTTGAGGAGCCAGGGAAGAGTAAAGTAAGTTGGGTAGGGAAATAGAGGGGGAGATTGGAGAGAAGTAGAGGGGAGGAGGAGGAAGAGGAGGAAAGGGGGAATGGGGAGAAGCAGCTGGAGAAGCCTTGTTAGGGGAAGGGTCGTGGCGAGGGCCATGAGCGCATGTCAGTAGGGGGAGAGAGATTACACGCTATGCCCACAATCACACTTAGAGTTGCTGGATGCCAGGTGCGCCTGCAGCAAAGATTTAAATTGGCCAGTTTTTGTGCAGGACAAAAGGTCCGTGCTGAGGGAATTTAGGCAGGTAGGGGCCCTATATGCGAAGGATCGCTGACCTTGTGAAGTTTGACAAAAAGGTACTTTTAGTGTCTGCTCACGTTTCTGGTGTCCTGGCACTTAAGTTGGGGTGAAGGAGGCCTTGGATCTTGGGGGTAGTAAGGCCCTGGGTGGAGGCAGATTTGGTATTGAGTCCTATTCTCTAAGTTGAGCCATCCAGTGTGGGAGTAAAGCTCACACATGAGTCAGGCAGTGAGCCTGCAGGATCAGCTACAGGCCTTGTTGAGGGCAACCCTGATTCTGTGAAGGGCTGAGTCAGTCGCTGCACCGTAGACCACCAGCCCATAGTCAATAATCGATGTGACAGAACTGGACACTGCTAGTAAGAGAGCCTCATCAGTGAGACAATGCCTATGCTTGTACAGCAGGCCAGTTCTGGAGTTAACATTCTTGGCAACCACCTCAATGTGATGCGAATAGGAGAGGGCACAGTCGAGGGTGACCCCAAGGTATTTAAAGGAATGAACCATATCTAGTGTATCATTTTGGATGTTACGGATTTGTAGTTGATAGATTTTGTGATGGTTTTGGGGTGAGGCAAAAAGCATGGTCTTGGTCTTCTTATAGTTAAAAAGAAGCTTATGGTTCTGGACCAAGATTCCACAGCTGAGAAGCAGATCTGCAATTGTTCCTCAAGTGCAGCTGGGTTGGCCTGACTGGTGAACAGCACTGTGTCATCAGCGTACAGGAGGACTTGTCCTGGACAAGCCAAGGGGAGGTTATTTAGAAATAAGCTGAAGAGTAGAGGGCCCAAGATTGAGCCTTGTGGAACTTCCTTACTGACATGACAGTCATCAGAGTGGACAGCAAGGATTTTTACTTGTTGTAAAAGACCAGTGAGATAGCTCCTGAACCATCCCACTGCTACTGGGGAGAGACTGGTGTGAGAAAGTTGATGGAGAAGCAGCTCATGGTTGACCATATCAAAGGCTTTAGTTAGGTCAATATAAGTTGCCCCAACTAAGTGCCCATGGTCTAAGGCATCATGTATGAAACTGGTAAACTGGATCAGGGCGGTGGTGGTGCTGTGCTGTTTCCTAAAGCCATGTTGTTCTTTACATTGGAGCTGGTACTTGTTAAGGTGGTCCACAAGCTGGTCACTAACAATCTTTTCGAGTGCTTTAGAAAGTGGGAAGAGTATTGATATAGACAGGTAGTTTGAGTGGTTAGTGCGGTCACCACTTTTGAAAACAGGCATGACCATGGCCTGTTTCCAGATCTTGGGGAATTTGGCTGTGATGAGTGACAGATTCAGGATATGGGTTAGAGGGTGTAATAACTCATCTAAGGTGAGGGCTATTAGCCATAGGTCAAGAGAGTGTACACTAGACCTTGATTATACAATGGTGTGTGAAAATCCTGTAACCTTATTGGTCAAAACATGTCACATGACCATGGGTAAATCCTGCATTACCCATGGCTGAGGAATGGCATTTATAAAAAAACATAATTAAACACATTTTAAATTTATTTTACACATGGGTTCATTGTATAATCGCAATGAGGCACTTCAGGGTGTGAGTTATTGGGTGATTTACCCACTTCTTGTGTGGTTAGGTCACTTGTCTGTGCCTCATAGCACACCACACAAGGAGTGGGTAAATCCCCAATAACCCACACCCTGTTGTGCCTTACTGCTTAACTTACCGATGGCCTTCAAGAGGTATTTTCTGGCTGCAGATATGGGAACAGTTTTAAGATAAAAGGGAGGAGATGAATGCAAGTGGGTGTTTACTTTGCACTTGGGGCACAGGTTATCTTTGGGGTTTAGGTAGTCTGGAGGAAGCACTCCGCTAAGGTCTGTGAAAGCCTTATTGAAGGTGTTGGCAATCACATTGGTGTCCTGGGTCAGTTCCCCCTTCACATTGAGCATAACGGGGGGGGAGCTTTGCTAGGCTTACCGGTTAAGGTTTTGATATTTTCCCAGAAAGCTTGACCATCACCCCCAAGAGTTTTCAAGTTTCTGCTTAAAGTATTGACTCTTAGCCAGACGAATGGCAGAGGTGCATTTATTACAAGCATCTCTATAGTTCTGAGTGTCAGTACGGGAGCTGGTGCTTTGGGCTTTACACCATAAATGATCACTTGTCTTCATAAGCTCGAGAAGAGAAGGAGTGATCCAAGACTTGTTGGTTCCCTTCACTAACTGTGTTTTGCAAGGGGCAAAGATATTCCAGGATGCATTGAAAGTCTGCACAGAATACTCAAGTGCAATGTCTACGTTGTTAGTGGAGTAGATGGCAGACCAGTCTTGGAGTTCTAGGTGGGTTTTTAGAGGGCTTAGCTGCTCAGCCTTAAGGAACCTGGAGTGATAGATTTGGGGGGTGATTTTAACAATGTCAGTGTCAGTGACTCAGTAGGTAGCACACTTGCCTCTGAGGCCGTGAGATCAGAGGGCTGTGGGTTCAGTTCCCACATCTGGCACTTAAGTTAATATCCCAGTACTGACACTGTAGTGCAGCATGACAGGGGTGCTGCACTTCTGAGGTGCCGTCTTTCAGATGAGACCTTAAACCGAGGTCCCATCTGCCTGGATGGGTGGTAGTTCAGGTGGATGTTAAGGATCCCATGGCACTTATCGAAAAGAGTAGGGGAATTTCTGGTGTCCTGGCCAAATTTCCCTCATTCACTAAAAAAATACCACCAACAGCTTAATCTGGTTCACGGTCAGTTGGCATTCATCTGTATCTCCCTCCCCCGGGTCGTGCCTGAAAATAGGCAGAATTTGTCTAGTGCACTTACCCGGTCAACAAAAACTAAATAAAATAAAAAAAAAAAAAAAAAACAACATGCAGTCTATCACTTGTTTTCTGCATGGACATGTTTGTGTAATTTTTATTCTGTAAAAAATATTTCTAAAAAGCTCTGTGGGGGTAACTGCAGTTGCAGAGTTTGGTGATCTTTTTCTAGGTGGACTGAGGCCAAACTAGCAGTCATTATGCTTAGTTATTTGTTTCGTGCAGAATTTATTGTTGTCTTACGTACGTTAAAAAAAAAAACAGAACACTGTCTTATAGAAAACTATTAAAACAGAAACTGTATTTTGGGGGTACATGCAGTAACACGAGACTGAAAAATATAAGCCCTTTCAGTTTTAAAAAGCTTGCTTTTCCTAATGTCCTACCCGAGACATGTCTGGTGGGGTGGACTGGAGTTTTGGGAGTAGTTTTGAATGACTTTCCTACTTTGAAAAGAGGCTGTGAAAACATATCAAAGCCTTACTTCACTTCTGACTGAGTCTTGATTCAACAAAGAAAGTACCCTGTTAGTGGTTCTGTTGGTGTGCTTGTCTCTAGGGCTAGAAGATAGGAAGGCCATGGGTTCTAGTCCCATACCAGGAACTTAGGATACTACCCAGTACTGACACTGTAGTGCACTATTATGGGGCATTATACTGTTGAGAAACAAACCTTGGCTTGGTGTGCCTTTCTTGCCACCCATATGTAAATTAATAATGTGCAACATTCTGTTCTTAGTAATATGCAATATTTTATATAAACTAAAAAAAAAGTTTACATGTAGTTTCTGAGTTTTTACGGGTTTCCTTCCAGCCCCTACATCCATGCATCCCCGATGTAGCTTGTATGTGTAGAGGCACATGTTCACACACCATTCAGGATTCTCCTCTGTTCCAGTCACACTGTTGACCGCCTGCGCCGGCACTGAACCTCCATTCGGTGATGGCGGGACTACGGGTGGGTGACCCCATCCCTTACCCGGGAGAGGAGAGCCAATGCTTGATTCTGCTCCCAGCCTCCCCCCCCCATGCTGGCACCCCAGCGACCCGAGGTTGTTCTTGAACCCGGGTCGCCAGCATAGCACGAGGTGTGGCATCCAGCACCTCAATCCTCAACGCCACTGGGCCGGCTATATATATATATATGAAATTTTCTAAGATGCCTTTCCTTGCTCTGACTTTGTCAGGTGTTACTGAGCCAATACTGATAACTGTGTGTGTATTGAGGCATATCATGGTTCTCCATAAAGTTCATATTCAGTGTTGCTTTGTTGAAGTATTTATCATTAGCTGAATGCTGTACTGATCCTGCTGCTTTACGAGAGTAATGCCAGTGATGGTCTGAACTTCTAATTAAACATGGTAGCCATTTCAAATAGTCATGTTGATGATTTTTCCTTCATTGGAGGGGGGACCTTGGTTCTTGGTCAGAGACTCATCACCTCTGCACTACACCACTGTTCCCACAACCTCCACTTGCATACTGGGTGATTCTGAAAATAAAAAGCTAGCTATTTTGATAGTGATATTGGTTGTTTGTAACAAGTCAAAGAAGGCTTTAAAAGCAGTCAAACAGTGTCAAAATGACCATCAAAATGCACCAGACTGCATCTAACACTTGATAGCTTCTGGGGGCCGAGGCAGCCCCTAGACCCCTGGCCTGTGTGGGGTTGGGGAATCATGGTTTGTGGAGACCCCACACTTCAAAATTTAGCACTGCACCACTGCTCAGTGACACTAAACTATTAAACACTCTGCATTCAAAAATTAAGGAAGGATTATCGAAAACACTTATTCATTGCTTTCAGCAGGAATTACAACATTTCACTACTTAACAAGCATTTGTCAATGCCGAATGTTTGTCGTGTGCACTGGTGTCATGGGGGGGGTGGACAATTGCTTCAGTGAAGTTGTCTGTGAGGTGGGGTCCCAAAAAAACATGTTGAAAATTTGGGGCAAAAATATTTAAAAATGGCGAAGTTATGCCACTAAGTTGAAAACCTTATTGAAATACATTGAAGCCGAAAACCCCTTTGAAATACATTGAAGTGTTTACCTCAGTTCACGGTTGGGCTTTGAAGAGTGAAGATGTACCTGCAGTCCAAGGTAGATTACAGCGACGGACCTCCAGTGGGTAAGTATGGGGTACGGGGGTGTGTGTGGGGTGGTGGGTCCTGAGTGAAAGGGTAGGGGGTTGAGTAACAGCGGAACGGACAACGATGGATGGTTTTCTTTTTTATAGGGAAAAAAATGATGAGGGACAGTTTTCTTTTTTTCAGGGAGTTTGCTAAACAGATGAGGACACTGGGGGATTGGGCACCCCCAGTGTCTCTATACTGTTTGGGGGAGTTACACAGAGGACAACAATGGATGGACAGATGACACTGGGGGATTGGGCACCCCCAGTGTCTGCATACTGTTTGGGGGGTTATACAGCGCGCAACAGTGGATGGACAGATGAGGACATTGGGGGACTGGGCACCCTCAGTGTCTGTATACTGTTTGGGGGTTACACAGAGGACAACAGTGGGTCGGACAGATGACACTGGGGATTGGGCACCCCAGTGTCTGCATACTGTTTGGGGGTTACACAGTGCACAACAATGGGCCGGACAGATGAGGAAATTGGGGGACTGGGCACCCTCAGTGTCTGTATACTGTTTGGGGGGGTTACACAGAGGACAACAGTGGACGGACAGATGACACTGGGGGATTGGGCTCCCCCAGTGCCTGCATACTGTTTGGGGGGGTTACACAGTGTGCAACAATGGACAGACAGATGAGGACATTGGGGGACTGGGTACCCTCAGTGTCTGTATACTGTTTAGGGAAGGGGGTTACACAGCAGACAGTGATGGACAGTTTTCTTTTTTTTTTAGGATAAAAACTAGCATTTGTCAATGCCGAATGTTTGATGTATTGAAAGATGTCCACCTCTGCACCTTGTTTATGCCGTTGAGGTGCTTAAACATATCTATTATGTTCCCCCACCCCCTCCTTTCCTCCACTAAGTACATATTGAGGTCCTTTTAATCTCTCCTGATATTGTATGTTCTGTGTTGCTAGCCATGTACCATCTTGGTTGCCTTTCTGTGGACTGCCTCCACCCTGTCAATGGCCTTGCACATTTGCAACCTCCAGAATTGCACACAGTACTGTAGGTGAGGCCTCACTAGTGCATTATACAGTGGCATCGCCACCTCATGCCTTCTGCTAGTGATACTTCTGCCTATGCATTCAGGCATGCCACTGGCCATCCTTGCAACATGTGTGCTCTGCTGTGACACATTTTGGTCATCAGAACTGATAACTCCTCGGTCCCTTTCTTCCTTGGTGATCATCTGCACCTCCACCCCATTCTGTAACTCTCCCCAGGTTCCCCTCTTCTCAGGTGCTTTGTTTGGGCTTCTTTGCATTGAACCTCAGTTGCCACTCCTCGGACCATTTTTCAAGCCTCTCCATGTCCCTGCTCATTTTCTCCACCCCTTCTGGAGTATTCACTCTGTTACAGATGTCAGTGTCATCTGCAAACAGGCAGGCAGACCTTTCTCTCTAGCCCTTCCACAATGTCTGTAATGAAGACATTGAACAGGACTGGTCCCAGGACTTATCCCCGAGGTTCCCCGCTGGTCACCCCCTCTCCCCAGATTAGATCCCATTACCACCACCCTCTGCCTCCTGTCCGTCAGCCAGTTTCTAACCCAGTTTATCAGCTTGTGCCTCATTGCCAGATTACTCATCTTGTTCATCAGCCTTCTATGTTGGATGTTGTCGAAGGCTTTGCTGAAATCAAGGTAGGTGACATCAAACATCCCTCCCTGATTTACTTTCTTGATGAGGCATTAGGGTTTCCAACCCTAATACCCCACCCCAACCCTGCAAACACTGACAGGCATTGGGGGTGTCCCTTTGGGACATCGGCCGTAAGGCTCATGCCATTCCACCCCCACCCTGCAGACACTGACAGGTGTCATGGTGTGCCTTGAGGTCTTCAGCCCTAACACTCACCCCCATTCCATAATGAAATAAGCTGAGATGGGTGCAATATAGAAGAATGGGGTGAACATGTGGGCCAAAGATTCCAAGGCACACCCTGATGCCTGTCACTGGCTGCAGGGTGTGGGTGGGGGTAGAATGGTATGAGTATTATGGCTGACGACCCCAAGGCACATGCCCGATGCCTGTCAGTCTCTACAGGGTGGGGTGGTGAGGCATTACAGTTGGAAACCCTAGCGCCCCAGATGTTTGTTGATATTTTCGCTCCAAATTTTCAACATGGGCTTTTTGGGACTCCACCTCATGAACAGTGGCACTATCATTTCATTGCTCAATCCCAAAAAGGTGATTTCATACAGTGACGGCACCACAGGTGCTAAAACACATTTTGGGCAGGATGTGAAAAATGACAGTTGTACTGTTCATGAGGAGGTGTGAAAAAATGGCAAAGTTGAAAATCTGAAGTAAAAATATGAGAAATTGGAAAAGTTAAGAGCATGCATAGAAACTGTGCAACGGCTTACCTTTCATTCTTTCAGTTTGCTGGTCAGCTTTGAATTGTGCAGACGTGTCCTGCTCCACAGAAGATCGTGTCCGCTGATCTCGGAGGGTAAGTATGGGAGTAAAGGGTGGGTGCACAGAGGAGGGTTGGGATGGGGGAGGCGGAGACAACGAGGGACGTTTTGTTTTACAGGTGAAAAATAAAAAGACAGCAAGGAAGGTTTCTTCATATACAGGTAAAAAAATATATATATAAATTTAGGCGCCACAGTAGTGGTGGGGAGGGGGATAACGACACTGGAGATTTGGCATCCCGATGTCGGCTAGGGATATAGATGGTTGGGGGGGTGCATACGACACTGGGAGTGGGCATCCCAGTCTCAGAAAGGGAAAGGGGAAATTGTTTAACCAGGAAAGACACACTGAGCCACAGCTGAAGGGCTCACATTTCAAAGGACAGAGCTGCTTGCAGCGTCGGCTCTGTCCTTTGAAATGTTTGCCGAGACGAGTCCCCACAGCAGGCCAGTGTCATCAGAACACTGTCTGCTGATTTGCCAGCCACAGACCACCCCTGCAGCACCACTGGCCATTGGGCTGGCACCTCTCACACCTCTCTCTAGCAACTCTCATATCAACATGTTTGTGCTTGTGCACATGACAAACATAAAAAGGACTAAACAGTTTTACTCAGAAAATAATCAAAACACGGAACAGCTTACCTAATTATATTGTCACCAGTAGACTGCACATGGCACTCAGCGGTGTCACTCCTCCCTGCAGTAGGCAGGAGGTTTAGATTATGCCTCTGCAGGTTTAATTTAGTCTAGGACCTTCTGCCCATGGGGGTCAGTTCTTGGGAGAGGGTTAGAGGTGGCATCTCTGGCAACTTTGGGCCCTCAGGGGGTGTCTGCCTCTCCTTGTCCCTCAATTGTGATCCCCTCAGGTGGGGTCAAAGCCTGTGAAGCTCTAACTGGATTTGGACTCTCTGCCCACAGGGTGTCAGTTCTTGGGAGAGAATGGGAGGTAGCACTGTGGCAACCTCGGACTCACATGTAGTGAGAGCCTCTCCTTGCCATGTAAATTGTGTGGGAAACTAGTCCTCTTGAGCATAGAAACATAGAATTTGATGGCAGATAAGGACCGCTTGGCCCACCCAGTCTACCCATTTCCCTACCTAATGGATAGGCTGCAGATCCTAGTTAAGCAACAGCCTACTTTTTTCTACCCCCACCTCCTAGAATTGCCTTATGACTATCCCATGCATTCTTGAATCCCACCACTGTTTTTGACTCCACAACCTCTTCAGGAAGGCTGTTCCATGCATCCACAACCCTATCTGTGAAAAAATACTTCTTTACATTACCTCTGAGCCATGTCCCCTTGTTCTTGCACACCTCTTTTTCTGAAAGATGCTACCCTCTTGGACTTTGTTGATTCCCTTGAGGTACTTGAAAGTTTCTATCATGTCCCCCTTCTCCCTCCTTTCCTCCAGGCTATACATATTAAGCTCCTTAAATCTCTCTTCATATGTCTTCTGGTGCAGACCCTTCACCATTTTAGTTGCCCTCCTCTGGACAGCCTCCATCCTGTCTATGTCTTTGTGGAGATTGGGTCTCCAGAACTGCACGCAGTACTCCAGATGGGGTCTCACCAGCTGTCTGTACGGATAACAACTTCCTGTTTTCTACTGGTGATGCCTCTCCCTATGCACCCCAGTATCCCCCCCAGCCCTCCTTACTGCCCGCTGACATTGCTTGCCACCTTTACGTCATCTGATATGACTATCCCCAGGTCCCTTTCCATTTTTGTTGTTGTTAGTATCTCACCCCCCATTGTATACTCTTTCCCCTGGGTTTTTGTTTCCCAGGTGCATTAGTTTGCACTTCTTAGCACTGAATCTAAGCTGCCATACATTTGACCATTCCTCCAACCTTTCCAAGTCCCTTCTCATCCTTTCCACCCCACCTTGTGTATCAATTCTGTTGCAGATCTTTGTGTCATCTGCAAAGAGACATATTTTTCTTTCCAGTCCCTCTGCAATGTCGCTTATAAAGACACTGAAGAGGACCGGTCCTAGTACTGAACCCTGCGGTACCCCACTAATAACCCCTCTTTCTTCAGAGTGGACGCTGTTTACTATTACCCTAGGTGTCCTGTTCTCCAGCCAATTCTTTACCCAGGCTACCATCTTGGGACCCACTCCCAGGCTGGCTAACTTGTATATTAATCTTTTGTGTGGGACTGTGTCAAATGCCTTGCTAAAGTCTAGGTAGGCCATGTCCACAGCCCCTCCCTCATCTACTACTTTGGTCACCCAGTCAAAGAAAGAAATCTATTAGATTCGTCTGACATGACCTTCCTGCTGTGAATCCATGCTGCCTTGGGTCCTGAGCCCCTCTGGCCTCTAGGTACTCAACAATTCTTTCCTTCAGAAGTGATTCCATCATTTTCCCTATCACTGAGGTTAAACTAACATGTCTGTAGTTTCCTGCTTCTGCCCTGCTCCCGCTTTTGTGAAGTGAAATAAAATCTGCCCTCCTCCAGTCCTCAGGTATCACCCCATCCTCTCATTATTTGTTAAAGAGGGTAGTCAGTGGTGTCACTAGTTCTACCCTTAGCTCTTTTAGAATTCTGGGATGAATCCCATCAGGCCCCATTGCTTTGCCCACCTTCAGTTTTAAGAGTTCTTTCAGAACCCTTTCTTCTGTGAATGGGCTGGTATCAACTCTCCATATCCAGAGTGTTTCTGTTGTTTGGTTTAGGTACCTCCCCCTCTTCATTTGTGAATACTGAGCAAAAATATTTGTTTAGTATCTCTGCCTTTTCACAGTCACCCTCTGCCCACCCCCTCCCCTTTATTAAGCCTCACTGTCCCTCCCTTGGTCTTCCTTCACTCCCTAATGTACCTATAAAAGGTTTTATCCCCCTTCTTAACTGAGCTGGCTATCTTTTCCTCGGTTTGGGCCTTTGCTGTTCTGACTGCCTTCCCTGCTTCCTTTTGCTTTAACTGATGCAATTCTCTATCCTGCTCCTTCTGTAATTTCTTGTACTTCCTGAATGCTTTATTTTTCTCCCCAACCTTCGCTGCCACCTCCTTTGAGAACCATAGTGGTTTCTTACATTGTTTTGTTTCATTTGCTTCACACAAAGGCTTGTTGCCTCAGTGATGGCAGTTTTGAGTAGTCCCCATTGTTCTTCCACCTCTCCTTCCTGCCCATTTGCTAGTGCATTCCTTAGGCACTCACCCATTTTGGCTAGATAAGGCATCCATGCCTTACCTATACTGAAACTGTTTGCAGTACTTGTGACTTTAAGGGCTGGGACCCACTGCTTTGCCCGTTGCAGAGGGACAGGTAAGGTGTGGCTGGTACTTAGTTTAGGGGAACCCTGCCCTATTCCCCAAGTAGTTCTACGGAACCCAATACCCATGTCTGTATAAAGAAGGATTGTGTAGGGAATCAGGAAGCTTCTGAAAGTGTACGTATGGATCCAGAATGCTCCCAGGGGTGTAAATAGGGAGTCTGTGCTATCTGTGTAAACATGGAGACTGTTCCTAGCAGCCTTTAGAGGCTCATTCTACAAGGGACCAAATATATAGTGCAGATCCTTGGTAATTCCGTGTGCAAATGTGAATGTGAATTCAGTTGGGAGGAAAATTGCTTAAAAAGTACCTGTGTACCTTTCGAGTTGTTGGAATGACCCCAGATTTTTATAAACTGGACTTTTCTACTTCATAAAATGCCTTTTCTGCCACCCTTGGATTGTGGGAATTAGAGCCTGCTATAATAGGAGAGACTGGGAGATTTTTGCAGCCTGCTCTTGGGGGAAGGTGGGATGAATACTCTGCTTCAGAGCATCATTTAGTAAAAGATAGGGCTGAGTGAACTTCTAAAAGTTCTACCTTGCAAACGTTCTGAATAGAACCCCAAAATGTTTCTACCAGATTTTACCAGACATAACCAGGTTCTACCAGGTAAAACCAGATTCTACTAAGTATAACCAGGTCCAGGTTCTACAATATATAACCAAGTTCTGCCTGGTTCTACTCGATTAAAAAATCCACATTAGTATTTTGCATGTTTGGGAAGTACATGTAGTACTAAGAATTATACGTTTTTTTCTATATACATTTTTTCCTCCTGGGAGCCTGGCAGGTGGCTCCGGTCCCTCCTTCCGAGGAACTCGGTCCCAGGCCCCACCTTTTCCCACCCTGATTATCCCCGGTGATCCCCCACTAGTTGCCCTCCTGTGACAGGGCTGGGGCGAGGAGTGCCGACTCCTTCCCAGCCCCGGAACACAAATTCAGATTCGGGTGTCGGGACAGGTGCTGGCGAGGCCATCATGGAGCCTGCCAGCTCCATTTTCTATTTTTCTCCCTGCCCCCTCCCCGCGGCTGTTACGATGACTTGAGCTTCCCGACCCATATCCCCCTCCAGCCATGACTAGAGGGTGATCAGTGGGCGGAACAGCTATCCCTCCCTACCTAAGAGAGGAGAGCAGTCCTCCAGATGCTCAGTCCTCTAACTCCTCTGCCGACACCCGGCAGCCTGGGCTCATTCCTGAACCCGGGTTGCTGGCGTGGCAAGAGATGTGGCGTCCAGCGCCTCAACCCTCAGCGGCACTGGGCAGGCTGGAATGGTAAGTTTTACAAAGTTTTGGTGCATAGGATTCTCAATGCACCCATTCTTAGTTCTACATGTACTTTCCCAAACATGTAAAATACTTGTGTGGATTTTTTTAATCAGATTGAATCAGATAGAACTTGACTATATATTGTAGAACCTTGTTACACCCGGTAGATGCTGTAAAAGAGTGTTGTATATCTTGGAATAGCCAAACATCGCCTTCAATCAAATAATGGTTGTTTGACTTATCTACAAGAGCTAGTTATGAACAGGTTGCTTACGTAAATATGAATCGTATTGACAAATTTTTAGAAATTTGTGATCCTTATGTGAAATGTCCACTAAACTGCACGAATATATAATGTCATTATATATTTTTCTTACCCCTTCATAATTAGTCTTGGTTAAAATAAAGGAACACCACATATTATCTTAGCTTTTATAAAGTCAGATTTGTATTGGACAATACATAAAATTCTAAGATTTCTATTCAGAACCTTCCTCCTCCTTCCCTTTTTTTTTATCTTTTTCTCTCCTTCTCGTCTCTTTCCCCTCTCTCTCTGTTTTCCCATTACTTCATATTTGTTTATCACATTCATTGCATTGTATTAGATATAGATAATCTATAGTTAAATTGTATGTTTTGAGACTTCATTTACAGTTGTTCAATTATATGTAAAACCTTGTATTTTGAAATACCAATAAACTTTGAATTACAAAAAAAAAAAAAAAGTGTTGTATATCATCCCTGACATCTAACGCTTTCTAAATCTGGTTGCAGCCCAAATGGTTAACCCTCTGAGCTACCCCCTGTTAAAATAATTTAAAGTCTTCTCCTACTGTTGGACCCAGGTACAGATTGCACTTCAATGACTGCGGCCTTGGGCCATAAAGAAATACGTGGGTGGCTGGCATTCACTAACAGTTTTGGGTTTTCTGTTATTTTGAGCAAAAATCAATATGACCCCCCCCCCGTTCTCTCTTTCCCCTCTAGTACACTCTCCTGCCTGCTCCCCTACCCTCCAAAACTATGTAAATATTACCCCTTTGTCCCACCCTCCCCAACACCTCCCACCTCTCTCTCTCTCTCTCTCTCTCTGTTTAATCACAGAACTTCTTGGCTTGTATCATATATGGCAGTAGTGACAGCCAGCAAGTACTACTTCCATATATGAGAGAGAGAAGAAGCTGTTTCTGATAGGCTGGTCGGGGCAAGTGCCATCAAGGAAGGCGAGAGAGTGTCTAAGGAAGTGGAAGGAGGAATGGCTGTAGAAGAAGGAAGGGAGCTGATTTGTTGCTTTTTGGAAGCATTCCTTAAATGGTGAAGAAGGGTGGTAGATGTTTCCTAAAAGTCAAAGTGTTTGGGGAAAATTATTTATGTGGTATCACTAAGGAGGATGGTGTGAGAGGGAGATGTGTAAGGGTAGGTGAAGGCAGAGGTCCTGGCATACTTGGGTGTCTGGCTGAAGGAGGATGGGAGTCAAAAGACTTAGAGTGTGCTTGTTGGAAAGGCAAAAAGGGGATCCTGGATACATTCATCATCTTTACTCAAAATAATGAAAAAAACCATACTAGTCTACCATCATCAGTTTTCCTTATGGTGCCAGGTGTGGGGCTGAGGATCTAACAATGGGGAGTGGATTATATTTGTAAGAGAGAGAGAGAGTGGCCCAGGGGTCTGGACTTGGAGTTGAGGAGTTAGAGTAAGAGTAAGGATTTTTTAATTTTTATTCATGTGATGGTCAGCCAATACATGGGAACATCATTTTTTTTTATTCTAGTCTTTTATTTTAATTTTCTAGGTTAGGAAGAAAAAGATTTTTTATCTGGAGGATGGCTCAGTTAAAATCAAACCCTTGGATGTGTCCTTGGGTCCAGCACTGAAATAGAAAAGGAAAAGTGGACACTGCATCAAAAAGAAATCCTCATTTGGTCCTGAAGAAAGACCATTCATTTATGTAATTTTCTAACAGCCTAATAAATGTTGAATCTGCACTTAACAGAAATGGTGATAAAACCAAATGGCTGAAAAACTGTGACATTAATGTGTCATCATTAATGGTGGTTTTATTTATTTATTATATTTTTGGATTAATACCTTTGAGCAAAATGGGTCATTTACAAACGTTCCAAGTCAAAAGGAAGACAGGATAATACAATGGATACAGTTAATAACAGACAAGATGAGACAGTAATAACTAATTAGGCTACATATGACAAATAGTGTTATACAGTTCAAGTTACAGAAGTGCTCGGGGTGGGAAGATAACAACAGCAGTTCATAAGTGCAGTACGCAGTTTAGGCAGACTAAAAATACAGTTTGTGCAAGAGGCAAATTTCCAGGTGATCTGGGTACAAGGAGCTGTGCTGTATGCAGCCAGAGGTGGCATTGTCATTGTCATAGGATAGTTAGGGAGACAATAGTATTGGGGGGGGGGACAGAAGTCAGGGAGTTGAGATATCTTCAGCCAGAGGTGGCTTTGTCAAGGGCACACCAGAGGGGGAATAGCTTAGAGGGGTGGGAGTAGCAGGGAATGTGTAGAGTGGGGGGTGATGGGGGTGGAATGGGAGAAATGAGAGAGGAAGGGGAGAGTGAACACAGGGGTAATTCTAGTTTATAAGGGGCAGCAGCAGTCGTTTTCACTGGTAAGGAGGGATTGGAGCCCTGGCTTGAATTGACCCAGGTTGTTGCATTCACCGAGTGGGGCGGAGAGGTCATTTAGCCATTTGGGCCCCCTGTAGGGTCGGGATCATTGTCCAAAGGAAGTGCGCATAAAGGGCACCTGTAGCCCCCCTCCCACCCCTTGGCTGCACTCCTGGTGTTTTTGGTAGATTGGGCATTTATAAATAGAATATTGGTGGATTCAGGTGTCAGATCAAGTAAAGATTTTTTCCCCAGTAGGCAGGCCTGGTATTTTATCCTGAGAGGGAGAGGGAGCCACTCAGTCTTTTTTGTCAACTATACGTGCTGACACTTTCTCAATAAATAGTTCACAATAATACTCCAGGTTCTTAGATTCATGTGGTTTGAAGAATATTCCAATTGTGTCTTTAAACCAAGGATCCAAATGTGAGGCCAAAATGTAATTGTTCAGCTTTGCACATATTTATAATTCACAGGTAACAGGAAGGTGTTTAACATTTTTCTCTCAAGCGATTCTGTACTGAGGTTATCATTGTCGATAAACTGTGAGTCGAGATGCTCCAGTCTCAGCCTGATGAATGAAATTGAGTAGTATCTCGCTTAGCACAGTATCATCAGTGCTTACCACTCCGGTAGACTCCTGGAAGGGTTTAAAGACACAACAAAGATTCTTCATCAGACGCCACTGATTTGGGCTGATATTCATGTCTCCTTTCTCAGTGCCATGTTGGACTGCATATTGACTGATGACTTTCTGTTGTTTAAGTATTCTCTGCATCATATAGTAAGTGGAATTCCACTGGGCTAGAACTTCCTGTATCATCTGGTGGAGAGGGAGGCTATTTTCAACCTGAATGTGCTGCAACAACTGTTGGGCTTTTACAGAATGGCTAAAGTGGGTGATCAGTTCCTAGATCTCACAAGAACATTTTGTTGCATAACCAGACCGACAAGAGACAGAAAAGGAGAGGACAGATCAGATCCTTGCATTTAACTCTTTCTGCATAAAAAATGGAACAAAGTCTTATTCAACCCTGTCACAGGCAGCTACAGAGTTTAGCAAACAGGATGCTGGACTGATATGAATGGCTCAAGTTGGTAATTTAAGGCTGGAAGAGTCTCTAGATCCATCAGGTCCACCCTCCCACTTCATTACCAGGGATCGACACAATGCTGTGCAAATATGTATTCATTCATAGGGGTTCCTTACACAACCTGCTACCTAGGGTGCCATGTTATTCCTCTGTTAAGCAGAAATTTGTTCAGGCTTATCCCAAAGCCCTATACTGTCATCATGTCTACTGTCTCCTATGGTAGTTGAAATGGGTTTGAGGTAGAAGTAGCTGTCTGATGCATTCTTTGTACAACGGAATCATTGATTTGGGAATCGAGATTCGGTCCATACTGCTGAACACTTGATTGCATGCACACTGGAATCCAATTCAGACTCCAGTTTCTGTGGAATTAATGTAGAAATCCTCAACTAGAACTCAAAACACATTCAGAGTGACTGATCTGATTCTAATCAGATTCAAGTGAGGCAGTTCATATGCATTATATTGTTTCTAAATCCAGTTACTTTGTGCATGTAAACCCAACTGGGAATGAATTCTCCTATTTTTCCTGTTGAAACTGCAGTAAAAGGAATGCAGGTATGCAGTCAGATTCCAAATCCTCATTTCCTGTATGTTATATGCAGTGGGAATTGATCAGTCTGCAATCAGTATAGTTCTTTTCCCATCAGTACAGCCACATGTAAACAGAAAAGGATTCCAATTGGAATTAACTGAATTGATTACCAAGTAATTGATCCCCACCAAGTACACATAGCAACTGAACCAAGGAGGCGGGGTCTGTTACCCATGGGCAAAGATTAAATGCTGGTTTAGGACAAGGAAACAGAATTTGGTGTCAGAAAAAGACTGCTTGGCCCACTCAGTCAGACTGTTTTAGCCTCAGTCTCTTCCACTAGCAGTCTATTCCAAGTGTCTTCTACCCTTTCTGCGAAGAAATATTTCCTCTCATTTCTCCTAAACTCTTCCTCAACTTCATCACATGCCCTCTGATCTTGGTGCTCTTTCATATTTGAAAGAGAACCCCGCCCCCCAGGCATCCTGTTCACCCTTGCGAGATACCTGTAGGTCTCTATTATGTAACTTCTCTTTCTCCTCCCTTCCATTATGTTCATGTTGAGATCTCTCAGCCTCTCCTCATAGGGCTTCTTGTGCAAACCCTCCACCATTTTAGTTGCCCTCTGGACTGCCTCCACTCTGCCTATGTCCTTTCTGAGGTGTGGTCTCCAAAACTGGATATAGCACTTCAGGTGGGGTCTCACTAATAAGTAATACAGTAGCAACTTCACCTCCCTCCTCCTGCTGGAGATACCCTCCCTTGCACCCCAGCGTCCAACTAGCCCTACCCACTGCTTTATCACACTGTTCTTCCACCTTGAGGTCCTCAGATATGATAACCCCAAGGTCTCTTTCCTATTTAGTGACTGTCAAAACCTCCTCTCATCCTATACTGAGCTTCTGAGTTCCTGTGCCCTAGGTGCATGATTTTGCATTTTTTTGCCACTAACCCCCAACTGCCATGCTTTTGACCACTTCTCATGTTTCCATAGATCCCTGCACATTCTCCCAACCCCCTCCTGAAAGTCCACCTTATTGTAGATTTTGGTATCACCAGAAAAAAGACATACCTTCCCTTCCAGTTCTTCTGCTATGTCCCCTATGAAGACACTGTAGAGGCCTGGTCCCAGTACTGAGCCCTGTGGTACTCCACTGGTCACTCTTACATCATTAGAGTGAGTGCCATTAACCACCACCCTCTGTCTCCTATCTGTTAACCATTTTCTAGCCCAGTTCACCACTTTGGATCCCACCCTAGGCTCTTCAGTTTCTTTATCAGCCGCCTGTGTGGCATAGTGTTAAAGGCCTTGCTAAAGTCCAGATAGACCACATCCACTGCCCTTTCCTGATCTATTTCCCTGGTCACCTAGTCAAAGAAATCTATCAGATTCACTTAGTGTGACCCCCCCCCCCCCGTGATTCCATGCTGTTTGTGGTCTTGCATGAATTCAAGATACTCTATCAGTTTCTCCTTCAGTAGGGTTTCCTTTAATTTCTGCACCACTGAAGTAAGATTGACTGACAATACTTGCTAGCCTCCTCCTTGCTACCTCCAGTCTTCTGGAGCCAAGCCTGTTTCTAGTGAACTGATGAACAAGGCAGTCAGTGGGGCAGACAACATCTCCCTGCGTTCTTTTAATACCCTTGAGTGTATACCGTTGGTTGCTGTTAAACTGAGAGATGGCTAAAATGGACACAGACAGAGACACATGCTGGTATTTTGCGCAAGTAAAGCTTAAACTGGAGTTAGGAGGAAGTCCTGAATAAATATTAAAGGAACAGTTTCAAAACAAAGGAAATTAATTTTAAAAGGTTAAAAACAGATGAGAGAGAGAGAAAATACCACCAACCTGAAGTAGTGGCGTAGGCATGAAACATTGTGCAATTATATGGTGGAAGATACAATGAAAAACAGAATATAGACTGGACCTTGGGAGTTGAACCTTCATTATTAAATGTTTTGTATCCTGTCTGGTCCCACGGCTTTGTCCACCTTCAGAGCTGCAAGACTGTTCTGGACTCTTTTCCTCTGAAAATTAACTTGTGCCCACCTACCCATTTGTGCTACTCCCTGGTGGTCTGCCCCCGCATTGTGAAGACTGGTTTGCAAGGCTGCTGGCAGAATTACTGATGTAAACAAGAAAGACGAAAAAGCTCATTATCTGCCCATTCTACCACATGCATATTAAATCCACCCAAAACCACAAAATCTGTACACTGTCATAAACATTGGGACATTTTCAGTTGACCTGTACCAATTGTACTCTCCTTTCTGTAATCCCCGTGTTGCACCTAGAAATGAACTTTGGCTTAGCATACCTTCCTGGTCACTTATTTGTAAATAAATAATTAATTAGAAAATAGATAATGGGTTGCAGTGGCATAACACATTTATCTCCACTAGTGAGTGGTGAGACCCATATAACGTTGGAATTATAGGAGGGCTTGCCAGGGCTCAGCCCTTTAGCTCTATAGTGAGCCATGGTAACTCATATTTCACTGCAGTTGATTCAAAATAGGAAAGGGGGGGCTCAATCTAAAGATAGGCCCTTCATGGGCCTCATAGTACCCCCCCCCCAAGTTTTTGAAGTGTAATTCCAACACTGGATCCATAACTCACAAGTGGCAAAACCACAAGTTAGTTATGAAGGTCTTACTATTCAATGTGTGAAGATAAATGTGTTATTCCACTTTAACCCAGTATGTATTTGCTATACAGCATGCCACATCACTGTTAATGTCTTATTACTACTTATCTTGTTTTACCTTAAAACTTCCTTTCTTTGCATTGTAAACTCTCTGTTTGATCCATTGTTCTCTGTGTTCTTTTCAATGGGTCCAAATGGAAAAAAATGTGTTCTAGGTAAAATAATGTGTGCTAAGTAAACAATAAATATTTGTACCAAAATAACAATCTATTTACTTAATTTATTTATCACTGGTGTGGTATATGTAAGTAAAGGATTTTAATGCAATTCCCATGGGCATGAGAACACTCAGTCTTCAGCTTCATGCCTTAACACTCCCCTAGGGTGTGCATTAAGTAAGTAATAAGCCACAACAGACTGTGCATTATGTAAGTAATAAGCCACGACAGAGTGTGCATTAAAGGATTTTATAAAATGACAAGAACAAATTTAGAAATTTCATTGGTCGAGAGATGTCACCTGACCATGCATTAAATCTCTGTACATGCACTGTCAGGTACCAAATCTCATTTTCCTAACCCAAAAAACTACTTGGAACCATTTTATAACTGTGATTAGCCCCTCCAGGGTGTGCACTATAGGATTTTAATGCACTTCTCGGGGCATAAAGACACTCAACCATCGGCCTCATGCCTTACTACATCCCTGGGATGTGCATTAAATATAGGATAATATATGGGGGTGTGTGTAATGAAAGCACACACCCCCGAAGATGAGATGCTCATAAACCCGACAGCGAAGAGAGGGTTTATGTTAGCATCTAACCCCGAGGGTGTGTGTAAACTTTGAGTTTAAACACACTACTCCATATTTTATTTTATATAATTGCTGGGTTTCCCTTTTTTGCCCCAGCAATTATATGAAATAAAAAGCTTCCAGTGTGTCCTCCGTTCGGTTTTGTTTTAGTCCGGTGCAGAGATTTGCCGTATTGTAAACCTGTTTTTTTTTTCTTTTAGCAGGTCTTTGTGTTTCCTATGTGGGGGGAAAAAAGAAAAGAACTTACTGCTGAGTTCTTCTGGTGGCTGTGTGTTGGGTGAGACCGAAGCGGTGAGCGGTCTCGACTGGTCACGCTGCTGCCTGAGCATGCGCACAGCAAGGGAAATTGTGCGCGTGTTTGCCGTTATAAACACTCCTTTATAACGACAAATTACGCCATGGCTTCTCCATGGGAAAAAGGGGAAGCCAGTTATTAGTAGAGAATAATGCCTGTGCAGGTGTGTGTGTTATGAGCGAAGCTTGATGGGGGTTATGAGACTGTCACACACCGAGGGTGTGTAAAAAAATCCTCATAAGACAAACCTTGCACAGGCCTTATTTTTTATAATAACTGGTGCAAGATTTGGATAGGAACATAGAAATGTGATGGCAGAAAATAACTGGCAGCTCACCCAGTCTGCCCAGTTTGCCTAGGTATCCACTTATGCTTTTACTGTAGAGACAATCTACATATAGATAGAGCCAAAAACTGTAAGCTGTTTTGTATGAAGGAGCACGTCTCTGTGCAGCTGCTGTAGTCACACAAATACAGTGTACTTTCTTTGCGCTTCAGTGAAGTGAGAGCATGAGGAAGAAAACACCGTAATAACCTACTGTTGAGCTATTATGCAGTTCAGTGAGTTATTATGGTGTTTTATCAGGACTGGCTATCCAGTCATTATTGGGGGTCACCAGTTATTATATGTCAGTGTACCAAACCCCAATTCACACAGCTCCACAGAGACGGATTTATTAAACGCCAAGGCAGTGGCATATTTATATGGGGAAAAACAAAGACTCAGCAGTTTAGGATGGAAGCAGAAATGTATTTATTTTTTGAAAATTGGTAACTGAGCACACTGAACTGAGGCTCATTTCCAGGTGTGACCCGGAGGATGGGGAACAAGGGGGAGCAAATTGACAACAAACGAGTGGCAAGGTATGTCGATCCAAGACATAACGCAATCATGAATATAGGTATAGAATTACGCTGGTACAAGGTAAAAGGTACTATAAAGAAACCTCATGCTCTAGGACATGAAAAAATAGAGCTGAAGAAAGCATGAATGATGGAGCTGTGCTGTCTGCTGCTGCCAGGTACCATGGCCGCATCCTCAGCTATATACTGCAGAATAAAGGCAGATTATACAATGGCAAGAAAGAATCCTGGACTCTGATTGGTCAGTGGATGCCTGAGACAGTGATGTTATTACACAATGACATCACTGTAAGGATGATAAGCTTCAGCAGCTCTTTTCTTAAGAAACAAAGACATACTGCCACACTAACAATCTACTAAAAACATTTTTTAAATCTTTTTTTTATTTTGTATAACAAGCCATTGTATAATAGCAATAAGGCACTCCAGGGTGTGTGTTATCGTGTAATAACGTCACTCCTGGGGTGGTGGAAGCACTCGGCTTCACCTTGTGCTTCAACCCACCCTAAGAGTGGCGTTATTCTGTCTTCCTCTATCATATTAGCTAAATATCCCCATCCAAAAAAACAAACTCTTATTTTGCAGAATAACAATTAGCTGGATTGAAAAATTTAAAAAAGCAGTGTGTCCTACTGGTTACTTTACTGGAATATTATCCAAGGGGCCCTGGTTGGAATCCTGCAACACCCCAATGACTTGTAGGTCACTAGAACTCCTTTCTCTGCTTTGGCCCCTGCAAGATGTAAAACGATGTGGAAGGAACTCACTGAAAAAACATGAGTCTGCACTACAGTTGTGCAGTCCTGTGTAGATAGTAAATTGGGAGACACAGGAGACCAATGTTTGAATCCCACCAGGGCAGCAATACTCACTCTGCACCCCTGAGCCTGTCACTATCTGTGCTTTAGTCCATCCAAATCTAAAATGGTTAAAAGCAGGACCCCACTGCAAATGAGACATCAGTTGGGCTATCCTTCCCTTAAACAGAGGTTCCCTGTTGATTATGTGAAGGCTAAGTATGTAAATGATCTTTGGAATATGTGTACTTCCCATATTAAAATACATTTCATTTAATTTAGAAGACATGCAGGCCTGCATATTTCACAGGACAGTAGCATTAATACAGTATTTCAAAAACAGAATGTGAGGCAGTATAGTGTAGTGGTTAACAGCACTGAGCTGCAAACCTGGAGAACTGGGTTTGAATCCCCCAGACAACACAGTGACCATGAGCAAGTCACTTAACATTCCTGTGCCCCGAGACACTCCTGGAAACAAACCTCGCTTAGTATGTCTTCCTGGCCAAAAATTGGTAAAAGAAAAAAACGAGAAAAAAAAAAAAAACGACACCGAAATGCCGAATACAATGCAACAAACAACAGCTAGTTGACACATTTAAGAGATACGCCAACTACGCACAACCAACGCATTTGCTGTACTTTAAAACATTCCACCCAAAGTCTTCTTCTAAATTAGGCAAACTGCACAATTGCAATGATTACAACAAACAGAAATCTGGAAGGCCCTGAAGTTGCCTGAAAAAGACCGGAAATCTTAAACAGCTTCTCTGAAAAAAAAGGTCTATTTTACATTTCCTCTCTCAAACATTATATGAAAGTGCAGATTAATGGAATTGCAAGTACCTCGGTCAGCCATAGCAAGAAATGACCCGGGGGGAGGGGGAGTTTTCTTAACAATCTTAAATCACTCGGAAGTTATTCTTGCAATCTTCTTTTCCCAGACCAGCAGTAAGTACCAGAGGTCTCCAGATTGCTTCAAATGTGCCTTTTCCTTTTAAACCTTTTCAACAAAAACAAGCGCAGCTGAGAGCAGGGCTGTTTGTGTTTGGGCTGCAGCAGCAGCGCTCTGCGCTCTAGGGGGCGCTATTGCACCAGCAACTTGTAAAGGAAATTAGAAAACTTTTTTGCTCTTTTTCTCAGCAACTTGTACAATTTTTTTGTGTGTTCCAGTGTCCAGGCCAGTCTTCAGGAAAGGAAATGGAAAGAGGAAACCAAACAAATTTATTTCTGTTTTTCATTTGTAATATTTTATTCCTACAACAAACACAGGCCACTAGTTAGGAAGAAAAAAAAAACGGAGGGGGGCTTTACTTGGTATTAATAGTTCCGGGATACGTTAGGCTGCCAACTTGGAATTTATAACTTGATTTGTTCATGTTGTCTTGGTTAGTTTGAAATCCAGTGAAAGGAAAGGGAAACATTATGGCTATTTTAATTTTAGTCATCTCTTACTGCTCCTTTCTGGAACATTTTACCATCAAAGCACACGTTTCAGTTAGTCATGCCTGTCCTCATGTAGTTTAGATGTATGAAACAGAAAAAAAAATTAAAATTAAAGCTCTCAAACAGAAAATCAGATGCAAAGAATAGGTCACCTACTGTAGTTTCTTTTGTAAGAGGAGATGTGAGTGGGGTTGGGGGGGCCTCCTGGATGTACAGTATGGATTATTGTATGGATTATGTACAGTAATGAAGAGAAAATGGAATTAGATAATCTTTTCTTTTGAAGACTCTCGCCCCCCCAAGTGACAGAGTGTGTGTGTGTGTGTGTGTGTGTGTTGTGTGTGCGCGCGCGCGCGTGCTTTTGTTGGGGTGGGATATCCCGGGAACTAAGGAGATACTTGAAACACTCAAGCAGGAAGACAGATAGGAACTAATTTTCAATTATGCAGATCATGTAGTTCCGTGTGTTTCAAATCTGGAGTCACGACATCCTCAATGATCTCTTCCTCCGTTCCTCCATTTAGAAGAAGTCATGCAGAGAGAGAGAGAGAGATGAAAAGGGGTCACTATTTTTGGCTTTATAATGGTATTGGTTTGTTTTAAAATCGAATACTATAAGCAAAACACAGCATGAGAATCATAACAAATAAGCAAATAAACGCATAGACAAGAGGGTAGGATGCGTTGAGATTGTAAATATTAAACCGTTCCCTTTGAACTTAGGAGTTGGGATCATCAGTTTGTTTAATACAACAAGTCAAGTAAATGGAAAGCTTAAGTTTGAATGAAGCTAACAATTAAATACAAAACAGAAATAGCGGAATACAAGTGGTGAAACAGTATCACAAAATGTATGTATTTTGCTATAGGGGTTCCTTTTCGTGCACAGCTGCTGCGTCTTTTATCCCTGTTATCAGCGGATCTGTTAACAGTCATAAAACGCATCCAGCTTTATGCACAGAAAACCCCAAATAGATGCAGAAGTGCTCATCTGGATAAACCGCGAAAAGTTTATTTAAAAAAGAAACAACAACAAAAAAAAAAACACGATTTCCTAAAATGTAAACTGTTGTGTTAAACTTCAGAACCCCAGCTCTTTGCGAGTAAACACGGAAAGCCCTACTGAGATCCCACACTTCTGTTTTGATTTAGAATATGAAATTAATAGTGCCTAAAACTGTATTTCCAAAGGGTTTATTAATAATAAACATGTCCAGTGTTTCTCGGGTTTCATGGTTGGAGTTAGATATCTGAAAGAGAGAGAGAGAAGTGTTAGTTGACAGCACACATGAGGCAAAAATCAATCAGCAGTCTTTGGGGTTTTCCTTACAAAAACTTCCCTCTCCAAGGGGATTGGCACCATGCTCAGGAATGCGCTGAAATTATTACAAACGGCAGCTTTGAGGCAAACCTTCTTCTACACTGATTGGAGCCGAGTAGTTTGATGTTACCTGACCTTTTAAATCAGGATTTGTACTTTAAGGGGGTCACAGTTGTAATTCAAAGATCAGATTTAACCATAATGGGTATTGACAGCTGGGGGGGGGGCTACTGTGTTGTCCATGGCTAGTGCTCGCATAATGACCCACATCAACACACTTTGGACCCTGTTATAAGCACGCATAATGGTTTCCATGGTATGAAACCTGGCCCAAATTCGTTTTATTTCAACCCACTTAGAACCGTATTAAAGAGGTTTGCAAACATGCTTTAAATTCAAACCAGTAGTGGTGGCACTTTCACTCCAGCTCTGCAGCTTCTAAAGGAACATTGTTCAAACATTCACAACCAAAAAGCGGTCAATAAGTGGTATGATCTGTAGCCAGAAAAATACCGTGTCGTACCAGGGCACAAGACATAAATGAATTGGGATTTTGTTGTATACGGGCGAGATGTTCTGATTACAGGAGTTCCTATTGTAATTAGGTGTCTTTGTAGCACTGACATACGTTCCCTATATGGTCCGGGAAACCATGCAGCGCACTGATCATATTGCTGTGTATAGGCCGGTCTGTGTGACTCTTCACTTTGGAATATGGACTCGATTCTGTGTGCTCTGTTGCAGTACTTCATACCAAGGATTATCGGAAATAAGGGCGCAGGGTGTCTTTTTTTTCTTGTTACTCTTATTCTGTGCCTAGATGAGGCAAGTAAAGTATATGAAGCAGAAAGCCAAACATGCTTTGAACAACATAATCGTATGTCTTACAAGATATACTGCTCCCAATTCTGGTTCCATACTGAGCAGGCTCACAATTTTATGTACAGCTATTGCGTAAACAGGGATATATTGTAACATGATTACCCATCCACCCACACGTTTATATTTATATCTAGTATCTGTATAATCTATCTGTATCTATCTGTCTGTCTATCCATCTAAGTTTCCTATCCGTCCTAATGTTAGAATTCGTATTGGAGGTGAACGCCAATCCTGAGTTTCAGCCACAAAATAGGTAAAGATTAACTGTGCTCTTCAGCGTGTCCTCTCCTAAAGGTGGTGTTTCAGCTATTATAATTCTGAATACATTTTTACCTTTTTAGTTTTCCTTTCCAGGGTTTATAGCACCTCGTGGTAGCCTGTCTACGAAAGCTGTATCAAAAGCATGTGGTCTTTCTTAACTGACCTCATGCCTTTATGACGTCATATGCTAACCGTAGCAAGAGCATAATACCCTGTTTACACTGTCACATTTGTACTGGAGTAACCCGATCACTCGGGTTGCTCCAGCGCAAAAGCGTCCATGTGGACGCGTACCCCATCGAGGTAAGCCGCTCACTAATCCGCTCGCAGATTCCCTATCAATACAGCAGATGAGAGGTCAGTTGAGGACTATTTTATTTTTGAAAAACACAGTGAAATAAACACTGTTATCGGAGATTTTTAGTAGACCAAAAATAGGAGAAAGTAAACTAACACGCATAGAACACACTGAAGTAAAGCAAAAGTATTTGTTTGTTGGCAAAACATTTCCTCCTATTGTTTGTTTTATTCAGCAGTAATATGTATCTGGCATAATTAAGTTCCTCATGCCCATATTTTTATTTCTTTGGGATGTTTTTAAACAGCTTGTAATATATGAATAAGCCTCAATGATACTATACTAAGGTATACAAAAAATTTCCAGTAATACATCACTACTCTCAATAATACTATCATGAAAAGTGATACTACTATCTTTTTTGCTGATAATACTACAGTTCAAAGGTCATCTTCAACTTTAGTATTATCAATTGATCCATGTGTTACAAAAAATAACAAAAATATAAGTGTTTTATAAGGCAGTAATACCATCTCCAGATTTTGGGGACTTCAGGACCTCTGGAGGTTCCATGTCCCCAAAACCTCTGGATGGTATTACTACCTTGTAATACTCACTTATCTATCTATTATTCTATTTGTAATACTAATTTTATAATTAATGACTCCAGTCATTAAATATGACCCTATTACCAATTTTTTAAATTCCTCCCACCATGTTACTTTTTGACTTTACACACTGTATTCTTACTGTGGCTGTATTAGGTGGGTGCTAGCACACGTTTTAATTTTAATTTGTATTTTTATTGTTTTTATTGGTAAATAGACAACAGCATAACACCACACTAACTTGTAATGGATGTGGCCTGAGAGCAGGGACTTTTAAAAACTTAAAAAAAACCAACAAATTTCAGTTCAGGAATGAAACACAAAGAGAAGCAAAAGGGACATGTAGATGTTTTTGCCAACTGAAAGTTATTACCAAAAAAAGAAATACATGAGGATATTTACCTCCTTATTAAATACTGCTGCTTGAAATAATTGTTGAAACTATATTGCTTAATGTTTAGTTTAGTAGCTACTTGCTCTTTAATGATAACTGGATTTATCCCGAAGCTGATATTTGCCTACAGTAGAAGCTGCATTTGTAATTCTGGTCCCAATTCTGTTCTTGCTCCTTATTTAGTGGCCTTTTAGTAAATTCAGTGGGTGCTTCTGGCTTCCACACTGACAGTACGGGAAAGGATAGAACTGCAGTAATGTGGTTTATATGTGATTGTTAAAGCAGCAGTGCAGATTATGGTGAACCTTTGACCTCTATTTTTTACTGTTAGATTACTCTTTTCTCCCGTCTTAAGATGCCCCTTTTCCCTGTTTTGAGTCTGCTCTACATTTCTTTAGATTTAAAATAAGCAAATGAGCCTATTTTTTAATATAGCTATCTCAAGATTCCCATCTGTATTTCCAGCTGTCTTTTAGCACTCATTATCCCATCAGGTCAATTGGGAGCTGTGTGTTACACACTTGTTTGCTTTGTGGTCCTATTCAAAAACAGTTGATAAATACTTGTAAAAACCTCAGCATAGCCATAGTAAATGGAGCCATTCTTTAATTATTTCAAATAAAAAAAATACTGAAGCAGACTCAGAAAGGGGGAAGTGTATTTTATACGACAGGAAAAAACATTTTAAAAATAGGATAAAAAGGCACACTGCAGATACAAAATACTTAACACGTACTGCTGTTTTTAAAAGCTGCTGACATCTATGGGACAAGTTTCAAAAACATAATATTTGCACCAAATGCTGCTTATATTTAAAATATCCTCTGTATTTATCTTTCTCCCTGTCTTGATAAGGACTGCGGCTTGAAAATATGATTCTCGTCCCTCATACTTTATGTGCTCCTGTTGGCTGCCTGCACATGATGTCACAAAATCTTGTTAACGAGTCACGACTGGTAGCTGTGGGAATGATTATGATGTCACAAGGAGGTGATTATGATATCACATGAAGAAAGGCATCCAAGTTCAAATGTCAAGGATCCTGTTTCCATGCAAATTTCATTAGCAATGGAGAATAAGGGGACGATAACAACAGAACATTTTGGGAGTACTACTAGAACCGTATATAATTTTCCATGTTTTCCCAGAGGCTCCATAGATTCTTTAAGATTTTCTATTGCGGACACAATGCATCTGTATGATATGTAATATACAATGCAGCGCTGAGATTGTTCTTCCCACACACCCATTCCACTTAATAATAGAACTGAGAAGAGTACAGTTTTAAAAATATAGCTTCTACTGCGCAGGAACAATGATTTACAGGTTCAGAGCAGTTCTTTTAATATGGTCAAGTTTTCCTCTTAAGATAAGCAAGGTATACACCAGAGTGCTGATGAGCGGAGGTACGGGCACAAGGAGGACCATAAAGAAACTGGCGGTGGTGGTGGTGGTGGTGATTCAGGAAGGACATCAGAAACTACAGTACAGCATTTATTTACAGAGAGGGTAGTGGAGTAATAAAACTGCCGGGGGGGAGGTGGTCTGTACCAAAGTGGAGAGTTTTAAGCAAGGGTGGGACAGACATATGTTGTGGGCCTTCTCCCGTCCATCCCTCTAAACTGTCCCTATGGAGGGATATCCCTCATTTTACCCCAGGCTCTCGGAACCGCTTTATCCATACCTCTCAGCTGCCCCACATTACAAGGAAGGTACCTCATTTTACCCCTCTGAACCATTCTGCCCATCCTCTCAGTTGCACATTAGGATAGATTCCCTTCATTTTATACATCAGAATGTATGTCTCACGAGGAAATGGTACTGTCTCATATGGAGAAGGTACTGTCTCAGTTCTGACTTTATCGCAGAACATCATAATGCTAAATCAAACTGCATGTGAACAAAAACACTAGTTTTCATAGAGTTCTGTGTTTGTACCTCCATGTTTGACATGGGCATGTTGGAGAGACGGTGGATACAAAGACAGTTCAGGGCTTCAAGGTTAGCCTGGACACATTTTTGCTTAATAAGTGACTCGTAGGGTACCCTGGATAGTAGAGTGGGAAGGGAGCCCTCTATAAATTAATACATATTTGCAGAACATACTTATTAATTCATGCTTTTGAAGTGTGTGTGTGTGTGTGGGGGGCATGATGGACCTAGAGTCCCTTCTAACTTTTCATTACTATGGTACTATATTAATATAGTATACATAGTAACATACTGTGTAGTACAGTATCCTGATATTGGAAGAAACTTAAGGTCCATCTTATCTGCCCCTCCAGCTGCATGGCATTTCTATACCCAGTTTGATTATGGGCATGCTGGCATTTTACCCCGCCTCCTCAATGTTGCTCCCCTTACAGCAATATGTCTTGTCCTTCTTTAAAAAATCCGAACAGTACTAGTTTCCAAAACCTCACTGAGTAGACGATTCCACATATTAATCACCCTCTATGTAAGGCAATGCTTTCTAATATGTTTCCTTGTTCTGCGCCCTCTCAGTTTGAGGGTATGCTCTCTAGAGTATTTTGAACTCACCAGCTGAAACATCGAGTTTGCTCTACCCTCTTTATCCACTTTAGTAATCGGAAAATTGTGATCATGTCCGCTCTCGGCATTCTCCATTCTAGGCTATATAATCTGAGTATGTTTAATCTATCCTCCTAGCACGTCCCTCCTAAAACTACAAATCAGCTTGGTTATCATTGTGCAGAATCCTCTCAATATTTACAGTGTATTTTCTGTACTGTAGTGACCAGATCTGGACACAGTACTCCAGATGTGGCTGAAGGAGGCAATATAGCATAGTGTCACTGAACAGCAAACATGGAGACCTGGGTTTGAATCCCATCAGCCCCCACTTGCATACTGTGTGACCTTGAGCAAGTCACCCAACCTCCCTGTGCTCCCAGGTCGCACCTGGAAACAAACTCTGGCTTCACTGCATTTCCTGGTAAAACAATTTTCCCCTCTCCCCTTCCCCTTTTACAGGGGGATGATAGCTTCCATTGAGCTGCTCCTTCTTCTTCAGGTATTGTATTTGTTTTCTTAACTGCGACAGCACACTGCCTGCCTGGCTTCAGCTAATGGTCCATGATTACAGGTCGATTCTTTTGTTCCGTTTTGCTGTACAGCCTAGGAAAAAGATCTAGGGGTATTGCTAACTGTAGGCTGAAGCCAGCCAGACAGTGTGCTGCCTCAATTAAAAAAAAGGAATGCAATACTGGGATTTATTAAGAGGGGTGTATGATATGTTGCTATGTATGTTGACTGTCAATGTCCTACATTTCAGTGACTAAAGGCTGAGAGGTACGAACGTTATACAGGAACACGGGGCTTCAGTAGAACAAGGTTCCACTTCATTTATCTTTCCGTCAGCCGGGGCTGTACAGACAAGCTGTACTTGCGCTCTCTTTAGTGAGTGTGTGTGTGTGTGTGTGTGTGTATACGTACGTGTACGCACTGCAGACAAGTGAGAAGGGACTGAGGGCAGAACACTTAAGGTTAGAAAGGCTTCTCTCTCTGTAATGTCACAGGTGATAGAAAGATAAAAGTTCATAAAAAACACGCTGACACATTTGTGGACGTGGTGTATTTATCCCAAATCCTTTGGGATCTGTGTAGAGGGCATGCTAAGAGTGCTGAAAAGTTGACCTATTTAGGAACTATAGAATTCCAGACAAATTTCTCTCTTTTTTTTTTTTGCTCAAGTCATACCAACAGTCCTTCAGATGAGACATTAAAACCTAGGTTCCTTCTGCCCATTTCCGGACACTGTCCAGGCAGAGGTTAAATATCTCATGGGACTTATCGACATTGAGTAGAGAGAAGTTTTCACTGGTGTGATGGCCGACACTTGCCGTGTGAATAAAATAGGTCCATGTAAGTTAGCCTTCAGGACTCACCTGGAAATGAGCTGTGTCAGCTCTGTGTGTTTCTCCTGATTAAAAACTACAGGCTTGCTTCCTGCTCCCCAACTCCCAAATCCGCCAAAAAGGACACAACCATACTTACCATTATCAGCATTGCAAACCCCTCTTAATAAGGTCAGCCCTCTGCAAGAAGAACCCACAGTGTAGTGGCTTATGCCCATGTCTGTTCCTTTAAGAAATCAAAAGGCTTGGGAGTCCCCTGTCTAAAGAGAGCTAAAAAATAGTAGACACGCCAAGGAAATTAAATTTGCAATAATCTGCAAGGGATTGTGAGGCCAACATTTTGTCAGAAGTGAACAGCAGCTGCACTGATCAATCAAAGTATAGAGGCAGTATAGCACAGTGGTCTAAGGCTCTGAACTGCAAATCTGGTGACATCCAGCAGACCAGACCTGGGTTTGAATCCCACAGCTTCCACTTGCATACTGTGTGACCCTGAGCAAGTCACGTAACCTCCTTGTGCTCCCAGGTCGCTCCTGTAAAAAAGCTTTCAGCTTAGTGTGCTATACCTGGTTAAACAACTAAATAAAAAAAGTCAATCAAAGTCTTTATTTATTAAACCAGGCGATCACCCTTGAGCAAGCTAATTTTCTAGGTGGACCTGGGTTTGTTAACAAGGGACAATATACATGGGATGCAACACACAAGAAAATAGTGACAATACAAATAAAGTGAGATACAATAAGACAGTATATACAAAGTATCGACAGGTAGCATTGACAGTAGTATGTTTGGAACAGAAGATACAGCTAGTTTTGGGTAGGACACGATTTTTCATAAAAGTAAAGATCCAGAAACAAATGATTTGATACCTTTTATTGGACCAACATGGATGTTACAGAAAAGAACAAAGTGCTCTAGCTTTCGAACCAACCAGGTCCTTCTTCAGAAGCTTTGAAGCTTCTGAAGAAGGACCTGAACAATTAACTAAGCACTGTTCTTTCTGCAGCATCCATAATCAACAAAAAATATCAAATCATTTGTTCGAATCTGTTCTTAAAAGGTCCAATACAGCACCTACAACATTTTTTTGCATTATAAAAGTAAAGAAATATACATATCTGAAATGAGCAGGGCTTGTTTAAAAAGAAGTGTGCTTGAAAAAAAATTGAAATAGGCAATAAGAGTCCATTTCAATCTGAATAGTAATTTTAACATTTTAAGAGCTATTCTTGCTTTTTAAGGATGCTTGTAGTTCTTGATGTTTATGTAGTTAGCATGTGCTCCACACACAGCATGGTACACACACACACACACACACACACACACACACACTCTGCTTAATAAACAGAATGAGGAGGCCAGACAGTCGTTACTTACTCTACAAAATAGCTAACATGCAACCATACTAGTCAGCACTTATATTAGTGGCACATAACAATTTTACTTACTGGGGATATAAGCCCTGGCTGAAGAGTCTGGTTTAGTGTGGAGGAGATACATGCAAGGTTCCGGGAGTTTGCCAGGGTGTGTCATGATGTGGGTTAAACGGTCTCTTTTTCACAGGTCCTCCCAGCGCCTACAGCTAGTGCGGGAAACAAACAGGAAAACAGGGAGGTTAATGAATGGCTCAGAGCATGGTATATAGCTAGGGAGTATGGGTTGGTGGGAGACTGGGGTGCAACTTGGGAGGACAAGGGGCTGTATGTTAGGGATAGGCTGTGCTTAAATTTGTGAGGGAAGAGGTTTTGAAACTAAAACTGACTGAGTTCTTTGAAGCTAGGTGGGGTTTAAACTTGTGAGGGCAAAGGGCTGGGGCTTGAGGCTGCTGCTGGCAGGCACATCAAGGGAGGACTTAGCTTTCTCCCCCAGTGGAGTGGAGGGGTTGCCAAACTGGGGCACCTGACTATGCACAAGGAAGCGGGAGCATGCAGTTAACTGGGGGATCTCGGGTTGTGGGGATGGCCAAGGGCAAGGGGCAGGGATGGAGGGTGGCCCTGGTTAACACCAGGAGCTGGGTAATAAGATGCCCAAGCTTCAGTTGATGAAGGAGAGGTGGATGTGGCGGCAGTCACTGAAACTTGGGCCACTCCTCAGCACAATTGGGACCTGAACCTGATGGGGTACACTGTGTTCAGAAAGGACAGGGCTGTGGGCAGGGGAGGTGGGGTAGCACTCATCATTAGGAATGGCATCGATATATGCAGGGTGGAGAGAGCAGAGGGAAATGTAGAGGCATTATGGGTTACCTTGCAGGTGCCTGGGGTAAGAGGGTAAATCTGGGGTTGGTTTATATGCCACCCATGCAAGCGGAAGACCTTGAGGAAGGCCTGGTGATGAATCTCAGGGACCACTGTGGTCAGGGGGAGGGTACAACTTTGGTGCTGGGTGACAGTAACATGCCAGGGGTTGATTGGGGAACTATGGCATCCTCATCGACTAGGGAGCAGCACCTGCTGGACGTTCTCCAGGATGCATTCCTTTCCCAACTGGTGGCTGACCTGATGAGGGATAGTCGTATCCTGGCTGTGGTCCTGTTTGATGGCGATCTGGTTAGGAACCTAGTGGTAGGGGACCCACTGGCGGGGAGTGATCATGCCATGGTGTGGTTTTCCCTAGACTGGGGGGGGGGGAGATTGCAGTAAAATGGTGGTGGTTGACTTTAGGGGTGCAGACTTTAAGGATATGGAGGGGATCCTCAAGGGGCATTTGGAGGGGATCAGACTAGACATGGACACAGACAGCAGGTGGGAAATTATTAAAGGGGGCTCCTGGAAGCTACCAAGGCCTGCACAAAGGTGTGACACAAGTTTGGTGGAGCCAGAAAGCCAAGCTGTTGGACCAAGGAGGTCCAGGAGGTGGTGAGGGAGAAAAGAGCTGCTTATAGATGATACAAGTGCTCATGTGGGGTCATGGACAGGGGGAGTGTGATATGATATCCAAAAAGGTAACCAGGGTGGTGAGATCAGCCAAGGTTAAGACAGAGCAGAGGTTGGCACAGGGGATCAGAAGCAGGGGGAAAAGGGTTCTTTAGGTATATCAGGGAAAGAAGGAAAGTGAAGGGGCAGACTAGCAGACTGAGTTCAGGGAGTGACTGGGCCAAGGAGCCCATGGAGCTGGTGGAGGTGCTTAATGAATACTTTGCCTTGGTCTTCACTAGAGACAATGGAGGGTCAACTCCTTTCAGGGGAAGGGGGCTAGGAATGAGGAAGGGGGAGGTCACGGTTGTCAAAATTCCTGTTGGTAGGGTGAAGGGAACCCTTAAGTCCCTGAAAACAGATAAGGACCTGGTCCACATGGCCTTCATCCCAGGGTGCTAAAGGAGATGGCGGATGTCCTTGCTGCACCTCTGGCAGATTTTTCTAACTCCTCCCTTCAGACGGGGTGGGTGCCTCAGGATTGGAGGATGGCGCATATCATGCCAGTCCACAAAAGCGGCTCGTGGGAGGAGCCAGGTAACTACAGGCCTGCCAGCCTAACATTGTTGGTAGGCAAAATGATGGAAGCTATCTTGAAATAGAGGCTGGAGGTGTTCCTGGAAATCTGGAGCCATCTAGGTGATCACCAGCATGGCTTCGTTCAGGGCAGATCGTGTCAGACTGACCTTGTGGAGTTCTACGATTGGGTGACAAAGGTGCTGGACCAGGGCAGGCTGGTGGATATCTTCTTTCTAGATTTCAGCAAGGTGTTTGATTCAGTGCCACACCCTGGGTTGCTGGATAAGCTGGGGGGAATGGGGGTGGAGGAAAGGATGGTCAGGTGGTTAGGAAACTGGCTAACTGGGTGGTTTCAGAAGGTAGTGGTCGGGGAGAGGCATCGTCTCCTAGGAGAGTCATTTGTGGGGTCCCACAAGGGTTGGTGCTGGGTCCACTCGTGTAATGCTTACATCTTATACATCAGGGATGATATCAGGAGCGAGATGAGCCTCTTTGCCGATGGCTCAAAGCTGGGGGCGGTGGTGGATGGGGAGGAGGGTAGAAGAGCCCTACAAGGGGACCTGGAGACTCTGGAGAGGTGGTCATGCAACTGGAAATTGAGGTTTAATGCCAAGAAATGCAGTGTTCTCCACTTGGGGCTTAGGAACCCAGCTAAAGATTACTTTTTGGGTGGGGAGAAACTGCAGGTTTCAGAAGGGGAAAAGGATCTTGGAGTGGTTGTGGATGCCAAAATGAATAACTCTGAGCATTGTAGGAGGGCTGTGGCTGCAGCAAATAAAATGCTCGGTTACATCACCAGGGGGATAACCTCAAGGAGATGGGAGGTGCTTCTCCTTCTGTATAACTGCCTGGTTAGACTGCCCTTAGAGTACTACATGCAGTTTTGGTGCCCGTACTTGAAAAAGGACATTGCACTTCTCGAGAGGGTCTAGAGGAGGGTGACCAGGATGGTACAGGGTCAGTGGAAAGGGAGTAAATAGGGTTAGCCTAAATAGGGTATTCCAGCTAAGTGAAGAGGGGGCCACCAGGGGGAACTCCATGACACTGGTTGGCGGAAGGCTCATGGGGGAGAGTAGGAGAAGCCACTTCACCGAGAGGGTGGTGGACCCCTGGAACACACTGCCTGCAGAACTGGTGGCTGTTAATACAGTGGAGGGATTCAAGAGGGGCTGGGACAGGTATAAGGGGAAGGTAAAACTGAGTAATGCCAGACCTGGAGGTGTAACTGATGGGGGATGGGATCAGGGGGATATACGGGGGAGGTGGGGAGGGCAGCAACGGTCTCCTGACCTGGTGCTGATTTTTGAGCAGGCTCGATAGACCAGGCTTACTCTGCTGGCATGTGCGTATGTTAGTATGTTCCTAATCCAGAAAAGAAACAGCTGTAAAACTGAAAGATGAAATTGAGATGCGAGAGGGTGCTGTGTCTCAGCATGTAGTGTAGCACTCTCACATCTGGACATGAGAGTTCTGTAGTGCTCTCACATTTGTACCTGAAGATTCCTAACCTGTCTAGTGCATTTAGACTTGCTCCATCTACCTCCATCCCAGTTCTGTGTTGTTAGAGGTGCCATTCTTTACATGATAGCCAGTACACAGAGGTCCTCATTGCTTTGTGGGTAGCACAAATAATGTAGGGAGACTGGTGTAGCCTAATGAGCTGTGAACCTGGAGACCCCAGTTCTTGTCACTTAACTTTCCTGGGCTTAGTCTCCTCACTTTCTTTCTTTGTTCTAACATTTCTGAGCTTTCATTTACATCCCACAATCAATCATACCTTCATGTATAACCTGACCCTTTTGGAGATCAGACCCTTGGTCACATGAACTAATGGGTCATTGTTCATTTTATGCAGACCTGCTGACATTGTACCTTGACATCTTGTGTACTCCAGACACAAACCACAGGCAGGTACCATCCACTGATAAAGTGGCTATTTGATCTGCCAAACATCGCAGTGCCTTATTCGGTAGCGGTGATGGTGTTTGCCAGAAAATAAAATTGAAGTTTTGCATTTATTTAAACAAGTCTGCTTCATGTATGTGGATCCAAGTGTGTGCTTTTCTTCCATATTGAATTTTTGTCTGTTCTCAGGCCTGGCATGATGTCCTCCAAGAAACTTTACTCTCCCCCCAGAATGTGATGGTGACACAACTTTGCATATGCGCTAAGTTTGCTCAGTGCCAGTGTAGTTTAGCTGTAGCTGCACTTTCCCCTCTTTGCTTGAAGAGTGTGTGTTCAAGCCTCACATTGGGAGCCTGAGTAAGTACTCAATTCTGACTCTACATTAAAGTACTTAGGGGTGTGGCACTATTGCAGGTGTTCTCCTGTTAGTTATAGAGTGAGGGAGTGCTCCCAACCAATAGGAGCACTCCTTTCCTCATTGCAAGAAACATAGAATTTGACGGCAGATAAGGACCGCTTGGCCCACCCAGTCTGCCCATTTCCCTGCCTACTGGATAAGCTGCAGATCGTAGTTAACCAGCAGCCTACTTCTTCCTACCCCATCCCTAAATTGCCCCTTATGACTGTCAGCTCATGCTTGAATTCCACCACTGTTTTTGACTCCGACCTCCTCAGAGGCGTTCCATGCATCCATAACCCTCTCTGTGACAAAATACTTCCTTAAATTACCTCTGAGCCACCCCTCTATCTTCAAATTGTTTCCCCTTGTTCTTGCACACCTCTTTTTGAAGATGCTACCCTCTTGGACTTTAGTGATTCCTTGAGGTACTTGAAGAAGTTTCTATCATGTCCCCCCCTCTCCCTCCTTTCCTCGAGGCTATACATATTAAGCTCCTTTCGTCTCTCTTCATATGTCTTCCGGTGCAGACCCTGCACCATTTTAGTTGCCCTCCTCTGGACAACTTCCATCCTGTCTATGTCTTTGCGAAGACTGGGTCTCCAGAACTGCACGCAGTACTCCAGATGGGGTCTGATCAACTGTCTGTATAGAGGGATAATAACTTCCTGTTTTCTACTGGTGATGCCTCTCCCTATGCAACCCAATATCCCCCCAGCCCTCATTGCTGCCCTCTCACATTGCTTGCCCACCTTTAGGTCATCTGATATGACTACCCCCAGGTCCCTTTCCATTTTTGTTGTTGTTAGTATCTCACCCCCCATTGTGTACTCTTCCCCTGGGTTTTTGTTTCCCAGGTGCATTTCTTTGCACTTCTTAGCATTGAATCTAAGCTGCCATACATTTGACCATTCCTCTAACCTTGCCAAGTCCCTTGTCATCCTTTCCATCCCACCTTGTGCATCAACTCTGTTGCAGATCTTTGTGTCATCTGCAAAGAGACATACTTTCCTTCAGTCCCTCTGCAATGTAAACATATAAGACATTGAGAGGACTAGTCCCCTAATCTGAACCCTGGTGCACTAGTAACCCCTTTCATCAGAGTGGACTCCATTTACTATTACTCTCTGTGTCCTATTTTCCAGCCAATTTTACCCAGGCTGTCATCTTGGGACCCACTCCCAGGCTAGCTAACTTGTATATTAATCCTTTGTGTGGGACTGTGTCAAATGCTTGCTAAAGTCTAGGTAGGCCATGTCACAGCCCCTCCTGATCTACTACTTTGGTCACCCAGTCAAAGAAATCTATCAGATTTGTCTGGCATGACCTTCCTGCTGAGAATCCATGCTGCCTTGGGTCCTGCCCCTCTGGCCTCTAGATACTCAACAATTCTTTCCTTCAAGTGATTCCATCAGTTTCCCTACCACTGAGGTTAAACTAACAGGTCTGTAGTTTCCTGCTTCTGCCTTGCTCCCACTTTTGTGAGGGAATCACATCTGCCCTCCTCCAGTCCTCGGGTACCACCCCATCCTCCCATGATTTGTTAAACAGAGTAGTCAGTGGTGTCACTAATTCTACCCTTAGTTCTTTTAGATTCTGGGACGAATCCCATCAGGCCCCATTGCTTTGTTCACCTTCAGTTTTAAGAGTTCTTTCAGAACCCTTTCTTCTGTAAATGGGCTGGTATCAACTTCTGTATCCAGTGTGTTTCTACTGTTTGTTCTAGGTACCCCCTTCCTTTGTAAATACTGAGCAAAAATATTTGTTTAGTATCTCTGCCTTTTCACAGTCTCCCTCTGCCCACCTCCCCTTATTAAGCCTCACTATCCCTCCCTTGGTCTTCCTTGGCTCCCTGATGTACCTATAAAGGTTTTATCCCCCTTCTTAACTGAGGTTGGCTATCTTTTCCTCGGTTTGGGCCTTGCTGTTCTGACTGCCTTCCCAGCTTCCTTTTGCTTTAACTGATACAGTTCTCTGTCCTGCTCCTTCTGTGATTCCTTGTACTTCCTAAGCTTTCTTTTCTCTTGAACCTTCCTGCCACTTCCTTTGAGAACCATAGTGGTTTCTTACATCGTTTAGTTTGTTTATTGCTTCACTCAAAGGCTTGTTGCCTCTGTGATGGCAGTTTTATTATTCCCATTGTTCTTCCACCCTCCTTCCTGCCCATTTGCTAGTGCATTCCTTAGGCACTTACCCATTTGAAAAGTCAGCCCTCCTAAAGTCCAGTACCTTTGCCTTTGTAGCATTGACTCTATTGCTGTGTTTATTGTGAACCATACTGTTCGATGTGCGCTGGTTCCCAGATGGCTACCACTTCTACATCTGTGATCCTCTCTTCATCTCCATTTGAGAGAACCAGGTCTAAGATTGCTCCCTCTTGAGTGGGCTCCAATACTAGTTGTCTAAGGCATGCCCCTGTAGGGCATCTAGAATAACCCCACTCTTGGAAGTGGCTGCGGCAACTGTACTCCAGTTAACGTCTGGCATATTCAGATCACCCATCAGCAATATCTCCCCTTTTTTTGCCATACTAAGTATACTTTCTATCATTTCCTTGTCCATTTCCTCCCCCTGAGAAGAGGGTCTGTATACAACCCCTGTGCGGTCTTTATCTCTTTATCTATGCAAAATGTTTCATGCGCAGCTGCCTTGGAAATGGGCATGCTTGGGGAAACTGTTTAAAAAAATTAATATATCACTGATCACTCTCGATTAATAATATATTAATACTGCTGCTGGGACCACTCTTATGGTTGTAAGAGTGGTCTCACTTACATTCTTAGGTTATCAGAGTGGTAACTCGTATCCTAAGAATGTGCATGAGACCACTCATGGTCTTAGTGGCAGTGCAAACAAAAGATGTCCCTTCTGGCTGGCTGGCTGGATTGTCTGGAGCAGATGAAAGTGGAAGAGCTCACTGTTTTTCTACTTACTGTTTATGTCCCCTTCCTGTTTCCCATGCTCAACTCCTCTGGAACTCCCATGGCACTAGCCTGCCACCTTGCTTGCCCCTCTAGTGAGGACAGAGTGGAGGGGGTGTACTCTGAACTCCAGTCATCAGAAGGCATTCCGAGTAGGCAAGGCCAGCCCCGTATATAATGGGATTCTGCATGTGGGCGTAGGGGACACTTTTTCTGTTTTTCTCCTGCCCCCCCATTAGGACATTGGAGCTTAGAACTTCAAGGTGCTAGTACATAGATTGCATATCAATACCTTAACATCAGGCATGTCGATCCTTTCAATCGGTCCTTCAGTTGTACTGCCAACTGTGGTCATCTAGGTGACAGTATTGTGCCAAATGACAGTACCCTTCTGCCTTGGAAAAAGATAGCATCCTCTGGGAGGCTCAGTTCTTCTCCCCTTAGCCAGCCCCTGGTGACTCAGGGTCATTTCTTTTTTTTTTTTTTGAAAATATAATTTTTATTGACAGTTTTCACATTTTTACAGTCACAATGCCTATTTTCAGGGCTTTATCAGACATACCGGGTTACATTTCCTTTACAGTAGTATCTAATATGTATCAGACCTGCTAAAACAATTGGCTACACTGGCTTAACCTCCAGTTAATTCTTGTACAGGCCTATGTTTCACCCCATCACCTTTTGTTATGCCCTGCTCACCCTCTGATATGCTGGCTCCTACCTCGTCTTCCAGGTCCCCTCTCCCAATATGTGCTTGTTGGAATATTTCCATCTCCCTTATAGCTAGGGTCCTGGGGCTTACCCTTCCTTAGGTAACAGCTGGAGTCTTGCCTAGGTATCTGGATAACTGCTGCCCAGTTCTATGTGTGTGCTGAGGTACAAAGTAGGGGTCTTTAGTCATGATATACAGTATCTACCGTCTTCACCTAGTGGAGCAGAGGTCTGCCCTGTCATTTAGGTTATGTGTAATTCTCTCTGCTTCATATATATGGTTGACAACATCTCTCCAGTTACTCACCGAGGGGATCTCTACAGTAAGCCAACGTTGTGTGATGGCCTTTTTCGCTGCTATTAGACAAATCCCCACTAAGTAGCGGTTGTGGGGGTCTCTCAACTCTCGTGGTAGTACATGTAGAATGAAAAACTCCCTGGACAGGTGTATATCCAGCCCGAAGAGCTCTCCCAGTTCACGTTGCAGTTCTCATAGAAATGTTTGTAGTTTTGGGCAAGCCCAGAATATATGGGTGTGGTGGGTATTGGGTTCCCTGCATTGGCGCCAACATGCTGCTGATTTGGAGACAAGGTAGTGTGATGTTATGGCTGGTGTGCGAACAAATCTTAGGATCAGTTGCCATGAGAATAGTCTCCATGTATGGGAGCAGGTGATTCTCGAAGCTGTTTGGCATATTATCCTCCACAGCTGGGGTGGAATTTGCATGTTTAATTCCTCACTCCATCTCTCCCTTGTTGATTCTGAATCCCCTCCGACTGACCCCAACAGGGATTTATACAGGGTAGAAATGGCATGGGGAAGCCCTCCTTCCCCCAGTGCCTGTAGAAACAATTTCACTAATTGGGGATGTTTCTCCGGGTTCTGAATCACGCCGGGAAGGGTGTCATAGTAGTGTCGAATCTGCAGGTACCAAAAGAAATCTGATTGTCGTAGATGGTATTCCTGCCAGACCTCCTCAAATGACTTGAAGTGGGGACCCGCCAGGAACTGTGTGAGCCTTGTGAGGTGTAAATGCTTCCATTGTTGGAATGTATGATCATTCCAGGCTGGGATGAAATTCTCCAATAGCTCAAGGGGGCATAATAGAGCTAGAAAGGGGGTGAGCTTTAATGCTCTACGTATGGAATGCCAGGTCTGTATTTGATGTGTGATCCAGGGATTCGGAGGGAGCGTCCCCTGCACCATGGAACTAGAGTGGAAAATAAGCCTTATCAGCCCTGATTGGGGTAACAAATCTTCCTCTATTTCTCTCCAGCACGCCGGGGTAGTCCCTAAAAGCTGTTGAAGAATAAAAGAAAGGTGGGAGGCCCAGTAATATCGTTTGAGGTTAGTAAGTGCCAAACCTCCCCTCATCTTGGGCAAAAACAATAATCTGAGCCTAATTCTGGGCCTTTTTTTCACCCAGATGAAGTCAGAGATGACCTTGTTCCATGATTGGAATAGTTTATTCGGCAAAAGGAGCGGTATGCTCTGAAACAGATAAAGAGCCCTGGGGAGGGTTATCATCCTCACCACTTCAGTTCTCTGGTATAGGTTCAGAGGAAGTACATTCCACCTTTTGAGATCCTGCTTCAACTGTATTAAAAATGGCACATAGTTATTTTGCAAGGCATCCTCCGCTTTATGCCACAGGTGAATGCCCAAATACTTTAACTTGTTCAGTCCCCATCTGAATGGGTACTGTTTCTTCAGTGTCTCAGGTGGATTAAAGTGAAAGATCAAGGCGCCCATTTTACCAGTATTAAGTCGATATCCTGAATGTTTCCTGAATTCTTCCAGAATGTGGAAGACTGATGGAACTGAGTGTACGGGGTCTGTGAGGAATAATAGGACATCATCCGCATAAAGAGCTATGCGGTGTTTAGTCTCCCCCATTCCTACCCCTGAGATTCCCGGGGCTAGTCTAATTGCTTGTGCCAGGGGCTCAATACAGAGGGTGAACAGACCTGGGGAGAGGGGACAACCCTACCGCATCCCCCGGCAAGGGGGAAATAGTCCGAGTGGTGTCCCGAAACTTTTATGCATGCCTGAGGAGCTGCATATATTTTCTGGATAATCCCTATGAAAGGGGTAGGGAAACCCATTGTGGCCATGGTGGTGAATAAAAAGGGCCAGAATACACGGTCAAAAGCCTTCTCAGCATCCAAGCTGAGAAGGACTGAGGGGACACTGCGGGTTTGCATTTCATGGACTAAGTGTAGGGCCCTGCACTCAGGCTCATTTCTGAAATGTCATCAGCACCATGAGTGGTAACCCTACCACTGCGTTGATGGGCTGACTTGGAAGAGCTCATTTTGAAAGAGTAGGGGGATAGTGGAAATAAGTTAACCAACATTCTGCCTCTTAGCAAGACAGTTTCTTTTTCTTTAGATTAAATTTTATTGAGTTTTTCTATTTTCAACCACAACAAAGTACACCAACAGGATGAGTACAGTACAGACACAATAGTAAGACAGTTTCTGATGCAACTGTACATGATGGTTTCTATAATGCTGTTAAATACAAAGACTTATTCAGGGGGATAAAGACCCAGCCATTCATCCAGTCTGCCCACTACCAGCCTGACTCTGTGTACAACCTAACACCAGACCAGATTTACTGAGCCAATTACTGTATATGGTATTTTGGTGACCCCCCCCCAAGCTGTCTATACAGTACGCTACATACCTGCAGAACTCCATCATCATCATCATCATCATCATCAAATCTTTATTTATTCAGGACTCACTGTCCCTTTGTCTCTCTCTCTTGCCCATGCTTGAACCCCATCACTGACTTGGCTTCAACATTCTGCTTGGGTAAACTATTCCATTCATCCACTGCCCTCTTCATGAGAAAGGATTTCATTGCATCTCTTTTGAATCCCCCCCCACCACCAACTTTTGCCCAAATCCTCTGGTACTCTGTTTATTCCCTTTAAGAACTTACAAGTCTGTGTCATGTCCCCTTCTGGACTCCACAGACTACATGTTGAGACCTTCCAGCCTCCCCTTGTGTGTCTTCCCTTGCTGCCACCAGATTTTTTTTGTAGTCTTCCTGTGGACCCTCTCCAAGTGGTCCATGTCTGTTTTTAGGTGGGAACCACAGAACTGAAGACAGTACTCCAGGTGTGGCCTCCCCAGGGACTTGTACAGGGGCAGTATCACCACTTGTGTGGGAAGTGGTTCATAATGGCCCACTTGAGTGCCAGGAACTCCAATTTGTGGAGAGGGTAACTGCATTCAGCTGGTGACAAACACCTGCCGGTGAAGATGGCAAGTGTTCAGCCTTCAGAAAACTCTTGGTAGAGGACAGTTCCCAGACTGCTGAGACTGGCATCGGTATTTAGTTTATTTCGTGTTTGTTTACTGGGTAGGTGCACTAGCCATAGAAATGACTATTTTCAGGCATGACCCGGGAGGTTACAGAGTGGAATTACATAAAACACAGAAACAAAATAAGGTTTTACAGTAAAAATACAAGCAAGGTGATGAGTGCAAGGTACAAAACAGTGTGATTCATGACAAAACATGCGATAAGGCAATTTGTTGGCAGGTGCAGGACATAGGTCACATATTTGCAAGGAAATATCATGATGCAAAGTTCGGCGAGAGGTTCATTGGAAACCAACAACCACATACTTGCAAGGAACTATCAGGTATAATGAGCTGGGAAAATTACAAAATAACATACGGTAGGCAGATCCTTAAGGGAAAAACATATTCACACAGTTTGGGAGATAGGGCACAGAGTATTGCAAGTAGGAGCTTTTCGGCAATGATTACAAAGTTCTAAAGAGTAGAAAATTAGTTATAGTAGGATAGGGCAAGGGATTTGAGATAACAAGCCAAAGAAGAGAAGCGCATCAAGTTGGGAGGGGAGACAAGTAGACAGGCAGGGGGAGGATTACGTGCAAGGCATCAGGTAGAGAGCAGATCAAGGCACAGCAGTGAGAGTAGGAGAGGTGCTAAGGGGAGGCTGAAGCAAGGCCATCAATTAGAGGAGATGAGGTAGCTACAGAGCACCTTTTTAAAGGCATTATGTGAGGGTGCTTGGCAGATTGCTAAAGGGAGGGAGGGAGTTCCATAGCTGAAGAGCATGGTGGGTGAAAGCACTGGTGCCTTTGGTGGTATTACTTTTTGGGACACATGGAAGATATTTTCCAGCCGAGCATAGGCCATAGCTGGACATCTGAGGAACAAGCAGACCAGCTAAGGTTTTTGGAGTTTGAGACCGCATAATACTGTAGACAGTCGACCCAAGGGAATAAAGTTTAGCAGCATTTGGTGACAGCCAGTTTAAATCTGTGTAGAGGAGGCAGTAGTGTTTCCGCCGATGCTAGGAGGAGACATAGCGACAGATATTATTATAGGTGACGTCCCATCTATGGAGACTGGATTTAGATAAGGCAGCATAGGTCGCAACTCTGTATGTAAGGGTGGGTAGTAAAATATCATGAGCAATGGCAAGCCTCACTGCAGGGGTTAGTGCACATCTGGTCCAGTACGCTATACCTAATTTAGAGCTGAAAGATTTACATGAGTTCTGGATGTGAAGATCAAAGTTTAGGGATTGGTCCAGTGTTACCCCTAGGTACTTAAACAAGGTCATTGAACCAATAGGGGAGCCATCCAGACACAAGACCATGAAATTATTTTGGCAGGTTTTGAGTTTAAAATTTGTCCCAGATAGCATGGATTGGGTTTTGGCCTCATTAAGGACTATTTTGTGATGTAAGAGCCAGGCTTGAGTGCGCTGAAAGTCAGTGGAGACCAGCAGATTGATGTCAGAGTTGTTTTTCATGCTGGTGTATTGGACTATATCGTCAGAATAGGGGAGGGAGGAGGTGGCAGTAAGACTGGAGGTGATGCTATTGATAAATATAGAAAATAGCAGTGGCCTCAAAACTGAGCCTTGTGGTACACCAGTATTCGCTGTTGCCAGGTCGGAATAGGTTGAATTGTATTTTACAACTTGGACCCTGTTTGACAGGTAACTATTGAACCAGTTGACAACATTATACATGAAGCCCAAAGACTTCAGGGTGGCAAGGAGAATGGAGTGGTTCACCAAGTCGAAGGCCTTTGTCATGTCTGTGAAAACAGCTCCAGTTAGAAGGCCTGAGTCCATAGTAGTGATTGTGTCAGTAGTAAACTTAAGCAGGGCCATGGAGGTGCTATGTCCCTTGCAGAAACCATGCTGGTCGGTTGTAAGAAGGTCATTTCTGAGAAGGAATTCAATGGTTTGTGTAGCAACAAATTTTTCTAAGACTTTGCTCAGAACCGAGAGGATGGCAATGGGTCCGTAGTTAGATGGGTCTTTTGGGTCACCTTTTTTGAAGACAGAAGTGACCCTGGCTATCTTCCATATGTCAGGGACATTACTATGATATAGAGAGAGCATGAACATTTTGGCTAATGGAGCGGCAATGAATGGGGCTGCTATTTTTAGTAGTCTGGGTTCAAGACTGTCCGAGCCTGTGGCTGTGCTGTCTGAGATTGAGCTAAGTAGTTTAGAGACCTCCTGTTGAGTGATAGCCTTAAAGTAGAAGGAAGGGCCAATAACTTCTTGGATGGAGGTCGCAGAAGGGCAGTGGTGTTGTGAGGCAGGGAAGGAGGATGTGTATTTATTTAGATCTGAGAATTGATTATTAAAAAAGTTATCTATGGTCTGAGGATTGTTACAGTGAGTACAGCTGAATACCATGTCATTTGGGGTGGCGGAGTGGGTAGACCCCAGAAAGGTTTTTATGTGTGACCAGAATTTTTGGGGGTCACCTGAGGCATTCACTAGTAAGCTTTTGCAGTATGAGCCTTTGGCTGTTTTTATTTATTTTTTGCATGCGTTCCACTGCTGCCTGTAGGTGTTATAATCTGCAGGCAGACCAGAAGACTTAAAGCAGCTCCAGCTCTTGTTTATTGCTCTTAGCTTAGAAAGTAGCTCCTTTTTTAGCCATCTGGTTTGTTTCCCCTTAATTCTGAGGGTAATGAGAGGGGAGTGTGCTGGAGGGTCTTAAGGTCTGGCAGAGTCTGAAAGAGACAGTCAGGTTTGGGACAACAAACAAGCTACCATCTAAGGGCTTGAGCCTGCTCTGATTCACCAAAGTGCCTCATGGTAAGCCATTCTACATTGTGAGAGAGAGAGAGAGTTTTTTTTTGTAGGTGCAATCTACTGTCCAAAAAAAAAAATATTTCTGTAGAATTACTTTTCCCTGTGGTCTTTCTGTAGTATCCTGTATCATATGTGTAAATACCTTGAAGCACTATAACATTATTTTTTAATATACTTCATGTTTCTGTGACTGAGTCCTTTGATGTACACTAACTGATTTATAATTGACAGAACTGTATTTCCACCTCTGAAGAGAAGGCTACCATTACCATAGTCTGTTTCTAATGTAAGGAGTTCTCAGCTATGACAGCGAGGGGTGGGTAGTTTGCCTTTAAGCAGGGAGCACTGTGAGCAGTGTCTCTGGGGGCTCAGACCTAGAGATACCCAAGTGAGTGTCTAAGCTAAGTGGTGGCAGCTATTGATTACCCTTGCAGGCATCTGAGGGGTTTGAGAAAGCTGGCAACACTGACAGGCTGAGTCTGGGAAAGACCAGTTTGCCACAAACTGGAGGCAGCAGGTGGGATAAGAAACAGTTTTGTTAGTATGAGGGTTATCTGTCCAGCCACAGAACAGGATATGCAAAAGGTGACTGTATATGCTATCAGTTTTTTTAAGCAAAAGTAGATAGATAGAAGACAACCTGATTAATATTCTTATTAAATAAGATAAGGCAAATTATGAGTTAGTATGGGAAGAAATAAGAACAATACAGAGTGAACTAAACAAATTTAAAAAAAATCATTCTTCCTTTCCTGGGAGAGAAAATAACTTAATGAAGTTCTTAAAATGCATGAATCTAAAGTAACTGAGAGTAAGAAAAATAATTTTCGAGGGATGAAAGTGGCTGTGGACTTGATTTTCAAAAGGCAAACTATGACGAAAGTTGTCTGCTCCAAATGGGGACGACGCAAGTGTGACCTTGTCTCATAATTTGTGGCAATCATGATTTTCAAATGCCAGCTGTGGCAAAATCGGGATGCCCTGTGCGGCAAAGTCCCCCTTCATCACCCTTGCAGCAAAACTGCTCGTGCACCACGTGCAAGGGGGGCTTGCACCAGGGCAGGGCTGCATCATCTTCTTATTTGCTATTCTACAACCCCCAATGTGTCGCAACAGGGGTCTGCCTTTAGACCAGCTAGGAGGTGGTCTAAGGGCTATATGCCACTGCCGGGCAGGGCGGTGATTGAGGGGCAGCAAGAAGGGGACTGGTGGACTGGAGAAGCATGGGGGAGCCCTTGGAGCTGATGGGGGCATGGCAGAAATCTGTGGAGGATGAGGTGGCACCCTGTGGGGGTGCCCTGTGCTACTACATAAAGCCAGATGGACCAGCATTGAAGCCTGGCAGAAATGGACTGGAACCTGGCCTCAGGGGTATACAGCCGTGGCACCTGCCCCATAGGTGCCACTGATCACAACACCATCAATGGGCAGCAGTGGCTGCAGGTTTCAGGGTGCAAGTGGTGGCTGAGAACAGTCCCAGGCACCGCAGCAGTCCCCTGGTAACAGGCCCCCCACGTAGAGGCAGGCTGCTGCTGCCCACCTATGGTGCTGGGATCAGTGGCACATATGGGGCAGGTGCCTGGGCTGCATGCACCCGGGGCCAGGTCCTGGTCCCTTCCTGCCAAACCCTCATACCTGGGCAGATCGGCTACTTACTCTTGTGTGGGGCACCCCAGCAGGGTGCCACCTCACCACCCTCACGTTGCCACTGTACCTACATTGCTCCCTATGCTACCCCTGTACTCCTTATGCCACTCACATACTCCTTATGCCCCTGGTCACCATCTTGCAGCCATATGCACCCCCTTACCTTCAGGGCCCCTTGAGTGTTGTGCCAGGCAGGAGGGGGAGCTGATGGATCCTTCCGTCAAACCCCACAGGTGTGTAATTTCTTCGGCGCAACCTTGTGGATGTGACAAATCTTGGGTCATGGGTACAGGAACCCTCATTTTAAAAATAAATATGGCACAGGATCTCTGACACACCCTGAGATTGCTGCAGTCCTAGATCACCGCAACTTGCGGCGATCTAAGGGCTCTTTGAAGATTGAGCCCTAGATCTCAGGCCAAGTATTTGGCTGGGAGCGAAGGCCAGGATCAGCTAGCAGAGGCTACAATTTCAATCGGTCTCGGTCTATAGGGTATTTCAGAAGTGCAAGCAAGAACAGACAAAATATTAACAGCTTCAGCACATTAGAGGAAAAAAGGGGCTTTGTAGATTCCACTAGTAGTTTAACTGCTTCAGAGTAGCAGGAAAGATGGTAAATCTGTGTTTTTATAGAAGCATCTCAGAATCCAACCACGAACATTGAGGTCCCACCCCAAAAGAAAACCAAAGTGGACAAAAACCCAAAAGGAAGACATGGCGCAGCAAATGGGGGCACTCAGGAAACAGAGTAAAGTGGTCAGCAAGAAACCAGAGGGACATGAAATAATTAATTTTAACAGATGTCATTCTAACAGAGGCACAAATCAGTATTTAACCATGAACATCAAGGCCCCACCCCAAAAGAAAACTAAAGGGGACAAAAACCCAAAAGAAGGACGTGGAGCAGCAGGAGGGGGGTCACTCAGGAAACGGACCAAGGAGGTCAACAAGAAACCAGAGGGACATGAAATAATTAATTTAATAGATGTGGTTCTAACAGAAGCACAAGAACAGGTGTTTCAAAGAGGCCTGAGTTTTATACTGTCTCCCATAATAAATCAATTCTCCATACAAGTAGAACTCTTTAAGATTTTCCATAAGTTACATCTAAAAGTATTTTGTGGCAAAAATAGAATGGGGTTCCTGAGTGAGTCCAAGGATGTTATCACCAGGGAAGATTTAAGCTTTTTAACTGAAGCCTTAGACAATGTAGGGACTCGTGAATCAGATCAAGACTTTAACAGTGAAAATGATCTTACGAGAAATTTGAAGGTGGAACATGCCAGCTATGTTTATACGCCAGAGAACATTAACCAAATGAGTATTAATCATACAAACTCTGTAGTTTTACATGCTGCGGGATCCTCACCTTTACAGGAATTAATAGACTTTGTTAATAAAAAGGCTTTGTTTAATTCTTCTGTTGCTGATGTGAGTGGCGTAAACTATAATCATCTACCTACTTTCTTTTCTGATACTAATCTTGGGCCATTACCAGATGGTAATGTCGGGTTTAGTAATAACAGTCTGGGATCCTCTTTTAGTCCTAACCAATAATTTGAGGATAATTGTGGTGTGGAACAGCAGGCTACAATATTTGAATCTGAAACAGGTTATGACTATTTTAAACCAAAATCTAAGTTTTCGCCAGGTACCATAGATCCTGCTGGGTTAACATACCAGAATCTGGTTTGAAGTGAAGCTGAGAGGCTGCTTTCTGGACAGTGGAATTTAAGACACCATAATTTGAGCCCACAGGAAAGAGAGGCTCTAACTGAACTGAGAAACATGCACGGTGTTGTTACAAATTGAGATAAGGGGCACTGGCCTGGTGGCGCTGAGGGTTGAGGCGCTAGACACCACACCTCATGCCAGTGACCCGAGTTCGGGAATGGACTCGGGTTGCTCGGGGGTCAGCAGGGGTGGGGAAGGATTGAGCATCTTCAGACAGCTCTCCTTCCCCGGGGGGTGGGGGTTAGTGCAGCGCGCTGTTGCCTGACACCCAGCGGTGGCTGGGTGTCAGCACAGGCATGCTGCCAGAATGGGAAGGGCCCAGGTTCAGGGTACAAGTCTACCTCCGTGGAGGTGGAGCCTAGCTGCTCCACCCACTGCACGATCGCGGGCCCGGGGAAGACATCAGAAAAATGGAGCTGGCAGGCTCTATGATGGCTCAGCTGCCTCCACGCTGGGACCGGAGAGACGAGCCCCTCCAAGGAGGGGCCAGATCCATCAGCCAGCTCCCCAAAAAGAAAGGAAAACACAGGTCTCCAAAGAGCCATTGGACTGTGAAACACAGGTCTCCAGTGAGCCACTGGATTTTGAAATGCAAGTCTATAATGAGTCACTGGATTTCAAAACACAGGTCTCCACTGAGTCACTGGACTTTGAAACAAACAGGCTACCACTGAGCCACTGGACTTCGAAACGCAAGTCTGCACTGAGTCAATGGACTTTGAAACACAGGTCTTCACTGAGTCACTGGACTTGGAAGAGACTGACAGCAGATGTGGTGGAGGCAAAAACAGTAGGGGGCTTCCTGCATGTGTGGTATAAACATAGGGGAATATTAGTAAACAGGCAGGAAGGAGGGAGGGTTGCCAGATACCAGTTAGGGTCTGGGGAGACAGACTAGACAATGTTTCTGTGTTTCTATGCTTCAAAACACAGGCCTCCACTGAGCCGCTGGACCTCAAAACACAGGCCTCCACTGAGCAGCTGGACTTTAAAACACAGGTCTCCACTGAGCCACTTTACTTCAAAATACAGGTCTCAAGCCAGCCTGGTGACGCTGAGGGTTGAGGTGCTGGACGCCACACCTCGTGCCACGCCAGTGACCCGAGTTCAGGAATGGACTCGAGTTGCTCAGAGGTCAGCAGGGGTGGGGAAGGATCGAGCATCCGCAGACAGCTCTCCTTCTCCAGGGGAGGGGGATTAGTGCAGCGTGCTGTTGCCTGACACCCAGAGGTGGCTGGATGTCAGCACAGGCATGCTGCCAGAATGGGGAGGGCCTACGTTCAGGGTACAAGGCTGCCTCCACAGAAGCGGAGCCCAGCCGCTCCACCCACTGCACGATCGTGTGCCTGGGGAAGACATCGGAAAAATGGAGCTGGCAGGCTCCATGATGACTCAGCTGCCTCCACGCCGGGACCGGAGAGATGAGCCCCTCCAAGGAGGGGCCAGATCCATCCGCCAGCTCCGCAAAAAGAAAAGAAAAAAAAACAAAACAAATTGAGATAAGGGGAGGCAACGTAATTCTCCTCAAAAGGGAAAACTATTTAAAAGAAGCCCATTGCCTATTGGAGGATAGGGAGACCTGTCAGATATTATCTGAAAATCCTACTGAAGAATTTCAGATAACTCCATTCAAATTTCTAAATAGAGCTGCGCTAGAGGGGGAGATTACTGAAAGTTAAGCAAAATATTTTTAAATGGAACATCCAGAAGTGTCAGCATCTTATTTTATTCCTAAGGTGCAAAAGGACAAGGAAAATCCCCCAGGAAGGTCGATAATCTTGGGTGTAGGATCTCTGAGGACTTGTTGAGCTTTGCATATTTTTATCTGCAGCCCATGGTTGGCTCACTGAGCTCCCACACCTGAAATTCCTCAGATTTGCTGTCCAAACTAAGGGATGTCATATGACAAGACCACTACGTGTGGTTGGGAATTGATGTGACTTCATTCTACACCTGCATACCCCACCTACTCATCCTGGAGACTTTAGAATACTTTTTGTGGATCCGTGCCCGTATCAGTGCAGCATCACCAAATTTTCTAATAGCAGTAGAATTTATTTTAAGTCATAATTTTTTTTTATGTTTGACACATTTTATTTATTTGCAAAAGAAGGGTGCCTCAATGGGGGCTACCATGGCACCCTCTTATGCAAATATCTTTTGGGGATTCTGGGAGGATACTTTCTTTTTATTTTCTTCATTGTAATTGCCATAAAATTGGGCAATACAATAGTACATTGATTATTACACATGGGAGATCACATTCTTTGAACCACACTGTAGAGTAATACTATACAATTTACCGGTTTAGAAAAATGCCCACCATGAAGTATGCTGTGTCCTCAAACCTTGAAATAAAGGTGTACCCTTTACAGTGTGGTGTCTCTCACTTACATAGAAACATAGATATTGACAGCAGATAAGGACTGCTTGGCTCACCTAGTCTGCAGACTTTCCCTGCCTACTGTAACACTGCAGGCCCTACTCGATCTTTGGCTTTACCATGCCCTTTCCCTACCTCTAAAGTTCCCTCATGCCTATCCCATGCATTCTAGAAACCTGCTACCATGTTTGCTCCCATCACATCTGCTGGGAGGCTGTTCCAGGCATCCACCACTCTTTCAGTGAAAAAGTACCTCCTCACATCTCCTGAGTCTCCCCCAGCTTCATAGCATGTCGCCTCATTCTTGAGCATCTTTTCTTCTAAAAAAAAAAAAAAATACTTCCCTCTTGAACCTTGTTTATACCCATGAGGTATCTGAATGTTTCTATCATTTCCCCCCTCTCCCTCCTTTCCCCCAGGGTGTACATATTGAAGTCCTTCAGTCTCTCCTAACAGGGCTTGTGATGCAGACCCTGCACCATTTGAGTTGCCCTCCTCTGGATTACCTCTACCCTATCTATGTCCTTCTGGAGATGTGATCTCCAGAAATGGACATAGTACTCTATGTGAGGCCTCACCAGTGATCTATATAGCAGTAACACCACCTCTGTCTTTCTACTGATGATACCCCTCCTTATGCACGCTATCATTCCACTAGCTCTCCCCAATGCCTTGTCTCAGGCTACCTTTATGTCATCAGATATGATTATCCCCAGGTCCTTTTCCAGTTGGATGGTGGTTAATACTACCACCTCCATTTTGTACTCCACCCCTGGGTGTATGTGCCCCAAGTGCATGAATTTATACTTCTTCACATTAAAATTTAGCTGCCACACCCTTGACCATTCCTCTAGCTTTCTTAGATCTCTATTCTTTTTTCCACACACCCCCCCAGAGTGTCTACCCTATTGCGGATTTTAGTGCCATGTGCAAAGAGGCATACCTTCCCTTCTAGCCCCTCTGCCATGTTGCTAATAAAGACAATAAAGAGAACTGGTCCCAGTATTGATCCTTGTGGCACCGCGCTGGTCACCCACCTTTCCGCACAGTGAACTTCGTTTACCATCACCCTCTATCTCCTGTCCCCCAACCAATTTTTCACGCAGTTTACTTTGGACTCACTCCTAGGCTTTCTAGCTCATTTACAAGTCTCCTACGTGGAATGGTTTCAAAGGCCTTACTGAAATCTAGGTAGGCCACATCCACCGCTCCACTCTGATCTAGTTCTCTGGTCACCCAGTCGAAGAAATCTGTCAGATTTGTTTGATATTATCCCCTTCCCCCCAGTGAATCCATGCTGCCTCATATCTTAAAGGAGACTGGATTCATGATATTCTGCAATACTCTTCTTAAGTAGTGATTCCATTAATTTCCCCATTACCAAAGTCAGGCTGACTGGCCTGTAATTGCCAGCCTCTTCTTTGCTCCCACTTTTGTGAAGTGGGACTACATCTGCCCTCCTCCAATCCTCTGGAACCACACCAGTCTCCAGTAAATGGTTGAACAGAGCTGTCAGAGGTGCAGCCAGCTCTTCCCTGAGCCCTCTCAATATCCTAATATGCACCCTGTCTGGCCCCATTGCCTTGTCCACTTTCAGATTTGCAGGTCCCTTCGTGATCTTCTCCACTAGTGTCTACCTCCCTTCCTTCAATGCTCCTGATCCTTATCTGTGGTTCCTTGCCTTCGCCTTCCTCAGTGAAATGAACACTGAACAAAAGCATTTGTACAAGATGTCCACTTTTTCCTGGTCCCCCACCATGCACTCCTCTCCTTCCCTCCTAAGCCTTACTATCCCTCCCCGGTCTTTCTTTTTTCACTTACATACCTGAAAAATACCTTGTCCCCTTTCTGTACTGCCTGGGTTATTTTCTCCTTTGTTTGCACCTTTTCGCTCCTAATTGCTTTTCCTGACTCCCTCTGTTTCTCCTGATACACTTCTCTGTCCTTCTCTCTGTGTGTCTCCTTATACCTCCTGAATGCTAACCTTTTTGCCCTTACCTTCCTGGCCACCTCTTTTGAGAAACATAGCAGTCTCTTTTTCCTCCTGCTTTTGCTTACCTGTCTGATGCAGAGGTTTTTTGCCTTCTCTATCCCTCCTTTGAGATTCATCCACTGTTCCTCCACTCCCCCCCAAGTCCTCCCCAACCAGGGCATCCCAGAGGCATTCCCCAATCTTTTTAAAATTGGCAGTCTTGAAGTCCAGGACCCTTGCCTTTGTGCGGTTCGATTCTGCCACAGTACTTATATTGAACCACACCATACGGTGATTAGTGGTCCCCAGGTGTACTCCCACTGTTACATTTGCAACACAGTCCCCATTGGTGAGTACAAGGTCCAGTATTGCCCCTTCATGAGTGGGCTCTTTTACTAATTGCTTGAGGAATGCCCCCAGAAGGAAGTCCTGGATGTCCCTGTTCCTAGCTGAAGCTGCAGTTTGGATGCTCCAGTCTACATCCAGCAGATTGACGTTTCCCACCAGCAGCACCTCTCCCTTGTTTGCCATCTTTTGGATGGCTTCCTCCAGAACTGTATCAAACTCCCTTCCCCGTGCTGGAGGTCTGTAGATCATGCTGGTGCAAATAGTGGCTCCCTTCCCTGTTTCTAGGGTTACCTACAGTACCTCTGCCCCTCCCTGATTTCCCTGTATCTCAGTATCTTTTATGCTGTCCTTCTCATAAATAGCCACTTCTCCCCTATCTTTCCTGCCCTCTCCCTTCTAAACAGAGTGTAGCCTGGTGTGGCTATATTCCAGTTATGGTTCTCAGTGCACCATGACGTGGTAATGGCGACAATGTTCAGGTCAGACTCTGCCATGAAGGCCTCTATGTCAGGGATTTTGTTTCCCAGACTTTGAGCATTTGCACACATGGCCTTCCAGAATCTGCTACCACCCTGTTTGTCAACCTTCTCTGTCCCCTTTTGCCTTCTCTCCTTACCCCCTCTGCTGTCATTCGCATCTGTCTTCATTTCTACCATTTTGTTTCTTTTGTTCTTGGGTACCCTTAAGGATTTATCTCCCTTAGTATTCTGCCTACTTTCTACTTCAAGTTGGGGGGGGGGCAGTTTATGTCTCCCCATTTACTTCTGCCTCCCCCTCAGCTAGTTTAAATGTTTGCCAAGGTAACATTTAAACTGTTCATTGAGGACTGTGGTTCCCCTCCTGAACGAATGCAGGCCATCTCCCCTGTATAGGCACCTATCTTGCATACTGTGTGACCCTGAGCAAGTCACTTAACTTCCTTGTGCTCCTAGGTCGCACCTGGAAACAAGCTTTGGCTTAGTGTGCCTTTCCTGGTTAAACAATTTCCCCTTTCCCTTTCTCTCCAGGTGGGACCCCATTCCCCAATGTAACCGAATCCCTCCTCTCTGCACCATTCCTTCAACCATGTGTTGAAGCTCTTGGTACAGAGTGATGGGAATGTTGGTACTTCCCATCACAGGGCAATGGATGCTTCCATTGTCAGTCACTAATGACAGTCATTCTTCCTGCTCCTGTACCTTTTCAACCAGATCCCTGTATGAGGATGATGTGTTCACACGGTCCCAAAGACACAGACTGGTGAGTATCCAGTCAGCAGAGGTGGCTCCCTCTATTACTTGTTTCACTCTGATGCAATCTATATTGGCCGCATCCAGACTTCCTTTCCTGTAGGCCAATTGGATGACCTTATCCATCCGTACAAAGAACTCTGACAATTCCTCTTCCTCAGTAGGTCTGAGGAGAGCCAGTTGCATCAAAATTTTCCTGCGCTTTTACACACTCCCATACAAATATTCTAGTGTGGCTAAACACTCCTCTACTGCGGCAGTTCTAGGTCTTCTTGCCTCCTTAGCAAGTCAGTTCCTTGCTTGAGTTTTCTAGTCAGAGTTGATCTCTGAGGAAATCACTGAGCTACTCCCCAGGCTGAACAGTTGTCATACACCCTTTGAGGCACTCAAAGGTGGTAGTGGGGGAAGGGTGCTCAGGCCCACCGCTTGATCAATTGCCACAATGACAATGACAGTTCAAGTGCTCATTTTACATGTCACTTGTTTTTATTACTGTTCTTGTTCTGTCTTATGTATTACCCCGATGTATTACGTATGTGTAATCCTATTGTAAGGGTGCCCTGAGCCTTCAGGGAAGGATGCCCTAAATAAATAAAATCTACTGCTTTAACTATTACTTGCAGTGTTTTCAGATTACCAGCCTTTGGAAGGCTTTTTTACAACTGTACCACAATGTACCACAATTGACCCATTGCCCATGTTGTCAGGGACATTTCACACCAAAAATATGTTCTTGGTTCCAACCCTTCTACCTTGCACCACCTTTCCATATGTTTGAAGGCCATCTTGCTTGCAGATAATTTTTGATCTTTTGAGTTTTTGTTTGGGATGGGGGAGTCAAATTTTGCTGCACCACACTGGTGGTCCACGGGGATGAGGTTATCAGATGTCAGAATCTCAACTCTGAATCCATCATTCTAGGGGACTTCACTATCAATTGGTTGGCACCCCCAACTGGCTCATATAAGGACACTGTAGCTGCGCTGCACCTTACACAACTCATTGGCTCACCCACTAGAACAAATGATAAAACTGGATCTAGCACACTGCTAGACTGGATCCTTGCAAACTGCCCGGATCATATCTCCAACATGACAGCCCACCCAGACTCACTTGGTGACCACTCCCTGGTCACCTGCAGCTGGACCAACAAACTCAATGCAACACCTGCCAAACAATCTCTAATCAAAAACTAAAAAGGGGTCACCTGGAGTACCTTAAGGAGCAGCTACGTAACACTGACTGGAGCCCCCTTGACACAGCGGAGGATATGGATACTGGGCAGCCTGTGACATGGGCGCCTGAATCAAGGCACTATCCGAAATGGCGACGCGATGTGGGTGAAAGCCCGAAAGGTGAGGGGACAGGGAGGGCGACTGGATGTGGTGGGGTGGGCGACCCTAGCGATAGGATGTCACTGTATGTACACGTGCGCAGGGGGAGTGAGCATGGCGAGTGTGGCCTGGGAGGGGGCGGAGGTGATCTAGGGGGTTGCGCTGCGGTCAGCTGCCGAGCTATGCCATGGCATCGGGGTTGGCCTCCACTTGTGGTGCGTGGGGTTCCAGGTTCAGAGCAAATCTATTGAGTTTCTGGTGCTGTTCCTCCATCTTGTGGGGTTGTCAGGTAGCGTTGTTTTCGCCACCCTGACTTCGCGATAATGCGGGTCGACGTTCGACGCTCGCCATTATCACATAGAACCTGGACACTGCACTCGGGTACTTCATCAAACAATTCAATGCTGCTTGTGACTGCCGTGCCCAAGTACAGAGGACAAAGCTCCATGGAAGAAACAGCCCCTGGATCACGCCAAACTTAATAGTCCGCATAAAAAACAGGGACAACTGGTGGCATAGGGCAAAGAGCCCTGGCAAGCAATCAGACATCCAGGAATACAGAAGACTATGGAATGACTGCATCCGGGCCATCCGCTCTGCCAAAAGTAACCATTTTAGGGAAGCATTAAAAACATCATGGGGCAACAGCAAGTGTTTCTGGAATAACTTAAAAGATGTAACAGGGAAAGCCAAGAAAGAGGCTCCACAAATGCTCAACATCGATGGTGACCCTACTCTTGGCCCTCTGGCAATTGCCAATACGTTTAACAAAGCATTTACTGACCTTAGCAGTGTACTTCCGACAAATTTTTTCGAAGAATCCAACACAAACTCAAGCCAAAGCCTAGGGCCCACTCAAACACCCCCCTCCCTTCTATTTCAAAACTGTCAACTACAACCAAGCAAGAAAGTACATTCATAAGGTACTTGGAAAATCCATGAAAAGCGGCGACACACTCGACCTCAAATTTATTTCCCTTGCACTTGATGAAATCCTAGCTCCCATTACCAAGCTGCTGAACTTATCCCTGCAGCTGACTCAATTACCTCAAGCTTGGAAGTCAGCTCTGGTAACTCTGGTACACAAGAGCGGTGACCAGGCACTGCATGCCAATTACAGCCTATTTCTATCCTTCCACCACTGTCAAATGCACTGGAGCACATAGTCTCAGAGCAGCTGGTTGAATACCTTGATAAATACAACATCCAGTGCCCAGAACAACACAGATTTTGAAAAGGGCACAGTACCACCACAGCTCTTCTGGAATTCACCAACTGCATACATAGTTCACTGGACCAGGGTATCCTTGTCGGCGTGGCCTTTATTGATCTAACAAAGACCTTTGATACGGTCAGTCACTGTCTACAACTTCAACAACTCACCTCGATAGGCCTCTCTAACCCCGCTACAAATTGGTTCAAAAGCTACCTAGCTGATCGTTCCCAGCAGACAAAGATTGGAAACACCACATCTGGGCACCTTCTGGTTCGCTGTGTGGTTCCCCAGGGGTCAATCCTAGGACCCCTCCTTTTCAGCATCTTCCTAAATAACCTACCTCGATCGTGTGACCAACGGATACTATGTAGATGATGCTGTTATTTTTACTTCTCATCAGGACCCTCACACCCTAAAGTTATCAGCTACAACATGCTTTTAAACAAACTGAAGACTGGTTCAGAGTCCACAAGATGGTTCTGAACCATAAAAAGACAAAATTAATACTTTTTAGTGGTGCTAGAAGCAAACACAAAGCAACATCCCTAAACATCACTAACTGCGGAGGAGTTACACTTGAACAAGTGGAGCAATTCAAATACCTGGGGGTTACGCTTGACTGCTCCCTCTCCTATGCAGAACACATTGAGAATGTGGCCAAAACAGTCAACATAAGAATTGGGCTCCTGCACAGGCACAAGAAATGGCTGACACCTGAAGCCCTAAAAACCGCAATCCATAGCTCAGTTGTCTCCGTTATCGACTATAGATTGGTCATTTACAGCTCAGCCACTCCCGCCTCACTACGTAGGATAGCAGTAGCCCTCAACAAAGCCTGCAGACTGCTCACCAGTTCCCCCCGACTAACGCACACTTGCGACCTTTAAGAGCAAGCTGGGTGGCTACAACTTGAAAACAGGATACAATACCAGACCTGCCTACTAGCTAAAAAAACACTACTCGGACTTGAACCTCCTGGAGTCACAAACCTACTAAGCTTATTCACAGGCCCACACTGCACCAGGAACTCTGACCATCAGGTTCTCACCGTCCCATGCTGCAGAACCTCCCAAGGGCAGAGGTCGTATGCCTACCGAGCACCACTTTGGCTCAATAACCTCGGCACTGATCTTGGCGCCACGCAGAGATTGGGGCCTTTCAAGACCAAGCTAAGACAGCACCTACTGAAGAAAAGCTCCTGTGACTGCACTTTCTAATTGCTCCCCACCCCCCCTCCTGACCCTGGTCTTATTCACCCTCAGGTTATTACCCTCTCCTCACTACTCCTACTTTGTCCTTCTACCCCTAGTTTCCCTGGGGCCCTGCAATATCTTACATTCTCCTCTCTCATCTCTGCCTGCCTAGTTATCATGCCCCCCACTCAGTGCCCCCCTACTCTCCTTCTGGATGTCTGATTACCGTCTTTTACCTGACATTATACAACAGGCACAAAAAAAGGACATAATCCTGCATTGTGATTGGCTGGCTGGCACCTTTTCAGCATTGTAAATCTTCCAGAGTACCCACTGGAAAAGGTGCCAGCCACCACTCAGCCGCATCAGGAACTCCCTGGCAAATCCCTCTGTTCATCGCAAACACACCACTGCCAAGCACACGGACAGATGGCAAAACTACCTAGTCGTTAACCCGACATCCGATACTCCATCACTACTCTCAAAACTTCACAAAAAGTGCTGCACCATTCCAGAAAAGTGACGCACTCGAAAGAAAAAAAATATGCTGTTCATTCTCTTGACAGCAAATAAGCTGAAAAAAATTGTAACAATAGCGGTGGCAATCAGCGATCCTCTGGCACATGTGCAGAACTCTCAAAAAAATCCAACCACTGCGTCCGCATTAAAAAACAAACGAGCAGCAACCCGAAAATGAGCAGGCGTTTAAATATTTTTTGTACACAAACAAACAGGGCCTTTGTATAATTGCAATATAACCCTCCAGAGAGTGGGTATAATGGAGGATTTACCATGGCTGGTGTGGTTAAGTCCCTCGGCTGCGCCTCGTGACCGAACCACACCAGCTGTGGTAAATCCTCCAGTTTACACACACCCTGTCGGGGTATATTGCTTTAATGCCATCTAGGCTGCTACTTTTACTTGAATTATCCTTGTGTTAAAATCATCTCTGTTACTAATTTACAATGTATTTTGTCTATGTTTTATTCACCTAACTAGATACTCCTAAACCCACAATGTATGTATACCCACCCTTTTACGACGTGAAACCTTTGTAAAAGGGCGGTCTTCTGCTCAAAGGTATTGTAATCCAAGATTGAATAAATAAATAAATAAATAAATAAATAAAACTTGTAACAGACTCAGTCCCAGTGGTGCCTCCAAGATGTAATGCCCTTGTAGGGCAGGCTTCTCTACAGTTGCCTTGGTGGTAGGATCACCAGTACCTTACACCTTTACCGACTCAACGTACAGTAGATGTATTCGGTGACTCCTGGATGCCTTTTCTCCTTCACTAGTGAGGGGAAGTCACATTAGACAGTAGAAATAACATGATGCCTCCACCAAAAGAAAGAAAGATTTAAATATGCCTAGTGATTGGTCAGTACAACCCCTTGAATGCTGTACCTGCCCACCTTCCCACTGTGGTCACTCCTCCTACAGACTTCACGCAAATGCAAACAGTTCCCAGTTAGCGTACATCTTAACCTTTTGGTACACTAAGCTTCAAACAAACACAACTATATTTTAGGGAATACTCTAGAAGGGAAGATCTGCAACAGAGTGGACGATCCAGATGGGGAGGGCATAATGAGAAGAGATCTGGATAAACTGCCAAAATGGACGGAAGAATGGCAACTGGGGTATAACGCAAAGAAGTGCAAGATCATGCACATAGGGAAGCGAAACCCTGAAGCCACCTATAGGCTGGGAGGGGAGTTGCTGGCAGTCACATGGGAAGAAAGAGACTTGGGCATCATCATCACAGATGATCTGAAATCATCCAAGCAGACTACTAAAGCAGTAGGTAAGGCTAGGGGATGTTGGGGTGTATTAGTAGGGGTATCACAAGTCATAAGAGGGAGGTAATAATCCCTCTTTACAAGACACTGGTTAGGCCCCATCTGGAGTACTGCGTGCAGTACTGGAGGCCACACCTTCACAAGGACATTAACCAAATTGAGGCAGTCCAGAGAAGGGCAACCAAAATGGTGCAGGGACTGCATCAGAAAACATATGAGGACAGATTAACGGAGCTCAGTATGTATACCCTACAGCAAACATTCAAACACCTTAAGGGCATTAACAAGGTGAAAGAGTCTAACATGTTTCAATATAAGAAAAATAGCAGGAAGAGAGGACACAGCATGAGATTAGAGGGAGGCTGATTAAGGGGTAGTGTGAGGAAGTTCTTTTTCACAGAAAGTGTGGTGGATGCATGGAACGGCCTACCTCAGGAAGTGGTGGATATGAATACAGTGCAGGGCTTCAAACAGGCATGGGATAGGCATAAGGGGACAATACAAATGAGTATAAATAGATAGGCCAGAGCAAAAGCCCATGGCACATTCATAAGGCAGGAAAATAAATGGGCAGACTGGATGGGCCTTGCAGTCCTTCTCTGCTGTCAACTTCTATGTTTCTGTGGAAGAGGGTTAATGCAAGGTGCAACTAAGTATGGTAGGTCCTTAGGTGCCCTATGCAGGCTTGACCTAATAGAAACATAGAAACATAGATTTTGACGGCAGATAAGGACCGCTTGGCCCACCTAGTCTGCCCATTAGGAGGAGGGGGAGGTGCCAAATCCAATTAAGAGAAGCACGCTGGATAGGGTGTCGATCCCCGTCTTTTCACAGAAGAAAGGGTTCTGAAAGAACTTCTAAAACTGAAGGTGGACAAAGCAATCCAGTGACCTCTCTTGAGTGCCCTAAGTAGGTATGGTCAAATCAAAACTTTTCCTTTGGGCTGCCACTAAAAATGCCCTTCAGGACACAGCCCAGCACACGGCACTCCCCCACAGCGCAAATCACATTACAATTTAAATTATGTGATCCTCCTGTACTTGAGGCGGCCATTCTTTTTTCAACTGTACCAGTATTTCCCTTGTAATCCTATGGGAGTTCCCTTAATAAAGGTCCTGGGTAGCCAGGGCTGAACTGGTGCAAGCCTTTTGACGTTGCCATGGGTTGGTGAGCCACTTGCTGAGTTGTAAGCCCAGAACCCAAAGCCACGTAGTTGCTTAAATGGCTGTTTGAAACATCTTAATGTGAGGTGCAGTAGCTGTACAGTTCCTCGCCAGATGGTCAAATGCAAGACACAAACTCCCAACTAACAGTTCACTTCCCTTACAGCAGGGCAAGCCCTGATTTTTCTCATGGTTCCCAATCTGGTGGATCCTCTCTTGGTCTACAGGGTCTCTGGATTTCCGATCTCTGTGGCCTCCCTTGATCAGCTGGGCTGTCTCTCTGCTCTACAGCTTCAGTTGCTCTCAGGCATTTGCATTACTGGTTCTTTGGAGGTTCGGGTCTCTGTTTCTCATGAGATTGAGAAATAATACAAATAAATTTTGGAACATATCATTGGAAAATGTTAAAACTCACTGGAGCCATTTTGCGACAGGAGGAATGTTTTGAGGAGCAATGCAACCAGAGGAGCTTGTTGGTACAATAACATGCAACCTATCCACCCTGAGGAAGGGGTCGTGGGAACCCCAAAATGGTGCGCTGCAGTCACAGACTGATGCTTTTTTTTACCACAACAGGAAAGTAAATAATCAATTATAATTCAAAGATAAGCAGATGAGTTGGTCATTTATTCCAGTAGTCCTAAAGCTCTGTAACAGCCAATATTGGAACAGGCCACTCACTCCGAGGAATTTTTGATATTCCCCTATAGGGACAGTAAGGATATGCCAGAACATTTTAGAATCTGTTTCAGAGGTGATCAGTCACCTGCTAGTTGCATCCGTCCTTGGCACCACAGTAAATGACACTACTTATATGCCTGAGAGGCACATGAGAATAAATGGTCTGCTATATGATTAGAGTACAGCTTAGCACTGCGTTTATCATACTCTATGTGACAGACACCCCATAATATAAGAAGGATTGCATATCCTCCTTAACATAAAAAAAAAGTTTGACTTTTTGACTGAAACAAGATTTTTTTTTTTCCCATTAACTGCATTTCCAGCCGCAATAAGTTGCTCTATCAACAGTTTCTAGAGCTGTGGATGGGAGAAAGGAGTGATGAACAGGAAACATCAGGCAGCAGTATTTGTTAGACTGCAAAACATTTCATCATATAGTTTTTTTAGCATTAATATACTGCTGATATAATTAACATTAATCAGCAGTATATTTTTAATTATCTCAGAGGTTTTTAAGACATCTTTTATTGCTAATTTTATAATGAATGACTCTGGTTATTTAAGATGTACCGCCACTAGCCATTTAAAAAATATCCCTTCCCTTGATGTTACTTTTTGATTTTAGATACTTGATTCATACTGTGGGTGTAGCATGCATTTCTGTTGGTAAACAGTGCGCACCACACAAACATGTTTTATGTATGAATGGCCTCCAGCTGGTCATGACTGAACCCTGATAAGACGGAGGTATTGGTAGTGGAGTCCAACAGAATGAGTGACTCAGAGACTGGACTTGTTCTGGGCTCTGTTTCATTGAACGCCTCATCTAGGGTGTGTAATCTTGGCATTATTCTTGATAGGAGTTTGACTATGGAGGCACAGATATCCTCCGTTGTCCACTCCTGTGTTTTCCATCTTAGAAATGTTGCCAGGATAAAGCCCCTTGTTCCGCCTCTGGACCTCCCCACTTTGATGCATGCCTTAGTTACATCAAGGCTTGACTACTGTAATGCGCTCTACCTCGGGGTCACGAGAGGATCTCTCCACAGACTGCAGCTAGTGCAGAATGCAGCTGCTTGATAGCTTGCTGGGCAATTGAAGTTTTGTCATATTACACCTGTGCTGCGTGATCTGCACTGGCTGCCGGTCAGGTGGAGGATCCTCTTTAAGATGAGGCTTTTCACCTATAAGACCCTACATGGTCATGTCCCTCGTTACCTGTTAGACGTTCTCATACCTGTTGTCTTGACTCCCACTTCTGCTCCTCCTGTGGAGGTCCCCTAGCGATTCCCAGGTCGAGGCTTAAATCGGCTGGTGACAGGGCTTTTAGAGTAACCACCCCAGCCCTGTGGAATTCGCTTTCTTCTGGAGTTAAGGGAGCCCCCACTTTGGAGGTTTTCAAGACTTGCCTTAAGGCCCTCCTATTTGCCCAGGCTTTTTCAGATTAATATTAATCTACAAGTACTGATTTGAGTATAGATGCTGAGAATTTGCTATTTGTTTAACGTTTATATGGATTATTTTATTTTAACAATTTCTGTGTTTTATCGATATATTTTTGAAATATATGTTTATATTTTTGTGCGGCGCTCAGAGCCTCTGGGATTGGGTGTCTTTTAAATAAATTTTACCTTGCCTTGTATTGATCAAGTCCTGAAATGTTTCAATGACAAATTCATTGAGATCTGTGATATCTTCGTCCCTATGGGGAAAAGGAAAATCAGAGGATTCTCAAATGGGTGGATCACCCGCAACCTCCTGGACCAGTTTTAGACATGAGATAATCTGTGGAGCACGGCAAGGAACTCTAGCAACCCTGCTGACTGCTAAAAATGCAGGGCTGCTAGAAATAAATGTACATACCTAACCAGGCTGGCCAAAGCGAAATACTATAAAGAATTGCTTGATAGTAGCTGGGGGTGCAACTTGGTAATAAAATTACCTTTCTCAGGTTCTTGGTGGAACAGCATGAAGGAAGAGACGATAGACAAGTGGTGTCATGTAATAAATTAAATTTATTACAGATCAGTAATACAGACTTACAGCCAGCAGTGATAACAGTGGGAGAGCTTAGCCAGTTTTCCTTACCTAGGTAAATGCAGTCACGTCTCAGAGAAGCTACGTGCTACACAGGGTCTTTTACCCCGATAATCACTATGGTAACTACTAAAGAAGATACGTAAAAAGTGTAAAATTGGACAGTATCAGGTGGCATGAGTAACTATCCTAAATAATATGAGAAGTTGCTTAGTTTGCATAGATAGCACAAACAATGGGTTTCTGTATAAGTCCCAAGGTCAGGACCTCCAGACCAGGGGGAGGACATAGACACGTTACTGTTAGAAGATATACAAAACATGACAGCTAAAGGGGAGGTTCTGACAATGGGAGACTTCAACATGCCAGATACAGATTGGTCAATACCAGCAGGGACATCTGCCAGAACTAGACACATGGTGGATTCCCTGCAGGGAAGGGCCTCAAACAACTGGTACAACAACCCACAAGAAACAGGGCTATCCTAGATCTAGTACTGACTAACAGGGAAAGGATCACAGATCTCCAGGTAGAAGGTCACCTGGGGGCCAGTGACCATCACATGGTATAGTTCAATTTGGCCACTAGAATTAAAATCATCCCATTCCAAGGCAAAAATATGGGACTTCAGAGGAGCTGACTTTGATAAGATGGCCAACAGAGTTAAGCTAGCCCTGGCAAAAAGAAATACAGGTGAGGGGGTACAGGCAAAGTAGGCAAGCATTAAAGATGCAATACTTGAAGCAACATCCCATTGTGTTAGTGAGAAAAGGAAGTGCAAAAGAAGAAGGAAACCACTTTGGTTCTCAAACACAGCAGCAGAAAAGGTCAGAGCCAAAAGGCTGGCCTTCAGGAAATATAAGGGAACGCAGCAGGATGAAGATAGGGAGGCATACCAAACTTCCCTAAGGGAAGGTAGTAAGGCAGGCAAAGGCCCAAACCGAGGAAACACTAGCACAAACAGTAAAAGAAGGTGACAAGACTTTCTATAGATACATTAGTGAAAGGAGAAGGTCCAGAGGGGGTATTGCTAAGATCAAAGGGGATAAGGGGGCATGCGAGGAGGAGGACTATGTAAAAACATCTATCCTAAATAGATACTTCTGCTCAGTATTTACTGAAGAGAAGGTAGGGCAGGGCCCACAGCTCTGCACCATGGATACAGGGGGGAGGGAAGTGTACACTAGTCCCTTCACAAAAGAAAGGGTCCTTCAAGAGCTCGATAAGCTCAAGGTGGACAAGGCAATGGGACCTGATGGCATACATCCCAGGGTACTAAAGTAGCTAAGGGTGGAACTAGCAGAGCCATTATCAGAACTGTTTAGTGAGTCTCTGAGCACAGGAGAGGTCCCAGAAGAATGGAGAAGGGCTCATGTGATCCCACTCCACAAGAGTGGTAGCAGGGAGGAGGCAGGGAACTACAGACCAGTCAGTCTTACCTCAGTAGTGGGCAAGATTATGGAGACACTCCTTAAGGAAAGGATAGTGCAACACCTGGAATCCATAGGGGCACAAGATCCAAGAAAGCATGGGTTTACAAAAGGAAAGTCCTGTCAAACTAATCTCATAGATTTCTTTGACTGGGTAACCAGAGTGGTGGACCAAGGGGGAGCAGTTGATGTTGCCTACCTTGACTTCAGCAAAGCTTTCAATACTGTTCCACATAGAAGATTGATTAATAAGCTGGGTAGGCTTGGGGTGGGTCAGACTTTGGTCAGCTGGGTGGCAAACTGGTTGATGGGCAGAAAACAGAAGAGTGGTGGTAAACGGTATACAGTCAGAAGAGATGCAAGTCACAAGTGGGGTACCTCAGGGTTCAGTCCTGGGGCCAGTCCTGTTCAATATCTTCATCAGTGACATTGCAGATGAACTGGAGGGTAAAGTTTGTCTGTTTGCAGATGACACCAAAATCTGCAACAGAGTAAATGATCCAGATGGTGTGGGCAGGATGAGAAGAAATCTGGATAAACTAGCAAAATGGTCGGAAGAGTGGCAACTGCGGTTTAATGCAAAGAAGTGCAAGAACATGCACATAGGGAAGAGAAACCCTGAAGCCACCTATAGGCTGGGAGGGGAGTTGCTGGTAGACCTGAACTCATCCAAGCAGACCACTAAAGCAGTAGGTAAGGCTAGAGGGATGTTGGGGTGTATTAGTAGGGGTATCACAAGTCGTAAGAGGAAGGTAATAATCCCTCTTTACAAGACACTGGTTAGGCCCCATCTGGAGTACTGCATGCGGCACTGGAGGCCACACCTTCACAAGACATTAACCAAATTGAGGCAGTCCAGAGAAGGGCAACCAAAATGGTGCAGGGACTGCATCAGAAAATATATGAGGACAGATTAATTGAACTCAATATATATACCCTAGAGCAAAGAAGGGAGAGAGGTGATATGATTGAAACGTTCAAACACCTTAAGGGCATTAACAAGGTGAAAGAGTCTAACATGTTTCAATAAAAGAAAAATAGCAGGACAAGAGGACTCAGCATGAGATTAGAGGAAGGCCGATTAAGGGGTAATGTGAGGAAGTTCTTTTTCACAGAAAGGGTGGTGGATGCATGGACTTCAAACAGGCATGGGATAGGCATAAGGGAGCAATACAGATGAGTATGAATAGATAGGCCATTGACAGAGCAAAGGCCTATGGCACATTCAGAAGGTAGAAAAAGAAATGGGCAGACTGGATGGGCCTTGCGGTCGTTTTCTGCTGTCGGCTTCTGTGTTTCTATGTTTCTATGTCAGTTGCAGTTACAGTAATGCACAAGTGCTAAAGGTGGCACTGTTGCCTTACTTATCATTATACAGTAAAAATATAGTGGAAAGCATCTCCCAGGACTAAGATACTGTATAGCAGGTTGAATTTGTGACACGCAGATTTCACGGAAAGCAACCTGCTAGACATATTCACATCCAATAGAAATCGCATGGCTACTCTCTTCGGTAGTACGGTTGCATTAATCTCATCTATGACACTTGGTGTGCTATACAGTCTGCAATTATTTTCTCACTTTTTCCTTGTCCTCTGCTCTGATCCCTGTATCTGGTATCCATTCATCAAACAGTATCAGGGTCTTTGCATCCCGCCCTGCAATGACGGGTCGCTCCCTCATTGCAGCGGATGGCTGACACTGCAATGACGAGTCGGACCCTGATTGCTGGCGGCTACTTTTAGAAGATTGGCTGTGGCAAGCTGGCTGAACTAGTGTCAGCAGCAGCGTGCCACGGCATTGGGGGAAGCGGGACGTCTTTGCAGGCTGTGGGGGAATTGGCCACAACAGTGCCGCGCCTCCACAACCTGCCTGTGGAGAAAGCTGCTGCAACATGTTTCTTGCGCATGCGTGCAATCAACATAAAAAGCATAAAGCAGCACACGGAGTACTGTCAAGGTTTAGGCAATATATCACAAGGTGTGGGCAAACCAAACAGAGGACTGTTTCTGGAGAGGGTTAATGGGGCCTAAGCAAGAAGAAATCAGGTGTAGCAGACGCAGTTGGCATGAGGTGAAAAAGCCTTTTTTAGTTTAGATTTGAAGAGTGCTGTTTTAGGGATACCCATCAGGGACGCAGGAAGTTTGTACAGCCACTGCAGGGTCCTGATGGCAAAGGAAAGCATGGCCAAACTTGTTCTGCGGAAGGGCACATGTCGGGCAGACCAGGCTGTGTTCTTGGTGGTGTAATGGTTCTGGGCTGGTTGCACTCAAGAGTCCATAAAATGACTGCTGCCTCGATTTTATTTACAGATGATTTAAATAGTCATATCTTAGGACTCCTGAGACCTACAGATAAGCACAATACCTCATTTGAAAGATCATTTCATGGTCTTTCCTAATGTGAGTGACATCTGTAAAGTATTCTTCCAGTTTAAGATCTGGGCTATCCATGTTTCCTCTCTGAGGGGCCATGTGGTTCACATTCACTGTCTGTGGGAGAGGAGGAAACCCATGTCCACTGAAAGCTCTTGTGTCATGGGGCCTAATATTTATCTTTCTATGAAAAGAACATTTCTCAAAACAAAACAGCAGTACATTCTGTGTTTAGTTGATCTTGCTGCTAATAAAATACCCTTTTAGACATAAATATGGCCTGATAATATCTTTCAAATTAAAAAAAGAACTGCCTTGACTGGCTAATATATGGAAGTCAGCAGTGAAGTTTCGAATTGTGGGAATTGAACAAGTGGCTCCCTTATGAAGGTAACTGGCATTCCGCACGTCAGTCTATCAATGTATGTCAATAGTGATTCCACAGCTGGAACTGGTAACCCTTAGACCAGTTGCTACTGGTTTTGTAACCCCAGGGGCCTGTCATTTTTATGATCATAGTTTCCAGTTGGTTGAAATATGGTCTCTTTTTGCATTTCCATACAAGAGGTTTCGATTTGAAATTGCTACTTGGTTTTAAGATGTGCTAATCTTTACCGGGAGGCATGGAACTAAAATAACTGGGGAAGGCCTTCATATTACAAGTAGGGAGAGGTCATTCTTAAGATCTAGCAGATTGTATATGCTTCATCTTTGTCCATTTGGACATGTTGTTCTGACTGCCTATGATTTGCTTTTGATGTTACTGAACTGGGTAACACAACCTGGAAGACATTAAGACAATATATAGAAATGAGTGGTGGCACCATGGCCCAACAGGTAAGGTGGTAAGTTTGTGAAGCAGTTGCTTTGGGACACTACAGTTTGATTTACAGCTTGTCCCATTGGGGTATGCTTGGTAACTGTGGTACTGTTTGTTTTTTGAGCTGCTAACAAGTGCGTGTGCGTGTGTGTGTGTGTGTGTGTGTGTGTGTGTGTTTGTGTGTGTGGGGTATTTACTGGAGTTTTTGTCTGGTGGGGGGATGGGGTGGGATTGAGTGTGTTTCCTATTGACATAGCTTCACTGCACTGCTTGAGTTACAGTTGACACTAACAGGGTTCCACTGCAGTGGCGTTGCAGTCTTCACCACTAGTGGGGAAGGATAACAGCAGAAACTTGAGGCCAACCAGTACCCTGGAGATAGTTGGTTAAATTGCAGCCCAGGAGGCCTGGATTCTGCAGCGACTCAGGACACTCCAGTTGCTGCCCAGGTCAGTGGACAGCAAAACATGCAGTGGAGGCATTGCTTGCTCTCGGGGTGGGGGTGGGTGTTAATGTGCTGCCGTACAGCACCCTTTACTGTACACTCCCAGTCATGGCTGGCTCATCAATGCACGTTGGCCTGTGTTTTAGGCCAGGCTGCTCAGCTGCTCCCCTTGTGGTAGAGGTGTGGTGGTGGTGGTGATGCAGTTAGTAAGGTACTGAGGACTAAAATTATGGGAGGATCCTCTGGAAATGAAGACAGGAAGATCCTTAATGTAAGTTCCATACATATTTTGCAGCTGCCCTACACCAGCACCGTTAACTTTGCTTGCAGTCATGGCCTGCCCTGTATTTTCAACGAAAAAGTGGCTGTAGACCCAGTGGAGTTGGTGGTCAGCAGTGGTGTTTTCCAGTGGTGCAAGTGGTAGACAAGAAGTACAGGAACTCAGGCTCTGGCAAATATGAAATGCATAATGAAGATCTTCCAGTCTGAAGGATAGCTGTGTGAAGACACGTCTATCTGTTTAGACACTAGTAGATTCAGTTAGATATATTGAAGTATTTGTAGCAAAATAGCACTGTGGTACAAGTCAAATGTTGTTATAGAAACACTGTTTTCAGGTCACAGGGCCAGAAACTGTCATTATGTTGCTGTTTTAAGAATTTCAGTTCCAGTGTCAGTGGGAGAAAGTACAGGAACTCCGTTCCCGCTGCAAAAAAGGTACAGGAACTGAGTTCCTGTGCATTCCTGTTCACTTTCATCACTGGTGTTTTCTGTTCAGATAAATAAGCAAAGCAAGAGAAATATTAATTTGAAAATCCATGATAATGAACCTGCCAATGAGGAGTTTCACAGTACATGAGACACTCGTACATAGCGAAGAGAGTTTCATGTGCTGCGCTCTAGGTGTAGTCATAGTAGCTGCTCTACAGTGCATTGCTGAACAGCAACAGTAAATGTTGAGGAGAAAAAGAATTAATGGCAAGTAATCACTACAGATCCAACTTCTCTGAAGAAAATAGAGCATCCTGGTTCTATAATGTATCAGTATGCCTTGAGGAGCTATTTGTATTAGTTAAAGAGCTGCTGACGCATCAAAGAAAACTTTGAAAAACATAATATTTAGGTACAATTCAGCTTGCATTCCATATATATTCTATAGCTTTCTCCTCAACATTATTTATTACTGAGGAAATTTGCATGAACACGTGATCTTTATACCTCAAGGTTCACCTGCCTCTATAACTTCCTCCCTACTTCAAGTCATAATCCACTGTTGTGACATCACAATCTCTTGCCATGGGAGTAACTGTGATGTCACAAGCAGTGCATTATGACTTCAGGAAGGGAGGAAACAACAGAAATAGATGAACTCTCCAAGAGCAGAGATACTGTTTTCGTGCAAATGACATCAGTAATAAATAATGGGGAGGAGGAATGCAGAACTAATGTGAAATACAAGCTGGACAGTGTCTAAATATTATGTTTTGTGAAAGTTCTCCTGTAGGCGTCAGCTGCTTTTTAAAGTGTAGTCTCACTTGCATTCGCATGCACCTGAATGGCTCAGACTTGCTTGGCTGTTCTCACACATGAGGAACGCTTGTGAGAGTGCTCTTCAGCTGATAAGGGTAGCTCCCCACAATGTATTAACACACAAAGCAAATACAGTTGGAGGAGAAGAGACTGTCAGGGCACAGAGGGCTGAGTGGGTGAGTTTGAGATGGCAGACCTGGGTGTAAAATCAACAGATATAGAGAATAATGTATAGGCAATAATACACAGCAAGGCTGTATTCTGCTGAAAGAGTTTTGATGACTTCATGGAGACCTAGAGAGCAAAGGTCGAGTAATGTGCAGAATAATTCATGGGCAACCATGCACAAGGCTGTTTCCATTGAAGGGGTTCTGATGACATCATAGGGACCACGAGATCGAAGGTCAAGAGGTCCCAAATATCATCAGAACCCAGAGATGGAAGCACAACTCAGCTGTGCATGGTTGCCCACGTCTTATTTTTCATAGTATGTGTTTTGAAACATAAAATGAAAAAAAAAAATGCTGCTTTTTTGCTTCCCATGAAATCTTAATTTAAAGGGACACTGTCAGCTGTCAGCCCCCTTAGGCTTCAAAATATCTTTAGTTTAAAACACGTATTTGATTATTAGTCACATTCTATAGGGATTGCTGACGTAGCTGGTAGTTTGATTCTGATTCATTTTTTTGCTTTTTTTAAAAGTGAAAAACTGACTGCCCATCATAGCTGTGTGACTACTCAAGGAACTGTCCCAGCAGAGGCACTTACTTCTTTCTCTCCTTTGTTTGTATGTATTCCATAAATATGCACACCACACCCATGTGGTTCAACAAGAACATGTTTGTTTACATTCCTTGATCAACACCCACTGCATCTTTCATGGACTTGGGAACACCTCAAGACAGTTTAGCCACTCACGATGTATTGAAAGGAAAGAAGACTATTGCATCATAAGTGACTGTGCTGTTTGGGGGTGTTCCTAATGTTCAGGAAGAGTAGAGTAGATCAAAGATTTGAAACAAAACAAATTTGGGAATAATTACACCAGTGTCACGCATTTTAGTTCTACTTAGTAAAGAAGCCGATAAAACAACCAGTGGCATCAATGAATTTTAGAGAAGGCAAGCAGTCAGAAAATGTGGGTTTTAAGTTAGGGGTAATATGATGCACAAAGGGTTGACAGTGTCCCTTAAGAAAAAAAACAACAACAACAACAAAAAAAAAAAGAAACCCACCCTCGCCTAGCTGCTGAAAACCCATAAGGATGAAGGGGAGAGTAGTTTTTTTTTCTTTTTAAAATGATGAATCAACAGAAGATGTTGTGTTGGGGAGGGTCTGGGTTTTGTGTGTGTGTGTGTGTGTGTCTGTGTAAAATGAAAGTAAAACAACAGGTGGCATACGTTTGCATTTTAATTAAAAAAAATCTGCCATACCACAAAAGGCTACAATAGCATTCTGTGAGCTTTGATCTGTGGTACAGCCGATTTTTTAGATAGGATGGAAATCCATGTACAACAAGGGGTAACCATACGCTAAAGCCTTCAGTCCTTGCCTATGGGGGGAGGAGTGATTTCTGAAACCCCTCCAATTTGGGGTTGAGTGCTTTGCTATGAACAGTTTATCAAAAGTATTAGTCTCCTAACTAAAACTCATAAAAGTGATGAACTGTAACTAGTACAAAGAACCTCTGTGCGTGAGCACTGAGGCAATGGTTACCACAAAAGGCATTGGCCGGGAAGCCAAGTTTCAAAGAAATACAAAATCACACATGCCCCTACAATGCAAAGCATCATGGGCTGCATATGCAAATCACCACAGAATATTATGCTGGTTCAACTTTAAGCAGAAATGCATGGTGCCGAAAGGCCTCTCACACAGTTTGCAAAGGGTGCCAACAGAAGACATAGACACGTGTTTCATCCTAGCAGGACTCATAAGTATGCCTCGTCTGTTTGACACCCCAGTGGAATGAACCAGTTACCCTAAGATGGTGTATCTGGGTTATGTTGTGGTGAACCCAATTAAAACAAAAAACAATTTAAAAGTTAGAGAAGCTCTGTGCGTGTGTGTGTGTGGCAGTCTTTTGTGTGTTTTTTGTTTTTATTTTTTATCTAAATAGTGCACCTTAACCCCACACTTTCCCACTGCCTCCCTTCCCCTCCTCCAGCTGGTTCATATTTTGGCTTGGAAACCTACAATCATGATTTCACTGAACTGGAACCATTCAATCCCGCAGGTGTATTTGTACACCCTAACTACTCCCCTTCCCCAGCGCTCCTTCAGTGGGTGCCATGTTGTAGCAGGGCACTGCATTGCAGCTGTAACCATCCAATCCCACGGGAGTCTTTGTACAACCCAACTACTGTCCTTCCTCAGAGCTCCTTCAGTGGGTGCCATGCTGCAGTAGGGCATTGCACTGCAATTGGAACCATCCAATCCCACACTTCCTATCTCTTCCCCTTCTCCAGAGCTCCTTCAAGAGCAAGCAGTTGGAACCATACAGAACCAAGGAATCTCTGCACTCCCTAACCTCTCCCCTTCCACAGAGTTCCTTCAATAAATGCCAAGATGTAGTATTCCCACAGCTTACCCTTACACCGTTTGACACATATTTTGGTTTGGAAACTTCCAGACATAATCGCTGAGTTGGAACGATCAGTCATGCAGCAGTCTTTGCACGTCCTAACCACTCCCCCATCCCCAGAACTCCTTCAGCAGGTGATATAATGTAGAAGGACAGGGCACTGGAAATGGAACCATCCAATTTCACAGGAGTCTTCGCCGCACCCCCTAACCCCTCCCCTTCCTCAGCGCTCCTTCAGTGTGTACCATGCCAAAGCAGGGCATGGCACTGGAATTGGAACCATCAGATTCCACAGGAGTTCTGGCACTCCCTATTCACTCCACTTCCCTAGAGCTCATTCTCTGTGTCCCATGCTGCAACAGGGCAGGTCATTGAACTGGAACAGTAAGAACATGCACAAGTCTTTGCACTATAACCCCCTTCCCCAGAGCTGTTTCCATGTGTGCCTTGCTGTAGCAGGGCAGGGCATTGGAACTGGAACCATCCAACCCCGCACTTCCTATCTCCTCCCCTTCCCCCTGAGCTCCTCCAAGAGCAGACAGTTGGAACCTTGCAGTCCCACAGGAATCTCTGCACTCCCTAACCCCTCCCCTTCCACACAGCTCCTTCAGTAGATGTCATGGTGTAGTGTTCCCGCAGCTTACTCTGTCACCAGGTGGTACATACATTGGTTTGGAAACTTCCAGGCCATGATCACTGAATTTGAACAATTAGTCCTGCAGGAGTCTTTGCACAACCTAACCACTGCCCTGTCGCCAGAGCTCCTTCTAGGTGATAAATGTAGACTACAAGGCATTGAAAATCGAACCATCAAATCTCACAGGAGTTTTTGCACTCCCTGACCCCCTCTTCCTTGAGCTCTTTCAGTGTGTGCCATGCTGTAGCAGGGCAGGGCATCGGAACTGGAGCCATTAGATCCTGCAGGAGTCTTTGCACTCCCTAATTACTTCACTTCTATAGCACTCCTTCAGTGTGTGCAACACTGTAGCAGGGCACGGCATTGGAACTGGAACCATCAGAACATGCAAGAGTCTTCGCATTGCCTAACCCCCGTCCCCAGAGCTCCTTCACCAGGTGCCATGCTGCAGCAGGACAGGACACTGGACCTGGAACCATTTGATCCCACAGGAGTCTTTGCAATCCTTTACCCTTCTGCTTCCCCAGAGCTCCTGCAGAGGGTACCATGCTGTATCATTACACTTGCTAAACAGCAGGGAAGAATGAAGTGGTTCTTTTGATCCAAGGCTGAGTGGTAAAGCATCACTTTTCACTTGATAAAAGCAGTACAAACCCGTGGCTGAAAGTGTCTCCCTGAGTGACTTGACAGTGCTGTTGAAATATTGTGATATATTGAAAGGCCAGATAAGGGAAATACCTTTATAATCAGCCTTGCCTGCAGCTACCAACAGGGACCAATACTTTCAGATTCCTTGCCCCTTGTACTTGAGGTTCAGAGCTTTTGATATTTGCAGTATGCCGCCACCGCCAGTGAAAATGCACATTAAAGAAGACAGATTTCTGAGGTAACCATTTTAGTGAGAGCGTATGGGCGTGTATGCACAGCACGGAGTAGAACTAAACATATGGTACTGGGAATGCTTTACAATGAAACAGTAACAACTGCCAAACAACTGAGCTATGAAACGAATAGCTTAAGGTTTTTAAAAAGGTCAGAGGTGGGACTTTAATATTTAAGAAAACAATGTTACAGAACATAAGATCTCAGATATGCTGGGTAAGATGTTATCTTACCCACGGACACGTTTAGTGTTTCAGAAGTAGTTACTTAGGCAATAAGACATGACAGGGTGTGTATTATTGTGGGATAATGGCATGACTCAGGAAGTGAGGCATGAAGCAATGCCTAGTGCCTAATGCACCAGAGAAGTGCTGTTGTCCCACAGAAATGCACACCCAGGGGTGCCTTATTGTGATTATAAAATAGCTCCTCTGATTTTGTATGTAAAAAAAATGAGTGTTGAGGTTCATAAAGTTGTGTATTTCTGACCTGTGCTGTAGTGCTGGAGTAACACATGGTCATGTGATGACATCTGACCAATCACAAGTCTTGGTTTCTCTTACACATTTTATAATACTGTATGTACACTAGTGGAGGGTTCATGGGGGTTGCAGAGTGATCTCTACATTTACATCCACATGTAGGAATTGGAATGGGTGAAACCGAGAGCAGTCAAACTGATCAGTGGCAAGCAGGGCCTTTGCTTGAGCAGAAACTGGGTAATCCTGGCTCTTTACCTTGGAGAAGAGAAGTGGAAAGCAGCAATTTATGTTGAATGGAAAAAAACTGTAAGGCAGAAATGTGGGTCCCTTACTGAAACTTGTTACTGAAAGCTACAAAACTATTAAGTTAAAATGGTTTGTTTTTACCTTATTTTTGGAGGGTCGGAATGAAAGATGGCCCTGTCTCCACCCTCCGACTCTAGGCCCATCGTGGTAGAATTCAAAAGGTTTTTTTTTGTTCATAGCAGTTTAATATAGGCCAGTTCTATATTCAAATTTCTTAATATAGTTACATCTGCACCATTCCTACATATGGTGTTGTGAACCACGTCCTGAAGGTACATAGTGTAATAATGAAACCTCCCATGTGCCCCACACTAGGAGGGACATCCCTCATTTTACCCCTTAGAACCCCTCTGCCCATACTTCTCACCTGTCCCTCTCCCAAATTAAGATGGATGCCCTTCATTTTACCCCTTGGAACTTCACTGACCATACCTTTCAACTATCAGTAGAAGGGGTATACCTCCTTTTACCCCTCTGAACCACTCCGTACCTCTTAACAGTCTCTCACTGTGAAGGATGACATGTCTAATTTTACCCCTCAGAGCTGCTTTGTCCCACATCAGTCCCATTTCGAAAAGGTGCTGCCCGCACACAGACCATGCTGTAAATTCTGACTTTAAGGAGAATTTCATACTACTCCAGGACGCTACAGCAAAAATTAAACTTGGCACAAATAAAGGCATCAGATTTTCACAGCTGTCTGAGATTGTGCCTTAATGTTTGATGATACGTCCCACAACTAGAGATGTGGTGAAGTAAAACTTTGCCGAGGAAGTTCAGGCAAAGTGACGAAAATGTGCACTTTGCGGAGCTTCACAAAGCTTCCCCACACCTGGGAAACTTCGACTTCACCCGAATCGCAAAGTTTTTTTTTTTTCCCATATAGGTGTTTATACTCCCTGGTGGGCTGGCGGCTTCCATCAGCCGACTGTACTGTGCATCCGAGGTACCTTCGAAGCCACCCCCACTTCTCTGGCAGGACCACGGAGCTGGCCTGGGGGCATCATCCAGCCATCACACCCGCGATTTTCCTTGGTTTTCTCCCCTTATCCCCAGAGTCCCAGACAAGGTCAGGCCTGTGCATGGAGGCGCGCATGCATTCGTTGACCTGGCCGACTCCACTCCACCCACCCTTGGCCTAGCGCCCGACTCCCGTGCATGCCTGCACCACAATCATTCCTCCACATGGCGGTGGTCTTAGGCCAGGAGAGCCGATCTCCCCAATCTGAGAGAGGAGAGCTGGCTGGAAGCCGCTCTATCCTCTCCCAGCCCTCCCCCAGCTGACACCTGGCGGCCCATGCTCATTCCCGAACACGGTTCACCGGCGTGGCAAGAGGTAAGGTGCCCAACACCTCAGCCTTCAGTGCCACTGGGCTGGATGAATCGCAAAGTTTTTTGCCGTGAAGTGTGGAATTTTGCCTGCGAAGTGCGGAATTGAAATTTTACATTTCTCAGTGAATTTCCACACTTCGCGATCCATGAATTTTGTGAATTTGCACTTTGCGAATTCCATGAAATTCATGAATTAATTCATGGAGTGAATTTTGTGGACTTCGCCCATCTCTGCCCACAACACTGTCCCATATTTTAGGCATCAGTGTCTGCCAAAAATGTTGAGAGCTGTGCAGCACATTTGTTGCGGTCTTCTAAGGTTCATCTGCTGCTCCCTAACCATCATATTATTCATGCCATTCCCATAATCAGTGGTGTCTCCATCTATAATTTCTAAAAGCAAATAAAGGGCATGATAATTTTCAACAGGGATTTAAAGGACCACTGTCAACCCCATAGGCCTCAAAGTATGTCTAGTTTAAAAAAAAACATATTGTGATTGCTCACATTCGGTAGAGATTGCTAGTATAGCTGGCAGGTTGATTCTGTTTCCTTTTTAAAAGTATAAAACAGACTGCCCACCATACTGGTGTCATCACAGAAAAACGTGTTTGTTTGCATTCTTTAATCAACTTCCACTGCATCTCTCCTGGACTTGGGAACATCTCTAACAGAATTTAGTCACTCATGCTGTGGGTGGAGAGGAGACTATTGTCTAATGAGTGCCTGCACAGTTTTGGAGTGTTCCTAATGTTCAGGAAGTATGAAACAAGAGTAGATCAAGGATCATTTATTTATTTAAACATTTGGTAACTGGGAAAGGCACATTGAGCCAGGGCTCTTTTCCATGTGCAACCCAGGGAAGGGGGTTACAGGCTTGTTACAAGCAAAAAAAAAAAAAAAAGTCAAAAATGTGTACAGAAACTCAGGAGCATAACAGGACAAGATAAACAATACGGTTAATTCATACACAAGATAGTGGAATAAGATTATGTACATTAACACAGAATCGAGTCATGACAGGGTATACAATACAATAATAATACAACACAGCGAAAAAACCAACAACTTCTATGAGTTTTAGAGAAGGTAAGCAGTCATAAAAGGTGGGGTTTCAGCTAGAAGTAATACAATGCAAAAAGGGGTGACAGTGTCCCTTTAAATGCAGCGCCATCATAAAAACAAAGGGACAACAGCAAGATTTAAATGCGTATTTATTTTGGTGTATTTACAAATAAAATATACCAGTAAGTTCATCTCACCTCAGTTACAAATGTTACCCCAAAAATTTATTTTTTGCTATGTTGGTCCCCTCTGCTTGGACAGATGGGGCTACAGCTCTTGCCAGGAATCAAACCTAGAACCCTGCCTCCTGAAGACAGCAGCTCAGACCGTTCAGTCATGAAGAAAGTATTATTTTTGAGAATATTTCTATGCAGAGGCCTTTTGAACTTGGTCATTGAAAGAGCTTCTGATATCACAAAACTTTGAAGAACATATTATTCAGACACAATTCGGCTTATGATATGGTCCTGTATTTTCTTTCTCCATATTCTTCCTTACTGAGGATGTTTGCATGAACTGGGTCTCTGTCACTTGATCTCCATCCATGTTGGTCTCTTGTCTACAAGTGACATCCTAATCCTCTGTTGTGACATCATAATAATTTCCATAGCAACTAGTTGTGATATCACATGAAGGGAATTATGATGTCACTTGTAGACAAGCATTAGGAGCAGAAGAAGACCGAGTGACAGAGATACTGTTTTCATGAAAATTTCATCATAACGTACAAAAGGAAGGTAAGGTGCTGGCCCGCCGGCACAGCATCAAGGTGTCCACCTCCGACGCTGACAACCTGAGTTCGTGAACGACTTTGGGAGTCAGAGGGGCGGCCGGGGGGAGGAAGATTAAGCATCCAAGGGATGGCTCTCCTTCTCCAGGGGAAGGGGGGTTTGCATGTCTTGTGCAATACGGATCCCTGGTGGAGGCCGGGAGTTCACCGCAACCGTCATCTGCATTGTGGGGAGGCGGGACTGACATTGGGTTCATCCCATGGACATCATTGCACATCCCACCTCTCGTGGGGTCAGCATGCAAAAAATTGCTGATGGTCCTGTGCATGATGCCCACCTGCCAGTTCCCGTTGTGCTCGCCATGACTCCCAACCCCAACGAGACAGTTCTCTGTCAAGTGGCCCGCCCCCATGGCCCCACCTGGGGAGGGTAGGCCTAGGGAGCCCTGCCGGCAGCGGTGATGCTGCCAGTACGCTGGATGTGTTTTCTGGGGGGGGTAATCTTGGTGGCCCTGCCTTGAGGGGGCAAGCCAGGGTGGTTTGGTGGTCATGGCAGTCCCGTTGGGTGGGTGGGTCCAGAGGAGTCAGGGTTGAGTTTAAGGGGGACGTTGGCACCAACCCCCCCCCCAAAAAAACAATAGGAAGGTAAGTAGATAAATCACCACCGTCATCATCAGTTATGTTTATTGGAAACTCTATGAAAGATGTTGCAAATCACTAGGCTCATTTTCAGTGGTGTCCTTCATGAGAACTCAGCTACAGTATTTAAGTACAAAAGTTTATGCAATACATATAACATACTTTTAAAGGTTGCACAATACCAGGCTGTAATATTTATTTATATATTTATTTAGTCCAAGACACTTTTTTCAGAAATGACACAGACCTAGACTGGCAAAGTATAAGGGTAGTGACAAAGAGATACATGGTAATAGACAAGCTGGGAATACATCTGTAAAAAATAACAAGATGTACAGACAAGAAAAACAAAAGTAACAATTATGATACAATTTCAACAAATTAGCAAAAAGCATAACACAGAAACATAGAATGTGATGGCAGATAAGGGCTGCCAGGCCCACCTAGTCTACCCATATTTTTTAACCTTCATTTTTTGCTGCAGACCTTTACTTGATCTACACCGCCTTCTCTTCTGCTCCTTTCTTTTCCACTACGATCCCCTTGTACCCATCCAAGAAATTTTTGAACTCCACCACTGGTTTGGCCCTCACTACCTCTGCTGGAAGGCTGTTCCAGGCATCCACCACCCTTTCTGTGAAAAACTACTTCCTCACATCCCTCCTGAATTTACCTCCCTCCAGCTTCATAGCAAGCCCCCTTGTTCTAGAGCACTTTTGGCCCCCTCCTTGTACCTTATTAACCTCTGTGAGGTATTTACAGTAAAGATCTCTTATCATTCACCCTTCTCTCCTCTCCTCCAGAGTATACATATTTAGCTCCTTTAGCCTTTCTTCGTAGGGCTTTTGATGCAAAAGCACGAGTTAAACATTAGGATCCATAAATCAGCACAGAATAATGGAAGCAACAGTGCTAACACACCGTAAAGGGAACAAACATTGCTAACACAGCACATTTATACTGGCAAAACAGAGTAGCTAGCAACTTGGTGATGCCACACCGCAGAATACTGTGCACAGTTCTGGGCCCCACACCTCAAGGGAGATATTAAGAAGCTGCAGGGTGTGCAGAGAAGATGCACCAAGGTGATCTGGGGGATAGAGGAGAATGAGTAGGAGGACAGGTTAAAAAAACAGAACATATTCCTGTTAGAGAATAGAAGACCCAGGGGAGACATGATCTTGGTCTTCAAGGCACTCAGAACGGATATGGACATTATGAGTAGTCTGCATCTCAATATAACACAAGTGGCCCAAAAGCATTCGCAGGGTCAGTGAACGGGGGGGGTGGGGGTGTGCCCAGAATTCTCACAAAGCTAGGTGGGTTTGGGGATATGCCCCCCCCCCGGAAATTTTTTTAAAACATCACTGTAATTGGTACATTTGCCTGCATAATACAACTAAGTAAGATATGTTACAGACCGCCAGGATGAAACATTCTGCGATAAGGATGTTACTGTTTTCTGAAAGAATGCTTTAAAAATGTAGCTGTTTATGAAATTGCATTCTTTGCTTCTTTTGTAAAGTGGATTGTTTGTCACTCTCCATTTCTCTCTCACTCTCTGTGACACGGATCCCCTAGCTCACACGTAGCCCCTGTGTCACTTACTCTCTTCTTCCACCACCACCAGCCCCTAGGATTTTTTGCCAGCCCACTGCCTGCAAGCCACACATCATACCTCGGTCACAAGAAATGGACAAGCAAGGCAGTTTAGGCAAAGGATTTTATATTTTTTTCACTTATTTACTTTTTATGTTTGCTAGCGCATATGCGCAAGAAACATTATGTGGCAGCTTAGGAGAGAAGCGAGTTGTGGAGGTGCGGCACTGTGGCAGCCAACGGCAGGACTACATTTGGGGGCTTCGCACTGGTGTACCAATGCAGACACACTGTGCTGATGACATTGGTTTCCAAAAGTGTCACCAAGTTGAAATGATTTTGCCTCTGCAATGAGGGGCTGTCTTGTCATTGCTGAGTCAGCCATTCCACTGCAATGATGGAGCGACCTGTCATTACAGGGCGGTACCTTACCTAGTGTAACATTCTTTGTAAACATGGCGGTATTCACCACCGCCTCACAGCCCCATGAAAGCTGACGGGAGTGGCCAATCCCCCTATTGGCATGCCCCTGACCCAGTCCATTTTCTGATGGGGAGCCCACTCCCCATCAGCATAATGACCCCCCCATTTGTTGTGTGCTGAGGGGTTTCCAAGCCCCCTTGGCATCATGCATGCCCCCAAAACAGTCTTTCTTTGCTGACAGGGGGCCCAATCCCCGTTGGTTTCAGTCAACCCTTCCCAGTTTAATTTGCCGACGGGGAGCCCAATCCCCATCAGCATAATGGCTCCACAGTCATGTTTTGCCTGTGCAGAGGGGGTGCCCAATCCTCCTCATCATCACACAACCCAGCCCATTTCTGTGCCAACGGGGGGGGGGCAATCCCCATTAGCTGTGGCCCCCCTCCCAAAAAATGCCAGTGGCAAACTGGGAGCCCACCCCAGTGTGCCAAACACACCTGTAAAAAAAGAAAACCATCCCATGTTGTCTGTTTTCTTTTTTTTACCTGTAAAACAAGAAAACAGTCATTCGAAGTTTCCGGTGCCCTCCCAACCCGCGCCCACCCTCTGTGTACTCTACCTCCCCACACCCCTCTCACCCCATACTTACCTCTGGAGTCTGCTGCGATGATCTTCGGTGGACCGGGAACACGTCTTCACTCTTCAAAGCCGACAGCGAACTGAAGAAATGCCGGTAAGCTGTATAATGGCATGAATAGGGTTTTTTCAACTTTGGTGCATATCTCGGGCATTTTTGGAAATTTTGGCACTAAATTTGCAACATGGGTTATTGGGACCCCTCCTTATGAATTTAGTTACTGTCATGGTGTCATTTTGTCCAGAAAGGTGATTTCGTGGTCACTGCTTGGAATCACCGTTTGGGACCAAATGATGAAATGACAGTGCCACTGTTCATGAGGTGGACTCTCAAAAAGCCTATGTTGCAAATTTGGTGAAAAAAGTCCCAAAAATTACTGTTTTATGAACGTGCATTGCGCAGTTGCCACACACGCTCATAACTTCGCGAATCTGCAATATTTTCACTACAGATTTTCAACATTGGCATTTTCCACACCTCCTTATGAACAGTACAGCTGTCATTTTAAATATCCTGTCAAATGAGTTGCCTCAGCGCAGAATAGCGCGGTCGCTGTGGGAAATCAGTCTTCGGGACACATTAAGAAAATCACAGTGACACTGTTCATGAGCAGAGGTCCTACAATGCATATGTTGAAAATTTGGTGACAAAAGTCCATAAAATGACTGTGTTACAAGTCTGTGTTGCGCAGTTTCCACACACCCTTGTAACTTTGCAAATTTGTAATAGTTTCACGCCAGATTTTCAATACTGGCATTTTTTCACACCTCCTTATGAAGAGTACAGCTGCCATTTTTCATATCCTGGCCCAAATATGTTTTCGCACTTCTGGCGCAGAATAGTGCGGTCGCTGTGGGAAATCAATGTTTGGGACAGATTAAGATCGAGCGAGTGAAAGAGGGGAAGTGAGCGCGCTCAATAGAGCTCTGTTGGGACTGCTGCAGATTTCTTTGTGGGCAGAAAGAGGCACTAACATGGGCAGGAGTCCATTACAAAAGGATGCCCCCAAATCCCACCCCAGGGAGAGGAGAGCTGTTCTCCAGACGCTCAATCCCACTCCCTCCCAGCTGACCCCCAGCTACCGGGCTTGTTCCTGAACCTGGGTTGTTGGCGCGACACGAGGTGTGGCGTCCAGTGCCTCAACCCTCAGCGCCACCGGGCTGGCCTCGACTACCCTTTCTGTGTAGAAAGACTTCATCACATTACCTCTTAATCTATCCCCTTCCAATTTCATATTGTGCCCCCTTGTTCTAGTACTTTTTCTAAATTGGAAAAGATCCCCCACCTGCACCTTGTTTATGCCATTGAAATACTTGAAAGTTTCAATCATGACCCCCCACTGTCTCCTCTCATTCAGTGAGTACATATTGAGGTCCCTTTATCTCGCCTCATATGTTTTGTGGTGCAAGCCCGGAACCATCTTTGTTGCCCTTCTCTGGATAGTCTCCAATCTATGTCCTTGTATGTCCATATGAACACACAGTCTGATTGGACTGGGTCCCCTCTGTTTTCTTTGCTTGCTGCTCTGAGTCTAAAAGGTTGCAATGCTAAATTAAACACAACAGCGGCAATAAAGAAAATAGCATACACACAGCACAAATCCCCCATGCCATTGACTTGTACAGTGAGTGACAGAAAGTGTCTGCCACTGCTGTAGAGGGTCAGTCCAGTGAGTGGCATGGATGGAGTGCCCTGTGTTAGAAGGATGATCAAAGTATTGCAGTTTTCGCAACTGCCGGTGCTACTGGGTCTATTCTGTGGAGGACTGCTCTGCTCATCCATGATGGTCATCTGAACACTCTCATACCTGACCCTCACGATGAGTGAGTGCGTGTGCGTGTGTGACCAGCAATATCCTCCATGTGCAGCAGGTTGGGTCACCTGACCCGAGTCACCACACATGGCGCACTGACGCACAGAATGCCCTCCGCTCCCATCCAAGCCCCAGTCCTGGCTGAGTCTGGCTGACTCCCAAATTTAAAAACAGCAATAGTTATTCAAATTTGGTTGGAGGATGGTTTTTAATTGGGGGGGGCAGGGCTAGGGTTGCCTCCCTTCCCCCCTCCCAAGCATGCCTATGAAGTGGGCCCATGCACTAGAAGTCATACTTAGCAGTTAAAGGGCAGTACAGCTAGAAGCAGTTTTAGGTGATTTTTTTTTTTACCTAAAGGGTTGTCTCCATGTGGAATACTTTACTATCGCAGGTTATGTGTGCCCAAACAGTAGAACGTTTTAAATTAAGATTGGATAAACATTTGGCAGAAAAGGGAATAATGGAGTATTACCACTAATTGTGGCAGCTGGACTTCCTGGGTTGATTTCTGGCCTATTTCCATCTGTATATTGCCACGTTCCTATGTTCCGTGGTACAGTTGCAGCAAGATGCGTTTAGCAGGTGGTCCAAGAGTTGCAATCTAAATATAACACTATAAGACTATTAATCCAATACAATTCCAATTCCATCATTACATCATAACAACATTAGCAGTAAATGGCAGCCGGCATTCATGCTAAGCAGTTCTGTGCTGATGTTTATTGGGTGATGTGACCTGAGATGGAATCACACAATCTGCCTTAAGTTGGTGTACATGCCATTTTTCCAGAGCAATATCGGACCAAGGTAGGGTCTCCACTGGGCCGGTACGGAGTTCCATGTATATGAACTGACATATGAAAAAGCATGTTGACCCTGCCTGCTTTGATTCTGGGGAGCTCAAACTCCAGGCAGCTTGCAGACCTAATGCCAGACCTTATAGCATGGCTAGGCAGAAGCTTAATAATATATGCTGGAACTTTGTTGGTGGTGCATTTGAACATGAAATCAATTATGTGGGCCTTTAGTCTATTCTCCAAGAAGCTCCATCCCAGCCTATTCAAACGATCACAGTGGTAGGTTTCCCTTGGGACATTTGGAATAAAGCGAGCCAAGCCGTAAAATAGGGGGTCTAGCTTTTTCTGGATAGTTCTATTCATGCTACCATAGTCAAGATCCCTGTTATCCTGTAGGGAGAGTAGCATTTTATTTATTTTATTTGTTTTTTGGTAACCGGGTAAGTACACTAGACGACAATGTGTCTAGTTTCAGGTACGACCCAGGAAATTACACGTCACAAGAACAGATAATGATTTATATTACACCAGAACAGAAAAATTGATTCATAAGGCACAAACACAATGGAAAATAACTACATTCAGGTACTAGAAACACAGAATTTGTTGACAGAAAAGGACTGCTTGGCCCACACAGTCTGCCCAGATATTCCCTGACTAATCTGCCTCCACAGGGTATGCAGGACACAGTACACAAATGGACATCATAGTGATAACAGCACAATTCAACAGGCTTCAATAGTGGTAGGTTACATTTCACAAGAGCAAACAGTGATTTTCAAGGCACCACACAAGAGTAGATTATGGTTCATAACGATAGTAGCACAATACAGAACACTTCCATAGTAGCAGGTTACAAGTTTACAACGTGCTTTATAGCAACGGTAGCATAATTCAAACAGGTGGGAATAGAAGATCTTACAAACAGCTGAATTAGGCAAGCATTTTTTCAGTGGCTGTACAGGAAGACTTAAAGACTTTAAGAAAGGGGGTTGCCCTCAGTAGGGACAATGCAGTGCATGAGGCTGGGGACAGAAGTGCCTACTTGTCAAGGGGGGGAGGCGACTAAGCAGCCAAAAATTCCTCAGGGTATAATGACTCAGAAATATGCTGAAATATGCTGCGAAGGCAGTGGGTCAGATTGGAGAGTCGAGGTGTCATGGGGGTTGGAAACAGCTGCATGTTGTGGATTGGAAGAGATGGGTTTCGAGGGCTGATTTGAAGGACAGGGTGGTGGTGGAGCCGCAAACAGTGTGAGGAATAGAGCCTCGGTGCAAAAGAAGCGAAGACCTGTTCACCCATTTTAGTAGTGTACCTAGGAGTGGCAAGTTGAGCGGGATCGTGAGATCTGAGGGAGTAGGTAGCACTTGTGCTATGAAGGTGCGGGATGGAAATAGCAGGAGAGGGGGACTGTAATTCATAGCTTCCTCCTGCTCTGCTCAGACATTAAATAGTATACAAAGCTTTTGTCTGTACAGAAATCCTATTTTGGAACCCATTTGTTTTAGTATCTGCTTTATATGAAACTCCCATTTCAAATGGGTGTCCATTCAGACTCCCAATTATTTATACCGTTTCACATTGCCTAGCTTACTGCGCAAGATGCGCTTTCATAGTCAAGTCAAGTCTTTTTTTATTTATAAAAGGTGCTTTTCAAAAATGTCAAAGCACCTGCACAGAAGAATGTTTAAAACAAACTACAGTAATAGATATTAAAACAGTAATCAAGTTAAAATAGGCAACATTTCTCATTAAAAAGCATCTAAAAAAAGCTAGTCTGAATAAATAAGTTTTTAAGGCAGTCTTAAAGGTCTCAGTGGACAGGCACTCCCTAACCTGATGAGGTAGAAAATTCTACAGGGTCAGAGACATGAATGTGAAAGATCTCGCCCCCAAGGTCTTCAAATGGACCCTGGGAACTTCTAGCAATCCCTCGTCAGTGGAACAGAGTGGATGGAGGGGGCAGTAGGGACACAGGAGGTCTTGCAAATAATGTGGTTCCTGTCTGTGTAGGGTCTTATAGGTCAGAAAACCACCTTGAAGGTGATCCTCCACCACACCGGCAGCCAATGCAGCTTGCTGAGCTCAGGCGTGATGTGGCTAGATCTAGATAAGCCCGTCAACAGCCTGGCTGCCGCATTCTGCACCAGCTGCAGGCGGTGAATGTCCAACCCTGGTAGCCCAAGGTAAAGAGCATTGCAGTAGTCAAGGTGGGAGATCACAAAGGCATGGACCAAAGTCGGAAGGTCATCAGGCTGAACAAGGTGTTTTACCAAGGTGATAGTCCGCAGATAGTAAAATGAGGACTTGAAATAATGCCCGGATTCCGCATCTGTTCAGAGGACCTCAGTTGATTGCTCCCCAGCACAAGCCCAGAGGGCTGAGTAGCAGAGGACCCCTCTACCCAATGACCCGGGTCCACAACCAACACCTCAAGTCTTATCTAGATTCAACTTTAACCAGCTGGGACTCATCCAGTCCTGAATCTCGGTGAGTCAGTTGTTAAAGACCGAGACAGTATCATCCTGATCAGGCACAAAGGACATGTATAGGTGAGTGTTATCTGCATAGCAGTGAGAACTCAGCCCATACTGCCTTATAATGCCCCCCAATGGCAGTATATGCACCGCAAACAACATGGGAGACAGCATAGAGCCCTGCAGCACCCCACAGGTCAGGGGGAAAGGGGCCGAGGAAAAGATCCCAGACATCACTCTCTGCGACCTGCCCATGAGGAAAGAGTGGAACCATCTGAGGACTGTACCAGACAGTCCTCAGATCAACTGCAGGTGCTCCAACAAAACTCCATGGTCCATGGTGTCAAATCAAGAAGAACCAAGATTGAACGCTCTTCCTTTCTCTTGCCATCAGGAGATCATTAAGTACCCAAACAGGCACTGTCTTGGTACTATGCCTCTTCCTAAATCCGGACTGGAGAGAATCATAGACCTCGTGGGTGGTATGATGGTCCTTGAGTTGCAACGTGACTGTCTTCTTAATAACCTTACCCACAAAGGGCAGGTTAGAGACAGGTCCATAGTTTGCGAGACAGTCCAGGTCGAGGGAAGATTTCTTCAAAAGTGGGGTCATGGCAGCCTCTTTTAAGAGGTCAGGAAACACTCCCTTCTCCAATGAACTCCAGACTATCTCCACTAGGACTGGTTTGATGGCTTCCACACACTCCACCAGGAGGCAGATTGGGCCTGGATTGAAACTACAGCAAGATGGTTGCATACCCTGGACAGTCTTCATAATATCAGAGATTGCCAGCTGGTCAAAGTCAGACCAGACAAACTGGGCATTAATGACATCCTAATGACTGCTGCTCTGCTCATTGGAGCATACTGAATGGATCTCTGACCTGATGGAGGCAACCTTATCTGCAAAAAAGTGAGCCAACGCCTCACACTTATGTTGTGAAAAGGCTGTCCAAATCTGAAGGCATGTTGGACTGCACAACCTGTCAACATTCGGAAGAGTTGAGCCAGTTGATTCCTTGCAGTGGCAAGGTCAGATTTGCCATCGTGCACGGTGGTCCTCCTCTCCCATCTTCAATGTGGACAGCTGATTTTTTTTCCTATTCTTCAAAACCAGCTTTAAGCAAGTAGGAGGTGTCCTACAACAACAACTGTCACTTCTCTGTAGCCTTCCCATGACTTACATATCACTGTGCTCAGTATGCCTCCCTAGGATGTCTTTCCCCTTCTGCAGCTCAATCCTAGTCTCTAGGGTACTTTATTGACAAACTACTAAAATCTCGCACACCTCCCATATAACTCCCCCTGTGCCACGTCAGGTCTACTTGCTCAAATCTAATGATGCTGCCCTCCTCCAGGTTCTCAAGGGCTCATCTAAAATGGAGGAACAGGTTCTCATGGTCTTTGCACCGAAATTTTGGAACTCACTTTCAGTAGAGATTCGTAACCTTCCCTCACACTGGCTCTTCAAAGGTGCACCATTTAGGCATCCAATGGGGTCAACCTCATGCCACTGTCCTGATTAACTCATTGTTCTTCATGATTTATGTCATTGCTTTTGATTGCCCTCATATCCTGGTCCACGTCCCCCAGCCACGGTGTGCCTCTGTAAACGACCCTAAGCCTGTGTATTGTATAATTGAATGTATATTGCAAAATCAATTGTATATTTATATATATGTCAATTTTTTTAACTGTTCACTGCTTCGATTGTATGTTGTTTGCCTGACCCCAGGCTATTTTTCTATACTACAGTCAGGGCCCATGGTGTTCTGCGGCAGACTTTTCTGATTTTTGCGGCAGGGCTCCTTGACTTCTGCGGCAGCATTTTCTGATTTCTGTGCATGATTTATTCATTTCTCGGCAGAATGCAGTCCTGTCATTGGCTAATATGATGTGATGTCATCGATGACATCATATGCTGAGCATAGAGGAGGGGCTTCAGGATAAACGAGGTGGGAAAGAAAGCCTGACACTATGGAAAACAGTATATTTATATAAAATTCACCAAAAACAATGAATTCTGCGGCACTATATATATTCTGCGGCATGATGCAAATTCTGCAGCAAATTCCGCAACCGCAGAACCGCAGAATTCCAGGGGCCTTGACTACAGTATGTATCATCTTACATAGAAACACAGAAATATAGAAGTTGACGGCAGATAAGGACCGCAAGGCCCATCCAGTCTGCTCATTTCTTTTTCTACCTTATAAATGTGCCATCGGCCTTTGCTCTTTCAATGGCCTATCTATTCATACTCATCTGTGTTGCTCCCTTATGCCTGTCCCATGCCTGTTTGAAGCTCTGCACTGTATTCATATCCACCACTTCCTGAGGTAGACCGTTCCATGCATCCACCACCCTTTCTGTGAAAAAGAACTTCCTCACATTACCTCTTAATCGGCCTCCCTCTAATCTCATGCTGTGTCCTCTTGTCCTGCTATTTTTCTTATATTGAAATGTTAGACTCTTTCACCTTGTTAATGCCCTTAAGGTGTTTGAATGTTTTGACCATATCACCTCTCTCCTTTCTTTGCTCTAGGGTATACATATTGAGCTCCGTTAATGTGTCCTCATATGTTTTCTGATGCAGTCCCTGCACCATTTTGGTTGCCCTTCTCTGGACTGCCTCAATTTAGTTAGTGTCCTTGTGAGGTGTGGCCTCCAGTACTGCACGCAGTACTCCAGATGGAGCCTAAATAGTGTCTTGTAAAGAGGATTATTACCTCCTACGACTCATGATACCCCTACTAATGCACCCTAACATCCCCGAGCTTACCTACTGCTTTAGTAGTCTGCTTGGATGATTTCAGGTCATCGGTGATGATGATGCCCAAGTCTCTTTCTTCCCTTGTGACTGCCACCAACTCCCCTCCCAGCCTATAGGTGGCTTTAGGGTTTCTCTTCCCTATGTGCATGATTTTGCACTTCTTTGCATTAAACCCCAGTTGCCACTCTTCCAACCATTTTGCAAGTTTATCCAGATCTCTTCTCATTTTTCCCACCCCAACTGGATCATCTACTCTGTTGCAGATCTTTGTGTCATCTGCAGACAGACAAACCTTACCCTCCAGTCCATCTGCAATGTCACTGATGAAGATATTGAAGAGGATTGGCCCCAGGACTGATCCCTGAGGTACCCCACTTGTGACTTGCATCTCTTCTGACTGTATACCGTTTACCACTACTCTCTGTTTTCTGCCTGTCAACCAGTTTGCCACCCAGTTGACCAACTTCTGACCCATCCCGAGCCTACCCAGCTTATTAGTCAATCTTCTATGTGGAACAGTATCGAAAGCTTTGCTGAAGTCAAGGTAGGCGACAACAACTGCTCCACCTTGGTCCACCACTCTGGCTACCTAGTCAAAGAAATATATGAGATAAGTTTGAGAGGACCATACTTTTGTAAACCCATGCTGTCTTTGATCCTGCGCTCTTATGGATTCCAGGTGTTGCACTATCCTTTCCTTAAGGAGTGCCTCCATAATTTTGCCCACTACTGAGGTAAGACTGACTGGTCTTTAGTTCCCTGCCTCCTCCCTGCTACCAGTCTTGCGGAGTGGGATCACATGAGCCCTTCTCCAGTCTTCTGGGACCTCTCCTGTGTTCAGAAACTCACTAAACAGTTCTGATAATGGCTCTGCTAGTTCCACCCTTGGCTCCTTTAGTATTCTAGGATGTATGCCATCAGGTCCCATTGCCTTGTCCATCCTGAGCTTATTGAGCTGTTGCAGGACCATTTCTTTTGTGAAAGGACTAGTGCTCACCTCCACCCCCCCCCGTATCCATGGTGCTGAGCTGTGGGCACTGCCCTACCTTCTCTTCAGTAAATACTGAGCAGAAGTATCTATTTAGGATAGATGCTTTCACATGGTCCTCCTCCTCACACGCCCCCTTATCTCCTTTGATTTTAGCAATACCCCCTCTGGACTTTCTCCTTTCACTAATATATCTATAGAAAGTCTTGTCACCTTCTTTTACTGTCTGTGCTAGTGTTTCCTCGGTTTGGGCCTTTGCCTGCCTTACTGCTTCCCTGAGGGAAGTTTGGTATGCCTCCCTATCTTTATCCCGCTGCGTTCCCTAATATTTTCTGAAGGCCAGCCTTTTGGCTTTGACCATTTCTGCTACTGTTTTTGAGAACCAAAGTGGTTTCCTTCTTCTTTTGCAGTTCCTTTTTTCTCTAACACAATGGGATGTTGCTTCAAGTATTGAATCCTTCATGCTTGCCCACTTTGCCTGTACCCCCTCACCTGTATTTCTTTTTGCCAGGGCTAGCTTAACTCTGTTGGCCATCTTATGAAAGTCAGCTCCTCTGAAGTCCCATATTTTTGCCTTGGAATGGGATGATTTAGTTGTAGTGGCCAAACGGAACCATACCATGTGATGGTCACTGGCCCCCAGGTAACCTTCTTCCTGGAGATCTGTGATCCTTTCCCTGTTAGTCAGCACTAGATCTAGGATAGCCCTGTCTCTTGTGGGTTGTTGTACCAGTTGTTTGAGACCCTCCCCCTACAGGGAATCCACCATGTGTCTAGTTCTGGCAGATGTTCCTGCTGGTATTGACCAATCTGTATCTGGCATGTTTGAAGTCTCCCATTATCAGAACCTCCCATTTAGCTGTCATGTTTTGTATATCTTCTAACAGTAATGTGGCTATGTCCTCCTCCTGGTCTGTGGGCCTGTAGACAACCTCAGTTCTTATGGCTGTCCCATTTCCTGTTTCCAGGGTGACCCACAGTTATTCTGGCTCCTTATGCGAATTCTGAATTTCTGTAGCTTTGATATTTTCACTGAAATACAGGGCCACTCCACCCCCACCCCCCCTTTTTGCACCTCGGTCTCTTCTGAACAGTACATAAGTGGGAAGTGGTGACAGATGGGGAAATCATGGAAAGCAGAGTTCGAGAGGGTTTGAAGGCACTGAGGGTGGACAAGGCACCAGGCCCAGATGGCATCCACCCCAGGGTACTGAAGGAGCTGGCAGAGGTCCTTGCAGGACCTTTGGCAGACCTATTTAATGCCTCACTACATTCGGGGTGTGTACCTCAGGACTGGAGAATGGCTCATGTGGTGCCCCTCCACAAGAGTGGCCCTAAGGATGAACTGGGAAACTACAGACCAGTGAGCCTCACATCCATCGTGGGTAAGCTAATGGAGACTATCCTGAAGGAGAGGCTGGTGGCCCTCCTAGAGGCCAAAGGACTACAGGACAGCAGACAGCATGGCTTCATACGTGGCAGATCCTGCCAAACCAACCTGGTCGAGTTCTATGAATGGGTAACTAGGCAACTGGACAGGGGCCATGCAGTGGATGTCCTGTATCTGGACTTCAGTAAGGCATTCGACTCAGTGCCACATGGAAGGCTGGGAAGGAAGTTAGTAGGCACGGGTGGGTGCAAAGCTGGTGAGATGGGTAGGAAACTGGCTGCAGGGAAGGCAACAGAGGGTGGTGGTGGTGGGTGGGGAGCTCTCACACCCAAGGGCAGTGACGAGCGGTGTTCCACAGGGCTTGGTGTTGGGACCAGTGTTGTTTGGGCTATTCATTGCAGACATATCATGGGACATCAAGAGCAAGATCAGTCTGTTTGCTGATGATACCAAGGTAGACGCGGTGGTGGATGACCTAGGAGGATGTCAGGGGTTGCAGGATGATCTGGCAAAGCTTGAAACCTGGTCAGACACCTGGCAACTGGGCTTTAATGCCAAAAAGTGCAAGGTGCTGCATTTTGGGATGAAGACCCCAAGGAGGAGTTACCAGCTAGGGGAGTGCAGCTAGCCCAGACAGAGGAGGAGAAGGATCTGGGTGTGCTCATTACAGGGTCAATGAACAACTCGGCACAATGTAGGAAGGCAGCTGCAAAGGCCAACAAAATGCTGGGTTGTATTGCAAGGGGTATATCCTCGAGGAGGGAGGAGGTGATTCTGCCACTGTATAGGTCATTAGTTAGACCACACCTGGAGTACTGCGTGCAGTACTGGCGTCCGTATCTGAAGAGGGACATTAAGTTACTGGAAGGGGTGCAGCGCAGAGCGACAAAGATGATCAAGGGGCTGGGAACTTATCATACGAGAGGAGGTTGAAGGAGTTGAACATGTACTCACTGGAGGAGAGGAGAGACAGGGGGACATGATTGAAACCTTTAAATACATGAAAGGAATAAACAAGACGGGTACAGAGGGGCTGTTCAAAGTAAGGAAGGGGAGGGCCACCAGGGGCCATGAAATGAGACTGGGCGATGAAGGTTCAGGAGGAGATGAGGAGACACTTTTTTACAGAGAGGGTGGTGGCTGGGTGGAATGCGTTACCTGCTGAAGTGGTATGCAGTAGAACAGTGGACTGCTTCAAATGAGGATGAGACAGGACAAGGGGGAGGGTTAATGAAGGGGAAGGGTGGAAGGGAGGGGCAGCTGCAGAATAAGGGGTGCTAGCTGCACATTTGAGCAGACTTGATAGATCTCTAGGCCTTTATCTGCTGGCAAATTTTGTATGTTTGTATGTTCGTATAACCAGGTACTGAAGTCTCCCAAGTGTGGTTACTGGTAAACCACATCTCGCTAATTGCTACTATGTCCAGTTTAGCCTCTGTCATTATTGCCTGCAGGTCTGGGATCTTGTTTTCCAGACTGCGAGCATTTGTGTATATCATTTTCCATTGGCCAGATTTCGATGTGCTAGTTGTTGGGTGAGGTCTGGCGTTTCCCTTGTGCGTCATATGGGGAGCTGGACCTTTTTCCTTACCTGGTGATGCAAATGAACTGCAAACATGCTGAACTCCTGTTTGACCACTAGCTGAGGAGGGAAGGGGTGTTCTTCCTATTCGACGTATGGGGTGCTGCACTCCTCTCCCCATTTGCTAGTTTAAATATTCTGCAGACGTCAAACATCTGCCCCAGTGTACTGACTCCCTCCTTAGTCAGATGCAGTCCATCAAATTTAAAGAACTTTTGCTTCCAAAACTGTTGCCAGTTCCCTACAAATTTGTGTCTTTTTTCCTGGCACCAGCCCTTGAGCCACATGTTTAGCTCCCCTATCTCCCCTTCTCTGACCTTCTGTCCATCTGCCCCCCTCTCCCAGACTGGCAGGATCTCAGAGAAGGAGATACCAGATGAAATAGATGATAGTTTGTCACCCAGCCTGGTCAGGTGTTCCTTGGTCTCCACAATTGACTGGCAGGCGAGATAATTAGTCCCTATGTGTACCAGGACGTCAATCTTTTCCCCTGCTTCCTGAACAGTTTTACCAATGTGGTCAGTGTCTCTCCAAGCTGATGTACCGGGAAGACGTCTGACCATTACCCCTGGCTGGAGATAGGTATCAACTCCCCGAATCATGGAGTCTCCTATGATCAGAAGTTTTTTGGATTTCCTTTTTGCTTTTTTTTGTTTTGGTTCCTGTTTTGGGTGAGTTTTGTTGTGCCAGTTCCTGTGCTGCAGTGTTCTCTGCCCCTTTGTTTGATTTCGGAGATAGAGGCAGATACCTGTTTGTAGTTTTGATATGGTTTATGGAGGTAATATGTTGGAGAGTACCGAGTGATGGGGCACCCGATTTGCCCCTCTTAACCACCTGCCAACCTCCTGAACCAACTACCCTCTGCGGTCAAGGTGCTTCTGTTGGATGTTGAGGAAATGGTGGGTGGTACTTATAATATATTTCCTCTTGAATATGAAATTTGAGGTGCGCAATCTCTGCCCATGCTGCCTGGAGCTGAGCCCTAAGATCTCCAGTGGCCCAGCATGTATGACAGTGTCCTAAATCCTGTAAAACTGCCCTTCTGAAAAGTGTTCCACAGTACCTACAGTTAATGATATCCATTCCAGATAATTTTCTGGGTTTATAACCTGGTTAGAGTAATTAGAAGGAAGAAAATGCAAGCAAAAGTTTGATTTTGTGTTTTGTTTCATTGTTTTTGTCTAACTTGTTACAAAAGTTAAATTACTAGTGCCGTGTAAATGAGGTCACTATGTAGATACCCCACTGATCTACCCCTTCCTACTTTGCCACAGGAAATGTCACGACTGTGCTACCCTATAAAAAGGAGTGCACTGTGGGGTGGTTGGGGATTGGGGTGGGTGGCTGGGCCCTTCCCCTGCTGAAGAAGAACCATGGACAAAAGAAACAAGGAGGTAAGAGTAGAAACAATCAGTCAGCAACAAATGCAGTAGCCCTGAAAGCTTATCCTAATGATAGATAAAACTGTAAAACCTGTAAAGCACCACCTGTAATAATTTCACAGAAGATATACCCTGTAAGAAACACTTTGCTACAGAGAAAAATAAAGCAGTAACAGAAGATATACCTTGCAAAAGACAATTTGAATCAGAAGATTACAGCAGTAATCTGTTAGCACACACCTGTAGGCACACCTTGTAATAATGCAGCAGAAGGTATACCCAGCAACAACAATTTTAATCAGGGAAAATGTTCGCAACAAACAGTAACAATCCCTGTGAGTACAAAATAAAAACAACACCACACAGTAAATCTGCCTCACCAAAAGAAGTCTTAATCCTTTCCCTTGCTCTGGTAAGGTTCTTTGCTCTGTCCTTTCAAGCAACCTAGAAGGAAATAGCTCAGGTGAAGCTAGGTGCCTTGGCCAGCAAACCTAGTCTTCCACATCTTGTGTTTATTAGTCACACTGTTGTGTACTCTCTGGTCATACCTAAAAATACACATTTACTGGCCTACTGTATCCCCCTAACCAGTAGACAGAAACTAAATAAATAAAAATTTAGAAGTGTGTTGCCACGTGTTCTTATCTCCAATGGTGACTGACTTTCTTTGTAACATGTGGGGGGTACCAAACATCATGGTTTGAGTTTTAGCTGAGTTTTGAACAAGTTTGTTAATTTTCAGGAATAGCATAGCATTTATTTTTATATCACACCCCATCCAGTAAAGGCTCAGAGTGCGTCACAAAATTCAACAGGACATAAATGATAAATAAAAAAAAAGTAGTAAAAATAAATATACATGTTAAGATAAAAATTATTGAAACAGTGACTAAATGCTACTAATCAAAAAACTAAAGTATATATATATAGATAGCTTTTCAGCCCCTTTTTGAAGGTCTCCACCAAGTGAGAACTCCTAAGATGAATCAACAAGGAATTTCAGATCGATGGGGCCACCACCAAGAAAGCTCTCTCGCCTGAACATTTGATGCACCCTTGGCCAAAAGGAAACCTTTGGTGGAGCAGAGTGATTGATTGATCAGGGACATACCAAGGTAAGAGATCTTTATGTTCGTCAGACCCCAAATTGTGCAGGGCTTTGTAAGTTAACAATGTGATTTTGAAGGTGGTGTACCACCTAACAGGGAGCTCGTGCATCTGCCAATGTATGGGAGTGATATGTTCCCTATAGAATGATCCCATAATCTGCCTAGTTGCAGCATTCTGCACCAACCTTCCTGATAGCCCTAGGTTAAGGGCATTACTGTAGTCCAGTCTCAAGGACATGAACACAAGTACCAAGGTAGCCAGGTCCTCTTGCACCTGCCAGGATTTAATCCAGAAGACATTCCTCGTTTGGAAATATCCATTGTAAACGGTGGCTGTCACATGATGTTCAAGCATCAGTCTAGCACCCACGATGACTCCCAGATTCTTTACCCTATCCACAGCAACCCGAGTCACGCTATTCAGAAATGCCCATACCCCAGGGTTTCATCCAGTTGCCGACCCAGCAGAACCTGGCTCCACAAGCAACAACTCAGTCTTGGTTGTAGTTAACTCAGCCAGCTAGAGATCATCCAGTTTGTGGTCTCCTGAAGTCATCGTTCCAGCACTGAAATCATTGTCAGCCTGTCTGGCGTAAAAGACAGATACAGCTGAGTGTCGTCTCCATAGCTATGAAAACTCAACCGTAGGATGCCATATCCTCTGTTAACAGACTGTGTCATCTGCATGCATGTGCATGAAAGGACCATGTCTGCCTGTGTCCAGTTTACTCATAAATGAGGTAAGATTGCTCCCAGCACAGAATCTTGGAAAATTCCCCCCCCCCACAACATGCTGGAGTGTATGTCCTTCACTACTACCAATTTTCACCAGTCTGTTTGGTAGTATGCCACCCATTTCTGGGCTATGGGGTTAAAGTCAAAATGACCAGGTTTCTGTATCTGTAATTTATGGCCTGCAGTGTCAAAGTCATTGGGGAGTTCAAAATATATTGTGCCAGCGTGTACATTTTTATCTGCTGCCATTTGTAAGTTGTTGCAAACTTTGAGTAGTGCGGTGTTGGTGCAATGCATAGGTCTACATCCAGACTGCAATTTATTTCACAAAGCATTTTGAATCAGATATGTAATAATTTGGGTTGATACTAGTCTCTCTCTCTCTCCAGAATCTTTGACACCATGGGAAGGAGTAATAAAGGGGAAAGGGGAAAAAGTGTTTAACCAGGAAAGGCACACTAAACTGGAACTTATTTCCAGGTGCAACCTGGGAGCACAAGGAAGTTAAGTGACTTGCTCAGGGTCACACAGTATGCAAGTGGGAGCTGATGGGATTCAAACCCAGGTCTCCAGGTTTGCAGCTCAGTGCTCTTAACCACTACACTATGAACTGGTAATCTTACAATGTTTGACAGCTTTACGGACTGGAAGAACCTTGATTGTTTTCTATTTCAGGAGGTACTACTCAGTTGACAATGAGAGGCTGAAGTGTGCAGCTATGGGGTGATTAGCAGTTTACTGTTCAACTCATTCAGACCCTCTGATTTTCACTGGCCCATTTGCAGCAGCAATTTCAAGGCCTCCTCGGCTCTGATCATAGTGAATGAAAGGGTTACATTATTTTCTGCGTACATCGTTTGGATGTTTGATATGCCACTAGTGGGAAGTGGTTTGCCGGTTGTAGAGTTAACAGTATCCCCTGATTCTATGAAGTAATTATTGAAGGCATTACCACTAGTAAGAGGGTCACTCACCTGAGAGTTATCTATTTTGAAAGAGACGGGCAAAAATTGAGTGGGTTGCACTGTCCATAATTTTATTTCCAAAATAGACCAGGGTTCTTGGCATGACAGCTGAGGCATTTCTGCTCAAAGAATGTTGATTGGGCTTCCCTAATTTCTTTCAGGTGGGTGCTGAGTATCCTTTTATGACTGTGCTGGTCTGTTAGCAAATTTGTGTAGCTCACTTTCCCCAGACACTATCCCAAGCATTATAAAATATAAGCTAAAAGTCAGTGTTATTGCTGCTGAGGAGGCTGGTTCTTAAGGAACAAAAGTTTGCTCCTTTTGCTAAGTGGGTCAAGGATTACGGTGATATAGTTTCACCTTTCACATTTTGTCCCAGTCAAAGACTGAATACTATCTACTAAGCCACCAACACCTTTAGGTATGTACTATGTGCAACAGAAAAGAAAAAATGTGATACATTGTGTGCTGGTTCCCTTAAGGTGCCCAGCACAAACAAAGGAAGCTTGAAACTGTGCCCAGTGGTATCAGGGTCAGTGCAGTGTCCAACAGGGAGCCGCCTGTTTCAGCACAGACAGACAGAAAACAAGGCACTGCACTCATGGAATGTCAGTAATCACAAAGAATTACACCCACTGCAGAAATACATTCAAAAAGCCAGTTTTATTGGGCGCAAAACCAGCTGAATTAAGCAATATCACTATTTAAATGGATGTTATTTCTCTGAATACCATGCTCCCTGATGAAGAGATTTGATTCTCAAAGCACTTGGGCAAGTAGAGTTTGCAGCCCAGTTGTGTTTACACCCAATAAAATTGGCTTTTTGAATATATTTCTGCAGTGGTTGCAATTCTTTATGATTACTGACTTTCTGTGAGTGCAGTGCCTTGTTTTCTGTTTGTCCCTTAAGGTGCCACCTGGTAGAGTGCTTGCTCACGACATAACCAAAAAAACAATAAACAGATGCGCTCACTGATGAACCTCGGACAGCGATTTTAATAACTGCAAACTGCACAACGTAAACTAATACCTGTCATCTGTGAGTGCGTCTGATTGTTTTTTCTGTTATGTACTGTACGTGTATATGTAGAGTTACTGTGTCTTTATGGCTATAAGAATGCATTAATGAATTCTTTGATCGTAAGAACTGCAGTTCTAGCACATACAGGACTTGACAAGACACTCTTATAATTACTAGCATGAGACACCCCCTTACAGTCCTAAGAGTGCCTGGAATGTTGAGAAATAAATAATCCTGATTGGCCAATAATGATGTCATGATTTATAATTGCAATTAAGCAGTTAGGTCAACTTTAGGACTGAAGTTCTAAGCATACTAGATATGGTATAGTTCAATAAAAAACATTGGGCTATAAAATGTTTTTATAAACAGAATGTTGTTATAACCAGTTTTCTTGGACTGTACTGTCTTGATTCCTCATTAGGGCAACCTGCTTTTACAGTCTATCACAGTCCAGGCTTTGTGAAAGCCATTAGGAATGGAACTTATCCAGTCTGACTGTTGTACTTCTTGTATTACAGTCAAAATGTGAGAACATCACATCATCAGGACAGGACAGAACATGCAGTGTTATCTGCTTTGACTGTTAGACTCGTTGCATGGCAGTCAAACCTGGAGTGGATCATAGCATTAAGGAAAGGACAAAGTTGTGACCTTCGCCAGCATGTGTGATCTTATCCAGTCTGACTGCTTCGCTCACTGTATTACTGTCAAACTAGGATTAGGTCACATCTAGTCAGGGCTCAGCCTGGCCAGTATCACAGCTTTCCAAAACACCAATTTATTCTTGTTAACACAATTGGTGTTTACCAGTCGCACTGAATAAGATCATTCAGTTTTTCTGATTTTTTCCTATTCTGGTGATAAGACATTAACAAGATTTCACTACAAAACAATCTGTGTAGTAGTCAAAGTAGATAAGATCACAGGCCAGGTTAATTTACTATGGTAGTGCATTGTCTCAAATACAGTTTGACTGCATCAAGAATAAATCCTGGCTTCTAAAAACATGAAACATGCAAACCAGTGTGTTCACTGGATAAAACTGACTGGCGTGGCCTGGTAGCAAAAAGATCAAAAACAGTAGCCCAACAGTCTGCTTTTCTTGGTAATCATTTCATATTAAAATTTATGGTTGAGAAAAGTCCTCACAGAGTCTGACAGCTGATCCTCCAGCTCAAGAATCCTCACCTTTCAAAGACTAGCTCAACTTTACTGTTGATATCTGATTTGACCAGCCGATAATTTAAACAATACCACCGCAAGTTTGACTTCCCGGAGTGTGGTGTGGTCCTTTGTTATTTATATATTTGTGTTCTTCGGCTATTCAGCTTTGGATCTGGGCAGTCTGGTCAGTACTGCAGCTTGGGCTGTTGCCTGGGAAATCATAGAATTATCTAAATAGAAAGGCTGCAACTGTCTGCTGACACAGTATAAACAGACTTATTCTAGCATTGGGCTACTAGGAGAGGTCAGTGGAAATGTGGAGTAAATTACATCAAGCAGTATTTTGGTAGAGAGGACATAACCACTGGTACTTTGCTGGGCTCCTTTAAGAAAAAACTCTGGCAGCATCTAATCTCACTGGCACTCTACCACTAATTTGCCTTTACCTTGCTCCTACCATTTGCAACCTCTGTGATCTCTATTGATTAGCTAAATGTTATGCTTTGTGTCCATTTCTTGGGCCCCCGGTCAAGTTAACACTTTCGCGTGCTTTCTACCCCTGCCTAAATTATTTATTTTCCCTCCTACCTCCCTCCACCTCCTCTTCCCTTTTTGCCCCTCCATCACTCCATATCTCTTTCCTCCCTACCACCTTTTTTTTTTTCCCAAAAATAGTTTATTGAGTGGTTCAAGGATGTACAGCAGTTGCTCAGTTTAAACCCACAGTTACATACAGGTGTAGGACTGGTTACTAGGGGAAAAAAAGGGTACACGCTGCTCAAGGTCTTTATTGAAGTGAACATGCAAGCAGTCTGTACATGAATTTAAAACAGCAATAGTTACCGTTCACAAGTTATGTTCACAGTAGTTGTTAGGACAAACACCATATACACCTTTTAAACATATGAAACATTAGTCACATTATGGAATATACACTCAAATCAGTGGATCTAAAGGGAGCAGAAGGTGCGGCGGGATACACGAGACCCATATTTCAGACAGGGAACCTGAATTCCCTGACTGCTTTCAGCAATGGATCCCATACTTCATTAAAATGGCGAAGTTTGCCCAACGCTCCAGTCTGTGCTTTGCGAGGGCCATACATGAAAGCAGGTTCTCGGACCATCGAGGTATGGATGGGGGGGGTCAGAGGACATCCAAACCTGAGCTATCGTTCTTCTGGCATTAACCAGAGCCATGCTCCACAGACGATTACTCAAAGCACCGTTGGGATGTCTTGGATCAGCTCCCAAGAGTAACTCCAAAGATGATTTTGATGGTGCATAACCTAGGGTGAGCGACATTATCCTATGCACTTCATGCCAGAACGGTGTAATCTTAGCACACGTTAGGGTCATGTGAATGAAGTCACCCACACGCACTCCACATTTGGGACACATCTCTGACCTGGAGTTATCCATTAAGTGTAATTTGGCAGGGGTGACGTAGGCTCTGTGTAAGAAATTTAGTTGTATTGACCTCAACCTTTTACTGTAGGAGCAGTGCACAAAGTCAGAACACGCCATTTTCCAAGTATGCACATCCATTTCCAGACCGAGGTCCCCCGCCCATCTCATTTTGCTCAACTGCGGTGCCGCCCCCGATTTTCCCAGAATTGTGTGATAGTAGGTCGATAATGGCCCACTACCCAGTTGGGGTCTATATAATTCCTCCTCAGAGGGGGACGGAGGTGCCCACCGCCCAGTGACAGACATAGTGGAGCCACAGATCTGACATATTCGAAGATAGACAAAAAAGTCACTGGGCTGTATCCCCCAGGCATATATCTCTAAAACTACGGATCGTCCCACCCTCAGATAACTGCGTCACACAGAAGAGACCTGCCTTGTTCCAGACACTTAATCTCTGTATGTGCATTACCGATTGTGGGCCCCTCTGTTTCACTACACCAAGCAGACTTGAGTATGGCAAGAGTCCACCCCGCCAGTCTATATACTCATGTACCTTCTTCCATACCAATAATGTGTTTGCTGTAAATGGGTTAGGTTACACATTCATGTAATGGTGAACCAGGGGGGAGAGACTACCACTTAGTAGGTCATGCTTAAAATTACCCACTATCATCTCCTCCTCCTCCTCCATCCTCATCCAGGCCAGAGTGGTCTTCCCACTCCCTTGCTGTATAAAGGCTAACTGAGCGGCCCAGCAGTAGGCTATGAAGTCTAGCAGACCCATCCCACCCCTATCAGTTGGCTGGAACAGCGTGACTCTACGAACACGTGCCCCTCCACAAAAATTTATGTAAGGTTGCGTACAAGCACCTAAAGTGACTCTGAGGCACTCTAATAGGGAGGGATTGATACAGGTATAAACACCTTGGGAGTACCATCATTTTTACAGTGCTAACTCTGCCTAACAATGAAATAGGGAGGGTGCACCAGCGCTCACAATCCTCTGTTACTCTGGCCATAAGAGGTTTATAATTTAAGGCATACAGGCAACTTATAGAAGCAGATGGGCATATACCCCTATATTTTATTTGGTTTACCATCTGTAATCCGCCCAAATTTGAAATCAGTTGTGCTCTGTTGCAGGAGCCTATGGGCATTAACTCGGTTTTGGTCCAGTTTACTTTATGACCAGAGACAGCACCAAAATCTCTCATTAAGGTATGCATGGCCGGGAGGTCTCTTGCAGGATTTTGCAAGTATAGCAATTGGTCATCTGCATACTTGGACATTTTATGTATAGTTCCCCTTCCCCTGAACCCCTCAATGTCAGGGTGAGCCCTCAGGACCGCTACCAAAGGTTCAAGGTCAAGACATAGAGCAGAGGGACAATAGGCATCCATGGCCGCGTGCCTCGTTCTAATCCAAACAATTAGAGAGACAGCTGTTAATGGCTATTTGTGCTGACGGTTAGTGTAAAGATGCATGCACCACTGGCAAAATGTTGTGCCTAACCCCATTCTTCCCAGGACGTCAAACAGATAACCCCATTTCATGTGGCCAAATGCTTTTTCTGCGTCTAGCGCGACTATTGCCGCACCATGAGATCCTTTCACCCGAGCCCATCTGAATATCACATTCAGGGTCCTTCTGATATTATGTTTGCCTTGTCTGCCCTTCACAAACCTCGACTGGTCCTGGTGGATCGGTTTGGGAAGCAGGGGTTCCAGACGCGTGGCCATGACCTTTGCCATAATTTTGTAGTCTGCAGTAAGTAGGGAGATGGGGCGATAAGAGGCACACTTCCGTCAGATCTTTCCCAGATTTAGGGAGCACAGTAATGACAGCCGTTCTGGTGGAAACAGGCAGAATACCATTCTGCAAGCCTTCCACTAACATGTCACATAAAGGGTCCAGTTTTAGTGGGCAGAAAATTTTCATAAAATCAGTGGGAATTCCATCGGGGCCAGGAGCTTTGCCACCCTTCAGAGCCATTATCGCTGTCTGAACCTCCCGCATAGATGGGGGGGTCCCCAGACTCCTTGCATCCTGCACCCCTAATTTCTCCAGCAGTGCCTTACTATAAAAGGAGGACATCTCTTCTTCAGAAGGGTGACATTCAGAGGTGTATAACTCCTTGCAGTATTCAACAAATGCCTTCCCAATACTGCCAGTGTCCTATAGCATACCTCCCGGGGTCCTCAATCCCACCAACTCTCCTTTCAGCCTCCTCCGTTTAATCTGCCAGGCAAGGAACCTCGGTCACCGTTTAAGTAGGCCCCTGCATCTGCAAGCAAATAGTAATGCTTCTAATTTAGTACTATTCAACACATTATATTTGTATTTCAGCTGTTGAATAACACAGTGTAGCACATATGTGGGCCTAGATTTGTGGGCGGTTTCACAGGCTGCAATTTTGATTCTAAGAGTATTTAACTCCTTCTCCCCTTCTTTCTTATGGTGGGCTGCATAGGAAATGGTTTGACACCTTATAAATGTTGTTCCCATCTAACATCATGTGAGGTGTCTCCCCTGATGTTGTGAGTCAGGAATTCCTCAGTCTTATTATTTATCAACTCCACATAGCCTGGGTTTTTCAAAAGGAGTGGATCTAGCCTCCACGTGCATGGGGGTGCAGCAGTTCCCATAGCATCCAGGGATAGAGACAGAGGGGCATGGCCAGACACTAGCTTGGGCAAGTATTTAATCTCACCTGCCACTGCCATCAATACCGGGGAAACCAGCAGTCGGTCGATCCGGGTGTATGACTGATGGGCATGGGAGAAGAAACTGTATTCTCTACCTGAGGGATAATGATGTCCACTAGCCCCAATTCATTTTGAATCTTTTCCAAGGCTTTAGCATTGCGGGACATGGGTACCACGGTCTGCCTAGACATATCCAACACCGTATCTAATCACAGTTGAAATCTGCCCCAATTATCCAGGGACCCTCCCATCTATAGCCATATCCATGGCTAATTTTTGAGAAAATCCCGGGTCCTCTACATTTGGGGCATAGATCGACCCCAAGAGAATCACCTCCCCTCCCCTCCAGGCAAGTGGAGACTTGCGAGAGCATATCGCCCCACAGGATCCACAAAGGAATAGAGCACCTCCACTGCACTGCTCCTAGGCAGCCAAATCGAAGTGTCCCCAGACATGGTCGGTCGCTTAAAGTACAACAAGAACCAGAAACATCGAAGAGGCTGCATTCCAGCTCATTCCTCTTGTAAGGGGCGATATGCCTTCTGAGAACATTTCCTGGAAAGTCCTCGACGATTTCATCCAAAGTCCAACACAAAACCAAGTGTAAAATTACTAACTACAGGACATTAGGGAAATTAGAGCACCAGGGGAGCCAGGATCTGAAAACCAGTGAACATATAAGCGTTAGAGTCAGGTACCTACTGCTTGGGCCCCCTCTCTCCTGGCCTCCTCCTCCTCGACGATCCATTTTTCAGCTTCCCTTGGACACACAAAGAAGCGTGAGGCCTGCCCAGGCCGGTCGATCTGTAAATGAGCTGGGTATCTGAATGCAAAGGACCAGCCTAGCCCGTGCAGCTTAGACTTAATCTGCGAAAAGGACTGCCTCTTGGCCTGTAGATCCCGACTAAAATCCTGATAGATGTGCACTTTGTTGTTCTCGTAGGTAATCGGGCCAAATTGCTTGGCTTTCTGCAGCATTTTTTCTTTATCCTGAAAGCGGAGGTATTTTATTAAGCAATGGCTGGCTGTCTCCCCTGGCCTGGGTGGGCGCCCCACTCGATGAGATCTTTCAATTTCAAAATTTTCATAGTCACTGGGAAGGTCCATCTGCGTGATCAGCCATTTCTGCAGACCGCTTGCCACATCTCGGCCTTCTGTACCCTCAGGCAAGCCTATTATGCGAATATTTGAGTGCCGCGACCTGTTCTCCTGGTTGTCTAGTTTAGCCATTAGCTCTTCTATTGAGGCTTTCATAGTGTTTCTCTCACCTGTAACTTCAGTGAGCGTGTCCTCCAGAGTGCTCACCCTGTTTTCCAGCTCTACAATCTGCGTGGTATGTGTGGCTGAGGACTCGGACAGCCATGTCACTATTCCCTGAAGGTGAGTGAGTTGAGTCATGAGGTTCACAAATCCAGCTTTCATTTCTTGTTGCATTTGCAGCAACGTTGCTGGGATTCTTGCAAGGGACTGCATGAGGTTATTCAGCTTGGGCCTGGCCGCACCATATGGCCCCCTCCATGATGACGGCCTGGTGCTCCGAGAGTGTCTCGCTATGTCTCCCAGGCCACGGTGGTTTAGCAGCGTCGAAGTGGATCTTCCCTTGGCGATTTTTCTGTTTAGAAGACACCATGTAGCAGGGCAGATTATAAAGACAATTTCGTGGTGTTAATCCTAAAATAGCAGCTTGTTAGACGGAATTTTTAAGTTGTTGCCCGAGGAGCCGGCTAACACATGTCTGCCATCGTTGAAAGCTAGCCACGCCCCCCCCACCACCTTAATACATCATCATCACCCACTACCTACACCACCTCTTCCTCCCTACTGTCCTCCCCCTTTATTCCACTTTGACTAGAGAGCTATTCTTCCCTTTCCCTCCTATCTATCCCCATGATACATCCCACCTCTGCTTGCCTTCTCCCTTCCTGCACTTTCCTCCTCCCTCTCCTGTCCCTCTCTACTGGTATGAAATCATCCTTCTTTCTTTGACTTAGGCACAATCCAGTTATCTGCCTATGTTGTTAGTTGTACAGTTCTCCCTTTTAAACAAGTGTCTTCATGTTATGTTACTGTCACTTAGTGTAACGTTGGCCTTTGTTTTCATTCTGCACCCTGTATGTGCTTGGATTGCATAAATACTGTTAGAATTTATGTCCGGAGACAGTTTTCAATTGTTTCTTTCTCTGTCTGTATCTGTGGAACATATCTGCATTCTTGTTTGTGTCATACTTGACGTGGAACCCATGAAAGAGCTTTCTGCTCAAAGGTGTTAATCCAAGATCTCAATCAATAAATAAGGAGAGGAGGTAGGTGATAGCATAATTTTTTTGCTGTGTTTACTCTTGTAAAATGCTTTAGCTTTAGTACAAAGAATCGGGGTCCATTTTACTGCATGTACACTTAACATTACCAGATAAAGCCCGCTGAGGAATATACTGTTTCAAAATGGGTTCCTCTACACAAAGTAACGCAGTGTTGCCTTCTGAGGCTTATCCCATGACATGTGACAAAGTGGCACTGCGTTCGCAGGCACACTTAGAACTGCTGAACTGCTTCAATTCTCTAATCATGGAAAGGAGTGGAGAAGCAAATGTCTTGAGCCTCGAAACTTCCCCGAAAGGTTCAGAAGAAAGCTGTTATCAGTCTACAAGAAATACAAGAATTTGTTAGGCAGACATGACATCTAAATAAGGGATTACATTTACAAGGTGTTGTGACCTCTAAAATCTCTTCATCTGGTAAATTACCTGTTGAAGACACTTCAGAGGTCTGGAAAGCTCGTAAACCTAAACTCTCCATTAGCCCAATATAAAGGCATCATGTGTCTCCATTTAACAGATTCTTTCATTACATGCTAAAAAGTCAGGGAATTCAAATGTAGGGCATAACAAGTGCTTTTACCTGAGCGACTGTACTTTGGTATTTGTTTTCTTTGGTAAAAGTCACTGCATAAACAAGGGAAGGTTAACCCTGACCTCGGCAAATGCTCTCAGTAAACAGGGCAATATAAGTCCCACAGTATTGTATCAAGAAGCCTTATTGCCATGATTTCAGAAAGCATGTTAAAATTATAACTAACCTTTCTAGGAGTTCTTTCACTAGAAGCTGCAGCATTTACTCTGTGAGAATGACAGTGGCTGCAAGATGCTAAGTCCATCATTTTTTGCAGTCTATTTACTCTAGATAACCCAGCTGCAATGCAATATCTTATTTTCCGTGGGGTCATGCTTTCTGCCTATTTGTGAAGCTGGGTACTCTGAAGCACTGAGTGGCTATTCTTTTTTTGTATTTAGGCGCCTTTTTAAAATATAGTATTCACATACGATTCAAATTATATTAAATTTATTTTCATTATTTTTCTTCCCTCATTGTTTATTACTGATGAGCTTTACCTGAAAACAAGGTCTTTGCATCTCAGCCTTTGTCTCGTCTTCTTGCTCCACTTATGTCATGGCCCTCTGCTCGTGACGACATAGTCATTGCAACAGCAATAGACTGTGATGTCCCAAACGGAAGAATTATGAATTCAGGGGAGGAGAAGCAATACGATAAGATGAAGTCTGGGGGTGGAGGGCAAAGTTCCTAGGCTAGATTTTCAAAGCTCTCAAAATCCCACAGCCGTGGGGAGAAAACTGGCACAAGTGGGTCTCTATTTGTGGCGCCGCAGTTTTTCCCAAAGTTCCCTGCTGCAGCTATTGCAGTATGAGAATGGCCGTGCTGCAGCAAGCTTGGGCTCACCCATCTGGTGGAGCACCAGGTAGGTATTTGGGTGGACTGGGCTCAATCCCTTGTTAGGCCACACTGTTTATCTTCCTGACTGCAATTTGTGTTTCTGAAGTTTTGTGGTTTCTAATGCTGCTTAGTTATTTATTTAATTATGAAGGATAGGTCAACTGAGATGAAACATGTAATTTACAGGGTGTCCTGTTACATTAGGTGCTTTTACACACAGGTGAATACAATGGAATGACCATTACCTGTGTGCCACCACTGTACTCTGTTCCGTTTGTGGTTCACTGTACACAGAAGGTATTCCGGCACCCCCCTCCATCTCCGTTTTCAATATTTTGATGTTTCGGCTCCCCCCACGGAGTGTGGGGCTCTCTGGCTGTTTTACACAGCCAGACAAAACTGAACACATCGGGATGAACTGAGGAAGGTAGAGATTGCGGTTCAGGCGAACGTTCACCAGGGGAATGGAACAGATGCATTTTACACACAGGGGATGTAACGGTATACTGTTTCTATAACAGTCATTCCGTTACAGAAACCTGTGTGTAAAAGCGCCTATTGAAACATACAATATGAGGGCAGATAAGGACTGCTTGGCCCATCAAGTCTGCTTATTCCTCCCTACCTATGCTATTACCACAGACCATAGCTGATCCAGAGCTCTCCCTTCTCCCCTTGCTTTTGACTATATGCACTTTTACACACAGGTTTTTAAAATGAAATGAGCATTACCTGTGGCGCCGTTGTGCTCTGTTGCGTTTTTTAGGATACCTTTAAACCCTGCGAGTTTTCCGGCAGCTCCCACCTCCATTTGTGTTTCGGCACCCCAACAGAGCTTGCTGCTCTATTGCTGTTTGTACACCGCTTCGGAATGGCTGTTTTACACAGCCCGACGAAACGGAACACAACGGTGCAAACCGCAAAAAGCAGAGATTGCGGTTTGGACGAATGTTCGCCTATGGAACGAAACAGATGCACTTTACACACAAGGGATGTAACGGAATACTGTTTCCGTAACAGTTATTCCATTACATAAAGCAGTGTGTAAAGGCACCTTATGAGTCACTTGTGCTTGTCCCACTGTTGTTGGTGAAAGGGCACAGTTACTAAAAACAGAGAGATAATGGAAAATACCTACATTCATGTACTAGAAACACAGAATTTGTTGACAGAAAAGGACTGCTTGGCCCACCCAGTCTGCCCAGATGTTCCCTGATTAATCTGCCTCCACAGACCCTGTCCACTCCTCAATGATCCTCCTGCTTCCCTGTTACTTTTCTAATATAACCCTATGCTTATCCCATGCAAGCTTGAAGCCCCCCACCCCATAGTTTAAGCCTCCACTGCTTCCACTGGCAGTCTGTTCAAGAGACCTCGCATGCCCTGTTCACTCCTGTGAGGTATTTTTAGGTCTCTAACATGTCACCTCTCTCTTTCTCTCTCTTCCCTTTCCTCCTGGGTATGCATGTTGAGATCCCGCAATCTCTCCTTGTAGGGCTTCTTGAGCAGACCCACCACCATTTTAATTGCTCTCCTCTGGAGTGCCTCCACCCTGTCTCTGTCACTTCTGAGGAGTGGTCTCCAAAACTGGACACAATGCACCTGCTGAGGTCTCGTCAGTGAGCAATACAATCACAGCACCACCTCCCTCATCCTGCCAGAGACACCCCTCCCTATGCACCCCCAGTATCTCAGTAGCCCTACTCACTGCTTCGTCACGCTGCCTGCCATCTTGAAGTCCTCAGATATGATAACCCCAAGAGCCCTTTCCTGTGTAGTGCCTGTCAGTACCTCCCTGCCATCCTGTACTCAGCGCCTGTGTTCCTATATGCTCCAGGTGCATGAGTTGGGTATTTTTGCCATTGAACCCCAACTGCCATTGTTTTTGACCACTCCTCAAGTTTTCCAAGATCCCTGCACGTTCTATTCACCTCCTGCCTGAATGTCCACCCTCTTGCAGATTTTAGTATCATCTGCAAAAAGGCATACCTTCCCTTTCAGTTCTTCTGCAAAGTCCCTTAGGAAGACATTGAAGAAGGCTGGTCCAAGTATCGAGCTCTGTGGTACTGCGCTGGTCACTTCCATCCTTTGAGTGAGTGCTGTTAACCACCACCCCCTGTCTCTTATCTGTTAATCTTCTAGTGTCTTACTGCCCTGGCCGATCGCTCCGCTCAGCCGATGAGGGGTTGCTAGAGATTCCGAGAGTGAGTCTAAATTCATCTGGTTGTAGAGCTTTTTCCTACGCTGCTCCCACTCTCTGGAATTCTCTACCCCATCGGTAACGGCAGTGCACCTCTATGGGGGAATTTGAGTGGTTTAAAAACTCATTTGTACCAAATTGCCTTTTTATAGTATTTTGTATGAATTGTTGATGAAATTGTAGTTTTTATGAATGTTTTATATTGTATTATAATGTTTGGTTTTCTTTTTACTATATGTTTTCTACAGCGCTTTGAAAATTTGAAAGGCGCTTTAAAAATAAAATTATTATTATTAAGCAGTTTCTAACCCAATTCACCACTTTGGATCACAACCCAAGGCTGTTCAGTTTCTTTATCAGCCTCCTGTGAGACACACTGTTGAAGGTCTTGCTAAGGTTCAGAAAGGCCATGTCCACTGCCCTCCCCTGATCTATTTCCCTGGTCACCCAGTCAAAAAAAAAAAAAATCAGATTTGTTTGGCGTAACTTTACCCTCATGAAGCTGTGCTGCCTGTGGTTACAGCCCATTCAATTTAAGTTACTCTACCAGTCTTTACTTCTGTAGGGTCACCATTAATTTCCCCACCACTGAAGTACAACTGATGGGCCTATAGTTGCTAGCCTTCTCCCTGCTGCTACTCTTATTTAGAATGACCATGTCAGCCATTCGCCAGTCCTCCGGGACCATGTCTGTTTCCCACCCAGACAAGCACGCTCTGTTATAAGGAGCTCCTTCACACACTTCATGCTCACAAGTCAGTTGGCACAGGGGCCTTTTCCTTTGTGTCTCCATATATAGTACTTTGCACTTACTCCCTACTGATGTGAAGACTATTACTACTACCTAGGGCTTAAAGTAAGCCTTATACGCCTATCTTCTTGTCTTTTATCACTGCCAGAACCCCCATGCCTGCTCAATGACAGTTTACTGTCCACCCCCTCTAATCCCCCCTATCCCCTTGTGTTTATCATCTGTACATTATTGCAGAAGTTTGTCTATATATATATATATATATATATATATATATATATGTACATGCCTTGTTCACTTAATTAGTCTAAAAATTATAGATAATACCCTGGGGCAGTAACAGTTCTCTTGGGATCCTCTAAATGTGGATTTCCCGGTGAGTCAGATTATAATAAATAAATAAATAAATTGTCTTTAGTAATTTATGATGCTTGAATTACCATTTTTATGAAATTATGAACTAATATGGATGCTTTTTAAGCAGCACTGCAACAAAATTGGAAACAAATTTGACTTTATCTTTTTTTACTATAAAAGAGTCCAGGCATCTTCCAACTTTATTTGTTGGTAAAATGTTCTAGTTTCACCAATATTAGAGTATTTTATAAATATTTTCATTTAGGTTTTTTTTCTGAAAAAAAAAAAAGATAACCAGCATATTTGGCTTAGAAATAGAATTGTAGAACTAGCAAGGGTTTGGCTCCAGGAAAAAAAAACACAGCATGGTAGCTACCTTGAAAAGTAGATTTGACAGGTACGCTGATATTTTTGTTAATTGCAGCTGAGCTAGATTTTTGGAAGAAGGTTATCATTGCACGGTTGCGTTTAGCTTCTGGCTTTAAAACTGGGCAGAAGTATAATCTGTCTGAAAATGAGATGTATCTATTGGTGTATCAGTTGGTCGTTTATTATAAAATAAGGAGCGCCATGAACAGAGACGAAAACCAATGGTCCTCTCAAGGACTCTTCAAATGACGTCAGGTTGCTGTAAAGCCTGATGTTGAGCCAGTGCATTCAGGCAAAGCCCAGCCGTTTGATCTATTTCAAGAGGAACAGTGAGCTTCCTTACAACACTTAACCAGTCCCTGTGGCTTCAGATAAAGCTTTCAAATCATAAATAACTATCATGCCTACATTCAGCTGTTAGCCAATAAACTGCTAGGAAGAATGAGGTCTGATCTGCTTCCTACGTGTGGTCCTCCTCTCTAGCTCCATCTGAATGGACTCCATTCACTTTGAACGTGCAACATGCCCACATTCTTTCTGTAGCATCATGAGGAGTAGTAGAAAAAAAAAACACATAACATAACCAAAACAAACCCAGCTTTGTGCAGTGTGGAACCCTTTACAAGCTATTGTTGGCGTTCCCACTATTGGATGAACTTCTACTTGAACTCAGTTTCTGTTTATAAATGTTCTGAGACTATTTCTGGGAGCTCTGGTCCAACTAGCCGTCCAGATTCCAATTAACAAAACTCAGGGGCATGACTGACCTTTGTGAACCTGCTGCGGCTGCACCAGTTACTTTAAATTTACTTTTAATTTCTAGATAACTCCAGACTATATTACAACTCGATCCTTCAACTTTATAACAAAGGGCTCTTGTTTCATTATATTTCATTCTTGATGTACAATCTAGGGTTGCTGATGTTTATTCTGGTTTTGTAAAAGAATTGCCAAACAGTTTTTTAAGGCTAACCTCACGGATATTCCCCTAGCCCCTAGGTCTCAGTAATGTGGGCCTTCAGGGGGAGATGCTGACAGAATATGGGGGAGAAATTGGAAGCTGTAATATTGTCATCATTCAAAATGTCACAAGGGCAGAATCTGTATAACGCTTTCCCTTCTGATGTTCATACTTCACCTACCATGACAATACTTTTTTCTTCATAGCGTTTTTTTGCCTCGGACCTGTTGGCTCACTCCTGCTTGCCAAGTGTAATGCCAGCCACCTCCCAGCCTCACCTGCTGCTCCCCTTGCGGTCTGGACCAGTGGGAAGCCACATGGAGCTCAGCCTATGAGTGCTAGTGACTGTCATACTAAAGATTCATGGTACTGTATATGAATTTTTCTGTGTTGTTTCCCACTCTCCCCGGGTCATGCTACCTCCTGCCCTCCCGTATGATGCCAGACAACACTTTGACAGGCCACTCAGACATGAAGCTTCCTTCTATGAAGAAGGTAAGCTCCACAGCCCACCTTAGGGATCCCTGTGAGCATCATCATCTCCACAGCCCTCCAAGCAATCCAGCTAGCCCCAGTGCCCACTCCTGAACCAGGGTCATCTTTGTGGATGTGTCACATGCCAGTGGGCTGTTTGGCAGCCACTACCATGGCCGTCTTTAAAGGGACACTGTGAAATCCATGGCCTTCCCTTTGGTTTTGGTTTGAAAAACACATTTCAAGATTGCTCACCTGCTCTAGAATATGCTGATGTAAGTGTTTTTCATTTGCTTCCATTTCTTAATAAAAGTAAGAAAATGGCTATTGGTGTAAGTGGATCAAAATGGTTCCACATCAGATCAGTGAAAGCAAAATGGCACAGGCAAAAAAGGCTGCTGCACGAACACCAGAAAATGGCACAGTCCAAAACCATGCTAGATTAGATAAACTAACTCCAAAACCACGCACGCTATTATTACAGCGGTGTTTTTGACCGCACCGTTTTGCTTTTGCCGTTTTGACCAGACACTGATCAAAATTTGTTTTGCTTAAAATCTTTGATCTCATCTAACTGTATCCTTTCTCGTAGCACCCCTTTTCGTCGACACCCCGATGGCGAAACAAGGAAAAGGACCATTACGGCGACATTTGCGGTAATGGTCCATTTTCCTTGTTTCGCCTTCCCCCAGTGTTCCACCCCCTCCCTGGACCAACTCCGACCTTCAGTTGGAATCTTAGTGTTCGGGGGGGGGTGCAGGAGGCACAGCCCCCCACAGAAAACAGGTCCAGAGGTGGCACAATACCTGCGTCGGTATTGTGCCGTCGCTGTGGGGGAGGTCGGCATTTTTGCTGACGGGAAAGCTTGGTGCTTCCATCCTTTCTGAACTTGAGGAATGCCCACACTCTGTCCAGTCACTCACATTGCAGTAGTCCCCTCCTCCTACTGAACCATGAATGGATAGACTGTGTGGGGGTGTTCCCACATTTTAGGAAGGATGCAGAGGGAGGTTTTTTTATTTTAACCTTAATTAAGAGAAAAGGAAAGCAGATTCAAAACAGCTAGCTACAAATGCAGGAATGGGACTGGGAAAACCCTCGTTCAGTTATGCCATCTCTCTTTTTAGGCTAGTATTCACAACTTGGCCACATTAGTCAGTACAAAATCTGGGGGCAAATTAGAAAGCCACTGTGGACAGTTTGTGGATACTTGATTTTGTACTCCAGTTTGTCAATAAAGCTTCTGTAATATCCCTGTGGGCTTAGACAGCAATACAGACAGCAAAATTCCATACTGTAGGCAAATAAACATGTGAAGTCATAAGGCCACTTAGCACTCCATGTCTTTCCCTTTTTTCTCCACTTTTTTTATTCTCAGTTTCATTTTCAGTGAAAAACAGTATGACACTATCTGCAGGATCTAGCATGGCTAGACATGACCAATCCCCCAACCCATTTCAACATATAGGGCTTCATTTTCATCAACCCGCTGCATCAGCAAATTCTACAGACGGGGAGCAATCATAACATTTGTGATTTTTCTCCGTAATTTGTTTTGTGCTCTCATGTTCCCTGATCCCTTCAGCACCCCCCAGCCCTTTCACCAACCTTCTTGTGGAGTTACTGGGTTATTACCACATGCTCAGGACCACACGTGGTGGTGGATGACCTGCCGTATCAGACTTGTGGTGCCTAGGGAGGGGTGCTGGATTGGGCTGGCATATTTTCCTCTGGTGTTTTCCTCCCTAGGGTGTCAGCATACAGTGACGCACATGCATGCGCACGATGGGAGCCTTGCATGCCAGCATCCACCAACAGATCTGCCCCTTGTGCTGTTCCTCCTGGTGTTACTACCTGGCCCCTGCAAGATGGCAGTCACGTAGTGAGAAGCAGAATCCCCCCCACCTGGTGGGAGGAGAGCTGTCCCTCTGACGCTCGATCCTCCTATCCCAGCCAGCTCCTGATAATCTTTGCTCATTCCAGAATATGGGTCACCGGCATCATGAATGGTAGGTCTCCTGCTGTGCTGATGCACCATTTAAAATATGTGATTTTAAACTATGACAGTGTAAGCACCCTATAAATGCGGGGCTTATATTCCCACTATTAGCCATCTCTTTCCCCCTCCTATCCTCCCCCCCTCCCCTCCGAGCTAGGAAATGGGTTTAGTGCTCTGGGAGATGTTGCTCTGGACACCTCAAGGTGGCAGCAGAGAGTAATGAAAGGGTATATAAGGGGACTGACAGGAAGTAACGAGGCCTTTTTCAGCCTGGGCATTAGGCCTGGGGCTGGAGAGGGGAGGCTGGAAGAGTAGCATCAAAAATAGATAAGGTGGGTAAGTGAGGGAGCTCAGTGGTCCAGGAGGGCCTGTGGGGAAACCCCCCCCAAAAGAGTGCAGTCAGAATGGTTTGTCATACGCCTGTGGTTGACGAGGAATGGAGGTATGGAGCTCCATGGGGACACAGGTAGCCAGGTCCTGCATTGTTGGGGGCTAGGGCAGTAGGAGGCTTTAACAAGCCTAGAGATAGAGTAGAAGCCCTTAGCAAGCCCATTTGTGTGTATTCCCAGGTTACCAGGGCTGGGAGGGCAGTGGCAGGGCCCTCCTAGGAGGGGAGCCAGTGGCAGAGGTTCCCCTCACACCCATTGTGGTAGGGCAGCCTGAGAGGCTGAGGGAGCCAGGGAGCCTTTCGCCCAAAACAGGGGGCCTGTTTGGAGGAACAGGTCCTGGGGTGCCGGTACATTAAGGTCCAGGTGGGTCGCAGGCCAAAGAAATGGCAGACCTTGGAGGGTAGTCCCCATGCTGGAGCTTAATGCAAGCCCAGGAGATGAAGCAGGGATGTGGGCCTGGCAGGGACCCCTGAGAAAGGAAGTACCAGCAGAATTCCCAGAGTGAATTGGGGCCATGGGGTGCTGAGGCAGAGCCAAGTGACTGTGGCAGGTGTGGCCTTAGCACTGTGAATAGTGCAAGCCATTGAAGGTGGGTTGCGGTCTGAGTCATCAGGAAAATTTCTGGATGCCCCTGTGACTTGGGTCAGTGCCCAGGGGTCCAGGTGGGGAAGGCCGCTCACTTTCCCATGCCAGTGTAAGGGGGGGGAGACGAACAGTGCCAGAGTGGAAGGGACCTGTAAGGAAAGAAAATGAAGATTGGCTTACTGGATCCATTAGAAGCCAGGATACTGCAGGGATCTGTGTTCCAGTGAGTCTTGGGTAGAGCTCCTGAGAGAGTGAAATGGTAGGCAGAGGAGAATCCTTGCTGTGTCTGCTAAATCCATTGGTTTCCGTTGTTTATCCTGTCCAGCCAGAATTGTAAAAAAAGTTAAAGCCCCGTGGAGCTGCTTATTTAATTTTTAATGAGGAGTGGTGACCCCTGTAGCACTGGAATCATTTGCCATGCAGGTGCAAAATAGAAGCCAGTTCGGGGAGAAATGGTGGTTTGTGCCTTATCTGACTGTAGAGGGGAGGCAAATGAAATAAGATTCTCTTTTTTTCCCCCTGTATTTGAAGTCCAATTAATTTTCCACAAGTTGCATTCCAGGGGCAGAATCCAGCCTGGTTGGGGCTGCAGGGGCTTCTGAGACCTCCAAAGGTGAAGAGGGAGGTCTCGGTCCAGTGGTCAGCTCGAGGAGGAGATCAGATGCTGAGATAGAGGAAGTAAAGTGCACAGCTATGAAGATGGCATGCAGGTAGGAGACAATTGTTTTCCCTGCTGTTTTAGGGTGCAAAAGGTCTCGAACTTTAGCGCTTTGAGTGTTCTTCATCAAATTCAAATTGATCTAGACAGCTGGTCCTTACTGCCATTGTCTTTGTGGGGCCGTTTGAATATTCTTAAAATGAATGTTATCCCGCGGCTCTTAAATCCTCTGACAATGCTTACGCTGGCTCTGCCCAAGACTTGGTTTTCTCATGTCAATAGACTTCTCTCTAAATTTCTATGGCAGGGGAAACCCCCTCAGAGGGCTCTAGTTAAACGTATGAGAACAAGAGAGGGTGGTGGTTTAAAGGTCCCCAATGCCTACCTTTATATCTGGTCATCCACTGCTCCTGTTATTTTCCCTGGTGTCGCCCAGCCCTAGGGATACCGGAACCCATGTATGTTCCCCACTGGCTGGATATTGAGCATTCACTGTGTTCCCAGTTAGACTTGAACCCTTGTGCCCTACTGTATGTTCCTACTAAAAAGATTCCTGGATCTTTAAAAGACACTACTATAGGCCACTCTCTTCACGCTCATAAACAATAATGTTTCTTGTTAAATTTGGACCCCATCTCAACACAACTCAACCCACTTTGGGAATCCTAGCTTGCAAATTGCTGGGAAGGTGCTGACCTGGGGGGGCCTGGCCCTCTTTGGTGTCCCTATCTGTTGATCATCTGGTGCACACTGGCAAGCTTCTTACTTTCTCTGACATCCGACAGAAACTCGGTTGGCTCTCGTCCATGTGTTTCAAGTACTTCCAACTCAGGCACATGTTGCTTCATCATTTTGGTACTGGGGTCTGGCCCAGAAGGTATGGAGATAAGTTGCTTTCCTTGGTACCGGTCACCCCTACATCCCGTGTTGTAGCCTTTTATCATGCAGAGCTACGGGAGCTTCTTGTTGAGACAGATCACAGCTTTTTTAATTCCTGGGATCAGGTTCTTCCCCCTCAGGGAAGTTCTCGTGATTGGCCATGTATCTGGAAGTCTACCTACAAATACATCAAATGGGACAGATATCATTTCATGCAGTTTCAAATTTTACATAACATTTTATACTCCGATTAAACTCCACAGAATTGGTAAGTTGGCGTCGGACACATGTACTAGGTGCCAGAGGGAACAAGGTTCACTACTTCACATCCTCTGGACTTGTGAAAAGGTTGTGCCTTTCTGGGAGGATATTAAGCAACTCCTGGACCCCTTATTAGGGCTTGCTCAGGCATTTACACCCGAAATTTGCATCCTGGGAGATTTTTCTGGGGCTTTAATTGGGAATCAAAAATCTCATAGTGCCCTAATATCAGCCTGTGCCATTAAGGTTATTCTTCGGCACTGGTGTGATCAGACCGTGCCTATTTATGTGGAATGGTATTAGGAAATGCTTTTCACCTTACAAGCCGAATGCATTATTGCAAATATGTTAGACTTCAGAAAGAAATACACTCGGGTATGGGAACCCCTCTATATCCTGCTGACCCTCGGTGCTGGGTGATGGTCAATTACTTGGGGCTATGATGCCTCCTTGCCCTGGGTAAGGTTGGGATGGGCCATGCCTGGACCTCCTGATTAGTTTGATATTCGTTTTTCCAGGAATATGAGGTCCTTTTTTTTTTCTGTTCTGTCCCATCTGCTATGTTACTGTCCTTCGCTATTTTTTGGGATTAGCTCAGTCTCCAGAGAAAAAGGGGAGGGTGAGGGGGGTCCTTTTTCCTTGGGTCTCGGGTGGGTGGAGGAGATGGGTGGGATTATTTTTTTTTAAAACTTGATTGGATTGACTCATGATTCTGGTTCATTTTTGTGCAATTGTTACTAACCTATAGAGACTTAGCTAAGTGATAGGCTCATCTGTTACTGGTCTGTATACTACTTACCATTTATCTTTTCTGTGATCATTGTTTGTCTCTTTCTAATCAAGTTCAATAAAGTTTATTCAATTTGAAAAAAAAAATCATATCATGATGGGTATGGCAAAGCTATATCCCTAAAGAACTGGTACACAGCCTAAAATTAAAAGTGGTCAACTGTTGCTTTGTATCAACTGAAGTTCTTTGACTTTCCACATTACTAATTTTGAGATTTTCCACCTGCCAGTACAAACTGAGATGTGGTGGAACAGTACTTGAAGAGCCAGTATTCTGCCTGAAATGATATTAACTTTTAAAAGTAGTCAACTATTATTTCTTAAATCTGAAGTAATTTTTATCTTTTCCCTTTTGGTAATTGGAAGATTTACTACCTGATAGTACTTGAACAGCAATCAGCTGCTACGAGATAGGTCACTTGTGATGTCACACTGAGTGATGTCACAATTCTGATGAGAAATGAAGGGGAGCAGAACTAGATATGTGAGTCTCCAGGTAAAGTACTACTCTTCACACCAAAGAAACACAGAAACATAGAATTTGATGGTAGAAAAGGACTGCTTAGGCCACCAAGTCTGCCAAGATGTTCTCTACCTATTTTGTCTCCCCAGACTTTATCTGTTCTCCACCTACCCTCCCTGCATCCTATCTAACATAGCTATGTTTCTATTTCATGCATGCTTGAAGCCCCCCCAACTGTTCTAGCCTCCACTACTTCTGCTGGTAATATATTCAAACCATCCTCGATCCTTTCAGTGAAGAAATATTTCCTCACGACATGCTTGAATGCCGCCATCCAGCTTCATTGCATGGCCCCTGGTCCTGGTGCTTGTTCTCATGTGGAAGAGACTCCCCAGCTGTACCTAGGGTACAGGTGAAGAGTCTCTTCCAAATGAGAATGAGCACAATTCAGCCCTCTGAGGTTCTTGTAGGTCTCTATTGTATCTCCCCTCTCTCTCTCTCCCCCTTCTTCAAAAGCATGCATGTTGAGATACTGCAATCTCTCCTCATAGAGCTTCTTGTGCAAATCTTGCACCATTTTAGTTGCTCTCCTGTGGACTTACTCTGCTCTACTCTATGCCATTTCTGAAGTGTGGACTCTAAAATTTAACACAGTACTCTTGGTGTGGTTGCACCAGCGAGCCGTGTGATGGCAACACCACCTCCCTCATCCTCCTGTTAGAGATATCTCTCCCTAAGCAACCCAGTATTCCGCTAGCCATGCCCACTGCCTTGCCATGCTGCTCTGCCACCTTGAGGTCCTCAGATATTTATTTATTTAAAGTTTCGGAAATACAACCTTTGAGTCAGTGACTCCTTTGCAAAGGCTCCACATCAGGGCAAACAGACATGTTATGCAAGATAAAACAACAATAATTAATACATATTAATATACAGAGGTGATTACAATATGACAGATACAAAATTACATGAATTGGGTAGTTACATTTGGGGTTGCTATTGCATCCCAGGTCGATAGAACATGCAGCATTTATGGAAACTTGTGAGTACTTTCCAAATGTGTTTAACAACATTGCAGACAACAGGCGTTGTCTCAGGTTGGATAATCAACCCTGCGTCTAGGTGGCTTATCGTGCTTAGGTGCAGCTACATGTCTCTGAATCTAGGAGGTGCCTCTTGATACTGGCTTTGAACAGGCTTATACTTGGGGCATGTGAAATGGGTGGGGGGAGTTCATTGAGCCAGGTGGGTGCCGGATAACCAAATGACCTTTGGCCTAGCGTGGTCCTTCTAAAGGGGACTAAGGTATGTGTTTTAGCTGGGTGTCTTGGGGTGATCCTGTGAGTGTTAAGTTTTATTAGGGGCTGGAGTCCAGTGGGTGCCATCCCCAGTAGGATTTTCTTGGCTTGGAGGCAGGTGTGGTATTTTAGCCTGCCTGTGAAAGTCAGCCAGTTAGCTTTTTTGTAGAGGTCGCAGGTATGTGTTAGTTTGTCGCTGTCTGTAACCAGATGGCTGGCTTTGTTAAGGGCCAGATTGATTCGTTTTAGTGTCGTGGGGTCAGCTGCCCCATATATTGTTATTCCATAGTCTACCAGTGATAGAACCAAGCTACTTACTGCCAGATGTAGGGCGTGGGATGGGAGGCATTGTCTGTGCCTAAAGAAGGTCCCTAGTCTGGCGTTTACTGAGGCAGAGAGTTGGTCAATGTGCTTGTGATAGGTCAGTGATGTGTCTAGCATGATGCCCAGATATTTGAAGTGTGATATTTGGCCAGTTTTGGTGCCTGGTGGTTGGAGATGTTTAGTTGGGAGCTATAGTAGGGGCTTTGTCGGTGCGCAAAGATCATGGATTTTGTTTTGCTGTAGTTTAGTACTAACCGGTGCTTCATGATAACACCGAGGTCACTTTCCTGCCTAATGACTGTTAGTGCTCCCACCCAGCCTATACTCAACATCTATGTTCTAGGTGTATTATTTTGCACTTTTTGGCATTGAACCCCAATTGCCCTTTTTTGACCATTCCTTGAGTTTACCAATATCCCTGTGCATTTCTCAACCCTTCCTGAATGTCCACCCTACTACAGATGTTTGTATCATCTGCAAAAAGGGATACCTTCTCTACCACTTCTTCTGCAGTGTCCTCTATGAAGACATTGAAGAGGACTGATCCCAGTACCAAGCCGTGTGGTTCCCCACTTGTCACACTCTGCTCTTTAGAATGAGTGTCATTAACTACTACCCTCTGTCCCCTATCCTTTAACCAGTTTCCATTCAAATTTATCATGGCTTCTACTCATTTTTTTCCCCCTGAACCCCCCAAACCTCTGTTCGGAGGTCAGACCTGCTCTGCTCGCCATCCTCCCATGCCAGGCTTACCCCCCCCCGGGTGGGGCCACTGGGAGGGCTCCCCCCAATGGACACTATAAGCAAGCCCTAGCTTACCCCCCCCGGGTCATGGCCATAGGAGCAGGACCCTCCTGGCAGATGTTGAAGGCAGTGGAGACAGCGGCAGGGCAGGACGTCATGCCGGGGGGACCATCATTTTGTTTTTTCAATGCTTTCCTGGGGCAGGGACGTGCAATGATGTCCCGCATCCACCCTGTCCCCTCAAGTGATGGCACTGGCATGGTGGTGCCCCCCACCTCTGCCAGGGGTCTGCAGTGTGCCGGACACTCTACTCCCTTCCCCCCCAGAGAAGGAGAGCAGTCCCTAGGATGCTCAGTCCCTCTCCCCCTGGCTGATGCTTCGATGTCCCGAGTCTGTTCCCGAACCTGGGTCATCGGCATCACAGACTGGTGCCCTGCCCCTGCACTGATGGTTCCTACTCCTAGGTTGGTCACATTCCTTATCAGCCTTCTATATGGCACCATGTCAAAGGCCTTGCTAAAGTCTAAATAGGCCATGTCCTCTGCTCTCACCGATCAATTTCCCTAGTCCCCCAGCCAAAGAAATCCATTGGATTCATTAGAACTACTCCTGTTTCTAGTGAGTTGTTGAACAGGGCTGTCAACGGGGCAGTGGGACATAACACCTGGGACTTAATTCTTAAAGGGCCCATAAAGTGTATTAAATAGCTGGTACAGCATGGCAAAATAATACGTAAAACAGTGGGTATTGCTAACCATTTCCAGAAATGAGTAGCAGTAGACTGTTAGCCATTTTTGGAGTGAGTCCATGGCATAGTAGACAAAATTAATAAAACTGTGTATTTATTTTAAATTTTGCTAACCATTCTGTGCCAGGTGCTATGCATTTTCACAGCTGATTAGCACTTTAGCGTGCAAAACTGCTAACAAATTTTTTCAGCTTATTTAATACCCTGCCTTAGAGTGATGCAAGCTGCAACCAAAGGCAGCTTGCATCAAAGCCTGGTGCACCTGGGACCCTGTGCCCGATTATCAGGCAGGGTCCCAGCGGCAAAGTCTCACGGTCTGTGGCAACTGTGGCCGTGCACCAAACAGACGGTGCATCTGGAGGGTTTGCCATAAGCTGCAGTGTGGCCATGCACCAGTCTAGGATGTCCTTGGTGGTCTAGCAGACTCCCCAGTCCTTGATCCCCTGATTATTATAGTAATACATCCCTGGTAGTCTAGCAGTCCCCCCGCTCCGATATGCTCGTATATGACAATGTTAATTAAATCTTTCCTTTCTGATCTAATGGTTCCCCCTACCCTGATCCGCCCATAAAGTCAAATGTTGATAAAAGCATTCCCTGGTGATCTAGTGGTCCCCCCCAGCCCCGATTTGCCCTAATATTCAAAGGTTATTACAAGCATTCCCTGGTAATCTAGCAGCTCCCCCCAGCCCTGATATGCCTGTATATGACAATGTTAATTAAATCTTTCCCTGGTGGTCTAGTGGACCCCCACCCTGGCAGGTAGTGCCCGCCACTCTGCTCTCCCCCACCCTGAAGGCGACCGGTACAGCCGTCCTCTCACCACCACGGCTGCTCGCTGACTGAACAGTCACTGAGCATGTACTGTATACAGGATGCTGTCATTGACTGACAGCTCAGAGTGAGCTGTCAGTCAGTGAGCATGCACTGTATACAGTACATGCTCAGTAACACTTCAGTTGGCGGCCAGCTGTGGTGGTGAGAGGACGGCTGTACCGGTCACCAGCTAAGGGTTCAGGATGGGGGAGAGTGGGGTGGTGGGCCCCACTTGCTGGGGTGGGGGTCCACTATGTCACTGGGGAAAGATGTAATTAACAATGTCATATATAGGCACATATGGGCTGGGGGGACCACTAGATCACCAGAGAATGCTTGTAAAAACATATGAATTTATGGGCAGATCGGAGCTTGGGGGGAGGGGCTACTGGATCACCAGGGTCTGATTGTATTAACATTTGACTTTATGGGAATAGGGTTGGGGGGACCACTAGATCACCAGGGAATGCTTTTAATAACATTTTCATTTACAGGAAGATCATAGCTTGGGGGTGGCCAACGCACATGGCAAGGGAGGGCTCTGAATCTAGTATTAAAAGAATGAACCCTCCCAGAGGGTAATATTCAGAGTACCCCTTAGACCAGCCCCAGCTGACCTAGAGGTACTTAGAATTTTGCCCTCTGGGAGGGTTTTGAGAATCCTGATATGGGGGATGTGGCAACTTGTGTCTGCCACATGCCCTCTAGCGCCACGCTGAAGCCAATTTTGTGGCACATGGATGGCACTTTTGGTGCATGCAGCCTGTGGTTGATGCAGGCTGCATTTGTGAATCACTCCCTGTGCATCTTTTGGCACAAATGGCACTTTGCGCCATTCCTCATGGCGCAAGCCCCTTTCGCCATGCCGGGAGCTTTGAGAATTGAGCCCCTGATATTATCAGATAGAAAACTTTCAAATGAACAAATGGAAAGAGAAAAATACATCAGAAATAAAAGGTAGCAACTGGCTTCTTTTAAAAATTAATGACATTTTCTGCCTCCTGGTTTTGGTGCTGCTAGCTTTTTTTAACCTTGTAGCTGCCATGTCTAGTTCTGTTCCCCTTCATACTACATCAGCCTTGTGACTTCACTAATCATCACATCACAGCTGGCCAAGAAGAACCACTCACCTTCTGTCAGATGGGTCACTACTAGAGTGAAGTCACAATGCTGATGAGATATGAAGGGGAACAGAACTAGACATGTTAGCTTCCAGGTAAAGTACAGCTCTTCACATTACACCTGATTATATCAGGAAGAAAATCTTTTAATTTGCAAAATGAAACAAATAAATACTTCAGAAACAAATATTTGGGTGATATTTTCTGGATATACAACATTCATTAAACTCACTTTGTTGCCCTGTACTTTGATTATGTCATTTTTTTTTTGCTGATGAGGGGCAGATAGAGTGGTGGGCAGGGGTTTATGTATTGTAATTGTTGTCGTTGTGTTTTCACATTTGTTTGTTGTCACTTTTCTTGAAAAAAATTCAATAAAGTATGTTAAATTTGAAAAAAAAAAATACTTCAGAAACAAAGAGTAATAACTGGCTGCTTTTATAAAGATATCTTGGCCTTGATATGGCCTTGACCAGGCCACGGACCCCTCAATTTCTGGAACCTAAACAGTTTTTCAGAAATCCTCTGTACTGCAAGGGATCCAGTGTGCCTTGACCAGGCCATGGACCCCTCAATTTCTGGAACCTAAACAGTTTTTCAGAAATCCTCTGTACTGCAAGGGATTCAGCGTGCCTTGACCAGGCCACGGACCCCTCAATTTCTGGAACCTAAACAGTTTTTCAGAAATCCTCTGTACTGCAAGGGATCCAGCGTGTCTTGACCAGGCCACGGACCCCTCAATTTCTGGAACCTAAACAGTTTTTCAGAAATCTTCTGTACTGCAAGGTACTAGCCCTGACTTTTGGATTTGGTACCAGTGGAAGCAGATTTCCAAGTGGCCCACACTCTCTCCTGCTGAACATACCTCTAACTACTGTATTTCCCTCTGTGTCTCTAGTTGAATTTATGTGCTAGGGTTTAATAATTTGTTTAATCCTTACAGTCATTTTAAGTTCTGAGTTGATATTAGAAGTGAATTTAGAGCCTTGACTGTGTAAATCCTTCTTTTGCTCTCTGCCCTGCAACCTCTCTCCTCTCTCCTCCTCCCCCACACTGTCTGCTTTGCTCTCTGAACCTGCCCACTTATATTTATTCTCTTTGTTCTGATGTGACCAGCTTACTTCTCCAGCCTTTAAAAATCCTGTTTTTCTACTTTGTTTCAGGGATCCAGCGTGCCTTGACCAGGCCACGGACCCCTCAATTTCTGGAACCTAAACAGTTTTTCAGAAATCCTCTGTACTGCAAGGTACTAGCCCTGACTTTTGGATTTGGTACCAGTGGAAGCTGATTTCCAAGTGGCCCACACTATCTCCTGCTGAACACACCTCTAACTACTGTATCTCCCTCTGTGTCTCTAGTTGAATTTATGTGCTAGGGTTTAATAATTTGTTTAATCCTTACAGTCATTTTAAGTTCTGAGTTGATACTGGAAGTGAATTTAGAGCTTTTTCTTTTTCTGTTGACTTTTCCATTAGCAGATTATATCCTCTCACCACTAGAGGGCTCTATCTCTATCTCTTTATCTAGTACGTAAGCCATGTGGGCTCTCTCTGCCTCTCTCTCGCCTCTCCTCCTCCTCCTTGCCCTGGCCCCCTCTTCTCTCTCCCTGGTCCTAGCCACCCCACCCCCTCCCCACCCCCGCCACCCTCTACTCTGGTTTCCACTGCTACTCCAAGGGAACTCTCCACTTCCACTCAGACTTGGCGCACCGTTTGAATATTCCTGGTTACTTAACCCGACCACTACTCTCAACAAGTGTGGCCACCTCTCTACACTGTACCACCTTGCAGTCCATATGGGACACCGCTTGGAACCTTGCAACTTGTACTCCAGGAAACAACAATCAAAACTATCTCTCAAAGAGCTGTGACTCTGCTCCTTAAAACTCCTACTCCTCCTCCTTCTCATCTCAGGCAGCATCCATCCCAATCCTGGCCCTAGAAGCTCAGACCACACACAAACTCCAGGTGCCTTTATCCTTGCAACCATTAATATCTGCAGCCTACTACCAAAGCTGGATGCACTCCAAGCCTTCATATGCCAACACAACCCTGACATCCTTGCAGTGGTGGAAACTTGGCTGACACCTAAAGTTCCTGACTCAGCAGTAACAGTACAGGGCTACAATGTCCACAGGCTGGACCGGATATCCAAAAAAGGTGGTGGTTTGTGCAATCTATATCAAAGACTCCCTGTCTTGGCACCCTGTAGCAACTCCATCACTTTCTGCCTCAGCCTAGATCCTGCCAATAAAAATCGTCCTAGGTCCCAACCATAAAGCCCTGACTATTGTCTCGGTATACATCCTGCCCAGGGACCCAAACATGGATTCAAAGACGTCCTAAACTTTATCAACTCTCATCCTCCGGAAGCTGAACTTATTCTACTAGAGATTTCAACATAAACTGGTTAGCATCGAGTGCCAGTGCCTATAAAGACTCCATCTCAGCTGCTAACCTCACGCAAATGGTAAACTCCTACTAGGATTAACTACAAGACTGGCACCAGTACCCTCTTGGATTGGGTCCTCACCACTCACCCACAAGGATTCTCAGTACGACCATTCTCCCAGACTCACTCAGTGACCACTCTCCAGTCATGTGTGCATGGTCTAACAAATTCTTAAGTCCCTCCCAAAATTATCGCTAGCAGAGTCCTCTTTGGAAAACTTCCACATCTCAAACAACACCTGCTTCTCAAGGCTGGCTACCCATCTATGAAGCAACAGATGTTAACTTGGCTCTTGATCACTTCATCTCAATTTTCAACAAAGCTCATGCACCTCTTTGCCCCTGCTAAAAGACGAAAACAAAATCTCTCTCTAACCCATGGGTCACCGTGGCTCTTCTCTCACAGCTGAAACTAAGGGATCACCTCTGGGCAGTTGCCAGGGCCACTGGCAAACAACTGGACATCCAAAATTACAAACAAGCACAAAATGCTCTGCACAAAAGCCATACGGCTAATGAAATCCACCTATTACAAAGACGCCTCCACCAATACATGGGGAAATGGTCGTGCTTTGGGACAATATCAAGGATGTCACAGGAAGCAGCTAAAACCCTCCGCCATGTTAATGGTTGATGGATCCTCAACCTTGACCCTAAGGTGATCGCAAACATCTTTAACACTCTGCTTTTCAGACTTTAGTGCTGTTCTACCCCATGACTTTTTGAAAACAGGGCCTACTCCCCAAATACCTCAGCCCCTCAGTCTAACCATCCCCTCTTCTACTTCAGGAAGGTAAGGCTGAATGAAGCTCGCCGCTATATTACTGCAGCTATCTCTAAATCTAGATCTAGCAGCGACACCCTGGACCTTAAGCTTCTGTTGCTCACACTCGATGAGGTAATTCATCCATTAACTAAAATCCTAAACCTCTCTCTCAGCTGTGGAAAATTCTCGGACCTATTGAAAACAGCCACTGTGACACCTGTCCATAAAAGTGGGGACAAGACGATTCACTCAAATTATCGCCCTATCTCCATACTGCCCCCACTCTCTAAGGCACTTGAGCGCATCCTGGCTGATCAACTTACCGACCACTTGGATAAATACAATATACCTTGTCCACAACAACACGGCTTCCGGAAAGGTCACAGCACCACCACAGCCCTTCTTGAGTTCACTGGAGCTTTGCACAAATCCCTTGACAACGGCCTTCTCACAGGGGCCATTTTTGTCGACCTCTCCAAGGCCTTCGATACAGTACATCATGGACTATTAATACACCAACTACTGAATGCTGGGCTATCACCTGACTCTTCTCTCTGAATTAAAAGCTACTTAGAAAACTGGTCACAGAGAGTAAAAATTGCGGACGCTCTTTCTAACACCCTGCCTGTTCGCTCGGATGTCCCACAGGGATCCATACTGGAACCCCTCCTTTTTAGCCTTTTCTTAAACTCCTCCCTCACACTGCTCTGAGCAGATCATACTATATGCCGATGATGCTGTTGTATTCTCCACTCACAAAGATCCTGCAACTCTTCCACACAACCTTCAACTTGGTTTCAGTTCTGTAGAGACATGGTTTCTTAATCATAGACTGGTCCTCAATGACAAGAAAACCAAATCTATGCTCTTCTGCAGCTCTCATAACCCACACAAGCTACACCACTTGGCTATCTCCACCACCCAGGGCAACACTCTAGATCAGGTGGTGTCCTTCAAATACTTAGGGATACAGCTTGACCCTAATCTCTCCTATGGACTTCATGTAGATAATGTAGCTAGAGCTGTTAATACACGGCTTGGTCTCCTCTACAAACACAGACCACACCTCACGCCAGAAGCTTTGAAGGTTTCAGTCCTGAGCTCTGTGATCTCTGTAATAGACTATGGTCTCATCATTTATGGCTCGGCCACAACCACAGCCCTTAGACGCCTCTCAACTGCCTTAAATAAAGCATGTCGGCTCATCACTGGTGCTCACCGTCTCACCCACACATGTGACCTGTACACTCACACCGCTGGCTCCAACTATCAAACCCATAAAGTTTTCACCTGCTCATGGTCAAAAAATCTGCCTTGGCCTTGCACCTTCTGGGTCTCAACTCTGTTACAACACCTAATTAACAAATGGTGCCTTAGGAGATCCACGCTACAGCTACTGAAAGTCCCCCACTGTCACACTTCACAGGGACAACGCTCTTTGCTTATCGAGCACCACTCTGGTTCAATGGCCTCAGCCCAACCATCTCCTCTGTCCCAACTATTGGTATGTTTAAAACTAGGCTCCGGACTATCTCACTACCAACAGGTCCTGTGACTACCCAGCTTAACCTTGTCTCCACTTCCTTTCTGCTCTAGTTGTCCCCCTCCCTCCCTTCCTCACTGGATTCTACCCTCACATCTTGGTATACCCAATGCTGCACTTTTCATCCTCTCACCACCCTTCCTACATTCCTTCTCCCCCCACCCTCTTCCTCTCCCTATGACTCTGGCACTTCTTATCTGTTGTCTATTTTCTCTGACAAATGCCGCTGGCTGCCTTGTTACAATGCTACCCTTGAACTGTATTAATCTGTACTCTGTTTGCAATGTCCACATTGTTGTAATGCCTGTCTTGATGTTCCTCATAATTTGTATTTCTCTGACGTGGAACCTTTGTAAAAGAGCCATGGCTCAAAGGTATTTGTAATCCTAGATTTGATAAATAAATAAATAAAAAAAATAAATAAAAAAAATCTTGGTTGTCTGCTATCATCTGTAAGGTTATAAAATTTTCCTTTGTTAATCAGTTGTACTCCCCCTACCCAGTATACTGTATGCACATGCCTGGGTTATTTACGCCTTGTATTCCCTTCGATTTGGTTTGTATAGTGTACTCTCGCCTACCTTAATGTAGCTTGCACTGTTATTTATTGCATTTAGTTGGACATTTAGTATGCTCCCCTCTGGGGTTCCCCTTCTCCAAGTCATACCTGAGGTAAGCAATCAGACGCAACACAGTGTGCAGTGCTGGGGGATACCCACACACCAATGAGTGTAGTGAGGCCCAATGACTGAAATGGAGGGCTTTACATCCCCTGGAAGTGCATATATTCCCAAGCACCACACACCCTGGAGTGTCTTATCACACTTAGAAAATGAAAATTAGAAAAGCTGGGCAGATTTTTAAAAACTTTTTTAAAATAGCTGTGGTATGTTTGTTTTGTAAGCAAGTTCTGGGACTTGGGTCAATTAATCTTTTGGATGAGACATTAAACTGAAGTCTTGTTTGCTTGTTCTGGTGGTTATTCAGGAGGATGTTAAGGATTTCATGGTGTTTCTCAAAAAGAAATAGGGCAATGTTTTATTTAAAAGAAAGAATCATACAGGTTAACACCATGTATATATCGGTCAGTCCATGTTAAACAAAAAGGATAATAGGGAAAAAACAGTGTTTATGTATACAGTGCAATAGAAATCTATATGTTCATAGACAGGTATTGTGTAACCAGATAGGGGAGGTACAGGAACAAAGGTAATTGGAATAAAAATATAAATACACCATATCATGTTAATAGAGGGAGTGTCAAGAAACATGCGCCATGCCTTCCACTACGTTAGCCAGTGGTATGCCTTCCACAAAGCGTTAAAGCAACGCAGAGGTAAATTAGCATGCTCCTGACAATATACTGTGCTGGTAGCATTCTTGTTATCATTTCTACTACCACCTATGGGGCAGCGTGCCTCTGTTACATTGTTAAGGCAGTGTCCTGGCCAAATTTCCCCCTAGTCTCTAAAATACCACCAATGGCTTAATCTGGTTAAATCTCAGTTGGTTTCCATCTGTATCCCCTCCTCGCCCTCCGAGATGAGGCTGGAAATATGCAGAATTACCTAGCACTTCTTTTCTGTTCAGCAAAGAACAAAATAGATAGATAGATAGAAAGATAGATAGGTATTTTATTTGTAAAGTGCCCATTTCCATAGACTCGGGGCACTGTACAGACAATTCAATAACAAAATACATATAGGCAGCAGCTCATCATAAATTAAAAATTCTATCCATCCCTTTAAAATCACCATCAGTCATTAAAAGCCTGCTGGAATAAATATGTTTTTAATGCTTTCTTAAAGGCTTCTACCAAGGGGCCTCCCTTAGATAACAAGGAAAGGAGTTCCACAGAGTGGGTGTCACCACCGAAAATGCTTTATCCCCAGAATGCCGCAACCTCACTCTGGGAACTCCAAGGAGGCCTCCCCCGGCAGAACGGAGTGCCTGGGGTGGATGGTAGGGGGCAAGTATATCTTATAGATAGACAGGTCCCCTTTTGTGTAGGGTTTTATAGGTTAGGAGTCCTATCTTGAAGACAGTCCTCTACCTGACTGGCAGCCAGTGCAGTCCGCGGAGGACCGGGGTTATATCACTCCGTCTCACCCCAGTCAATAATCTCACTGCCACATTCTGCACCAGCTGCAGCCTGCTGAGGTTGCCCCCAGATAACCCTAGGTACAGGGCATTACAATAGTCCAGCCTGGAAGTGACAAAAGCATGCACAAGTGTGGTCAAATCCTCTGGTGGGAGCAAGGCTCGGATTCGTGCAATGTTCCTTAGATGATAAAATCCACTCCTGATGACGTCCGACACTTGAGCATCAAGCATCAAACCGTCATCCAGGATCACACCCAAATCCTTCACCTGTCTAGATGGGGTAAGGGGAACACTCCCCGACATAAGGTCAGGGGGTAACCCCTCATATCGTCCTCCACCCCGGTGAACTGGATCCACAACAAGTACCTCTGTCTTGAGCCTAAGCCAGTTTTGAGTCATCTAAGCCTGGATCTCACCAAGACAGCTGTTAAATACAGAGTCCAACACCTGGGTATTTGGTGCACAGGACAAGTACAGCTGGGTATCATCTGCATAGCAGTGAAAACTCATCCCGTACCACCTGATTATGTCCCCCAGTGGCAGCATGTAAACCGTGAACAACAAGGATGACAAGACCAAACCTTGCGGTACTCCACAGCATGGAGGCTTTGGGTTAGATGAGGCTAACCCCATCATCACCCTCTGCACTCTGCCTGTCAGGTATGACCTGAACCAGTTGATGACATTACCAGACAAGCCACACCAAAACCGCAGGCGGTCAAGTAGCACCTCATGGTCCATGGTGTCAAATGCTGCAGAGAGGTCCAGGAGGACCAAGATGGTCCGGTCTCTCCTGTCTCTCGCTACCAGGAGATCATTAAGCACCCTCACCAGGGCAGTTTCTGTAATATACCACACGCGAAACTCAGACTGGTAAGGCTCATAGGTGGAGGAAGAGGCAAGATGTCTCTCAAGCTGCATGGCCACCACTTTTTTAGTAACCTTCCCTAAAAACGGGAGGTTTGAGACCTGTCTGTAATTGCTGAGGCAGTCTGGGTCCAAGGAGGTTTTTTTTCAAAAGGGTTCTAACCAAAGCCTCTTTCGAGGCCATTGGGAAGACCCCACTCCTCAAGGAACTCCAGACAACCCCAGAAATCACAGGCCCAATCAGGTCCAAACATCCAACCAACAGTCAGGTTGGACCTAGGTCCAGTTCACACTGGGTTGGCCACAGCTTCAAGATTATTTTCACCACCTCCTCCACCCCAACCAGCTCAAACTCACCCCAGGCAGGAGGAGTGTTTTTGCACTCTCCAGGCCGGTCCATGTATCCCCTTCGAAAGATACTCAAGGAAACCTCATCCCTGATAGAGGACACCTTGTCGGCAAAGAATACAGACAGCTCCTGGCATCTAGTGCTCGAACCTGCTCCCCCAACACAGAGACAGGCAGGATGTAGTAGCCCATCCACTGTGCGGAAAGTTGAGCTGGTCTGTTCCTCTCTGCAGCAATCTCTCTAGACAGATATTCTGCCTTGTTACGAAAGATTGCCCCCCGATAGTTAGTATAATGCAACCTCAGGGCCAACCTGTCCTTCAACAGGCCAGATCTCCTCCAGCATCTCTCTGAGCTCCGCCCCTTAGTCTTTAAACTCCGGAGATCCCCATAACATTTAAAAAAGTGGTAGAATAAGCAGGGAGGTCCTGTGTCTTTTTTTTGTTTTTGTTTGTGGAGGGCTGTTTTGGGACATAAACGTATACCATTAAAGTGCCATCAGCCAATCAAGTTCATATATTTTCACAAGTCATTTTCTAAGCGAGCTTCAGCTCTGTTGTTTAATTTGTACATGTCAGTCATCTCAGTGTGCCTTATTGTACTTATTTTGTTAATTTGTAGATTTATATGTGCCATTTGCTGCATTCACTGTACTCCCTAGGTTCTCCTTCCCCCGGGTCACACCTGGAAATGAGCCTCCACAGCACAGGGGGGCATCCTGATGAAACCTTTTAACTAAATGTATATAAGAACTAACATTTTCTATCTGCTAGTTTGTGTACAACGTGTTCTTTAATAATACCTTCTGAGGTCAGTGGGATCAAAACTGCAGCACGCTGGTCTGCTACAGTATAAGTCACATGCAAACGGATGAGTTCAGTAGTAATATTGCTCTGTTATTTAAGTTTTATTTTAATAAGGAACACATCTCTTTTGCAAGTATACCCTGGGACAGCAGCAAGACAATTCAATACAGTGCCAATATCAAAAGTAATATGTAATATTACTAATCTAACACAATTATTTGGGTAACTATTTAGTTTTTAGGTGGAATTCTTTAAATTAAGTTGCACCTTTTGACATTTAAACACATTTTTATGTGTCATAAAGTCTATGACGTTATTTTCTTGGTTGTCTACAAGAAATGGGTTTGTTTCATTTTTTTAGTATTTATGTGCAAATGAAAATATAAAATATTAATTACAAGAAATCGTGAGAACACAAAAAAAATAAATGATAAAACTATCCTGAATATATTTTCTTTTTTTATTGTAACAGAAATACACTCTCTTTGCTATGATCAGCTTGGATTAGTAGTAGCAGATCTAGGATTTTGCAGTGGGGGTGCAGGGGTTTCAGAACTGGGTTGGAGCTGATATGCAAATCCTTTGAAACATTTTAAATCCTTTATATAATCTGTTGTCACCTTTTCTCTTCTTTCTTTTTTTTTTTTTACATTTTTAATAAAAACATATAAATTGTGTAATTTTGGTATGGTTTGGGAATCAGCCACTGGGGAAGGGAAGGATGTCAGTCAGTTAAGTGTCCATGGGGGCAGTTGCTCCCTTTGCCCCCCCCCAAATCTGCCACTGTGGTTTAGAATATACCCCTATACTGATATCTGCAGTCCAGCATTGTGGCACCCAGGGGTTAGGCTGAGCAAAGTTTCCGGGAGCTAAATGTACCGCTTTCTGCACCAAGGCTTGGTTTTCCAAGCTGGGAATTGTCGTGTGAGTGTAAATGTGCACATCTAGAAGGAGCTGTTGTAACGTGGCTACTTGCTGTGTGCCTGTCTGTGGGGAGGGTGCGTGCAGGCCTACCCGAGGGGCCATGTAGGTGAACCCTGACATCATGGTGGGTCAGTGTCAGTGGCATCAAATAGCATGATGTTACCTGATGCTTCTGTGCCTGATCGTGTTACTGCATCTCATCAGATGCTGTTAGCATGGATTTTATAGGATGGACGTGACACGGTGACCTGTTAATTAATGCACCAGCCATGCGCCACCGGAGGCTAGATTTCTCATAAGTCCTCTACCTTCAGGAAACAAGTGGCATGCACTCCAGGACAATTAAAGGGGTGAATAATGGCTAGAAGTAGATTCATTTTAATAAAAAGATGGCTTGCGCAGCACTACTCTCCTCACTTGTGGTGCTGTGTACCCCCTTTGAGTGAGACTGCATTGTCAGGGTCCAGTTTGCTGCACCTAATGGCGACTACTACGTCTTGCCTCCCCAAAATATTATGTAACCTTTTTTTTTGTTTTCATGTATTAAATATAAGGCAACTGGGGGTAAGGCGATGGAGGTTAGGCATGGAAGAAGTTTTGATTTTTGCTGGAGTTTTGGATTAGAAAATACATCAGAATGTCTGTCATTTATGTTTACAGACCCAAAAAAAATCCTGCAAGCAGTAACATAAAATGGCGTGTAATTTATGCCTTACATTACTTTAAAGAAGAGCCCCTGAAACCTCCAAAAGAACTTTGAAACACATGTTTGAACACAGTTCATCTTATATTTCACATTATATTTCACATTTTCACATTAGCTAATGTATTTCTTCTTGCCATTATTTATTAGTGAAGCATCATGCATGAAAACAGGATCTGTGTTCCTTGAGAGATCATCAGCTCTGTTGCTTATTCTCCAGCTGATGTCATCATACTCTGCTTGTGACATCACTGTTACTCCCATGGCATCAGACTGTGATGTCACAGCAGATGATTATGACTTCAGATGAAGAATGATGAATACATTGAAAGGGCAAATGAACTCTTCAGGGATAAAGATCCTGTTTTTGTACACATTTCTTTAGTGATAAATACGGCGGTGAAGAAATTTGAGAAGATATGTGCAATACATCTGATTTATTCTGATTTGTGTCCTAATATGTTTTTCAAAGTTTTCTCAGAGGAGTCAGCAGCTTTTTAAGGCTTCTGAACATTCATCCATAGATGCTTCTCTCTGTGCAACAGGATGGGCCAATATAAGGAACACTTCCTGTAGGTTGATGAGCGACTGGGCTAAGGCTCAAGGCAAAGCCAAAGGCTTTTAAACCCAGGCAGCCATTGATCCTCCAGAAAATGACCACTGTGGAAATCTTTCTTGCTGTGATGAACATTACAAATAAAATATTTTTAAACCTGTTTTTAGAGAGTTTGGTGGATATTGCACTCTCTTGCAGCCCCATACAGGGCAACTGTTTCCCATTGGATTTGTTGGAAAACAGAGAGGGCACCTGCTACTCCACCTCACACAACCGTTAAATCTGGATGTAGAATATAAGATGGTAAATGAGCCATGGTTTATAATAAATATAAAAAGATGTAATTTTAACATGTCACAAATACGGAAACAAAACTAAATACAGAAAAACTAGAAATGATTGGGTGACAGGCAATTAAAAACATCAAAGCCCTGATCTGACAATGTTTCATACAGCTGCGTTATATGCATGTGCCTCTGGGAAACAGGAATGGACTCACATGGAAAGGGTGTTGGCTTAATGCTATGAATATTATTTTAACTGATTTTTACTTTTGTTTTATAATCCATATTTTATTGACATTTTCCAAAAAATTTATATTAATACAATAATGATAATCAAACACATTGTGATACAGAATAATATCTTCACATGGAGATTCAGATGCTAATTACTACAAACAACCATCCTGATGTGTATAGCACAAGGTGTGTTTACATCTTTCCATTTAATAAGACCAAAGCCATTTGCCGTCCCTGCTTACTATGGTTAGGTTGTTTTGGGTCAGAAATAAGATGAAGTAATGGTATCAGAGGTTTAAACATTTACATTTTTTAAGGTACTGGAATAGTGGAGTTGGCTTGTGAATGGTTATGTAGAGAGCATGTTTTTTTTTAATTTATTTTAAAAGTCAAAAGGCTTTGCTTCTATTTAATTATTCTTGTGTGGGGCAGGGCATGGAGGGGGCAGCCACATAAGGAATGTAACCATTTTAAATATTTATATAAAATATGGCGATAGGTTTTAAGTTGCTAGGTAGCATGAGGTACGGAGGTGTATTTAAACAAAACACTTTAAAACAGGCTTTTACACCGGCTCTAGTATAAGTTGAGAATGATGAATTGCAGATATGTGTTTCATTCTGCTGGCATGCCTCAGTGCAGTGAAGTCACTGTCATAGTCAAGCACTGTACCAGGTTAGCCCCAAAACAAATCTGGCATTTATACTGTACACTCGGAGGTAATATGTGGCAGAAAAGCGGGATGTGGGATCTAAAACGGATGCACGGAGAGAACAAACAGCAAACACTTCAGGGTAAGCTGCTACTGTATGTAAGTGATAGCATACAACAGAGTGTGCAGTCTTGTTCTGATATACGCATGCTTCGGGTGTGTGGTGAGGCATGAGGCAAAGCTAGGTGCCTTCAACCACTTGAGAAATGTGTATATTAGACAGCGACTGATACTCTGAAGTGTATTATCACACGTATAAAATGGGTGTAAAATTAATATACAGTATGTAGAAAAACGCATGAAAAAGGTGCAGGCGTTCAGTTATTGCGGAATAATGCATTGTCATGTAATGTGTTTGCACCTACGGTAGAGTAGGCTGTTTCTTACCCATTTTATAGGGTCTCACTGCTCAGAAATTTATTTTTCTTCTATATATCTACTGACTCCCCCACGGAACTCCTTCTGCTGGTGGCCCCCAGGCCAGACACCAACCACACCCATGACCTACCCTGTCTACTTCTTGATCGCCATGGGTGAGTGGGGGTACCTCAGTAGGTGTTGCAGGGCCTGCAGGGTCACCTGTGTCTTCCTGATGGTGCAGGTGTTTTTCATTGTTTTCTCCATGACCCATTCTGGAACACATGCAATGGCATGCACGTACTGCGTGAAGATGCAGCACGCCTCTGCACCTGCTCCTTAGCTAACCAGGTGGGCGACCGTTGCTGTGCCACCCAGGCTTCCCCTGGTGGTAGCCAAGCAGCGGTATATGCTATCCCCTTGCCAAAAGAGGAGAGTGGTCTAAGGATGCTCAGTCCTTCTCACCCTGGCTGGCTCCCCCCCCCCCGAGTAACCCTGACCCGTTCCCCAACCCGAGTCGCAGACATGGCAGCAGGTGAGGCACCCACCACCTTAGCCCTCTCCATCACTGGACCAGCATCTTCTCTGCCATTCTTACATGCACACTCACCTGTGTGTTTCTGCTTGCATAATGCCCAGCTGGGATGTTATCCCATCGTAATATCATTTTTAACAGACATATAGAGACCAAAGTAACAAGAAGTAATGTAGGTGACTCCTCTTTTTCATGCTGGATCCCTGTGAAATGCCATTTTCATTGCCTTTTTACCTAGGGTCTGAGTTTCTCTCAGGCCTGGTATCCAGTAACCTCATAATCTCTTTTATTTATAACATACTAATCCCTTTGGGTGGAAATAGATTATTCTCTAACAAGTGCAGGGATTATGGGGGGTCATAAAATGCCATGAAATGCTATAAAATATTGACTATGAGTGGGAGACAGCAGAGGGAGAGTCCTTGTTTACACAAAAGCCATTTTTTTACATTTCATAGACAGTCCAATGAAGTTTTACTACTGACCACTGTATCCCTTTTGGTAGTGCTTCATTTTGTGAGTTTCACAAGTTGGGGGTGTGGGGTAGGTAGTACCCTCGCTCTCTCCTCTTTGTCTTCTTTTAACAAATGCCAAACTCCAAACACATTTCAGAAAGTGTTGAGCTCATCGGAGGTTTCATCTTTATTTTTAAAGTACTGCAAGTTTCCAGTTTATTGCCAAACATTTACAGTTAGTCTCAGCAGAAGTCCAGTCTCATAAAATTTGTCAAGCATTTAGATTTGTGAATAGTGTGTATTCTTTATTATGTCCCAATGCGCAGTGAATGATTTGGGGTTACCCGAAGGTACTTTAAAAAGACATTGTCAAAATAGACTGCAATCCCACTACCCACCAAGTGCAGGGCACTGAGGCACTCTGAACTGACCCCTTCCCCATCTTTCACGGGGGGGGGTAGTTTAGCTCATGGTTCACTGACCAATGGAGGGTACTTTAGCCCATGGTCTCATGACCAATGGGGGCAGCTGGCCTTCAAGCCAGCTGCAAGAACTGGCTGGCCCAATACTGCAAGGCTTTGCTTGGCAGTGCTAGCCTTGTCACCTCCATGGGGTGGAGCCTGTGCCCCTACTTTGGGGGGAACAAAGAGGTGCTCTACCTCTTTGACCCAGTATCCTGGGAGAGCTTATTCCCACCCACCATCCTTTGTTACAGACTGGAGCTCAGGAAGTTTGGTGTTTTCTTGCTTGTCGCAGCTGATGTTTTTCCTGTATATTGTGGCTTGGGGCAAAAATTCATGTAGGAGACCTTCCAACAGATGAAAGTGCAGTCAGCCAGGGGCATGTTACAGCCACGTCAGATGTGCAACCCTGGGATGAGTATGCCTTCCGATCAGGGGTAGCTTTCTCCGAGTGAGGGTGTGCAACAGAACATAAAGAGGCCGGGACCAGGAGAAGAGGAGTGCAGCCCTGGGCAGGCATGCTCTTCATGGAAGGTGCAGGCTTGTTCAATCTTAGGGACAGAGTTTCCCATGGAGGGTGGGATGGCTAGGGGTTAGCTGGGCTTGGACAGAAATTTATTTCCCCAGGGGCCCTAAATTTGTGTATCTCTGTGTGTGTGTAAATATATATATATATATTATACAGTGTTGAGCTGTCAGATAAATTATTTATCAATATAAGTGCTGTTTGACCTTGGGTAGCCTCATGAGTGGTGTAAGCCACGAATGAGGTGTCTGAGGTCAAACAGCATGAGTGTAGATAACTCATTTGTCTGATAGCTCACCATTGTATATTTTATTCATGCAATAAGGGATGCTGTCTGTCAGTGCAATGACATTTGCTTTTAACTCTCTTTTTTTTAAATAAGTTCTGTAACTTTTTGTTAACTTTCCTAGTGTAGGTCCGCCTAGCGTCGTGGTTGCTATTAAACAAAACACCACTCATTTTGTAGATATTTTTGTGCTAAACAACTTTTGTGCTCAAAGTACCATGCTATCATTTTTCATTTTAAAGTTATTTGCATGTTTGTTGTAAAAAGTAAAAAAAAAAGGAAATTTCTACTGTTTTTTGCTAATTATAAAAAAAAAACACATAATAGGTATCTATAAATAAAACATCACTCATTTTATAGATATTTTTGCACTGAATAAGTTTTGTGCTCACAGTATCATGCTATCATTTTTTGTTTTAAAGTTATTCGCATTTGTTGAAAAAGTGAAAAAAAAATGGAATTTTCTGCTGTGTTTTGCTAATTATAAAAAGAAAATTAAAAGGTATCTATAAATGAAAACCACTCATTTTGTAGCTTTTTTTGTGCCAAACAACTTTCATGCTTACAGTACCATGCTGTTATTTTATGTTTTAAAGTTATTCGCATTTGAATATGGGGGGATGTGACATCACTACTAAGTAGATAAATGGTGGTGACATCATTACTGTATGGATAAATGGTGATGACATCACTACCGTGTAGATAGAAGAAATTACCTCCATACTTACCGTAATTTTCTTTTCTGTTAGCTCCAACATTGTCAATGGGTAATCAAAACAACTGGGTATAGTGCACCCCTACCAGGGTAATGGCACAGCTCAAACTTTAGAATGTTGGGCATATGAGGATTTTATGCAGCAGCAACTCCCCAGTCACTACTAACCTTGCAGTGCCATAATAGCTACACATTTGCATATATCATAACCAATTACCTGCATAGACATTTTTTATCATTGAAAATAAATGCTGTCTTCACCCCCCCCAGTGTCACTTCCTTTATACCAGGGGTTCTGACATCATTTCCTCTAGGGGCACACAACTGTCATCGTGACAGCATCCCCTATCTGCCAGGAAGGCCATAGTGCAGAAAATGATCCTCCTTGTCCTTGACTGTGGGGACGTAGTCTACTGCGCCGGCCCCAAGTCCACATTAGCCAGACTCGACCCTCTCTTCCACTCTTTCTGTCGTTTCGCCCTGAACTGTCCCTACACCACACACCACTGTGCTCTATATCAATCTATGCACCTCACCTCTCTAGATATTCGCAGACAGACCCACTGCGCCAAGATCCCAGCCAAGTTTTGGTCCCAGCGGCTCCCCTCCTAGCTCACCGATGCCCTAACCAACCCCTGCACCCAAGTTTACTCTCTCAGAAACACCGACTCTCAGTCTCTAGTTGTCCCACACCGGTCTACTACCGTCGGCCAGGCAGCTTTCAGCTACCACCTTCCTTTATTGTGAAACTCCCTCCCAGCTTCCGTTCGTCACTTTTCCTCCCTCTCACAATTCAACTCCTTGCTCCAAGTTCCTTTTGCCCCTACCTGCGCATGTGTCTAGGTATTTTCCAGTCTCTGTGTGGAATGTCTGAGTATATCTCTATTTAGTAACACATTAATCTGACCAACTTGTTAGAGACCAACTTGTTAGAGGCATACACTATGTACTTATTGTTTCATACTGTATCAACTGTGGCCACCTACTATTTCTCTCGACCCACTATTGTCTAGAAAACAGAACTAATGTTAGTGTTACCCCTACTATGTAATATCACTTGTTTTTATACTGTCTTCAACTGTTATCCACGTCCCCCCTCCCTCAGAACGCATCTGGAATCGAGCAGTAGTCTGCTCAGCATGCCTTTCCTGGTAAAACATTTAAATAAATAAATAAATAAATAGCTAAATAGCTAAATATCTTACCAGCACAGCACACTGCATTGACAGTGAAAACGCACACACTATTTAAAAAAAATAAAATAAAACAAAATAAAACAAATTATACAGGGTAAACTGGAAAGAAGACAGATATGTGGGGATTAGTGCAATGCACTGGCTGTGGGGCAGCAGTCTTCCAGGAGACTTTCTGGAGGCTGAGATGCTGCTCTATTTGCAGGCAACTCTCTGCTCTGAGGGAGGAGGTTACCTATCTCCAGGCCAGACTGGATAGGAATACAGTAACCTCCCCCACACAGGGAACACCAGGACCACCACCTCTGCCTCAGAGGTTGCCTAGAAGGAGCAGCATTTGGACTACAGTGGGCTTAGGGAGGGTGAGGTGGCGGAACAGAAGCACATCCCTTCAGAAGTACCACTCAGCAATCCATACGCCATTCTGGTGGAGCATAGTTCCCCTATGGAGGCACACATGGTGAGACTGAGGAGGTTGCTGGCAACCGTCACAAGGGAGGCCCACAGGAAGGTGGCATGGGACACCACAGCGAAAGGAAGCAGCTCCTGGTGGGGGACTCAGTTATCACTAGGATAGAACTGGGGGGGCAAGGGAAAGTGAATTAAGGTGCCTGCCTGGCGCCATGGCTTGGAGGGACAGGAAGCGGATTCTGAGGATCATGACAGCAGCTGCACGGGAGACAGTGCTGGATGTCATTGTCCACCTAGGGACAAATGATTTGGCTGGGCATGGGATTAGAGCAGTGCAGGAGGAGTTTGTGGAGTTGGGGAAGGGCCTTAGACAAGTAGCTCATGCAGCATCCTTCTTGGAGGTGCTGCCTGTCTATGGCATGGGTGAGGTGAGGGTACTCTGCACCATGCAATTCAATAAATGGTTGAAAAACTGGTGTAGAGCACATGGTTTTGGCTTCATTTGGGACTGGGGTTCCACCTGGAGGGATATCCACCTATACTGGTGTAACCCCTAGATGGCGCTATCCCAGGGGCTACTACCCCTGCCTGATTTGCCACTAACAGGTTGAGGGGCCTGGATCCAATAGCGGGTGCCTCCACCCAGAGGTCAGGGTTTGCAATAGTTAAACTAACTTGGTCACAGCCCTCTGGGACACTGCAACCCCCCTTTCTTCCCACTAGTGGCCCACACAATATATCAGAATTACCTTCACAGTATACACTTACCCCCAGGTCTGGTTCCGGCACTGGGACCTCCTGTGAAACGAGATACAGTGCAACAATCACAGTACAGTACTTTAACATAGACAAATACCTCAGGCAGTATAACTTTGCTGAAACAAGCAGCTCTGATTTATTTAGGGGCTATAACAAGGACAGGGGAAATCAGGTTAATTAGCTTATCACTCTAATAATCTACATATGGCTCTGTGCACAGGCCTATCCCTATCAGTTACTGTCCCTGGGTACCCAAGCCCTAGTGGCTAGTCCAAACCGTGGCAGCTGGTAGGGGCCCTTTCACACAGAGAAAAGGAGAATTAAACAGTCAGCAGTACAGTAATTCCATTTGGATTTAATGTGGCAATTCAACAGGGAGCGACCTCTGAATTAGTACTCACGACCTCCAAATAAGATAGGGTCCTTCAGTGTCAGCAGGGCTCACTTGAGGTACACAAACCTCTTCACACATCCATATAAAAGAAAGCACTATACCAGGCAGGCTGCATCTGTATCCCGATCGCACTTACTGCACAATACCCGGAGAACACACAGCAGATTCAGTTCCTGACAGACCGAATGCAATTTTCAGCAATTCCTCCAGTCTTCTACAGGGTGAGCCTGGTTTCTACTCTTCAGAGATCCTTTGATTCTTTTCACAGGACGGATTCAGTCCTAACAAGCTGTTACACAAGCTGCAGACCGGAACTCTGGGCTTACACACGTTTTGACTAAAACTGCACACTGAAAAGCACAGGGCTCCTTCCTTCTTCACTGCCAAAGCTCAACTGAAACTCCAACCGACAAAACCGGCACTTCCTTTGAGTTCCTCCCAGTTCTTGACTGGATTGGCTGTCACTCACAATAGACTGCTGCTGTTGGTCCAAAAGGCACTGAAGTCTAAACTACATCTCCCAGAGTCACTGCCCATACAATCCTCTTGTGGCTGGCTCAGATTATGAGTCCAAGTTCTGATTCGTCCGAGGCACCATTTTAGAGCTAGCTTACCCACACTGATTGGTCCAGTTCAGCAGTTCAAAACTAGAATGGGAACTAGCAGACACAGTTCTGACTGCAAAGAAAGCAGGTTAGACAAACTGTAATTTCATTATTACTCTAAATAATTTCTGGCAAACAGTTACATCTTTCAGATAGGTTCCCTTTGCACTCTAGTGACTGCAAAAATGAAGTGAATTGCAGCAGCTCGAGTGGTACTCAGAGAAACACACAGTCCCCCCATATAAACTAATTATGTCTGCAAGCAGACAGCTCTTAAAGAGACAGTACCAGAGGTTCTAAAAACACTCACTGATAAATGGCTTAAGTGCCAAACACCATTCAGGCTTGGAGCATTCAAGCAAGCTCCTGGAAGTCTTTTGGGAACCCCCATTTGCAGGGGTTACACCCTTCCTGGCCTGGGAAAGCTTGTGACCCGCGTCAAGCAAGTACCCATAAGTTTCAACTGCAACCATATACATTTGCATTAGGCTCGCAATGTAATCATCAGTCAATATATCATTTTACCAAGAACACATTTCTGAAACATTGCAGTACGTCCACTCTTTACACAGTATTACATACACATTGTACCATAACTCAAGTTATTACCTCTTGTACATGAAACCTAAAGAGAGGGGGCCCTTCTCTATCAGTTACCTTGGGGCTGGATGGGGCAAGGGCACCATACTTAGAGGGCAACACAAGTAACTTGGAGTTCGCACTGATGCTCAGTTTGGGCAATGAGCTCGGGGACACATACACTCCTTTATGGACAACATTGAGAGGCAAGTCCACAGGCCTCCCAAGTGAATCATAACTGAGGTGCACCACAGGCTTTACAGCTCGACCAGTCTTTCTAGGGGGAACTGTTATAGTCTCTGCACTCTGAGCCTCATTTTCAGCATTGTCCTCACTTGTCAGGGAGTCTCCATGGGTAGAGAGGCTAGAACTTGGGGCACTTTCAGCTCCAGGAGTTACAGTTTCTGAGTCCACAACATTTGGCTGCATGGAGAGCTTTGGACACTGGCAGTGGACTGTCAGGGCACTCAAAATACTCTTCTTGTTCGGGTGTATCACCAGTCTGCCCCAATCTATCATTTTCCTCCCTGAAAGCTCAAACAGTTCAACCATGCACAATGATTCCATTTCATCTGATCTGATGCTTTGCACTTCACTTTCTGGGTGCATTGGCTCCAGGGATGAAGCTGGGGCTTAGACAGTCCAGAAGGCCCAGCTTCATCTCCAGTATTGACTAGGGATTGCCCTGAAACAATTGACTCAGTTCAGAAGAAGGATAGTATTCAAAGTCACTCTCACTTTCTTCCGATATGGACTGACAGTCATGCTCAACTGGGACTTGTGGAGGGAACACTTTAACTTTGCTTCTGTAGGTGCAGACTTTCTTGATCTTTTCTTAGCAGCAGCTCTAGTCACTGGTCCAGAGGGGGCATCTTCTAGGGGCTCAGACTCAATTAAAATTTGCCCAATGGGCAGTAAATGATTTTTATGCATTGTTTTTACATCTTTTGAATTATTCTCAGGCCTTACTTTGTACACTGGCAGATCATCTAGTTTGCCCACTACAATGCGAGGGAGATGGTGCCATCTGTCAGCAATCTTGTGCTTGCCATGCAGTCCCAGATTTCTTAGCAATACCCGATCTCCCTCCTGGAGTTCCTGTGCTTTCACCTTTTTATCATACCTTTCTTTGTTGGCCAGATTTCTTTTGGCAGCCATGGTTTGAGCCAGTTGGTACGCATGAGTTAGCTGGGCCTTTAACTTTGCACATACTGTAAATAGTTGTCAGCTTGAACCCCATCAGGAGAGACCCCAAAACACACATCTACTGGTAGTCGAGCTTCTCTTCCAAACATCAGGCGGTGGGGGAGAATCCAGTGGCATCACTTTTGGTGCAGTTATAAGCATGTACCAGGGTGCTAATTTGTTGGCTCCATCTAGGCTTGTCCTTTGGGTGCAGGGTGCCTAGCATATCTAGCAAAGTGCGGTTGAAACGTTCAGGCTGTGGGTCCCTGGGGTGGTAAGGAGTGGTTCTGGACTTTCGACTCCCCACAGAGAAAGCATCTCTTTGATCAGACGACTCTCAAAGTCTCTCCTTGATCAGAATGGATTCTTTGTGGAGCCCCATAGTGAACAAAAAGTTTTCTACAAGTACTTTGGCCACAGTGGATGCTTTCTGGTCTTTGGTGGGAAAGCTTGGGCATATCTCGTGAAATGGTCAGTGACCACCAACACATTACTGATATTTCTTTGATCTGACTCCAAACTCAGAAATCAATACAGACCAGCTCCATGGGTGCACTGGTGGTGATGTTAACAGGGGGCAGCCCTCTGGGCAAAGCTTTCCTCTGTAAGCAGCGACTACAAGTTCGAATGTGTTGCTCCACATCAGCCCCATCTTAGGCCAATAGAATCTGGATCTCACCAAGTCAAGTGTTCTGTCTATACCAAGGTGCCCCATGTGGTTGTGCAAGGACCTCAGTACTGAGTCTCAAAGGCAGTGGGCAGCACTAGTTGTTGTTTGTCTACTTGTCCCCTCTGTCTACTGTTTCTCTGTATAACAGTTTATTGATCAGTTTCAACTTAGGACCTTCTTTGTATAACAGTGCAGTTCTCAAATCAGTGGGCGTAATTTGGACACATCTTTTCCTGCATAGAGGGCTTCTAAAGCTGCTTTGATCATGGGATCGCGGGATTGAGCCGACTGAATACTGTCATTGTCCAGCTGAGGCAGTGCACCAATGTCTATTGCAGAAAAGTGGCAATAAGCAGCAGGTATGCAATTCTCAGAGGCTCCCAAGCAATCCACCATGCAGTCCCTGCGTCCGTGGACATTTGTTCCTCCATGTCAAACTTCCGGCAGAGTGCCCGATGTCAGGTTCTGCCAATCGGACCCAATCATTCTGGGAACAGGCCTCCGGGAGAGAGCATCAGCATCTATGTGGTTCAGACCTGCTCGGTATTCGAGAGCATAGTCATATGTAGATAATGCAGAAAGCCACCTATGGCCAGTGGCATCCAACAGCAGGGGTCTGCACATAGGTCAAAGGATTATTGTCAGTTTTTACTAGTATTTTAGCCCCATACAAGTACTCATGGAATTGGTCAACAATAGCCCACTTCAAAGCTAGGAACTCTAACTTATGTACAGGATAGTTCTTTTCGGATGGGGTCAGGCTTCTACTGGCAAAGGCCACTGGTCTCAGGCCATTCTCATGCTCTTGGTACAACACAGCCCCCAACCCTTGCAAGCTAGCATCAGTGTGCAGGACGTAAGGTTTTCTTGGATTGGCATAGGCCAGCACTGGAGCATGGGTAAGTTGATATATGATCTCATGAAAAGCAGTCTCACAATCAGGAGTCCAGCGGGCCCCAAATACTTCACTCGGATGAAAATACACTCTTTCAGTCTTGGGGGACGCTGACTTTTGGTATTTTTTGTGGGTTGGGGGATACCCTTGAGTAAGGTTAAGTAAAGGGCGGATCACTCTTGAATAGTCCTTGATGAAGCGCCGATAATAATCACAGAATCCCAGGAATCTTTGCAGTTCTTTTAGATTTTTGGGCTGTGGCCAGGTGGTCAAGGCCTCAACTTTACTTGGGTCAGTCTCTATTCCCTCGGTGGATACTATGTGTCCCACATACTTTACTGATGTTTGAAAGAATTGACACTTATCAATGGACAGTTTAAGGCCAAAGTCCTCCAGTCGGTCCAATACCTTAAATAATCTGCTCTCATGTTCCTCCAGTGAGCTGCCAAACACAATAACATCATCTAGGTATACCAGGCACTCTAGTAAGTTCATGTCCCCCACTGCACGCTCCATCAATCGTTGAAAAGTGGCTGGGGCACCTGAAATCCCTTGAGGCATCCTCATGAATTCATAGAAGCCAAGCGGACAGATAAAGGCCGTCTTCTCACGGTCCTCTGGGGCCATCGGGATCTGGTAGTACCCACTGCGGAGATCCAGCACAGAGAACCACTTGCTCCCGTTTAGGCAGTCCAAAGCATCCTGAATGCGGGGCATTGTGTACTGATCAGGGATAGTCCGCCGTTTAATGCGATAATCACACACATCCTTACTGTTCCATTCTTTTCCTCACTACCACAATGGGGAAGCATAAGGGCTTCTGGATTCTTGTATTACACCAGCAGCTAACATCTCTTGCAGATGCCGTCTCACATCATCTATGTCAGCAGGTGCCAGGCGTCGAGACCTCTCACGAAATGGTCTTCGTCATGCAGCGGATATTGTGCTCAGCTCCTTGCACGCATCCTACATCCCATTCCTTTAAAAACACCTGGTCTCTCTGGGCAAGCTTCTCACTGATCCTCACTTTCCATTCAGCTGGCAGGGAGTCGCGAAATCAAACAAGTCAGGCGTTACTCTGTTATTCTTCCTTGAACTCTTGCTGCTGGGTAGCACTGCAGTGTCTGCACAATGCACATTAGCCAGGATGCAACCTCTGTTTACTCGAATGTCTCTTTCAGACACATTATGAACTTGGACCATTACCCTTCTGGCATAAGCATGGGCTCTAGCGGGCAAAATACTAGGCTTGACCAGCAGTCCCTCTGGCAATTTTCCATCGCCTGGTGCATCCAACATTAATATTTATTCTTAACATCCTTTCTGATACGGACCTCTCCTGTAAGGTACACTGGGCATTTGGCGCCAGGATCAGAGACTCAGGATCCTTCTTCCATACAATTCCGACCGGTTCCTCTGGTTCTGTTTTTCAGCATCTCTCTGTGCCTCATAGGCCTTCTTAATTAAAGCCGGAACTCTTAAAGCTCTACTAGTCTTTGACCCCTGTTTTCATAACACAACTGTGCCAGCCTTCCGAACATATGAGCATTTGTTCCAATCAACAAAGGACACCATCATACAGTCCAGTGGGGGACATACTAAGGCTAGGGTCTCTACTTGTTCGGCCACTCCAGCCACGGAGGTGAGGGAAAGACAGCCAAATCGGATATACCCGAATAGGGGTAGGCCTTCTCACTTAACCCCATACATGGTCCTTCTAATGGTTGTAAGGGTACGTCTGACAAATGCTTCTGATACCAATCCTGGAACATAATTGTCACTTGGGAGCCACTGTCTAATACAGCTCTTGTAGACACTCCATTCACCTTTACAGTGGTCTCCATGGAGGGACCCACTATTCTGGACCAGTCTGGAGAGGCGGTAGTGGGGGCCTGGGCAACTGACCTTGCCACAAAAGGACGTGAATTAGCATTTGTGGTGCCCTCACTGGGATCATGTCGTGCACCTCTTAACCACTGATTTCTTCTCGAAGCTCTCCTTGTAGCCTATATGCAACTTTGTCAGTGTCTTTTGGGACTGGCATTCCTTTTCATGTGCCCATCTTTCCCACAATTATAGCAAAACATACTTCTGGAGTTTGAGCTGGCCGAGGCGCCACACTGGGAGCCAGGGCGGGGTATTACTAACTGGAAACCTGGGTGCCATCTCTGTCTCTGACGTGATAAGCATTTGGAGACATCTCGTCAGTTTCTCCACTTCCATGGTCAAGAAATCGAGTTCGGAGCTGTTATCAAGCAGGAGATACATGGTGGGTACCCCACCCCATAGCAGATGCAGTCGGATATAGGTCAGGGCCCGTGACTTGCAGGCGTGGCCTTCATAAAGGGACTGTTTTTGAATTCCCGGATCTCTCTCAACAGTTCGCCCCATTGTGACATATCTTTTCCTTGTCAGAGCACTCATTGACTGCCAACCTCTGCCCTGAACTTCACTTGATGGGTCACCCTCAGTCACTCGGTCGTAGCCGCAGCTATTGGTGCAGGTCCTCCCGAGGTCGCTTTTTCTCAACTCCTAATTTCTCTCATTAACTCATCATAGGAGGGTGGGATTCCAGTCGATTTGCCAGGCGTAACTGAAGCAACAGCAGTTCTGAGAAGGGGCAGACTTAAGGATTCTGTCCAGTCTGGTTCGGTCCAGTTCAATCGCTGGCAAACTACCCTTTCTGAGGCATTCTTGCAACAATTTTTCCAGCCGAGACATACACAGACAACAACTCCCTTGGTACTGTTGCGCATTTCTTACTCTCCACCATAGGTCCTCATCAGAATCTGGGCTCCCATACACATTCTCCAAGGCCTCAAGATAGGCCTGTGCAGTCGCTTCAGGTTTACTGGCCGTTTTTGCGGATGGTAGCTTGGGCAGGACCTCGGAGGCTCTCACTAACCTCTTTGCTTTGCCTTCCGAGCATTGCCATTCTAGCACTTGGGGCAACATAGTCTATCCAGGTCTCCCAGTCATCCTCCTTGGGGTGGGAGGGTGCCAGAGAAGATCCTCAACCTTCGGTAAGAGTCGTGACTAATGGCAGGTGCAGAAATAGGAGTCTGCATTGGTTCAGCCACCATTACGGGCACTGGAGCAGGAGAGGGTGTTGGGGAGGAACACCCAGGTGGCAAGAATAGTTTCTTCAAGTCCTCCACAGTTTTCCCTCTCCCAGCAACCATTCAGCAAATTTCTCCTCAAAAGTTTCAGATAGTGGTGGGGCTGATTCCCCGGGTCTTTACTGTCCTTAGTTATCACTCTCCAAGCAGTGAGGGCTCCTCTGGGTAATGGTCTGTGGCACTTTGGAGCTATCTATGGGATCCTTAAACTCTACTAGGGCCAGGAAAGTGTGGGTGAGCAGATTAGCATGCCGACCCACCACCACAAGGTTTTGTAAACCTTCCACCTTGGAAAGTACTCCCTGCACAGTGTCCGTATTGATACCCATGGGGATGTCCAGGATAAGCATAGCATTTTGGGGGTCGATCTCCTCCCCAGTACACCACTCCACCAGCCGGTGCACAGCCACTTCTGTAGGGGTACCCATTTTTTTCTTAACAGTGGTTCGTAAATATGGCCACTAGAGGACACACAATCCCAGCGGTGAGCCTCCAAGATGTAACCCCTAGATGGCGCTATCCCAGGGCTACTACCCTGCCTGATTTGCCACTAACAGGTTGAGGGGCCTGGATCCAATAGCGGGTGCCTCCACCCAGAGGTCAGGGTTTGCAATAGTTAAACTAACTTGGTCACAGCCCTCTGGGACACTACCCTTCTTCCCACCTAGTGGCCCACACAATATATCAGAATTACCTTCACAGTATACACTTACCCCAGGTCTGGTTCCGGCACTGGGACCTCCTGTGAAATGAGATACAGTGCAACAATCACAGTACAGTACTTTAACATAGACAAATACCTCAGGCAGTATAACTTTGCTGAAACAAGCAGCTCTGATTTATTTAGGGGATATAACAAGGACAGGGGAAATCAGGTTAATTAGCTTATCACTCTAATAATCTACCTATGGCTCTGTGCACAGGCCTATCCCTATCAGTTACTGTCCCTGGTGCCCAAGCCCTAGTGGCTAGTCCAAACCGTGGCAGCTGGTAGGGCCTTTCACACAGAGAAAAGGAGAATTAAACGGTCAGCAGTACAGTAATTCCATTTGGATTTAATGTGGCATTCAACAGGAGCGACCTGGATTAGTACTCACGACCTCCAAATAAGATAGGGTCCTTCAGTGTCAGCAGGGCTCACTTGAGGTACACAAACCTCTTCACACATCCATATAAAAGAAAGCACTATACCAGGCAGGCTGCATCTGTATCCCGATCGCAATTACTGCACAATACCGGGAGAACACACAGCAGATTCAGTTCCTGACAGACCGAATGCAATTTTCAGCAATTCCTCCAGTCTTCTACAGGGTGAGCCTGGTTTCTACTTCAGAGATCCTTTGATTCTTTCACAGGACGGATTCAGTCCTAACAAGTTGTTACACAAGCTGCAGACGGAACTCTGGGCCTTACACACGCTTTTGACTAAAACTGCACACTGAAAAAGCACAGGGCTCCTTCCTTCTTCACTGCCAAAGCTCAACTGAAACTCCAACCGACAAAACCGGCACTTCCTTGAGTTCCTCCCAGTTCTTGACTGGATTGGCTGTCACCACAATAGACTGCTGCTGTTGGTCCAAAAAGGCACTGAAGTCTAAACTACATCTCCCAGAGTCACTGCCCATACAATCCTCTTGTGGCTGGCTCAGATTATGAGTCCAAGTTCTGATTCGTCCAAGGCACCATTTTAGAGCTAGCTTACCCCACACTGATTGGTCCAGTTCAGCAGTTCAAAACTAGAATGGGGAACTAGCAGACACAGTTCTGACTGCAAAGAAAGCAGGTTAGACAAACTGTAATTTCATTATTACTCTAAATAATTTCTGGCAAACAGTTACATCTTTCAGATAGGTTCCCTTTGCACTCTAGTGACTGCAAAAATGAAGTGAATTGGCAGCAGCTCGAGTGGTACTCAGAGAAACACACAGTCCCCCATATAAACTAATTATGTCTGCAAGCAGACAGCTCTTAAAGAGACAGTACCAGAGGTTCTAAAACACTCACTGATAAATGGCTTAAGTGCCAAACACCATTCAGGCTTGGAGCATTCAAGCAAGCTCCTGGAAGTCTTTTGGGAACCCCCATTTGCAGGGGGGTTACACCGGCATGATGGTCTACATCTGTTCAGGAAGGGGAACCAGTCTCCTAAGTGATCAGTTTTAATGCTTCAAGTGCAAGCTTTTAAACTAGCCAAGGGGGGAGACACTTATAAGCAACAGGGAATTCCCAGCCTCCCCCACAAAACAGGGTACTGCATGAGGTAAAGACCAAGGTAGAAAGGTCAGTAGGGAGCAGGACAGGGGTAAATGGAGAAAGCAAAATCAGTGAGGACAGGGATGGTGCTACAAGAGGTAAAGCCATCAGTAAATGGAGAGTAATGAGTACCAATGCCCATAGTCTGGGTAACAAGCTTCCTGAACTACTAGTGACCTTGATGGATGAGGAACATCTGGATATCGTGGCAGTCACAGAAACATGGTACACACAGAACCATGACTGGAATGTAAACATACCAGGGTACACTATCTACAGGAGGGACAGGGAGGGTAAAAGAGGAGGAGGAGGAGGAGTAGCTCTCTACATAAAGTAAATAATCAAAACAACAGAACAAAAGGGTAAACGGGGAGGAGAGGAAGCAGTGTCGGTCAACTTGAAGACAGGCAATAGCACCACAATCCGCACAGGGGTTATATACAGACCCCCATCTCAGGGGGAGGAAATGGACAAGGAAATGATAGAAGGTATCCTTAGAATGGCAGAAGAAGGGGCGATATTGTTGATGGGGGATCTGAATATGCCAGATGTTAACTGGAGTGTATTTGCTGCAGCCACATAAAAGAGCAGGGTCATTCTAGATGCCCTACAGGGGGCATGCCTTAGACAACTGGTATTGGAACCCACTCGGGAGGGAGCAATCTTAGACCTGGTACTCTCAAATGGAGATGGAGAGAGGATCACAGATTTAGAAGTGGGTAGCCATCCAGGAACTAGCGACCATCGAGCAGTATGGTTCACAATAAACACAGCAGTAGAGTCAAGCCATACAAAGGCAAAGGTCCAGGACTTTAGGAGGGCTGACTTTGCCAAAATGGGTGAGTGCCTAAGGAATGCACTAGCAAATGGGCAGGAAGGAGGGGTGGAAGAACAATGGGGAATAATCAAAACTGCAATCACTGAGGCAACAAGTCTTTGTGTGAAACAAATAAACAAAACAAAACAATGATAAAACACCACTATGGTTCTCAAAGGCAGTGGCAGGGAAGGTTAGGAGAAAAAGATAGCATTTAGGAAGTACAAGGAATCACAGAAGGAGCAGGATAGAGAACTGTATCAGTTAAAGCAGAAGAAAGCAGGGAAGGCAGTCAGAACAGCAAAGGCCCAAACCAAGGAAAAGATAGCCAACTCAGTTAAGAAGGGGGAAAAAACGTTTTATAGGTACATCAGGGAGCGAAGGAAGACCAAGGAGGATAGTGATGCTTAATAAAGGGAGGGGTGGCAGAGGGTGACTGTAAAAAGCAGAGATACTAAACAAATATTTTGCTCAGTATTCATAAATGAAGAGGGAGAGGTACCTAAACCAAACAATAGAAGCACTTTCGATGTGTGTGTGTGTGTGTGTGTGTGTGTGGGGGGGGGTTAATACCAGCCCATTCACAGAAGAAAGAGTTCTGAAAGAACTCTTAAAACTGAAGGTGGACAAAACAATGGAGCTTGCTGGGATTCATCCCAGAATTTTAAAAGAACTAAGGGTAGAACTATTGACACCACTGACTACCCTCTTTAACAAATCATGGGAGGATGGGGTGGTATCTGAGGACTGGAGGAGGGCAGTTGTTATTCCAATTCACAAAAGTGGGAGCAGAGCAGAGGCAGGAAACTACAGACCTGTTAGTTTGACCTCAGTGATAGGGAAAATGATGGAATCACTTCTGAAGGAAAGAATTGTTGAGTACCTAGAGGCCAGAGGGGCACAGGACCCAAGGCAGCAAGGATTAACAGTGGGAAGGTCATGTCAGATGACTCTAATAGATTTCTTTGACTGGGTGACCAAAGTAGTAGATCAGGGAGGGGCTGTAGACATGGCCTACCTAGACTTTAGCAAGGCATTTGACACAGTCCCACGCAAAAGATTAATATACAAGCTAGCCAGCCTTGGAGTGGGTCCCAAGATGGTAGCCTGGGTAGAAAACAGGCTGGAGAACAGGACACAGAGGGTAATAGTAAACTGAGTCCACTCTGAAGAAAGGGGGGTTACTAGTGGGGTACCACAGGGTTCAGTACTAGGACCGGTCCTCTTCAATGTCTTTATAAGTGACATTGCAGAGGGACTGGAAGGAAAAGTATGTCTCTTTGCAGACGACACAAAGATCTGCAACAGGGTTGATACACAAGGTGGGGAGGAAAGGATGAGAAGGAACTTGGCAAGGTTGGAGGAATGATCAAATGTATGGCAGGTTAGATTCAATGCTAAGAAGTGCAGAGTAATGCACCTGGGAAACAAAACCCCCTGGAAAGAGTACACAATGGGGTGTGAGATATTAACAACAACAAAAATGGAAAGGGACTTGGGGGTAGTCATATCAGATGACCTAAAGGTGGGCAAGCAATGTGTGAGGGCAGTAAGGAGGGCTAAGGGGCTGCTGGGATGCATAGGGAGAGGCATCACCGGTAGAAAACAGGAAGTTGTTGTCCCTCTGTACAGACAGTTGGTGAGACCCCATCTGGAATACTGCATGCAGTTCAGGAAACCTAGTTTCCTCAAGGACATAGACAGGATGGAGGCAGTCCAGAGGAGGGCAACTAAAATGGTGCAGGATCTGCGCCAGAAGACATAAGAAGAGACTTAAGGAGCTTAATATGTATACCCTCGAGGAAAGGAGGGAGGGGGGGACATGATAGAAACTTTCAAGTACCTCAAGGGAATCAACAAAGTCCAAGAGGGTAGCATCTTTCAGAAAAAGAGGTGTGCAAGAACAAGGAGACACAATTTGAAGATAGAGGGGGGACGGCTCAGAGGTAATGTGAGGAAGTATTTTTTCATGGATAGGGTTGTGGATGCATGGAACGGCCTTCCTGAGGAGGTTGTGGAGTCGAAAACAGTGGGGGAGTTCAAGAATGCATGGGACAGACATAAGACAATTCTAGGGGGTGGGGGTAGGAGAAAGTAGGCTGTTGGTTAACTAGGAGCTGCAGCTTATCCATTAGGTAGGGAAATGGGCAGACTAGGTGGGCCAAGCGGTCCTTATCTGCCATCAAATTCTATGTTTCTGTGTTTCTATGTCTTACCTTCCTAGCAGCCATCTGAGGAAGGAATTGTTCTCCATGGACCCAAGGTTTGGAGTATTCAATCCTTCTTGCAGGGAAGACAAACAAACAGCAAACTGGCTCTGTACCAGTCACAGATCTGTGAAACTGAAGCTAACAGACCATGAGGCATAGCCTCTTCTTTTTTTTTTTAAACTGAGTGCAGTGAAACCACCTGCATCAGGAAAACACCTAAAGAAAGAATAACGAAACATGTTAACCTGCAGTCGCAGACTAATTGACCAAAGTTAGGCTTTTTAAATATATCAGAGTACAGCGCAGCAGAAAAGAGAGAGATCTGAAAGTAGGGAATTTTTTTATGAAATCAGACCTCTCTTGTGGCATACCTGATAAGATTCTCACTCAGGAGCCAGGCGGGCCCCATTGACAATGTTGGGGCTAACAGAAAAAGAAATGACGGTAAGTATGAAGTTAATTTCTTCTTTCTGTAGTGCTCCACATTGTCAATGGGTAATCAAAACAACTGGATTCTAAGAAGCAGTACCCAGAGAAAAAAACAGGAGGGGGGGAATATTATCCCTTATGCCAGAAAGATCAGAAATTACTTGCGAACTGCTGCCTGCAACACTCTGCGACCAAAAGCTGCATCAGCAGAACTCTGAACATCCAATTTGTAATATTTTGTGGAAGTGTGGACTGAAGTTCACAAAGCTGCCTTGCATAGCTCTAAAACTGAGGCTTTGCTCTCTCCGCCCAGGAAGTTGCCATCGCCCTGGTGGAGTGAGCTTTGATGAGAGCTGGAGGCCTCTTCTTTCTTGTAACATAGGCCTTAGCAATGCAGGCCCACACCCACCTAGCTAGGTTGACCTTAGTGGCTTTTTGACCCTGTTTGGCTGCTCCAAAAAGAACAAATAGACCATCTGACTTTTGAAACTCAAGTGTTCATTTAAGGTAGATCCTAACTATCCACCGCAAATCCAGCTTGTGTAATTCCTTCTCCTTGGGGTGAGAAGGTTGAGGACAAAAGGATGGAAGGCATATTTCCTGGTTCACATGGAAGGCTGTGGGCACTTTAGGGACAAAAGACAGAACCGTCCTGAGTACTACTTTGTCTTTATTCATAATAAGTTATGGCTCCTTGTGAGACAAGGCCTGGAGTTCATCCACTCTCTTGGCTGAACACATGGCCACTAAGAAGCAGACCTTGTAGGACAACACATCCAGTGATACAGATGATTGCGGCTTGAAAGGATCTTTACAGAGAGCATTCAAAACCAAATTAATATCCCACGGAGGAACCGGGGATCAAAACTGGTCCACTCTAGGTGTCAGCGTGGCTCAGTTGGTAGCACATCCGCCTCTGGACCAGAAGGTTGTGGGTTCTCGTCCCACACCAGGATTGGACTTACACCTAAAAATCGCTGGCATCTGAGTGCAGTATTGGGGGGTGCTGTACTGCTGGGGTGTGCCGTCCTTCGGATGAGACGTTAAACTGAGGTCCCTTCTGCCCATCCTGGTGTTGTCCTGGTGGGAGTCCAGGTGGAAGAAAAATAATCCACGGCACTCTTTGCAAAGAGTAGAGAACATTCCCGGTGTCCTGGCCAACATTCCCCTTCTCATAAAACCAGTTCATGCAATTATCCAGGCTGTGTGTGGGTGATGATGTGCAATATGGCTGCCACCACACATTCAGTCACTTCACTACCAGTCTAGCATTGCTTGTAAAGCGCTTTGGATGTATGAAAAGTGCTATATAAATGCTGATTCTTCTTCTTCTTCTTCGCTCCTGCCAACCACATGCAAGAAATGAATGACCTCTTTATTAGTTCCTAGGGAGAACTCCAAGGAAGACCCGAGAGTGGAAATCTGGCCTTTCAGAGTGCTCAATGCCAGCCCCTTTTCCACACCTTCCTGAAGGAAGTCCAAAATCTGTGGAATTGAGGTTTTGGAAGGCTTAAAGCCCTTCCCTCTGTATGGTCCAGACTTGAGCGTAAGCTGCAGACGTAGAGGTTTTCCTGGCAGCCATCAATGTTTTAACTACTTTTGTGGAGAAACCTTGTTTTAGGAGCCTCCTCCTTTTAGGAGCCAGGCTGCAAGCTGCATCACTCCTGGATTTGGGTGGAGAATGTGACCTTGCAATAAAAGGTCTCTTTGTACCGGAAGGTGGAAAGGTACTTGCTGAGCTAGGTTCACTAGATTGGAGAACCTCAGTCTTCTTGGCCACTCCAGGGTTATTAGAAGAAAGTTTCCCTTTTGAGTGTCTTATTTTCTGTAAGACCTTCTGAAGAACAGCCAGTGGAGGAAAGGCATACCCTGTGCAGAAGGACCACACTTGAGTCAGAGCATCCACTGCCTCTGCCCGTGGACACCAAAAACAACTGAAGAACCTGTGGATCTCAGCATTGTGACTGGATGCGAGCAACTCTATCTGAGGTTGACAGAACCGATTGCTCAGGAGTTTGAGCACTTCTGGGTTCAACTGCCACTCTCCAGGGTGAACATTTTCGTGACTTAGCCAGTCCGCCTAAATGTTCAACTCCCCTGCCAGATGTACTGCTGACAAAGAGAGAAGATTCTCCTCTGGCCAGCTCAGGAGTTCAGAGGTCTCCCGGAGCATCTCTCCGCTTTTTGTGCCCCCTTGGTTGTTTATGTATGCCACTGTGACGGCATTGTCTGACCGCACCTTTACCGTGTTGTTTATCAGTACGGTCCGAAACCAAAAGTAGAGCTAAGTGAACTACCTGCATCTCCAGGAAATTTATGTGAAGATGCTGTTCCTGTTCTGACCAAGTCCCCTGAGTAGAAAGTTTATCCAGGACTGCCCCCCCCACCCATGCAGACTGGCATCTGTTGTGAGAATTACCTCTGGAGGAAGTTCCAGCTCAACCCCCTTGTTGAGATTCTGCACATTCATCCACCAACACAGGGAGGGCCAAAGCTGAGGGGTGAGGGGAATCCTGGCCTGATAATCCTCTGATGATGGGTCTCAGGCCATCGGCAACCCCATCTGAAGGGGTCGCATATGGAAGCGAGCCCATGTGACTAAGTCTATTGCTGCCACCATGAGACCTACAATTCGCAGCAGACTGTGGGAAGAGGCTGAGTGATTCCTGAGCCAGTGGACCTCTAACAATAAGAAAGACAAAGAACCAGCTTAATATTCTGTGGTGATTTGCATATGCAGACCATGATGCTTTGCATTGTGGGTACATGTGTGATTTTGTATTTCTTTAACAATAAGGTTCCTTTCCGGGAGGGTGACAGAAAAACCCTCCCTAGTTTCATGTCAAAGACTGTCCCCAGGTGCTCCAAGTTCTGAGATGGCTCAAGAGAGCTCTTCTGCCTATTCACTATCTGGCTATGCGGCTCCAGGATTTCCAGAGTCCTGAGTACCAACCTCCTTGCTATAGGCAATGTTAGTGCCAGAATGAGCAGATTGTCCAGATAAAGGTAGATGTGATGGCCTTCTTGTCACAGTTGAGCCACCAGAACTATCAACACCTTCGAGAAAACTCGAGGGGCTGTTGCAAGGCCAAATGGAAGCACCGTGTACTGAAAATGTTGGCCCAGTATCAAGAATCTGAGGTGCTTCTGGTGGGACTGATGGATGGGGATGTGAAGGCAAGCATCCATCAGATCTATTGATGCTATGAAGTCCCTCGGCTGGACAACTCGGGTTATCGACCTCAGAGACTCCATCTTGAACATTTCGTGGTGGATGAACTTGTTCAGATGCTTCAGATCCAGAATGGGTCTGAAAACCCCAGACTTCTTGGGAACTATGAAATAAATCAAATAGAGCCCCTGACCTTGCTCATTTTGGGGGAACTGGTGCATTGGCCCCGATCTGAATGAGATGGGTCAGAGTGTCTGACACCACCTGGCATTTCTGCCATTTGCTTTGAAACCGGGGATGGCAGAAAGCGTTCCCGTGAGGGAACTGTTAAGAATTCTATGGCATAGCGCAGATGAAGGATTTTCAGAACCCAGGCATCTGACGTTGAGTGGGCCCATCTTGAAAAGAACTCTTGAAGTTTTCCACCAAAGAAAGGGGGCCAGTGATGGGCTCATGTACCTTCATTGTGAGGCACCAGGCTTTTGTGCCGGTCCTCTTCCTTCACGACACCTGGCAAAGGCTCCTCTATTACCGTAACCCTTGTTGCTTGAGTAGGCACCTCTATTTCTGTGGTTATCAAATTCCAAAAGGGATGAAACCCTCCTTTGGACTGCCATTGCTTTGACCCCTTTGGGGTGCTGTGGTCTTACACTGTTGTGTAGACACTGGGAGGTGGCCTTTCTTGTCCTGAATATCCTTCAAGATAGAATCCAGGCCAGAACCAAACAATAAACCTCCCACAAAGGGAAGGTTAAATAGTTTCACTTTTGAAGCTTGATCAGTGGACCAATGTCTGAGCCACATGCCCCTCGTGGCTGATGCAGTGTGGTAGGCCAAATGGGCCGAAGTGCATAGGTTCTCCACTGCAGAGTCGGCAAAAAAAGTGGAAGCTATGGCCACCAACGGCAAAATGCTGCACCTTCCGAATCAGACTGAATGAAGCTGGCCAGAGTAGTGACCCAGATATTTAAGGCTCTGGTGACAATAAAGGAAGCAGAAGATGTATGAAGGTTCGTGCCATTAGAGGTGAAAGTCCTCATGCACGTGGTATCCACCAACTTGTCATGAAAATTCACTAGGGCCAGAGCACCTTCAGTAGGAATGGTGGTGTGTTTTAATGAATTGTAAACTGCGCTGTCCGCCAGAGGAGGAGCTTCCCACCTGTGAGACCTTTCCTCTAAAAAAGGGAAATTCCATGTTGTTGGTTTGGGAGATTTTTTCTTTGATCCACACCTGCCCATTCTTGCGCAATAATTTGGTCACAGTGAATAAAACCTGGGAAACATTTTGGAGCAGAGGAGGACGCAAACAGAATTGGATTGACAACCACCATCTCCATGGACTGCTCCTCCTTAAGCTGTAAGGATCTACAAGCCTCAGCTATCAAAAAGGACAAGGACTTATTGTAAAATGGGGGGAATCAGAATCCTTGACTTGGGTTTCATCCATTCCCCTTTCTCCTCAGCTGCGAAGTCTTCCTTATCAGAGAGCAATTTGTTTAGGTCAGCTGCTTCCCCAAGATCCCCAAAATCCTCATCCTGGCCTTCTAAGAAGTTAGGGTCGGGGTCTGCCTGCACATTTGATTCTGTAGCCTTCTCTTGCTGCAGTGCACTTGGATGTGCCCAGATGGGACCACCCTGACCTCAGGGGCCTGGTTTGGGATTGGGTGTATCTGATGGGATGTCCTGCAGAACATTGGGGCTCAATAGCTCACTGAGGAGCAATAAAAAAGATTTCTGAAATTCTGTTTTGCTGCTGCCAATAGACAGACCAGGTGCCCCCTTCCCCAGCTCAGAGGATCATCTGGGGGGAACTGTGAGAGAAATATTATGCTGAGCAACACAGTGAGGGCAGTAGGAACTCATGGGAGAGGGCCTCATTAGCTTTTTGCAGGTCTTACATCGTTTCATGATTGATAATCTCCTATAAGCCATGGTGCCAATAATTGAGAGAAACCCCAGGTTAAACTCTATAAAAACAGTAAATTTTAGTCTTATAGCTCGCTGGGCTAAAAGTTTGCCAAAAGGAGCTGTGAAACTGTATTAGCGTGCCAAAAAGTGCTAGAATGGACATGCATGCTCCCTAACCGGTGTGCGCAGGGCAGTAGCACACTAGTGTGGATGTGCATGTACTTGTGAGTGCACTAACACAATTGTGTAATGTATTCAATAGGGATTGCACTGTGCAAATGGTTTTAGTGCTATGCAAGCACGAGCACCACAGGCACATGCTTTAAACAATAGCGAGAAACCTACCTGAAGAAGGAGTGTGTGCCCGCCCTAATAGCGGCCATGCAAATGGAAAAGTGAGGGTCTGTGGTGGAATATCAACAAAAGAGCACTAAAAAGTACCCAAATCACACATTAGCTGTAAAACAATAACAAGTACAAACCATGTGGTTTAGGGAAGGGGTGGGAAAAAGGAACCGATGCCAGAGCTGAAAGACCCCCCAGAGACATTGTATACTGTTAGGACAGCAAAACTTTCACCGCAATGACCATTACAGTGACAAATCCGACAGTCCACTGTAATGGTCGCTCAGGACGGCGGCATGGTCTCTTCGGGTCTTGTGCCCCCCTGTCCGAAACAACTTCGACCCAGAGTTGATTATATTTAATTCTGTGGGGGGGGGTGCAGCTGGCAAAGCCCCCTGCATGGGGGGTTTGGGGGCACAGCTCCCCGAAAAAACGAAACAGTTTTCCTGATGGCATGATGCCAACCGTGATTGCAGTCAACATAGTGCCATCACTGTAAAGGTTTTTGACAGAATTTCTGTTGAACTGGCTTGGTGTAAGCTAGAGACACTACACTCCCAACAAATAAACTTGAACCTACCTGTGTCATCTTTTTTCCTTTTTTTTTTGTTAGATGGAGACGATTAAAACACCCTAACAAGGCAGAAGTGGCTCCCAATCCAAACAGGGAATGAGAAAAAAGGCAAGTTAATCAATTAATTTGAAAGCCACAGCTTAACAGGCACGATTTTAATTTGGGGGTGCTCCCTGAAACAGGCAGCCCCAACCTGCTGTGCAGAACTGCAGCCCCAAATAAGTCTTGAAACTTGAAGTTCTTGAGAGAAGGTAAAAGTAGCTCTGTCTCTTTAAATGGCATAGCTAAACTGGGGAGTTGCTGCTGCATGGAATCCTCATATGCCCAACATTCTAAAGCTTGGGCTGTGCCATTCCGCTGGTAGTGGTGCACCATACCCAGTTGGTTTGATTATCCATTGACAATGTGGAGCACTACATCTACTACCTGACCTGCTGTGTGCCACCCATTGCTCAGGCCCCCTCTCCCTGCCCTATGGTACAGTAGATCCCTACTTTTTGCCCTTGTACTTACTATTTCTTTTTTTCTTTATTTTCTGTTTTTGGCATCTCCTATCACCGGGCTTCTGCCTGGTCACGGACCCCTTGGCTGCGGCTCCCACATTAGCTGCCCTCCTGGTACCCCTGGCTTGCCCCCCAGGGCAGAGTCATGGCACCCGACCCCTCTGAAGGGTGCTGCAAACAATGGGATAGGGAAGGAGTTGGCTTGGGAGCCGATAGCAGCTGGGAGCGGGTGTCATAGAGGTGGTGGGTAGGCTTAGCTTTTTGTTTTTCTCCCCAGTAGGCGGGGGCAGGAATGTGCAAAGACACCAGCGTCCGTCCCGCCCTCCGAAGCCTTGCTGGTGCCAATTGCTGCAGTGCCCCTGGCCTCTGCCAGGGGTCTCTTGAGTGCCGGTCACACACCACACCCTCCCCCCCGGAGAAGGAGAGCAGTCTGTGGGACGCTCAATCCCACTCCCCCGGCCAGCCCTCTGATGACCCAGGTCCGTTCCCTAATGCGGGTTGCCGGCCTCAAAAGCGGAAATCCAACCGCTGTTCTGATGGGCCAGCCAGCACTTACTATTTCTTAACATGCCCTACCTAAATGTTCATGTTCTCTCCCTTGAGCTGTATATTACTCCCTATTGTACAATTGTCCTTGCCTTTTGCTTATGCTTATCCATATCTTCCATATATCCAGAATAAGGGGTGCTAGCTGCACATTCGAGCAGACTTGATAGACCTCTAGGCCTTTATCTGCTGGCAAATTTCGTATGTTCATATCTGTTCATTATGCGCATGTTATTGGTTCTTATTGTTTAATGCCTATTTTATCATTTCCTTGAAATATTGCCTTACTGTTTACTTGTTATTTTTATCCTCAATATGTACTGCCTGTGTATGCCATCGTTACATTATCTGTTGTTGTACTGTTTTACCAAACTCTTCCTTTGTAATCTCCCGGGTCGCACCCGAAAATAGACATTTCCTTGTCTAGCGTGCCTACCCAGTAAACAAAAACTAATAAATAAATAAATTTATTCACTGGGTTTGTGTCCATGCCTATTGCATATATATAGATATGTAATGTATCAGTGCCTTTTTTTAATGGGAGAGTGAGCCTGATTGAAAGTTGTAATGCCATTGTGTTTTACATCAGGAATCCATAATACTATTGACCTAATGCCCAAACGATGGTATTACAGAATGAAACGGCAAAGCAGCTCACACTTGGCTATTGTCAATGGTCGCTCTTATCACGGCTTTCAAACTTCAGCTCATGAGTGACAGGAGTGGCGCTGACCGCTGGCATGGTGGCAGTTTTGTCAAAACGTACAAGCCTTACTTGTTTGTAACTTGTCAGTCTGTCTGGGAGGTGGGATGGAGGGGAGGTGACACATTGCAAACTAGATCCATTTCCTGAATGTCTGTAGCAGTAAACAGAATGGGAAGAGTGATTTTGATAAGTTAGCTTGTTATGTACTGAGCAATTTTAAAATGAGTGCAATCCCCCCCCCCAAAAAAAAACCCAGTACCGTTCTATTACAAAAAATCACAGATGGTCATCCGTCTGTTATGATTGCTGGTAATTCCGTCTTGGGATTCCTGTGACTACATAAACTTCTCAAGCTGTGTTGTCAAGGTTTATGATATCACAGGAATCCCTTGATGGATTTACAGCACCATAACAGATGGATGCCCCTCTGTTATTCCATATATATATAATTATAGGGGTGCAGTTGCACCCCTATAGTTAAGATTGAGAAGGCACTTCAATGTTAAACTCCAGCTTTTGCACTTTAATAACGTTGGAACCGTTGAACAGATTTACACAAAATGTGGCATGCACCTTTCTGTAGGGTAGGTCTCTCGATCTGGGAAGTTTTGTTCCGGTTGGATTTGCAGTCTCTGAGTTATAGAGAGGTGAAAAAGCATGTTTTCACATATTTACTTTGCTGGGATTTTTCTTTGAACTTGTCTACAGCCCAGAGGGGTTGGTTGTTTGTTTGGCATGAAATTTGCAGGGTAGAAATGGACTAACCCACAGATGTGCCTTTTGCTAGTCTGGTGTAAAAAAGAACAAGTACTTTTTAAGTTATTGCAATTTAAAAATAAAAAATAAAATCATTTCTGAGCATGCTCAGTAGGGACTAGCTGGTTGGTATGAAAGAGGAATCCTGCATTGTATGAGAAAATTCCTTTTCATATCGCCACCATCTTGTTTTCAGTTTGTCTGAAACTCAAATTCGGAAAGCTCCGAAAATGATATTCTGGGAAGGAACCCAACACGTGTAGCTTCCTTATTGTGACCAACTTGGTGCATTCTGCACTTTACTGTTTGGAAAATGCCCTTAAAATGTGTGTTATTTAACCTTTAAATTCTTTGTTCATATCGGCGTCATATGACGTAGGATCTTAGTTAGTATGATGAGATACGAACTAGGATCCTACTTTGTATGACTCTGATACAAAAGAAGAATTTAAATATGGATATCTCAATCATTATTTTGGTATTTTCTCACCAAATTTTCAACATAGGCATTTTGGGACCCCACCTCATGAACAATGTCACTGCCATCTTGTTACTTGGTCACAAAAGGTGATTTTGTGGTCACTGCACGGACTCAACTTTTGGGAGTGATTAACAAAATGAAAGTCCCAGTGTTCATGAGGGAAGGTCCATAAAAGCCCATGTTGAAAATTTGGTGCAAAAAAAACAACGGGCACGTTACAAGCGTGTTTTACGCAGTTTCTATGCACGTTCATAACTTCACCAATTTTTTATATTTTCATGCCAGATTTTCAACATTGCCATTTTTCACACCTCCTCATGAACAGTACAGCTGTCATTTCTCACATTCTGCTTTAAATGTGTTTTTGCACCTCTGGCGCACAATGGTGTGTCATTGTACAAAATCAACTTTTGGGATGGATTAACAAAATCACAGTGCCAGTGTTCATGAGGGGATTTCCCAAGAAGTTCATGTTGGAAATTTGGTTAAAAAATTCCCACAAATGGCCACATTATGAGCGTGCATTGTGCAGTTTCTACACGTGCTCGTAACTTTGCCAAGTTTTCATGTTTTCCTTCCTGATTTTCAACATCACCCTTTTCCACACCTCCTCATGAACAGTATACAGCTGTCATTTTTCACATCCTGCCCAAAACATGATTTTGCACCTGTGGTGTAAAATGGTGCATTTGCTGTGTGAACTCAACTTTCGGGACAGATTAACGAAATGGCAGTAACACTGTTCATGAGATGGGGGTCTCAAAAATGTCATGTTGAAAACTGGATGAAAAATATCCTAAAAAACGCCTGGGTTGTGTGCATCCATTGAATTGTGTCACCTGTGACACCTTTTGGCACCTGTATCTCGAAAATGATTGGAGATACGAATGTTTCACTCTCCACAGCTTAGTCCACCTTTAGGTAGCACCTGTGGAGGTTTCAAAGTCATGATTACAACTGCAGTGGAATTTTTTCCACAGTTGCTATGGTTACTGAGATATTGCCAAATTAGTGTTACAAGGGTTACCTTTCATGACTATAGGACTGTGGTATGTCCATGCTTATGTATAAGTGGGAGCACAGGGCCAGAGGTTCCCCACTTCCACTTATGCATATCATTATGCAACAAAGGGTAGCGTGAGGGGAGCGCAGGTCCTGGAAGGCCCGCGATCCCACAACCAAATACCAGTTATATTACACTTTCTCAAAAAGAAGGGATATTCATTGCAAAAAACTACATTATTGCATCAGTTAGGGTTTTTATTAAAGCCTAAAAAGCTGGGAAATTCAATGTTAGGGTTACCAACCCTACAACCCCACCCCACACTCAGCAGGTGTTGGGTGTGCATTGGAGTCATTGGGACTAACTCTCACCCTATTCTCCTATACTGAGCCATCTCATCTTGCTTACACATGGAATGGGTTGAGAGTTAGGGCCAAAGACTCCAATGCACACCCCAGTGCCTGTTGGTGTGTGTGGAGGGTGAGGGTGGGATGGTAGGGTTGGTAACCCTAACATTGAATTTACCAGCTTTCTGTGCCTTAATAAAAACCCTAACTGGTGCATTAACATAATTTTTTGTAATGAGCAGTGAGGTTGGTGTTAGGTGTCCCTCGTTTTTCTCAGTTTACCCCACACCAACATTGGGTGCGCTGGGGTCGACAGCCCTCTCACCCCATCACTTGTGTAAACAAGTTGAGGTATAGGAGAATGGGATGAGAGTTAGGACCCATGACCCCAATGCACACCCCGATGCTGGTTGTGGGGTTACTAAAAAGGATTTCAACCCTAACACCAAATTTCCTCACTTTTGTCACTGTGGAACAACCCTAACTGATGTATTAAATGGAGTTTTTTGCCATGAATTTCCCTTCTTTTTGAGAATGAGGACTATAAATAGTGAATGGAATGCGGTGGTTAGAGCGCGGGCCCTTCAGACCCTGCGCTCCCATCACATGATATCTTGTGACATAGTAACGGTAACTGCAGTGCAAATGAAAGTGCTAACAGTTACACACATGGTGATGCAAACTTAATGGTAAAGCAAATGTTAAAAGAAACGCAAGTGCAAAGTGATGCCACAGCGAACAGTGATGCAAATGGAGATGGAAGTGCGTAGGGAAACATAACTGGTAACACGTACGGTCATGGTACCATTATTGTAAATGCAAATGTTAACTGTTGCAGCAACAATAATGCCAAAGGGAACAGAAACGGAAACACAAATACAAGCGCATACAGATACAAAAAGCATAACGTGCACAGTCACGATACCACAATTGCAAACGCAAATGGTAATGGTAACAGCAAGAAGAATGCCAAAGGAAACAGAAACGGAAAGGCAAACACAAGCGCGTACGGAAACGCAAACCATAATGCGCATGGTAACGGTACTGATATTGTCAATGTAAATGATAACTGTTCAACAGCAACAGTAATGGGAAAGGAAGCAGAAATGCAAGCGCATATGGAAACGCAAACCATAACGCGCACGGTCACGGTGCCACAATTGTAAACACAAATGGTAACAGTAACAGCAACAATAATGCCAAAGGGAACAGAAACAGGAACACAAATGCAAGCACGTACAGAAACGCAAAGCATAATGCGCACAGTCACGGTACCGCAATTGCAAATGCAAATGGTAATGGTAACAGCAAAAAGAACACCAAAGGAAACAGAAACAGAAAGGCAAATGCAAGGGCGTAGAGAAATGCAAACCGCACTGCACACGGTCACGGTACCACTATTGTAAATGCAAATGATAACTGTAACAGCAATAGTAACGTGAAAGGAAACAGAAATGCAAATGCATATGGAAACGCAAACCGTAATGCGCACAGTGACAGTACCGCAATTGTAAATGCAAATGGTAATGATAATAGCAACAATAACGTCAAAGAAAACAGCAACACAAATGCAAATGTAAACTCCAAGGGTAATGCACACGGTGGCGTACACGGGAACTCTATGACAAACTGGCATGGAAACACAAGTGTAAAGCCTACGTGTAACAGTAAGTGGAGTGCACACCCTATTTTTCCTCAAAAGCTCCATTGAGAAAGACAGTAAAAACAAGGAATGTATACATAATAATGTGCCTCAGAGCAGAAAACAAGCAGTTGTAATACTAAAATGCTAACATCTCAGTAACCGTATGACGTAGAAAAAAAAAAAATTTCACATGATTCATGAGCTTCCTGGCTAGGTTTTCGCTGCACACGTAGCCAGGGTTATGCGTGGTGATGATGATAAATCCGTATCTCGCACCATTTCCAAGATACAAGCCCTGAAAGGCGCGGCGGACGCCACCATGTTAGTCTATGGGAAACAAAAGTCAACTTCGGAGTACCGTAACTTGGCATCCGTGCAATATTTTGTCACCAAACCACAAAAAGGCACATCTGTGAGATGTTGGCTGCCTTCCCTCCAAATTTCAGCTCAAAAGACCAAACCGTTCTTTTTCAGCATGGTGGCAAAGAACTCCTGTCATTTTGGCCATAGTCTGAAAAAGTAGTGTCTCAATTTGCGAAAGCTTTCGCAAAATTTTGTGAAAGTGTCGCAAGTGCGACACTACTTTGCTACTCTACTTTTTCCAGAAATTTGAAAAACATATTTCTGGGGTGTTTAACCCCAAAATAAAGACATGGCTAGCATCCTGAGGGTCCAACTAGGTGAACACAAAAATACTTGTGTTCCTAGAGGGTCCCAATTGTAAATGGCAAGCATTTTTCTGATCAGTAACTGAAAAAAAAATGATGGATTTGTGACACTACTAGGGCCATTTGCGACACTAAAAAGTGCATTTGCGAAAGTGTTGCACTTTTTGTTAACTCTTCCCATTGACTTATAATGGGAACTTGTTTTTTGAATAACTTTTGAACCGTTCAGTATTTTTTCATGAAATCTTCAAAAGGCACATCAGGGACCCTGGCCACATGTTCCCTGAAGTTTTCAGACTGGTCGCGCAAACCGTGTGACCTGTAGGTAGGCTTGAGCAAAGAATGCGCAAAAAAGCGTAATTACGCATTCGGATATCGCTTAATAACTCCGCAGCCGTACATCCAACTGCTACAAAAGTTGGGACATCCCAAGATTGATCATGCCCAACCACACTTACCAAATTTCAGGCAAATCCATTGAACGGTGGCAACGTTATTAAGGTGCAAATTTCACCCTTTAACCTTAAACGTGCTACTCGACCATAATATATATATATATATATATATATATACCCACACACACACATATATATATAGCAGTGTTTGGCATTCATTTGTAACATGTTAAAAATGTCGAATAATGCTGTGACCCAGTAATCCCAGAGAAGTGTGGTGTGGTTATTCATGTAAGGGGATCTGCTGGGCAAATAGTCCCCACCACATCCGGCTGCACAAAGCCTGGTTAGCTTACTGCTGTTCATGTTAACGTCACACTAACTTCCTGAATGTGGGAGCCAATGTCTTTCATGTAAATAATTTCTATATTTCCTATAAGGAAAACGATGGTTAAGTCTAAAACTGCAGTAGTTGTTGCAGAAACACCGATTAGGGCTTTTAGTGATAAGCTGTTTTTTTCAGTACATCTGTCATGTGTCTTTATATCTGAAAAACATTGTGTCGATTATCCTGTTTCCAGACCCATAACCATCTCGCACACACCCGGTGGCTTCCTGCTCGTGGGATATGCTAATAAGTGCTGCCAACTAATGGCTGTGTTGGGAGTACTAATTAGCATACCCCATATGCAGGAAGCTGCCTGATGCCAGCGAGATGTGCATGGGTGGGTCTGGAAACAGGATAGTTAGTGGGGTTCTTTTCAGAAATAAAAACGCATGCTAGAGATACTGAAGACATTCTTTTTGTATTGGCTAAATGCCCTAATACTCCAATTGCTGCTGTTTCAGACCTAACCATTGTTTTTCTTAAAGAAAAATCATGAAAATAAGAGTTTTTTTAAACAAACACAATTTGGATGAAAGATGAGAGGCACAGAAATGTAGGTAGAGTTCTAGATTGCCCCTATCTAAGAAAGAGAGAAAAGTCCAGTACTGCAGAAAAGCACTTCTAAAATTGCAGAAAATGCTTCAGGACAACGGAAAGAGAAAGCTCATCTCCTTCTTTAGTGTTATTGCTTTTATTTTTATATCCGCCATTAGTAAATAAATTATATTCCATTGCCCCTGGCCACTTTATCTTGGCCGCTGTGGTTTGTGAATCAAGAATAAATATTTACAAAATTTGTATAAAGTATTATATTGCAGTGCAACATAAACTAAGTTCATTTTTGCAACAAATACAAAATAATATAAATAAGAATTCTACATATATGAAAACACATTCGTATAGATAAGAGGCTACACATATTTCTATAATAAAATAAATACATACATTTTAACTACACCTTATCCATTTGGGCTCATGGCACTGCTTATCAAAAACATATTTATATTATTGTACAGAAAACCTGTATGACACAATAAATCCCCAGCTAAAAGCCATTTTGGTTATCTGTGAACTTACTAAGAAACGCGGGGTTCCTATATGATAATAGAAATACATTTCGATTACGCTGTGGCATGGTACCAGACTGAAGAGGCATGATGTTATAATTTATGTTCATAGAAAGATGTGTAGGCTTTGAACTATTTCAGTCACTAGATAGAGCAAAAATAATTATCTTCTGTTACTGACAGTTTTCTGCAACTATCTAGGTACATACTATTATATCCAGATAGCAAAAAATAATGGTACTTTGCATTTTCATATGTAGAAATGTTATTTTTATATCTTATTTGTTTCAAGAATTAATTTAGCTTGTGGTGCATGCCAATATAATAATTTACACTAATTAGGTAAATCTCAAAAGGTTGAGCATAAATTCAGGAAAGAGTAAGGGGTGCACATTTTAAAACTGGTGAGTTACATACATTTTGGGAAGAACATGGAGTACACATCTTAGGAGAGACTACAGTTCATACAGCTACAGTATTAAAGTAAAGGTGTAAGTTCCCCTTACTAAGACTTTGGGCTTCACAGCCCACTACCCTGGGGCAGTGATAGCCCCTCTGTGGCAAAAGTAAAATTTTTAAAATACTCTGTTAGGTTTGGGAAGGGACCGTAACTCTGGCTGAGCTGCCAGCCAGCCAATCCCATCCCACTTCCTAGTCTGCCTGCTCCGCCCCCGTGCTCCTCCGTATCGTGACGTTTAGCCAGGGAGAGCGCGGGGACATGCCTCATACAAGTATATGGGGATAATTTTCTGAACGATTTTACACACTTTAGACTGCCTGTTAAGAAAAATGAAAGCCATCGCTTGGCTAATAAGGTTCCTATTAGACGAGCTGTGGCTTTCATTTTTCCTAATAGGCAGTTTAAAGTGTGTAAAATCATTCAGAAAATTAGCCACATATACTTGTATGGGGCACATCCCCGCGCTCTCCCTGGTTAAACGTCATGATACGGAGGAGCGAAGGGGCGGAGCGGGCAGACTAGGAAGTGGGAAGGGATCAGTTGGCTGGCAGCTCAGCCAGAGTTACAGTCCCTTCCCAAACCTTACAGAGCATTTTAAAATTTTTACTGTTGGCACAGAGGGGCTATCGCTGCCCCAGGGTACCGGGCTGTGAAGCCCACAATGTAATCTTGCAATTTTACTTTAAGGAGTAGATAAAGGCCTCAGGCCCATTCTAACTGCTCCTCCACTTCTTTCAGTGATAGTAAATATCTATTGATGTCACATGAGTGTCAGGATTTTTCTTGAAAATATCTTTGTTTTTTTATTCCCCCTTTCAGTGTGAGACTGTTCCAAATCCCTACCGCTTTTTGCATGAAAAAGCATTTCCTCTTATGGCTCCTAAAATGTTTTTTTTTGGACCTTTAGGGGACGCTGTCAAGCAGTGGTGGATCTAGAGGGGAGCGAAGGGGGGTGCAGCACCCCCCATTGGAACTTGCTTGGTGCTGCTGCACTTCACTTTGTTGAAGAAGTCTGATTTATTTATTGTAAGAAAATAATATATTCAAAAATACAGATTACATTTGTATTTTCTGTCAAAAATGTAATGAAATAGTAATAGCAAGCAATATGAAGGATTAAAAAAATTGAATATCAAGTATGCACACCACCTTAGCACCCGCCACTGTAAAATATTGGATCCGACACTGCCCCCAAGTACTTTTCGCATCTTGCTTGTAATCTAAATCCAGTGATGTCATCAATTCAGGGTAATTTATGAGATCGAACATAAAAACTACTCTCATAGGGCATGTCTTTTAGTCCTCAGACAGACCTGATTACTCTCCTCTGTACTTCTTCGGTGGCTAGAAGGGACACAAATTTCTGAACGAGCAGGGACAGGAAGAGAGACAGACAGAGAATGAGTGGGTGTTTGAAATGTACTGGAAACACAAACCTATGAAACAATATACAATTATCTTAGCACTCTATACATAAGCAATAATCCACACAAGGGTATGTGGTAAGACAGATGTTAACACATGCTCCAGGTGCATTGTGAAGCATGAGTGGCAGCGGAGTGCCTTCAACCACCCGGCAAATATGATTAGATTTGTCTTACTGGGCACCCTGAAGTGAGTTATTGTGCTTATAAAATGACTAATTTTAACAGAAAAATGCCTGAATTAGATATTTACTGTAAGTTCAAAAGACAACTGCTAATTTGATTGACAGCCAGCCATGCAGTATGACAAATCTTAATGCACAGCTATGAGTCACAGCTGATTTAATATGTTTTTCTTACTGCTGTTTTATAAAAAACATAATCTGATGCAATAAAGTTGATAGTAATACCTTTTATGTGACAAACAAAAACTTAGTACACTGCACATGCTTCCAACCCCCGGCAGCACCATTCTGCCAGGGCTGTACTGTGAACCCAAATGTATGGAGAGGAATTCACAAAGAGATTCAATTTAACACTGGAAATGGCAGTGGTTCAGAGGCAAAATTCCCTTTGTGAAAAAGCTGAAAACATGTGTAATAAGATATTGTTACTGATATAAAAGGTATTACCAGTAACATTTTTAAATCAGTTCTACTCTGTGACTAACAGAAAAAATACAACCCACAGAAAAAAAACACTCCATAAGGAACATGTAGAATGTTTCTGACTAGTCCCTAGCTTCTGGTCATAAACACCACAAGAAAAATTTACAGCAGCAACTCTTGCTTAATTTTAATACTTAAATATTTAGATTTTCATTCTCACAGTTAATATACCCATCTTGGCCATGTTGTTCCTCATATCAAAACCGTTTAGACAATGAGAAATGCCACAGTTTGGCTCTCTTGAAACCCTTATGACATTGTGATTAAGTGTGATGGATTGCTTGTATCTTACAACATTCCTAGATCTTGGCAAGTAGATGACATTTCCCTTTGGAAAGACTTGGACCGTATCCTTCCATTGAGCTACAAATTGAAATAAAATACAAAATGAAACTTCTGTAGTGTGGGTCCATACCCTGTGCTGCAGTTACTGTGCCCTGTTGTGTAGGACTGCACCCATGGTTCAAGACCCAGCTTTGTGTTAGGGAATCCCATCTTATGGAATTGATATTTGCCCAGAATTGTGTTGTGGGTCCCTGCCCTGTGCTACAGTACCATGCTGTGTTGTGTTGGACTTCACACTTGGTTCAGGACCCAGCTTTGTGTTAGGGAATCCCGTCCTATTGAGTTGATGTCTGCTCAGTGCTGTGTTCTGGGTCTCTTCCCTTTACTTCAGTCCATGCCCTGTTGTGTAGGACTTCACCTATGGTTCAGGATCCAGCTTTGTGTTAAGGAATCTGTTCCATAAAGTTGATGACTGTCCAGTGTCATGGTGAGGGGCCCTGTTCTGTGCTGTAGCACCATGCCCTGCTGCAGTGGAGGAGCTAGAGGGGGGGCTGGGGGGGCGGTCGCCCCTCCTGGCTGCCCCAGTGTGAGTAGTGGTGCCCCACCAACATCTTTATTCACTGCTTAGTGCCCATTGTGAAGTCCCATGATTGACTGAATGGCTCCCCCTGGCTCCCAAATGCTCCCATACCTGGCTCCGCCACTGCCGTGCTGTGAAGGACTCCACCGTGGTCCAGGACCCAGCTTTGCATTAGGAAATCCCATTCCGTGGAGTTTATGCCTGTCCAGCATTGTGGTGTGGGTGTCCTGTCCTAGCTGCAGAACCATGCCCTGTTGTGTAGGACTCCACCCATGGTTCAGAACCCAGTTTGATTTTACAGAATCATGTCCCATGAAGATGATGATGCCTGTCCAGTGTTTTGGAGTGGGCACTGTTTGTTTAACTTTTACACTGGTTCCACCATGACCATCTACTGTAGAACAGGTGGGTGGGGGCACTAGTGATGGGATTTTTGGGGGAAGGAAATCCTCTTTTTTGCTGGCATGGAATTTGTTTTAGAACATCGCTGATTGCACTTCACATTTTTTACACAATGTTGTGTTGTTTCATAACGTGTCTGTTTTTGTAAGTTTTTATTAAATAAACATTATTTTTACCACCATTTTAATGAAACAGTGGGGTCTAGTAGTTGGAGTGCAGAGCTGTGAACCTGAAGATCCCAGGTTCAGATCCTGTCACAGTCAACAACTCACTGCATGACCATGAGCTAGTCTTTGTCCTTCCTGTAGCCCAGTCCATTCCAGTTATAAAACTGTGTGAAGGTAATCCCCCACTGGACACAAGATGCTGTATCTCATTTGGGCAATCCTGGGTAAATAACCTGGGTAAATGCCCTTGGTAATTGTCCTGGATAAATACCCAATGCAAATAACCAGGGCTAGTACACAAGGTAAATACCCTTGGCAAATACACTGAGGAGGTAAGAGCTATGAGGGGAGACTGGATATGCTTATAGTATTCAGCCTGGAATAGGGAAGGTTGAGAGGAGATGTGATCACAGTGTTCCGAATACTAAGGGTGAGACTGTAGACAGGGTGAAGTATACATGGATGTTTAGCTGGTGAGTGCAAGCAGAACAAGAGGGCACGTCCTTGATGGGGGAGAATAAGGGGAAACATTAGAAGGCATTGCTTCACACAGAGGGCGGCTACCATGTGGAATAGTCTACCCAGTGAGGTTGCGAAAACAAGCACTGTTCAGGCTTTCATGGCAAGACTAGATAGATTCCTGAAGCAGAATGGCATTCAGAGTTACACAGCATGAGTTGAAGTAATAGCCCAGCTCTTAAGCTTAGATGTGCGTTAATATGAGTAATCCCCATGCCACTTTTGGCAAGTTGGCACCCCCATTACAAGAACTAGTACCCACATATGGCATACTATTTACTTTTGGCAGAAATATTCAGATTGGTACAACCCCTAGCCGAAGAGTGTATACCAGGCTCATTGTGCAAAGGAAGGGGGTGGGGGTACAATTACCCAAATGAATCATTGTAAAAACAAACAGGTCCAGGGGAGAGGAAGCTAGGCATATGCTAGACCTAACTACTGAGAGGTTCGATTAATTCCACACAGAAGCAATGATCAGATTGACCAGTGCAGCAGCTGGGATTGTGCAGTATGGCTTTATTCACAGATGTTACTAAAGCACAAAGTGGACCCCCAATGGTTGGTCAAGGCAAACAAGTACATTCCTTTTCCAGACTCTCTTTGCTAGGCAGTACAGTTTCCCACAGAAACAATTCCTTTCTCTTTCCTGTGGTGTGTGCATGTGAATTGAACCACACACCCGAACATTTCCATTTCCCAAGAGTGTATGCTTGTGGACTGTTGCCACACACTCAGAACATCTTCCACTTCTCAATGAGTGCAGTTTTGTGGATTGAACCACACGGTCAGAACATCCTCCTGCGGCAATGGCCTTTGCCCAGGGAAATCTGGCGCCCTTCAATGAACCAGTTAGCCCTGCCTTGTAGACGCCAGATGGCGTTCTTCCCACCCTTTGCCCCGACCGACAGTCTCTGCCATTCCTTCAGGGTTACACCACAGAAGCCTTCGGTCCCCACTGAATAGCTAAAGACTCCGAACTTTACTTCAAATGAACACACTTAGGTGAACAGGGGTCCTGGCCGGTGTGATCTAGCCTTATCTTGGGCACATACACCACAGACAACCTCCTAAATTGAGAACTTGTCTCCCATTCTATACTCACAGATCAGTTGCTTCTTCCTTTAGGCATGAAAACAACCAAGAAAGCACTCTTTTCCTTGGTAGCTTGTCAGAAACACCACACAAATGTCCTTCACAAAGGCAGCTGTACACACACTAGGACCTTCAGGGGATTTTCCCTTGGATCCACTGAACTGGAATTCCTCTCACTTCTCCTGGAGTGAAAATCAAGGAATCCTGCTGAAGAAAGGTCTCCACCACTTCACTGGGAGCTGGTGATGTAATCCAAACTAGGGTGAGAAACACAGGGCTCCCTGTGGTAGAGCCCCAACTGGCAGACCTCCTGCCACTCTGACTGTCACTGCTGAACTAACTGAACATTCTAAACTTCCCCAGAGCAGCTGACTCAGAAATGATTATCCTGTTGCGAGAGTTCTAAATGACATAATCATCCTCACTCAGCCTAGCTGAGTAAACAATGATGTCATTATGTAAGCAGCCCCTAAATGAGCTCATTACCAGCTGCCTTTTCTACCTGTCTAACACGAGTACTAATGGGATTCTAGTAACCCCAGGGGACTGGGTGGTTACATATGCAAATTAGGTATAACTGTTGCGTGGCAGGAAGGGCTGACAAGGACACTTTTATCACAATGCTATGTTGCCATGTTACTACTTGTGGTGTCTGTGAAGAGCAAGCAACTACTAATATAACAGGTTTCAAACCAAACCAAATGTTCTCTCCCTTGCTACCTCCCCTCCCTCTTCTCCCCATCCCTCCCCCACCTATTCACTCTATTCCACTGATTCCCACTACTTCAGTATCCCCCATGCTGGGACAACTGCTGGTCAAGCAACTTTCTCCACTTGCCTCCCCTCCCTCTGTAACTCCTCCCCACCAGCCTGTGTTCCTTTTGCACTCACCTCTACTTCAGACATCTTTTTTTAAACTCTTCCTGCATACGTGCTCCTGCTTTTAACCACTCCAACCTACAGTACATTCCTCCTGCTCTCATCTCTCCTTCAAACACCTTCCTTGTGAACTCTCAGTGCATAGTTATTCCTGTACCTCACTCTCCGTGCTTGAGCCATTATGATTAGAGCTATCTAGCTTGTATATATATTTTCTGATTTTTTTAACCATGTCTGTAAAATCTAACTTATTCATGGGTGTACAAATTATATATATTTTTTCTAAACATAATCTGTAATTTGTTTGTATATATGATCTGTTTTGTCCTTTACCCTGTCCTACTCTGATACGTTCTGCTTTTTGTTTATTTCATAATTTGTCAAATTGTACAACTAGAACAGAAATAAAACTTTATGCAGATGATACAGTGTTGATAGGTAGAGCAGCATCTCAGTCTGGACTGGAAAACATTTTGCAGCATGACTTTAATAGACTCCAGGAATGGTTTATAAAGTCAGATATAGTGTTGAGTGCAAAGAAAACTCAGGTGATGCTATACGGGCAAGATAGGATAAAAATTAAGGATGTAACGAAGTTAACTATAGAGACACTCGCAGATCTAACAAATGTTAGTGAATACAAATACTTGCAGAGATCCTGCAGAGATAAGGATAGGAATGAATACCTGAAGAAATCCAGGGAGGTGAGCAAAGTAATGAGGTTAGCCAAGGCTTCAAAAGAACTATGGCTGGCGAAGGGGATCAAGGAAGGGGGAAAATATTTTTTAGGTATATAGGAGAGGAGGAATAGCAAGGACCAGATTGTAAGGATTAGGAAGGAAGGAGGGAGGGTGGGTAGAGCAGGATGCAGAGCAGGCGGATGTACTAAACAAGTACTTCTGCTCAGTGTTCACCAGGGAGAAGGATCGGCCTATACCTCAGGGGAAGGGTGGCAGGGGGACAGGGGCAGAGTAGGTGACGGACGTGGAGATTCCAGTCGAAAGGGTGTTGGAGGACCTAAATGTCTCTAAGGGTGAATAAGGCACCTGATCTGGATGAAGTGCATCCTATGGTACTCAGGGAGTTGGCAGGGGTCCTGGCAGGACCACTGGCAGATTTGTTCAACACTTCCCTGAATACTGGATGTGTGCCCATAGAGTAGAGGATGGCACATGTGGTGCCAATCCATAAGATTGGGCCCAGAGGTTAAACTGGGAACTACAGACCAGTGACCCTTACAGCCATTGTGGGAAAGCTAATGGAGACTATACTTAAGGAAAGGCTGGTGTGTTTCCTAGAGGAGAATGGCTTACAGGATACAGACAACATGGGTTTGTGTCTGAGAGATCATGTCAGACCAAACTTGTTGACTTTTTTGACTGGGTGATGAGATCACTGGATAGGGGCCATGCAGTGGGCGTCCTTTACCTGGACTTCAGTAAGGTGTTTAACTCCATGCCCCATGGAAGAGTGAACTGCAAGTTAGATAGCCAGGGAGCAGCTAGGAAGCTGGATGGATGAATCAAGAACTGGCTGCATGGCAGGCAGCAGAGGGTGGTAGTTTGGGGAGAGCTCTCAGCACCCAGGGCAGTAACCAGCGGAGTCCAGCAGAGGTCATGCTAGGGCTGGTATTATTTAACATATTCATAGCAAACATATCAACCGTGATAAGGAGCAAGATCAACCTCTTTGCAGATGACACTAAGATCTGTGCGGAGGTGGATAGTGAGGATGGTGGTAAGGTACTGCAGGAGGATTTGATGACACTTGAGTGCTTGTCAGCCACATGGCAGCTGGGGTTCAATGCCAAAAAATGCAAGGTCTTGCACTTGGGGCAAAAAAAACAGCTACTGTTTGGGGGGGAGGGCAGTTAGCCACTTCAGAGGTGGAGAAAGATCTGGGAGTGCTGTTGACAGGGGACATGAAACAGCTGGCACAGTGCAGGAAGGCAGCTGCAAAGGTGAACAGAATGTTGGGATGCATCACCAGGGGAATCACCTCTAGGAGGGAGGAAGTCATTTTGCCCCTGTACAGGTCCCTGGTGAAGCCACACTTGGAGTACAGTGTGCAGTTTTGGTGCCCCTATCTAAAAAGGAACATTAAACTTTTGGAGGGGTCCAGCATAGGGTGAGGAAGATGATTCTGAGGATGTAGGACAAGACATAAAAGGAGAGACTGAGGGAGCTAAACATGTACACCCTTGAGGATAGAAGGGAGAGAGGGAATATGATTGAGACATTCAAGTACCTGAAGGGCATATACAGAGTTAATTCAGACAGCTTGTTTAAGTTAAAAGAGGGAAGGGAAACCAGGGGACATAGCCTGAAATTTGATGAAGGAAGGTTCAAGAGAGAGAGAGAGAGAGATGAGGAGGCATTATTTCATGGAGAGGGTGGTAGCTGGTTGGAATGCGCTGCCAGAAGTAGTAGTAGCACTGCAGACAGTGGGCAGCTTCAAGAGAGGGTGAGATAGGGCCAAAGGGAGGGTCAAAACTGTGGGGCGGGTAGAGGAAGAGAGGTCGGAAATGGGGACCACTAAGTTAGAAGGGAGAGCAAGGGGGGGGCAGCTCCAGTTTATTAAGACAGCATGCTGCACACTCGAGCAGACTGGATAGACCAAATGGCCTGTATCTGCTGGCAATTTCATTTGTTTGTACTTGGGAATTATCATAGATGATACATTGAAATTTGATTTACACATAAATAATATTGTTAAAATGGTAAATAAAAAAAAACTAGGGGTCTTGAGAAAGAAAGCATTTTTTTATTCCCAAAGAAACTAGTAATACAATAGCCGGACAACTTCTGTTACCATCTTTGGGGTATGGAATATAGTCTATCAGTATGCTAATTAAACTTTACTAAATACATTAGTCCAGAGAACAGGCAGAACACCAGGAGGAAGGAGCTACTGGTATAACTAAAACTTCTCTACTGAGGCTAAGAACTAGAACTCTTGTACTGGGACCTTCAATTTAGGGTAAAAAAAAAAGAGTTAGTGTGTTTGTCAGAGGTAGTTGAAGTAAATTGTTATCTGTTATCTGTGTACTTATCTAGGTGCTTGTCACCGGTGTTGGAAGGGAATTGTTATCTGTGAAATTAACTAAGTGTAGAAAGATTTGCAAAGTAGGGGGAGTGGCTTAGCTAGAAGGAGCCAGGTTAAAAACAGATTTAAACACTGTCCTAGATAGCTTCTGCCAGAGAACAGACAGAACACCAGGAGGAAGGAGCCACTGGTATAACTAAAACTTCTCTACTGGGACTATATTGCTCTCCTTCCTTCCCCTCCACCCTAAACCAGTTATACTTTTATAGGCACAGGATTTAACTGACAACAGGAACTTTCTGTTTGGGAGCAGGAAGTGAGTTATCACAGAGCCACCAAAGACTCACCATTCTAGAAGGGCAAGAGTACCTCTCCATCCCCCCCCAGCTGCTGGAGGTCTGACTCTGAGCAAGTAAGGAGACTGCTGAGAAATATAGGAACTGCTTGTCTCAGAACAGGAAGATCAGGAGCTAAAAGGGCACAGAGGCAGTAAGTAAGTAGGGAGAGAAAAAAAATAAAAATAAACAGAGGAAAGAGTAAGTATTCCAAACAACAGTTAGAGGGCCAGAAAAAAGACATGATGGGAGTGGTGCAGTGCAGTGGCTGTGGAGCAGCAGTCTTCCGGGAGATATTCTGAAGGATGCAGAGTGTCCCATCTGCAGGCACCTCTCTGGGCTGAGGTAGGAGGTTGCTCATCTCCAGGCTGAGTTGGCCAGGATTTGTGGGACCTCCTCTCCCACCCAGGGACCACCAGGGTCACTTCCGTTGCCTCAGAGGTTGCCAAGAAAGAGGAATGGTTGGACCACAGTGGGCTCAGGGAGGGTGAGGGTGGTGGAACAGAGGCGCATCCTCCAGTTGTACCTCTCCACAATTTCTATGCCGTTCTGGAAAAGTGTGGTTCCCCATGAGGCACCCACAGTGGAGACCAAGGAGGATGCTGGGAACCTCCACAAAGGAGACCCACAGGAGGGTGGCATGGGACCCCACAGGGAAGGAAACAACTCCTGTGGGTACTCCATTGTTAGGAAGGTAGAACTGGGGAGGAAGGAGAGAGGGAGGTAAGGTGCCTGCCTGGTGCCATGGCTTGGAGGGACAGGGAGCGAATCCTCAGGATCACAGGAGCAGCTGCACAGGGAAGGGAGATGGATGTCACTGTCCACCTAGGAACAAATGACCTGGCTAAGAAAGGGATCAGAGCAGTGCAAGAAGCATTTGTGGAGATAGGGAAGGGCCTTAAACAAATAGCACACACAGCAACCTTCTCGGAGGTGCTGCCTGTCTATGGCACAGGTGAGGCCAGGGTGCTCCACACCATGGGATTCAATCAGTGGTTAAAAAAATGGTGCAGAGCTCAGGGATCTGGCTTCATTGGGGACTGGGAGTCCACCTGGAGGGATGCAGGCCTATACTGGTGTGATGGTCTGCATCTGTCCAGGAGGGGAACCAGGATCCTAGGTGATAGGTTTAAATACTTCATTGGCAAGCATTTAAACTAGCCAAGGGATGAGGCACTGGAAAAGAGCAGGGAACTCCTAGCCCCCCCCAAAAAAAATCAGGGTACTAAGTGAAATAGACACCAACATAGAGATGTCAATAGGGAGAAGTGCAGGGGTAAATGGAGAAAGTGACAAACACAGTAAGGACAGGGATGGGGCAAAAAGGGATAAGGCCATCAAGAAATGGAGGGTGATGAGTACCAATGCCCGTAGTCTGGGCAACAAGCTCCCTGAACTGGTGGCCTTGATGGAAGAGGGATGCCTGGATATCGTAGCAGTCACAGAAACATGGTACACAGAGAACCATGACTGGGATGTTAACATACCAGGGTACACAACCTGCAGGAGAGACAGGGAGGGCTGAAGGGGGGGTAGCTCTCTATGTAAGGGAAGGAATAAAAGCAACTGAACAAAAGAGTAAACAGACAGGAGAGGAGGCACTATGGGTCACCTTAGAGACTGAAAATGGCACCACAATCCACACAGGGGTTGTATACAGACCCCCATGTCAGGGGGAGGGAATGGACAAGGATATGATAGAAGGCACACTTAGGATGGCAGAGAAAGGGGAGATACTGTTGATGGGGACCTTAATATGCCAGATGTTAACTGGAGCACCTTTGCTGTAGCCACATCCAAAAGCAGGGCCATCCTTAATGCCCTTCAGGTGGCATGCCTCAGACAGCTAGTTTTGGAACCTACTTGTGAAGGAGGAATCTTAGACCTCATACTCTCAAATGGGAACAGTGAGAGGATCTCCGATCTAGAAGTGGGTAGCCATTTGGGAACAAGTGACCACCAAACAGTGTGGTTCATGATAAACTCAGCTACAGAGTCAAGCCATACAAAAGTGAGGGTTCTGAACTTCAGGAGGGCTGACTTTGACAAGATGGGAGAGTACCTTAGAAAAACACTAGCAAACAGGCTAGAAGGAGGGGTGGAGCAACTATGGGGAAATATCAAAACTGCCATCACAGAGACAACAAGCCTTTGTCTGAAGCAAATAAACAAATCAAAACGAAAGAAAAAGCCACTATGGTTCTCAAAAGAAGTGGCGTGAAGGTTAGGGAGAAAAAGATAGCATTTAGGAAGTATAAGCAAACACAGAAGTAGCAGGACAGAGAACTGTACCAGTTAAGGCAGAAGGAAGCAGGGAGGGTAGTCAGAATAGTAAAGGCACAAATTGAGAAAAAGATAGCCAACTCGGTTAAGAAGGGGGATAAACCCTTTTATAGGTATATCAGGGAGCGTAGAAAGACAAAGGGAGGGATAGTGAGGCTGAATAGGATGGATGGTGGGTGGGCAGAGAGTGACAGTGAAAAAGCAGGGATATTGAATGAATACTTCTGTTCAGTATTCACAAAAGAGGAAGTGGGGGAGGTGCCTAATCCAATTAACAGAAGCACTCTGGAGAGGGGGGTCGATCCCAGTCCTTTCACAGAAGAAAGGGTTCTGAAAGAACTCCTAAAACTGAAGGTGGACAAAGCAATGGGGCCAGATGGAATTCACCCCAAAATTCTAAAAGAATTAAGTAGAGAACTAGTGACACCACTGACCATACCTCTCAACTGTACCACATTACGAGGAACGTTCCTCATTTTACTTCACAAAAGCTCCCTGTTCCACATTTTGAGGACTTGTTCCACATTCAGTATTAACATTTTAAAGCAAAAATCTATAGTAAATGTTGCAAAAATATATTACTCAATTAATAACATACTTTTTAAACATAAATGCAAACATTTTAACAGTGTTCTGAGCCTTCTATGTAAAGGTTTGATTAAGTGTTCCACATTTTGCTCATTTTTTCCACATTTTGAGAGGCAATGTTCCACATTTGGGAGACAAAAGGTTGAGAGGTATGCCACTGACTACCCTTTTTAACAAATCATGGGAGGATGGTGTGGTACCTGAGGACTGGAAGAAGGCTGATGTGATTCCCCTTCACAAAAGTGGGACCAAGAGATACGCAGGAAATTACAGAACTGTCAGTTTGACCTCTGTGGTAGGGAAAGTGATGGAATCACTTCTGAAGGAAAGAATTGTTGAGTACCTAGAGGCCAGTGGGACACAGGACCCAAGACAGCATGGATTCACAGCGGGAAGGTCATGTCAGACGAATCTAATTGATTTCTTTGACTGGGTGACCAAAGTAGTAGACCAGGGAGGGGCTGTGGACATGGCCTACCTAGACTTTAGCAAGGCATTTGACACAGTCCCCCACAAAAGATTAGTAGTAAAATTAACCAGCCTGGGAGTGGGTCCCAGGGTGGTAGCCTGGGAAACATTGGCTGAACAACAGGGCACAGAAGGTAATTGTAAATGGAGTCCACTCTGAAGAAAGAGGGGTTACTAGTGGGGTACCGCAGTGTTCAGTACTGGGTCCAGTCCTTTTTAATGTCTTTGTAAGTGACATTGCAGAGGGACCAGAAGGAAAAGTATGCCTCTTTGTAGATGACACAAAGATCTGCAACAGGGTTGATACACAGGAAGGGGTGGAAAGGATAACAAGGGACTTGGCAAGGTTGGAGGAATGGTCAGAAGTATGGCAGCTTGGATTCAATGCAAAGAAGTGCAGAGTAATGCACCTGGGAAAAACCCAGGGAAGATTACACAATGGGGGGAGGTAGTAACAACAACAAAAATGGAAAGAGACCTGGGGGTAATCATATCAGATGACCTTAAGGTTGGCAAGCAATGTGAGAAGGCGGTAGAAAGGGATGGGGGGATACTGGGATGTATAGGGAGAGGCATCACCAGCAGAAAACAGGAAGTTGTTATTCCCCTGTACAGACAGTTGGTGAGACCCCATCAGGAGTACGCCGTCCAGTTCTGGAGACCCTATCTCCACAAGGACATAGCCAGGATGGAGGCAGTTCAGAGGAGGGCAACTAAAATGGTGCAGGGTCTGCAAGAGAAGCCATACAAGGAGAGACTAAATGAGCTTAATATGTATACCCTTGAGGAAAGAAGGGAGAGGGTGGACATGATAGAAACGTTAAAGTACTTCAGTGGAATCAACAAAGTCTAAGAGGGTAGCATATTTCAGAAAAAGAGATGTGCAAGAACAATGGGACACAATTTGAAGACAGAGGGTGGACGGCTCAGGGGCAATGTGAGGAAGTATTTTTTCACAGAGAGGGTGGTGAACACATGGAACAGCCTTCCTGAGAAGGTTGTGGGGTCTAAAACTGTGGGAGAATTCAAGAATGCATGGGACAGACATAAGGCAATTTATGTGGGGGGTAGGAAGAAATAGGCTGTTGGTAAAATAGGATCTGCAGCTTATCCTCTAGGTAGGGAAATGGGCAGACTAGGTGGGCGAAACGGTCCTTATCTGCCATCAAAGTCTATGTTTCTATGCTTCTATATTATACAATAAATTAAAGAGATTTGTATTAGGATGTGCCTATGATTGACACCACTGTCTGATGTACAGGGATCTAAATTGGGACTCCTTAGAACTCAGAAGAAAAAAAACTAAGAGCAATAACAGCTTTTAAATTAAATAAGGGACTCATTAAGGACTATGAGTTTGAAATAAATGAAGTTTCTATGCATACTCATAAACTGAGGGAAGTAAAAAAAAAGGATTTACAATTCCTAGAATATCAGATTCGTATGGGAATGGGAAAACTAGCTGACGGAGAACACAAGAGTGGAATACTCTGTCTCCTGAGATTAAGAAATTCTCAGCATTAAAAATGTTTAAATCTATCATAAATAGGAATCTGGTGGATATCTGTACTTGTTATTGAAAATGACAACTGTCTGGGAAATATGGGTATGATATATTGCATGTGGTAATGTGTAATAATATGTAAACATTAAGTTTTATTCTGTCTGTAGAAGCTTCCCATTTTTGTCTGCTGAGAATGGTAAGGTGAGTTATTATGTAAATTTTTGATACTTTTGTACCTCCTTTGTAAAATTTTGCAGGACAACGTTGTAAACAGGGCTATGAAACGTCCTAAAGTTTTATACTGTTAAAAATACGTTATCTATCTATCTATCTATCTATCTATCTATCTATCTATCTATCTTCTTGTATCACTAGTACTATGCTCCCTTGTAACACTAGCTACTGATGTGAGTGCCCTAACATAACCTAATCCTTATACAAACACTTGGAGAGTCCTTGAATGCCCTAATAGCAGCACTTGGAGAATCTCTGAACGCCATCTCCAACCTACCATTGTCACAGTACTATAGGCTTATCCCCCCACACACCTTTTACCTCCCCCTCCTCCCCGCTTCCCTTTTTTCCATCCTCTGCTACCTCCCCACCCTTTCCTACTCAACCCTACCCCTCTCCTCTACTGCCTCCCTCATTCCACTGCTTAACCTGTGCTACCTGCCCCTTCTCCTCTACTCCCCACCCTGTACTACCTCTACCCCCATCACTGCCAATCCCCACAACTCCACCCCCACCACTGCACGTTCCATCCCCTCTCTCTCCCCACTGACCCTTCACCACCCAGGACAATGCCTTCTCAGACTGCCACACATTCACATCCTGGACAAAGGCCTCATCTGGCTGCCTCACACTACCCTTGCACATTATCTTGTAATCTTTCTGATGGCCTATGCACCCTGCACAGGGCAGTCTATTCCCTAGAATAGTTTGGTACTAATTGTATCTCTGTGTTGAAGTGATGATGAAATTCTTTGCGAATTTCTAGAAAAATGGTAACACAAGTCTAACTTGACAGTTAAGGTCAATAGTCCACTGCATAACATATTGTAATTTCCAAAACCAATGTAATGTTACCTCAAAACCCATGTAATATTTTGTACGCAAATGTATTTTCTCTGTAATTGTTGTTGTCGTTGTATACCTGTCCTGTGCTGTGTTTGACTCGGAACCTTTGTAAATGGGCCCTTGACTCAAAGATATTAATCCCAAACTGAAATAAATGAACACTCCCCCAGATCACATTTGGAAATGAGCCTTGGCTCACTGTCTTTTTCCTGGTCACCAAATTTCAAGCAGACAAACCAACAAACAAAAACACATAAATAAGTAAGTAAATAAATAAATAAACAAACGAATAAGGAAACACAATGTTCTGCCTCAAAATATGATATTTATTTTCAAGAGTGAAGGGGCAGGACCACAACGTATGAGTGACTGAGTCACTAGTGAGTTATAAAAGTCCTGCCCCCTCACAAATTGTATATTTTCAATCAAGCTATTGTGTATTCAATTTATACAACACCAGATTATCAATTATTATTTTTAAATCAGCCATTTGTGTGAAGATTTAACTCTTTATCTTTGAATGAGGCAACTGGTTTCAGAGCAGGGCAAGGCTATTGTGATGTCAATAGCATTGTGAAAGCTGCTCTCTGATTAGTTCTTAGGTTGAAGACAGTCACTGTGGCGTATCTAACTTCCAGATAACTGCTTACCTGGAGGTTAAACAGTGAGATAAACAAAAGTTAGCAGGGAAGGGTTTTCCCCACAGACATTATATACATGTTTACTGCAATTTAATTGAACTCGTACTTCATACTTGGATCGGAAGCAGTAATCCAGTACAAGGGCTTATGGGCCGAGCACATGAGCCAGGCAGTTCTTATCTGCCGACAATTTCTATGTTTCTATGTTCATAAATGGTCACTTCTTGGAATAGCTGATTAGGTCCTTTTATGATTTAGCACTTAGTTGTCAAGTTACACTCAACAAGCCAGGGTTTGAGACTCCCTGTTTAAGCCTCAGTGTATTAGAGTAGGGGTTCCCAAGGGTATGTGTTTTGGTACCTCTGCTCTTCTTGATATTTGTAACCAGAATTCCTAAAATCTGAAAAAACTTCTAAGTAATGATGTATGTGGATAACAGTCTGGTGTTTAATATCCATTCAAAGAGCCTTCTACCCATACTCTAACACCAGATTGCCTTGCATCCAAATTTCGGCTATTATTGTGGATGAAAGTTGGCCTGTGCCCAATGCAGTTGGAAACCGTGTGTAAAAAAATGCACACATAAGAACAAATTCTCAGTCCCAGTGTAAATGCAGCTTACCGTACTTGTGTCCTGATTGGTCAGTCCTTCCCCTGTTTATTAAAATAGTCATCTTAACATAAGACTCCCCACCAAATGGTGCGGAATGAGCATGGGGTAAGTGGAAATATAAACCGGCTCCGTAAACTAACAACAATAGTTCATACACGGAATGCCGCACAATTTATTTCCACAAGTACACCAATTTCATTAATGAATAAAATATTTTCGTACCGATATTTTTTGAAAAGCAGTGCAAAAACCACATATATAGTATGTGCAAACAGCTATGGCAGAAGCAGTGCTCAGCATAGACAAATGCCCAAGTTCAGTAGTGTATGATTTTCTTGAAAAATACATATCCAAGCTTACTCCTGGGACTCCAAAAGTCAAACAACCCCAACCCCAGCACTTCGCTGGGAGAGCACTGTCAGGGAAACATAATCTACTTCATTAAAAGGCCTCTCAGATTCCAAGCTGTCCTCCATTCTTTCTTGTGCTGCAGCCCCCACAGGTCTAGATTTCCAAGTTGCTTCTTCTCATCATCCATATTTTTAATTGGTTATTCCTCATAAGACATCTTTCCAATCTTTTCTTTCTCAACATTCTTCTTTACAATCTGTCCCTGAGCTGCCGTCCCTATTGGCTTTTGTACCAGAAACCATTTTCCAGGATTCTCCAAAATAATTCCTCTTCCTAGCTGTTTTCAGTCAGCAGTCATCTTTCTAGGTTGTTCGCAGCATCCACATCTATCTTTCCAGAATGCCTCCCACTTCGACACCCATTAGTCCAGGCAATTCCCTTTTTCCGTCTTTCTTTCTATATTGTTTCTCACCTCCCACTCCATATTTTCAGGTGGCTATCTGACATTCATATTTTCCAGGCAGTTCTCTATCCCCGTCCTTCTAGGCTGACCCTGTCATACACAGTACTCTTTCTCGATGGCATCCGATCCAGACCAGTGCTGGAAATGGACAAAAATTCACTGGGGGAACCCACCACCTTCTTATGTAGGATCAGACATACCTGCCAAGGGTCTAGGGACACATTTGCTTGTTATATGTTGCACTGTAATATGTTATTTATTCTGGTGTATGTATTTTGATGGGTAAATATTATACAGGAGCAGTCCTTTATTATTTCACTCCTGGATCTGAGTCAGGTTCTTAATTTTACTCCTGGAACTGAGCTCTCCCAGGTTCCCTCAATTTCCATGACTGATCTATGCCACCTGTCTTGGCTGAGAACTACAACATTTCTGTCCTTCTTTCTGATACCATATTCCATTCTTCCTGTTTGGTTGATAACCCTATCAGTCCATCTTTACAGCTCCATCCCTTCAGGATGACACCCCCTACCTATCTTTCCAGGTCACCCCATACCATTCTCCTTCTTAGCCTTGACAGCACAATGCTATTTATGTGTCCAGACTGACACACCCATTCCATCCAAATTCTGTGACTGCACCCTGTCCCATCTACCTTTCTAGGATGACAGCCCCTTCCAGTCTACCTGTATTGGCTGGGCCTTTCTGCTATTGTTCTTTCCTCAATAATCCCATCTCATCGGTCCTACCTAGCTGGCCCCATACTGCACTCTTTCTATCCTTCCAGGTTGAACACCATTTTATTAATCAACCCTTGCAGTAGCATGTGAATATGGCAAAGTTATAATGGTAAAGTCAAAAAGGTGAGTGAATAAGGGTGATCGCATGAACGGCAACATACAAACATACAAATAATAGTGACCAACTAATTAAGGTGTCTCCACAGGTATAGCTAATGTCACTGTCAAGGAGCCCCTCAGAGTTGTACATCTAGAAACAGTGAGGGGCTTGGGGGCGCAGCCCCTCGTGGGGGATATGGGGGGGGGAATAGAGGGCCATGTATTTGCTTTCCTGACTTGATGGGGCTTGGGAAAAACAAGAGGGGTTTTAGTTGGTAGAGCGAGGTCCAGGTGGAAGAGACGCCACATGGCTGGTAGTAGCTGGGACAGCTTTCCGAGGCAGGTGTGTATTCCTTCCAAGGCATTTTTTGTGTGCCTGTTTGAAGACATGTTGTGCTGTAAACGTGCATCCAAAATTTCCTTATATTGACGGTCGCTGTTATTTGGCATCGCCAATTCTATATTCGCTGCTTCGTTGTCGCCATGTTGACATTTGCCAACATTTTTTAGCCATTATTATGTGGAACCTTTCATGCTGGGAGCCCCTTTCCTCTCCGTCTGTTCTTGATGTGTCCCATGACCACATCTATCCTTTCTCCCTGACACCCCTGCATCCCATTTATCAGTTTCTAGTCTGATATCCCCATACTCCTTTCATCTTTCCAGTCTGACTTTCCCATTTTGTCCTTCACTCCTGGCTTATTTCCATATCTCATTCATCTTTCCAAGCTATTTCCTTTCCACATCCATCTTTCCTGGCTGTCCCCTTCCTTGATCCATCTTTCCAGGCTGCCGTAATGTCAGCTGGTGCTGGTTCTTCATAAATTCACAATGCGTAGAGCTATTTTTTCACAAGTAACAAAAAACATCTGGAGCTATGTGGAACTTCAGACTTCCTTTGCCAACCACCACCAGTTAAAATTCCAAAGAGGCCGATTTATGGTACTTTTATTGATAAGCTGTTATTGATAGTATGCTTAACACGTAGCAGAACCCACTTCAAGCAAGTGAGGTTATAAAAACACTTCTGGTGTCTGTAACAGTTTAGCAGAGTTCAGTTCCACACAAGCATTATAAAGACCCTCATTATTTCTGCTTTATTCAGTGTAATCTGCTGCTCTGTTGTCGTATCTTACCACATTCTACAAAAGGCACTGCTACAGTGACTAGTAGCATCCACGCACTGGAACAATTATATTGCTAGTATTTCTTTATGTTTGCAGCTTTTGAAGTTAAAGACAGTGGAGTAAACAGCTATGGGGGACACTGCTCCGCATCCACTGTTGCTGCAGATCGTATCCAGATATGATGGTGGTGGTGGTATTGGTTCTCTCTCCCATGATTTTCTCCAATGGTTAAAGACTGGCTTCACCCATCCTTCGTCTATCAAAAGAGACAGAGGGGCATGCTGAGGATGCCTGGGGTCAAGTCAGTCAAAATTTAATCCAATCTGGAAACAGTGCAACAGAAAAATAGAATTATTAGTGAACGTGCTACTCAATTGCAATAAGGATAACATATTTGGAACATAGAGTATTTCTTTTTTTTTTATTAAGGCGTTTATTCTCTATTCATTATCCGGTCTCTGCCTGTGGCAGGGCCAACAGGGCTGGACAAGGCCCTCTGGAGCACAATGTAGATTGCTCTGGAACAGGAGCCTAGTCAGTGGTGCAGGGCCTGTGGTGGACTGGCGTGCCACCCTGCTCGGTCGGGGAGGGGGGATTTCTCCCTATGGCCACAGAGCATGCAGTTATGCACTATGCGTGCACGTGAAGGTCTGCATACCTATATCACCATGCAAATGCAAGCCCTCCCCTGCATAAATGCTCCCACTGTGCTGTCAGCCAGCAGGCAAACAGTGGTGCAGCATGTCCCCTCTTTGCATGGGGTGCTATATAAAAATAAAGGCCTTACCCCTGACTTGCCTTTGTCAGAGAGAAGAGAGCAGTCCGAGGATGCTCCATCCTCTCTTCCTGGCCAGGCCCCATGCAACCTTAGCTTGCTCCTGAATGGGGGTCATAGCATAGCTGGCAGTAGCACTACCTCTGTGCTGTTGGGCTAGCTTAATGCAAATCCTCTTTCTTCTTTTCTATAGAGCTTTTTCTCCCCAGCCATGTTTTTCTTCCAGGGATAGATCCTGATCCCAGGGATACACCCTGTTCTGGCCCATTGACCATCGGCTCTCCCAGGTCCAATGCCACCCCTGACATCCATCACCTATACCCCTCATGGCAGGAGCTAAGGGGGAAGGGCCCTTTACTGGTTTGCCTCAGGGGTTGCTGGGGTTGCTGTGGCACTGGGTGCACAGTGACATCCCTCCCTAACTGCTGTGCACAGCCTAGCAGCAGCTACTACTGTCAAGCTTGTCTCCTGACATTGGATCCTTAGCTTACACTTGAACTCGGGCACCTGCACAACATGCTGCCCCTGGGCCAAGGGGGCAACTATGCATTTTCCTTTTTTTCACTCCTTCTCTCGGAGCTGGCAGGTGGCCCTGGCCCCTCCCTTGAAGGGGACTTGTCTCTCTGGCTAGTTTTTCCCTGCACCCACCCCCACTGGCCATTCCCCATGGATTGCCTCCCCTGCAACAGGGCCAGTGGTGGAGGACACTGGCCTCCCCCCACCCTCGGAAGCCACCATCTAGATTGTCGGGGGGGAGGCATGGGTGCAGCCTGCCATCGTTGAGCCTGCCAGCTCCAAAGTCTTTTTTCATTTTCTCCCCAGACCCATGCACGTGCAATGGGTGGGGTGACTCTGCAGAGGCAGTCTTACACCCTGTGCATGGGTCTACTCCATCTTAGCATCATACCTGTGCTGACCCCCAGCCACTGTTGGGGGTCAGTCTACAGCACGATGCTGAGACCCCCCCACTCCCAAGGAAGGAGAGCTGTCAGCAGACACTCAGTTCTTCCTTGCCCCAAGTGACTCGAGTCTGTTTCCGAACCTGGGTCACTGATGTAGCGAGAGGTAAGGCATCCAGTGCCTCAGCCGTCTGTGCCACCGGGCCGGCCCATGCATTTCCTTTTTAAGAAATATATCAATATCATGACTGTCGAGTATTGTTTTATACTTTAAAATTCCTTAGGGCCAATGGTTAGAATGGGCTAACACAGATGAGTTTACATCTGACATTGCATCCTTAATATCAAAGATGCCATCTGTGTGTGAAAAAAGTTGCAATTTGCTTAAACAATTAGAATCAAATTTAATTTACATTTGATTTGTGTCACAGTTTTGGTCAGATGGATGGAAATGTAGAATTTCTTGTATCGAGGGGCAATATCTTAAAAGCCCTCACCAGGCTTTGTGGCACAATCCTGCCGTATTCCCACAATTTGTACTTGAAAGTAGGTGGTCTTACCTTTGGGTACAATTGGTGCTCTTTATAACACTTTTGGTCCAGCTTGCATTTAAAAAGGGATGCATGCTTAATTTTTTTGATGCAAGCTTCACAAATCATGGAAACTGTGGTAAATCCACCCACAAAATGGAAAACAGCTTTCTTGCATTTTGGCAAAGTCTTCTGACGCAGATGCAGTCCGTAATTGGGAACTGCATCTGCTTCAGGATCTTTGAAAATCCTGCACCACATTTCCAGGCAGATGCCAGTCTGCAGTTGCAAATCTGCTTAGACAGGTCATCCTGGTAGTGCACTCGTAGCACTACTGCTCACTATACCATTGAGACAGGTTTGGGAAAGGGCTTGGGTTGCTCAGGAGCTGGCCGGGGAGGAGGGGCTGGATTGGATGTCCCAGGGATAGCTCTCTGCCCTTGGGGAAGGAGACACTGTGTCCTGCTGATCGAATGCCACCTAATGGAAGCCAGGTCAGAACACAGCAAATGCACTTGCAAAGTGTGGGGACAGTCACTGGATGCCTACATGCCTGTGCACCATTGCACACGTGTCAGCGTCATTGCACTCCAGCACTCAGGGGAGCAAACATGATGGAAAAGGCCCCTGATTTGCCAAATAGATGCCAGCACCCCACCCAGGCCTCTGTATGATTGATGTGGCAGGTTACCTACTACCTTGGTGGCCTTGGGTTAGTGGTGGTTAGCCGGTATGTCCATGGGAAGTTCAGTGACAGGGCTGAGGGTAGGGGGCATTGGGAGGAGGGTGAACCAGGGGCTGAGGTACAGGAAATCAGGATAGAAAATACTGTTAGATGAATCCTGAATAGATCCCCTTTGGAATCCTGCCCCTAGTAATTCATATGGGAGGACAGCAGAACGATAGGGGAAGGAGGGAGAAAAATGTTTTAAAGCAGCAATGCATGTTAGTGGTGAAAATGTTGACCTTCTTTTACTTTTTTTATTCTATTTTTAGATTATCCCATACCTCCTGTCTTGTATAATACCCTCTTTTTCCCCATTTTGTGTCTGCTTTAGTACGTTGTTTACATTTGAAATAATAAAAGACATGCTCCTTTTAATAGAGCTTGGTCCAGATTTTCGTCAGTATTATCTGTTATTATTAAGCACTCATTGGTTAACATCACTTCTGTTATGATTAATATGAACTAGCATGTGGCAGACACTGCTCACCGATCTTTTGGGATAATATGTGTATAAAAATGGCTGAAAATACTGATGAAAACCTGGTATAAGCCATATAAAAAGGGGTGCTCCTTTTATTTCAAATGTAAAAAAAGTACTGTAGCAAATTCAGACTGGGGAAAGAAAGATTTTGTACAAGTTTGATGTTAAGGGGCAATCTAAAATGGAATTAAAAGTATAGGTCAAAATTTTCACTATAATATGCACTGGTGCTTTAATTGTAAAATCAGGGACACATTCATGACAATTAGGGACAACAGAGGTCCATGCAGTGGCTTCTGCAACCCCTCCCTTGCCTCACCATGTTTTCAGAAACAGATAGTTGTCCAAAGTTCAGCGGGAAAGTTAACATGCTGGGGTGGGGGTGGGGGCAAGAAGAGAGAGAGAGATTTATGGTACCCTGAACTTTCTCTGGCGGCAGATCTCAGAGGTTTGCATTATATCTCTATTAATCCCAGCCGCAAGGTCATTACTGCAGACAGACAGTCTTTCCCCAGTATAAATATTTATCTAAGGGTGACCTGCGACTGCTACACTCCTCTTTATTTGATTTCTGCCGCCTTTGGTGTCTTGGTGGTCCCCTTGTGCTTTCCAGCTTGCTGGGGGTCGATTTCTATAAATGAAATTTTCCCCATCCTCCTGATGGATGATACCGTCCTGATGGATAATCCGCTGTTTAGGTGTAATTGACAGAGGCTGCCTGCCTAAGCAGCCTCTTATCTTGAAACCTGCGGTTGGAAAATCAGTTTTTCTCCATGGATATAAGTGGATAATCACTGGGACAGCGGCTCCTAAGTGCTTCCAACTCCAAGTTTACAGTGTGGGGGTGGAAGCTCGGCTACAGATGCTGTATTTCTGCAGCATATTGGTACACACAGCTTGCAAATAGGCTGCGTGAAGCAGCCGACTTCTATTGCAGTGATGTGGTGCAACCCTGAGCCATGATGAATCTGACTTTTAAAACCATCAGTCAGTCTGAAAGCCAAATTCAGGTTTACTTATTTTGAAACTCTAGATTTTTAGTTGCTGCAGGGTGCTGTGCTTGGGGGTGGTTTCTTCACTGATTGGAATATAAGGTGGCTTGGACTGGAATATGTTGTCTGCACAGTTTATAAAGGATGTGCTTATAGGACCTATTTGAGAAGTGCAGTCAGAAGACTGTATTTACTACAAAGGGAGTCTAGGGGTGGTTGAGCACAGACATGATACGATACTAAACTGGGGATGAGGATTTGCATGTGGGGGGCAGGGTGGAGGATACATGTGCAAGGATTACAGGGTTTTGCTAACATGTATTAGTATGCAACCAAGAACAATTTTGTGCAGGTTGCAATAAAGTGTGCGATACAGTGCATTTCTTTAATATGATTAAAGATATATTGGAAAGAACCTTGTTAATATGAAATCTGTTTATTATTTATTGTTGTAGGGTAATGCATTCCATTTTTCTTGGACTCCCCCCTCCTCCCCCTGCTCATCTTAGGGACCCCACATCCACACCTTTTCTCTGTCCGTTTGGGTGTGCTGATATTTGACATTTCCACAGATGTTAGTTCTATTCCACAGCTGGCAGGGCCCAGGTATGTGTAAGCACCAGGAGTTCCAGGGGCCCAATTTTCACGAGTGTGAAAAATGTGCACTGGCACCAGAAATACCTTGCACACCTGCAAATGTTCTCACATGTGCACGGTTCTCAATTGACAAGCTTTTTTTGTGACTGTGTGCACAATTTGCGGCAGCTTGTACATTGATTCTACATGCAGCTGCACCAAAATGCTATGCCTGGTGTTACAAGGCATAACATTCCTCTGCAGCTGCTCCTGCCGTGCATTTGCTGCTATGTGCACAACATGCAGAAAATAGCATTTCCGCTGGCGAAGAGATTTGCTCTCCAGACCAGGGTGTTATGTAGTGATACTTAGTCTCTGTGCCATGTATTGCTTTTGAAAATCAGGTCCCCGGTGTTCACCACGATCATTTGGGAACAGAGTACCTGACCTCCACCATGTACTCTGCCCCTAACAGTCAGGAGGTTGAGAAATGCAAGTGGAGACATGAACTTTGGCCCCTCTATTTAATATTTATACTAGATGCCTCAATGAAATGACACCTAATGCACACGGTAGCACATTTTAAAACATTTCCCTCCCCACATTTTATTCTCCCTTTGCAATCATTCAGAGCATGTTGGGGCAACGCTATTCCTCCAGCAAAAGTTACCCAGTGGTGCAGTGTCGTTGTTAACAACCCGTTACACAGACACTCACACACCCTCACACACACACAGACACACACACATGCCCACACCACTAGACACAGCACTACACACACGCATACACACACACACACACACACACACCCACCCACACACCACTAGACACAGCACTACACACACACACACACAGGCACACACACATATGCCCACACCACTAGACACAGCACCAGACACACACACACACACACACACACGCCCACACCACTAGACACAGTACTACACAAACACACACACACACACATGCACATGTATGCACATACACACACACACCACTAGACACAGCACTACACACACACACACCACTAGACACAGCACTACACACACGCATATGCACACACACGCACACACCACTAGATACAGTACTACACACACACACACATACACACACACACACACGCTGAGCACTTCTCACACACACGCATGCATGCTGAACAACTTCTGCACAGCATGTTCTGTACTTACTGGCCAAGGTCTTGAGAAAGACTGATTCTGTATCTGAACTCGTCTCCTAAGTGGCAGTACAGAATACTTCTCAACTGGGCTTTTCAGAAGGGCTGTGTTGAGAGTAGTCATTAGGATGAGAAGCAGATTATTGACCAGGTTAGATATGTACTGCTCTGTAAACAGGGTGTATACTAAAATGTCAGAGAGAACCATTTGTAAGCAGAATACATTCAGATGATACTGTCCACAGTGAGGGCCTGTCACCAATCACCAAGAAGCCTCTGATTTGACTGACTCAGAAAATGGCATGCAAGTGGAGGCAGGGCTAGTGAAATGGTATAAGGGCTACTCAACAGAGGTGGCACCCAAGTAGAAATAGGCAGTCAGTTTGTTTGACAGCACAGCCTTCAGTAACATTGTTGGAAGCAAGGAGACAGCCAGAGAGGAGTCAGAGACGGAACAAAAAAGGAAGCAAAGCAATCCTAACATTTAAAACTTCGTAAAAGCAGTAATAAAAGTGTTGGTAATGGAAAGAGGAAGATGGGAGGGAGGCAGATGCTGCTGGAGGTGGGACCTCAGGCAATGATTACTGGGGGGGAGGGCACTCATGGGCCTAGGCAGGCTGGGAAACAGGAGAAAAAAATAAAAGCTCCCTAACTCCAGGAGGCAGTGTGCTGACAAGGGAGGGGCAGCTTCTGAGAAAGTGCTGAAAAGTGCAATTCAAGGAGTAGCATAGACAGCTGAGGAGGTGCTGCAGAGGGAGACTGTACTGTTCAGGCTGCTGAGGAGGTGGTGATGGTGGAGACTTGGGGACAGGGCAAGGTGCTGAACAGGTGGTGGGAGGGGAGACTTAAGGAGCAGCGTAGGTTGCTGAGTAGCAGGTGAAAGTGGAGACTGAGGGAGCAGCGCAGGGTGCTGAGTCGGTGTGAGAGTGGAGACTGAGGGAGCAGCGCAGGGTGCTGAGTGGGTGTGAGAGTGGAGACTGAGGGAGCAGCGCAGGGTGCTGAGTGGGTGTGAAAGTGGAGACTGAGGGAGCAGCGCAGGGTGCTGAGTGGGTGTGAAAGTGGAGACTGAGGGAGCAGCGCAGGGTGCTGAGGGGGTGGAGAGTGGAGACTGAGGGAGCAGCGCAGGGTGCTGAGTCGGTGTGAGTGGAGACTGAGGGAGCAGCGCAGGGTGCTGAGTAGGTGTGAGAGTGGAGACTGAGGGAGCAGCGCAGGGTGCTGAGGGGGTGTGAGAGTGGAGACTGAGGGAGCAGCGTAGGGTGCTGAGTGGATGTGAAAGTGGAGACTGAGGGAGCAGCGCAGGGTGCTGAGTGGGTGTGAAAGTGGAGACTGAGGGAGCAGCGCAGGGTGCTGAGTGGGTGTGAAAGTGGAGACTGAGGGAGCAGCGAAGGGTGCTGAGTGGGTGTGAAAGTGGAGACTGAGGGAGCAGCGCAGGGTGCTGAGTGGGTGTGAAAGTGGAGACTGAGGGAGCATCGCAGGGTGCTGAGTGGGTGTGAAAGTGGAGACTGAGGGAGCAGTGCAGGGTGCTGAGTGGGTGTGAAAGTGGAGACTGAGGGAGCAGCCCAGGGTGCTGAGTGGGTGTGAAAATGGAGACTGAGGGAGCAGCCCAGGGTGCTGAGTGGGTGTGAAACTGGAGACTGAGGGAGCAGCGCACGGGGCTGAGTGGGTGTGAAACTGGAGACTGAGGGAGCAGCGCAGGGGGCTGAGTGGGTGTGAAAGTGGAGACTGAGGGAGCAGTGCAGGGTGCTGAGTGGGTGTGAGAGTGGAGACTGAGGGAGCAGCACAGGGTGCTGAGTTGGTGTGAGAGTGGAGACTGAGGGAGCAGCGCAGGGTGCTGAGTGGGTGTGAAAGTGGAGACTGAGGGAGCAGCCCAGGGTGCTGAGTCGGTATGAGAGTGGAGACTGAGGGAGCAGCACAGAGGGTAAGTAGGTATAAAAGTGTAGAGTGAGGGAGGGAGCAGCACAGGATGCTGAGTCTGGCGGTGGAGGGAGTGACTTAGTGAACAGTGCAGGCTACTGAGGAGGTGGTAGAAGTGGAGACCCTGGAAGAAGTTCAGGTAACTGAGGAGGTGGCAGAAGGGGAGACTCTGGGAAAAATTAAGGTTACTGAGGAGCTGGTAGAAGTGGAGACTCTGGGAGAAGTTCAGGTAACTGAGGAGGTGGTAGAAGTGGAGACTCTGGGAGAAGTTCAGGTAACTGAGGAAGTGGTAGAAGGGGAGACTCTGGGAGATGTTCAGTTACTGAGGAGGTGGTAGAAGGGGAGACTCTGGGAGATGTTAAGGTTACTGAGGAGGTGGTAGAAGGGGAGACTGGGAAAAGTTAAGGTTACTGAGGAGGTGGTAGAAGGGGAGGCTCTGGGAGATGTTAAGGTTACTGAGGAGGTGGTAGAAGGGGAGACTGGGAAAAGTTAAGGTTACTGAGGAGGTGGTAGAAGGGGAGGCTCTGGGAGATGTTAAAGTTACTGAGGAGGTGGTAGAAGGGGAGTCTCTGGGAGATGTTAAGGTTACTGAGGAGGTGGTAGAAGGGGAGACTCTAGGTGAAGTTCAGGTTACTAAGGAAATGGTAAAAGTGGATTACTGGGAGAAGCTCAGGTTGCTGTTGAAATGGTAGAAACAGAGATTTTGGGAGAAGTTCAGGTTGCTGATCAAATGGTAGAAAGGAGACTCGGGAGAAGTTCAGGTTGCTGAGGAAATGATAGATGGAGAGACTGTATACTGTACGCTGTTGAAATGGTTGTGGAGAATCTGGGAGCAACGCAGGGTGCTGAGGAGGTGGTTGAAAGAGAGACTTGGGGAGCAGTGCATGCTATTAAGGGCAGGGTCTATATAACTCTGCCTCCTGGGTCTGTGTGGGTGGCTGTTTGAGTTTGTCTGTGTCTGTAGGTTAGTTTTTGTGGATTTACATGGTTTTCTGCATGGAGTAACTACGCCATTCTTGCTCACAACACCTGCGAAAGTCTCCTGCACTGGATTTCTGCAAAACATCACCACCAAGTATCTGCATTTTCATTTTAAAATCAACTTTTTGGAAGCCATCCAAAGCAAAAATAAGCAAGCAACGAAGTCTGACAAACTCAGTGATTCTGGGTCCTGCTCTGAACCCACATTTTCGTCTGACCTGCTCCTAAAGGAACTGTATGTGGGCTGTTAACCTCTTTGAAGAACAAAGGAAGCATACAGACAAAAGGATTTTACATCCTGCATATGCGCAGGCACAGTTTATCACCTTCAGGAATTTTAACACATTTTGTGACTCTGGAACTCAGCAATTCATCATTATCGTCTCTCTTTTGACTTACCACCAGGTATCAGCATTTTCAATTGAAATCAACTTTAAATGTACTTGTCTCTAACGGCTATCTATGCAACAACCATTCTTTTCTTTTTTTTATGCTTTATTTTTATTCATTATATCAGAAACTGACATGAGATAACTCTTGGTTAACTCTTGGAAATGAACACAGGCATAGACAGTATACAGGAACATATTTCTTGTCCCCCTTTGTTACAGCATGGGAGGGGAAGTTCAGCTGAAATCAACTTGTAAAAGAAATAGGTATCTTTTGCTTTTGCAGCCATGACCATGGACTATACGCTAAAAAACAGATTGTCCGAAAAGTCCCGGGGTGTAAAACCCATTAAGTCTTTTTCTGGGATACTCCGCCAAGTATCCACCCTAGTCACGGCCCCCTAAGGTCCCCCATGCAAGTCGATCCCCCCGGTCACCCCTGGCTTGCCCCCCAGAGGATGAGGCCGCAGAGCTGACTCTCCACATCCCAACCCGCGGTCCTGTAACTGGTTGGGAGGATCGGCGACATGGAGGAACCCCGGGGAGGGCTTCATAGAGGCGGAGTCCCCATTTTGTATTTAATGTATCCCTGGAGAGCCGACGTGCAATGACGTCAGCGCACTACATGCAGACGTCCGTCGGCTTCTCCCCTGTCAAATGCGTGCGCTGTCGTACCCCCAGCCTCCGCTGGGTGTCACTGCAGCACCGCATGCATCCCTCACCCACCCCGAAGGAAGGAGAGCTGTCGCAGGACGCCCAATCCTTCCTTCCCTGCCAGGCCCCCGCAGCCCGAGTCCATTCCTCGAACTCGGTCGCCGGGGAAAAGTAGGTGTGGTGTCCCGCGCCAACCCTCAGCGCCACTGGGCCGGCTTAAAACCCATTAAGTCTATAAAGTCCATGTGGACACTTACTTTGCGGTAAGTACAACGAGAAGAGTTGCTACCGTCAAGCCTTCACTCCGACTTAGAACGAGCAATACATAACAAATCAATGATAAAGTTGCTCAGACATTATTATTCAAGACACTGCACTAGAAGTATGCTGGTAGTAAACAAGGGGTTTAAACCCAAATTGTTTGAAAGTCAAAACCGAGCCACTGTTCAGGTGTCATTAATTTCCTCCAGGCCTGCCTCTCTCTGAATAAAGTCTGCTTTAATCTTGAGTAACCATTTGCCAGCCTCCGACGGGTCCGTGAAAATAAAAGTTTTACCTGTGTAGGAGACCCGCAGCTTTGCAGGGGGTAATAGAGAGTGGCTGATTCCCAGCAATTTTAGCTCTCCGCGTACTGCATCGAATGCCTTCCTGTGCTGCCGCGTAGCATAACTGAGGTCCGGGAAAAAATAGAAGCGAGGGCCTTCAGGTAGATGGAGTGTGCCTTTGGTTTTAGCCAAGTAGAGAATCTGATTCTGAATATGTTGCCCTGCAGTCAGGATCAAAATGGTACGTGGTTGATGGGAGTCAGATGCTGGTTTCTGTGGTGTGATTCTGTAGGCTTTAAAGATTGCCCCCATGAGTTCAAAGCCCAATGCACTTTGTAGAAGCTTACACACATGTAGTAACAGGTCATCCCCCTCCACTCCTTCTGGTATCCCAAACAGATGAACATGGGTCAGAAGGGACCCCATTCTCCAGTTGCTCAAGTTGCAGTGGAAGCAATTTGTTCTCTGAAATGAGGCCCTCAGTCGTCGCTGATGTCCTGTCGGCTGATTCTTTGGCAATATGCGCCTCTGCTGCAATAGTCTCTGTTTTTGTTTCCAATGTAGACACCCGGTTGTTGTATGTGTCCAGCTTAGCATCTAGGGCTTTCACTGTTGTATCAAGTGCCTTAACAGTCTGGAGTACAACACTGTTAGTGGGCTCAAGGTCACCAGCTGCTCCGGTCACAAGGCCACTAGATCCCACGCCATCAGGCTACCTACCTGCCATGCTTCCCTTTGCTCGATTCGTGCTGCCCTGTTTTTTGAGGATTTCCCATATCTTCCTGCAAAATGTTTGCAAATTGGAATAGTGCGGAGATCGCTTGCCAATCGTATAGTAGTTTTAGAGATGTTTGAGCAGTTAACAATAGGTATTTTTTGCCCTTTTTATGAAGTCAGAGAGAGCTTTTGAGTATGCGACCTGCTCAGTCGGCTGCAAGCCACGCCATGGCAAAAACCATTCTGAAGAACAAAGGAAACACACAGACAAGGTTTTCACAGCCTGCAAATGCCCAGACCACAGTTCATCATCTCAAGCATTTAACACACTCTGTGACACTGGACCTTAGCAGTTCACCATTTCCTCTGGATTTGACTTTTTCTTAACTCTGGAATTGAGCTCGCAGCATATGACCTGTCTATGGTGCCACTACTCAATGGTCTCATAATCCACGTAGAACACACAAAAATCAGAACGACCAGCAAAAGGCTGCGGCTCTCCTATAACAAAACTAATACAGGAACATCTCCTCCATCTACTTATACTACTCCTACTACTAATGTCTGGCAATGTGCATCCCAGCTCTGGTCCCACTCCAAAGCACAATGCTCCTTCACGGAAAACCCAGGGCTTGTCCTTGCCTCACTAAACATCTGCAGTCTGCTCCCCAAACTAGACTGCCTGAAGGCCTGGGTCACTCAGCATAACCCTGATGTGCTATCCATCATGGAGACCTGGCTATCCCTGAAGATACCTGACATGGCTGTCACCCTGCCTGGCTACACCCTTTACAGACAGGACTGACAATCTAAAAGAGGTGGGGGCTGCATCATCTACACCAAAGACCACCTCCAGGGACACATACTACCCCCACTGTGTGGCAGTGACAACTTACAAGCCCTTGCCATCAAACTGCTGCTAGGGGCCCACAACAGAGTGCTAACCATACTCTCAGTTTATATTCCACTAAAACAGTCCCAGGCTGGTGTCAGCAACCTACTGGACTATATTAGCACATTGAGCCTAAACTCTGAAATAGTTCTACTAGGAAACTTTAATATTAACTGGCAATCACCTGCATCTACTGCTATAAAGGATATCCTCTCCATGATCCATTTCTCCCAACTAGTGAATACTCCGACTAGAATCAACTATAAGACTGGCACCAGCACACTCCTGGACCTGGACTGGGTTCTCACATACTGCCCGGCGCACATCTCCGATCTTACCATTCTCCCTGATGGCATGAGTGACCACTCCCCTATCAAATGCCTATGGAACAATAACTACTGCAAGCCCCCAACCAGAACCATAAAAAAACAGATGCTGTTAAAGGGCCACCTGCCTGTACTAAAGGCTGACCTTAAACTCATCGACTGGTCAGACTTCGGAGAATCCAAAGATGTCGACACAGCGCTCGACCTCTTTATATCAAAATTTAACATGGTCTGCGTCAAACATGCCCCTGTCAAAACAAGGAAAGCTAAAGGACCCATTAACTCATGGATTACCCCTGAACTTCTGGCGCTTCTTGACCTAAGAGACCAATACTTGCTAAAAGCTCGATTGCAGGGCTCTGCAGCTAATGTTCAGCAATATACAAAGGCCCATAATGACTGTACAAAAGCGATCAGACAGGCGAAGAGTAAATACTACAAAGAAGACCTCACCGACTCATGGAATAGCAGCAAATCCTTCTGGGCAAACCTACAGGATATTATAGGGAAGGATCCAAAAACACCCCCTGCTATGCTCACTGTTGAAGGTGTCCCTACCGTAAACCCCTTACTCATAGCCAACTCACTTAATCAGGCTTTTACTGACCTCAGTAGTGTTCTTCTGGCTGATTTCTTCAATTCCCCTAACCCAAGAGTCACTACAAGGGCTCCTACACCGCCTCCCAACCGTCCGCCTTTCTGCTTCAAAATAGTTTCTGACGCTGACGCACGCAATATGTAGTGAAGATCCTAGGAAAATCAAGGCACAGCAGGGACACACTGGACCTTAAATTCGTACATCTGGCACTGGACAAAATAATTGGACCATTAGCAAAAATAATTAACCTCTCCCTCTGCCACTCCCAATTCCTGCTAAGATGGAAATCCACCACAGTAACCCCTGTCCATGAAAGTGGGGACCGAACAGCACACAACAATTACAGGCCAATCTCCATACTCCTGCCGCTCTCCAAGGCTCTGGAACGGATAGTGACTGACCAGATAGTGGAGTATCTTAACCAACACAAGTTTCTCTGCCCAGAACAACGTGGATTCTTTGGTGGCCACAGTACCATCACGGTCCTTCTAGAATTCACTGGGTTCATCAATAATGCCCTGGACCAAGGCCACCTAGTAGGGGCATCCTTCATTGACCTGTCAAAGGCAATTGATACGGTTCATCATGCCCTTCTCCCACGGCAGCTCTCTGAAATTGGACTCACAACAGAAACCGTGGACTGGTTTAGCAGCTACCTGAGCCTCTGCTCCTAACAAGTCAGGATTGGGGAAGTCCTATCTGACAACTGACCTGTCAGATCCGGAGTACCACAAGGGTCTATACTGGGGCTGCTGCTATTCAGTGTCTTCCTAAACAACCTCCCTGCAGCTTAACAATGCCGCATGCTCTTATATACAGACAACGTGGTAATCTTCGCCAGCAACTGGCGCCCAGAACTCCTCGAAAAGGACCTCCAAAGTGGCTTTGCAACAGCCAAAAAATGGTTTAAAGAACAAAAACTGGTCTTGAATTATAAAAAGACCAAAACCATGCTCTACACATCAACCCACAACAAACATAAAAGCTACCCCTTGGCCATACAGAATGACAGTGGCAGCACCCTGGAACTCGTCCAACACTTCAAATCAATCAAAATCAATCAATCAAAATCTTTATTTATTCAGGCGGACATCATTGAGCAAAGCTCATTTACAAGATGACCTGATAGGTCGAGGAACAACTTGAAGGTACAAAAGCAGACATATACAAAACACATCTATATAAACAGATACAATAATATAAACATATATACAAACAGGGTAGCCGGAGATTACAGGCTCCAAGGCAAGCTAAACCAGACAGTTGTGATTGATGACTACTAAAATGTTGAAAACAGCCTCTGAAAAATGACATAGAGGGGCTGGTGGGAGTTTTGGATAGGGACTAAGTCTACTAGTAGTGAGTGAATGGGGTAGAAGTAAGTGACAGGGAGTAGCTGTGGAGGTCTTAGTGAGGCTAGCAAAATGCAGTAGAAAAAGGGGTAATGGATGTGATTGGACTAAGCCTTGTGAAGCAATTGCATATCTCTGGGAAGAGACTTGTGTAGAGCTTTTAAAGAATGTTAGAGGTATAAAGGTGGTCAACTTTAGGGTCTTCTGCAGAGAATTCCATGCCACTGCTAGAGAGTAACTGATTGCAGATCTCCCATGCCGGTGCTGGCTTTGGGTAGCTTCAAAGTGATGAGGTTGTTGCTTTTAGGGCATATAACCTAGCTGTGGCCAGTGTAAAGCAATCTAAAATATAGGATGGAAGTTTGTTAGACAGGGTTTTGTATATCCATAATGCAGCATTTTTGTTCCTTCTGAGGTGTAAGGATGTCCAGCCAACTGCAGCATAGAGAGAGCAATGATGAGTGTTGAATGGAAGATCTGTGATGAACCTGAGAGCTCTATGGTACAAGGTATCCAATTTACTTAAATAGGAAATAGAACAGTGGCCATAGAGGAAATCTGCATAGTCGATAAGTGATAGAAATGAGGCCTGGATTAGTCTCTGTTTTGAATCTCTGGTTAAATAATGCTTGATTCTGAAGAAAAGGCCAAGCCTCTGGCGAAGTTTTTTCAGAAGTTCTTCAATATGCTGAGTATAATCAAGCCTGTTGTCAATCCATACCCCTAAATATTTGAATTTGTCAACATAGTCAAGGCTTTCTCCAAGGATGGTGGATAGTTGGGGAAGATTGCTTGATGAGAAGGCGTTAGTATAGTAATTGGTGGAGAAGAACATAGCTTTTGTCTTTGCATTTAGGAGGATTTTTTTTCAAGTAGTTGGTATTGCAAAGGGAGAATTCTGATTGTAGTATTTCACAGGCCTTTGAAGGTGATGGGTTACTGACATATAAGACAGTGTCATCTGCAAAGAGGTGAACATTGGCTTTGGTGAGATTAGAGTCAATGTTGTTAATGTAAATGGCAAAAGGATAGGCCCAGGATAGATCCTTGAGGTACCCCTCTTAGGAGTGGTTTTGATGAGGATAGGTCGCCTTCATTTTTCACCTGCTGCATTCTATCAGTGAGATAACATCTGAACCACTTAAGAGAGGGTGGATCTAGGCCTATGGAGTGCAGGAAGAGAGTAGCAGCTCATGATCCACTGTGTCAAGGCTTTGCTTAGATCAAGAAATACAGCACAGACGCTGTTCTTTTGTCTAGCCTAGTTTGCCAGTCATTTGTGACTTTTGCCAGTGCAGAAATGGTGCTATGCCTAGTCCTAAACCCAGATTGAGCGGGTTTAAGAGATTATTAACATCAAGGTAGTCTCTTAATTGGATGCTCACTAATTTTCTAGCATTTTGGAAAGCACTGGCAGGATGGATATGGGCCTGTAATTGTTGAGGTCCATGGGGTCCCCTGATTTTAGGAGGGGGAACACTTGTGCTGTCTTCCACAGCAAAGGAATAGACCCAGAGGCTAAAGATAGATTAAAAAGATGTGTTAAAGGAACTGCAAGCACATGTATTGCAAGTTTTAGAAAATAGGGGTCAAGAGAGTCTGCACCTGCGCTTTTTTTAGTATCCAAATGCAACAATAGATCCTCTACTTGCTTCAGTAAAATTGGTTTGAATGAGAATGAAGAATCAGCCCTCTGAGCCTCAGTAGACTGGGATTTAAGTTGTGCCTGCAGTAGATTAGCTGGAGAGGAGTCAAAAGCAAGGCCAGCCGTTATGAAGTGATTGTTGAATGCATCCAATACTTTCCGTTTGTCGGAGATAGCAACCTTATTAAGGTGCACTTGAGATGGCAGAGAAGTGCTAGAGTCCTGCCCTAAGATCCCCTTGATGGTGCCCCAGAATCTAGCAGGGTTGTGATAAGAGGCATCAAGTTCAGTCGATAGAAAGCAGCCTTAGCATCCCTTACTTTTTGGTGCAGCTATTTCTGGCTTTTCTGAACAGCAGCCAGTCATTTGGTTCCTTAGTCTTCCTTGCCATTTTCCATAGCTTATCTCTCTCAAGCAGTGCAGATTTAAGGTCGGCTGAAAACCAGCGGCAAGATTTGCTTTTCATTCTAACACTAGTGATTGGTGCATGAGTATTGAGGGCACCTATGATTATGCTGTTTAACACCTGAAGTGCTATTTCCACAGAGTATGTAAGGTAGAACTCCTGCCAGCGTGCAGAGTGGCATAGGTCGTGGAGATATCCCTCGATATTAAGGTTTTTGATCTTCTGGAGGAATTTTGCTGGGTTAGCTGGTTTGCCTGATGATCTTATTCCTGCAATAAGACAGTGATCACTTATGTCACTGAATAGTACTCCAGCGCGAGAACAGGTGGGGTTTGTTTACCAGCATGATGTCAAGTAGGGTGCTACTACTTCTGTTCTTTAAATTGATTCTTGTCGGTTCATTTATTAGTTGAGTAAACCCATATGTATCACAAAAAAATACTAGGGGTGCAGCTGTGTTGGAGAGCCAGTTTAAATTCAGATCACGTAAGATAATGATAAACATTCGATTTCTTTGGGCAATGATGTTGCACTAAGGCAAGATGCAGATATATTCGATTTTATATAAATAGCTACTCCACTGCCCCTTGACAGGCGGTCTGCTCTGAATATTTGGTAGTTGGGTAGATTTACCTCCCTATCTGTTGTTGCAGGTTTGAGCCATGTCTCGGATATTACCAGAAAGTCTGGCATGGTGTGGGTAACCCAGGCTTGTATTAATGAAAGCTTTTTCAGGAGGCTGCATGCATTGATATGAAGGAAGCTTAATCCTTCGATGGATGCTAGATCTGCTGGGGAGGTGATGCCCTCTGGAGGTCCTGGATTGATTTCAACATTACCAATACAGATCAGCAGAAAGAATGAGTTTTGTGAGGGCTTCGAAGGACAGGAGGATGGGACAGTCAATGGGCCTTCTCTTCTTGCTCGGTGGCCAGTGCTTTGAGATGATCCACTCTGGATTGCGGCTTAGTAACCTGTCACAGAGTGCTAATTTGGTGGACAGGTATAAGGGGGCACTGTAGATCCAATAGTGGAGCATCGAGCGTAAAAAGTACATGACAGGTTGTGACCCTTTTTGGGGGTTACCCCACTGATTATGATGAAGCAACGGTAGGGCATATGTGAGGAACCGATCGGCACCCACTGAAGGTGTCACAGGGAAGCTAGGCTGGTGAGCCGCATTATTCAGTAAGGTATGGGTCGGTATGGCATCATCCTCAAATACCTGGGAGTAACTATCAACTCTGTCTTGTCCTTCACACAGCACATCGACAACACTGCCAAGGCCATCAACACCAGAATCGGCATCCTCTACCGACACAGACATTGTCTCACCCATGAAGCACTGAACCTGGCAATTAATAGCTCGATTGTATCCCTTATAGATTATGGACTGGTAATATATGGATCTGCAACTGACTCAGCACTCCAACGCATCACTGTTGCACTAAATAAAGCCTGCTGCCTGCTCACTAATGCACCTAAACTAACCCATACCTGTGAACTCTATACCCATACTGGTTGGCTCCAGCTGAATGACAGAATACGATATCAAGCCTGCTTTCTCGCCTAAAAGGTCACGCTAAACCAGTTTCCTCCTAGAGTGCAGAACCTGCTTTCCCTTCCACTAAATACCAGGCAAACCAGGAGCTCATCCACACAAACATTCTGGATACCCAGATGCCACACATCCATGGCACAACGTGCCTTTGCATACCAGGCACTGCTCTGGACAAATGCACTACCACTGGATATCTCTGGCACTGCTACGCTTGGACCATTCAAACTTAAACTGCACCAACAACTTATTCATATGACTACCTGCAGGTGTCACCGCTGAGTCATCCTATGCATCCACTGACTGACCCTAGAACTTCCCAGCCCCTATCCCCAGACTAGGCAAACTGTGGCACTTCGCAACATCTCCAACCCCTTTATCCCAGCCTACCCCCCCATCCACACTGTCCTGTCTACCCCACCCCTTCTTCCCCTTTTCCCTTACTTCTCCTTCTGATGCAGGCTTACTTTGCACATCGCCGCAGTTACTGGTTTGGTTTGGATTTATATACCCTTATGTTAATATTGTCATTATCTGTTTACTGTACTCTCAATGTTTTATCTGTATATTGTCCTGAATTCCTTGCATTGTCGTTTATGTACATGACGTGGAACATCTCAACGAGCATCCGCTCACAGGTGTATCCAAGATTTCAATAAATAAATAAAACAATAAAAGTTTACAAAACGTCCAAAGTTAAACATACCAAGGCTTTCCTAGCTCATAGTCAGTAGCCAAATCTCCTCCTGCAACTGGAAGAGGAAAGACTGCTCCAACTCAAAGCCGTGGAAAAAGTCCCTTCCTTTAGTGGGGGAAAGGACTACAAGGGTAGTTAATGCCATCGGTAACTATGTTGGACATTATAAACCTGGCTAAAGAACTACCATGATAATGCCTTGTCCTTACTCCCTGGTTACTCCCTTTTTTGACAGGACAGACCAGGCAGAAAACGAGGTGGAGGCATAGCCCTGCACGTCTAGGACCACATCACCACCACCTCTATAAGTTGCTCAGCCACTACCTCCTTGAGCGAGTGAATACTACTGGAGTTAGCCCTGGGAGCAGTAAAAAAGCTCTATCTAGGCTGCTGCTACAACCCCCCCACAGGGAAACTTCTGGGCATAGAAAATTTCCTTGATGGATTTGCGCTAGCTACACCCTCAAGAGACTCCATTTTACTCGGAGATTTCAACATTAATTGGACTACCTCTCCAGTCCCTGATCAGGCAACACTGCTAAAATTGCACAACCTGGGCAAGTCATCTCCTCTCCCACCAGACAGAACCACTGTTCGCAAAACCATTCTATTCTTGACTGGATTGTCACCAATCGAGGTGACAAAGTCCTCCAGGCGGGCATCATGGCCGACTCGATAAGTGACCATTCCCCAATGTACATCATACTGTCCACTAAATCTAATCACCCACCTCCCAAACTTCTGTCCTTCAGGAGGTTCAATAGCCATGATTCGGACTCGGTCTGTACGCATGCTAGGTCCATAAACTGGGCTACCCTTCATCAGCAGAACAATGTTTCATCAGCTGTCTCATTTCTCACAGACACCCTTCGTACAGTACAGGATAAGATGTTCCCCACTACCACCAAGAGAGTTAGGGGAGGATGTATGTGATGGCTGTCCAGGGAATTACTCGCTAAAATGGAGGATAGGGACAAAACCAGGAAGCTCCATAAGGCAGCTCCCACCCCTCAGTTATGGAATGCCTACAGACAGCTGCGAAACTTTTGCAAACAGGCTGCCAGATCACTTAAAAGCAAATATTACATCAACCAGCAAAATAATGCCCTTGGGAACCCTCATAGTTTCTGGGCCTCTATTGGGTCCCTCCTAAATCCCAAATCCAGCAAGCAAATCACTCAGCTTGCAACAGCCTCAGGTCCCATTACCGACCCTGTAAAAATAGCTGATCTTTTCGATACAATGTTGACAGACCTAACCCCTCACCTAAGCAAGCTGCCCACCTAGCCTCCCACCAGCCATGAAGACTCTCCCTGCTACCCCCAGCCACCAGCAGAAGGTAGTTCTCCTCCTCTGTTCTACTTTAGGGCCATAGATCATGGTGCTACCATAAAACTGCTGAAGACTCTCCCAGAAAGAGGTAGCCCTGGGAACGATGGGCTCTACCCTACTTTCCTGAAACTCATCTCCCCAGCCATTGTCAAACCCTTGACCTTTATTTTCAACCTTGCTCTCTCCACGTCCTCAGTGCCAAACTCGTGGAAGCATGCACATGTGGTACCTGTCTGCAAAGCTGGAGAGCCCCTTGTCCCAGAAAACTATAGATCCATCTCCCTCCTCCCTCACCTCAGCAAATTATTGGAAAGAATAATCCACCACCACCTGTCTGAGCATCTGGAAAAATATAACCTCCTGTGTCCACTCCAGCATGGCTTTTGCAAACATCACAGCACCTCCTCTGCCCTCGCCCTTTTCTCCAACCATGTCCTCAAAAATATGGATATGGGCAAGGCCACAGGGGCGGTATTCATAGACTAATCCAAGGCCCTCGACTTGGTCGACCATCACCTCCTTCACTTCACCTTGCGCCATTTCCGTTGCTCACCAGACACTGCCGCGTGGTTCCACAGCTACCTGACAAATAGGTCCCAATCTGTCCTGATTGGAAAAGTGCCCTCCGCCTCACTACCCACAGGCACTGGAGTCCCACAGGGCTCTATATTAGGTCCTCTACCTTTCTCAATGTTCATAAATGCTCTCCCCTCTGAAAGCCTAAACTGCAAGGCACTCCTCTATGCTGATGATTTGGTATTGTACCACAGTGACAAATCACTTGAGTCAATCTCATCCACCCTTACTATTAAGTATGGTGCTGCCTATGGCTGGTTCCAATCCAGAAAAATACATGTTAATGAAAAAAAAAACAAAGCCGTGTTATTTGGCTTGAAGCCTTTTCTAGCGAAGTTCGCCAAGTCAAATACATCCCTACTCATCCACTCCCCAGCTGGCCCACCGCTCGACACTGTCTTCTCTTTCAAATACTTAGGGGTAACTAAGTTCGAGCAGACTTGATAGACCATAAGGCCTAATCTGCTGGCAAATAGTATGTTAGTATGTTAGTATGTTAGTATGTAACTCTGGATCCCGCTCTTACTTTTAATGAACACATAAAAAAACGTTATAGGCAAAATTCACCAAAAACTTGGGGCAGCCTACAGAACCAAGCAATTTCTGTCCCCGGCTACCCGCCTTGCCATAGTCCAGGGGAAACTCATCCCTCAGCTTGACTATTGTTCCCCTGACTACTCCTTTGCCGCCGCCCCCAAGCTTCCTTCTCGCCTAAATAGTATGTACAACTCCATCTGCCACTTAGATCTCCAGGCACCCTACTCTACTCACCACTGCACACTTTACAAAACCCTAGGGTGGACAAACCTTCAGGGACGTTTCAACTATGCCATGGCAGCCTAATTGATAACTCACTTAGGAATCACCAGCTGTCCCCTTTCTCCTCACTACTCTTAGATAAGGCAGCAACCAGAACCCTCAGGTCCTTCTCCATGCCTACTGTGAAAGTCCCACACACCCTTTCTGTCATGGGTAGTAAAGCCTTCTCTGTGTCTGCCACCTCTCTCTGGAACAGGCTTCCACTATCGATCCGCTCCTCCCCTTCCCACACATCCCTCAAAAGGAACCTATGAGCCTGGCTCCTGATGGAATCTTCCTGTAAATGTTTGCTTGGCCATGCTTCGGCCCATGACCCTCCCCAGCCCCCATAGTATGCTCCTTTTCTGCACTGTTCTCTCGCTATCTCCCAATCCCTACCTCTTTCAGCCTCCTCTCCCTAGTCCTGTCGGCACCCATGTATGTTTCTATTTGGCTTTCTCTACTACCTTGCTGGTTTTCTAGGGCTGTACCTGACCGGAAAACTATAGTTTTTACTGTATAGATGTCTATTGACCTTCTGATATGATCTGTTACATCAATTATACCACTGTACATGAATGAATAGCTTGATCTTACTACTTCAGACCCTGTAAATATTCCTTTTCGTATATTTGTACATAACTGTCGCTCTGTATAGCTATAACTATGTATTGTTACCCAGCCTACTTCTCTGTAACCAGCTGTTTCTATATGTTTCACATGTTATCTGTATTTACTGCCTGGATATGCACTGTGTATTTACTAAGGTATTTTCCATTTTCTGTTGCCTTCCTATTGGCCTGGATTGTGGCTGAAATCGGTCTGTTGGATCAGTCCACTTACCCGGTTATCAAAGACATAAATAAATGTAGTGTGGCAACATTGGGTTTATTGAACTGGAGCAACAAATGGTAACATAGGGGCATAGTGTTAGTGGTTCTGAATGGTGCGTGTGCACCACTAATTTTGCCTCAGCTGTTTTGTGAACCATCAAATGCATATTCAGTTGCTGCAAAGGAGACAGTATGGCACAGAGGTTTAGGTCTCTGAGCGGCAAACCAGGAGACCTGGGATTGAATCCCACAGCCCCTGCTTGCATATTGTGTGACCCTGCGCAAGTCAATTAACTTCCTTGTGCTCCCAGGTCGCACCTGGAAACAAGTTCTGGCTTAGTGTGCCTTTTCTGGTTAAACACCCTTTCTCCCTGACCCCAGTGTTTTATTCTGAATCATACAGGTGGTATGACACCACAGGCAGGAGGTAGAAGTTGCATTGTTAGTTGCAACTTGCAACCCATAAATAATTGGCACACGGCATTGTAAATCCCCTCCCCTCTCATACATAATTATGTCAGTCAGCAGGTTTTCTGCTAAACGGGTTTGCTGCCTGTGATTTTCTCATGTCCAGTTTGTGCCCATAAGATTTATGTGAGTAGGTGAATAGTACCTCATCCAGTTAGTGTCTGTGAGAAGGCAAAACTCACCACATGAATGAAAACTCCAAGTTCATAAGTAACTGCTCTGCTGAATAATCATACTGTATATATTTCAGAAAACCTGTTTAACACTCTAGTCACTGGAGCAAACAAGGGAACTGCTAGTGATTGAACTCCGGGAGGAACATATTATTTTTCTCTCCACTTTATGACTATCTTTATTTATAACTCTCGTCTCTTTTGTGGATATTTATCATTCATTGATCAGTTTAAGGAAGAAAAAAAATTCCCCTTCAAGTTTGACTTTTACAGGAAGAAAGAATAATTTTAAATCACAATAACCAAGACAGTCCCTGGCATCCATTAGGACTCCATTCCCTCACCACATCCCATGCCAATACATTCCTGGTGTCTAGTCACCTCCTCCCTCCCCCTATACTGTGCCAGTAAGTCACTGGGTCCAGTGGTATCTCCGCCTCTCCAGTTCCTGACATCCAGTGCTACCTCCTTCTCTCATCCTATCCCAGGTCAATAAGTCTTCGACATCCAGTTGTAGCCCCTCCTCTGATCCCATGCCAATATATCCCTGGCATCCAGTGACACCCCCTCGTTCACTCCATCCTGACCCATAAAGATAAATCCCTGGTATCTATTTGCCCCTGTGTGTCACCCCACCCATGCCAAAAGTCCTGGTAGCCAGAGGCAGTCCTGCCCCCCCGCCCCAGATGTTGACTGGCACAGTCTTCTCACCTTTTCAACTGGCTGCCATTTAAACTCTTTATCGCAAAAGGTTATAAAATCATTGTATTTATTTATTATCACAAGGAAAAACATACTGAGTGAAACATCTCATTTCCAGATGTGTCCTGGGGAAGAGGGTGAGGACAGTGCAATTAGTTACATCAGTAATGTTACAATTATAATTACAATTATTAAATAACAATAATAAATGTACACAGTAGACAATTAAGAAGAAGCACAGGATTAAGTAGTGCAAAACAGCATATCAAAAGCAACAGCTCAGCAAAGTGCAGCTGGCAGCAAAATGAGGGAGGACAGGGAGTACAACGGGGACAAGCCCAAGGGGGATAGGGGACCAATGAATTATGGCAAAAGGGGGAGGAGGTAATATTTTTTTTTTTTTAGTTTTTGTTGACCAGGTAAGTGCACTAGACAAATCCTGCCTATTTTCAGGCACAATCCAGGGAAGGGGGATACAGATGAATGCCAACTGACCTTGAACCAAATTAAGCTGTTGGTGATATTTTTAGTGAATGAGGAAAATTTGGCCAGGACACTGGGGAAATTCCCCTACTCTTTTCGATAAGTGCCATGGGATCTTTAACATCCACCTGAACTACCACCAATCCAGGCAGATGGGACATCGGTTTAACATCTCATCCGAAAGACGGCACCTCATAAGTGCAGCACCCCTCTCATGCTGCACTGCAGTGTCAGTACTGGGATATTAACCCAAGTGCCAGATGTGGGAACTGAACCCACAGCCCTCTGATCTCCCGGCCTCAGAGGTGAGTGTGCTGCCTACTGAGCCACTGACACTATTGGGGAAGTAGTAGTGACACTAGCCTAAGATCCATGGCAACTGTGGGAATGAGTAATGAGTTACATTATATAATGAATGCAGTGGTCCTGTACTTCATAACTCACGTTTTGTAGTAAAGAGTTTATACAGTGGACAGCTGAAGGGGTGAGGGGTGGGCTGCGTAAGTCACTATTGCAGGCTGCCACTGTTTTCCAGAGACTTTTAGCATGAGATGGGGTGAGAGTTAACTAGTACAAGAGACTTATTCGGTTGGGATGGGGTGCCACTGGATGACAGAGAGTTACTGGCATGGAATGGGATTAGGGAAGGGGTAGCACTGGAGGCCAAGGAATTACTGGCCTGGGATAGGATAAGAGAGGAAGATACTGTACCGCTGGATGCCATTGACTTACTGGCATGGGATAGGATGATGGAGGGGTATACAACTGGATGTCAGAGACTTATTGACCTGGGATGGGGTGAGAGAGGAAGGTACCACAGGATGCCAGGGACTTATTGGTATGGGATGGGGTATACAACTGGATGTCAGAGACTTAGTGACCTGGGATGGGATGAGAGAGGGAGGTACCACTGGATGCCATTGACTTATTGGCATGGGATAGGATGATGGAGGGGTATACAACTGGATGTCAGAGACTTAGTGACCTGGGATGGGATGAGAGAGAGGGAGGTACCGCTGGCTGCCAGGGACTTAATGATATGGAATGGGTTTACGGAGCAGGATACAACTGGATGACAGAGACTTACTGGCATATGATGAGGTGATGAAGGGGTGTAACTGTATGCCAAGGATTTAATGGCATAGCATGGGGTGAGTGAGGAGGGTGCCTTTGGATGTCATTGATTTATTGCCATGGGATGGGGTAAGGGAGAAGGTACTAATGGATGCCAGGGTTGTCTTGGCATGAGAAGGGGTGAGGCAGGGGCAACAAAACAACAAGGACTTATGCACGTGGATCTGTGAGGGAAGGGCACCACTGGCTGCTAGGGACCTACTGACATGGGATGATGTTAGAGGGCACCACCAGACACTAGAGGCTTATTGGCTTGGAATGGGGTGAGAGAGTGGGTGCCTGGGGCTAAGTAAATGGTGTTTCAGATACTTGGCTTTACTGTGACTAAGAAAGAATTATACTTATCATAAAATTGAATTAAAACCACCCAAAAGGCACCATAAAACAGCTAAAACTGTACAGCTTCTGGTGTTCTGGTGGCCCTCAGAACAATAGGTTATTAGTGAATATTCTATGGCACTACCGATTTTCTGACTCGCCTTATGCTCCTGGCTGACATTAATAATTTTTTTTCCACTAGGTGACTTGTGCTCCCGTTGTTCTGTGCTGTGTGTCCTCAACCACAGGCAACATCTAAATACACATTTTGGGTGTGATTTATGATTGCATGTTGGTCAGGAGGGTTGCCTGCCTGCAACAGGAACCTGATTTGAACATGAAATGCCTTGAAAGAATACAGATATTAGCCCCGAACAATGCTGTGACTAACAAAGTGCATATTTACTCCATGCAGGTAGATACGCACAAAATGGCAGTAAGTGTGCCAGGCCCAGATCAACAACATGATATACACAGTGTGACAAGGTGAGCTACGTAGACCACTGGGGCTTGGAGCACAAGGTGGCAACCAGCATTACGCATGTGACACATGTGCACCAGGTGCATACGCTGAGCCACAGAATGTCAAGGACTGCTATGGGGGCAGAGTGATGGCCAGGCATGTCCACCCCTGGATGCACGGTGGGGGGCAAGATGAGGTGCAGTACAGGATGCTGAGGATGTGCTGGGAGGAGGGGATGGAAGGGGAGACTGGGAGCAATGCAGGCTGCTTAAGGAGGCGGTGAATGTGGAGACAGATGCATGCATGATGCTTAGGAGGTGGTGGAAGGGTAGACTCAGTGCAGTGCATGCTGCTGCCAAAGAGAGTAGTGGAAAGGGAGGCTAAGGGAGCTGTGCAGGCTGCTTTGGAGGTGCTGGAAGAAGAGACTTGGGTAGCTGTGCAGGCTGCTTTGGAGGTGCTGGAAGAGGAGACTTGGGTAGCTGTGCAGGCTGCTTTGGAGGTGCTGGAAGAGGAGACTTGGGTAGCTGTGCAGGCTGCTTTGGAGGTGCTGGAAGAGGAGACTTGTGTAGCTGTGCAGGCTGCTTTTGAGGTGCTGGAAGAGGAGACTTGGGTAGCTGTGCAGACTGCTTTGGAGGTGCTGGAAGAGAAGACTTGGGTAGCTGTGCAGGCTGCTTTTGAGGTGCTGGAAGGGGAGACTCAGTGAGCAGTTCAGGCTGTTGAGAAGGTGGTGGAAGGAGAGACTTTTGCAGCAGGGCTGGCTGCCGAGGAAGTAGTAAAAGGGGAGAACTGTGCAAGCTGCTGAGGTAGTGGGGAGTACTTAGCTTAGACTCTGGCACAGTTAGTGAGAGACCTGCAAGGAAGATAGACATCCTTCCCACTAAGCTGATCCCTACAAAATTCTCTCTACCGACAGGCCACCTGCTGATAAGACCTACCCCAACCCCACTCTGTTCCACAATTCATTCTAAATCTTATGCAGTAATAACATCCAGCAGACGTATTATGTCAGCCCCACTGCCGTTCACAGCCAGCGTTAGCCCGATAGCCAAAATGTTATTTTGCCCAAATGCACATTATTGTTTAAAGTGTTTTTTTTTTTCCATCAAATTGCCTCCAAGTCCATAGTATCGACCACTAGCTGCACTGGCAGGTAATGAAGACCATGTGCACACTCCAGTCTTATAGCCAAGCCAGCCTACTGCCAGATACTGCTGCCTGCAGAGGGGTGAGCAGGGAATGGCACTGCCTCAGCTCCAGATGATCATGGCAGACTGCACTGTGATCGCAAGCTATCTCCTTCAGGAGCAGTGCTGCTGTGTGCTCATTAACTGGTCACGGGGGGAGGGCACCATTGTATAGCATGCAGTACTTAAACTTTATGGGAACACTGAATGCAATCTAGGCTCTCCACATAGCAGTTTATTTTCCAGTTATGATGCCACAAAAGGTCTAAAACCAGCAGTCCTTAATGCTGTATCAGAAACCTGCTTCTTAAACTGGAAATCCTCGGGCCGTGCATCTCCCCAAACAAGCTAGACAAATGGATCCAAGTGCAGAGTGGTAGAGTCATTTTATATACACAGTAAACAAATTCTCTTCTATAACATACTCCTACCCCAACCCTCACACACTGCAGTAGCTATATCTGAAAGACATACATGAAAGTATCCCTAGGCAATTAAGATGTGTACCTAGAATATCTCCATAAATGGCCAACACTACATATATCAGCCCTGAATCACATCTCTTCTCTACTGCCTAACATCCTAAAGAGACATTTTATTAATGCTGGGCCTTAATAGTGACTGGGGGAGTGAAGCAGCTGTCCCAGGAAAGAAGTGGTTAAGTGAGAATACCCATACTCAACTAATTCCCTCTGTAATGAGAGGAAACCTCCAAAACATGAAGTGAATCTGCCTGGACTGGATCCCTTCTCATGTACCTGAGACATACCTAGGTACAGGAGCATATTCAGTAGTAAGTAATGGTTGACTTCATTAGAGCCATTGTTGAGATCAGCAGAAAAGAGCACTGTCAACCCTCCCACCCCAGGGTCTGGGCCTGCTGCCTCTGCAGGGTGCCCAAGACCCCACCTGCCCAGAGTAAGGGATTTTGGATCAAACATTGATCCCAGGTCTCTCCATGTGGCAGTGTGAGGTACTACCATCCAACTTCTTTAAGCCACCTGGGACCTGAGAAATGCTAGCGGGATGCTCAGATACATAGGCAAGGGTATCACCAGCAGAAAGAGGGAGGTAATAATACCCCTGTATAGATTACTAGTGAGACCCCACCTCGAGTACAGTGTAATGTTCTGGAGGCACCACCTCTGAAAGGACATAGACAGGTTAGAGGCGGTACAAAGGAGGGTGACCAAAATGGTACAGGACCTGCATCAGAAGCCCTACGAAGAAAGGCTAAATGAATTAAATATGCACTCCCTAGAAGAAAGGAGGGAAAGGGGGGATATGATAGAAACATTCAAATACCTCACAGGTATAAACAAGGTACAGGAAGGAAGCATTTTCCAGAGAAAAGATGCTCAAGGACATGGGGTCACACTATGAAGCTTGGGGGAGAGAGGAAATGTGAGGAAGTACTTATTCTGTAAAGGGTGGGGAGCTTGGAACAGCCTCCCAGTAGAGGTGGTGGGGCTAAAATGGTTACAGGATTCAAGAAAACATGGGATAGACACAAGGATCTCAGAAGTAAGGCGGGGGTATAAACGGAAACTGAGTAGGGTCTGTGGTGGCACTGTAGGTAGGGAAAATAGGGCAGACTAGGTGGTCCAAGGGGTCCTTATCTGCCGACAACTTGTATGTTTCACATTTCCCATCCCTGTTGTGCCTTACCTCCGTTGCCCTTCATGGCTTGCCCTACTGCAGGGCCTTCTGGCTGGGAATCTCCCCCCATCCTTTTGGAAAACCATAATCTGGTTGGGAGACTCGGTCATGCAGGGCCTGAGAGTGCTGGTGTCATCCATCATCTGATGCCCCACGAGGGGAGTTTTTATCCGTCTAGTTCTCATCTCGTGCCTGTGAATAGTGGGTGTTTCTGTCACTCCTGACCACCCCTTCCCCCCTGGTGCCACACAGCTGCCTCTGGCAGCTTCACCAGCAGTAGTGTTATGGCATATGCACTCTGCCTTCTGAGAGAGCAAGCTCCCTGACTCGTGGGAAGAGGTTGCTACTGTGGCAGGAGACAGTGCAGAATCCTCCTGATGGGATGTGCTATTGAGTGAAGTGACCTGAGTTTGCTTGTGAACCTGGGTCACTGCATGGTAACATGACATACTTCTGTTGGGCCACTAGGTGGCCCGCCAAGACCCCAGTTAATTCCACTACTGCCGTCAGGTGTTACCATGCAGATCCAGGACTTTTCCCAGATTCACACCAACTGGACATCTACTTGGCTATTAATTTAGGCATGATCATCACAGTAACTAACATTATTGATTGATTGATTGATTTATTGGGGCTGGCAGTGTAACCTAGAGGTTAGAGTAACAAGCTGTGAATGAGCTTGGTACATCCAGCAGTCAGACCTGGGTTTGATTCCCACAACCCCCACTTGCATAATGTTGACTCTGAGCAAGTTACTTAACTTCCCCAGTGCTCCCAGGTCACCCCTGAAAACAGGCACCTGTTCCTAGTGGGCCTTATCCAATTACCAAAGAATTAAAAAAAAAAAAAAATACATTTATTTATCGTTGTTTGATCAGGAAAGGCACACTAAGCTGTGCTAGCTTGTTTCCATGTGTGGATTACATGGACTTGTTTTATTGATAGGGGATTGTTTGCCACGTCACCAGGAAAACTCCCCTACTCTTCATTGATAAGTGCCATGGGATCTTTTACTTATATCTGGACAGTGACTAGAGGTGGGCAGAAGGGACCTCAGTTTAGCGTCATTTTCGACCTGTTGACATTGGCTACAGAGGGCCAACTGGACATCATAGCTTTAACTGAAACATGAGCTACCCCCAACCATGATTGGGATCTCTCAGTCCCAGGTTACACTCTCTTCTGGAGTGATAGAGAAATGGGTACAGTGGGTTGCACTGTGCATAAGAGTTGGTATAAGGGCACTGAGGGAGAACTTCATTATAGGATAAAGGGAGTGGAATCACTTTGGGTACAGTTTTTGAGGAACAGGGAGGAATAATATCAGTTTGGGGGTAGCCTACATGCCCCCAAAGCAGACTGAGGGCTCGATCCACAAACAAGTGCAGAATGAGCAGAGGTGCAGTGCACAGAAGGGGCATTGTTGTATGGCGCACACCATTCAAACAATCAGTGAGATCCTCAGAAGACAGGGTCGTGACTGTCAGGTGTGGAGGGACCAGTGGAGGGGTGTGGATAGGCATGGCCAGGTAGGTGTGTGGCGCAGCCTCTGCTCATGGAAAGATCCTTGACCCCACTGCAAAAGCATCTGGCCCTCTGCTTCCAGGCCTCTACATGGAAAAGTCAACTGTAAAAGCACAAGGTGCAGACTAGCAATGGGTGGACTCTGGCTGCACTGCCATTACTGGGACACCACCAGCGCCGACAGATCCACCCTTTTATGTGGCCAAGAGAGGGGTGGGTGCACCAGAATTCCACAGCAATGGACACCTTATTTCACCATGGAGAATGTCATCAGTCTGGCCACCAAGGTCAGGGTGCCACCCTCTTTGGCACAGTTGCACTGAAGGGGATGCATGCCCACAAACACCTCATATGGATAGGCATACAGGACACTGTGAATACTGTGAGGAATATTTATGCCAAGGGCCATCAGTGCCCTGAAGCACAAGTGATGTGATATGCATGGGGTGGTGAAGTGAAAGCTAGCATGGCAACAGTGGGAACAGCTGGTGATGGGTAGTGGCAGCCCACAGAATGCTCTAGAGCTGACAGAGGTGGACAGCATTGTGGCTGGCATCATCAGCCAGCAGGCTATGTGTGTGTGGGGGGAAGGGGAATAACACACAGAAATGTGAATGCAAGCATATGGCAGGCAGTGTCTGGAACTGGAATGGACAGTGACACATACAGGTGCTAACCAACAACTGTACCCACAGGTGATGTACCGGCTGCACCTTCCCAGGAGGATGATGGTGCCTTGGGGGAGGAGAGAACACTGGAGACTGGTAAGCATCCCCATCCACATCACACAGGGTCACATGCCATGGGACCAGGGGCGCACTAAGAGGTAACCTCTCACCTTCCTCCAACAGGTGCACTGCCCAGTGAGATATTGAACAGAGCTGGGAGATATAGGAGTCTCTGGACACACAGGATAGCCAGGACAACCAAGAGACCCCAGACATACAGGAGAACCAGGACATCTAGGAGACACATGAGACCCAGGAGATGGATGAGGATGCAGTGACACAGAGCACACTGGGCAGCCTGCTACCCATGCTCAGAGCACACCAGACATAGACGGACTCTAACTGATGTACGCAGGTGCAACTCCACACCACACAGATGGAGCCCACGTGCACCACACAGCCAGCAGCACCACCGGACAATGAACGGTGTGCCCAGGGACAGCAGGTTCAACTGGATGTGGACTTGGACCCCATGGAAGACCTTCAGGGCCAGCACTGGCTGGCCATTGTCTTTGGAGGCAGTCCCTGCATGGCACGTATACTGAGGTCCATGATCGAGCAACAACACATGCGCCAGGCATGGGCAGGGCATGAGCACCTGCAGTGCATAGTCCTCAGTGTGGGCAGCCTATGCACGGAGGCCAGGGGCATGCAGGGGGTGCTCGGGGACTTCTGACACTCTATCAGCAGAGGCCTCAAATGATCTGCAGAGGTCCTGGGTTGGGGACTCACTGACATCACAGGGGCAGTTGGTGCCAGACCTGATCCACAGGTAAACCCACTCCTGCAGTGCCCCACAGCCCCTAACCCAGTGCCCAGAAAGTGCGGTGCACCTGACCCAGCCACAGAATGGGCCCTAGATAGGGAACCTGCCCCCTGGGACACAGATGCATTGACTTCCCCTGGCAGCCCAGGAAGAGAACAGCAAAAGTCACAGGGGGTGCAGGAGGCACAATGCATGACTGCGTAAAGGCACACTGCAGGAGTGATCTGATCACTATTAAAGAACCCCACAATGAGTACACCTGACGCACGCATGGCACACACCACTGACTACAGTACATCAGATAGGGTATGCACACTGCTTTATTGCATCAAAGATAACTACTGTGGTCCCTCTCCACCCTCTGAGAAATATGTCTGCACACCCTGTGCCCTGAATGCATGCCCAGCACGGTCCCCAGGATCTTGACTGACAGTACGTCTGTGTCCATCATGGATCTATCCCTCACCATCCCTGAGCATGTCACCAGGTGGTGGCATGTTTTCTCTGACATAGGTAGGCTCTTCTTAACAGCTGTGTTGTGCAGCATGCAGTGAACAGCCCGCACACCTGTCCGGGCATGAGCTGCAGGGCTCCCCTGTTCTGTTGAGACACCTGACTCAAGCCTTTAGCAGGCCAAACACACTCTCTGTGATGCCCATGTCAGCAGATGTGCCTTGTTGTATCTCACCTCTGCCTTAAATGGGGGCTGAAGGAATGATGTCATCAGGAACATGTGCAATGGATAGCCACTGTCACCTGTGGGGTGATGGAGATCATAACTGCCTGCCAAACATATCCCCCCCCCTTACTTGTGCCATGTGCACATACCTATAAGCCACCTATGGTTTTCAGGCATGGCATACAGCAGTTCCTATAGGCATTTATTCTCCACTATGTGGGTGTTGTGCGGAACCTGGGTATTAGCACATTCATGTTTAATTTCACCTGCAGCATCTCTCATGACCTGCATGTTCATACTGTGTTATGCCTTGTAGTTTCTGTATGCTGTCCTTCACCTGGGAGGAGGAGGAGGAGGAGATGGTCACTACACATATTCAGTCAGTCACTCTGATCGTACTGGGCATACCAGCCATGGCATAGAAGGTAGCCCATATGTCCCAAAGGGCCTGCTCCATACTTGGAAATGAGATGTGGTCGTCTAGGTATGCCAGCAAGGCATCCATAACCTGTCACATGCACAAGTTCATGGAAGACTGTTTGATACCAGCCATGGCCCCTACCATCCATTGAAAGGTGCCTTTTCCGTAGCACACTAGGGCTTTGAGCACCCTGGTGCATGCCACAGGTTAATGACTAGTGTGTCCTTGTCCTCGGCTGAAGTTCCAGTAGCCAGCAAAGCTCCCCTATGGTGTCCACATCCAGCCGATACCTGCCAATGCACGGGTGCTGTGTTAGTGTCATTGTGTCTACCCTCAGACTGTAGATATGGGGGCATTCTTCCCAGTTCCTGTGATGATGTAACTTTGCATTGGTTAACTATAGTAGCGGAAAAGGAGAGAAAAAAGGTGGATACTGGAATCAAAGGTGCTCAGACAATTATTAGTACATGCCAAAAAAGAAAGTCTGGCAACTCAAAGGACCACATCCACTTATAAATTAATGTGAAAATATCAAAATTTATTATAAATACATGGTATAGGTAGTAGCAAAATATTACCCACTGTGCAGAAACAATGCCATAACAGCCTTTTACACACACCAGCGTATTGATAAAAGCGTTGGAAAGGCGTGAAAAGCGTTGGTGTGTGTGCGTTTGTTATAACGTATTGCAATGTGTATTTACTGCTACTATACAACTCTTATAATAAATTACAAATATTCACTAATAAATGGATGTGGTCCTTTGAGTTGCCAGACTTTCTTTTTTGGCATTAATTATAGTAGCACCATGTCCATCCATATGAAGGGGAGCGTCACTGCACAGTCCTTTCCAGGTGTTGCTACCCCTGGGGATGCATGCCAAAGAAGGTGGCAGAGCTGTTGCCCCTGGGGCATTTATGCCATGGACCCTAACCCAGGAGGGGAACGGATACCGGGACCAGGATGGGACCTAATGGCAAATTGTAAAGCCACCACCAGTGAGTGATCTTTGTTCCGCGGCATCCTACGGCGGCCACTGCACCATACATTGCTGTTGCCATGTCACCAGTGATGCTGAAAGACTCCTTCTGTGTCATTTCAGGGATCCACAGTGCCCATCGGCATGCTGATGCTGCGGCGGGGCCAGCTGAGAAGACCATGGGATGAGCCACCTGTTTATGACCCCTGCCTTGACTGGGATACTGATGACTGGCTGCCTATGGAGGAGGACGACAGTGAGGGGACATGGCGGCCATGCCACTAGGACCACAAGAAGACCAGCCAGACAATGGACTGCAGCTTGTGCAGCGGGTGTACAGGTTAGCTCCATAGCACTGAGGACCAGTAGGGGCCGCACAGTCCTATATGCTACAGCCATGGCTGTATGGATTAATACCATTTCCATCAGGATGTGGAAAAACACCCTGGTGCATGGACTTACTGGCCATGCATGACGGTAAGGCATGGTTATTGGACTACTGTGCAGGGACAGACTGCAGTCGATGGGCAGGATATGATGCCTCACTATATGTTGTACGTGACAGTTACATATAATTATAAGTAAATGCCTCTTCATGTATCGTTCATACAGTGTGATGCATGTTATTGGGCCACATCCTTTTTGCAGGTGTGGATGCCTACCAAAATGGGGGTACGGGGAGGCAGGGGGCGTTGTGTTCCAGGGGTACAGGGAGGGTGTGGGGGTGTTGTTCCCTGGAGAGACACTGGGGAGGGGCTGTGTTGGAGGGAGGTGGGGTGTCTGGGTGTTTCCATATCCCCGTGAGGTCCATGGCTGCAGCGGTACACAGCTTCCCTTTCAGTCTGCCATGTGCCTCCACACCCTGTACGGGATGGATGTTTACACTACTGCAGCCCTCTTGCCCATGTAGGTCAGCTGCCATGCAGTGTCTGCAGCTTAGGGCTTCCTGAGCTGTGGATTGGTAGCAGCACCCTGCACACAGGAGTAGGGCATGCCATTCCCCGCTACTATGCTCCACGACCCCACAGCATGGACAATCCCACAGACCACTGCATGCCTGGCATACTACTGCTGTGGATCTTCTTATTCCACCAGGCCTTGGGGAATGCACACATTGACACATATGCAGTGGCTATGTAGGCACGTGATGGCTCAGCACCATTTGAGGTTCAAGCCCCGAGGCAGGACATAGGTTGCTGGAAGGGAAAATTGGGAAGGAAGGCTGTCAAGATGGGAAATGTGGTCTTGATGGGAGAACTAACCTGCCTGATGTGGAAAGGGACTTACCTGGGGCAAGGAGTACATGGATCCAGGCACTGGTGGACGCTTTTCAGGACTGCTTCCTACTGCAGCATGTCAGGTAAAACATTAGAAATGAGGCCACCCATACTTCCCGCCTTTCCCCTGAAGTGTGGTTTTTGGTCACCTGTTACGTGACACTTTGACACTATATAATGGAGTGATTGCTGCCCTACAGGAAAGCAACACTGACCTTTCCACTGTTGCTGTTCGTTGTCTTCACTGCACTTTGTGATAACTGTATTTTGGGTGCTGGTTTTCGGTATATCTCGGAGAAACTGCTTGAGCACTGTATTGTAGTTGTTTTAATTGTATCATAATAAAGAAAAGGAAAAAAAGAAATGGGGCTGTCTAGACTGGTACACACAAATCATGATTTTATTGCGAAGGTACTGATTGAGACCCCCTGGGGACAAGCGATCACAGCACCATGTGGTTTAACATAACCCTTGGGGTGCTGCATCCCATGACCAAGATGATAGTGCCGGACTTCAGGAGGGTGGATTTTGAGAAGATGGAGGGATTGTTGTAGGTTTAGCTCAAGGGGGTAGGGCATTGGATAAGGTGGAAGCAAAATAGGAGGTCTTTAAGACTGCAGTATTGGAGGTTTTCAAACGTTGCATGAAATGGTGGGGAAAAAGCAAGAGGCATAGGAAACCTATATGATGCTTGAAAGAGGTGAGGAAGCTGTAGTGGCTAAAGAGGGCAGCCAACAAAAATTACAAATGGGATCAGACAGCAGAGAATAGGAAAGTTTTTTTTGCAGCTACTCTTATTTTCTCCCAGGCACTGTCGGCTAGCCTCTCTGATCCGCCAGCCCCGCCCCCCACTCGCAGCTTACCTCTCAGTGTGTCCCCACAGCTATGCCCCCCCATGGCAGGGTGGCGGGACCCCCTCCGCCGTCTCTAATGAATCCGGAACTGAGGGTTACTGTCCATCACAAAGGCAGCGCCTGCAGGGATCTGGTCATTCTGCCCATCACTGCCTCCTGTTTTTCCTCCATTTTTCCCCGAGATGCAGCATGCAATGACGCCAAGAAGTGAGCGTGCACGTTACCCGCACACACTCCTCCAAGCTGCATCTAATGCTCTTCCTGAGCTTTGGTGTGCTATTTCCCAGCCTCCGCTAGGGGCCAGTCATACACCAAGAGCTGGTGTCCCCCCTACCCCAGAGAAGGAGAGCAGTCCTCGGATGCTCAATCCTTCTCCTCCCCTGCTGACCCCCAACAACCCGTGCTCATTCCCAAACATGGGTCACCGGTGTAGCGCGAGGTAAGGCATCCAGCGCCTCAGCCCTCAGCACCACCGGGCCAGCTAGAGAATAGGAAAGGTAACAAAAATAGGCTAAGGGCAGCAGGGATAGTCGTAAAAAAGGCCAAAGCTGAGGCAGAGATCAGGATAGCAGAAGGATAAAGGAGAATGATAAGGCCTTTTAAGATATACTAGGGAGAAAAGGAAGACTAAAGAGGGTACAGAAATGCTATAGAAAGGAGAGGTGTGGGTGGTCGAGAATAAGTGGAAGGTAAACCTACTGACTTAACATTTATCTCAATACAGTGAAGCCCGCTAAAGTGCACACCCTCAGGATATTGTAAAAGTGTGCACTTTAGCGGGCTGTGCATTTATCCGAAAAATAGCTTTTCAGGTATCAGAGCTATTTAAAAATGCTTTATTTATCAAGGTGCTAGTACTGAATGGCGTAAATATTGTTGAACACGTATCTAACCACATACTGGTAATGTTGTGCATACTACAGCATAATCAACAATCACAACAATCAGCATTTACTATTGTACTTAATTTTAAGACTGTATCCTATAGTGTACTTTCTCCATACTCCGTAATGCTTCTGCAAGTCACCGGCTCATCTTCTTGGCTGGCATCCTCTTCGTCCTCTGGGTCCTGGTTGACTGAGTCTCTGTGGATGTTGCCTCATATCTCTTCCTCGCTGACTAGACCTACAGTACACACAGCATCCTCTATGGTGGTGTACACTACAAAATCCGATGCTGTCATGCCCGTTGGTAGAACTGGAATTGGCAGCGGCATTTCATGTTTCTGTTCTCTTCCTGGTTCGTGGTTCTCTGTGTCGGATTGGCTGATGCGAGTCCAGCCTTGCGTAAAGCAATTGGTGATGGTCTCTTGTGTGATGTTGTGCCTTTTGAGTAAATGTGTCCACTTATCGGGGCATCAACAGCTCTGCTTGCCAATTAGGAGTTTAAGGTAGAGTTATAAAGGTGGATCAATGTAACCCAGCATTGTGTTGTGTTGGGTTGTGCACTTAGGGGGTGTTGGACATCAAATTTAATAGGCTTTCCTTACAAAAAATGTGCATTTAACCGAAATGTGCACTTATAAAGTGTGCACTTAAGCAGTTAAATTAACATGGCAAACATAGGGAAAAAAAACGGGATATTGAAAAAGTGTGCACTTAAGCGGGATGTGCACTTATCCGATGTGCACTTAGGTGGGCTGCACTGTATTCACATTGGAGGAAGGTGCTCAACAATGCCAAGGGAGGAGAACAGGCGGCATTTGGAAGTGGGGCAGATTTTAGGGGGACAGCATACTCAAAGGGCTGAAGGAGTCAAATATGAACAAAGTACCTGGACTGGACTGACTCCATTCCAGGGTACTGAGAGAAGTGGGGGGGGGTGACACTGATGTTGCCATTGGCAGATCTGTTTAACTGCTCTTTGGCAACAGTGGTGGTTTCAGAAGACTGGAGAGTGGCCGATGCTGTCCCTCTTTACAAAGAAAGAGACAAGGGAGACCTGAGGAATTTGAGGGTATTTAGCCTGACCTCTGTCATGGGAAAGTCACTCAAGTCCACCATCCAGAAACAAATAGTGGAATTCCTTGAAGCTAATAACCTACGTGATAAAAGGCAGCTCAGCTTTATAAAGGGGAGGTCATGCCAGAGGAACCTCAATGACTTCTTCAACTCAATGTTGCGGGCAGTAGGCAAGAGCCAGAATGTGGTCATCCTCTAGCTGGACTTCAGCAAGGTGTTTGACCTGGTGCTGCACAAGTGGCTTGTGACGAAGCTGAGGGACCTGAGAATAGGACAGAGCTTATCCAATTGGGCAAGCAACTGGCTGAGGGAGAGGACACACAGAGGGTGGTGGTGAATGATACTCACTCCGGGGTCAATAAACTGACAAATGGGGTGGCTCAGGGTTCAGTGCTCAGACTGGTACTCTTCACTATGTTCATCTGTGACACAGAAGAAGGCATACGGGGAAAGATTAGCTTATTCAGAGATGACACAAAAATATGTGTCAGTGTGGACACAAAGAAGGGGATTAAGGGAATAAGACAGTACCTGCAGAGGCCAGAAAAAATGGTCCAAGGTCTGGCAGCTGGAATTCAATGCAAAAAAAATGCAAGGTTATACATACTGGCAAAAAAGAACCCCCAAACAGAGTACTGGATAGGAGGTGTCAAAGTGGAACATAGAATGGAGGAATGGGACCGTGGCAAAATCATTAGCAAAAACCTGAAGATGACTGACCAGTGCAATAAGGCATATGCTAAGGCCAAGAGAGTGCTGGGCTGCATTGGAAGGACTTCACCAGATGGAGGCAGGAGGTTATCCTGCTCCTCCACACATGTCTGGTAAGGAGAAACCTGGATACTACATGCAGTTTTGGTGCCCTCATCTTAAGAAAGGGACCACCTGGAAATAGTGCAGAGAAGTGCTACCAAAATGATATGTGGTATACAGAGAAGGCCTGATGAGTAAAAGCTATGAAGGCTGAACTTACATTTGATTGAGGCCAGAAGGGAAAGAGGAGCTATGATAGAAATGTCGAGTGCCTCAAGTGGATCAACAGGGTAGATTTTCTACAATTGTTCATATAGGGTGAAGGGACCTGCACTAGGGACACAAATTGACAGGGTGTAATTTCAGGAGAGGTGTGAGGATGTACTTCATGGAGAGGATAGTGGACAAGTGGAATAACTTGCGAAGGGAAATGGTTGAGGCAGTGATGGTGTAGAGAATAAACATAGACAGGATGGAGGCAGTTCAGAGGAGGGCAACTAAAATGGTGCAGGGTCTGCAAGAGAAGCCATACGAGGAGAGACTAAAGGAGCTTAATATGTATACCGTTGAGGAAAGGAGGAAGGGGGGACATGATAGAAACGTTTAAGTACCTCAGTGGAATCAACAAAGTCCAAGAGGGTAGCATCTTTCAGAAAAAGAGATGTGCAAGAACAAGGGGACACAATTTGAAGATAGAGGGTGGACGGCTCAGGGGCAATGTGAGGAAGTATTTTTTCACAGAGAGGGTGGTGGACGCATGGAACAGCCTTCCTGAGGAGGTTGTGGGGTCTAAAACTGTGGGAGAATTCAAGAATGCATGGGACAGACATAAGGCAATTTTTGTGGGGATAGGAAGAAATAGGCTGTTGGTTAAATAGGATCTGCAGCTTATCCTCTAGGTAGGGAAATGAGCAGACTAGGTGGGCCAAGCGGTCCTTATCTGCTGTCAAATTCTATGTTTCTATGAGAATCAAGGTGGGGGGACAAGTAAGGGGCTTACTGCAGTGGGAGCAAGTGGAGTGGGAGGGGTAGAGCTGCTAAACAGACTGAGTTACTCATAGGGAAGTTAGACTAAGCCCATCCAGTAATAGGCTGGAGCGAAGGTACAGTAGGTATGACCAGAGCAGACTAAAAGGACCTTTGGCCTTTTTCTGTCTGTAATGGTTTCTGTGTCTTCTCTTAAACAGAACCCAAAGTCCATTGCTTTCGCAAGAGCTGAACCCTGAAGTTTATGGGGCTTTAGTAGTTTGATGAACAGTTCATTTCAGCTCTAATATATTTCAAATAAGACTTTTGTCATGAAATGTTTCACTTGCTTTCATTTAGTCTTCCATAATGACTGGTTGTAAATATCGCCTGGAAGAGAAATACAGCATTTTCATAAGTGGAGCAAAACGGCAGCATTATTTTTCCATTTGAAAAATAACCCTGCATGTGTTTAAAGACTGACCACAAGAATTGCTATGCTGCGAATGCATTCCAAAGCCCTGATTATGTAAATATATATCAAACATTAATGTACATGCAAAGCGTTCTTTCTTTCTGTGCAGAGATAGGGGGAGAAAGATGGTACTGATAAAAAAAAAAAAGAGAACAACGATCCTTTGCCAAATTTCAAATCAGTTTCACGCCAGTTAACAAAAATGCTTATTTTGTGTTATTACATGGTAATGTAACCTCTTTGACGTCAGTTTGTTTTACACATCTGCATGTACTGCCTGCGCTTAACTGTGTTTAAAGCACCATAGGAACCCGCTGTAATGGAGTGGTTTACCACCCTCTTCAATGTTTCATGCAGGCTTCACAATGATCTTTGTGGTTGCTCGCTCTGCACAGCCTAATAGTTCTTCGTTGTGACATCTAGCATTATATACTCAGACAGGGTGAATATGCGGCAAGAGAATTCTAACTCACTGTTCACAAGATGTCGGCTCTGTTTACTGTCAGCCAGTGAGGAACAATTAACTTTACAATTGTCTTCCACTGCTGTTGTCTGCAGGCATGGGTCGGAAAGATGTAATGTATAGAGTGCTGGATGAAACTTGAAGTCTGTCACATGGCTTCTTCCAGTATCTTATCCAGCAGGAGCGGACAGATAGCTGAACTGTGTTGGGGGCTGGGAAGATTATGGAATGCTTACTGAAAAAAACAGATACATGGCAACTGTTTCCGATTTGTTTATTTGTATTATAAGATACTGTCCAGGACAGACAACACACATTTGTATAGAACTCTTTCAAAAGGGATTTGGGGTTTGTTAGGAAAGTCATACAATACTTTAGTAAAAGATTAATTCCTGGTATATTAAATATGTCATAATTAAAAAAAAGGTCACAGTTATGGTTCCCGTTTAACAGCTGAAATACATCACATTAAAAAAACATCAAGGTTAGGGCGGCTTTGTACAGTGCCTGGATTCCTAACTTGCAGATGCTAGATATAAGTGATGAATGCTATAGTTTGGAGTATGAAGCTACTTTCCTTGCATCAAGCTCAGCATACATCTGCGGCTCAAAAATGTGTAAAAAGCACTATTAAAATGCCATTTGTTTTTTTTTTCACTCAACAGCATTACTTCATACTCCACTTATGGTGTAGCTTCCCCAAGACAAAAAGTGAACAGCATTATGAGTATTAATTATATATAACTACTGGCCAGCGCTTTTTCCCGTATGGAAACCTGGTTGTAATTTGCCGTTATAACCAGCTGGTTATAAACGCAAATATGTGCCGGGTTTCCCTGTCTTCGCACCAACCGCATGGGCTGTCGCACTCTCTCCCCATGTCCCTCGTTAGACCTGATGGACACCTCAACTGCCACTTGGGGGGTAAGTAAACCCCCTCAACAAGTCAAAAAAAAAAAAAGAAAAAAAAGAAGCGGGAGAGGTCCACTCTGCAAGGTTTATTTAAACAATAATATTTAAAATACTGGTAGACCACAGACTACGATGAGTCCCGACCAGTCGGCGGCTGCCTCTCAACACCAATCTCTTGTTATTTATTTATTTTTTTATTTCATTTAATTGCTGTGGCGAAAAAGCGCTGGCCAGCAATGATATAAAATAAAGAATGGGGCTGTGTGTAAAACTCGATTTTACACACGCCCTCAGTGTGGGATGCTTTTTATAAACCCCCGAGGGCATTTATGCAGCATCCCACACCTCGGGTGTGTGTAAAATCTCGTTACACACACCACCCCATCCATTATTCTCTGTATAAATCACTGGACACTTGCAAGGGGTATTGTTCATAGAAGGTCAAGCTTTTGTCATCCCATGACAAACTAACAAAACCTTCTATCTTAACATCTTTGAAAGACAAACCTTTTTAACTGTGATAATTAAAAAAAATAATTTTTAGGAACCACAGCTTTAGCTTTTTACACACTGTCATTCTGTGTGCTATTTGTTAAGCCGTTTTGAAAGTGTGTTGTGCATTAGGCAACGCATGCAATAGTAGTGTAGTTGTGTTTCTCTGAGCTGTAGTCAGTTCATATAATTTATGCTGTGCTGGGTATAACGGTACAGTCAACCTATAAAATCCAGTTAACATATCCTCTTGCAGGACTATGCTATGGCCAAATAAAATACAGCCAATAAAACCGACAGCATAAACAGATGTTTTTACAAATTAATCACGAGGAACACAAAACAGATTGTCAAAAGATGGAAAAGTCTGCCAAGTATGCAACATACTGTACACTAGTTAGGTGACAAAGTCTACAGATAAAAGTTAATTAGCAGTCACCTCCATGGAAACAGCAACATGCTCTACATAAAATACTATAAGAGTGCCTGAAGCACACGCCCATTTTATATGTGGAATAACACACTCCAGGGTGTGTGATCATAATGGAATAATACAGTTCTTATGCGGTTGCAGTGCTTGGCTATGTCTCGTGCTTAACGTCCATCAGAGGCATGCATTATTCACACACATCAACACACCTTGCTGTGTATTATCCCATATAATACTGTAGGGAAGCCTGCTGCACAACCTCTGGTGAAGGCATGGTACGAACATTGTAGCTGTGTATATGAAAGGGCCAATATTGTGGGCAGTCATCAGCAGCTGGGAACAAGGAGCTACAGCAGGGTGTGCTGATAGCCCCATTGGGCCATAAGGGTTGTGTTGGGGGCTCCTCTATTTCTGGCCATTGAAAGGACTTGCTACAATTATTGGGGCCTATGCATGACTGTTGAGCCGGGTATGCACGATTGCATGTATCCATCCCCCACAGCTACATGCCCATGGACAGGCACAGGGTGCATGATATTTCACAACCATGCACACCCACAGGGCACCTATCTGCAACCATGCCCCCCTGGCATGCAGCTGCGTGGGGGTGGATTGCAGGACACAGGTGGTCATCCAATCAGATCCCCACCTGGAGTCCTGAAGTAGATCTCCTGCTGCATGTGAGGAAGGGATCCTGGGAAGGCATGGAACCACAAGCTGTAAAAACATGGGTGTGTGCCCAAATGGCTGCCCCCAGCCCTCCCTGTCAGCCTGGCGGACTAGGGCAGCAATGTGGAGAATGTTCCAGTTCTGCTACTGCTGGTGGGTGTCTGTTGAGGGAGGGTGCATAACATTTATGGCGGGGTCCTCCCTGATATATCTCATGTACCCCCATGCCCAGTACTCCATGCCTTAGTGAATGGCACGGAGTACTGGCACGCCCCCCTGACATGCCCCTGGACTGCTCATGGTGTGTAGCTGTGTGATCGGCTGGGGGATTGTGTGTGCAAGGGGCTTGTGCCCCTGCTGTGAATACCATTGGGGGCCTGATGTCCCCCTGCTGCCTATGTGCCTCAGATACGCAGTGCTAGGCAACGTGCCCTGTAGTGCATAGGGCCAATTATGTACACACTGGGCATTGATCTATGCACTCTGTGTGAGCATTGTTGAATTAATGTCATATAGCACACCTACCGGCCATATATTTGCACTGTATTTATTTTCACCACCCCTTGTCATGTATTGCAAGGTGTAGTACTGGTGCAGCTGGATGTTGTGGTCCTCTGTCATGCTGGACCAGCGGAACAGTCTGACAGGGTTGAACCAGAGGGGACCAAACCAGCTGTACACTGGGTGGTCACAGACCATTGCAGCTAGTAGAAACAGGCCCTGGGTGCAGCCAACCCATGAAGTATAGAATCCAAAAGTGGCAGAGAAAGAGATCATGATCAACGCCACTGGCGTATTTAATCCTAGTACTATGTCCACAGTCAGTCAATATGCATATTAGATATTGTCCCTTGTGGGTGTAACCCCCCTACAAATGGGGGTCACTAAAAAGCCTTCTTTGGGTGAGCCTAAATGCTCTCCACACGGCTGGTGTCCTGTATTTCAGCTGATTTTAAAAGATAATTGAGTGAGAGTGCCTAATGTCTCCATGTACTGTCACTTTAAGAGCTGCCAAACTGCAGTATAATTAATTTGAACTGGGGGGACTATGTGTTTCCCTGCTCGAGTCCCGCCTGGGCCACTGAGCAGATCACTCCATTTCTGCAATCGCTATATGAGCAGAGGGAGCCCTTTCAAAAGATGTACTGTAACTGTCTGCTGGTAATCAGAGTGTTAAGTAAAAATGCAGTTTCTCTAACCTGCCTTTCTTGCAGTTGGGACTCTGTGTGTTTGGCCCCTCCATTTTGGATCTGAACTGCTGAAATGGACCAATCAATGGGGAGGGGTTACTTGAAATGGAGCCTACTGGCAAATCAGAACTTGGACTCTCAAGTGGAGCCAGCCACCAGGGGATTGTATGGAGAGAGCCGCTGGAAAATGTAGTTTAGACCTTGGCCCCTTTTTTCACCAATAGAGGAAGCCTGTTGTGACTGACAAGGAGACTCAGCCAACTGAAACCTTTTGGATCTGGGGGAAATGACCGGACTGCCTGCTGAGAGAGTCAGTCTGAGCATGGAGCTAGAAGAGTGAGCAGCTCGTGGGACTGCTGCCCACGGGGCAACGCGGGAACCATGCTGGAGGCCTGAAAATGGCCTGTCCATCATCAGCTCTCCTGGAGGGAGAGAAAAGGACTGTGTTTTCTTGGACCAAGTCTCCAAATTTTGTCTGTAAAAGGAAAGCAGTTGTTGTGGCCTGAGTCATGGGCACCATGTGTGGAGAAGAAGTGAGGAAAGGAACCTGTGTTATTTCGGACTGCGACTCCGAACAGAAAGCAAATGCTGAAGTGCCCTGAGGTTTGGGGCAGAAAAGAACTGTTTTGAAGTTGGAAGTTGAGAGGGTAATCGCCCTGTGTGTTCTTGCAGCCGTTGTTGCGCAGTAGTTCACGCGGGAAGCGCGTGTGAGGCTCCAAAGTTGGCCTGCAGCCGTTAGTAAGTGTAATTCGGACTGAATCCAAGTTTTCAGAGTGAAAGAAGAAGCAGAAGTCATTTTGGGTCCAGGCTTAACCTGAAGAAGACCGAAAGTATGCAGAATTGCGATCGGCCTGTCAGGACTCTGTGGTCTGGTACAGTAAGTGACCTTTACATATAAATGTACTTAGTGCTCGTGGGGATTGAGATCTGAGTAATCCCCCATGTTGTGCACTGTGTGCTGTGCTGGGAGTGTGATTCCCTAGCAAGGTTCGGACTGAATCCGAGCAGAAAGAAAGAGAGAGGGAGAGCAGAAGTAATGTTCGGACTGAATCTGAGTTTGAGACAGAGAAGAATGCCTCTAAAAGAGTAGCCAGGCTCAATCTGTTGAATGACCAAGATGTCTGTAGCGTGCGAGTGAAGTGACCAGCTGCTTGCCTGGTAGTGTTCTGTGTACATATAAAATGTGCGGTGAGCTGGAAGTTATAGCCAGCATCACTCGGACTGCATCTGCCTGCACTGAGTGCTGGTGAGCCCTGCCACGAAGGCTGGGCCAGCTATTCTGTTTCTCCTGGCAATTCAGGACAATCTGCATTCCATCCAGTTTTCAGCATTGAGTCTGTGAGTACAAATCAGGGTAGCTCCCTGCCATCTGTTTATCAAACTGCAAGTGTGTCATCTAATTGTTGCTGTCTCTTTTCTTCAAAGACTGAGCCATCCGGCTCCGGATTACAATTGGGTGATGTGTATATTTTTCTCTACAGGGCCCCATCCATCTACACCTGCCGGCCAGCCCCGGGCAACGGACCTGGCTAGCCCCCCTCCCATCCTGGGTACCCAAAGTGTGACTTTTTAGACCCTGTAATGTGCACAGTACTGTGATTTAATTCTACCAATTAACCTGATCTCCCCCTCCCGTGTTACATTCCCCCTAAATAAACCAGATTTGATGTTGTTAAACTTTAAACTGTCTGAAGTGTCAGTACCTACATATTAAGCATTGTATTGGGTGGTGTATGCTAATTAACCTTATTTTACAGGGGGTCCTCAGAGATGAACCTCAAAATCAGTCTCGAGGGTAAGTGGTACTTTATGATTGAACAGTGTGCACATGTGGGGTATTGGGACTGTAACTTCCGTGCATTGTGTGAGCCACTAGAAGGTATAAAAGGGGGTCTCAGTGTCCCAGAGGGCTGTGACCAAGCTAGTCTAACCACTACACACCCTGGAGGCACGCGCCATAGAACCTTGGCCCCTCAACCTGTCAGTAGTCAAGCAGGCAGGGGTAGTAGCCCTTGGGATAGTGCCACCTGGGGGTTACATGATCATTGCACTCTGTCACTGTTGAACCTGTAATACGCTGTATACCTGTCATACATGTATATTGAGTGTATTGTAAATTGTCTCAAACTTGTCCCTCCAGGATCACTCTGTAAATGGTGCTTGCTCAACGGTGTCTCTCCTGGTAAAATAAAGATTGATTGATTGATTGACTGTCTGATCAAGAGAGGGGAAGGTTTAAAGTCATGATGGCATGGCATGCCTCTTGCCACATACACATTGATTTGGGATCATTCAGTTTTTCACAGTTGGCATGCACGCTATAAAGACTTTGAGGTTTCTCATTTGCTGCAGCGCACGATGGTGCACGTTGCCTGTATTGCACGTGCTAGTGGCCACGGCAAACTAATTGGCTAATACTATCTCTGTTGTACTTGTGTGACAGAGTAAGATAATTATTGTTGATACTAAATTGATACTGCATTCTGCAGGGTAGATGTATCCTTCCCCATTCATCCCTCTGACTAAACCTCTCATCAAATAAATCTACCCTTTCTATCTCTCACCTGATCCCTGTAATCATGATCCACAGGGCTAAATGCCCTAGCCCTCCTTACAGTACCCCAGCAATCCACCTCTGCAATGCCCTCTAACCATATTAATACCCAGTCAGTGCAGTCCTCAGCTCTCTGACCTGCTATCCAGTCTACCGTAACATGTGCATGACATACTACTTCATTAATGGGAACTCCCTCTTAATCGGCAACATTATGTTTAACCAGTCCCTTGACTTTATTTGCATAGCTGAAAGCTGGCACTCTTCTACTTATGGCTATCCCCCCAGGCTGTATCCTTTTTCAAAAGGCAGCCAATACCATGTGAGGTGGATATCTCACTATCATTGCCAAATTGCACCTTGATTCCCATCCCACTCTTTATTAACTTATTTATTTATTTATCCTTTAAACATTTCACTCTTCATCATCCCTGACTTTATAAACTCAGACCCTTTGCCATTTCCAATCCTTCTAAATCTGACTCTTCCTTTCCCATTCAGTTGTCAGATCATCACTCCTCAAGCTGCCTTCTTTCTGTGCTATAATATTCATTGTTGCTTTCAACGTTTGTGTGGACGATCCCACACATACACTTGTCTCTTAACTCCTAGCTCTCCAGATATTCTTCAATCCATCAACTGCCTTATCCAGAGTCAGGGCCACTGTCTTGATCTTATTTTCTTACATTTACTGATCACTACTATATCACTTTTGATGGGTCTACATAGACTCTTTCCTCAACAACCTTCCATATCCAGTCACCCACTGAAGCACCTCAGTATGATTAAACCCCAAAAAGCTTATTGGCTCTCTTGATCCCTTTCTCTGAACTACATCCAGTTTCTCCCCTGTTAACTCCAACAACACTATTTTTAACAGCGCTTAACTGGAAAGTCCCTCTACAAGTTCACACAGTTTCAAACAACACAAGATCTCCATGGTACACTGACCAACCTAGGGTTCCCAAGTGTTTAGATCGCATCTCTGATAAATGTTGGTGTACCTCTTGTATTGTTAGTCACCTTTTTTTTTTTATTTAGTATGCTTTATGTTGCCCCTGCATCGTAACTCTTCAGCTCCGGTCATGGATGACCTTACTTCCGCCTCCGGTGTTGCTGGAGCTCATCCGGTTACCCCTGCCTTGCCCCCAGAGGGTGGGGTTGTGACACTGTCCCCTATCAGTGCCGCAACACTAGTAACTGGTTGGGGAGCCAACTCCAGAGGCTAATTGAGGCCCGGGGGTAGAGCGCCACTGAGATGGTGAGGTGCAGATTTTCTCCCATTTTTCTTGGAGGCAGGGACATGCAATGACATCCAGTGTCCACCCACCTCCTAGAGACTCTCAGGCGCGGTCACTGCAGTACCCCTGGCCTCCAGGGGTCCATCAACACCAGACACAGAACCCCCTCCCCGGAGGGGCAGTCCCTAGGATGCTCCATCTCCCCCCGGCTGACTTCAGTGGCCCAGATCTGTTCCTGAACCTGGGTCGCCGGTGTCACAAGTGGAAATCCAACCGCTGCGCCGATGGGTAGGCCCATCTTGTTAGTCATCTTAAGGATTGGACAAATCAGTTCTGTATCCACCATAGTTTTTTTTTTACAGGGTTAAATCTACTTACTAGTCAAGTATTATCCCTAATGGTACTGGGAATCCACACACCCTATTTCAAAAAATTAACTCTCTCCCGTACCATCCCAATTCTATTTAATCTTCCACCTTTTCTAATGCCAAATGTAAAGAATTTTTATAACACTTTAACACAAAAATATTTACTGTCCATAGCTTAATCTCCTCTTCATGTTAGCTCCACGTACCTGCTTATGCCTCATCCCCAGTTCTTCCTTTCTCTACCCCTCTTCTTTTCTAGAGTAATATCTAACATCATTCTTTCTCTAAATAGTCTCCTATCCTGACCCTCTCCCTTCTTCCCTAAGTTCATTCTGCCTCCTCATGTGCACCTAGAATTACAAATATTATTAACCTTTCATTTACATCCGTAATTTACTAGACTCCAATCAAAATGACTGCCATTTCTCCCTTCTTAGAACACTTTCTTCAATCCTAATTCTCTTTAAACTGTCATCTTGTACCTAACCTCTCTTTACGGGGTGCAGTCCTTAGGAAAGTGTATTTTACTCACCCTGTCTCTCACCTAACTATTAACAATATACTAGATTCTTTCTAATCTGGTTTCTGTTCTAGACAAAATACAGTACAGTGGTGCCCAGTGTCATGTTCCTTCTTGTTAAGTCATATCAAGCAAGATCTTCAGTGAAGAGCTGGCAAGACTACAAAGAGCAATCACTTGCTAATTGCTTGATTGTCTTCAACTGCCTTCTGTATCCAAACTTAAGGCAAGTCATCAATCAGTACATCATGAGAGTAGTGTCATGAGATCTCACAGCATTTGGGAACCTGAAACTGGGCTCTACTGTGCTGGCACTGCCTTCCTAAGAGTCAGTGATGACTGTCTCATGGCATCTGACAATAGCTCCCTACCTCTCCTCATCCTCTGATTTAAGCACTGCTTTCAGTACTGGTGACCATGCCATCTTGTTTTGTTGTCTAGAGTAATATATTGCCTTTACTGATCCCCTTCTGTCTTGGTTTCACTTCTATTTTTTGGCCATCCTCTTCTTGTCTCTGGTGGTGGTTGCCTTTTCTTGCCCCGTCTCTGTATGGTGTACCCTAGAGCTCCTTGGCTGGTTCTGTCTTTTTCACAGTGTTTCTCCTTCCCCATGGTTATCACATCTCTCATTATGATCTGAGCTATCACTTACATGCCAACGTTAACTAGGCACAGCTTTATATATCTTTTGACCCCAATAATATTCCCTCCCTCTCTCTCCAGTCCCTCCTTCTGTCATTTATACATCAAAGTCTGGCTAAACTGTAATTTCCAACAGATAAATATATACATGACTGAAGTGCTCTTCTTGAGTAAAAGAAGTTATTTCAGTCAATTCTCCTCTTCCTCAGTCCCCCTTCTTGGCTCAGACATCACCTTTGGACTCTTCTGTGTAAAATCTTGGAGTTTGTTATTCATGATCCTGAACTTCTTCCTCTTGTATCTTTCATTCTCCAAAAAGTCCCTCTTATTCCTGGTTCTCTTGGGCTCAGAAAGCTCAGTTAGGTCAATTCCATAAAATAAGAACTGGTCAAAAGTTATGAATTCCATTTTACAATTAGAGAACGTAACAGCCTCTGTAAAGGATAGCCCCCTCTGAAGATTTGTTGAAACATTTTTGGAATGGATGAGATATGTGTCTGTTTCATAATACTAATTTTGTATTATGGTAGGAGAAAAATTCTAGAAAACAGAGCCCTCACAAATACAATATGTCAGACATAGAAACAGAGAAACATACACGTTGACAGCAGATAAGAACTGCAAGGCCCATCCAGTCTGCGCATTTTTTCTACCTTATGAATGTACCATAAGCCTTTACTCTGTCAATGGTCCATTTATTCATACTCACCTGTATTGCTCCCTTATGCCTATCCCATGCCTGTTTGAAGCCCTATACTGTATTCATATTCACCACTTCCTGAGGTAGGCCGTTTGATGCATCCACCACCCTTTCTGTGAAAAAGAACTTCCTCACATTACCCCTTAATCAGGCTCCCTCTAATCTCATACTGTGTCTTCTTGTCCTGCTATTTTTCTTATATTGAAGCATGTTAGACTCTTTCACCTTGTTAATGCCCTTAAGGTGTCTGAATGTTTTGATCATATCACCTCTCTTCCTCCTTTGCTCTAGGGTATACATATTGAGCTCCATTAATCTGTCCTCATATGTTTTCTGATGCAGTCCCTGCACCATTTTGGTTGCCCTTCTCTGGACTGCCTCCATTTTCTTAATGTCCTTGTGCAGGTGTGGCGTCCAGTACTGCATGCAGTACTCCAGATGGGGCCTAACCAGCGTCTTGTAAAGAGGGATTATTACTTCCCTCTTATAACTTGTGATATCCCTACTAATACACCCCAACATCCTCCTAGCCTTACCTACTGCTTTAGTGGTCTGCTTGGATGATTTCAGGTCACCTGTGATGATGATGATGCCCAAGTGTCTTTCTTTCCTTGTGATTGCCAGCAACTCCCCTCCCAACCTATAAGTGGCTTCAGGGTTTTTCTTCCCTATGTGCATGATCTTGCACTTCTTTGTGTTAAACCCCAGTCGCCACTTTTCAGACCATTTTGCCAGTTTTTCCAGATCTCTTCTCATTCTGCTTACCTCATCTGAATCATGTACTCTGTTGCAGATCTTGGTGTCCTCTGCAAAAAGGCAAACCTTACCCTCCAGTCCATCTGCAATGTCAGTAATGAAGATAGGGATCAGTCCTGGGGCCAGTCCTCTTCAATGAGGTACCCAACTTGTGACTTGCATCTCTTCTTACTGTATACCATTTACTACCACTCTCTGTTTTCTGCCCGCTGACCGGTTTGCCACCAAGTTGACCAACTTCTGACCTACCCTGAGCCTACCCAGCTCATTAATCAATCTTCTATGTTGAACAGTATCAGAAGCTTTGCTGAGGTCAAGGTAGGTGACATCAGTTGCACCCCCTTGGTCCACCACTCTGGTTACCTAGTCAAAGAAATCTATGAGATTAGTTTGACAGGACCTTCCTGTTGTAAACCCATACTGTCTTGGATCCTGTGCTCCTATGGATTCCAGGTGTTGCACTATTCTTTCCTTAAGGAGTGCCTCCATAATCTTGCCCACTACTGAGGTAAGACTGACTGGTCTGTAGTTCCCTGCCTCCTCCCTGCTACCACTCTTGTGGAGTGGGATCACATGAGCCCTTCTCCATTCTTCTGGGACCTCTCCTGTGCTCAGAGACTCACTAAACAGTTCTGCTAATGGTGCTGCTAGTTCCACCCTTAGCTTCTTTAGTACCCTGGGATGTATGCCAGCAGGTCCCATTGCCTTGTCCACCCTGAGTTTAGCGAGCTCTTGTAGGACCCTTTCTTTTGTGAAGGGACTAGTGCACACCACCCTCCCTTCTGTGTCCATAGTGCTGAGCTGTGAGCCCTGCCCTACCTTCTCCTCAGTAAATACTGAGCAGAAGTATCTATTTAGGATAGATACTTTTCCTTGATCCTCCTCCACACACTCCTCCTTATCCCTTTTGATCTTAGCAATATCCACTCTGAACTTTCTCCTTTCACTAATGTATCTATAGAAAATCTTGTTCCCTTCTTTTACTGTTCATGTAAGTGTCTCCTTGCCTTCATTTGGGCCTTTGCCTGCCTTACTGTCATCCCTGCTTCCCTTAGGGAAGTTTGGTATGCTTCCCTATCTTTGTCCCTCTGCATTCCCTTATATTTCCTGAAGGCCATCCTTTTGGCTCTGACCTTTTCTGCTACTGTTTTTTGAGAGCCAAAGTGGTTTCCTCCTTTTGCACTTGCTTTTCCCCCTAACACAATGGGATGTTGCTTCAAGTATTGCATCCTTAATGCTTGCCCACGTTGCTTGTACCCCCTCACCTGTATTTCTTCTTACCAGGGCTAGCTTAACTCTGTTGGCCATCTTATCAAAGTCAGCTCCTCTGAAGTCCCATATTTTTGCCTTGGAATGGGATGATTTAGTTCTAGTGGCCATACTGAACCATACCATGTCATGGTCACTGGCCCCTAGGTGACCCTCCACCTGGAGATCTGTGATCCCTTCCCCATTAGTCAGCACCAAGATCCAGGATAGCCCTGTCTCTTGTGGGTTGCTGTACCAATTGTTTAAGGCCCTTCCCCTGCAGGGAATCCACTATGTGCCTAGTTCTGGCGGATGTTCCAGCTGGTATTGCTCAATCTGTATCTGGCATGTTGAAGTCTCCCATTAGCAGAACCTCCCCTTTAGCTGTCATGTTTTGTATATCTTCTAACAGTAATGTGTCTGTGTCCTCCCCCTGGTCTGGAGACCTGTAGACAACCCCGGTTCGTATGGCTGTCCCATTTCCTGTTTCCAGGGTGACCATAGTCCTTCTGGTTCCTTATGTATATTCTGAATTTCTGTAGCTTTTAAATTTTCATTGACATAAAGGGCCTCTCCTCCAACCCCACCTTTTTTTCACCTCTGTCTCTTCTGAACAGTACATAGCTGGATACTGTAGTCTCCCAACTGTGGTTACTGGTGAACCATATCTCATTAATGGCTACTATGTCCGGTGTAGCCTTTGTCATTGTTGCCTCCAGGTCTGGGATCGTGTTTCCCAGACTGCGAGCATTTGTGTACATGATTTTCCATTGGCCAGATTTCGGTGCGTTAGTTGTGGGGTGAGGTCTGGCTTTTCCCCTGCGTGTTGTATGGGGAGCCGGACCTTTTTCCTCACCTGGTGATACAAATGAACTACAGTACAGGCATGCTGAACTCCTGTTTGATCACTAGCTGAGGGGGAGGGGTGCTCTTCCCGTTTGATGTATTGGGTGCTGAACCCCTCTCCCCATTTGCTAGTTTAAATATTCTGCAAAGACGTCAAACGTCTGCCTCATTGCACTGACTCCCTCCTTAGTCCGATGCAGTCCATTGAATTTAAAGAACTTTCACACCCAAAACTGTTGCCAGTTACCTAAAAAATGTGTGTCCTTTTTCCTGGCATCAGCCCTTTAGCCACATATTTACCTGCCTTATCTCCCTTTCTCTGACCGTCTGCCGATCTGCCCCCCCCCCCCAAGATTGGCAGGACCACAGAGAAGGAAATGCTGGATGAAATGGATGACAGTTTATGTCCCAGCCTTGTCAGGTGTTCCTTGGTTTCCACTACTGACTGGCTGGTGAGATTGTTAGTCTCTATGTGTACTAGGACTTCAATGTTTTCTCCTGCTTTCTGCATGATTTTCAGTAATGTGGGCAGTGTCTCTCCACGCTGATGTACCTGGGAGACATCTGAGCATTCCCCCTGGCTGGAAGTAGGTATCAACTCCCTGAATCATGGAGTCTCCTATAATCAGAAGTGTTTTGGATTTCCTTTTTTTGTTTTGGTTCCTGTTTTGGCTGAGTTTTGTTGTGCTAGCTCCTGTGCTGCAGTGTCCTGCTCTGCAGTGTCCTCTGCCCCTTTGCTTGATTTTGGAGATATAGGCAGATACCTGTTTGTAGTTTTTATATGGTTTATGGAGCTGATATGCTGGTGAGCACTGAGTGATGAGATACCTGATTTGCCCTTCCTAACCACCTGCCAATCTCCTGGACCAACTAACCTCTGCAGCCGAGGTGTTTCAGTTGGATGTTGGGGAAATGGTGGGTGGCTCTTGTAATACATTTCCTCCTGAATATGTGATTTGAGGTGCGCAATTTCTGCCCATGCTGCCCGGGGCTTAGCCATTAGATCTCTGATGGTCCAGCATGTAGGACAGCAGCCTAAATCCTGTATAACTGCCCTTTTGAAAAGTGTCCTGCAGCACCTGCAGTTAATAATATCCATTTCAACTGAGTTGCCGAGTTTATAACCGGGTCCGAGTAATTAAAAGGAAAATGAAAGCAAAAGTTAAATTTTTTTATGTATATTTTTTTTTGTTTATTTTGTTTGTTTGTTGTTGTATAACTTTTTATAACAAGCTAAATTAACTGTGCCCCTTCTTCTTGCAGGTACTGCATAAAATAGCCCCTAAGTTTTTAAATCTCTTTGAAATTTGTTTCAGATATGTTCTTCTTCCTGCTGGGACTCTACAGTGCAGTCCAGTTCATGTCTCAAACAAAAGTCAGTTCAGATGGTTTTGTCTATCTGCCTGTCTCTCTCCTCTGTTTGTCTGTTTATCTATTTATCTATCTATCTATCTGTCTGTCTGTCTGTCTGTCTATCTATCTATCTATCTATCTATCTATCTATCTATCTATCTATCACTGTCAGTCTGTTCTATCTTTCTTTTTTATCTTTCAAGTGCAAAAGCCTTTATAAAAGACAAGGGCCTGGATAGACTGCGCTGGGCGGGGTGCAAGCCTGGGTGCAGCGCAACTGGGCTGCGCCAGGGCATGGATCGAGCGATATTCAATGGTGCTACACCATGGCACAGCACCATTGAATATGGCACTGAGGGTGCAGTGGCACTGTGCCAGCGCAAGTGGCAGAACGGGAGCAGGGGGATGCGCCAGTGCAAGTGCGGTTGCGCTAGGCGCATCAACCATGATATTCAGCACTGGGCATGCAAATGAGGCCATTATGCATGCAAGGCACAAATGGGGCCATTTGCATGTCATTATGGCCCCATTTGCATGCGGTGCGCTGATCTCTGGTGACTTGCGCCCTGCCAGGTTGCAGCCATTGGGGATCGACGCCCTGCAGTTGCATGGCGGTCCCCACTTCCATATGCCCAATCATGGGCATAAGTATAAATATTCCCTGGTGGTCCAGTGGAAACCCCCCCATTGCCCGATCATGGGCATAAGTAAACCTAAAGTCCCTGGTGGTCCGGTTGAAACCCCCCCCATCGGCTGATTGCGGGCAGAAATAGCAAGAGAAACCCTGGTAGTCCAGTGGCACTCCCTTCCCCACCTGCCCACTGAGGTCTCCCACCACCCAGCGCCCCCATCAGCGGTGGCAGCACCCCTCCCATGCACGCCCGACTGACAGCGTACAGTCGGTCTGTATGTCCATTGGTCCACTGCGTGGACCAATGGGCATGCAGACCATACTGTACTACACAGGCCCGATATGTGAATGAATGCGAGAGGGAGATGAGCTGGGTGCCCTGGCAAGAGAGAGCTCCATAGGGGATGAAGGAGAAAGACATTAATGGAAAAAAAAGAAACAGATCCTCCTAAACCGTTTCACCAGTTAAGGCTTCTTCAGGGTGAAGGATCTCCTGTTATTATAATAAAGTTTCTTTCGGTTTATACATGAGTATTGCTGCTGTGAGGTTTATAGACAGTTGCTCTGTAATTCTCTTAGTGAGGTATTTCTAATAGTTTTTCATAGTGCTTGTCATTTTGTCTTAACATCAGGTTCAAAGTGTTTGTTTTGTAATGAAGCTAGTCAGTTTTGTACTTGTTCAGGCAGTCAGTTGCCTAGCAAGCTGTAGTGCTGACAGACTCTCTACCCAAACTTTGGAGGCATGTTTAGTTAATGACATGGTGTAAGCCAGAACTCGTGAACAGAGAGAAGTATAAACTTTAGTACAAACAAAAAACGGACTACTGTGCCAAACTCAGCAGTGACACAGCAAACTTGAAGGACCACCAAAAACGGTTACTGTTGTGGCACCGATACAAAATACTGAGCAAACTTGAACGAGTATAAAACTGAATAGGCTGGCCTGATCCATGAGCGTGGCGGCGCATAAAGGGGCAGGTGGCATTCCTGAGGCAGACCTGGGCTGGAAAACGGGCATCTAATTGGGTACCCATATCACCCAGTGAGAGCATCCCTTTCCGCGCACGGGGTACAGAATTATGGGGCATGGCAAGTCACATAGACTTCCCCCCCAGACCAAAATATTAATTTATTATAAAATACCCATGGCCCAGCTTCCCAGATCTCAGTGTTGTATTGGAGGGTTTGAGGCAACTGTGTAGGGGGGTCAAATTGAACTGTGGCATCTCAGCCAGTTGGTGCAGAAGGCTTACTGCTGGGCCCCCCTTCATGTGGTTGGTGCGCTCTTCTGGTAGTTTCTGCAGTACACATCTCCCACTAAGGATATATGGGGAGTGCCACGCTAACCCCCTTCCAGGTTCTGACCTAACCAGCCGTGTGTAGAGGCACTTATTATGTTGGGGCCACACCCTGCAAATGGCGTTCAGCTATTTGAGAAAGTGTGGACACCAATGGAAAGGGGCCTCCATGCACCTTGGTCCTCCCAATGCACCTTCATATGGGTACATGGGTTTTGTGGATCTGACCCTTAATGATTTAATTATATTATAGAAATAAATTCTGCTTTTCTGTTAAAAAGGGAGTCTATTTATTTATTTAAGGGAATCAGATACACCTTTGAGCCAGGGGCTCATTTACAAAGGTTCCACATCAGATTACTTGAACCATTAGGACAGGCAGAGGTTTTGTGCAAAAGAGAAATAAACATAGCAGCTGGAGGGCTTTGTCAATTACCAAAACATCACAATTGTGCAAATCACTTCTATAACAATTTAAACAATATAGATTTGTATAGGTAGCCATCCGACAGAGGGAGGCAAGGCCAGAGGCTGGTGTAAAGAGGGAGAAAGAGAGGGAGTGGGGGGTGGGTCAGGGTCAGCGAGGAGGTGTGTGGAGGGAGTAGAGGAGGAGGGAAGGAGTAGGGAGGAGGGTGGGGTATGGGGGTGGGGGATAACCCATTTAGGTGTAGCAGTACTTGGAGGCACAGGAGATGAGGTATTGATGCAGGCTGAGCTTAAAGGCACCCAGGGTTGCGTTGCTGGTAACTTCTGCTGGAAGGGTGTTGAATCAGGAGAAGGCTCTGAAAAAGAAGGATCATTGGCCTTGGGTAGTCCTGCAAAGGGGAACAGTGAAGGAGAGGTTGTTTGAATTCCTGGTTTGTCGTGGGCTGCTATATGGTTTCAGCAATGCCTGTGATCCAGGGGGTAGTAAGTCCAGTGTTTTTTGCTAGGATGCAGGTTTCATATTTAATTCTGCCAGATAGTTGGAGCCAGTTTGTGTGTTTGTAGATCTTGCAGGTGTGTGTAAGGCGGTTTGCAGATGTTTGGAGACAACATGCCTTGTTTAGTGCTGTGGCGATGCGTCGGAGAGCTGTGTCAGTGGCAGACCCGTAGATCACAAGCCCATAGTCTATTATAGAGATTACTGAACTGTGAATGGCAGTGCTTAGCACTTCATCCATGAGACAGTTCTTATTTCTATAGAGCAGGCCTATGCGGGTATTTACAGTTTTTGCTACATAGTTGATATGTTCAGAGTATCCAAGTGTTGGGTCAGGAATCACCCCAAGATATTTAAATAGATGTACTTGTTCAAGGGTGGCCCCTTTGCTGTTTGAGACAGAGAGGTCTCTGTTTTTATGTTTGCTGTGGGTACCATGGAACAGCATTGATTTGGTTTTGCTGTAGTTAAGAATAAGCTTGTGGGATTTAAACCATGCCTCTACATCAGTGAAGCTTTCTTGCCAAATTTGTCTAGCCAAATTTCTGGTTTCACTAAATTCAGAATCTGGATCAGCATATCCCCAAACAGCCTAATACTAAAAATCAATCAATCAATCAATCAATCAATCAATCAATCAAGTCTTTATTTAACCAGGCGATCATCGTTGAGCAGAGCTCATTTGCAAGATGGACCTGGGTGGAGCATAGTCAAATGTTTGTACAAGGCAACACAGATAATTACAATCAGGTAAAAAAAAGGAAAGAACAATTGATATAAATATAAAATAAGGTAACACAGTAACTCATACAGGCATGGAATAATACAGACAATGTACAGGGTGCAAAGGCATCTACATACACAATAGTATCTACAATTCAGCTATGGGGCAGGGTTACATAAAACAGTTGAAAGAATGTACGAGGCAGTAAGGGTGTTAGAAGAGGGAGGAGGGAGGGAGGAGAAGGCTTGAAGGCGTAAGGTACAAAACAGGGTAGAGGAAGGTAGGGATGTAGGGATAGGGGAGAGGAAGAGAGTGGGGGCACTGGGGATGCTGGATAGAAGAGTGAGGCGCAGGGAGGTTGTCTTGACCAGAGGATAATGAGGCTCCTACCCGAAGTAGGGAGACTAGGAAGAGGTAGGGATATAGAGTCGATAAATCAGGGGATCTGGAAGATAAGACATCTAGGCTTAGGAAGGAGGCAGGCAAGGTGTGAATGCTTTATGGATGGGTCTGAGCAGAGATGGTTACCAGTGCGGGCACTGGTACTGGACCTGAATGCGGGAAGCAGTTACACGCTTCTTTGATTGTGCGGAAGTATAGCATCTTGAAAGCATTCAGACAGACAAAAGTGCTTAATTTGAGAGTTTTTTTAAGATTATTCCATAAGGTAGGCAGCACGAAGCTTATAGCTGCCCTGCCAAATCGAGATTTTGCCTTGGGCACTTCAAGTGTTATAAATGAATTATTTCTTAGCGCATATTTCCCAACTACACTTAAGGGTAGACAGCAGGAGATATAATGAGGCAGTTTATTAGAGATAGCTCTATAGGTCCAGAGTGCAGCAATTCTGTGATGCCTGAGCTTGAGGGAGGTCCACCCCACAGCCGCATATAGGGCACAGTGATGCGTGGCAAAGGGAAGTCCCATAATAAACCTCAGGGCTCGATGGTCATTTACGAGTTGGGGCACTGGCTGTAAAGGAAATCTGCGTAATCAACCAGCGATAGAAAAGCCGATTGGACCAACCATATCTTAGCATCTCTGGTGAGAATCGGTTAATTCTGAAGAAAAGACCTAACCTTTGTCGGAGTAGTTTTAGCAAGTCCTTGATGTGTTCGATGAAAGAGAGTCTGTGGTCTATCCATACTCCCAGATACTTGAATTTTGTAACAAATCATAATTTTTCTCCTAGAATTGTGGTAATCTGGGGAACTGACCCACTAGTCACAGGGTTTGCTGTATGGATGAATGGAGAGAGGAACATTGCTTTTGTTTTTTCGGCATTGAGGAGTAACTGTTTTTGGAGAAGTTGGCTTTGCAAAAGGTTGAATTCGGAATGGAGATCGTTGCAGGCAGCTTCAGGCATTGGGCGACTCACATAGAGGACTGTATCATCTGCGGACAGATGAATGCTGGCATTTTTAATACAGTCATCAATATTATTAATGTAGAGTGTGAATAGTAGGAGACCCAATATAGATCCCTGGGGTACCCCTCTTTGGAGAGTTTTAAGAGGAGACAGACCACTTTCAGCTTTAACTTGCTGAAGGCACCCCGTAAGATAGTCTGTGAACCAACGCAGAGAGGTGGGGTCCACACCTATGTTTTGTAGGGAGGAGAGGAGCAGGCTATGGTCAACAGTGTCAAATGCCTTGCTTAGATCCAGGATAACAGCTTAAGTAAAGTTTCTGTGCTCAAGATCACGCTGCCAATCATTGGCTATTTTAGCGAGGGCCGTGATAGTGCTATGTCTAGCTCTGAATCCGGACTGCATAGGATTTAGCAGTTTCATTGATTCAAGGTAGGATCTTAGCTGTGCGTTTACAATTTTCTCTAGAAGTTTGGACAGTACTAGGAGGAGAGAAATTGGCCTATAATTGTTGAGATCGCAGGGGTTGCCCGATTTGAACAGAGGGATGACATGCGCTGTCTTCCATACAGGTGGCAAGATGCCCTGGGATAGAGATAAATTAAATAGGTGGGTAATAGGTACTGCTAGGACATGGTAGGCAATCTGTAGGAAGTAAGGGTCTAGGGTGTCTGCCCCAGCACTTTTTTTAATGTCCAGCTGTAGCAAGAGGTCCTCAACCTCTTTTAATGAGGTAGTTTGAAGCATAAATTTCGAGTAGGGAGTCAATGATTCAGGAAGGTGATTGGCAATCTGGGAGCGAAGTATGTTCTCTGGTGAGTTATCAAATGCCAGGCCTGTGGTAGCAAAATGGTTATTAAATGAATCAAGTATATCCTTCTTTTCGGTGATAGTTGAGTTGTCAGAGATAATTTCGGTCAGGAGGGAGTTTCCTGGGGAGTGGCCCAGCAAGTCGTTGATAGTGTTCCAGAATTTAAATGGGCTCTTGGTGGCAGAGTCAAGTTCAGAGCTGAAAAAAGTAGCCTTTGACTCTCTGATTGCTTTAGTACATAAATTTCGTACCCTCCTGAACTGATTCCAGTCCTTAGGAGTGTTCAGTCTGCGTGCTTTTTTCCAAAGCTTATCCCTTTCTAAGAGCAGACACTTGATTTCAGGGAAGAGCCATTTACAGGTTTTGTTCCCAGCCCAAACTTTAATCAAGGGAGCATACTTATTAAGGGCCCCTGATAGGATGTCATGGAAGATATCGTAAGCCGAGGTAACAGTTTTGGCCAGGTAGAAATCCTACCAGTGTGGGGAGTGCTTAAGCTCATTAAGATAGGTGAATTCATTAAAGTTGCATCTGGATCTCTTCATAGAAAACTTAATCGTAGGAGACGAGTTATTGGTTGATCTTACTCCTGCAATAAAGCAATGGTAGCTGACGTCTGAGAAGAAGACATCCGCGTGGGGAAAAAAGATGGGGTTTGCTCACCATGAGCACATCCAATAGGGTACTTTTACTAGGGTTTTTTATGTTTGGGCGCGTTGATTTAGCAATAAGTTGAGTCAACGCATGGGCATCTCAGAAAGATGCAAACGGGGCTGATACGCATTAGAGAGCCAGTCAAAGCTCCTAGGATAATAGTTTCTGGCAGTCCTTGTCCCAGCTTGTCACTTAGATAAGACACAAGCAGCAAGCCAGTGGATGGAGGCCTATTGTATCCTATTACACAAAGTGCACTAGTCTGTGTAATCTCCACTTTGAGTATTAGACATTCAAATTCATTGGCGACTGATGACAAGGATATGCAGGAAGCTACAAATTTGTTCTTAACATAGATAGCCACCCCTCCTCATCTAGCTTGCCTGTCAGCTCTGAACAAGGCATAGTTGGGGATGTTTACTTCCCTATCAGGGGTGCCAGGTCTAAACCAGGATTCAGAGATCACTAGTACATCAGGTGAGGTGTGATTTACCCAGGCTTGGATCAAAGTGATCTTTTTTAGGAGGCTACATACGTTAATATGCAGGCAGCTCATTCCTTTTAGATTTGCTAGTTCTGCTGGTGATGCGATGGCTTCTGGAGGGCCAGGGTTAAGTTTTATGTTGCCTGAGCATAGCAGAAGGATAAGTAGTATTTTCCTAAGTGCGCCAATTATAAGCTTAGAGTTCCTGCTTTTTTTCCCGTCTAGTGGATTTGTTGCCTTTAGGGTGTGGAACGTTACCACCATAGGTAAGATGACCTGCTGTTGTGAGAACTAATGCCCCAATTGCAAAATGCGGGGAGGGGACAATAGTCTGCGCTGTGGGGGTGGGCCTTGTGGTGGAGGCATGGTACATGTACTGCTAAAATGTGTAGGCCAAGAGCAGGGTTGGAGGGTTGGAGGTATGGATGCTTGATTTCACAGAGGCAAGTAAGGGATAGGTTACCAGATGCCATACAGCACAAGATAAGGTTGTAATCCGTGCTTGGCGGCAGCTCAGATGGCAGGTACAGGACAGCTGGTACCACCAGAAGAAGGGACAACGAGAGGAGCCATATAGATCTCCACGTGATGAAACCTTGCAGTAATGTGGAACCGCTCGATTAGCCCAGTGCTCAATAAAGGATGCCAAATTATTATAGCTTATCAGTAGCCTACAAACAACTGAGTCTATACTTGCTTGTGCAAGGCATGGTCTTACGAATTGGACCCCAAAGGCTGGGCAGACACGAAAGAGAAAACGAGCAGGATCTCAATTGGAGGGTCACTGCGTCAAGGGGCATGGAATAAAATTGGGCGGGAAGCTAGTGTATTTAATAATAGGTGGAAGTGGGGAAGGGGGCAGGTGAGAAAGTTACGGCAGTTGCCGTACCTTTGTGGGCCGAGTGTCCGATTCTGCATTCTTGAGTGGCGGCTTTGGAGGCGCCGACTGACCAGCAGCCGGGAGTCCCGCTGCTTTGGAGCTGAGAGCCTGGACAGGTGTTTCTAGGCTTGGGGAGACAAGGATAGCAGGGATTAATAACAGGGGCTTGAACAATAGGGCAGACAGAGCAGCAGGGAGTCCAATTTGTAATACAAACAGATGCATATTACTTTGGAGCTCAAAAGTCTGGGGCCAGTGCACATAGGCAGAGAAGGGCTGTTTTCACAGATTTCCTCCCCAAAAGCATAAATCTAACCCTCACAGTTTCAGTCAGAAATATTGGCAAACATTTCAGCACTTTTTTCCAATAACAAGCACTTTCGAAAGTCTAAATTCAGTAAAGAAAAGCCATCTTTCGCCAGGAACAAATCAGAGTGTAGCCTGAGACGGTGCTCACGATCTGGTTGGTTGCAGCAGTTGCCATACCTTTGTGGGCTGAGAGTCCGATTCTGCGGTCTCGAGTGGCAGCTTTGGAGGTGCCGACTGCCCGGTAGATGGGAGTCCCGTGGCTTTGGAGCTGGGAGCCTGGACAGGTGTTCCTTGGCTGGGAGAGACAAGGAGAGCAGGAATTAATAACAGAGGCTTGAACAATAGGGTAGACAGAGCAGCAAGGAGTCCAAATTTGTAATACAAAGAGATGCATATTACTTTGGCGCTCAAAAGTCTGAGGCCAGTGCACGTAGGCAGAGAAGGGCTGTATTCACAGATTTCCTCTCCAAAAGCACAAATCTAACCCTCACAGTTACAGTCAGAAATATTGGCAAACATTTCAACACTTTTTTCCAATAACAAGCACTTTCAAAAGTCTAAATTCAGTAAAGAAAATCCGGCTTTCGCCAGAGACCAATCAGAGCGTAGCCTGAGAGGGCACTCGCGATCTGGTTGGTTGTGGCAGTTGTCATACCTTTGTGGGTCGAGATTTTGATTCTGCGGTCTCCAGCGGTGGCTTTGGAGGCGTCAACTGCCCGGTAGCTGGGAGTCCCGCGGCTTTGGAGCTGGGAGTCTGGATAGGTGTTCCTCGGCTTTGTGTGCCAAGAGTCCGATCCTGCAGTCTCGAGCGGTGGCTTCAGAGGCACTGACTACCCAGTAGCTGGGAGTCCTGTGACTTTGGAGCTGGACAGGTGTTCCTAAGCTTTGTAGGGTGAAAGTCTGATTATGTGGTCCCGAGAGGTGGCTTTGGAGGCACCAACCGCCTGGTAGCCGGGAGTCCTGCAGCTTTGGAGCTGGGAGCCTGGACTGGTGTTCATCGGCTTTGTAGGTCGAGAGTCCGATCCTGCAGTCTTGAGCAGTGGCTTCGGATGTGCCGACCACCCGGTAGCTGGGAGTCCCGCGACTTTGGAGCTGGGAGCCTGGACAGGTGTTCCTCAGCTTTGTGGGGTGGGAGTCCAATTCTGCGGTCTTGAGCGGCGTCTTTGGAGGTGCCGACCACCTGGTAGCCTGGAGTCCTGCAGCTTTGGAGCTGGGAGTCTGGACAGGTGTTCCTCAGCTTTGTGGGTTGAGAGTCCGATTCTGCGGTCTTGAGTGGTGGCTTTGGAGGCACTGACCTCCCAGTAGCTGGGAGTCCTGTGGCTTTGGAGCTGGGATCCTGGACAGGTGAGATCTCTTGAGTTACTTTGTCTAAAATTTGCACAGTTTCAGGATGTGGCAGTGATGCAAAATTTCAGAATGTGGCGGTGGATTGTGGTAGTGATAGACAATTTCAGAATGTGGAGGTAGCACGGAATTTCAGAATGTGGCAGTGACGCACAATTTCTGAATGTGGCAGTGACACACATTTTGGAATCTGGCAGTGATACACAGTTTCGGAATGTGTTAGTGGTACACAGTTTTGGAATGTTGAGGTGACACACAGTTTTGGAATGTGGTGGCGATACACTCTCAGAATGTGTCAGTGGTGTACAGTTTCAGAATGTGGTGACAACGCACAATTTCACATTACGGTGGCAATGCGTAGTTTCAGAGTGTGGCAGTGATGCACAATTTTTTAATGTGGCAGTGATGCATAATTTCAGAATGTGGTGGTGGCACACAGTTTTGGAATGTGGCAGTGACCCACAGTTTCAGAATGTGGTGGTGAAGCACAGTTTCAGAATGTGGTGGTGATGCACAGTTTCAGAATGTGGCAGTGACACACAGTTTTGGAATGTGGCGGTGGTGCACAGTTTCAGTATGTGGTGATGACAAACATTTTTGGAATGTGGCAGTGATGCACAGTTTTGGAATGTGGCAGTGACACAGTTTCAGAATGTGGCAGTGACACAATTTCAGAATGTGTCGTTGAAACACAAGTTCGGAAAGTGGTGGGGATGCATAATTTTAGAATGTGGCTGGGATGCACAATGTCAGAATGTGGTGGTGATGTGATGCACAATTTTTTTTTCTTGCACTTTAAAGAACTTTATTGAATTTTCAACAGGTACAAGCATGTGATGCACAGTTTTGACATGTGGTGGGCGTGTACAATTCTGGATTGTGGCAGTAACAAACAATTTAATAATAAAATGATGTGTCCTGTCACATTCTGAAAGTCTGCATCTCCACTGTATTCCAAAATTGCCAGTCCCCTCCAGATTCCTCAATGTGTGTCCCTGTCGCATTTTGAGATTGAGTGTCTCACCACAATTTGATATGGCGCATCCTTGCCACATTCTGAGACTATATGTCCCCTAACATTTTAAAATTGGGCAACACCTTGACATTCTATACCTTGGTGCAGCGCTGTATTCCAAAATCACCTCCTGAGAATTCTAAAGTACAGTGCCGTGCATCTGAACATTCTTGAAATGCAAGCACTGCAGCCAGTCTTATGCTAGTTTTTTTTTTTGTTTTGTTTGTTTAAATTATTGCTACCCCTATAGTTTTTTAAATTTTGGAGAAATAGGTCTTATAATGTTGCTGGCTGGCAGGGAGGACTAGGCTGGGAGTTCTGGTTATGACATCATCAGTAGCTCTTCACTAAAACTGACTTTTTTGGAACCATGAATGATATCAGGTTTATAAAATAACTCATAACTTTAAAATGAAGTAGCGTAGAAGCCTAATTTTTGGTTGGAAATTTATTGGGGGTATGCTGATACTAATTCTGCAATGTAATACTTTTGGCTGGACTCCCCCTTAAAGACTAGTCAAAGGCTGGTACAGGCTACCTTTATACAGCTGCTTGATTACAGTGATTTAATTTATAGACATGCAATGGCCACACAGTTAACCAAGTTGGATCATACAGCACTTAGCTTTATAACTGGCCTCACTCCCAGGTCCCACCACTGTACCCTGTGCTGGACATCGCAGGTAATGAGAAGGCTAATAAATCTGCTTATCTGGTCACATAAGGCCCTTTAGAACACCCTACCACAATACACTGTGGACCTTGGGAACAAAACAACCTACCAAAAAAATAATGTGATTCTGTTTGATGTCCCAAGGCATCTATCTTGCCATGGCAAGTTGATCCTTTGCTGACTTGCCCCCACCTTCTGGAACAAGCTGAAAAACATGCTGAAACTTAGTTCCTTGACCAGTCTCAACTGCTTCAAGAGGCTTCTTGAAAGTCATTGTGCAAACATGTGTAATTGTCGGTAATGATGTGTTGATTTAACTATTGGATCATCTGTGCTTGTACTTACGCATTACCGCTTAACTCTTCCATAAGCCTTATTGTATTTATAGCTTTCAGACTGCTCTGATGTATATGTATGATTTCTGTATGTCTGTCGCATCTTTGTGCTGTGCACGTATGTTAGAGGATGTTCTGACTGCATTACTCTGTATTATCCGACCGTCCAAGCAAGGACCTTCTTATAACTGATCATTACTCAGCTGAGCTTATTTCCAGTCGAGCAAATAAATGAAAATGAATTACACGTGGTGAGATCCTCCTCCTTCGCCACCCCAACACAGGAACAAGAGTTCCCATTTTGAATGTGTATGCATGTAGGAAAGAACTAATAATGCATGAACATCAGATAAAGACATGCAGCCAGTTGTTGAAGAGTAGCCGACTGAGAAATGTCTGAAAAAACCTGCTGTTTAAACACACCATTGCTGGCCCAGCGGTGATGAGGGTTGAAGTGCTGGACGCCACACCTCACGCCACACCGGTGACCTGGGTTTGGGAATGAGCTTGGGTGCCGGGGGGTCGGCAGGGGAGGGAGAGGACTGAGTGTCCGATGGACTGCTGTCCTCTCCCTGGGGAGGGATACAGGGAGCATCTGGTGCATTAAAGACCCCCGGTGGAGACCGGAGGTAATACTGGCATGATGCCACTAAGGGGAGGAGCGCGGCGGATGTCTATGGCTCCACTGTGCTGATGTCATTGCACGTCCGCGCTCCTGGAGAAAAAAACGGTAAAAATCCCCAATCCTGGATAGGTGATGGCTACCCTCCGGACCTTGTCACCACACGCCCAGTACCGGGCCCATGTCTCCACCCCCCTCTGTCCTTCCACCTCCTCGGTCAGCACGTTAAATTGTAGATAGAGCGATGGAGTGGAGGCGGCCCTACCCAAGGGGGCTCAGAGTTGGGGGTCCACCAGCTGGAGGTAGGTGGAGGGCGGCTATCTCTGAGGAAGCAGGGCTTCAGGTGAGCAGTAACAGTGGTGTTAGGTGAGCAGGGGCAGCCCGAGAGAGTTCCAGGACTGGAGTAGAAACAGAAAGTACAAAAAAACAAATAAATAAATAAACACACCATTGATTATATTCTACAGTACAGCATTTTCAGTATTTACATTTGTCTCATTCTTTATTACTAAAGACATTTGGATCAGATCAGGATCGTTGTCCCTTTGAAATTCATCTCCTGTGCTGCTTCTTTCCCACCTAAAGTCACAATCTGATGGTGCATCATAATGCACTGCCAAAGAAATAATTGTAATGTTACATGCAGAGGACTCAGTGACTTCAGGCGGAGAATAAGCAATATGAGGAGATGAATTCTATGGGTCATGAATCCTGCTTGCATGCACCGTTCTTTAGTAATAATAAATGAACAGGGGAAGGGCAAGACTGAAAGATCTGAAATGTAAATCGTGTCTAAATATTAGTGGCCAGTTTTCGAAAGGGTCAGATACAGATGTATACGTGTTGCATCTGCATCTGGGTCCACTCAATGACGTCCCTGCAGCCCTGCTGCTATTTTTAAAAGACGTGCCTGTTTGTGATAGAAAGTCATGATTTGCATAAAGCAACTGATGCAAATGCGAGTTGAGTCCTTTTTCGCAAAAACTGCATCTTATTTTGGACGCAAAATTCAGATACAGGTAGGCCATCTGATACACATTCTAACAGTGTGGATAGATGTCCTTTTTGAAAATGGTGGCAAGCAGATCTCAGATGGATCCTTTTGAAAGTCCTCTGTGGTGTAAAGAAGTTTACTTGGGGTGTCAGTTACTCACTATGGTAGAAGTTGTCGACAAAAATCTTGTCGAACGACCAGACAGGAAACCGGCATGTCGACCGCATTCTGCGGTCGGCATGCGGTTCCACCTATGGGGACATGTTTTCCTCGGGGGTTGCCCCGAACCCTCAATGCAGAGGGCTGTGCCCCAACCCCCGCACTATAGATTCTCAACTCCAAGTCAGAGCTGATAGTGGGGGGGGGAGTGCAAGACCCCAGAAAGACAGTGCCAGTTTCCAGCGCCAACACTACAGTGACATGGCACTGTAGTTGCTGTGGTGTCAGCCGCTATCGAAGCTCCATGGTCAGGGTAGTATACCATGGTAGAACACCAGAACTCATCATTCAGAAGGCCAGATCTGGCTGTCTTGATGGTCCAGCAGCAGCACGTTGTTCTACCATGCCAGTGGTTTGGGAGTGAACTCAGAATGCCACGTTGGGAGGTGGGCCAGACCACAGCAGCTGCTGCTTGGCAGTACTATGTGGTCAGAGAGGGATGGCTTTGGGCTTTGGTGCTGAAGTGACCCCAACAGTATGCCAGGCGAGCTTGCTCCCTGTGCAGGATGTCACTGCTTGTGGCCAAGGCCACTCAATGGGCTAAGCCCATGGCAGGCAGGGAGGGAGGAACCAGGGAGAAAAGCCAGGAGAAAAAAAACATGACCATCTATACGATGGGCAAGACCTCCAAGACCTCCCCTATGTCACAGTGGATAGTGATGGTAGATCCTAGTCTACACGCTGGACTGCCTTGGGGGGGAGAATGCCCCCCTCCAAGCCCCAGCCATGGAGAAAAGAACCATAGTAGATCTCAGTGGTGCAGGGAGCTGGGGAAGATGTGGGTCAATGGGCCCAGGACAGGGCAGATCCCTGGGAACAGTGTATAGCTCCTTGACTAGTCATGACTATGAGTAGTCTAAGGGAAAAAAGGCCAAATCCACTGCTCTTCTGACTACCATTCTTTTGTTCATGAAACGGTAAGGTACAACACTAAAGAGTGACAGCAGCTTTTAAAAACAGGGCCCTGTCGTGTCTACCAACAAATATTCCCAGCAAATACCTTTGTTCAACCTAGAACTTGATAATAATACTGATTTGGAATTATCTTATGGTGTCGACATTTCAGACAATAGCTGTAAGGACCCTTTCTAAAATTAAAGCTAGAAAGAAGGAAATTGATGACAATAGACTGATCTCTGACCCCCATAACTCCAAAACAGCTTCCTGGATTTGAGAGTGCTTGTGCCAGATCAGGGGTTGGCACAGACCAGCTAACAATGTTAAAATAGCAAACAGTGCTGGTCCTGAGCAGACGAAAGGGAGGCGGAGGAGACAGTGGAAAGTAGCTTACTTAGAAACAGCAAGAAAATATGTAATATTTCATATACACATGTTGTTATCAACTGAGTTATGTTTCTGCCTGGGCTCCCTCCTAGGACCCTTGAGACCATATGAATAAACTCAACTCTCAGAAATGAAACCGTGTTGGACTCTTGAAAAACAAAACTACACAGTCTGTGTAAAATGTGTCTCATCACCTAGAGGCTCGCAAGCTTCAAGTTTTGCTCTGCCATATGTGCATGTGATGTAGTGGACTGGCATAAGCTGTACTGATTTATTATTGCAAACTTGCCGTTAAGAAACACACGCATAACACACACACACACACACACACACACACATTTCATGCTCTAATACCTGCCTCTCTGATCTACTGCAGCTGTCACTTCCTGAAGTGACCCTTCTCACAGTTGTGTGCACTACACAGGAATACAGTATATTGTTCTGTGCTGTGTATGGAAATCCATACATTTCTAGATGCTGTTGTACAACAACAGTGATGTCAGAATGCTGTTGTACCACAGCAGTGATATCAGAATGCTGTTGTACCACATTATTGATGTCAGAATACTGTTGTACCACAGTAGTGATGTCAGAATGCTGTTGTACCACAGCAGTGATGTCAGAATGATGTACTGCAGTAATGATGTCAGAATGCTGTTGTGCCACAACAGTGATGTCAGAATGCTGTTGTACCACAGTAGTGATGTCAGAATGCTGTTGTATCACAGCAGGGATGTCAGAATGTTGTTGTACCACAACAGTGATGTCAGAATGCTGTTGTACCACAGTAGTGATGTCAGAATGCTGTTGTATCACAGCAGGGATGTCAGAATGTTGTTGTACCACAACAGTGATGTCAGAATGCTATTGTACCACAGCAGTGATGTCAGAATGCTGTTGTACCACAGTAGTGATGTCAGAATGCTGTTGTATCACAGCAGGGATGTCAGAATGTTGTTGTACCACAACAGTGATGTCAGAATGCTGTTGTACCACAGTAGTGATGTCAGAATGCTGTTGTATCACAGCAGGGATGTCAGAATGTTGTTGTACCACAACAGTGATGTCAGAATGCTATTGTACCACAGCAGTGATGTCAGAAGGCTGTTGTATCACAGCCGTGATGTCAGAATGCTGTTGCACCATGGCTGTGATGTCAGAATGCTGTTATATCACAGTAGACATATCAGAATGCTGTTGTACCAAACTGATGATATCAGAATGATGTACTGTAGTAGTGATGTCAGAAGGCTGTTGTACCACAATAGTGATTTCAGAATGTTGCTGTACTACAGTAGTGATGTCAGAATGCTGTTGTGCCACAGCAGTGATGTCAGAATACTGTTGCATCACAATAGCTGTGTCCCTACAGTGGTACAACAACATAGAATCATGTGTCTATTTGTTTACCCACATTGCAACTTCCTCATAACAAAGATATCAACAGGACTGAAAATACCCTAAATGAACTGTGTTAAAAGATGAACTACTAGGAATGTTGCCAGCTCACGTAGCTATTACTTAAATCACATTAAATGTTTTTAATCTTATCCAGTTGTTTGCTGTTTTCTGTTTATTTAACCACAGTTCAAGACAGAGTTAGAAAGAAGGTAAATGAATTAAAACAAACATGTGCAATACAGAATAATGTATGGGCAGCAATAGACAGCAAAGCTGATGTTTCCATCTCGGGGTGAGACAACATCACAGAGACCTCTCAAACTTTGCTCTCGAGTTCTATGCCATCTCACCCTTGATGGAAACACAGCCTTGTTGTGTATGGTTGCCCATACATTATTCCGCACATTACTCAAGCTTTGCTCTTAGGGTCTATGATGTCACTCACCCCTAGACTTTTGTCATAACCAAAACATACAAATACTACATACATGTAACCCCCCTACAAATGGGGGTTCCCGAAAGTCTTCCTTGGGTGAGCCTAAATGCCCACTGCCAGGGTGGTGTTCTGTCTTAGCAGGTTTAAAAGTGTTTGCATGTGAGTGCCCAGTTGGCCTCCATGCCTGTCTCTTTAAGAGCTGCCTATTTTGTGACTTATAATTAAACTGGATGAGGACCAAGTGTTTTTTAGGCTTGAGTCCTGCCGGGGCTGCAGTACAGCCGCTTCTTTCTGCCGTCACTAAATATGCAGAGGGAGCTCTATAGGACTCTGTGGTTGTTTGCTGTCATCTGTGCTAAATGGAAAATGATACTGTGGTTTGTCTAATCTGCCTTTCTTTGCAGCAGGGACATTTTGTTATGTGCCACTATTTTGGTTCTGGACTGCCAATCTGCACCAGTCAGCACCTTTGGGGGCTTAAAATGGAGCCTGCCCCCAGGGAGCCTTGTGGGAGTAAAATTCAGTAGGAATTGTAGTTTTGACAGTTTGGCTTCTAAATGGATCTGGAGGGGGAGCTCTAGCTGTGACAGACAGGTGGATCCACAAATCGAACCTTTTGGATCAGGGAAAAAGTCCTGTGCAGCCAGCTGCAGAGGGTCAGAGTAGAGTTGGAGAGTTAAGAGTGAACAGTTTGCGAGGGTTGGGCAACTGCTCCTGTGTAATGCACAGGGGAAATTGGTGGGAAGGCTGTGTCTGGCCTATCTGCCACCATCTTTCCTAGTGAGGGAGTATTGCCTTCAATATTTTGGACTGCATCCGAAGAAGCATTGCTACTGGATAAATTGTTCACCCGGTCTGGGCCTTGCCAGTCTGGCCCAGCCAATCACTTACACCACAGAGAAACAACTGACAAGAGACTCGCCAGGGATTCGGCTCCCTGCTCAACACCACCAAACAGAAACGACATTGTGGTGCTTTGTGTGGGCCCTGCTTCTCCTGGCCATCCAGCTCTTCATTCAGAGGACTCCATTTCATCCATCCTGCATCCTGTACTGGGTAGCATGCATAAACACCAGGGTAGCTCCCTGCAACAACGCTCAAATCAAAGTGTGCCAACTGATTTAGTAATTGTTGCTAATCTTTTCGGACTGAGCTATCCGGCTGTGGATTACAAATTAAGGGTTAAAGTGCATGTTGTGTTTTCTTTCTTCCCAAGGGCCCCGACCAGTTGCAATGCCGGCCTACCCTGGGCAACACTTCAGGCTAGCCTGTAGGTCCAACTGGGTACCCAGAGTGTGTGTGACTGTATTACAGGAACCTTTGAGTGCATGCCTTATAACCTGAATCAATCAGATCTAGAATCAACCTCTAGAATACTGCCCATCCCTTGTTCACGTCCCCCCTAATAAATCAGATCTAAATCTTTTGCATCTAAACTGGTGATGGTGTACCTCTGTACTGAAAGCTCTGTGATATTGCTGTTTACCGTTACAGGCCTTGTTTTACAGGGGGTCTCCAGGGCGTTCCAGCCAATCCAGCCCTGGTGGTAAGTGGTTATCAGGGGAAATTCACTGTATATTGCAAAGTGCATCGGTGTCGGGTAGCTGCAAGCAAAGTCAGACCACTAGGGCAGCCAGAGGTGGGTATCAGTGTCCCAGAGGGCTGTACTCAAGGCAGTCACATGGCCAACAACCCTGTCCTCTGGGTGGAGGCACCCGTTTAGAGAGCCCCAGGCCCCTCAACCTGCAGGCCACAGTGCAGGCAGGGGTAGTATCCCTTGGGATAGCGCCACCTAGGGGTTGCATACATATACTGTACATATCAAAAGTTAATCACTAATTTACCAAAGATGCAAATACAACAATAGTGAGTTGATGGCAAGTGACTGGAGTCACTACATTGGGGTTATCTTTACCAGCATTTTCAGATATTTGGGTGATTTTGCTCCCTCTTCTGGCAACAAAATCATCCATTTATGATAGTAAACGACGGGCAAAGTATACCCACCTCTCACTTGTGCAATCCAAAATAAATAATTATTAGCATCCATAATATATGCTGTTTATCTAGCAACATTTTTTAAAATATGCAACATTTAAAGAAGAACTGCTGTGAGTCTAAGCAGCATTTAACAATTTTTGACTTAATAAAAGACAATTACTTGTTTGTATGTCTTTTATCATTCTGGTATACAATTTATGATTTTTATTCAAGTCTTGCACCTAGACATTTAAGTTTAAAGGTTAAAACCGAAGATCAAACACAAGCACTTGTTGATCCTCCCCCATGTAATCTAAATGGTGGTTTGTCAGTTGGGTTTCAAAGAGATAAAGCAAAAGACCTCTTTTGTAAGCTGTGATTTTGTGAAATGACTTGTACAGCTGATGACAGTAGCATTCATGAGCTTGTCAGTCACACAATCTACTGGCAGACGAATGTCTGCTTTGTTTTGAAACTGACATTTTTATGTTGGCTTGCGCTCACACACAAGCAACATCTTGTGGAAGTAACACATTTCAGAGGTGTGTCAGTGTTGACCAATGCAGGGGATGCTTTAGTGGGTGTGTCCCTCAGCTGCCAATCAGTGAGCATGCTGCCGATGACAGCAGATTCAGAGAGAGCCAAAGAGTTGAAACAAATCTGTCGCTGTAATCAGAGACAGGCTCGTCATAGCAGCAGCAGATGACACGCCTCCATTACGTGCCTTTGCTGCTGAAACATTTCAATAAATATGGCGGCTTCTGCCGTCAACCAAACAATCTGAAAGCTGACAGCCAGGGGTGCCCCCAGTCAGTGTCAGCATGTTCCCCATTATGTGGCACACGTAACATGGGCTCTTGCGCCCACCACACACTCCCAAAAAGCTGACATCAGGTGCCCAATCCCCATGTCGGCATCCCCTCTTAGTGTGTTTTTCTTGGTTTAACAGTTTCCCCTTTCCTTTCCAACACCAGGATGCCCTCCCGGTCTCAGATGCATGCCCTCCCCTTCTATATGTCTTGCTGACATCAGGTGCCCAATCCCCATCGCGTCCCCCTCCCAAATTGTGACACACGGAGCCCACTCCAGTGTGCCTTTTTTTTGTAACCTGTAAATGAAGAAAACCTTCCCTTACGGTCTTCTTTTTCCCCTGCAAACAAGAAAATGGTCCACCATTGTCTCCCCCCCTCCCATCCCCACCTCCTCTGCACCACCTCCCTGCAGCCCTCACCCATACTTACCCTCTGGAGGTCAGAGCTGCGATCTTCTCTGAACTGGGACACGTCTGCACTCTTCAAAGCAGAACTGCGAACTGAAGAAATGATGGTAAGCTTTATAATGGGAGGCAATGGGTTGTTTCAACTTAGGTTGATATCGCAGTCATTTTTTGGGAATTTGGGTCCAACATTTTCAACATGGGGTTATTGGGACCCCACCTTGTGAACATGTCACTGACATTTAGTTTCTCAGTCCCGAAAGGTGATTTTTGCGGTCGCTGCGTGGAATCACCTTCCGGGACTGATTAACGAAACGACAGTGCCACTGTTCATGAGGGGAGGACCCAAAAAGCCCATGTTGCACATTTCGTGAAAAAATTCTAAAAAATGACTGCATTGCGCAGAAACATAGAAACACAGAAGCTGACAGCAGAAAAGGACTGCAAGGCCCATCCAGTCTGCTGATTTCTTTTTCTACCTTATGAATGTGCCATCGGCCTTTGCTCTGTCAATGGCCTATCTATTCATACTCATCTGTATTGCTCCCTTATGCCTATCCCATGCCTGTTTGAAGCCCTGCACTGTATTCACATCCACCACTTCCTGAGGTAGGCTGTTCCTTTCATCCACCACCCTTTCTGTGAAAAAGAACTTCCTCACATTACCCCTTAATCGGCCTCCCTCTATTCTCATGCTGTGTCCTCTTGTCCTGCTATTTTTCTTATATTGAAACATGTTAGACTCTTTCACCTTGTTAATGCCTTTAAGGTGTTTGAATGTTTCGATTATATCACCTCTCTCCCTCCTTTGCTCTAGAGGGTATACATATTGAGCTCTGTTAATCTGTCCTCATATGTTTTCTGATGCAGTCCCTGCACCACTTTGGTTGCCTTTCTCTGGACTGCCTCAGTTTGGTTAATGTCCTTGTGAAGGTCCGGCCTCCGGTACTGCAGGCAGTACTCCAGATGAGGCCTAACCAGTGTCTTTTAAAGAGGGATTACAGTATTACTTCCCTCTTCCGACTTCTGATACCCCTACTAATACACCCCAGTATCCACTGAGCCTTACCTACTGCTTTAGTGGTCTGCTTGGATGATTTCAGGTCATCGGTGATGATGATGCCCAAGTCTCTTTCTTCCATTGTGACTGCCAGCAACTCCCCTCCCAGCCTATAGGTGGCTTCAGGGTTTCTCTTCCCTATGTGCATGATCTTGCACTTCTTTGCGTTAAACCCCAGTTGCCACTCTTCCAACCATTTTGGTAGTTTATCCAGATCTCTTCTCATTCTGCCCACCCCAGCTGGATCATCTACTATGTTGCAGATCTTGGTGTCATCTGCAAACAGACAAACCTTACCCTCCAGCCCATCTGCAATGTCACTGATGAAGATATTGAAGAAGACTGGCCCCAGGACCGATCACTGAGGTACCCCACTTGTGACTTGCATCTCTTCTGACTGTATACTGTTTACCACCACTCTCTGTTTTCTGCCCGTCAACCAGTTTGCCACCCAGTTGACCAACTTCTGACCTACCCTGAGCCTACCCAGCTTATTAATCAATCTTCTATGTGGAACAGTATCGAAAGCTTTGCTGAAGTCAAGGTAGGCGACATTAACTGCTCCCCCTTGGTCCACCACTCTGGTTACCCAGTCAAAGAAATCTATGAGATTAGTTTGACAGGACCTTCCTGTTGTAAACCCATACTGTCTTGGATCCTGTGCTCCTGTGGATTCCAGGTGTTGCACTATTCTTTCCTTAAGGAGTGCCTCCATAATCTTGTCCACTACTGAGGTAAGACTGATTGGTCTGTAGTTCCCTGCCTCCTCCCTGCTACCACTCTTGTGGAGCGGGATCACATGAGCCCTTCTCCAGTCTTCTGGGACCTCTGCTGTGCTCAGAGACTCACTAAACAGTTCTGATAATGGCTCTGCTAGTTCCACCCTTAGCTCCTTTAATACCCTGGGATGTATGCCATCAGATCCCATTGCCTTGTCCACCCAGAGCTTATGAAGCTCTTGTAGGACCCTTTCTTTTGTGAAGGGACTAGTGCATGCCTCCCTCCCTCCCCCCTGTGTCTATGGTGCTGATCTGTGGGCCCTGCCCTACCTTCTCTTTAGTAAATAGTGAGCAGAAGTATCTATTTAGGATAGATGCTTTTACATGATCCTCCTCCTCACACGCCCCCTTTATCCCTTTTGATCTTAGCAATACCCTCTCTGGACTTTCTCCTTTCACTAATATATCTATAGAAAGTCTTAAGAAAATACAAAATCACACATGCCCCCACAATGCAAAGCATCATGGGCTGCATATGCAAATCACCACAGATTGTTATGCTGGTCCAACTTTAAGCAGAATTGCATGGTGCCGAAAGGCCTCTCACACAGTTTGCAAAGGGTGCTAACAGAAGACATAGACACGTGTTTCGTCCTACCAGGACTCATCAGTATGCCTCATCTGTTTGACACCCCAGTGGAATGGATCAGCTACCCTTAAGGCAGTGTGCCTTGGATATATTGTGGTGAACCCATTAAAATAAAAAACTATTTAAAAGACAAAGAACCTCTGTGCACAAACACTGAGGCAAGGGTTACCCCAAAGGGCATTTGGCTGGGAAGCCAAGTTTCAAGAAAATACAAAATCACACATGCCCCCACAATGCAAAGCATCATGGGCTGCATATGCAAATCACCACAGATTGTTATGCTGGTCCAACTTTAAGCAGAATTGCATGGTGCCAAAAGGCTTCTCACTCAGTTTGCAAAGGGTGCTAACAGAAGACATAGACACGTGTTTCGTCCTACCAGGACTCATCAGTATGCCTCATCTGTTTGACACCCCAGTGGAATGGACCAGCTACCCTTAAGGCAGTGTGCCTTGGATATATTGTGGTGAACCCATTAAAATAAAAAACTATTTAAAAGACAAAGAACCTCTGTGCACAAACACTGAGGCAAGGGTTACCCCAAAGGGCATTTGGCTGGGAAGCCAAGTTTCAAGAAAATACAAAATCACACATGCCCCCACAATGCAAAGCATCATGGGCTGCATATGCAAATCACCACAGAAGTCTTGTTACCTTCTTTTACTGTTTGTGCTAGTGTTTCCTCAGTTTGGGCCTTTGCCTGCCTTACTGCCTTCCCTGCTTGCCTTAGGGCAGTTTGGTATGCCTCCCTATCTTCATCGTGCTGCATTACACACAGCTAGTGAGGAGTGTTATTACCCTTGTGAGAGTGCAGAGACTGTGATTTTTTTATTCATATATTCCAGCAGTTGAGACTGTTTCTTTTATTTCGGCAGCCCTGGTTACCTTGGCAGTTACGTCCTACCAGGAAGAGAGATGGTAGTTCCAGTGCATGTGTAGCTGGAACTACAAATGTCTGGTTTTTAAAAAATATTATCAGTTACAAAGTGCTCTGGCACTAATTACTGAAGGGGATATCTAAAAGCTGTGGCAGTTGCTTTTATAGCTTAAAATAACAAATTTTATTCTCGAGTGATGGGCAGGGAGCTGACCTCTGTTCTTGACTTCTGGGTCAAGGCTCGCTATTTGTACACTCAGATTGTGAGCATTGTGAGCAGAGCAGGTCGCACGTTGTCACGTGCGGAGACGCTCGCAGAGACATGCGTTGTACGCATGTCAGCTGTGTCTGCTGGAGATGCTGGAAAACTGGGCAAAAAGCTCTAGAAGTCAGTAGAGTAAGCAGACTGGCTTGGGAGTTTGTTTAGCAGGGTTGATAAGTAATCAGAGAACTGTCACAAGCAAAGGGTAAAAGGGGCAAGTCCAAAAAATCGTGCTCCAGTCGTAATATGTACACCGAGGAGCCCAATAGCAAGGTGTTTATTTGTGAAAAGTGTTTAACAATAGAGTCATTACAGGAGGAAATTAGGAGTTTAAAAAGCAGACTAGAGACTAAAAATGAAATAATGGTTCTGGAGGACTATATTGATGCTGTAGCCAACAGTTTATTAGAACCCACAGATAATGGTGTATGTGTGGCAAACAGTTCAAGATATGAGACAAGTAATGACACCATGATGGTTGGATTGAGTGATTTAAATGAACAAAGTGCACAAATATCATGTAATAATGGTCCCATAATCCCCCCTCCCATGCATTGTGTGAAAATGGTTCTTCAGGTTTTCCATATCATTACAGAATAAATTTGAACCTCTTGCTCAAAACAACTTTAGAGCAGGGGAAAATTTAAATATGGTCCATCATGAGAAACTGTCTGATAAAGACATTAATAAATCACATTACAGGGATATAGTAGTTATTGGGGACTCCATTATAAGGGGAGTGGATACCATGGTGTGCTACGGGCGCAAAGCTAACACTACAGTTAACACCCTTTCTGGAGTTAAAATGAGTGATATTCCTGACCTACTTGATGGACTTCTCGAGGGTACATCTACCCCTCTGGAAGTTTTACACGTGGGTATTAATGATATCAGTACAAGTAATGAAAGAAATTTCAGTCTAGTTTAAAGGAGATAGTTGATAGGATTAGACACATTAACAGGGAAATAATCATTTCAGTGATCCTACCAACTTTTGCATATCATGCATATAAAAATGAAATGATTATAGAGTTAAACAAATAGTTAAGACATTTTTGTGTTAATGAAAAAATAGGTTTCATGGACAATTCCTTGACTTTCACTAGGAGATCCTTTTTTAAGCATGATGGCCTCCATCTAAGTCATGCTGGTACCATAATTTTAAGTAAAAAAATAAATGAGGTCATAAGTTTCCATTTAAACTGGAAAAAGGGGGGGTATGGTAGAGGACCATAATGATGTCGCTAATAAGATCAATAAGGTTCCAGCTTTGTCTGACTGGAAGGGGCTTCTTATAAACGCAAGAAGCCTTACTAACAAATTCGAGGAATTCAAAATTTTGCTTTATTCACAGAATATTCAAATAGCTTTGATTACTGAAACCCGGTGGGATTCTAATGACAAGTGGGTATACTTGGTTCAAGGTTATAATCTTTATTCCAAATCTAGGGATTATAGGAAAGGAGGTGGAAATGCAATTTATATACATGAATCTATTATATTGGAGGAAATAATAATGGAAGAGTCACATCTTGAATCCCTTTGGGTTAAACTACTCCCATCCGATGGTACCAAAATTATTATGAGCCTAGTACATCGTTGCCCCTCCAGTTTAGAAACCCATGCTCTAGATCTGATTAAACAATTCAGTAACCTAGACCCAGCTGATAACATTATAATCTTGGGAGATGTGAATTTGCCTAATATCACATGGGAATCATGGCAGGGTACATCCAAATTAAATAAATCCTTTCTGGATGTTTTTGATCAATTAAGCCTCATACAATTGGTTGAAGAAAAAAACAGGGGAAATAACATCTTGGATATCATTTTAACTAATATGGGTAATCAGTTATCTAATATCAGGGTAAATCCACCTTTGGGTAATAGCGATCATTGTATAGCGATGTTTAGTATTGTAAAAGCCCATGTTTTCCATGATGCTGCACCAACAACTAAACTGAATTTTAGTAAAGCTAATTTTCAGGAATTTAGGGTGGAAATTTCGAATTTGGATTGGCGTGGTGCGTTTTGAAACAGAACTATAAATGAGATGTGGAAATTATTGCTGGAACAACTTAAGACTCTCATGGCAAAATATGTACCCATTAGTAATAAGTACAATAGTGGTAAACATAATCCAAGCTGGTTCACCCCTTGCATTAAGAAGTTGATTAATAAAAAAAAACAAAATTTATAAAAAATATAGAAAAGACAAAACAGGGACTAACGGGTTGGCTTTTAAACACATTACAGCTACTGTGAAAAAAGTAATAAGAAAAACAAAAGCTGAATTCGAAATTGAGTTAGCTTCCAGAATTAATGATAATAACAAATCTTTTTATTCTGGCATAAATAGTAAAAAAAAACCTCATGTACCATTGGTCCCTTTAAGGATGATTTGGGGCAGGTTCTCTCAGTTAAAGATATGGTTGATATACAGAACAAATATTTTTGTTCTGTATTTAATATTAACACTTCATCGGATGTTGTGGGTAAAGAATTATCTATAACTTTTTGTATAATTTCCAGAGTCAAAGATCATAATTTGGCTCTTGGACTCATTAATTTTTCAGGTTATGTTCAATGGCAAAATCATTAATAATTTTAACTTTTTGGATAAACCTGATTGAGATACAGAAATCAGAATTAGGTCATCGGCAAAAGCCAAGACTGGACATTCCCTTGTTAATAGCTTAGGAGAATCAGAGAATAATTTCTCTAACAATACCAACAATTTGTCAATATAAAGATAAAACAGAAGGGGGTGCAAGAACACACCCCTGCCTGACTCCATTATTAGTAGGAAAAGACGATGATAGCTGATTGGCAAGTCCTACCCTGATTTGGGCCCATGTGTCAGTATACAGCTCACTAATTATACAGACTAAATGGAGAGTAATACCCTTGTTTATCATTTCCTTCCAAAGAATTTGCCGAAAGATTGAATCAGTAATTATTTGACTGTAGTAATGAAAAATACCCTTATAGAAAAAAGACAGAGATCAATGTCGACCTATATGTAATATGCCTACAAATCAAGTATAAATGAAGCAGGAATGTCTGCAAAAGATTTCTTAGAACAAGAAAAAAATGTTTGTGCTTCTGTATTAAAACGCTGCCTACTTCATTAACAAACTCGCTACAACTGTAAACAAAAGTACGAAATCGATCAATTCAAGTAACCCAGTAGAGACACACAGTTATAGATGAACAAAAAAAATCCCATGCTTAAATGAATTTCAGTTCAGGGGATCTATGTGATAACGGCAAGCGCCGATGGGCGATCCCCGTTAGGGCGACGGCACATTGCCAAAACAAATTTTGGCGATATACTCCCCGGCGCACAGCAAAATGGCACCAGGGAGTTGGGATTTTATGCTTTATGTGGGGGCTATGTCCCCACCCCACTCTTATGGATTTTTCAGCTCCAGGGGGTGCATGTCGGGTGGTGCAAACACGGAAAAAAAATAGGGTCAGCGAACAAAAAAGTACCTGTGCCTGACCTGAACCCAGCACCATTCTGCGCAACCCTGAACCCACCCAACACACCACAGAAGCAGCTCGGCAGCTCACCATGGCACCACCCCTACAACCCTCCCACCCCACACTCGGCATGCCCGCCTCCCCTGCATAGGCATGTAGTGACAGGATGTCGCTATTTCGCGCACCCTTCCATTCGGTCACCCACCTTCCCCAGTCACCACGATGACAGGTGCCATGAGTGAGTTGCCCTTTTGGTAGGCACCCAATCACGGTCACCAAAGTCACGGGATACCCAGTTGAGGATACACACACACTATCTTGGTGTCCGGTCAAGATCGAGAGCGCAAATATGCATGGTCAAACACTGTGTGGTTATAACAGCGATGTGCAGTCCCAGAATTGGTAAATAATCTGCGCAGTTTTGGTTCACACGGTTTTCTACCAACTGTGCATTGCTGTATTGACTGTGTGGTTTGTCATGCTGTGGTTTTGACATAGCGCCCACTATCTTTCACTGCCTTGCTCATTCATGATGGGACCTAACATGTGTCACTGCCTACATTGGTAGAATCAAATATGAATATCACCAGAGTGTGCTACTTGACATTTTAAAACCTAAATAAAATAAAAAAACTTATGAAACATTCGTTTGAATTTTTGCACTATTTATAAACAAAAAGTTCAAGTTCTCATTGCAACATACAGCTAAATTCACAGCAGTTCTCCTTTAAATAAACTTTTCACTGAAGATTTACCAGGTGTTGTTTGAGTTAAGAAACTGAAGTTTGATAGCAGCATGTGGCCTTTGTGAGGCCATCAAGCACTGTCAAAACTGCTTTCCCATTGGTTTTATTTCTACGGCATGCATACAGCCTTGACAGCATAATATTTCTTCTGTACTGTATGAATATAACCAGAACCAGACGTACAGGGAACACATAATGTGGGGTTGCAGAGGAATGAGACATTTATCTTATTAACTTCATATATACCTCTGTAATGCCTTCTGTCATTTTGCGACCAACTCTCCACTCTGTACACACCACTGCTCCCTCGATTCCTCCCTTTCCATCCTCCTGCTACCCTCACGTCACCAGTCTCACTGCTCCACCTTTATCACCCAATACTGTTCTGGCTCCCTTCCCACCTACCTCTCCTGACGCCTTTCCCACGCCCCCTCCTCTTCCTACTCTCTGTGTTCCAGGGATTCCCATACCTTCTCTATTGCCCATCCTCACTGGTGTGCTGGGAAAGCTGCCTTCCCCTCCCTCTGGAACCGGCTCCCCTCTTTGCTTTGTCTCTCCCCCTCTCTCCATACCTTTAGACACCAGCTAAGGCATATTCTTGCTCCCCCCTGTACCTGTCACACCTCCTTTTGAACATGCCAGCTTTTTCTTACAGTTTCTCCAGTCCCCCTGCCTGTCTATGACTCCCTAAAGCTGTGCCAACAGTGTGCACTCTGGTCAGTAGTAGGATTGTTTATGCACACTAGCATGCTTTGGTCAGTGTTTCCATGTACTGAATCTTCATGCTGTCTATTGTGTTCAGTGTATAATGTTATACTGTTGTCTCATGTGGGGCTTCTTGCTTAATCTCCTCACTATTACTTCCTATATATCTTTTACTTTATACTGTGAATTCCTGCACTACGAATGTTTGCAATGCCTTTATGTCTGTATTCCCATTCCCCCATGCCCAGGACATACCTGGAAATGAGCCTCAGCTCAGTGTGCCTTTCCTGGTTATCACATTTTTAAATCAGTCAGTCAGTCCATCAATCAATCAATTAATCAGTCAATAATCCATAACTCAGGAATGATGAATCCACTTGGGATGATCATCTTACCACTCATGTAGAGATAAGTGCGATCTGAGTGAGATAACAATAGCATTCCTGAATCAATCTTCTCCACTGAGTCACACTAATGGGTTTGGGCCTTGTACTTCAGTATGACATGGAATTCTGCAACATCTGCTTTTCTATGGATCATCACACCCTCGAGAGGTGCTCATTAAAGTGGGGTCAACCAATCTCCCCCTTTAGTGGCAGGCATCGCATGCGAGCTTCCAATGTAAGGTCATTAAGCTCTTCCTCTGGGCCTCATCCAGCTCTAGTTCCTCAGAAGTACAGGGATTTCCCATGACCGTACCATGCTGAGACATTGGAGACCATGGTGGTTGGATCTGGTGGACAGCCGACTTCTGGGGGGTTGGCTAAGAATCCACCACAGTCTTCCTGCCTTGAGCAGCAGACATCCCCAGTGGCGGAGTGGAGTCTACATAGTCTGTTTACACTGCTGGATGTCTCAACACCTTCTATTGGTGTTGCCTGTGCTGGTGTCACTGTTTACAGTGATGATATGGTGGATGATGCTAGAGATGGTGCCAGACCTCCCTCAGAGACTGTTTGTAATGTCAGGGGAGAACCTGGCACCAAGACTGATGCTGCAGCCAACTCAGGGTCTCATCCCACCCATGGTATTGCCAGTGACACTTGGGAGGGGATGACTTTGAGTCCAGAGATGGTGCCCATGGTGGCCAAGGTTTCAGGCCCAGGTCTGACACTGACCACAGCGTTGACTGAGCTGTTGGCCTGGTGCAAGTCCCCAACTCCAGTGTCATCCCTACACTGAGGAGGGAGACAGCAGTGGGGCCAGTATCAGTGTTGACACGGAACATAATGTCAAGGACAGTGTCGACGATGGTGATGAGGAGATTCCTGTCCCCAGGGTGTCATCTGACCTGAACTCATGCTGGAGGCAGCACCGACTTGGAGTGAGATGTTGACCCCAGGCTAGTTTTCTTCCAGGAGCTGTTTGTTGACATCATCACCAGTAAGGATTGGGTCACCCATGGGACATGTACAGTTAAGGGCACCAATAGGATTGCTCCTCAGATGTATGTGTAATTCCACTGGGTGGCTATGGTTGACACCTCCCTTGGGCAAGGTCCCCATCAGAGTTCTGCAACCCAGGTTAAGGCTTTTGAGACCAGGAGTCTCAACCCCTCTTAGAAAGGCCTTGACATTTCTTGGAGAGGTTGCCTTCTTTGTTAGGCTGCTTAGGGCCGTTAACATGGGGAACAGCATCGGGTGTGGATCAGCACTATTGAAGATTGGCATAGGGAGTCAGATAGGGTCCAATGCAGGCCCTTCTCCCCGGTGCTGACCCTGACCACATCTGGCCCCTTATCTCCATATATGTCCTCCTCAGAGGACAATGAATCAAGTGTTCACCTCTTCTGCTGAGTACGCCCTGTACCAGTGATTCCTGGTGGGGATGCTCCAGACACTTGAGCTTTATGTATACACTAGGTGCAATCTGGCAGCCCGGCCAGTGGGACTCCTCAGAGTTCCCAATATTGACACTGTGGTCTTTCTTCATGGTTTAGTGCAATGGAGATGGAATCTAGGGCCTTGTGGTGGCATCCCTCTGTCACCCCTGCCATTTTTAGGGCCCTCCTCAAGTAGTAGTATGCATCCACAGGGACTGCAGGAGACATACCTCACCCCACTCCATGGTTTTAGGTACTGTAGGCCTCTTTAGGGCCATAGCGCCTCAGGCATGACTGACCTCCAGATATGAACTCTTCCCACACAGAAGTAAGGTTTGTACCTCAGCACTCACACTTATGTGTATTTCTGCACACCAGGCCTACATGGCAACCTACAGCCATTGCCTATGGCTGCAGCTGCACAGCCTGGTGGCTGCTGTGCCACATTGTGAGGCTGCCAGGCAAGCCATAGACCTTTCTATCCATGGTCTGGAGGTAACATGGCACCAGTTGAGGGCATCTTATGAGGCCAATGAGGTGCCCTCTAGACTGATACGAACAATGGTTTATATTTTGATGGATTGCATGGCTTCGTCTATTCTGATGGGCACCTTTGGTCTGGCATAAAGTGTTTAACTCACATTACCAGTGGCTCATTTCTTTTCCCTTAGGATCAGGTGGGAGCTTTTGGGGAACCCTTCTTCTCCTGTGCCAAGGGAGCACTTGCCTGTCCTTGACCAGTCTCAGGTCTCACCAGACCAGCTCCTACTTCAGATTGGGAAGTTTGGTACTTGGACCCCTTAGTGGAGTCAATAGAGAAGATTAGTTCTGGGAAGGTGGAAACATGTAGTTTATTCAACTTTGAAGTGGCAGGTAGATCCCATAATATGGCATCACTGATGGTACTTGCCCTCAGGCCTTGGATCTGCTAGTGGGGGGGGGGGGTTGAGCAGTTGTGGTACTCAATGAAGCAGATACAGTATTCAGGAAGATCACCAGTTGCGGTAAGTACGTCACTTTTCTTTATTCACCACTGGTGTGGTATATTAGTTTTTATCTGAACTGGTTTATTACCCCAGGAGTTGTGCAAATTAATCTGTCTATCATCTATCTATAGCAAAATAAATCATATTACTTTGATGATTGGCTACTAAGAAAAAAACATTCCCATTACCATGCAGCATTTTAAATGACTAGTACCTGTATACACACACCAGTTGTGCATATGCCATGGTGTTGCATGAAGCAGAAGAGTGCAGGGAGTGGTGGCTATGAGATTTGTTTTATTCTATAGTTTAATAGCCAGTAAATGCCTTAACATATTTTGTAATTGTGATAAGGCACTCCAGGGGGGGTGGTCACATAAGCAATAAGACACAACAGGGTATTGGTTGTGCTGGGATAACTACAAGCCTAGGGCTTAGTAAGCATCTGAGTGTCTTCAGCTCCAGGAAGTACAGTTACACCAGTACAACCAACACCCTGGAGTGTCTTATTCTGCTCATAAAATGAGTTTTGTGGAAAAAGTAAAGCTACCAACCATCCTGATTTTCCCAGGACAGTCCCTATTTTAGGCAACATGTCCCAGTGTCCCCATGAGTTTTCCAAAATGTCACTTTTGTCCTGGTTTTTGCTTACTTGTCCTGTTTTTGACCTTTTTTTTGCTGACTACTGATCCGCGAGTGACATCTATTTCAGCACCACCGTGGCACTTCTCGAGCTGGAGAGCAATTTGCAGTCTTCCAGCCCTGAGCCTACGTTATGCCATGAATATGAAAATGCTCAGGTAGTCAATTAAGGTACCTGAATCTGATCAGCTGTAGGGGATTGTGTGACAACAATCCGGTGTGGTGGTGGGAGTCACTGAAGTGAAGTTTGTTCAGCAAAGGAAGTGAGTGCAAGCGGGTTGGGATGAGTCTGTCGGGTAGAACAGTGCAAGCAGCTCGAATGTCTGAACACAATCTAAAGCAAGTTTGCTTCTGATTAACTTTCTGTACGTCACGCTTCGGAACTTGTTGCAGTAGAATGATGTATTGTTTTAATCTGGATATTTGCTACTGGTGTTATTGTGGGGTGGCGTGGCCAGAGCAAATGGCAAAACGTAATTGACTGTGTACAGCACTGTTTGTGGTGGTGCCTAAGGGAGTGAGTGACATGGGGGGGGGGTCATGGTCAGGATGGACCTTGTCCTAGTTTTAGGCTTCAGAAAGTTGGTAGCTTTAGAAAAATGCTTCGATTTACTAACTATGTAGAAAACAGTTCCTCCACTGGCTGCCTGTCATCAGGGTGGTGGCAGTGTGGGTCATACCTCTCAACTGTCCCCGATTTTCAGGGACATCCCTGATTTTGCCTCAAAATTGTACCCTGTCCCTCCTAAAAATTGTGTTTCTGTGTCCAAACAGTGGGAGTTGCAAGCATAAAATAATGTCAAACATTAAAGCTACAAACTTGTTCTTCTTTAGAAAATGCATTTTTCGTTAAGCCACTTATTCTACCATCTTCCTGAGAGGATATCATCAATTCTGAAGATGTGTCCCTGATTTTGGTCCTTTATCCCTGATTTTTTTTTAAGTCTTGTCCCTGATTTCTGAGGTAGGAGGTTGAGAGGTATGGTATGGGTTGAAGGGTGCCTGATGGTTAGTGTGTGTGCCTAACTCTTAATATTGTTAGTAGCCTATTTTGAACAATTAAGCTAGGATAAAATAATTAATTTATTTGTGTCTGTAATTCTTAGCTGTTCCTGAACAATGTTTGTTTAAGGTGCACCAGAGAAAACTGGTAATGCAGCCATTGTAAAGGTTGGGGGGGAGGGGGAGGAAGCCCGGGGGGGTGGAACTGATGCAACACAACTCACTGGAATGTGGCACACAAAGTGCAGAAAACACACTGATTGGATAGTAAGTGAATATCATGCTACGTCTGTGTACTACAGTGTGTTCCGTGAGCAAAAGTGAAGGCAGCATAGCTGTTAGAGAGAGACATCGCAAATCGGAAAGTGAGGGCGTACAGTTGATTAGTGCATATGCCTGGTACAGCACAGTAAGAAGTAATGCTAGCTTCAAAAATATGTGCTCCTGTATCCCCTCGAGAGGCTCAGTCAGTTGCGATCAGTGGGGAGTTGCAGCACCTTGGGGAGAGAGCGACAAGCACTGTGCACGCACACTTTGTGACCCCTACATGTAAGTCTGTGCTGTTCCTAAATGTCGCACAGATGCACTGTACACTTTTGAAATGTGGGGGTGATTTTTCAGAGTGGGAGATGCATTTAAAAAGTACTATTTCAATGCAATAAAACAGTGTTTCCTATGGTTTTGGTTTCGGTAGAAATCGATGAAAAAAGATTTCCGTCAAAATTGACAAAATAGCACCTCTCGATGTAAATTGACGGAAATCGATATTAATCGCAAACTGCCAAGCCTACTTATACCATATTATAGATTGAGGGAGTGCTACTGACCAATCAGAGCACTCCTTTCCCCTGTGTGTGAGACACTCTTATTCTGTGAAGAGTGTCTCATGTGCAGATGCCCTGGAAATGGGCATGTTCCGGGAACAATTTTTAAAACAATATATACTATTAATCACTCTTGAGCAATAATATATTAATACATTCCCTATCACCACTCGTTCCTGTATCAGCATGGTTTCACTTGCCTTTAGCTTGAGCCAGAACAGCTTAGCTTTGTTTCACTGTTGTACAGCAACAAGTGGCTTCCGGGGCATGTATTAACACATAAGAGACACCTCGCTGAGGCCCTTTTAACTTATTATAACCCAATGGTACAGAGGGTTGAGGTGCTGGATGCCACACCTCGCTTCACACTGGTGACCCGTGTTCGGAAATGGGCATGGGTTGCCGGGGGCTGGCCTGGGGAGAGAGGATCAAGCATCCAATGGACTGCTGTCATCTTTCATGGTGGGAGCACTGCTGGCTCCACTGAAAGAGGCCTGGTGGTAGTGTGGGAGTGGAGTGATAGAAGTGGGAAGTGCTGTGGTACTCTGTGGAGTGCGTGTGCCTCCACACATGCACACCAACATGCTTTCCCCAGCAATGGGGGGGGGCAGGGGGAGAAAACAGGAGGAAAAATGGCAGTGGGGCAGGCATTCATGAAGCCCTGCTCACTGATCCTTCACCTGCTTCACCACCGGGATGCAAAGGGGCCGAGCCTGATTGGGCCAACTTGTTAAGTCCCGGGGTGGTGGTGTTCAGCAGGGCAGGAGTCTAGCCTGTCTCGGCTGAGCAGCATAAAATGTATTTGGAAAAAAAAAATTACTTGAGTTAGCTAGAGTGATTTATATTAAGTTTTAAGTGTTATGTTTTTGTTTCAAAAGTTAAATTAAGTCATTCCCCCCACCACCCAGTTCTAAAGTGCAATCCTTCACTCCTAACAGCCCTGCATGGGAGATGACTTTACTTTGCCTTTTGGAGATACAAGAAAACTGGGAGGGGGAGGACAGGGAGGAGTACCTGAAGGAAGCAAAAGAGGTGACTAGGACAGTAAGGGCAGCCAAGGCATCTAGGGAACTCAGATTGGTGCAGGGCATTAAAGAGGAGGAGAAGGACTTCTTCAGGTACATCAGGGAGAAAAGTAGTTATAGGGACCAGACAGTAAGGATTAAGAGGGGGTGAATAAGGGGGTGAAAAGGCAGAAGTGCTTAACGACTACTTCTGCTCAGTATTTACCAAGAAGTTGGGGGGAGGAGATACCAGAAGTGGGAGGGAGGGTAGGAACAAAGGGGGAGGGTGTGACAGATGAGGAAATCTCAGAAGGTAGAGTGCTTGAGGTGTTAGGAGCACTAAGGGTGGACAAGGCACCAAGGCCAGATGGCATTCATCCAAGGGCACTAAAGGAGCTAGCAGAGGTCCTGGCAGGCCTCTTGGCTGCCTATTCAATGCCTCGCTGGACTCAAGATGCGTACCTCAGGATTGGAGGATGGCTCAAATGGTCCCCCTCCATAACAGCGGCCCCAAGGATGATCTGGGGAACTATAGACCAGTGAGTCTCATGTCCATCGTGGGTAAACTAATGGAGACAATCCTGAAGGAGAGGCTGGTGATCATGCTGGAGTCCAATGGTCTGCAGGACAGTAGACAGCATGACTTTGTTATGGGCAGATCCTGCCAGACCAACCTGGTAGAATACTATAACTGGGTGACTAGGCAAATGGATAAGGGCCATGCGGTGCATGTCCTGTACTTGGACTTTAGTAAGGCATTCAACTCAGTACTGCATGGGAGACTTGGAAGAAAGCTAGAAGACTCAGAGACGGGAGCGAAAATGGTGGGATGGGTGGCAAACTGGCTGCAGGGAAGGCAGCAGAGAGTGCTGGTTGAAGGGGAACTCTCATTCCCAAGGGAGGTGATGAGTGGGGTTCTGCAGGGCTTCGTGTTGGAGGCAGTGTTATCTCAGATATTTATTGCAGACATTTCTGAGGGCATCAACAGTAAGATCAGTCTATTTGCTGATGACACCAAGATGGGTGTGGTGGTGGATGACCTAAGGGGTGAAAAGGTTTGCAAGAGGATCTGACAAGGCTGGAGACTTGGTTGGATAACTGGCAAGACTGGGATTCAATGCCAAGAAGTGCAAGGTACTACATTTTGGGGCAAAGAATCCAAGGAGAAGCTATCAACTGGGGGGGGTGGTGGTGAGTGCAGCTAGCCGAGAATGAGGAGGAGAAAGATCTGGAGGTGCTCATTACTGGATCAATGAACAGCTCTGCGCAGTGTAGAAAGGTAGCAGCAAGGGCCAACAAAATGCGGTGTTGTATTGCAAGGGGTATAACCTCAAGGAGGGGGGAGGTGATTCTGCCATTGTATAGATCACTGGTTAGACCACACCTAGAATACTGCATTCAGTACTGGCACCCATACCCGAAGAGGGGCATTAAATTGCTGGAGAGGGTGCATCGCAGAGCAGCAAAGATGATCCAGGGCCTGGGGGACTTACCATACTAAAGTAGGCTGAGAGAGTTGAACATGTACTCACTGGAGGAGAGGAAGGACAGGGGGCATATGATCAAGACCTTCAAGTACTTGAGAGGAATAAACAAGACTGGTACAGAAGGACTATTCAAAGTAAGGGGTGGGGAGGGACACTCGTGGCCATGATATGAGGTTGGAGGGTGGAAGGTTCAGGAGGGAGATGAGAAGACACTTTTTTATGGACAGGGTGGTGGCAGAGTCGAACACGCTACCAGCGGAGGTTGTAACCTGTAGAGCAGTGGGCTGCTTCAAGAGGGGCTGGGATAGGGCAAGAGGGAGGATCAAGAGAGGGGGGGAGAAAGGAGGGAGGGGCAGCTGCAGAATAGGGCTGCTAGCTGCAAATTCGAGCAGACTCAATAGACCAATAGGCCTTTTTATGCTGGCAGTTTTCGTATGTTCGTACACAGGATAAGAGGTACAGAGATTCTATGTGCTGACTAGCTGAACTTGTGAGAGATTTTTAATGTGGTTCTCAACACCCAAATCCTGGAGGCCTCAAAGTGCAGCCACCAGAACTCACTGGTGGCCTCATGTCTTATTTGTTTCACCCCAAACCCCATAAGATTCACCAAAACTTCCTGAACTAATTGCTGCAGTGGTTGATATCATAACTGACTCTGGTTCTTTGTCCTTACCTACTGAGTAATATTGGCTGTTGTTCTTGTCCTTATCAACTGTGTCAATTTCTGTACTGTAATGCCTTATGCAATGTGTTATCACTGTGAGTTGCTCTGGAATGTAACTAACCTGGGTTGTCCCTGAAAAAGGGACTCCAATGTCTCAGTGGGACTTATATGGTTAACAAAATTCAAATAAATACAACATATTTCATTTCACATAGTGTACATTAAATCAAATCCCTGATGCATTTTCACTTGAAATGTATCTCCCATGCTTATCTAAAGGTAAGGAACTGCCCATTCCATAATATTTTAATTGGAGCACTAAAGAGCTCTGTGGCCTCACACAATTGAGCTGGTGGCTGCATGCAGCCATAGTGGCTTTATTTGAGAAACAAGCATGCTGTATGCAGAGGAATAAGGCTAGGGAGGTGGTTCCACTGGACATCAATAATAATCACTGGCATCCCATGGAACCACCTCCCTAGCTCCATTTCTCTGCATGAAGCTTGCTTTGGGACTTTCCTTTGCTGATGGATGATGGTCCAACATCTTGTGCTTATGGAGCCGTCTCATGTCTGCCTGCATAGGTACATTGTACAGTCAGAAACCTATAAGAAGCCTACATCAGGAAATACTTTACCACACACTGACAGTACCCACCCACACCACTTAAAGAAGGCTATTCTATACGGTGAGTTTGTCCATATTAGCTGAAATTATGCTGATCTCTTGAACTTCGATAAATAAGCCCAGGAACTTAAAGTTCACGTCTTAAAAAGAGGCTATACTGAGGTTGTCTTAGATGAAGCGCTAAATAAGACAAGGTAGCTTAACAGATCAGACTTGCTTAGTTCTAAACCAAAAGTGGACTTGATTTCTCAACCAGTCACTTTTCCTACTAAATTCAATCATTTAGCACCCCACCCCAGGTTACATCGATTGTAACTTGGTAGTGGCATGCTCTGTATGGTGATCAAGCCCTTATACAAGCTATAATTGACCGTTCTAGAATCACCTATAGAACATGGAAAAGTTTGAAGGACTTGATAACCAATGGTCTGTACACAAAGCCACAGCTGGATCTCCATCCTGATTGGATGCCACCACGACCTGTTGGCTGTTACCGTTGTGGGAGATGTACCATGTGCCATTACTGCATACAGGATCTATTTTTTCAGCATCCAATATTGAAAAAAACATTTTTCATTAAACATGTCATCAATTGTTCAACAGTTTTTGTTGTTTATACCTTGATGTGGACTTGTCCAATGATTTATGTTGGCTGTACCACACGAGCATTGAAAGAAAAGATGCAGGAACACATACACCTCCATCTCCATGGCGGAATTCAGTACATCTGTTAGCATGCATTTTGCCACATGCCATAATCACAATCCTTTGGATTTTAGATTCATCAGTATTGAACACATTCTGTCCAACCCTTGTGGGGGCAATAGGCTCAGACGTTTATTCTAGTGTAAATCTAAGTGGATCTTCACATTGAGATCAACTTCTGTATTTGGTTTGAATGACAGTATTGACATTTTGCCATTCCTATAATTGCTGTGTTTTTGTTTCTCCCATTTCTGGTTCACCTTGATTATGCCTCTATTATGTATGGCAGAATTTTTTCTATTATGTTTTTTTGAAAAGTTTTTGTAAGTTACTTAGTTGCTGGTATTTTTCCAGGGAATTCTGTGTTTCTAATGCTCCCCCCTTTTTCCTCCTCCCTCTTTTTCCCTTCCCATTCCCTTTTTTCTATCACTCTGTTTTGTTGGATTGCTTTTTGGTTTGTCATATTACCTGTTAAGGGTATGGGGCAATTACATGTACCAAGAATTTCTGTTTTCAGACTTTGATTTAAATTTTTTATTTATCCTCCCACCCTCCCTCTTTCTACCCACCCCACCTTCTCTCCCCTTCTCCCCACCTTCCCTTCCGCGCCCGATTCTTTTCCTCTTATTTCTTTCTTCCTTGTTTTTTCCACCTCTCCTCCCGTCCTGCCCTGCCCCATCTTTCCTTTTTCCACTTTTAACTATTTAGGTTGCTTTTCAGCATGAATAATCATGCGCTAGTATTTACATTAAATATATTTCTTTTTAGCACCAAATAGTTAACTTATTTTCCTGTTTGCCAGCTATTTTGTTTCCAGTTGCCTTCTTTATTAGAATATATTCTCCATTGTTCACCTTTGCCAGTCCTGGGGAGCACTCAATGGTTCATTTAATGGAAGTTTTGAATTTTTTGCATCTATGTGACGTGCTGTGGTGTGCTGTTTAGTAATTTTGCATTGGAAGCATGTGTCTTCAAATTGTTTGAATAAATTACCTGCTTCAACACCATAGCCCTGCCCCCATATGAAGTGTCACATTGATGACGCGAAGCGCCAAGGTTTGTGCTGTGGATCGGTCTTAATAAACTTTTGGACTGGAAGGCTCCACGTTTAAATTTGTAAGTTTATTTTTCATATTTTCTTGTTGAGTGCTGCCTTTTGTGTTTGGACTTCATGCCTGCACCGCTCCTGTAGAACTGCTTTCACAGTTCTACAGCGGTGGGTGGTGCTGTGGCATGGGAGCAGCTGTACTGGGGCAGTGAAATGTTAGTGCATAGCATAGTGCTTTATTTGTATACCGCCCCTGCCCATTTCACTGTGCCATCACAAGGACTGTTGCAATGGTGCAGGGAAAAGCTTGCAACTCCTTTCTGTATTTCGCAAATAGGTGCAAGTTGGAACAGCAGTGCAAAGTGATCATTGTGAACAGGTAGCATCACTAGATTGCAACTTGGCATGGGACTTGAACTTCCTTATTATGAAAAATGAATTACTATTAATAACAAAAAGTACTCCAAAATACAAATATAATAAATATGTCATAATAATAAAAAATAATAAATAATAATCCTCAACATCATGATAATGCAACGTTAGTTACTTTGCACTAATTTGTAGGCAGACCTTTTTCGGGGAAGGGGGGTGAGTGGGAGGACAAAAGTCTTCACTCCTTTTTCTTTGTGCCTGGTGAGGCATTTTGTAAGTTCATGACTAGTGCACTGTCAGTGCTTGCTAGTAATACTCAAAAATAAAATCAAAAACCCATAAATAAAAACATAGTAATAAAATGTTAAACTTATAAACAATAAATAATAAAATTGATCCCCCCAATATCATCCAATGTCACTTTAGCTATTTTGAATTTCTCAACTATTTTTTTGGGGGGGGGGCAAAATCACTTTGCTAAATTTTCTGTTTCTTGGGAGCCATTTTACATTATGTGTGGCAGGCTATGCAATGCCTGAATTTGTTGGTGCAATACTTCCTGTGAACTATGACCCTCTTACAGAATTTATTAAAGCAATAAGGCACGCCAGTGTGTGTGCTGTGCTCTCCTCGGGTGGGTTGAAGCACAAGGCCAAATGCACTATGCTTTCACCCCTCAATATGTGCTGTTGACCTAGCTCGGTGCACACCCTGAAGTACCTTATTGCAATCATGTAATGAGCCCTTTACTATGACTAGATAAGATAATTTTGAATTTTTTTGTTATAATTTGTAAAAAGAAAAAGAAAAAAAAGGAAAAAAAATCTGCTAAAGAGAAAATACTGTAGTTCCTGTTTAGAATACTGAGAGAACAAAAGAGCCAGCAACAAATTGAAAATGTTGAGCTGCAACCGTAGAAATGTGCAGTCAAATGTGTAGAAGAGCTCAAGTAGCACTGGAACAAAACCGCAGATGCTTGGATATCTGATTCAAAACGCCAACTTTACTGTTTAAAAAATGGTGCTGCAACACCTAAAATGCCAAACGTTTTTGAGCACCACCCTGTACTCTTTCTCAAGGTGTAAACTAGTAACGAACAGGTGTACTTTGAAAAGGAAGTTCCTTGAAGGGACCATATAGCAGTAGTCACATGACATGCATGTAAAATCATTAAATGTCGCCGGGCCCGGTGACACAGAGTGCTGAGGCATTTCTGCCTTACCTCATGCTACATCAGTGACCCGGGTTCGGGAACAACCTCAGGTCATTGGGGAGCCGGCTCAGGGGGGTGGAGGGTTGGAGCAGGATTGAGCTGCCTTGCAGTGGCTCTCCTCTCCTGGAGAGGGGGGTCACCCTTCTGCAGTCCTGCCATCACTGGGTGGAGGTCCAGTAGCAGTGCAGGTGGGCATAGGTGACCGGTAGGATGGGGCGTCCCGCAGTGTGTGGTGTGTGCGCACTTCCACACGCTTGCGCTCCCGCTAAGGACGCAAGGGTGGACAAAAACTGGGGAGGAAAAAGATGAATAAATAATTGAAAAAAAAAGATTAAATGTCATACACCTGTACCTACACTAAATACTGCAGAATAGAAAGGTAGTGCATTGATTTAATTTAGCGGTCCAAGGCTATGAGACTTGTTGGCTGCAGTTAAAGTTCACTGTCCTGTACTTCCATGTAATGAGTCTGACATAGATAACTAACTTAGCTGTTCAATTAATTTAGTGGGTCTCTTTCTACAGCGAACATAGCAAGACTTTTTTTTACAGTGAAATACATCAATTCTACAGTATATACATAAAGTGCTATAATAATATTACAATAATAATAATAAATAAAATGCTATTGACCTCCCAGATGGGATAAGTAGTAAAAGGTAAAAAAGAGGAAGGGGGATTTTGGAAAGGGAAAAGGAAAGGAACGAGGTAAGTAGAAGGAAAAACTAACTACGAAAAGTGTGGGGGATCAGTGCATAAGTTGCAAAACCTTAAGTGTGCCATAAAGAGCTGAAAAAGGTGAATTCAATGTAGATTAGAAATTTATGAGCTATGCTAATAGGGTTGTTATTCTATGTGTAACACATTTGCAATAGATACTAGCAACAGTTACTAGATATTTGCACTAGATATTTCTAGCAGTGTCAGTGGCTCAGTAGGTAGCACACTCGCCTCTGAGGCCGGGAGATCAGAGGGCTGCAGGTTCAGTTCCCACATCTGGCACTTGGGTTAATATCCCAGTACTGACACTGTAGTGCAGCATGAGAGGGGTGCTGCGCTTCTGAGGTGCCGTCTTTCAGATGAGACGTTAAACCAAGGTCCCGTCTGCCTAGATTGGTGGTAGTTCAGGTGGATGTTAAAGATCCCATGGCACTTATCGAAAAGAGTAAGGGAATTTCCCTGATGTCTTGGCCAAATTTCCCTAATTCACTAAAAATACCACCAACAGCTTAATCTGGTTCAAGGTCAGTTGGCATTCATCTGTATCCCCTTCCCCCGGGTCGTGCCTGAAAATAGGCAGGATTTGTCTAATGCACTTACCCGGTCAACAAAAACTAAAAAAAAAAAAAAATATTCATATTCAACCATATAGAGTATTAGCTACATTAGGGTTTCTTTAAAAACAGAGCCAAATGAAATCTCTCATTTAATCCATTTGTACTGCCATGTACTGTTCCTAATGTAAACTGCCCAAAATGTTCATGCTGTAATAATATATTGTCTATGTTGCCATCTCTGGATGGAACAATGATCTTTTCTATGCCTTGAAATTTAAAGTAATGTTTTGAGTCTTTTTTTGTAATGTGCATTGCCAAGGCATTTTTTTCATCTTTTTTATCAATCGCTCTGAGGTGTTCGCCAATGGTTAATTTTAGATTCCTTGTGATTTTTCCAATATAAACACAATTACATGTACATGTGGCTTTATATATGATGTTCTCACTGTTGCAATTAATAAACGATTTTATTTTGTACTTTTCTGCATTGTACAGATTTTCAAAAGTATCGCCCAGTGTTACATGTTTGCAGTTGTTGCATCTAAAATTCCCTCAGGGTAGTGGATTTTCTCTTTGTTTTGTATTTGATGCATATTCACTTCTGACGACACAGTCCGAAATGTTCTTACCCTGTTTTTACGTAAAGTGTGGATTAGATTGTGTCCAGTCTTTGAGTTTTGGCTCTAGTTGCAGTACATGCCAATGTTGAAGGACAATCCTGGATGCCTTGTGCCTGTGAAGTAAAGGTAGTAATAAAATTCAATTATCTGTGTCCATTTCAATGACTGTTTGTGTTGCGATCGTCAGTGTTTCTGTCTCTATTATATTGTAATAAGTTTTCCCTCGTCGAGTTAGAAACTTTTTTGTTTGGCAGTAATGAGACAATGTTCATTATATCCCCTTCTCTTAAATTTTTGCACCATTTCATGGGAATTTCCTACAAATATCTGTTCCTGAGAGCAGTTCCTTTTCAGTCTGATAAACTGACTGTAAGGGATATTTTCTATCATATGCTGAGGATGACAACTCCTAAAGTGTAGACGTGCATTTCTATTAGTGTCATTATGATGTAGGCAGGTATTCACTCCCATTTCTGGCAGGCCGCAGATGGCTGCACGAACAGGGTGTTTTACTGTTACAAAAAATCCAGTGTTTTTTTGGTCGATGATGTTATCATGAAATGCTGCATTTAAAATAATGTCCAGTTCCTGTTTGTTTATTTTTTTTAAATAGCTATTTGGTCCCCATCATCTCCTCCCACCAACTGGCGACTGGGACACACAGGTATTTTTCTACAGGTTTTCTACCCTTGCCCCCCCCGAGGCCCCGGCACATGGTTGTGCGAGTGTGTGGAGGCATGCATGCACCCCGTGGCACCAGCTCAACCCCTTCCACCTCATGTAACTGTTTTTACTGCCCACTCTCTGCTTATGCTACCCACTGGACCTCCACCTGGTGAGAGTGGAACTACGGGGGGGGGCGCCAACCCACCCTCGCCACCCTCGGGAGAGGAGAGCCGCTCATCGCCGTGCTCAGTCCTTCTCCCCCCCCCCGTGCAGGCACCTCGACCCAGGGTCATTCCTGAACCCGGGTTGCAGTGTAGCGCGAGGTAAGGCATCCAGTGTCTCAACCCTCTGCACCACCGGCCTGGCTCCAGTTCCTGTTTATGTATCTCAGTGGGATGTTAAAATGACTTTAAAAATGCTCATAAAAAGCTGCCTTATGTCAGAAGTCATAATAATCAACTTGATTCATTTATCCTTACTAAAACTTGATTTTTATTAACTTTTTCATATGGATTTGAAAAGAAATAGAGATATTTAAATAATTAAATTCCCTGTCTGTTTTAACTGTATAAGGAATTGATTTTAAGTATTTTCTTGCTTTGTCTCTTTGAGGATTTGTATTGTTTGAGATGTGTCTACCTGTTGCCCCCCCCCCCCCAGTCGTGCGCTACTCAGCCTCTGCTCTCCACTCCCTCCACCCCTTTTATACCCCACCTCTGGTTTTCTCCATCTACCAACGTTGTCAGGCTTTAGGTATTGCCCGTGGGGGGGGGGGGTGAACAGTGGAGGCGAGTCAAGCGGAGCACTCCCATTAGGGTGATTAAGTCCAGGAGATGCCCTGGGGTGAAATGGAGCTTAGAGCGTGGGCCATCTTGTTTGGTCCCCATACCCAAGGGCACCATCTTTAGTGATGGGCAGGTAGTCGGGGAAGTCCAGGAGTTTTGTCCAACCCGAGCGATGTTGTGCAATGCCAGATCTGTCTGGAACAAGACTGCTGTAATTTCAGATCTTGTTGCATCACCGAGACCTGGCTGGATAATAATGTGGGACCGATTTTGGAGGCCACAATTCCAGCTGGGTATACGGTGTTACATAGCCCGAGGTTGGACCGCGGGTGGGGGGTTGCGGTCTGTTTTTAAGACCGAATTGGCTCTCACTAGTGTTCCAGTTGAGGAGACCATTTCCTTTGAATGAGCTGTTGTAGCAGGTATGGGCTATCGAATTGCTCTCATCTACCATCCACCAGGAGATGAGAAGCAATTCCTTAAGGAAGTAGCGGACTTCATTGTCGACCTGGTCTTTGAATCACCCAGGCTGATGGTCCTGGGCGACTTTAATGCATGGGTTGACAATGAACTCTCGCAATTTGGACAACACTTCCTCCAGTTAATGCACTCACTGGGCCTAACACAGGTGGTTACTACTGCTACACATAAAGGTGGTCATTCTCTTGACTTGGTCTTCCTCCTGGGGATTGAGGCCTCTGATGTGGGGGTGGAACCAGTCAGCTGGTCAGATCACTACACTGTGAGATTCAATTTTGGCACCCCTCCTTGTAGGCCTGTGGAGATGGTCAAGTACCGCCCCTTGTGGAATATTTCTTCTAATGGCCTTGCAGCGGTTCTTGACCTATCAGAACTTCCTGTGCATTGCAATGATCCAGAGGCACTGGTTATGGCCTATAACACCGCCATTACTTCTGCCCTGGATTTTGTTGCTCCAGTTCATGTGCGTCCTCTCTCCCTCCAACCTTGGACCCCATGGTTTGATGGGGCCCTGAGAGAGTTGCAGCGACTTGGACGCAGATTAGAACGTTGTTGGCGGAAGTCTGGCCTGGATGCCGACCACCTTAGACTGTTAGAACACTATCAATTCTATCAGTCAAAAATCTCCTGTAAGAAGGCAGAGTTCCTGTCCAGGGAAATTTTTGCTGCTCAGAACCGACCTGCTCAGCTATTCAGAACTGTGGACAGATTGTGCAACCCAACCTGTCTACAGCTCCGTAGAGTGTTTTCACAATTACAGTGTGATGAGATTGCTCGGTTCTTTGCTGATAAGGTGGCTGACATTAGGTCAGACATCTGTTTGACACGTTCTATGCTAGTGGCAAGTGGCCAGGATTGGGTCACTATCCCTTCGTTTTCTTGGAGCACCTTCGACCGCCTGGAAATCGTGGATATTATGCGGATTTTCCAGGGCTGTGTCCTACCTCCTGTAGTTTAGATCCAGGTCCCACTCCTCTAATTTTAGGGTATGGAGAGTCCATTCTACTGGCTCAGGCACAGATAGTCTGGTCTTCCCTTGACTCGGGTGAATATCCCTGTTCCCTGAAAGAGGCAGTGGTGACACCCTTGTTGAAGAAATCATCCTTGGACCCAGACTGTCTTGCCCACTACAGATCTATCTTAAACCTCCCCTTTGCAGGGAAGGTGATCGAGAAGGTGGTAACAGCCCAGCTGGAGAACCATTTGACCATCCATAGCATCTACGAACCTCTCCAATCAGGTTTCCGTAAGAGGCATAATATCAAGACTGCACTGGTTCAGGTGCTCAATGATCTCCTGATGGCGAGAGACCAGAGTAAACAGTCCATTTTGGTTCTATTGTATCTGTCATCAGCATTTGACACTGTCGACTATGGGGTTCTTCTGCAGTGCCTGAGATGTATTTGTGGACTCTCTTGGGTTGTGCTCAGATGGTTCACATCATACCTCACTGGAAGAACTCAGAGGGTGGTGCCAGGGTTTTTTTCCTGTGATCCCATCTCTTTATTTTGTGGGGTTCCTCAGGGCTCTATATTGTCCCCCATGTTGTTTGCAGTGTATATGCTTCCCCTCTGAGACATTGTGAGATGGTATGGGTTGGGATTTCACTGTTATGCAGATGACACCCAACTGCACCTGTCTTTTGCACCCGACCAGGAAGGAGCTATCTTGGTATTCAATAGCTGCCTAAATGAAATCCAGGATTGGATGAGGTCCAGTTGGTTGAAGTTGAATTCTGGGAAGACTGAGGTGTTGGTTTTGGATACGGATCGCCGGATAGGGGGACCTGTGGCCGGCTCCCCTTTGGGGGTGTTCTGTGGGGATGTCGAGTTACCTGCCTCTGAACGTGTGCGAGATCTGGGGGTGATCTTAGATGTGGGGCTGACTCTGCGATCTCAAGTGTCAGCAGTGCTAAAATCTTCTTTTTATCATCTGAGAAACATCACCAGAAACAAGCACCTCATTCCGTCCGGCGATCTGCCAGCTCTGATCCATGCCTTTGTGACCTCACGCCTGGACTATTGCAACTCCCTTTACCTTGGGCTTCCAGGGGTTGATATCTGCCGCCTGCAGCTGGTGCAGAATTCCACAGCCCGAGTACTTACAGGTACTCCTAGATCTTCTCATATTACTCCGGTGCTGCGGGAACTGCACTGGCTGCCAGTTCAGTGGTGGATCACCTTCAAAGTCGGATTACTGACTTTTAAACCCTGCATGATCTGGGCCCTGACTACCTGAAAGAACTCCTGATTCCTTACTGCCCTGTGAGGCCGCTCCACTCAGCCGACGAGGGGTTGCTAGAGATTCCTAGGGTTATATTAAAATCAGCTGGGGCCCGGCCTTTTATGTTTGTGGCCCCATCCCTTTAGAATTCTCTACCCAGTCGGACAGGGGAGTGTACGACCGTGAGGAGTTTTAAACAGGCTCTCAAATCCTTTTTATGGGAAAGGACCTATGGTGTTTCTGATTGATGTTTGTACTTGTTTTTAACAGTTTTTGTATTACTGTTTGTATACTTTGCTTGTATCTTATTTAATTGGAATGCACCTTGGTATTCGAAAGGCTCAATATAAATAAAAATTATTGTTATTATTATTAACTATTAAAAGTAGCTAACATATTTAAAAACATCTATTTATCTGTATTTGCATATTTTTCTTAAGCCTGAGAAATATAATGGGTTGGGATATAGATGTATATTTTACCATATAGTGTGTTTTTTAGATTTATATTTCACACGTTATTTATTGAGTGTATGCACTGTCACTTTAAGTGCTAGGGTTTAAATGACATACCCTGGTCTGCACCCATTTCAATCTTGACAAAGCGTGAGAAGTGCAAAAACGTTTGGTTGTCACCTGAAGGAGGGGGTGGATCTTTCCCTGCTGCTTTGAAGAGTGTATGCTTTTTACCTGGTGGATTTTATCGACTGGAAAATAAAAGATTATCTAAAGCAACAATGTTTCCTGATTACGGGTGGTGACTGGGAAGCTGAGCTCCTTGCCTCTTGTAAGTACTCTGAATTGCTTGGCTCGGCTCTGCATCGTTTAGCTGCCCCTTTGTTTGAAGCTCCTAGAGAATGCAGCAAACTACCAAATTACACAGCATATCTCCAAATATAATCTCCTTTGCCCTCAGCAACATGGTTTTTGGTAGGGGCACAGCACTATCACAGCCCTTACCCTCTTCACTGACTAAGTGCTGAGGAATATGAATGAAGGGAAGCTAACTGGAGCAGTGTTTGTAGATCTGTCCAAGGCATTTGACTTTGTAAATCACAACATCCTGATAGAAAAACTCCACGCTCTTGGTTTCTCCCCTGCCTCTGCCACCTGGCTCACTAACTGCCTCTCTGGTAGAACACAAATGGCTGCCTTGGTGGTGCCACCTCCCCCTTGCCTGTCTCTGTGGGTGTCCCACAGGGATCTGTCCTTGGCCCCTTCCTCTTTTCCCTCTTCATTTACTCTCTTCTGTAGTAGAGCCTATCCTGTAAATCACTTCTCTACACCGACAACTTAATACTAAACCAAAGTGACCCCTCCTCACTATCTGCCACTCTTACTGATGATTTCTGCAAGGTACATTGTTGAGTCTTCCCCAACAAACTGTTGGTCAGTGCTGCCAAAACAAAGGACGTGCTTTTCAGTTCCAAACTGAAGCTCTCTGCCTTGCCCACAACAGCAGCCTTCTCACTGTCAAATCCCCAGATGGATCTCCTTTTTACACTGTTCCTGCCTTCAGATATATGGGGGTAATCCTGGACCCCTCCCTAACCTACACTGACCACATTGCCTCACTGATCAGGTGCATCAACCAGAAGACAGGGCTTTGCTATCATCTGACTGACCACCTTTCACCGGAAGCCCACCTTTCTATTGCCCATGGCAACCTCCTCCCCCTCCTTGTCTATGGCTGCCTGGTGTACTCACTCACCTCTATTACCAACCTGAACTGCCTGGACGCTACCTACAGTCATATATGCCACCTTGCCCTCTGCACCCCTCTCCTCACTCACCACAGCTCTCTTCACCAGTTCCTTAACTGATTCCCGCCACAAGCACGGTGCTCCTACCTGCTGGCCCAGACCACTGGTGATACCTTGTATAATCCCTCCAACTCTCCACTGTCTCTTCTTATCCAGCCCAGAACCTACTGCTGCAATCTACATCAGTCTTCCCACCTCCAACTAGAATGTACTATCATAACTACGAGGATGTGTCTAAGAGTCATCTCTGTGGCTGGACTGTCACTATGGAATGACCTCCCCTCCTCCCTATGTTCCCCTGACCCCCCTCTAAATCTAAATTCCGTATTAAAAATTCACTTTCTGTGCTCCATGACCTGCATCTGCCCACAGGCCACTAGCACAACTGCACCTCCCTTGCAGCCCGCCCTTACCCTCTCCCCCCTCTAGTGCTCCGCTCTACCACTCTGAATACTATTGTTATTCCTATTGTTGAATGAGGGAGCAGCCTTACCCTGTTTACCTAAATGTTATGTACCTTGGTATGTTCAACTGTTGATGTATCTGGCACTGTTTACCTTATATTTTGTCTGTTAGCTTGACCTACACTGGACTCCCTGTTACGTTCCCTGTATGATCCACGCTGTTCTCTTACTGTATTTGACGCTGTTTGTGCTGGTTTTGTGGCCCAGGCTGTGCCTGAAAAAGATCTTTGGATCAGTGCACCAACCCAATTACCAAATGAATAAATTACTAAATGAATAAATAAATAAATTATGGAATTCTTAACCAATGGGAGGTCAGCTTTCGGAATGCTTGATGGTATAGGAAATGACCTGTTCTGCGTTCAAACAAAGCAGTAAACTCCAACAGAAACAAAGAAAATGTCATTTAAAATATAATGTAAGTACTATAAATTGTATCTTTTAAAATGACATGACATAATTGGCACACATAATGGGCTGCTATGATGTAACCATGTTTATAAAGTGGTGTCTTAAAACCTCAGCGAACTGAGTGGCCAAACTTGACCACATGTGGAACCATAATATAGAGTAATACTGTATATCCCTTCAACACCAGAGAAGTCAAAACTAGTATGAAGCCATATCTTTTTTCAGCAAGAAACATTTTTATTATAGCTTAACACACTCTTCTCATGTAGTATTCCTTACTTTTAGCCTATTTGGTGTGTGTGTGTGTGTGTGTTTTGTCTAGTGCCAATGTACATATTCGGAGGTCACCCTTACACAAGTCCTGTCTCCAGTCTGCATTGCCTAGGAATACCTGTTCAGCCTCTTGTTGCTACTTACTGTGCTGCTCCCCCCCACATACCAGGGCCTCTGGGTACAACAATGAGACATTGAGGGGGAGGTGACAGAGGATGGGGGCACACACAGCTGTACCCCTAATATTGGGACTGAGTTTTTTTTTATGGCACCATATAGCACTGTGAAGTGGGATCTGTCTGTAACTTAGGATGGTGGAAACTGGGCTAAGTGCTGACACACCACAGAAGGAACAATTTAATCTCAGGAACACAAGAGATGGGATGCAGGGTATGGAGACACACAGTGCTGTCCCCTCCACCAGGCTTTGGTTTATCTGGGAAAAAGGCAAGTGGAAGGGGTTAACTCGGCTTTATAAATTGATTGCACCATTTCTTCTTATTATTATGTATTAAATGTTGTGCTCTGGTTCTGGTTCTATTAAATGTTGTGCTCTGGTTCTGGTTCTGTTTTGTCGGATACAATCAGACCTGACCCTGTCAGAACCAGAAAAGATGATACTTACAGCCCTATTTTGTTATCAGCTGTGTAATTCCACAGGAATAAGCTACCCAGGTTTATTTTAGGTGCTGGCTTGAAGAACAACACACTCCTGACTGCCCAAACCCCTCACATTGTTGCCCCGGCTCTGGCATTTGTTTTCATAGCGGTTCTTTTGCAGAACAGAAAGAAGAGACATCTTTCAAAGCATTCAAAATGCCTACAGAAGAAAATGTTGTCTCCAGCATGAGTCTCACCTATTTATCTCTGTCTTAAAAAGTAATGTCATTGCATTGTGTTACTATTAAACATACTGTATACCCAAAATAATTCATAGCCAGCTCCATCTTTTATATAACTGCATTTCTCATCATACAATCATTGTTGTAACTTTGTACTGGCCTACAAAATGATCTGAACTTGCTATTGAACCTTTTGTGTACAAGTGATGCATGTAAGTTTTTGTAACAAAACCCACTCTGTTCGCAGTATGATTTGAACTTCCATACAGTGCATTTACTCACTGACTGATTTTGTATGTTTTATGTTTATATATATATCTCTAGTGTTGTGGTGTCTCTTTTTGAAACATAATGTTTTCTCATACTGTTTGGGAGTGAGGCTGCGAAGTGAGGCTACACTACTCTGTCCGTCAAAACAGCATTAGAGAATGTTAGTTTTCTTCGAATGTTTCTCTTTATTCACAGATTGCAAGTTCCGTAAGTACTGTGTATACCATCCAGCTCCTGTGGCGCAGCTTCCCCCTACAGATACTTGCCTAATTGACACCATCCTGTTCAGGTCTGCTTTGATTCTTTGAGTTTCCCTGTGGCTTACCCACTAAGGTGGAGCCACAAAGAAACGACCATCCTGCTGTCGGCTACCAAGGAACAACCTTGGTTCAGAATGTCAGAGTGGAGAGAACCAGAGGCGTTCAGTGGCATTGGGACAGACCACACTGGGTTTGTCCTTCTCTCACCGTTTGTATTTTTTTTTTCTGATTTTCTGGCCTTCCCATCACCCCAAGATATAGCCAATGGGCCCCCATGGCCACAACCAGTAGGTGGGGAGACACTGATGCTGTGTAGTCACATTGCATTCTAGACCCCCCCCCCAGCCCAGGGCAGATGAGTTGGGCTTGGCTTTTGAAACAAGGCATCTGCATGACAGTGCACCATCAGTCAGCACCACCTGGCTGGGTGAGACCATTATTTTTCAACGAGAGACACATTCTCTGTAATGGTGATCTTCATTGCACCAAGAAATCCCTCTAAAATCCTTGAAGTAAGTCTGATCGTAGTTTGTTACATGCATCTCATTTGCATGGATGTTAGTGTATTCTTTGTTGTTATTTCCTGAGCCCTCTTTTTTTTTTTTTAAACAAAGTTTATTGAATTTTTTCAAGGATCGCAGGGAACAATGCACAGCAGGTCTATGTTTGAAAACTGTTACAGCAACTTTGTCTACTAAATCAATTACAGTGCATTCCTATTACTGGTAAGTACATGTCAACTGAATCTCTGACAGCAACCACACGTTATATTTAGTCTGGTAATTAACTTATGGTCCTTGGTCCTTGATCCTGGTGGCAGTCCCCTCTCTTTTCAGAATAACATGTCACCAAGGCCTTCCAAGTCACCACCCCCCTCCCTGAGAAAAGGTTGCCGAACCTTGAGAATCGACATAGAGGAACTGTGAGCCCCAGTCCTATGAGTCTTTAAGGAATGAGGACTGGTCTTTTGTTCACGATGTTTAACAGTGAGAGATTCCACCTACTTTGATGCTGTGCATCTCGCTGTTGCAACTGTGAAGTGAGTTTCTCTATCTCATATATATATCCCACACTGTGTCCTCCTATTGTGCTAGAATGGGGGGTTTGGTTTAAGTCTGAGTCTCATTAGTACCTTTTTCCCTGCTGCCATGAATATGCCCAAAAGATACAAATGCACTTTTTTTTAATATGTCGAGGGTAGGGCAGAAGGGCTGCTTCAGGTGTCAGGGTATCATAGGACTGAATCAGAACATTCATTTCCCCATCTACTGCCTACCAGAATATGGTGAGAACTAGGCAGGTAGAGCTGGTACAGCTGGAACCTTTCCAACAAGAGGAGTCCTTGGTAGTCAGGAATTTAGCTGTAACCTGTGGAGTTCGAAAAAAGCAGATAGCTGTTTTCCGGCTGAACTCCTGCCACTGTGGGGTGCCTGTTACTTTATATTGCTGGCTCCAGATGGTTTTCCATGTAGGTGTAGAAGGGGATATTGTGCAGTCAGCCTCCCATGTATTCTCTATTTGAGAGACATCTATAGTTTGGGTGCCCTACAGCATCCTATTACACACTGAAATACAATGGGTGGGGCATGGTTCTTATAGAATTGTTTGGATAAACAGTAGGAGGGGGGAGCTCCATCTCATCTATATTTAAGCCTAGGGTAGAGGTAAGGTAGTGGCAAAGTTGTGGTAGCAAGAGTGGTCACTCCTAGCCAACCCATAGCCATCATCTAATTGTGAAAATGATTGTAGCTGACCTGCGGTGTAAAACTGGAAAGAATGTGCCAGACCACGAGTGGCCCATGGTGTTTAAATTCGTGATTGAATTTTGCTTTGAGGGATCCTGAACAGTAAGCAGGAATGCTGAGCCAGTGAATGCCTATGTGGCATCTGTTTTATTGAAAAAGGCCATGCCAGAATTACAATAAGGCTGTCATAGTGACCGCTGGGGTCCCCGTTAATTTTGAGACTTCCAGGGTCCAAAACAACAGGGAATCTATGGGAGTTGCCAATATGTCAAGTTCAAGATCTACCCATTTGGGCCTAGGGGCTATTGCTTTCCATTGTAATATATGTTACAATAGTGCAAATTGAAAGTATAGTATTGTGATAAATTGGGGAGGGCTAATTTGCCTTTATCTTTTGGGAGTTGTAGTTTCCTGAAGGCAGTGCTTGGTCTGGTCCCGTTCTATATAACTCTAGACAGCCACTTGTTTCATTTATTAAAAGCACTGTGTTGGGAGCACTGGCAAGGCCTGAAATAGGTAGAGGCACCTGGGCGAAATATTCATGCGAATGGAGTCTATCCATTGAAATAGCATGAGAGGGTGAGGGGTCCATCTCTGCAGGTCTTCCTGAACGATCCATTCCATCCGTGGAAGATATACATCCTTGGGTAAGGGACCTATATGTACTGCCAAATTATTTGCTGTGTCTACCCCATTTGTAATGGTACGATTCCCTGTTTTTTTTGGGGGGGGGTAGTTTGATTGAAGAACTTCAGTCTTGCCTGCATTTATTTGACTGCCAGAGATTCCATTGTTTGGAGACACAACAGCAGTGCTAGTATAGACTTTCATGGTCTGTTAGGTATAACAGCAGGTCATCTGCATAATATACTACTTTGTGTAGTTGATCTCCCACTTCAACCCCCCCCAGCAGATCCGTGGACTGCCATAGATATTGTGCCAGGGGCTCTACACAAAGAGCAGGTAAATATTGGGGGGGGGACTGGGCAACCCTGGCGAGTGCCTCAGGAAAGATCAAAAATGGGAGAAAGACAGTCATTAGCCTTTACCATTGCCTGTGGGGAATAATATAAGCCTTGGATTAGATTTAAGAAAGGGGTGGGGAAGTTAAAATGGTGTAGGGTATGATGTAGGAAGGCCTTGCCACCCTATCAAAGGCTTTTTGTGCATCAAGACTGAGAATTAGGGCTGGAAGTTTGTGGATATTTAGGTGTTCAATTATTAGGAATGTGTAATGTTGTCTGTGGTTTGTTTCTAATGAAGCCAGATCATGGTGTAAGAGTTAGGGGAAAATGTGCTCCAGGCTGTGCGCTATAATACTGGTGAACAGCATATAATCTGTATTGAGAACTGATATCAGGTGATATGATTCACAGTTAGTGGGGTCTTTTGTGGGTTTCCATGTTGCTGAAACAGTAGTATATCTCTAGGTGTCTGGACATTTCAATGTGGTTAAGGACTCCTGGAATGTGTGGAGGAGGGAGGGGGCCATGTAGGGGTTCTAGTAAGGTTTTTTAGAAAATGGGTAGGGAGTATTCTAGTTTCTGATTGACTAATGTCCCCAAGTAGCCGGTCCAGTATTAGATAACAGAGATTGGGAAATAATGAGTCCTAATCTCTGACTGCCTGATTACATTGTAATATCACTGTGCCCATAGAATTTTTTGTTTCAAAATACCACCATTTTTTCTGTCTCACTTAGCGAGAGATACAGCCCCCCTCCACAATGCTCATTTTTGAAATCACCACCATTTTACACTAAAGGCAGCTCACCACTTTCCTCCTGCCCTGCCAGTCTATGTAGTTTTAAATAAAAACACAATTTATGCATTAAAAAATGAATCTAAAGACAACATGTACCTCAGTACTGTAGTGTAGCACTGTGCCAGCTGATTGCCGGTGTACTTTTGATGTCCAGCTCCCTCTCGACTTGTAGTACACTCACATCCCTCCCAACCACTAAACAAATCGAGCAGGGACAGACATGTTTAAAAAATAAAGACCAAGAAAACCTTTTCCTGTTTTCATAAAACAAGTTTTGTTAAATAAAAATGAAAGTAAAGTTGCAGTGGTGCTGCCTCTAGCTGTTTAGTGACTTATGGGTGTCAGATCACCGTTAACCGTTCACATTGAATCAGGACTGAGCAGTGGAACTCAGTGGCTTAACAGCAGGCTAAGAATGGGGGCCAAAGAGAGAGACTGGGAAGTTTGTACTTTGGCACTGGTGCAAGAATTGGACCGTAGAAATGTCTTGATGGGGAAGAACTTCACCAAGCACTACCACTGCTTCTTTAATTATCACTCAGCCCTTGGTCCTGAATGCATTCTTTGTAGTGGTCACTCACAACAGCCCTGGGTTCAGACAACAAAGTAATACAAATAAAGAATAATATATGATAAATATGAGTCCTTATTCTTGCCTTCAGCCAGTGCTTGTGTGTGTGTGGGGAGGGGGGCACTTTGGAAAGACACCATAAAGAAAACTCAGAAGAAAAAAAACTGTTGAACAAAGCAGTGCCCTCTACTGGCCAATATACCAGTGGAGGGACTACTTTACAAGACAAGTAAGGTTTTTATTTAGGAATTTATTCATTCTTAAATTTGCTATTTTTTAATATTATGTAAGAATGTCACCTGTATCCCATTTTATAAGCGCAATAATACCCTCAGTGTGGGTGGTATGGGCTATGCTGGACCTTCCAGGGGCTATAAGGCCCTCCACCTGTGGCATTGGACCTCATTACACCCCTGTGTGATCTGGTATAGTCTAATACCGCCCACCTTTTTGGGTATTACTGATTACATAAAACTCTGCTCTATAGCTGTCTGTGCCCAAGTCATTCCCATTTTTAAGATCTTTTATCCAGACTATGAGTTCTTCTGATGTGATGGTGTGTGTGAGATGATCCGTTTGTTCTTGTGTAAGCTGAGGCAGTGGTAGAGTCTAAAAAAAAATGTCTATGTAATGTTCCAGTGGTGGAGTGTACACCTTATATAACTGCTGATAAAAGGTTCAGAGACTGTGGAGTATGTCTTTATTGTGAATGGAAGGGAAACCTGTAACTGGATGTATTATTTTAGTTATATTGACTGCCTTGCACTTGGGGTAAAGTCTCTGGGCCAAGATCTTGGATGCTCTGGCTCTGCCTTCATAAAAAGACTGGCAGAGACAGAGAAGGGCTCATTCTATTTTATATGTCAGGATTTCCTGTATTTTTTAAGTTGTTTTTATTTGGTCCCTTGGCCAGTTATTGCCCTGCATGTGGGCAAGTTGAAGGAATTTATCTCCTGCCGTTCCACCAGCTTGGCTTCCCTTATCTTTTTCCTTCGAGCAGCAAGTGTGATAAGTTCTCTCTATAATACCATGTTCACCATATCCCAGAGAGTTGCCTGGGTTATATCTGGTGCACTATTTATATGTACTATTTGTGGTATTTGGGTTTCCATCAATTTCTTAAATTCCGGGTCTCTCAGTAATGAGGGGTCAAACCACCATACTGTGTTTCTTTGCTCTGATGGAATCTATAAATCTGAGGAACTGGGGGCATGCTCAGACAACAGGATAGAGGCAATTTTAGCATCTACCACTCATTCCACATCTTCTGCCATGATGAAAAAATAGTCTAACCAAGAATTCTGTGGTGGGAATGGGAATCAGTCGAATACCGATGTTCCCATCTATGCAGGTATCACTAGATAGCAGTGAGTCCCAAGTCCCTCAATAGGCATTGCAGGTGTTTTTGGCCAGCCATAACTGCTGCTGGGGATGGGTTACTGGTGTCAACAGATGGGTTCATTAGGAAGTTAAAAGTACCCTTCCCACACTAGAGTTCCTTCTTTATGTTTTAGAAGACCGTCTATTAACTGTTTCATGGAGGAGGCATTGCTGTCTGGAGGGTTATGTAGACTCCCCACTGTGATGGGTTTATCATGTAGGGTGCCTGTAGCAATTGCTAGCTTCCTGTCTTTGTCAGCAAGTGAGGACAGTAATTTGAATGGAGAATGTTTGGGTATCAGTATGACTGTCCCTCTCCTTCATCCACTACAACAGAACAATTCAATAATACACTCAAAGCTGAATTAGAGAAGCTTTTTTTTCTTCTTTTGTACTTTATTTTTATTCAGTTTTCCACTGTGTACAACACATAAGAAAATTACATTTGAGTAATAGCAATCTCAGACAAATTCACATTAGGAATGCAAATACAGGATTTTGTGCACTATCACTATAGTTACCTTATAATGAGGGGTCTCAATTCACTAAATTTAAGGTAAATATCCATTAAGAGTCCAACAAGAGACCAATTGCAGCATGCTCATGGACTAAAATCGATAAGATTATCCTAATAATTACCTAGGTGCAAAGCACCCAGTAACACGGCGAGTGTTTTATGAGTCCATGAAGACCCAATAAGTTGATATAACATTAAAGTACTTGACTGCACTATTACAGAGCAACCTCCTATTATTTTTGTTATTCTGATTAACTTTCAAAAGGCATTATCTGCTCATGTTATTTAATCCCAAGCTGCTACATTACTGCAAATGAATAAGAAAAACTTGAGGGCTTTAATCATATTGAGGAAAATAATGATAGACATCAGCGTCACAATTATGCCTGCATAAGCACCCTTAGTTCCAATTTTAAACAGAAGGATATGCAACTTGGTAAATTATAGAATTAAACCAATGAGTCAAACCAGTAAATGCTGGTGAACTTTACCATTTGCTAGACTTTTTAAACCCTTGGAGTATCAAATCTTCTAATATTTATATCAGTTACAAGATGAACTTTTTCTTTAAACTAATAAAAGGTCTAGCTGCAGATAACAGGAACGAGTTAGACAGTATTTTAAATGTAAAACAAAGTCACAATACCCCTTCAGTCCCCATCTTCTTCCTCATCAGAGGACCTAGGGCAGTGAACAAAGTCTTGCTTAATTATTTCCAATCTCTTGCCCGCTTCTACCGGATCCGAAAAAATGTAAGTCTTACCAGCATAATAAAGTCTCAGTCTTGCTGGTAATTGCAACACATGGTTGATCCCAAGTGCATGAAGGCCAGCGCACACTGCATTGAAGCTTTTCCGCCGTTGCCTCATCGAGTAGCTCAGATCCAGAAAGAAAGAGATACGCTCACCAGTTTCCAATTTGAGTGGATCCAAAGATTTGGCTGCATCCATTACAGTGTCCCGAATATGGGCCCCCACTGTTACAATCATTATAGTGTGAGGAGTTTCAACTGTTGGTTTCCTTCGTGGGTTCAGGCAATAGGTTTTGATGAATTTCCTTTGTAGATCCAAGATGAGCTGTTTTAATATTAGATCCTGGACAAATTCTTGTAGAGCTTTACCCTCTGTAGCTTCCGGGACCCCCAGGAGCTGAAGATTATTAACCCGTATGTTGTTCTCTAGGGTTTCAAGCCTGAGCCGCGTGGTCTTGTTTTTGGCTATGATCCCAGCTACAGCAGCTGCCAACGTATTGGCTGAGTCTATCACCAATTTGGCATCCGTGGCTACAGCATCCATGCGGTTCTCCATTGCGGTAAACTGATTACCCAGACTATCAACTTTTCTATCCAGATCTCTTATGGCTTGAAGAACTGCATTGATGGAGGGTTCAGAGGCCTTACTCCCCTCTGCTGCTAGGCCACTGCCATGTGGTGTCTCCGCTTGCAGTTTCACCTTGTTGGTATCATGGTGTGTCGTCTGTCAAGTTTTACCCATTTTGGTTAACAAAAGTCTGTTCTAACTCACTACACCAACACCAGCTTTCACTTTAGTAGCAAAATAAAGTGAATTTCTTAGTTAAATTAGCCTTTTTAAGGTAGTCTGGAGAAGCTTCTGTTGAGTGCGTCTATCCTGTCTGGCTGCTAGCACACGCCCCTCCAGAGAAGCTTTTTATGTTCTAAGGAGCTCAGGTGGGGCTCTTGAAGAAGGAGTAGGTGTCGCCATGGTTTCCTAACTGACTGCAGGACTTTAGCCCTTTTGACTGGGTTTGAGAATCCTTATAACATTCTGGGAGAGAATATGACAATTAGATGTTGTAGATTAGTAGGGTGAGTGATCCGGGGCTACCACCAGTGAACAGGCCAGAGGCCCTCTGTAATTGGGTATATGACCATTGTAACTCACATACTATAAGCAGTTCAATGTAGGCAAAAGGTATATATTGCTGAACCTTAAGTATTATAACAATATACAAATGCAGTCCTGAGGTCCTATAGTGTAACTAGGGGTACAGGGTAAGAGATATTTCCATAGATCATGTAACTATCAATCAAGGGGAAGGTGAGCCAACTGGGCTCCTATGCCTTAACATGAACCATGTAACAAAGTGGTATATATCCTGGGTTGTGAAACTCTATGAGAGATACTGTGCTGTCCTCTTGGGAGTCTGTAACAACATCGCCTCATGAACCCATGGCATGGGGGATACTGACTTCCAAGGCTGGGAAGGGTAAACGTACCCTCCCTGTGGATGTCCCAAATAGGACATCTGGGAGTATAGAAACATAGAATATGCTGGCAGATGGGGACTACAAGATCCATTTAGTCTGCCCTTTACCTGCTACCCCTCCCCTTAGTTTGTCATATTTTTGAGGGGCCCCTTGTGCTGGTCCCATGCTAGTTTAAATCCTCTTACCCCCTGGGGTAGGCTGTTCCATGCATCCACCACCCACTCTGTGAAGAAGTACTTTCTCCCATTGGTCCTGAATCTACCTTCCTTGAGGTGCATATCATGTCCTCTAGTCCTAGTACATCTGTTCATCTGAAAAAGGTTCTGTGTCTGAATCTTGTTGATACCGTTCAGGTATTTGAATATCTCTATCATGTCCTCTGATCCCTACGCTGCTCCAGGGAGTACATGTTGAGACTCTGTAGCCTTGTCTCATTTGGTTTTTGATGCATTACCCTGTATCATCTTCTTTGCCATTCTCTGTACTGCTTCTAACTGATCTATGTCTTTCCTGAGGTGTGGCCTCCAGAACTGGATGCAGTACTCCAGATGAGGCCTCACCAGTAATGTATACAGTGGCATGATCACTTCCATTTTCCTACTAGTGATTTCCCTCCCTATGCATTCCAGGATTCCACTAGCTTTTAGTGCTGCCTTTTCATATTGTTTGCCCATCTTCATGTCACCTGAAATGATGACCCCCAAAGCGTGTTCATTTTTCGTAGACATTAGCTGTCTCCCCCCCCCCCATTAAATACACTCTGCCTGGGTTATGTTTTCCCAGGTACATGACCTTGCACTGTTTTGCTTTGATTCTCAGCTGCCAGTTTCTCAACCACTCCTCAAGTTTTCTGAGGTTGGACTCCATCTTTTGTGCCCCATCAGGCATATCTATTCTGTTGCAGATCTTTGTGTCATCTGCAAACAAGCATACCCTACCCTCCAGACCCTCAACAAGGTTGCTGATGAATACGTTGAAGAGGATTAGTCTCAGCACCGATCCTTGTGGCACTCTGCTGGTGACCATGCCTTCCTTTGACAGGGTCCCATTCACTAGTACCCTCTGTGTCCTCCCATTTAGCCAGTTTTGCACCCAGAAAGTTATTTTTTGCCCTGCTCCAGTGTGTCCCAGTTTACTGTCCAACCTCCTGTGTGGCACAGAGTCAAAGGCCTTGCTGAAGTCCAGGTAGACCACATCAACTGGTATTCTGTGATAAGAGCATCCGCTATTGAGCACTTACAAAAAGGGCAACTCAATAGCGGCGCCTGTTCACAGGGCTACTGAACTGGGGGGGTGCGAACACAGCTATAGCGACATCCTGTTGCTATATGTACATGTGCGTGGGGGGCGAGCATGCCATGCAATGGTCGGAAGGGGAGGGAGGGTTTGTGAGGTGTAGCATGGCGGTGGGTTGCCGAGCTGGCCGTGTGGGATCTTGGGTTCGTGGCAGGCTAGGGTTGGGAGGGTGCCGGATTCGATGCTGGGTACATCGATATTTTTGCGCCGTTCCAGGAATATTTTTTTTTTGCCTTAACCCCCCCATGACACGCACCCCCTCCGGAGCTGAGAATCGTTTAGTAGGGCCACATAAACAAAAAAAAGTAAGTTTTCAGTGCCCTTTTGGTCTGTGACAAGAGTGTACATCTGTAAAATAGATTTTCGCCGATGTACACTCGCCCTAATGGTGATCGCCTTTCCACAATCGCTGTTATCACATAGAACCCATCAACTGCACCTCCCTGGTCCACCTTCCTAGTGACCCAGTCAAAAAGATCGACCAGGTTTGTTTGGCAGGATCTTCCTGCCGTGAAGCCACGTTGCCTTGGGTAACTTTGTTTGCTTGCTTCTAAAAATGCAAATATCCTCTCCTTTAACAGGGATTCCATCAGCTTTCCCACAACTGAAGTTAGGCTAAGTGGTCAGTAGTTCCCTGGTTCCTCTTTATTCCCACTCTTGTGAAGTGGCACCACCATAGCCCTTTTCCAGTCCTCTGGAATTTCTCTGCTCTGTGATGACATGTTAAAGAGTTTTGCTAGGGGTGCTGCCAGTACTTTCCCAAGCTCTCTCAGGATTCTTGGGTGTATCTCATCCGGCCCCCTTGCCTTTTCCACCTGTAATGTGCTGATTCCTTCCAGAACTCTTTCCTCCTTGAAGGGGCTCGTGTCCACTCCATCTGCAAGGCTAAGTTTTTTGCCTGATGGAGGTCCGTTGCTATTTCTTCCTTTGTGAAGACTGAGCAGAAGTACTCGTTTAGTACCTTTGCTTTTTCTTTGTCTTTCTCCCTAAGATGCCCATCCCCTTTCACAATTCTGACAATACCTCCTCTGTTTTTCCTTTTTTTCCTTATGTATCTGTAGAAGGTTTTGTTACCCTTATTTATCCCCTGTGCTATCTCTTCTCCTGTCTGAGCTTTTGCTGTCCTCATTGCCTTCCTTGCTTCTTTCCGTTTCTCCTTGTACTGTATTCTAGCACTGCCCTTTTTTGACTCCTTGTACTTCCTGAAGGCTCCTCTCTTTTCTTTTACCCTGGTTGCCACTTCCTTGGAGAACCAAAATGGGTTTCTTTTCTTCTTTGATTTTATTGACGTCTGCTTTCCTGAAATCGAGGATTTTCAGTTTCGAGTGCCTTGCTTCCTCAGCTTTGTTGACCCTAAACCATACAGTGAGATGATCTCTTGTTCCAAGATGGTTCCCGACTTTGACTTCTACCACCCTATTATTATTCATAAATACTAGGTCCAGGATCGCTTCTTCCCTTGTGGGAGATTTCACTAGCTGATGAAGTCCTGCCCCCTGCAGTGCAACTAGGAACTCCCTGCTTCTTTCAGATGCAACTGAGGGGGAGGTCCAATTTATATTTGAAAGATTGAAATCTCCGATCAGCACTATGTCTCCATTGTCTGATAGCTTTTGAATTGTTTCTAGGATCTCCTTATCCTTCACCTCTTCCTGAGAAGAGGGTCTGTAGACCACTCCTACCCACATAGGTGCCTTGTTCCCAGACCCAACTGTGAGCCACAGGGCCTCCGCTTCCCATCGTGTCCACTTTATCTCTGTGGTGTTAATATCCTCCCTTACGTAAATAACTACCCCCTCTTTTTTCCCCTTATGGTCCTTTCTAAATTGGTTATATCCTGGGATAGTTGTCTCCCAGGTGTGGTTATCATTGTACCAAGTTTCAGTTATGGCAACCCAGTCCAGTCCTGCCTCGGCTATTCTGGCAGTAAGGTCTGGGATTTTGTTTGCCAGACTGCATGTGTTTGTCCTCATTGCTTTCCATGCTTTAGTATTTCCACTGAGTGCCCAGAGGCCCCCTCTTTGTTGGTTACTTTTTTAATCTTTTTTGCAGTCATTATTTGGTCTTTTTGTGTTTCTTTACTTCCATTCTCTGTGCCAGTCGATTTTTTTATTGTAAGTGTATTGCTAGGTGATGAGGGAGGGACGACTGGCTGCTCATGATCAAATATGGGTTCCACTACCATCTCCTCATTGGCTAGTTTAAATGTTCTGTATGCCGAGGTTTAGTAGGTGTTGGGCTCCCTGAGACCTAACATGGGTCCCAAAATTAGGTTGAGATAGAGGGAGGATCAAGTGTAGACTAAAGTGGGTAAGTAAACAATGACAGAGGGGTGGTCGAATGGGAGTAACGAGCATATCAACCGTGGCAGGTATCCTCTGAGTTCCAGTTGCTTTATCTCCAGACAGTCTTTGAGATTAATAGCTTTGTGATCCAGAAGATTTATTGTATTGTGCATGACCATCTGCTACCAGTGGTCTGCTGCTTAAAGATGGAACAGGCCCTCGTTCAAACTGTGGGCTGTTATGGGCTGTGCCCAGGATTTTAATTATATTATCGTAGCACTAAAGAACAGTTATAAACAGTGGAAATTAAACCCCCTCTCCTCCCCTCAGTTCCCATGTCCCAAGTGAAAAAAGAAAAGATAAGGAGCATAAGAAATAGGAGAAGAGAGGGAAAGAGAGACATTAGCAATCAACATGAGAAAAATAAGAGCCCACAGGATGTTAATACATTTCAGTGTGGAAAGGCATATTTCCTTTAAGAATTATCAATGAATTATTAGAGACAGAACAATACATGAAGAAATACCACTGAGATTTAGATTAAATCTGGTGGGCTCAGTGCATATGCACTAGCGTCAACACTGGTGTGCATGCACTGAGTCCCAGTTTTACCCTTTTAGGAAGTGATATCTTTATGAAATACCCCTCAATTTGTCAAAGTACAAGTATTGCCGAAATCAGTGCACTTTTGTTCATACTGCCAGCTATTTTCTTTAACTGCCACAAAAATTTGCAAACTCGTTCATGCATGAGTTCGGAAGGATTCAACACGTATCTCTATTGGGGATGCATGGGGAGCAGGGCATGGCAGAGAAAAGGTTGGGATGAGTGAAAGGTTTTTTTGTTAAAAATTAATGTCTACACACAAAACAGGTACAATCGGCATGTCATGTAAGAAATTGCTTTCAGAGTGCTGTTTACAGGCACAAATGGTAGGGGGTCATGAAAATTACTGAAAAAGCTGACAGTGCCCCTTTAAGTGAAGCTAGTACAAGAAAGCAGAAAACAGCAAAGGGCAGGAAAGCTTGGCAGAGCCTCAGGAGTCCTTAAGGGAGGTTGTGATTCTAAGGGACAGAGAATCCGACAACTTTTGGGGAATGGGAGTTCTGAGTAGAGTTAATAACTCCTAAAGAGAGTGAGTGCAAGGAAGGCTGACAGACACTCCTATAAACCAGTGAGAGGGAAGATGTGTAGGTGGCTACAGCAGTGGGCACTGACTCTGTCTGCTATCAGAGGATGAGCACAAGTATCTAGCAGTCATTCTAGAGTGTGAAAAGGCCAGCCAGAAGTGCAACTTCAGAGAGGTCTAGCACTTGAGGTCCTGCATCAGGTGATCCAGCACCACAAAACCATATCAGGTGTTTCTGCACTTGAGAGCCATTGCAAGGTTTTTCAGTACCCAAGATCAACCACCAGGTGACTGTATACCTGCGGCCCAGTGTCAGATTATTCAACACCATAGGCCTAGCATCAAGTGGACCAACCCCAAGGTTCCACAACAAGTAGTCCAGCACCTGAGGTCCAGTACTAGGTTTTTTTTTTGCATCTTAGACCTAGGATCAAGTGCTCCAACTCATGAGGTCCAGCATCTGCTAGTCCAGCACCTGAGGTCCAGTACTAGGGTTTTTTTTTGCATTTTAGACCTAGGATCAAGTGCTCCAACACATGAGGTCCAGTATCTGCTAGTCCAGCACCACTAATTCAGGTGCCTAGCTGAAGTCCATCTGTCCAGAAACCAGTCTGCAAGCCAAACTACATTCCAGTTATTTATACATACAGGGGCGGGAACAAAACTTGGGGAAGTGGTAGAACACTATTCTGGAACTGGGTAAGTATTTTCCATAGTTGTTTAACAATTCCTTAATGTGAAGATATAGATCCTGGGTTCAAACAGTCATTTATTGATTAGTATATTAATTTAAACATTTATGATTGAAAGCTGATAATACACACACATGATTTATAATTCCATTGCAAAATCCCAAATTATTTACTCCTCTTACAGTTTCACTGAATGTTAAGACAATTTCTCTTCAACTATTTTCAAATTATTTTGCTACCTTATTTAAAAGGCTTCCTTCTATTTCAATAAATCCCTCTTTAAGCTCGCAAGCAAATATATTGCGGCAACTTGCTGTAGTAGTGAGTTGTGGAGGTGCGGCAGTGTTGTGGCCAATGCCAGCAGTCCATTTTGGGGCTGGTCTCTGTGGTGTCAATAGAGGAGCACACTGTCGATGGCAGCAGTATTGTACTATGCCACCAACTTGAAAGAAACTCGCTGCTGTAATCAGGAAGCACCCTGTCATTTAACAATCAGCTGTTTTTGCTGCTGGGGTGGTCTCTGATTCCAGCGATGAATCACAGCTTGCCTTGTCTGGTGTCCCATTTCAGTAAACATGGTTGTGGCTGTCGCCGGCCGCCTCTCACGGTCCCCATGAAAGTCGACAGGGGTGCACAATCCCCCTGTTGGCATGCCCCTTCCCCAGTTCATTTGCTGATGGGGTAGCCCAATCCCTGGCAGCAAAATGTCCCCCTCATTTCTTTCAAATAAACATGGTGGTGGCTGTCACTGTCCGCTTCTCACAGTCACCATGAAAGCCGACAGGGGTGCCCAATCCCCTGTCGGCATGCCCCTCAAGTTCATTTGCTGATGGGGAGCCCAATCCCGCTTCAGCATAATAAATTTACTAGTGCTATGTAGTGTGCCGGTGCCCAATCCCTCTCAGCCGTATGCCCCCCAAACACTCTGTATGTGCCAATGAGGTGCCCAATCCCTGTCAGCGACAGCTCCCCCAACAAACATCCAGGTGGCATGCTGGGAGCCCACCCCAGAGTGCCCATTGTCCCTGTAATAGAAAAGTCATCCCACAAGGTCTTTTTTTTTTTAAAACCCTGTAAAAGCAGAAAACCATCCCTCATTGTCTCTGGTGCCCCTCCCCCAATGCGCACCCACCCTCTGCGCACCCGACCTCCCCACACCCCATACTTACCTCCAGAGCCCGGCGCAAGCATCTTTGGTGGAACAGGAACATGTCTGCACCCTTTAAAGCTGACCTCGAACTGAAGAAATGCCAGTAAGCTGTATAATGGCATAAACTGGGGGGTCAACTTAGGTGGATATCCCAACCATTTTTGTGAATTTTGGCACCAAATTTTCAGCATGGGGTTCTTAGGACCCCAGCTCATGAATTCAGTGACTCATCTGGTTATTTGGTCCCAAAAGGTGATTTCTCAGTCACTGCACAGAGTCACCTTTCAGGACTGATTAATGAAACAACAGTGTTACTGTTCATGATGTGGGCTCCCAAAAAGCCTATGTTGCAAATTTGGTGAAAAAGTTCCAAAAAATGACTATGTTACGAGCGTGCGTTGTGCAGTTTCCATGCACACTTGTAACTTCGTGAATTTGTAATATTTTCACTCCAGATTTTCAACTTTGGCATTTTTTTACACCTCCTTATGAATAATACAGCTGTCATTTTTCACATTCAGGCCAAATTGTGTTTTTGCACTTCCAGTGCACAATAGCATGGTGTCTGTGGGAAATCAGTGATCAGGATAGATTCAGAAAATCAAAGTAACACTGTTCATGAGCTGAGGTCCCCAAATGCCTATGTTGAAAATTTAGTGACAAAAGTCCATAAAATGACTATTTTACGAGTGTGCATTACGCAGTTTTCACGCACACTCATAGCTTTGAGAAGTTGTAATATTTTCACTCAAGATTTTCAACATTGTCAATTTTGCACACCTTCTTATGAACAGTACAGCTGTCATTTTTTACATCCTGCCCAAAATGTGTTTTTGCACATCTGGCGCACAATGGTGCGGTCGCTGTGGGAAATCAACATTCAGGACAGATTATGAAAATCATAGTGACGCTTCATGAGCAGAGGTCACAAAATGCCTATGTTAAAAATTTGGTGAAATAATTCCACTAAATGACTGTGTTATGAGCGTGCACTGCGCAGTTTCCACTTAACGTTCGTAAGTTCAAACATTTTTTATATTTTCACTCCAGATTTTCAGCATTGCCATCTCTTCACACCCCCCTATGAATGGTACTGCACCATTATTCACATTTTTCCAGAACTGTGTTTTTGCACATGTGGCGCAGAATGGCGTGGTTGCTGTGGGGACTCAAAGTTTGGGACACATTAACAAAATCACAGTGCCAATGTTCATGAGCAGAGGTCCCAAATGCTTTCATGAGATGGGGGTCACAAAAAGGCCATGTTGAAAATTTGTAGTGCAAATACCAACAAACCTCTGAGCATTAGGGTTTCTAACCATAACGTCCCACCCTGTACAGACTGACAGGTGTCAGGGGTGTGCCTTTGGTTTGCCGGCTATAATGCTCACGCCATTCCACCCCCCACCCTGAAGCCAGTGACATGCATCAAGGTGTGCCTTAGACTCTTAGGCACCAGAGTTCACTCCATTCTCCTATACCGCACCCATTTCAGCTTATGTCCTTATGAAATGGGGTGACAGTAAAGCCGAACACTCCAAGGCTCACCTCAACACTTGTTGGTGTCTGCAGGACAGGGTGAGGTGAAATGCCATGAGCGTTATGGGCGACGACCCAAAGGCACACCCGGATGCCTGTCCATCTCTGCAGGGTGGAGGTGGGGTTGGCATGAGTTCATTACTTCACTGCCATTCCTATTCTGCATCTGTCTGACTTCTGCACGTCCAGTGCTAATATCAGCAAGCAAACATTCGTCATTGACAAATGCTTGTTGCATTTGGGTTTGTCTCCTGCCTCTCCTTGTAACATTTGACAGCCATATGCTCAAACACTATAAGTTGGAATGCAAGACTAAATGGTAAAAAGAACAAGGAGAACCTGTTACGTGCATGACTGGATGACTATGGGGAGCACATTACCTACTTATCTAGCTAGCAGGCTAGTTCCACTCAACCTTGGCACTGAGGTGCATTGGCAGAGAAATATAGGGAAGATCACACCTTGCATGCCTCGTAGAGAAAAAGAGAGGAGATCAAAAGACACAAGGGACCCAGGCTGAAGTCTCACCAGAGACACATAAACTTTGAGCAACTTTTTTAAACTCCCAGATTCTATCTACCAAGCAGTAAAAAGGGAAAAGAAAATGAGATATTGCATGCCAGCTTGACTATGCTGGGTAAATAAATTGTAAACAAAAGTACCAAAGTTAATGACACAAAATTACCAAGAACAGAAATTAAATTATGTTCCTCATTCAAACCAGATTTATGCATTGTTTATAAATAACAGTGATTGTTCATGCTGTTTCCAGCTGCTGAGTGGTTGCTGTGGGGTTTTTATTTGAAACATGGGTTGTGAAGTTACTGGCATTCTTTAAATGTCAAGTATGTCTTGTTAGGGTAGGAAAATAATCATGAAAGGTCTACAGATTATCCAGTACTACTTGATATCTTTGCTTAAATATTTTACCAGCGGTAATGGAAGCCAAGAGCTGCTGTTAGCATCATGCAAGCCTCAGGCTTCAATAGATACATCACAGAAAGGCCTCCAGGAAATGCAGACCTGCTGAACAAACTCTCAATGACCCTTGGCAAGAGAAATGTGAAAGTATTCTTGTTAAAGTGTGGTGTGTAGATTCATATCTGGAGATATATGTGATGAACAAAAATACTGAACTCAGTGACAACATTTAAAAAAAATTGTATTTCATGATATTCCAGTCTTAACTACTAAGGAAATTTACATTTTTTTTGTCTGTAGTAGTTCACGTGCTTGTCTTACTCTCTAGAGAAAGTCAGAATCCTCAGTTTGGGACATCAATATCGTTTCTACAGCAACAGATTGTGAGGTCACAAAGGAGGGATTATGATGTAGCTTTCAATCCCTAGTAGCAGATGAACTCTAACGTACACAAATCTTGTGTTCTTTTTTTTTTTAAATCCCTGAAAATAAAGTTTATTTTTTTATTTATTTCATTTTAAAAACTGGTAACCAGAATAAGAACACTAAGTCAATGCTTGTTTCCAGGTGTGAGCTGGGGGAAGGGTACAAAATATAAAATGCAGACAGCAAAAATGAATACAGACAGAAATAGTGACATTAAATAGAATATTGTGCAGATGAATAGTGCTAGGCTGTTGAAACTGAAGAATAGAAACAAAATACAATTTCAACAATTAAAGGCGACCATGGGGGATAAGTAAGGAGATACAAAAATGACAATTGCATTGAAAAGCAGTTAAGCCTTGCCTTAGATTGTGTTAGGGGGAACAAAGAAATGAACTGCTTTAAAATCTGAATTGTTTTGTAATGTTGTGTAATTGAATTTTATTGATGCTACTTGTGATTTTCTTTCTTTCTTTGTGGCTGGTCCCCTCTTTAACAGAAAGTTCTGACTGTCCTTTTAACTTTTTTTTGTTTGCCTTTTTAGATTAAATAAATACATTTTTGCCTAAATACCTGTTCAGTACATCACAGAGAAAACTCAGGAGATGTGGAAAAGAAAAAAATGGTTTAACTGAAAACCTTGTGTTAAAACAGAATACAGTAACTGTAGCTTAGGATGAGTCCAATACATTTATGGAGAATGCAGAAGTTCTTAAACTGTTTCTTTCGCTAAATGTAAGACAGGGTAATAGGGGATATTCCACAGGGCATGCAAAAATGTAAGTTTGCTGATCTGATAAAGGTGATTATATAAACATTCTCATACATTGTTCCCACATTTCATGTACAGCACTGGGCTATAGAACAGAAGCTCAGAGATTGTGTTTTTTATTTAATTTTTTTTAACTTTATTTATTCTTCCTACACCCAGGGCATCCTTCAGGAGTGCCCACATGGATCTCCACCTTACTCCCAACCTGAACCCTCCACATCTCCCTGACTCCTTCCCCCAATCAACCACAGGCAGACCCGAGCCCTGGTACCATCTCCGGGGCTGATTCCGCTCCTCCCTCAGCGGCTACTCCTAAGTGTGAGGGGCCTACCTGTACGTTGTCAGGTCCTCCACATGGAGTTCATGGGCATGCCTGGGCTGGTATCTGGGATGTGGGAGGGTCTACCGGGGCCACTGTCATCTCACCGGTGCATAGGAGGCATTTTTCACTTGTTTTTGTTCCCACCTCCTCGGAGCTCAGCTAGCATGGCAACGTAGCACCGTAGCTCCGCCCTCTCCCTGGCACGCACCACACTGCGCAGTCAGCGAACCCCAGCCACCGCCAGGGGTCGCTCCATGAGCGAGCATATCCCATCCCTTCCCCTGGGAAGAGAGAGCAGTCCTCCGGACGCTCGATCTCTCCCCCCCCGCCGACCTCTGGCGACTCCCTGCTCGTTCCCGAACCCGGTTGCCAGCATGGCGCGAGGTGTGGCGTCCAGCGCCTCAACCCTCAGTGCCACTGGGCCAGCTCAGAGATTGTGTTGATAGCCTAGCGATGCACATGAAATATAGGAGTGCAGTAAAGGGATAAGATTTAGAATAAGCTACCTTTTTTTTTTGTTTAGTTATGTGTGTGTGTGTGTATGTATTTATTTATTTTAATGCTTATTTTTTCAGCCCTCAGATGCTGCTGGGGGGGGCACCCCCCCTGTATCGGATAGGTCCTGGCACATGCCAGGATCGGGGCATCATGGGGCTCATGTTGAGGGTTTTTTCCCATGTGTGTCCCCCCTCCCAACCTGTCTGTGGTGGGGTCAGTCATGCAGTGACCTCGGCACATGATCAGGTGTGCTCCCACACTCAATGTGCAGAGGTCTGCCAGCCTCCACTCTGACAGGCTCCCAGTATGGTCCCAGACTGCCGTACCCCCTGCTAACGCTAGAGGTTTGTAGGCACTGGGTACTAAATTCCCTCCCTCCTTGGAGAAGGTGATCAGCCCCTGGCATTCTCAGCCTTCTCCCTCCCAGCTGACCCTCCACTGGCCAAGGTCTGCTTCTGAACCCTGGTTGTTGGCGCCGCAGATGGAAGCACTTCCACTGCAGTGGCAGACCAGCCAATAAGCTTTTTTTGTATATGTATTTTCTACCCTTCTGGGCATCCACAGGCAGGTACTTCCACCCCTGCTCTGCTGCCTATGTCTGTCTACCACTCCCCCCCAGTACTGCCGAGTCCCATGTCTCCCACGAATTTCCCCCTCTGGTGGGGACGGGAAAGAGTGGGTCATCCTCCCCCCTCCATCCAGGGCTCATCATCCAGATTGGGGCTTCCAGTGATCCAGGGGTGGAGCAGGATGCCAGTCGGCAGGCAGGGCATCACTTAGCCTGTGGTTCCCTCCCTTTTCTATCCCTCCCCTTTCACAGCTGTGAACACATGCAGCGCCATGTAGCCATGCTCTGTGTCTCCCTATCTCCAGTGCTGTCCGCGGCCTTCACCAGGAGTCAGCCAAGGAGCGGGACAGCCTTCCCTTCCTCCCCGGGAGAAGAGAGCAGTCTGTCAGATGGTCGATCCTCTCCCTCCCCTGCTGACGCCTGGCAACCTGAGCTCGCTCCTGAGCCTGGGTCATTGGCGTCTAGCACCCCAACCCTCAGTGCCACTGGGCCGGCTGGCCAATAAGTTTTTTATTCACTCTGGAATGTTGCCAACAATGCTGTCTAGCAATGAGTGACTGAGCGATGTAGAGCCCTGAGTTCTAGGTTAACATTGTTTGCATCCAGAGTGAATAAAAAGCTTATTTCTGGATGCTTTATTGAATATCCTATTTATACCATGGAACACTGAATGCCATTGTGATGAGGCTACAAGAAAAATAACATAGGCTGAGGGGAAAATAACATGTTTATCACCCCAGACGGGAATAACAGGGCTAAATAATCATGTTATTCAGCTCTATTATTCATCCCTCCCATGGTATAAAATAAATTATCACAATGTGGACTTGTATCTATTTTTTGTGTGATTTTGATCAGGAAAGGTGCACTGGGCTGTGATAGCTCATTCCCAGGTGTGCCCTCGGGATGGGTCACAAGGACCTTTTTTATTGACAGTGGAACTATTAGACAGGACACTGAGGAAGTTTCCTTACTCTTCTTGGAAACGTGCCATGGGATCTTTAACTTCCACCTTATCAGTGACCAGAAATGGGCAAAAAGGACCTTGGTCGTCTCATCCAAAGTATGGTTCTTCAACAGTGCAGCAACCCCCCATACTACACTACAGTGTCTCTAATGGATAATACCCCAGTTTCCTAGTGGGGGGATAGAACCTACAACCTTCTGATCTTCTGGATCCAGAGGTGAGCATGCTACCTACTGAGGCACCACCAGGAGGCACATTTTTAACATAGTGCTGTAAGCCGAAACAGAAGTTGTGATGGGTTGACATCATGAGTGATGGGAAAAGAGTGAGCAGTCTAAAGTATATAGGGATTAAGGAATCACCTACTAGCTCTGCTGGGGGAGTGGCTTCTTAATTTATTGATAGAATCCTGGGTTGAGAGGCAGAGGGTTGCAAGCTCAAATCCTATGGTCCTGGTTTGGAAATATATGTGTACAGTACTTGGCGTGATGTGTAAGTGGCCACAGTGCAATAACCTTCACATACAGAATAGTGGATGGGTGAACATCCACAACAAGGCTGTGTTTCCATCAAGGGAGTTGATGACATCACAGAGACCTCGAGAGCGAAGCTCGAGAGGTCTTGCTGATGTCATCAAGTGCCCGAGATGGGAACACAGAATTAGTTGTGGATGTTCACCCATCCACTGTTTTATATAGTATATGGGTGTTTTGTTGTTTTTTTACATTATTTTTCTACGTTACTTGCTGTAGGCACTGCTTCCATTCCTGTTGGTGCTCCTGCTCGCTCCTGTTCCTGCTTGTACTGCTAGTGCTCCCTCCAGTTTCTCAATTTCTCCTCTGCACATCGCTTCATTTTAAAATCGGGGAAAAAAAGAAATAGTATTTTCAGAAAGGGAGCCATGTATGGCTTTCCATGTCCCGACTCCCGACTTCAAAGTCGGTGGCTCCACTGCCCGGTGCTCGCTAAATCGTGCCACCATGTTTGTTTTTCTTTTCAAGAGAGACCCTCGTCTGAGCCAATCAGGTGGCAGGTCAAGGGTAAAAAGATGATGTACTAGCGATGTGATGTCAGAACAATAGTACAACAACTTTTTTGACCTTTGAACTGTACTACAATAAGATTTCAGCAGTTGCTGAAATCCATTCATAATAGAGGCTAACCATATACTATAAAATCATTTTACACAAAGCAGTTCTTTACCTTTGTCAACCATGTGGAGCCGTGGAATGCACTGCCTGGGAGACTGGTGGAAGAGGGTACAGTGGAGGGCTTCAGGAAAGGGTGGGATAGGTACAAGGGAAAATTGAAACAAATGAAGATCCTCTTGGGGGCTGGGGGCTGGGGAGATGGTAAGGCGAGCAGCCATTAGGTTGCTGGCTTTCGAGCAGACAAGACAGACCATTTGGCCTATTCTGCTGGCTTTTAGTATGTTAGTATGTTAATCCATATTACATTGCTACCAGCAGCGTTAGTCAGTGGCCCCACAACACAAGTAAAGGGGGACAGTGGTGTAGCTAGAAAAATAAAATTTGCAAGCAAGAACCCTTTGGAGCATCTTTGCTGTGCCCTCCCCCATTGTAGACCCACCCATATTTGTTACCCGGACCCTGTTTACACCACATATTATACTTCTGGTACCTGCATAAAAAGAGCAAAAAGCACAGTAGTAATTAACTATGTACATTTAGCATTATGTTTAATTTTCTGTAAACAGGGCACACCGTGAATGTTATAATACCAGTAGGGGTGGATATAAGGCAGTAGGAGTAGCCCAAATCAAAGATCAGGGCACAGAAACCACTCCCTCTCCAATCAGTTTGTAAGCTGTAGCTTACTTAACATATGTAGTCCTACATGCCCCACCCTTAGCTAGCCCCCAGTCCTCTGCCTCGCCCCCACTCCCTCTCCCCACTACCCTCCTGTTTACTCTTCCTATACCCCATAGCCCCACTCCCCACTCTTGCTCCCCTGACGATGCCAACTCCGGCAGCATTTATCCTCACCTACTTGCACAGTAGCCTGGGATTCTTCCATCCTATGACTGTGCTCTGCACTTAACTTAGCGTTGAACTGCACTCTCTTAGAGTTGTTGTAGTTGCACTTCCTTACTGTAACCATGTAAACTATTTACAGTATATGGTTAGGGTTTGTTGTGGATGGAAAACTATGGTTTTCTAAATCCTGTTGTAGGACAGTTCAAAGGTCAAAAAAGTTGTTGTACTATCGTTCTGACGTCACATCGATAGTACAACAACTTTTAACACGTCCTGCAATTTGATTGGTGCAATCTACGCTCTCATGGAAAAAATTGAAAAAAAACAAGGCGACGCGACTTAGCGAGTGCTGAGCTGCGCGCTGGTGCAGTTCAGACATGGTCGGGAATCCTCGCATTTATAAAAATAAAGTAAACCTTTTTTTTTTTTGGTCATGAAAAAAAATGAGGAGAGCAGCCACAGGCGTTCGTAACCGCCGCACAACATTTCTTCTCCCTGACACAGTCGGAGTCTCTGCAAGCCATACCGAGAGGGATAGATTGGAGAGGCTGGAGTGGGAGTGAGCATGAGTGAGAGCATCAGCAGAAAAATGCTGAAGGTAAAAAAATTAAAAGAATGGGTTTTCTCTATCTTTGAATGGGCAACCATATACTATATAAAATAGTAGATGGGTGGCCATCCACAACGAAGGCAATGCTTTCATCTTGGCAGTTGATGACATCATACAGACCTCGCGAGCTTCACTCTCGAGGTCTATATGGTGTCATCAACTCCCTCGATGGAAACAGAGTCTTGTTGTGGATGGTCACCCATCCACTATTCTATATGTTGTTTCTGTATATACTGCACTGTATTTGCTGTTCAGGTTTCTCCTGTGATTCCCCGTAGCCAATGTAATGTTTATGTATTTGATTGACTCGGAACCTTGGTAAACGAGCCCTCGACTCAAAGGTATTAATCTAAATCTGAAATAAATAAATAAAATAAATATTATTTTATATATTTACATGTACAGTTACTGGGTCTTTTATGGTTATAAGAATGCATTCTTGAGTTCTTTGGGTGAGAGTACTGCGAAGGGCAGCTGAGCACTTCTGGCACACAAGGGTCTTGAGAAGACACTCATGTTAAACACCTTTGTTTAAAACAAGAGAATTTTAATTTAAAATCAAAAGTTTCTTCTTTTTTGCAGAATATTAGAGAGTCCCTGTTGTTGGAACTGGACTGTGCCAACTGAACTTAGAACTTCAGAATTTTAGAACTGTGGCAACCAAGCGTTTAATTCTAAAATATTGGAAGGATCCAACAGTGCCCTCACTAGTTGAATGGTATAATCAAATGGAATGTACAGCAAATAATGAAATAATTAGTTACTTACTGTTGAATAAGGTGGAGGAATTTCTTGAAGTTTGCGTCCCCTTTCTTCAGTTAAATAGGTAAGAAACCCTCAGTAGCAGCTACTCCAACAAGCTATAATATATATGCCTTATTGGGTTCTATCCCCACACCAGGCAATTGGGTTAAATCCCAGTACTGACCCTGTAGTGCAGCATGAGGGGGGGGTGCTGCACTCCCGAGCTGCTGTCTTTCAGCTGAGACGTTAAACTGAGGTCCCATCTGTCTGTTCTGGTGGTAGTTCGGGTGGATGTTCAAGATCCCATGGCACTTCTTGAAAAGAGTAGGGGAACTTTTTATTTAAGTAGAAATAAGAAAGCATCCATTCAAGTTTATTATAATAAAGACTTTCAAATCAGGAAGTACAGTGTTGTCCTCTTATTTCTTTAAGGATTGTATAATGGTACTTAGTTAAGTATCTGAGACCATAATCTCATCTCAATCTCCTAGGCAAGTTATTTTTAAAACCTTAATAAGTCCCTCAGTCTAGAATTACTTTCATTTGAGTAGTTCAAATTGAATTAATACAAAAGTGGACTAAACATTTTTACATTCTATATATAAGAACATACCAATCAATCAATCAAAATCTTTATTTTGCCAGGCAGAACATCATTGAGACAAGTTCATTTACAAGATGGACCTGGGGCAAAACAATTGCCAACAGGCTTAAGACATAACAGGTTGAGTGAACGTACATAACAATTACATAGTAATAATAATAACATAATAACATATAACCATCACATGTAACAAAATACTTCCACCAGAACATAGCAATAGGTTCAACAAGAGGTAGTGCCATTTAAATACAACTGCATAGATACAGATATATGGACGTAAGGTAATGAGCTAAAATTTATACAGTAAACATCATTGGAGGAGTCATAGTAAGCAGGAGTGGCAGTCCCTCTAGCGTCAAAGTGAGAAGAAGATCGAGATGTAAGAGTCATTTGATAAGTACTGTAGGCATGGCCTGGTAAGTGGGGTGAGAAGGGGAGAGGGTTATAGGGAGTGGAGAGGGAAGGTCAGATGAGATAGGAGAGGGTTGGACATAACTCTTCATTGTACATATTTCTATATACAAGTCCACAGTTCTACTTGCCCTGTGCCCATCATATACAATATATTTGTTATAACCAACCCTCATATTCTGTCAGAGTGACAGTCTTTATCTTACTGTACTCATGTAACCCCTTCAAACAATATTCTTGAAAGGGCTCTCCACCAGTTTGCTACCATGGGTGGAGGCAATGCTTTCTTATCTTGTAAATATGTTATAGCTACCTCTTTCGTAATACTTTCTACTAATCCTTCAAGCGGAGTATCTTTTTGCTGAAGTGAGACTAAGCATCTATTTTGTCAGATTTTCCATTTAAGTATGGCATGTACCACTCAAAGGGTTCCTGGATAAAAAAATCTTCCAACTAGAGCCATATATACCATATATTAATATCTCATAAGACATTGAAGCAATCTTAACACATCTCCAAGCATGTGCTAGCATCTGCCACACATTTTGAGTATATCCACATTAGAAAAGTAAATGTTGCATTGTTTCTATAGAGTTATCACAATATGGTCTTGTGCAAGTTCTTTCATCTACTGTTTTGTGAAAATGGTTTCCTCTAACATTCAATCTGTCGTGGCAACACAGCCACAGTGTGTCCCACATTTTTTTTGGTATTCGGGGTTATAATAATTGCATGGTCCTCCCCTTAACCTCTATACCAGGGGGACTGGAAAAACAGGGAACGGTTAAAAATGTTTTTTCCTAGATTGCCTAAGGCAATCTTGTTGTGTTACTTTCCAGTTTTTCATTTTTCTAAACAAATGTCTTATATATTCAGGTACTCCTTGTGGAATATTCCTCATTAACCCCCATTGGGGGATTCCCATTTCAGTATGAAAAAGGAGCACCTAGCTTTGAAATGTACAGCCTATGCATATTGTTGACCCAGTAGTATTGGGACTGTATTTGAGTACATGAATATCAAAAGGAAAAATAATACAATATTCACCATATTTAGGCCTCCATCCTTAATGTGCCAGTACGTGACTGCCCTCTTTACGGGATTTAACCTACTGCCCCAAAGTAGGTTAAAAAACAGATTGTATACCCTAGCCTCTAGTTTTATTGGTAAGGGGTATTATGAAGGTTTTTAATAGATATATTCTTTTCATTCTAGTCATTGGATACCCTTTCCATTTTTGTACTTTTTCTTCTGCAAGTACTATTACTTTTTCCCAGTTCTCAGTAGCTTGGTCTTGGCCTCCAAAGGTAGCTCCTAGTATCTGTAAGGGATGGGTCTGAATGCCTATTCTGTCTATTTCGGTTATTTGGATATCTGAGTGTATGTTAATAGGAGCCCCTTTACTCTTTTGTTTGTTTAATTTAGAGCCAGTTATGTCTGAAAAACTTTGAATAATTTCCAGTGCTCTTTCTCCAGATTTATGATCTGCTATCAGTATGCAGATGTCATCAGCATATACTGTCACACTGTGGAACACCACGTCTGCTGGGCTTAACATATGTCTTATCCTGGTATCTGAATCAATCTTTCTGAGCACGGGATCTATTGAGAATACATATAAGAGGGGACTTAATGGGCATCCCCGCCTAACTCCCCTCCTAATAGGGACATGCGACCCCATTTGCCCATTCACTATACGGTAGATAGAGGCTGAATCATATATTATTTTCAACCAGTCGACAAACTGACCTGGTATACCATAGTGCAATAATATTGCAAAGGGATAGCTATGGGACACCAGATCAAATGCCTTGGATTGGTCCAGGCTAAGAATATACCCTCCTGCAGTTGAGTCATCATAAAATTCTCTAAGGAGTCTGAGGTTGTCTAACATAGACCTCTACGGTATTGCACACGTTTGCTTGGAGGAAAAACATGAAGAGCTGCTTGCATGAGTCCGTTGCCCAATATTTTGCAAAGGATCTTCCAGTCAATATTTATTAAGCTAATGGGGCGCCAGTTGTTAATATCATCTTTTGTCCCTTTCTTATGCAAATAGATTACTATGCTGTCTGCCAGGGCAGGGGGCAAAGGGCACTGTCCTTGTAGCACCTTACTGAATATTTCTTCCAAATGTTTTACTAATATTTCTATAGTTTTTTTGTAGAATGCCACTGGAATTGCATCAGGCCCTGGAACTGAATTATTCTTTAAATGTGATACTACTAACAATATTTCATCTTTTGAAATAGGCTTTATCATGTTCTTTTGGATACCGTGATCTAAAGGAGGTATATCAATATTTTTATAGAAAACCTCCTCTGCCCCATCTGTATGTATTGCCTGGCAGAACTGTTTTTTTTGGTATGTGCTGTTACTACTTTTATAATATCCAGATTATCCCTCTTCAATTCCCTAGATTCTGAAAGTATTTGTGGCATGTATTTCTTTGCCACCCTCACATTGCAAGTATCATACGGATTGACCATTTGCGCCCTACCCTGGGTTCCATACTTTTATTCCTGAAATAGGGAGCTAGCCCTAGCATACTGGTGATTCACTATGTCTGCTTTTATTTGTTTAATTTGGTTAGAATAATCATAACCAAGTTCACTGGTTAATGATAACTTTTGTAGTTGTCTCCTATTTTCTAAGTATTTTATATACTTTAACTGAGTTGAAGTCTTTGCTATTTTCTTACAGTATTGTTTAATTTCAGTTTTGGTCTCCAGCCACCAGTACAGGGGGTTATTGTAGAATTCATACACACTAAGTTTATCCTCTATTGCCCTTTTTAAATTCCCCCATCCTCTCTCATCCTGAAGTATGGATGTGTTAATTTTCCACTGGGCATATGATCCTAGTTTATTCTGTGAGGGATGCAGACTTATTTTAATCAAACTATGATCCGTAGTTTCTATAGGTATGACAAGATGTATACTGCAGGGACCCACTCTGAGATAAAAAATGAATCTATGCGGGTGGGCAATCTGCCTTTCTGAAAGGTATGCCTAGGAGGGGAAGTTCCATATTTTGCACTGTCTACTAATCTGGCCATCTTGATCATAGAACGCAAATAATTGGAGTCTGAATATAGTTTGGTGGAAGACCCTGTTTTGTCAGTGAGTGAAAGAATGCAGTTAAGATCCCCCCAAACACCACAGATTTGGTAGTATGTAAATAGGGTTGCACTGATTTTAACAGCTCCATTCTCTTTGCTTTGGTTTGTAGATTATATAAATTTATCAACCTCCATTCTTGATGCTGAATAATATTGTCAAGAATGAGGGCCTTCCCTTGAACAAGGTCTATTAACCTAGTTACTTTTATCTCTGTAGTATTAAACAGTACCCCAAGTTCAGAACATGTCTCTTCCCCCAACGTCCAGAACGAAGGGCCATTATACTATTCTTTTGTGGCCTGCTGCATCTCTTTAAGGGAATGCAGTCTTGTATCTTGCAAAAAGCATATATGTAAATGTAAATTTCTTAAAATAGAAAAGGTTGTTAATCTCCTTTTCCTATTTTTTATGCTGTTTACATTTAATGTCCCCCAAGTTAGATTAGCAGCCATATTATTTTAGATGCAACTCTTAAACAGATGTCATTGATGCTTCTTTGTTTTCCCGGGTGATTTCATTTTAAATTTCTTTCTAGTAGAAGTTTTTGAAGATCTGGAAGAGTTTGAGTCACCAGATTATAATTCAGTGTCCGTCATGGGATCTGGCTGAGATGAAGCCACTGATGAAGCATCCGATTCTTCCTCTGTCTCATCCCATTGTTTCCATTTAACCAAAGGGGCAATTCTATTTTTACATTGCAACAGATCCTCTGGTCTAGCTCGAGGCTTCTTGGTGTTCTGGATGCCCCTGCTCCATGTAACTCTTCTAATGGCCCCAGGTTGTCAAGATGTTTCTCTCAGGGGTGACATATCTGATTCTGATCCTTGGGAAGGAGGGCATTTTTCTAGGTTTGATGAATCTGTGTTTATTTCAAGTATCATGGGAGCAATATTGCCTTGCATGGTTTCCCTTGTGTTATTAAGACCTTCTACTGATGTTGAAGGCTCAGGAGAAGCTGGTTGCATGGGTTTCTGTGGCTCTGGATTTAACTGGTGTAGCACCATCTTGGGGGGGAAGATGCATGATTGTATCTGTGGCAGTTGTCCTACTGTTTGGCTCATTCATTCTTGCTGGTCTAGAGGATGCCTGTTGTTGTGCTTTTGCCACCATGTCCTCATGGTCTTCTTGATCCTGGGCCTGTTTATAGTGGAAGGCCCAGGGGCAATTTTTGAATGCATGAGTCATTTCTTCACATAAGTTGCAGAACTGTGGGTTGGGGCAATTAATACTGAGGTGACCTATTCTGTCACATAGTGTGCATTTCATCCTGTCACAGGTGCTGTTGAGGTGTGTATAAGCTCTGCACCTAAAACACAATTTGGGCTGGCTTGCGTAAAAAACAAAGCCTCTTTCCCGACCGAGAAAAAAACAATCTGGTAGATGCTGTACGACACCATTCACTCGAGGCAGTCTGACCCGAATCCTCCAGCCCCCTGTCCACAGCTGTTCAGTATCAATAATGGGTTCTGGAGGCTCCAATACATGCATTTTGTTTTCAGCCAACGCATAATGTCTGCCACTGCAACTCCCTCATTTTTGAATAACACCATAATAGTTCTAAACGTTGATTTTATGAGAGGTATCGCCACAAATGCAGACCACAAAGGTGTGTATTTAACTTGTTGAGACCTCTGCCAGAATTGCTCAAAACTTGCAGCAGTTTTGAAATGCAAATCACAATTGAAGTTCCCAGATGTATGAATTAATGCATATATTTTGATAGGGGAGAAATCCAGACTTTCTTTTATTAATTTTTTCCCAATGTAAATCCAATCCAGAAAAATGTCCAGTCCACCTCTGTATCTTATCCTAACGGCATTTCTTTGCTTTGCTTGTTCTTTGGGAGCATGAAACAACCCTGCATATGTGCGACCTTGTGTTCGTGCATTCCGCTGAAAGCCATTAGCTGAGTTTCCCCTACTATCTTCTATGGTGTTCCTAGGATTAACTGGGGGGAGGGGTCTCTTGACTTTAGTTATTGAGGCTAGGTTCATTTCCATTCTTTTCTCCTATACTAGGATCTGAGTTTTGTTACTGGTTATTTAGATCTTCTCTCTGCTCTAGTATTTGCAGTACTGGGTTTTGTGTTAACCATAATTCGTGAGGTAACTCTAGTGGGTCAAGTTGTACTGCCTCCATTTCTATTGTTTCATCTATGTTTGGGTGTGTTGGTGACTGCCAGGGAGTATTTGTGTCTGTCCTGACCCATTCCACATTTTTCAGGGCATCTGCTATAGTTACACCTGTTACAGTCATGTTGGAGTCAAAGTTTGGTAAAGGAGGTAATGGGCTTTTTTCACATTGCTGGCATTGAGTTGTCTTTTCATGCTCTTTTATTTTAGTGCCCTGCACGTCTGCAAAATCAGTCCTCTTCCCTTTTGCACTCTCCCTGCCTTGTGTTGAACAGTCAATTCCACCACTGACATTTGTTTCATCGCCCTCTGCTGAACATCTTTCTTTATTCAATTTTATATTACCTTCATGCACCATGCCATGTGGTTCTGACTTCTTGTTGTTAATTTCACTCCTGTGTTGTGCCTCGCTTTTTGTAGCATGCATGGTTTGAGTATTCTGGCTTTGCTCACCGTATTCTTTCTCTCTGCACACTGTTTACTTCAGTTTCTGCATATTCCTTGGACCTGTTTGTATTGTTTCCACACTCTTTTCTCTCAAGAAGATAAAGCAGGTAGGCACGTCTGTTTGGGAAACTGTGCTCTAGAATCTCTGCTGCTAGTGTCACCGCAGTCTCAGGCAATGCTAATGTAGATGGACTTATTAACATTCTAGGTGCTGTCGAACCTCTAGCTCCATTCTTTGGTAAACTCGAGTTCTCATTCTCCTGTGTTTGGCTTCCCTGAATTCCTGCAGAGTCCTCTTGCATCTATTAGGTGGGGAGGGAGGCATCCTCCTCCACCTTAGACACCATTACTTCTGCAACAAGCAACTGGTCAGCCGGAAGTTAGCGGCACCCCCTAATGAAAAAGAGTAGGGGAATTTGTTGGGGAAAAGGGAAGTATAATACCATAACAATACTGTACAGAAATCCAAAATTACTTATCATATCCTAATGTTCCATTCTCCTTTTTTTCTCCAAACTTGAGTTCCATAATAAATTCTGTCATCCTTTCCAAAGATAATCCAAATTTTTTTTGACGCTTTTTTCAAGTCTGTTTCATAAATCCATGTAATTGCCACCTGTACATTTTTCAAAGTCACTTGCAATGGAACCAAATGCTGTTGAAATACTGATTTGCATCTTGCTTGCCAAAAATAATACTTAAAGAAAGAAAAGACTATTTGAAGATTCTCTGCTGTAAACTGATTCCACTTTTGAGACAAATTTACATATATTAGTTCTTTGTAGGTCAAATTTTTAAACAAATGTGAATTCATTTTATCAGCTATTTAGATCCCAAAATTGTACTGCATATGGACAGTCCAAAAATAAATGTTCTTGTGTTTCCAGGATATTCTGACAACTGTGTCTTAAACAATATCTTTCTGATATAACTTTGTGTTTGTTGTTGTTCTTCACATTTAATCTACCATGAGTCATCAACCTTACCACATCCCATACATACCCTGGTAACCTTTTATTTAGTAGTTGTCGAAAAATTGTCAGACTTTACTGTGAAGTTCAGTAGGGTAGAATTATTTCATCCTGACATTGTACCTTTACTATTTTGCCATACATCTTCTGTCTGTTTTGAAGCCATGTAATGTCATCTGGCACTTTCCATGCAATAATTTGTTGAAACATTTCTTTTACAGCCTGCGGAATAAGTTGAATGTTCGATAATAATCTAGTTTTCCCACATTCCCATGCTCTGAGGCAAGGTAATGTCCATTTCTTCATCACAGTATACCATGGAAGCTGCTGATTTTGTACCAGATCCACTACGTTATCGTATAAAAATATACTATAGTAAACGCCACAGGGTGTATCATCCCTATTCCTCCTTCCTGAATACTTCGATATGTAACAGTTCTTTTAATAGGGTTTAATCTACTCCCCCAAAGGGCCCCCCAAAAAAGACTATATAGTCTCGTTAACAAGTGTTTAGGAGGGGGGAAGCTATAACTAATATATAACAGGATAGGCACTATCATCGTTTTTTTATCAAAAATATTCTTTTCTGTTTCACTGTCATCCCATGAATCCATCTCTCTACTCATCCTTCTGCTTTCTTTAGTTTTTCATCCCAGTTTAAACCTGCTGAGTTTACTTTTCCAAATTTAATACCCAACATTTCTATGGGTTCCTTAGTGAGTGAGATTCTGGCAAAGTAATCCTTATTCTTATCTCTAGCACCCAATAGAAATCCTTTACTTTTATATTTATTAATTTGAGAACTAGAAGCCTCTGAAAAATCCTGAAGGTGGTTTTGAATCATCTGTTCTTCTGTAAAGTCACTGGCCAGAATAACCACATCATCAGCATATGCCAATATTTTCAATAGGGGGGGGTATCATTCAAGAACCTAATTCCCTGTATCTTAGGGTCATTTCTAATAATTAGTAACAAAGGATCAATACCAAATGCATAACGCAGAGGGCTTATTGGACAGCCCTGCTTAACCCCTCTACATACCCTAACCTGCTTCCCTTTCCACCCATTTACTATGGGCATCACTATAGCCTCTGTGTATAAACTTTGAATCCAACTAACATATATTGGGGGGATTCCATAATGTAGTAAAACTAAAAACAAATATTTATGGCTGAGAAAATCAAAAGCCTTCTTTTGGTCAAGGCTTAGTATAAATCCTTCTTCCCCCAATGTACCTTTATGAAATATTTTTCTTAATTAAGTTCCCTTGAATTCCTCTCCAAGGAATAGCACACCTCTGTTCTTTACAAATAAGTGTGTCTGCACAAAGTGCCAATCTATTTGATACAATTTTACTCAATATTTTAATATCAGTGTTCATGAGACAAATGGGTCTCCAATTCTGCAACCTTGTTCTGTCCCCTTTTTTAGATAATAAAATTAAGTCTGATTCTACAGAGGAACGTGGGATATCATTTGTAAGCAATAAATCATTGTATAATTGAACTAATTCTATACTAATGTACTCGCAGACACATTTATAAAATTCAGCAGGTAGACTATCTGGGCCCAGAGTAGAATCATTCCTCAGCTTCTGTATTACTCCCTTGACTTCTGCTGGAGTGATTGGAGCTGTCAAATTTGATTGCTGCTCAGTAGATGAAGTCTGAAGCGCCAGTTGACCTATATACCGTTCTGTTTGAAACGTATCAGGGGAATGACCAAAAGTGTCTTCTATATATTTATTTACTATAGATAATATAGCATCTTTAACTTTATAAATGATGCCTCTCTCATTTTGTAATTCCCAGATGAATTTATTTTTTGAACTCTGCTGACTCTCTTTAAACGGATCAAAAGTACTTTTTTTATTAATCATCCCAAATCTAAATTCCTCTTGCAATGTTTTAGCTCTGTCATATTGGAAAATAATCATTTCCTTTTTTACCTGTTGCATTTGAGAGGTAAAATCTTGCCCGGAACTGTCTGCTAAAGAAATCAATCTATGTAATTGTTTCCTGATTTGTAAATATTTTAGATATTTCTCTCTGTTTCTTTTCTCTGTATGCTTCTGAAAAAGAGATTTGTAGTCTGTCTTAGTGTCCTTCCACCAATCTTTTAATGAATGCATACATTGTACTGAAATCCTAGCTCTCCATAATAGATTAACTTTTTTTCCTATCTCATCATGGTTCAAAAGAGAAGAATTCAATTTCCAAGAAGGTTTCCCCCCTTCAAAGGAATTGTCCCACTGACAATCTATGACCACTGCTGAATGATCAGAAATACCATATTCTCTAATGTCTGACCTTTTGACCTCCAATTGTTTTGAACTAAAAAAAAAATCAATTCTAGTCTTTAAAGCCCCTTTCCTAAAAGTAAAACTGCCCTTTGACTGACACATCCGATATGCATCCAGCAATTGAGCAGTTCCTATTATTTATTTTAATGTGTTTGAATCACAAAACATTTCATTAGTTTTAAGTCCTCTATCCTCTTTTTGAATACTGCAATTAAAATCCCCTCCCCAAACTATAATTCTAGAAGTACACAAGAAGGGTTTAATTTTCTGAAAAAACTCTACCCTCAAAGCATTCCCCTGAGGAGCATATGAGTTAATGAGATGTATCCTATGTTCTCTATAAGAGACGTCCAAAATCAAGGCCCTACCAGGCACTAGATCAATAAGGCATGTTACCTTTAAATCCATATTTGAAAACAAAATACCCAACCCATCACACCTATCTTGACCCTGAGACCAAAAGGTAACCCCCTGCTGCCATTTATTTTCATAGCGCGCTATTTCTTTAAAAGTTTTTATCCTAGTGTCTTGTAATAAAATGATATCAGTCTGCAGTGAACTTAATTCTAATAGTGCCATGTCCCATCTTATACCATTCTTAAAACTATTAACATTTAAGGATAAAACCTGGAAAAGATTCATAAGAGAGAAAAGAAAGAGTCATGTCTATCGTGCAGTTTTCGTTCTGGTAGGCCACCTTTTTGTTCCTAACTTTCCTTCTTCTAATTCTGAAGAGGTTCCCATGGAAGAGGCCACTGAGAAGCAGTCAGAGCTGGAATCTTCCAACTCCTCCGAGCCCTCCATAGGTTTGTCAACTGGTAACACGGCAAATCTATTCAAAAGAGTTTCCCCCCCTCTTTTCACCAAACGTCTCTCTTGGCCTCTGGGTTCTGCTGGGGTATTAGTTTTGTCCCTTGTCCTTTTTTTATAAGCTACCTGTCTATAAGGTTCAATAGTAGTTTGGGGGGCATAGATGTAACATCAGAATAGCATACAATGCCTTCGATATCCTCCCTTCCAACACCTCCACTATCTTCCATTACCTCCATTTCCTCAGCCTTATCCTCCCCTGCAAGGGTACTGTCTACCAGTTTCTCTTGATCTGACCAGGTATCTAAAACTTCCAGCGTCTCCTCTAGCTTAACATTTTCCCCCTCCTTCCCTTCAGGTTCTAGGGAGCCAACCATTTCCAACCATTTCCTGCTGTTGTTGTATGTGTGTATCCAGAGATACAGAGATCCCTGTTTCTATCAGTGTTTTGGGGGTCTCCTTTTCTTTAAGGATGTCTTGCATTCTTCTCTCAGAGGCCAGAGCACATCCTTTTTTTGAGCTTGAGTAATCAAAACCTCATGGGAAAGGCTATCACCTAAATTATGGGAAGCCCAAGGGCATTTAACAAACGAGTGACCCCTTTCTTCATATAGGTTACATCAAAATACATTTTTACAATTTGAGGAAAAATGACCCATTTCCAGACAATGAGAACATTTAGGGGTATCACATGCATTGCTTAAATGGAGCCTAGAACCACACTTATGACAGGACTTAGTCTGGCCTGGATAAAATAAAGAACCTCTGTCTTTACCCAAAAACAGACCACTAGGGAGGTGTGCAATGCCACTATTCACCATAAATAATTTACATTTCACCCTCCACCTCTCTGTCCAAAATTGCTCAGAATCTATCACTGGGAAGGGATGTTTTAACACCTCACACCTTTTTTTGAGCCAATACAAAATATCAGCAATGTCTATCCCCTCATTCTTGAAAATGATTGTAATAGCATGTACTGCAGGCTTTGTAATACTAACATACTAAAATTCCAGCAGAAAAGGCCTAACGGTCTCTCGAGTCTGCTCGATTTTCAGCACCCGCACTGAGAGCTGATTTTTGTGTCCCCCCCTCCCCCCTTGGGTTCTACCCTTCCCAGTTGTTCCACCTGTACTGGGCCTGGTCAGATTTACCCGCCCCCTGTACCTGTCCCATACCCTCTTAAACTCATCCACAGTCTCCACCTCTACCAGCTCCTTGGGCAGTGCATTCCATGGCTCCACCACCCTTTCAGTGAAATAACATCTCCTCCTCTCCCCTCTGAGCCTGCTCCTTCCAGCTTACACCCATGCCCTCTTGTTGCCCCACCCTCCTTCCTTTGGAGCACCCTGACTGGGCCTCCATTATTGCTCCCTTTCATGTACTTATAGACCTCTGTCATGTCCCCCCTATCCCTCCTCTCCTCCAGGGTGTACATGTCGAGCTCCTTGAGCCTCTCCACATAGGTCCTCTCCCCCAGGCCCCAGATCACTTTGGTTGCCCTCCTTTGGACCCTCTCTGGGAGTGTTATGTCCCTCTTTAAATGTGGTCTCCAAAACTGTACACAGTACTCAAAGTGTGGCCTAACCAAGCAGTTGTACAGTGGAAGGATCACTTCTGCCTTTCTGGAGGTAATCCCCCTGGTGATGCATCCCAGCATCCTATTTGCCTTTGCCGTTGCCCTCCTACAGGTCTCTGAGTTGTTCATTTTGATATCTACCACTAGGTCCCTCTCACCCTCTGTGACTTGAATCATGTCTCCTCCCAGGATATACCTCTGGCCTGGATTTCTGACTCCCAGATGCAGCACCTTGCATTTCCATGCATTGAATTTTAGTTTCCATTTTTCTGACCACCTTTCCAGAGACTCTAGATCCCCCTGCAAGGCCACCTTCCCCTCCTCCCCATCTACCACTGCACCCAGTTTTGAGTCATCTGCAAAGAGACTGATCTCACTCCTGATCCCCCTCCTGATGTCTGAGATATAGGCATTGAACAGAAGTGGCCCCAGCACTGACCCTTGGGGAACTCCACTAGTAACTCACCTTGGGGATGAGGCCATCCCACCAACCACCACCTTCTGAGTACGCTCAGAGAGCCAATTTACTATCCATCTTAACAACTGTCTCCCTACCCCCATTTCCTTCAGCTTAGCTAACAGACCACTGGGGGGTACTGAATCAAACACCTTGCTAAAGTCCAAAAAGAGGATGTCCACTGGCCTACTCTGGTCCAGGGCCCTCATCACCCAGTCATAGAACTCAACAAGATTTGTCTGGCACGATCGTCCTATGACAAAGCCATGCTGCCTATCATCCAAGTACCCAGTTTGCTCTAGTAACCCCCCTTGCCTTTCCTTGACAATACTCTCCATCACCTTGCCGACCATCGACATCAGGCTAACGGGTCTGCAATTTCCTGCCTCCTCTCTTGATCCCCCCCTTGTGGATCGGCATGACATGGACCACCCTCCAGTCTTGGGGCACCCACCCAGTCCTCAGAGAGATGTTGAAAAGCTCTGCTAAAGGGACTGCCAGGACATCCACCAGTTCCCTCAGCACCCTGGGATGTATTTCATCTGTTACAGGTGCTTTCTCCGTCCAAAGGGACCTGAGGACTTCCCTTACTCTCTCTACTGGGATTTCAGCCTCCACATCCTCCCCCTGTCACCCTGCACTGCTGGGCCCCCACCTGTCTGTAGTGGCCACTCCATTTCCCCAGACCCATCAGGGACCCTGGTCTCTACCGTTCCTACTCCTTGCTGCGGTTTGCCCCTGCTCCCCTCGCAAGACCTAGCCCCTCCATCCCTCCCGGTAAAAACTGAGGCAAAGTACTCATTTAGGACTTGTGCCTGTTCCCTCGCCTCCTGTACCCAACCATCCCCTATCCTTATCTTGCTGATCTGCCCCTTACTTTCCTTTTTTCCCCTATGTATCTAAAGAACCCCGTGTCCCCCCTCCAGATCCCACTGGCCAAGGACTGATCCTTTTTTGCCGTAGCTGCTGTAATAGGGATTGCCAAAAATGGGGCCCACAATGGTGTTTCTTTCAAACTATTATACTTAGTCCAAAACTTATCCAATGCTTCCGCTGTTTTAAAACTGATATCATAATTATTGTCATCAGTATGAATCAAAGCAAAAACTTCAGAAGCATAAAATTTTAAGGAATCTTTCAATAATTTCTTCCCAATATACACTCTATCTGGTGGATCTTCCAGACCTCCCTTATACATCCAATGGATAGCATTCCTCCTAGGGGCAGGTTCTCTAGTGTTTGACTTAAATAAGTCTACCATCCTTAATAAAGGTTTAAACCTTTTCTGTTTCTGTGGGTCTTGTAATAAATCAACCCCTTCTCCTACTGGTAAAGTCTCAGTATCTTTCAGGGTTTCTGTCAATAGTGGTACTGTTTTTAGCTCAGTAGTGGGTAATTTTTCCTGAGGTTGTCCATGCATAGAATCCCCACCGACTGCTGGTTTGTCTTTGTCTGTTGTACCTTGCCCCATACAGTACATAGTATCTCAGAATCATACTCGTTCCTTGACACTTTGCTTTATGCATACTAACACTGGGCCATGGCAACTGAGGAGCCCTCTGTTCCTTAGGAATCATTGTTCCCATTGCAGTAACCTGCAGTCCATTATATTCTTTAATGTTAGGATCAATTGGGTCTGGCAACCAACCATGTTCTCCTTTTTACCCAGCCCGCAGCCACTAAGGCTTTCTCCCGGCATTTCCCATCTTTCTTCCCTTTTAGAAGCAACACTTTCCCTTTCCCGGCTTCCCTGTCATCCCCAATGATTTACTTAGCTTAGCGGGTGCAGCAGCAGCTTGTCCTTTTGCGTTAGCAAGTAAAAAATCCTCTGGTTCCAAACCATGCAAGCTCTCCCTTACTTCCTCCTTTGTGTTTGAACATAAGGGCACCTGTCTGCCGATGAAGTCCCTGGTGCTTGTACTCGCAGCCTGCTGAGACTGCTCGCCTTGCTGTGCATCCAAAATGTTCATTTTCCCTGAATCCAGAACATGAAGGTCTCTCCTCTCACTGAACTGATTGCTCCTATCAGCATAAGTGATGTCAGCACCAACTGGTAAGTTGGCATCCAGAACTATACAAGAATTCTCCATGTTTCCAGACAATAACGGTGAAAAGCATACACCATCCTCTTCAGTCTCTAGGTTTACCGAGGCTGGGGAGGAGACCCTCTCCTCTGCCTCCTGCACATCCTCCTCCTCCTCCACAGTCAGGGACACAGTGAGCATCCTGAACATGGACAGCAGCTCCCCCCACCGTCAAGTAGGGGAATTTCCCTGGTACCCTGGTCAAATTTTTCTCCCCATTCACTAGAAATACCACCAACAGCTTAATCTGGTTCAAGGCCAGTTAGCATTCATCTGTATATATCTCTCTCCCCTGGGTCATGCCTGAAAATAGGCAGAATTTGTCTAATGCACTTACCCAGTCAACAAAAACTAACTAACGAAATAAATAAATAAATATTTGTTTTAGCTTATTTTATAGCAAATTTTTCTCTGCTTTTATATATCTTGTTCAATTACAGATCATACTGACATGTTTAGTTATGTTTGCTGTATGCATGTGTAGCTACTATCTTATCAATGTTCACTATATTCGCTCTAAGTGTTATGTAATATTGTTTTGAATGTTTTGTGCTGTTTACTGTAATATGTCTTCTCTGTTCTAGCAATAAAAACTATTATGGTAAAAAAGAATTTTAGAACTATGTGCATGAGACACCCTCTTATGGTTATGAGAGTACCTGGAATGTTTGAAAATAACTGATTGGCTAAGAATGATGTCATGATTTATAATACTTTAATTTGAAGATTTAGCATGTGGTGAAGGCAAGTAGAAAGGAGATCATGAAATACACTAAAAATGGATAAATGTTCCTCAGGGAACAGTAGAAATATCCTGACACCCCAGTGCTCATGATCACAGTGTGCACTGCTGTAAAAATGAGTCACGAAAACATGATATTGAGACAATTATGCATGGATAGTCAGGTAGAGCTGTTGGTCATAAAAATTCAGAGCAGTATGGGGTGGGTGAACTTACAGATGTTTAGATTACATCCCTGTGTTTCACAAAACGCAGAAAGTAAAATCCACAATGTTTGTATACATTCACAAGTTATGGACTTGATTAGGAAAAAATCCAAAGTGCACAACTTACGCAAACCGAATCATGCACATCCACAACTTGTGGGAACAGAATTGTGTGGGAAGGAAAATATGGCAAGTCTACATAACTCTTCAATTAGGAACTGGTGAAAAGTTTTCCTAAAAATCAAATTTTTTTTTTTGGAAATGTGAAAAATAAAGGAAGTGTGCAAATTCTGGCCTGCAGGTTTTTAATTTTGCCTACCCTTATGAAATAGTATTACATGGGCGATTTGTCTCCTTAAGCACTCATGACACCGTTATTAAGATTAGACACATCTCTCACTCATGTAAATACCAATATAAAGTAAACCAATATATTTTCAAAATAAAATAGAAATTATTTTACAACAGCTTAGTTAATTTAAATTTACTGCCTTCTGTCTCCATTTCTGTAAGTTATTTTGCCAAGCAAGCAGCAGTCAGCAAATTGCAGTGCAGATTGGCTGAATCAGAGATGGCAATCACAAATATTGCCAGAATCGGTTACAATTAGCAGAAAAATACAAATATAGTAAAATTAACTTTGGTAAAGTTTTATGAATTTTAAAATCTGGTTGTGTTGAAGGGGTTCATTTACATGACATCAAATTAGGAAAAGAGGAGATCTGCTATGTGACTTCCTGTGGCTCACGATTTGTTTTACTGATAACCGGTTAAGTTGGACTGAGACATAGGTCCCTTTTTAAGCCTCGAGCCAGGGGAAAACAGGGAACATAGTACAATACAATACATTATAATACGCTATAATACATCAATTTCAGTGATTTCTGTATGATAAAATGTTTACGTGGATTCAGGGTATATGCAAGACAAAGATTCAAATGTTAATAAGGCAGCAGAGTAATCACATAGACAGTTTACTCATTTCTGTTAGTAACTATGAAAACAGTTGCACATTGAGTTGATCATTAGATTGGTCATAACATAATTTTTAAATTGAGCATAAATTGACTTCATTTGTGCACCACAGGGTAGCTTGTTCCATAGCCAAGGGCCCCAATATGAGAAAGTATGTTCCCCAATTTTTGTCTATGTCCTTGGGATGTTCAAAACATTGGTGGCAGTGGAATGGAGGTTGAAGTGTTTGTCCTTCACCTGGAGGATGCTGCACAGTGCCTCTGGCTCTTTATTTTTCACTTTGTGGAATAGCTGTTTCTACTACAGTCATGTCCACTATTCCATGGGGGGTAGGATGCCCATTTGTGTGTATAGCTGGCAGTGCTGGGTAAACCTTAGAGCATTTAGCACAGATCTGTGGAAATTGTTGCATGCAGTGCTTAATCTGTCTTGTTCCTTGTTGAAGAGACCCCCGTAGACAATCACTCCATATTTGAGTATTGGGAATAGGGTGTGAGTTGCAAATGCTTTTCTAACTTCACTAATTAGGCAGTTTTTCACCATGTGGAGGCCCCCCCAATTTTTGTTTACAGTTTTGGTGTTTTTTTCGTTATATGCTCTTCACAGGTCAGAGGTGAGTGAAATAGAAGGCCTAGGAATTTATATACTTCTGCATTTTTACGCTGGTCCCATCTAGACAGAGAAGGCTCAGAGCATCCCTCAGTTTGTCAAGCTTGCGTCTTGAGCTGAAGAGCATAACTTGAGTTTTGTTTCCATTTAGCAGAAGCTCATTGCTAAGCATCCGATTTTGCAATTTGTAAAAATGTTTTTACAATTTGTTTATTAACATCCTGGATGTTTGGGCCACTAGCATAAATGATTGTGCTATCAGAAGATGACTAACTTAAATATTGATACTTACAACATAAAATGGATAAATAAATGACTTGAGCAACAGAACCCAAAGAGTCTGTATAAAGGGCTACTATCGCAGCGTTAGTAGCATCACGAGAGAAGTACCCCAGGGATCTGTTCTGGAGCCAATATTATTCCAAATCTTTATCTCTGACATGTGTCAACAAGTAGGGAATTGGACTAGTAAATATTTATTTTATTTATTTTATTGATGGTCTAGGAATTACAACCTTTTGAGTCAGAGACTCATTTGCAAAGGCTCCACGTCTTACATAAATATAGATTGGTACACAGTATAACACAGATACAATAGTATAACATAGATACATAATATAGACTACTGTTCTAATACAGAATATGATGCTAACAACAGAGGTGAGAAAAGTAAATAATACACACAAGTTGGAACATCAGTGATAGTGAATTCATGATGCACATACAGGGGCAATACTGCAGTGAAATTGTTTAGGTGGGTTATTATTTATTTATTTATTTATTTTTTTCGAAGTTTCATTTGCAGTCGCAGTGGGACTTGGACATAATGTGGCTCTGTAACTCAGGTTTAAAAGGCCCTAGCCTGGGGATAGATAAGATAGAGACAGGGATTGAGTTCATCCAGAGTGGGGCCCTGTAGCAGAAGGACCTTTGGCCAGCAGTCGTCTTCACTAAGGGGACATGGAATGCTGCAGTGTCAGAGCCTCTAGTTGAGTGAGCTGGCAGGCTCTTTTGGAGGAGCTGCAGACAGCCATGGGGGGGCTAGGCCCAACTGGATTTTTTTGGCAAGTAAGCAGGTCTGATAAAAAAGTCGCCCCTGGAAGTTTAGCCATGACGACTGTAGGTAGAGGTCACAGGGGTGCGTGAGCCGATCACAGCCTGTGGCCAATCTGCAGGCTTTGTTTAGGGTGCGTTTAATGCTGGTCAGTGCCATGTCAGAGGCAGCACCATAGATGATTATACCGTAGTCTACCAGGGAAAGGGTGGAGCTAGAGATTGCTAATTGCGGATCCTCAGGAGGGAGACATGGTCTGAGTCTATATAAGAGACCAATTCTCCTATTTATTTCAGTGCAAGCCGATGCAATATGCTCACGATAAGTAAGGGCAGAGTAGAGGGTAACCCCTAGATATTTAAAATTGGAAACAGGTTCCAGCATGGTGCTCAATGCATTATGTATAGATAATTTGTTCATGCTGTGTTTATGTTGTGGGTGGGCGAATAGCATGACTTTTGTCTTTTTTGTGTTGAGTACAAGCTTGTGCGAGAGAAACCAGGCTTCAATTTGTGTGAAGGATCCCTGCAAGGATTTTTGGAGCTGTGTAGGGTCAGGGTGCCGACTGAAAATCACAGCAGCATCATCTGCATAAAGGAGGATGTGCCCAGAGGAGATCAGAGGTATGGAGTTCAGATATAGTGAAAAAAGGAGTGGACCAAGGAAGGACCCTTGGGGGACACCCGACCGGACGGGAAGGTTAGTGGAGAGGGTGCTTTTTATCTTTACTTGTTGAGTGTGGCCATGTAGATAGTTGGTGAACCAGCCAGCAGTTTCTTTGGATACGCCAACAGAGAGGAGGGAGTTTATGAGCATATTGTGATTGACAGTATCAAATGCCTTGGAGAGATCAATATAGACTGATCCAGCCAGGTCTCCATGGTCAAGAGCATCATGAATAAAGGAGTAGGGCAGTGGTGGTGCTGTGACCTTTCCTGAAACCATGTTATTGCTGGCATAGTAGGTGGTGCAAGTCCAGATAGTCAGTAAGTTGATCGGCCACTATTTTCTCCAGAGCTTTTGAGAGGGGAGGGAGTATAGAAATGGGCCTATAGTTACTACTTGATGTACGGGTGCCATTTTTGTGAACTGGCGTAATCACAGCCTTTTTCCACAAAGATGGGAACTGCCCTAGGCACAGGGACATATTGAGTATTTTAGTACGGGGTGTTAGGACAGCATTAAGGGTTAACAATAGCAGTTTTGCATCTAGAGAGTTCCCACTATGCCTAGTCTTTCCTAGGAACATGACTATATATGAGCGAGCATCACTAGTGGAGATAGTTTTGAAGTGAAAGGGTGGAGCACTTGGGGATGGCAGGAATTGACCAACATCTGTAGTGAAGAAATCAGGAGGGAAAATAGTACTTAGGTCAGAGAAAGATATATTGAAAGCATCTGCTATTTTGCACATGTCTTGGTTGGGGACACCATCAATGATAAGCATGGTTGGGGGAGGTGAGGGAGACTTGCCACTAAGTTCCTTTATATTTTCCCAGAACCTCTTTCCATTTCCCCTAGTGGCAGAAAGTTTTGACTGATAATAAGCAGCCTTTGCCTGCTGTATAGCCCAGGTGCATGTGTTTCAGGCAGCACGGTACAGTTGTCAGTCAGCGGGGCAACCTGACTGAAGGGCTCAGTGCCACAGGTCATCACATGTCTTCATTTGATTGAGCAAGGACTGGTTTACCCAGGGGGAGGATTTTGATTTTTCAATCCATTTTCATGGGAGGGCAAAGATGTCACAGGCGGATTGGAAGGAACTTATGAAGAAGGACAGTGCGGCATCAACCAGCCCCTGGTGTTCTAGTGGGGACCAGTCAAAGTTTTGGAGTAGGTTTCAGAGGTGCATTAAGGCCCCTTTTTTGAGCTGGTGATACATGGAGATCCTGGGTGAGGGGGGCTTCCAGCTATTTGTCCAAAGACACGTTACAGGGGAGTGATCACTGATTGAGTCTGGTAGGACCTGGACATCTAGTATGTGCTCAGAATGATTTGTGAGTCAGAGATCAAGGATGGAGCTGTGGCCCATGTTGTTGTTCACTCTAGTGGAGGTAAGGACCATTTAGGACAGATTTTGGGCAGCAGCTGCATCCCTGAGGGAGGATGTCTGGGGAGCAAGCCAATTAGTGTTAAAATCACATAGAGCTATGACTTCTGAGTTTTTTGGTAGTTGGTCGATTATGTTTAGGATGGATGTGAAGGCATCCCTTTGGTTTCGAGGGGGTATGTATACTGACATTACATAAAGAGATTTACCCGAGTTGCCAATTTCAACCCTGACAGTGAGTGACTGTGTGCCTTCTGTAGGGCTTATGGTAGCAGTGTTTATTCCTTGCAGGTTCTCTCAAAGGTACAGTGCATTCCCCCCACCCTGCCTATTTAGCCTATCTGACCTGAACACTTTGCTTCCGGGTATGCATACAGCTGAGTCGGGGTATGCCGAGATAGCTATGTTTCAGTGACAGCTAGTACATCTGGGCGGTGGAGGCAGACCGAGGCTTGAAGAGAGTTAAGTTTCTTTTGGAGACTACATATATTAATGGCAGCTAGTCGCAGTCCTTTGTGTTTCGTTGTTTGCCGTGGGGTAGTATGGTCAGTGGGGCCAGGAATTGGGTGAATGTTTCCCCCAAGTAGCAGGAGGATGATTGCTGCCCTGGTTAGGGTAATTTTGTGGATCTTTTTGTGAGTGTGCCATGATGAGACTGCATGATGATGAGATTTATTGGAAATATGGGAGCATGTGAAGCGCAGTATTTCCTGACCATATAGTAAAGGGGTGCTCATGATTTCAGGGAGTAAGTCACTTGGCACAGGAGGAGGGTGGGGGAGGTGGGACATGGTTACTGCTGAGGGAGTTTTTTACAGAGCTATGTAGCATAGGAGGTGATTTAGGGTCAGTGGGCAGGGTAGTGCTACGATGAGTATGGGAGAGGCAGGATGGTAGTGGGATGAGGAGGAGGGTAGAGATGAGGAGAGTAAGCCATGGAGTCACTATGTGAATAAAAGAGGGAGATAAGGCATTATAGCTGGGCATATTTGGTAGGGATTTAGTATTGAACCTAATGTGTCTTTGTACTTAGAAGATGGGTAAAGCAAGAATTTCCAATGCTGACTTGGGGGGGGGGCAAAGTGAGAGAGTTTAGGCTTTAGAATTAAGTGGGTATAAGGGAAATTCCTTTTTTGTTTCACACACCGAAAGCAACTGTGCTGTAATTAAGGAGCTGAGAGGGAGAATTCACTAATGAAAACAGTAGCAGCCTCTAGTGGTAGGACCTGATAATCTGCTAATGGAGAAATTGCCTGATTGGTATAAACGCATCGCCAATCACCATGGTCTCCAGGCTATAAAACAAAAAGTCGACCAAGGGTGGTGGTGGGGGGGCGGTGGGGCAGCTGACGTGCAGTGTCAGCGGGGCTTCCTAGTGTGAGGTTTTGAAGTGCTCAGCACCACATAGCATCGCTCTTTTGCCGCTGTTCATCCAAACATTTACCTGAAAATTGCTGCGGGGTCCTGTAAAGGTAAATTATCAAACTATCTTTGATGATTTATAATAAAAAATACATTTCAAAAGCAATGCAAGATGACTTGTATTTACAAAGCACCCCATCCCAAAGGCTCTGGGTGCAATATACAATTAAAGAAGCTAAAACAGATAGAAATACAACTACAGTGCGACACAGCACTGCACATGAAACAATTGTACTTCCCTAAATCTGCTCAGGATCCCACCTGGCACCCTGGGCACACCTTTTCAAATCGAAACATTTTCAGGCCCTTCTTAAATGTTAACACCAAGGAACTCAAAGGCAGCCACTCTGGAAATGAGTTCCAAATAGAGCTGTGACTGTAAACCCCCTCTTCCCTGACTGCTTCTGACTGTAATGGGGACAGCAAGAAAAATTAGTCTCCATGGGGCAGAGAAGATGGAGAAATGGGCACATGGCACCAGGAGTCAAATTGGGTTACCAGTGCCCAAATAGTGCAGGGACTTGCAATTTAACAAGATAATCCTGACGGTGATATAACTCTGTACAGGAAGCCAGTGCAGTTTGAGCAACACAGGAGTGGTGTGCTCTGGTGTATTGTGCAATTAAAAAAATCTAGAAATAAAAAGTAAATAAAAAAATGAGGCAGCAATAGTAAGAACATATTTTCAAACACCCCAGCATTATCTTAACTTAATACAGTAATTAGAACCATTTTATTAAAGCAGCAGTGCAGAGAAAAAAGTTATTCCAAAAAACTAATTTTCTGCTATGGTTATGAAAAATATTGGCACAACTGTTGATTTGGGTTTTCTGGATGCTTCCAGTGCTGTGTATTGTACATTTGCATTTTAGTCTGGATTCTTACCCTCCTTGAGTCCACAGTATTTTTTCTATGCAAAAATTAGGCGGCCATCTTTCTTCTTGAGAAATAATTACTTTAAAACTCTTATAAAATTCTTAAATGATAATGAAAACTGAAAATGTTACCACCAAAATAAATTGGAAGACATCTGGCATTGATTAGAAAGAAAAAAGGTGGGGTCAAATTTTAACCCATTTTCATTGCATGCTGCTTTAAACAGAAAGGTGAACCTGAAGAAACTAAAATTAGGATGCTTAACTGTTCATAAAGTTACTAACATTTTCAGGAAACAATAAGACATATCAGTAGACTTTTTACTTTATGTTTGAACCAATGTAACAGTCTAACAAGACATGACTATTTTATTCACATCTTAGTTGTCTAAATTATTATTACGTTTTGTTTATTTTTGGTTAAGGAGCGTGACCTTTTTTCAAATATAAATAATGTTTCTTTCTCTCTCTCTCCTTCTGTCCTTCCTTTTTTTTCTTCTTTCACATTTTGTGGCTATGATTGACACACTGAGCCAAGGCTTGTTTCCAGGTATGATTCAGGGAGGACATACAACAGGGAGTGATACAGCAGTAATAAAGTGACAACAATAGGTGGATGAACATACGAAAGTGCCAGCAGAAACAGGCCATTTCCATCTATCTAGTCTGATTGAGTGTGCAGCTCTCAGACAAATTTACTGGAGCTGCCTCCCCCCCTTTTCCACATAGTGTCTCCGCCCCTCTCTTATGCCCCATACCCATCATTCCACCTATTATGACTCTCTCTTTCACTCTATCCCAACCCCTTTTAAAGCTGCCCACTGTTTTTGATGATACCACCTCCCCTGGCAGTCTGTTCCACTTGGAAAAAGTACCTTCTCATTTCCCTTTTGAATCTTCTCCCCACTAATTTTAGACTATGCCCCCTAATGGACCCATTCCCCCTGAGATTGAATATGTCATCCGTACTAACCTTGTTTATACTTTTAAGGTACTTGAAGGTTTCGGTCATGTCCCCCCTCTTTCTCCTGTCCTCCAGGGAATACATATTAAGCTCCTGCCCCTGCAGCCTGTCCTCATAGGGTTTGTTCCACGGGCCCTGGATCATCTTAGCTGCCCTATGCTGCACCCCCTCCTGTAATTTGATGTCCTTCTTCAGATATGGCCACCAGAACTGCACACAGTGCTCCATGTGTGGTCTCACTAATGATAAACAGAACACACTCTTTTAAATATATCAGTGTGGACAAAGTAAATCGAAATCCAAGGGGGGAAATTTCGAAAATCTTTTATTACTTAGAGAGAACTTTTGGATCCTTATGCTTAAAGCAAACAAAACTCCAGGCTTGAATACACATTTAGATATTCACCCTTATTTAAGACAGGGCAGATAGGAAGCTCCTGTAAATAAGTAGTAACTGAGTAATGGTTTGAAATAAGTCATTATAATGACTACATCAGTAGTAGGATTCAGTGCTCTGTTGTGTTTGTTAAATTTCAAGGAAAAGATGACTAACCACAGAATTATTGTAATGAAATTATTTGTCTAGTGCTGTTTGAATGTTCTCTACTGTAATTACTTAAAAAATGTTAGGTGAATATATGGAAGAAAAGTATACTGCCTTTGTTTACTTTCAGTCACCCCCCCCATTTCCATTTCTTTTATTTGCCATTTGAGCTGTCACTGTTATAATGTATAAATGCTTCTCCTGTTTTGTCTTTTTGCTTTACGATATAATTCTAAGCAGTCTGGCTCTCTTAGTTCAATTTTTTATAACGATATAAATGGATTAGATAGATTGTCTATGTATTAGCTCAGAATCTTTTCAGTATAATGTTAAACTTAGGTTAATTAGAATGTAGATTGGTTGGATTGGTCTCTATTAAACACTTGATCACAACCTTTGTGATAGATGGAATACCTTTATATTGTAATTATTTAAATGGTTTCTACACAGGTGTTTTAATTGATTTTAGAACGTCACATGGTGTGTTTGTGTTCAATATATTAAGAGTGCTGTGTTCTGGTTCACATTAGCCTTTGAGAAAGGAGCTTTTGGCTTCGAAACATGTCATGCGTGGTGTTTTTGTACGCAATAAAATGTAAGTTTTAACTTTATTTCTGTCTGGCATTCTTCTTATAGGCTTGGTGTGTGCTGAGAACTTTAATTATTTTACACGGTCATAGTTTCTTTAGCACCACCTTTTCCGTGTGCACACTCTTTCTGTTTTTTATGTCTGTACAGAACTTATGAGGTGTAAAATTCAGATTACAGAGTACATTGAGTTGTAAATTATACAATGAAGTAGGCAGAAAAATGGGTAACACAGGTAAAAGGGGGAGGGATGGGACACGGTGGTTGTAATGTGGAGAGAAGTGGAGGAAGCCAGTCTATAGCTGCATTCTTTGGTGAACTGTGTCAGTAAGAGTGGTCTGAGAGAGTGGAGGGAGGAAGGGAGATGGCTGGGGAGGGAGAGAGAGAGGCTGTTCCAAAGTGTAGGAAGTTGGACAGAGAAAGCAGACAGGCCTGCTACAGATTTACTATGAGGGATATGAAATGATCAAGCAGCAGATGAATGGAGGGAGTAGAAGGAGGAGATGGCAGGGTTCAGGAAAGATTAGATTTAAGTGGGAACAGTGGCAATTCAGCATTTGGCCATGAAAAAGAAACTGTGTAAGAGAAACTCTGGGCCTCGAGAGAGGGGGGTAAGAGAGATTAGCAAATAGGGCCCTATGCATGAATACATATGCACTGCATACAGGTAGTACGTATGCATTCTTACACCAGTATGCCATGCAGCAGTGATCATGCACATATGCGGCATTCTTCACAGGTGCGCTGGCACCTGCACACAGATCCCTGGCCGGCCACGTGGCACCATGTCAGAGATAGGGTGGGGGCGTGCCGGGGAGTGCCTGAGTCACGCATATGCATGACTGCACTTGTGTGCCACGTCAGCATGGGTAATGCTGTGGGGGGACCTGTCATAAGTCAATACACGCCCTCTCAGAGGGGTGAATGAAGGGTGCGGTGGCACAAGAACCCCATTAATGTAGTAGGGCATCTGCGCACTATGCTCACTAGGAGGGTTGGGGTGTCCATTTGAGTGAATTCCGACATTTACACGTGATAAAACTAGGCACCATTCCAGGACCCCCTACATGAGAACAGCAGAGAATCCACTCCGGCACCTGGGCCATGTGCCTCACCTGTGTTGCTGCATGCCTGGGGGGCAGGGCCATGAACAGGCAGCCTGCAATGGAAACATAGAAACATAGAAGTTGATGGCAGATAAGGACCGCAAGGTCCATACAGTCTGCCCATTACTTTTTGTACCTTATGAATGTGCTATAGCCCTTTGCTTTGTCAATGGCCTATCTATTCTTACTCATCTGTATTGCTCCTTTATGCCCATCCCATGCCTGTTTGAAGCCCTGCACTGTATTCATGTCCACCACTTCCTGAGGTAGGCTGTTCCACGCATCCACCACCCTTTCTGTAAAAAAAAAAGAACTTCCTCACATTCTCCCTTAATCGGCCTCCCTCTAATCTCATGCTGTGTCCTCTTGTCCTGCTATTTTTCTTATATTGAAACATGTTAGACTCTTTCACCTTGTTAATGCCCTTAAGGTGTTTGAATGCCTCGATCATATCACCTCTCTCCCTCCTTTGCTCTAGGGTATACATATTGAGCTCTGTTAATCTGTCCTCATATGTTTTCTGATGCAGTCCCTGCACCATTTTGGTTGCCCTTCTCTGGACTGCCTCAATTTGGTTAATGTCCTTGTGAAGGTGTGGCCACCAGTACTGCTTGCAGTACTCCAGATGGGGCCCAGTGGTGAATCCTGGCCAGCATGGACCTGCCAGCAAGTGCGGGTCTGTGTGGCTCAGGTACACGCCCTTTGCACATACCCAGCCCTGGGTCATGAATAGGTCCTATGGAGCAGTGATGGGTGAGAGATGGAGCACTAAGGGTGAAGCAGCAGTAGGAATGAAAAAGGGGGTGAAGCCTAGCAAGAGTAGACGTTGAGGCAACACTATAGGCTACATTTGCATAGTCAAACACAGGCAATATCATCTTAAGGTTGATCTCACATTGAACTGGGAAAGGAAGGCATGATTTGTTTTGATACAGCAAACAAAGCTTAGGTCGAAGTTTCCTGTGCATGATATCAATGTGAGTGGAAAAGCTAAGATTCTGAAGCAGCTACACCCTTAAGTACTTGAACTGGGCTACTTGTTCAAGCAGATTGCCATCCAGAGTTGAGAAGACAGGTGTATGTTACAGCCTCGCTAATCTCTGTCTAATGCTGAATGTAAAACAGACAGTGTCTTTTGGCATTTACTGAGAGCCAGTTTGTATGGGACCACCACTGGACATTGTCAAAGTCATGCTGGGGTAAGACTTCAGCTCAGGAACCGAGAACTGTGTCATCTACATACATGTGCATGTGGGAAGAGACACACAGGTAGAGGAGAGGTAATTTAAGAAGATGGAGAAGAGGACTGGGCCAAGGATGGAGCCCTGGGGGACATAGGATATGATGCACAGGGAAGTGGAAAGGACATCACCAACTTGGACCAACTTGAGCCGATCTGAGAGGTAGGAGCAGAACCACCTGACTGTCGGGTCAGATATACTTAACTTATCCAAGAGAAGGGGTTACATTTTATATTGCAAAATTACAAACGTTTTAATACATATTCAAAGTTCCAATTAAAAATAACATGGCTGCAGTCTGAATGAACAGTGAAAGAATTCTAAAACAAAGGAAGTAAGACTAAGAAAAAGAAGCAAAACATTGTACAAACAAGGTAGATAAACGCTGAACTACTCCTATCCATATAATAAATGAATAAACAACATAGCTGTAACATCAAAAGTTAAGTGATAATGTGATCTTTCTTAAGGCGCATAACCCTAATGTAAATCAGTTCAGCCAGATTCAGGGTACTTACCTGCAGGCCAGGTTGGTTGTTTCTCCTACTTTTCTGTAGTCCTCCTTTTTAGGGTTCTCTGGAGTGCAAATGGACTTCCGAAATTGGATCGCCATAATACTCCAAGGCTGGACATCAATCTGGACCTACAGAACTGGACTACAACTGGACCATCAGAACTAAACATAGAGAACTGGATTACTATAAGATTCCTTAAATGAATTACAACTAGATATCCAGAGCTGGAAAAGAACTGAAATCTTGTGAATTAGATCTTTTGTTTTTTACAGGTTATCATTCTTCTCTGTCCTGATTGTTTATCCTCTTCCTGTGTTGACTACAATTGGATCTTTTGTCAACAGGCTGGCACATGCTTTGGTATCATTGTTGTACAGTGTAACCGACCCTTAGTACTCCTCTGTTGCTTCCTTAGAGGCTATGCAGGCTTATTTGCACCTGATCAGATGTAGGCCTAAAAGTATTTTTTCCGCTGTAGGGTCATTTATTTATTTATTGATATTTAAAAATTAAATAAATAAAAGACCCTACAGCGTAAAAACTACTTTTAGGGTCTACCTAGCCGCTGACAAGCATTCGCAGAAATTACTTTCTTTTCGGACTCTGAGTATCTCAGATTTCCCATTAGGTTTGCAGGGCAAAACTTATTGAAAAGCACAGAAAAAATAACCATGTATATAAGTCAGTCCTCTATATGGTGGTGGCATATCTCAGAAAAAGGTTTAAGCTATAAAATGCATATAAAAAACCACAGCAGCAATAACTGTGTCACTCAGCCCTCTATGTAGTCGTGATGCCACTGTCAAAAAAATGTATATGATAACATTTTGAAAAAGAGACACTGGAGCTACAGCTGCTCACCATTTAAAATAACTTTGGTGAGACTTATATATTGCTCCATTGACTGAATTTACTTCTCAGATGCAGTTTGATGTAATTCTCCTTTTGTGTTGTAATACATTACTGTGCCTTACTAGATGTATATTTATTTAAGCAATAAGGCATGACAGGGTGTGGGTTATTGGGGGATTTACCCACGCCTTGTGGGGTGTGTCATGAGGCATAGCCGAGTGACTTAACCACACAAGAAGTGGGTAAATCCACCAATAACCCACACCCTAGAGTGCCTTATTGCGATTATACAATGGACCCATGTGTAAAACACATTTAAAATGTATTTAAGTATTTTTTTTTTATAAACACCATTTCTCATCCCTGGGTTATTGCAGGATATACCACAGTCATGTGATGTGTTTTGCCCAGTGAGGTTACAGGATTTTCATACCCCATTGTATAATTAAAATTTGGTAACTGGGAAAGGCAGATTGAGCTGGAGCTCATTTCCAGGTGTGAACTGGGGGAAAGAGACAGGAAGGGTTTTATAATACAATAGCAACATAAGTAAAATATTTACATAGCAGATCAAAAGATATTTACATAACAGATCAAAAAATAATGCAGTGTACAATGAGACCAGTTAAAATAATGAAGTAGAAAAAAAATAATTTACAAAACGGATTAAAAGATAGTGCAGTGTACAATGAGACAAACAGGATAAAGACGTAAAAATCAAGATCGAAAGTAGTGTGAAAGAAAAGGTAATAGCTAACAAAAACAGAGAACTAAGCTATACAATTTGCAGAGAAAAGCACAGTAGCAATAACTATGTCACTCAGTCCCCTATGTGGCCGTGATGCCACTCTTAAAATTTATATAATAACATTTTCAGAAAGAGATGTAAAGTTTTCAGTCCTGCATCTTGTGCTTGATGTAGACTGTCAGTTCTGTATTTGCTCGTTGTAGTCCAACTCTCTCCCTGATCATGACTGAAAAAAGTAATTGTACGTCTAAAAATTAACTAACTTGTTATATGTTGATGGTGCCACTCAGAAAAACAATCACACTATAACTTGTTCAGAAACAGGCACAGCAGCTGCAACTGCCCTGCTTACCACTCAGCCCACTATATGCTACGCTAGTGCTCATTTTATACATGGAACAATATATTTCTGGTGTGTGACCTGCTGTTCTACATGCCTAACAACCACTCGAGGCATGCATATATTACCTAAGGACTGCAAGTCCTGTCTATGTGTTATCCTTTGTTTTGTATTGTTTTTGTTTGCTTTTGTGTTACCCCTCATGAAAAAGGCACAGCAACTACAGCTGGGTGGTGTACCACTTACCCCCCTACCTGTCCAACCATTGTTGTGAGGGTCACATTGCTTTGTGAATACAGACTGTTAGCATTGTGGCCCCCTGCCTTCTTTCCTAGGCACAAAGAAAGTGCTGACAACCCAGCTGAGCATGGCCTAACAGAGTCACAAACGGTCACAAATGGCTAAGACAACCACTCTTTGCTCCAATTAGCAATCCAGAAACAGGTCTCAGATATTCAGCAGACATGGGTATCACCGATAGCCCTTAGGAAATTGTAAGCTATTCAATGTATAACGTTATAGGTCAGCTGGAGGTCCTTCTTTCAAATAAAACAACAGGACAGCTGTAGAAGGAGTTGTCCAGTCTAGCTCCTATATCTTTGCTGCCTGATAACACAAGTGTCCTGAGAGCTTAGTCAACTCCCTGTTATACCCGCCGAAGGCAACATAGCAACACAGTAATTTAACCCTTAGACTGCTGACAGAATTAGAACATATTGGCGTTCTGGTCTGATATATCAGTCCGCGGCCATGGAAGGGTTGAGATTGGATGGGACTCTATGCCCATAATGTCCCCCCAGCCTCATAAACAGGAATTAAGTAAGCAATGCAACATGACAGAGTGGACAGTGTTGGGGTATACCCACGAGCCCAGGGGCATAGTGAGGCCCAGGGCTACAGGCAAAGGGACTTACAGCCCTAGAAGTGTGGGTATCCTTAACATCACCTACCCTGAAGTGTCTTATTACACTTGGAAAAATAATTTGGGATGTTAGGAAAATAAGAGTGGTAGATTTCTTTTTTCTTAGTTTTTAAAAGAAAGGGTCAGTGGTCAGTTGCTGGCAGAGTTATAGCATGCCAGTAGGGGACACTGGAGAAGCTGAGATGTACCTCGCCCATGTTTGTCCATGCTTGTTATGGCAGGTGTTGTACTGTGCAGAGGTCGGGACCTCATGGGGCTGAAGGTGCGGCACAAATTTTTAGTTTTCTTTATTTGACCAGAAAAGGCACACTATGCTATTATAGGTTGTTTCTGGCTGCATCCTGGGGGATGGGCTGCATGGACCTGGTTTTTACTGAGTGGGTACACACACAGGCAGTGGATCTAAGTCAGCTGGTTTGTGGGGAGTGATGGCAAATAACATAAATTGGGACTGGATTTACGAGTGCGTCAGTGACTGGTTGTGCGCCCAATGAGTGAGTTTTGAATGTTGCATGCAAAGGAGGGGACTGGTGGAAGTGCAGCAAGAACTGTGTTTGTTGCAAAAATATACACTTGGAAAATACGAAATAAGGTAGAAAAGAGGCAAGAACTGAAGCTAAAACCAGCAAGGCATTTCAAATGTTAGAATAATTTTTTTTCCTAAATGTGGACCAGAAAAAAAATGATGGCTAAAACAAAAAGGATAATTAGGAAGCAGCAGATAAATGTAAGCAGTGATGGTGCAGGGTCTTACCAGATTTTTTTTTTAAGGAGGGTGGATTGGTATAAACACATTTGGCATTACCAGGTCTTTTTAGGAGGGTGGTGTTGGTACAGAAATGTATGGCTTTAGAATGCCATCATCCAGTCAGGTTAAAGTATATTTTCTTTACCAGTTTCTAAATATATTTGCTATTCAAACACGCACCATTTTTATCGGGATCCCCACACACTCTACTATCCAGAGTACCTGGTGAGTCCCTTAGTAAACAGAAATGTGTCCCAGCTTTTGAAGGCCTATACTATCTTCATGCCCATTGTCTTCACTGGTAGGATGTTTATAGGCTCAGCCCTCTCTTTGGAGAAAAGTGTCTCCTGAAGCTCCCACTGAAGTTCCCATGCCTGAGCTTCAGGGTGTGTCCTTAAGTCCTGTTGCAAGACTCCAGATCAAACATCTCTGACTGTTCAATCTTGCTGATACCGTTGAGTATGTAAACGACTGAAATCACGTCCACTCTTCTCCTTTTTTCCTCAAGGTGAACATGTCAAGGAACTCCAGCCTCTCCTCACAGTTTTTGTCCACCATGTGGCTGATCATTTTGGTGGCCCTGCATTACACCCTCCTGCACCACCTCGGTGTTCCTTTTGTACTGAGGAGACCAGATCTGCATGCAGTGTTCCCAGTGGGGCCTGAACAGGGCCCAGTAAAGTGGCAGTATTCCTCTACCGGAGCTGGTCATATAACTTCCATCGATTCGTTTGAAAACTCACTCATCAAGTAACATTCTTAATGCTTCATTGTTTTCTGATTCCAGTTAACACGTAATTAAAAAATATCCCTCAAATGTAACATTTTCTAAAAGCATGCCATTGGAGATTTATAGGTTTACTGTAAAAACACCAGGACACAAAACAAGAGCCGTCCCCCTTTAACACAAAGAACCCCCTTTATAATGCTATTTATTTACTTAAATTGTTTTCCCAGGTAAAGAGATACTGTACATCAAGGTTCTCATTTACAGCTGTGACCTGGAGGTGGTTCTGTATAATGTGAGCGAATGGAAAGATGGCGCGGGTAAAAAAGGGCGCAGGAACAAGACCGTCCATCAGCAAGGCAAAGGTCCGAAAGAGTGACGTGCCCAATGTCATCAGAAAGCTGACCCCATAAAGCACGGCACAGCACACAACTTGGTGCCGTAATGTTGCAGGGGGCAGAGCCCCCTTCACCTCTGGAGTTATTAGAACAAACTCCATGGCAGGGCATATCAGGGAGCGGGATGCAGAGAGGTGCCCTCACTGTGCAATGCCCACAAGTCCTGTGCACCCACTTGAGGTGCACCCATATTACAGTGCCCTTGTTCCCATGCCTTCTGAACGGTATACCCCTGGGGGTGTGGAGAATGGGACTACAAGGTTGATATGAAGGGCAACATAAGAAATTGATACAAGACTCCAGCAATATAAATAGAAAAATAGAAAGGGGAGTGTGTATTACAAGTCTATAATACCATCGAGAGGTTCTGGGGACAGGTGTACCTCGAGAGCAAAGTTCGAGAGGGTCCAACATGTCCCCAGAACCTTGAGATTGTATTATAGCTGAGAAATACACACTCCCCTATCTGATATTTTTTGTAATATGTGGATTTGAGTTGCAGCTTTCAGCTGGTGGCTCCGACTACATCCCACTGCTGCCCACCCCTCTACCTGCATAAAAGCCCTGAGGGGCATTTAAGCAAACAATAGCCATGGCGCAGCTCTGCTGACTTCTGGTTCCTGAAGAGTTTGCTGGCTTTTATCTTATTCAACTGTTACAGTGAAAGCTGGCTCGCACTCAGCTGTGCGCACTCAGCTGTGGCACGCATGCTGTCTGTTTGATCTCATAATGCCATCATTTTGATCCAACGATAGTATTACAAGATCTCGTAATACTATCGTTGGACTGAAACGATGGTATTATGAGGATTATTTTGTATACTTTTGGATACTATTATTTTGAGTATCCATATATTACATTATTAAATATATACAATAATAGTTTTATTTTTACAATATGTACATAATAGTTACAAAACTGACAGCAGGGTGCAAACTTGACAGAATAAACAACGCACACGAGGATGATCACAGAAATAAATTTGGTGCAATCGCAACAGAATGCAGGCATAATTCTAAGAACTGTATCAGAACATAACAGTATAAGTATGGCAGTAGTAACTTCGGCACACTTCCTTGGAAGTAACAGTTGTCTTCATAACCCATTAAGCAGACGCTTGAAACCCAAGGTAACATCTGGTGCAGGCAACTCACTAAATCAACTCCTCCTGCTTCTTTTGATTCTGAACACAGGCTCCTTATAGCAAGTGTTTACTTTTTAAATAAACCTTGGCAGGGTCCAGAGCCACGCCGCAGATAGTTTTAGTTCTAGAAACTGGCTACTGAAGACATACTTAATAAAAAAGCATATCCATAGCACCGTTTTACTGTTCACAAATCTGGAAAGATTCCTCTCTAATAAGGAAACTTAGGCATGCTTTCCCAAACTTATACCATTATTAAGTAAACTATTTAGAGTTTATTCTTTGGTAACCAGGTAAGGCCCACTAGGCACACGTGCCTGTTTTCAGAGGCAATCTGGGAGCTCTGGGCAGTTAAGTGGCTTGCTCAGAGTCACACAGTATGGAAGTGGAGGTTGTAAGAATCAAACCCAGGTCTTGTCTGCTGGATGTATCAAGCTCGTTCATAGCTAGTTACTCTAACCTCTAGCCTATACTGCCAGTCCGACTTACAGATTCACAACCCTGCCCCTTTCCTGCAGATGTTATTTTTTCCCTGGATTGGGGGACAGGTTAAAAAAATAGAGATGGGTTACTGGTTCCTCATCTCCTATAGGTGGTGAACCATGGAGAAAATACCCCAGTTTATTCCTAAAAAGACTTCTTTTAAGATGGGATCCTTCAGAAAATGTCCAAACAGTGTGCAGGGATGGGAAAAGAGACCTCTTTGCTTTCCTGAAACCTGAGACCTGGAAGTTATCATAGTGGAGGCACCTCTTATTTAGTGTCCATAATGGAGCTGTGGTTTACTGAGCACCGTACGTGGGAAATCATCATATCAGGCTACACTTCTCAGGAGAGACAGAGCAGGGAGGAAAGGAGGAGGGGCTATATTATAGGATATACTATGGCATACCAAAATGCAGAAGCCCGACACCCAGGGGCCCGAGAATTATATCCTGACAGTTGGTATCTCAACAGTCAGGAATTGCCTATGGTGGAGATTTTTCTGTGTTTCGGGGGGCTTTTCCCCCTGCATCCCCCTTATCTTTGATCACCAACTCTGCCACGGGCAATTCCTGGCTGTCGGGACACCGACTGTCGGGATATAAATTTTGGGCTCCTAGGTGTCGGGCTTCGGCATTTCAGGATGCCGTAATACTCCATTATATGTGGGAGGGAGGGTATCAAGGTCATGGAGGTACATGGGTATAAAGAGGAAAAGGAGGGGTTGAAAGTACTGTGGGTCAACCTGCAGGCAGGCTCTGAGTCCACTGTCCATACTGGAGTAGTATACAGACCTCCTTCACAGGGTGAGGAGGGGGATAAGGCATGTGGGGACACCATCATTAGAATGGCAAGTATGGGGAAGGTGCTGCTAATTGGCAACTTCATTCTACCAGATGTGGAGTGGAGCCTTCCAACTGTGGCTTTCAGCAAGGAGCAAGGTCATCCTTGACTTCCTGCAAGGGTCTTTTCTCAGGCAGTAAGTCAAAGAGCCCACAAGGGACAGGGCATTGCTAGACCTGATGCCTACAAACAGACAGCATGAAAGACGCCACAGTGGTAGTCCCTTTTGGTACCTGTGATCACCGTATGGTGTGGTTCAACATAAAGACAGGTGCACAGACAAACCACATGAGGATGAGGGTTCTGGGCTTTAAGAGGTTTGATTTTAAAGAAATGGGTGACTGCCCCAGGATTGGAACTGCCTATAGGGGGTGAAGGAGTGCTAGGAAGGGGTAGAGGCACGTTGGGGAAGAATAAGAGGGAACATAGCTAAAGCAACCAACCTATACATGAAACAAGTAAGCAAAAGCAGAAGGAAAAAGAGACCATATAGTTCTCCAAGGAAGTGGCAAGAGTGGTAAAAGAAAGAAGGGTTGCATTCAAGAGATATAAGGAAACACAGAGGGAGGAGGAGGACAGGGAAGGTATATTTAGCAAAGCAGAAGAAAGCAGGAAAGGTGGTGAGAGGAACAAAGGTGCAGACAGAGGAAAGGCTTACCAAAGAAGTCGCTACAAGGTATACTTCCTTCAGTACAATTGAAAAGAGGAAAACAAGGGTAGAGATAATAAGAATTAGAAGGGTGGAAGGGGGAGACTGGGCAGAGGGAGACCAAGAAAAAGCTTACACTTTAAACAGGTACTTCTGCTCAGTCTTCATAGTGGAGGAAGGAGGGAGGGGATGGACCACCAGCGGAAGCAGGGATAGGGTGTGGAGGAGGGTGGACACAGGTCCATTTTCAGAGAAAAAAACGCGAAAGAACTTGTAGCCCTAAAGGTGGACTGGGCAATGAGACAGGATGGGATTTACCCCAGGGTACTAAAAGAACTTAGGGAGGCTCTGGCTGCAGTACTGACAGCCTTGTTCAACAACTCACTAGAAAGAGGAAGGATTCTGGAGGACTGGAGAAGGGCTGATGTTGTCCCTCTGCATAAAGCGGCAGCAGGGAAGAGGCTAGCAACTACAGCCCAGTCAGTCTCACTTCAGTGCTGGGGAAACTGATGGAAACACTTCTGAAAGAAAGACTGACAAGAGTATCTTGAATCCAATGGCCTGCAAGACCACAGACAACATGGATTAATGGGGGGAGGTCTTGCCAAACAATTCTAATAGATTTCTTTGACTGGGTGACCAGGGAAACTGATCAGGGGAGAGCAGTCGATGTGACCTATTTAGACTTTAGCAAGCCCATCAACGCAGTGCCACATAGAAGGCTGATTAGGAACTTGACCAACCTAGGGGTGGGATCCATAGTAATAAATTGGGTTAGAAACTGGTTAAAGGATGGGAGACAGAGAGTGGGGGTTAATGGCACTCATTCTAAGGAGGGGAGTGTGACAACTGGGGAACCACACAGTTTGGTATTGGGACCATTCCTCTTCAATATCTTCATAGGGGACATTGTAGAAGAGCTGGAAGGGAAGGTATACCTTTTTGAAGATTATATCAAAAGCTGTGATGGGGTGGGCACTCAGGAAGGAAGGTGTGGAAATAAAATATGCAGGTATAACGGAAAACTCAAGGAATGGTAAAAAACAAGGCAATGTACCTAGAACATAGAAACCCTGGCACCAAGTATAGGACGGGGGGAGTGCAGACAGTCCCTAGGCAGGAAAAGGACCTCATGGGTATCATATCTAAGGACCTCAAAGTGGCAGTGCAGTGTAACAATGTAGTGGGTATGTCCATTGGAAAGCTGGGTTGCATAGGGAAGGGTTTCTCCAGCAGGATGAGGGAGGTGGTGTCATTGTATCGCTTTGCTGGTGCGGCCACATCTAGAGTACTGTGTTCAGTTTTGGAGACTGCACCTCAGAAAGGGCATAGTCAGAGTAGAGGTGGTCCAGAGGAGGGCAACTAAAATGGTGCATGGTTTGTACAAGAAACCCTGCGAGGAGAGAGTGCAGGATCTCTACATATACACGTTGGAAGAAAGGAGAAAGAGAGAGGGGATATGAGAGAAACCTACAAGTACCCCAAAGGGGTGAATAGGGTACAGGTGTGGAGTCTGTTACAAAATGGAACAAGCATCAGAACTGGGGCATGCAGTGAAGCTTGGGGGGCCAAGAGTGAAGTGAGGAAATATTTCTTCACTGAAAGGGTAGTGGATTCCTGCAATGGATTGCCAGCAGAAATGGTGGAAGCTAGAACAGTGGAGGGCTTCAAGCATATATGGGATAGACATAGGGGCATATTAGATAGGATGCAGGGGGGTGGGAGGGTTGACTGAGACCAAATAGGGTCTGTGGAGACTGAATAGGTAGGGAACATCTGGAAGACTAGGTGGGTTAAGCAGTCCTTTTCTGCCATCGTATTCTGTTTCTGTTTCCATGCCCCTATACCATCCCAGTTAGATGCTTGAGAACCCTGCCAACCAAAGACGAAAGCTCTTACTTTGCATTTGTATAAGTATTGTAGCATTTAAACACAAGTTGGACAGTGCCTGGGGTTGGGAGGACACCCTGCTACTGCATTGTACATATTCTGCGAGGCATAATGAATAAAAAAAAAGGCCTCAAACAAAGCCTAAGAGAATACCTAAGAAAAAACAGTGATAGCCCATAGGGACGTCACACAGAGAGTTCCAGTTCCCAAATTTCCCATGTCCAATCGCATTGCTCACCTCTTCCCAGCCAGTTGGGTTATGTGAGTCTCTCCAGACCACACACAGACACTGTAAAGCTTCAACCCCGGTGCAACATGTTGTGGGAAGGGGTGGTGAAGCACACAAAAAGTGGGCAATCAGAACTGCCTTGACCAGGAGACAATATGCAACACCTGAGCCCAGGTAACTGGAAAAACAGTTATCTTCTTGATCTTGAATATACGTCAATCAACCTACTGGCTGTTTATAATCCTGACTAATCAAAGAATATTCAAAAATAATCAATGGTTTATTTTCAAAAATGTATTCATGAGTGTCAAAGCAGAACAAGTCAAGGTGTACACTTTTTAGAGACTTTTGAAAAATGCAATAAAGACACAATAACTATACAATGCTAATAGTGCAACAAAATTTACCAACATTTTTTAAAAAGATTTATAATTTAAGTTGCCTGCATTTCACTCTGCACATCAAGTCCAAAAAGTGTAAAAGCAGCCTGGCAGTTGTCCTCAGAATTTCAACCAGCCTTGTTTATTATGTTTGCTTGCGCACATGCACAACGCGAACATATTGGTGGTACTTCGGCAGCCTACCGGGTCAAGATGTTGCATACTATACCACACAGAGAATACGGCATGGAATACATCACACAGTTGACTAGTGTGATAGGGTACAGAGCGTTGCAAGACAGATATAGTGTATGTGTGGTTTTGTACCCTAACGCGCATGGGTGAGGAGGAGGAGGGATTCTGTGGAGGTGAAGACCTCCGTTTGGGATGTGGTCTACTGAGCTGTCACCGTGGCTCAGTGGGATGAGCTGTGGCACTACAGGAGGGTGCTGTGCATCTGTAGGCTGAGGCTTTAATCCTGGTCCCAGACTTTTTGGAAACTGCATTTTGCGGTTTCTTTATTTTTCTCAACCTGCGATGTTTCACCCTGTCCCCGAACTGACCCCCCCCCCGGAGTTATGCGGGTGGCAGAGCCCCCCACAGATAAAGAAAATAAGAGATATTTTTGTCACCAAATTGATTTCGCAGTATGTCCTTTATGGCAGCAATGTATCCGCTGAATTTACAGCAGTACATTACATCGCACTAGTTCCACGCAGTGTTATGACCCCGTGCCCTTGGGCAGCATAGGGGGCTGTGCAGATCTGTACTGTATGAGCCAATGGATGTAGAAATGCAGGAAGCTTGCTTCTCAAAAGCCAGTGCTGAGAAGGCTGATGATGACAGTGTTCCTCTGGTGGACAGGCATAAACTTAGTGTATTTCAAAGAATGTAGCTGCACCAATCACATTGGCTTTCCCCCATTAGCCAGCTAACAGACACCATCATCAAGCTTTGAAGATTAACATCAAGCCTCGTAGTCTCTCTCTGTGTATGTTTTTTCTCACTTTTAATGGTTTCTCTTGGTTATAGACAGGAGTCTGGAGAGTCACTTTTTAAACGCTAAACAAAGTGGGGGTTGGGGGGACCCTGAGCATACACAGTGCAAATATAGTAGCATCAGATATGTTGATAGCATGTCAGTAGTGAACAGAAAACACTAGAAATAGTTTAGTTTAATTGCATATTATTTGTGTTCCCTGTAAAGCTCTGTAACACTTCAAGCAAACATTTAACATTGAAAAATGCTTGTTTGAAATTAAGGCTGATTCACTGCCTGAAATGTAGGAGATGAAAATGCATAGGCTGACCCCTCAGTTAAGAAAGTTACAAGTTTGTTGACCCCCACACCCTCTGACTTTGCTGTCTATGGTCATGAGTACTATATATAAATCCTTTGATAATGAACTCTCATTGCATCCTATATGGATCCTACATGGTACATCTGAACATACGAAATTACCAGCAGAAACAGGCCTCACAGTCTATCGAGTCTGCTCGAGTGTGTAGCTAGCACCTCATCCTCGCAGCCTCCCTCCGCCCCTCCCAGTATCCCTTACCCTCACCCTGTCACAACTTCTCTTGATACTTCCCACCATCTTACAGGACACTATCTCATCTGGTAACGTGTTCCATTTGTCCACCGCTCTTTCAGTGAAAAAAATTCCCCTTATCTCCCTCCTGAATTTTCCCCCCTACACCGTGGTACTCTGCTTGCAAACTGCCTCTCCGGTGCCCTACTGCCAAGTGTGCTAAGCACCTGAATCCCTCACCTCTCTACAGCACTAGATGCACTACAGTGAGGGGAAACCTGCATGATATCTGCCTCTAGTATGTGAGAGCTGAGAATTGAAAGGAAGCTTTGTTTTCCCAGAGTTATCAGTCATTATCAATCATTCTTTTTTCACAGTTGCTAAATCTTCACCCAAGTCATAAAAAAAAAATAATAGTTTGGGTTATTCATAGCAAGTGAGGAACAAGTCAGTTTTAACTGTAGTGCTAAAGTTCAGTACCGAAACAAAAATAGAAGATAACTGCGTTTTCCTTTTGGGAGCAGCAGGGAGATGGGATTGGGCTAAGGATACATTTCCTGCCATGGGATGTAAATGTTGTTGTCTCTCCCTGTGGGAGTTAGCTCATGTGCTGATACAGCAGTTGTGTTGTGTGTGCAGTGATGGGGGTGGGATAGGAAGTCTTAATACTCCCTCAAGGAAAGGCTGTTTGACACTCCCTTCAGAACTTTAATGCTTTCTACAACATGCTTGAATGAGTTTCTAATTCAGTACATCCATGACACAGAGAAGCAAGGTTCTCAAAACTGAAACCCTGCCCACCTCCCTCTGTATTTACAACTTTATTTATTTGCTTTTTCATTGTTTAGATTTAGTCATTTATTAATATTATCATCCCGGGTTGGCCGTGTAGCCTAGAGGTTAGAGCAACAAGCTGTACATGACCTTCGTGCATCCAGTTAACCTGGGTTTGATTCCCCCAGCCTCCACTTGCATAGTGTGTGACCCTGAGCAAGTCACATAACTGCCCTGTTCTCTCAGAACACAACTGGAAATTAGCCATTAAAAATCATTGTAAATGAGTCACAGACTCAATCATGTATTTGTTTCTCATGAATAAAAATAACATGTTATTGTTAGAAACAGACACAGAAATAATACTGAAAAAAGCAGTATAACGTGGGTAATATTTTACGTACAGGTAATTGAATCTTAGGTGGCAAAACTTGCCTATACAGTTATAAAAATGAGGTTTAAAACACATAAAAACAGAGTAACATTACTCAATAAGGTTAAACCATAAAGTGCATTTATTAATAATTCTTCTAAGTATAAAAATAATTAATTAAAATAGTAGAAACACTGGGCCAGATTCTCTAAGCTCCTGAAAATCCTGCAGCTGCAAGAAAAACTTGACGCAAGTGGGTCGCCACTTGCGGAACCACAGTTTCTCGTGCAGCTACAGTATTCTCAAAAGTGGAGCCGGTTTACGACCGGCTCCATGATTTATGGCAGTTTGTGGGTGGTGTTGCCATAGAAGTCCCGCAGCTGTGGAAAAATGTTACAGCCAGTGGGACCAGCCATAACATCTTCCGCTGCTGCAGATGAGAATCCCAGTCTCTGCAGCTATAGCAATTCCAGTCTACAACTGGATCAGCGGTGTGGGACTCAAGTCGCAAAACCTTCTGAGAATCCAGCCCACTAAGCTTAGGCAATATATAGAATAGTGTATGGTTGCTCATACACAACAAGGCTATGTTGCCATCGAGGGGGTGTGATGATGCCACACAGACCTCGAGAGCGGAGCTCGAGAGGTCCGTGTGACGGAATCACTTCGCCGAGATGGCAACAATGCCTTGTGTTTAAGCAGCCATATACTATTTTATATAGTATATGGTTCCCCAAACTGTAGGAGGTTTGACTTTTTTACAAGGTTCATACCTTGTCAATATTGTCTCACTTGCTTGCTCAGTCACTACCTCCCAGTCCATCCTGCAGTCGCCATCCAGTTCTGACACCGAAGACATCGATGCTTCACTGCTTCCTGCGGTCCTGCTCTCGGCAAAATAAATAAAAAAAAAAACTGGCAAACTGATAGTTTGGGAACACGGAGCCGAGTATGGCAGTCTGTGTCCCAACTATCTGACTGAATGGCACTACCGACTGATCATTAGACACCTCCGCCATTTTAGAGTGCATTTTTTGATCAGCTCTGTTTTCAGCCAATCATGTAGCAGCTCAAGGCTGAAAAGTTGTTGTACTATCGATCTGACGTCAGAACGATAGTACAACAACTTTTTTGACCTTTGAACTGTCCTACTGCAACATATGGGAAGCCACTGTTTTCCATCTAGAATAAGCCTTAACCATATATTATTATAGTATTCTGAATGGAGTTTGACAATAGCAGGGAACAGACAGGATCTCATCTTTAATTATAAAGATTAATTTTGTGACTGAGACTTGCTCTCATACATTCCATTTGGAGGACTTGAGTGATATTGCTGTTCCTCATGTTTACACATATTACATTTTGTATGATCTGAGAGTCCCATTTTATGTTTTATAATAGGGATTAGGTAGGTTGTAGTACTCAGGACTCAAAAGCTGGTTAATTTATGTTCTATGAATACAACCACTAGCCCATCTTGTTCGGGTCCTCCTGATGTTATTTGGCTGGATTGTCAAAGGGCCCTTAGATCCACGCAAGCTGCATCGAACAACCAGTTTGTGCTAGGTCTAGGTGCGCCAAATACTGTGTGCCGTATTTTGCAAGAAAAGCGTTCTCTGTGACAAAGTCCCCCAAACTGGTGCAAGAGGTCCACTGCAACAACAAAATGATGCAAGGGACGAGAATGATGCAAGTTGCACCAAAATAAATAATGCACGTCGAGTCAAAAATGGTGCAAGCTGAGTCAAAAAATGGTGCAAGTTGAGTCAAAAATGACGCAAAGGATGGGAATGACACAAGCTAAGTTAAAAAATATGGCAGATGAAATGGTCAAGACTAAGCCCCCAAAATGTTCTAAACTAGTCTTGCAGGAGAATACGGGCCCTTAATAGCAGCATAGTCAGGTCTGACCACCTGCTGTAGGCTTCTTGATATGCTCTTGTTTCCCTTAGACCAGTTGTGGCTGGTTTAACAGCAACAAGCATCTTAGGCACAAGGATAGGACTTGCATTCCTTGAAAATCCCAAATAAGGGGATAGTGCATCATTTCAGTGACGCAGACATCCTTTCCAACATGGCGCAGCTATTTATTTGGTGCAAGCATGGGACAAGCCACTCTGGTGCATGCAGACCTGTTTTTGATCAAGCACCATTTGAAAATCAGAACTGGTGCAAGGTTTGACGCATCCTGCTCCTTGCATCAGTTGTTTTTGACGCAAGCACCCTGCGTCATTCTCTGGCCTTTGAAAATCCGGCCCATTGTGTCTGATCTCTGGTGGTTGGCAATGCTGACTCAAGAAAATTCTAGACAATGGGCTGAATTTTCATACCTTTGTGGCACGATCCAGCTGCACTTGCAGTATTTGAAACAAGACTTAGATAACAGAAACGTGGTCTGAGTTCATGCCGCAAGTGCTGCACAGGGTGCATAAACATGATGCGTGCATCAGAATTGTGATGCATTCATCATTCTTGTGCCGTAAAGTGAGTAAAGTGTCATAAATGCAGCAGAAAGTTTTAAAGTCACCCGTAAGCATTCGGGGGCATTTACAGGGATGCAGCTGTGGCAGTACAGCTGTCATAAGTGCTGCGTCAAGATGTCTGAAATTTCTGGGTAATATGTCTAGTGATATTTTAATGTCTCCTGAATGACTGGCAAGGGTGCATTTGTAACATATGAGCTACAAGTGGACAGATGATGTTTCTAACATGCTGAACCTGACAACAGTAATTACTAAAATGCTTTGTATAGAATTCAGTACTACTGGATATTAGAAACATGTATTTTATTCGATGTCAGAATGTATTTCCTGGGACCGTCCTGATGGCCCAGTGGCAGTGCGATCTGTTGCCTCGCAGGCAACTCAAGTTTGGAAGCAGGCTTAGCATGTCGCTGTGGGAGGCAAGCCAGATCACAGCAGCTGCCTCTTGGCAGTGAGCTGTGATCAGGGAGGGCTGTCATGAGGCTCCTATGCCACAGTGGCCACTGTGGTGTGCCAGGGGAGCTTACTCCCTCTGAAGGGCATCACTCAATGTATCTGAGGTCACCAGATAACTCCATTCATGCCAGGAGAGAAGAAATGAAGGACAGAGGGAGAAAACCAGGGAGAAAACCCCTAGAACTGTCTGTATGATGGCATGGGTTCCAGGGCTCCCCTGCATCTTTGTGCCTACTCTGGATCCTAGTCCTCGTAGCGGACTGCCTTTGGGGGGGGCAGCCCCCCTCAGATCCCTTGCCATGGGGACTTCATGGTGGCCAGGGACCCAGGGAGGGACAGGAGATGAAGCTTTGGCTGACAACTGGGGCGAAGAAGGGGGAGAAGGAATTCTTATGGTACATCCAGGAAAAATTCAAGGTCAAAGGGGGTATAATGAGACTTAAGAGCAATGAGGGATGGGAGGAGGGGGGCAAAGGGAAGGCAGAGACCAAACAATTATGTTTGTTCAGTACATGTTAAGGAAAAGCAGGGGCCACTGCCAGAATATGGGGTTAGAAAGGAAGGCGCAGACCCTTGGGAAATAGAGAAAAGGGTGTTCAAAAAGCTAGCAGTAGTGAAAGTAGATAAATCTATGGGACCTGACAGCTTACAAGTTACAACTGAGGATGCTACAAAAGGTTTTAAGCATTATAGCAGGGCCACTAGTAGACATTTTTACTTGCTTGCTAGCTACGGGATGGGTCCCTAGGGACTGGAAAACAGTAGATGTGGTTCTGCTACATAGGAGTGGAAAGAGGGATGAGCTAGGGACCTATAGACCAGTCAGCTTGACATCCATAGTGGGAACAATTATGGAGTCTCTACTTGGGGAGGAGCTGGTTGGTTTCCCAGAAAGGAACAGGCTGCTGAACCTGTCAGCAAGCGTTCACATGGCAAAGGTCTTGCCAGACAGATCTGGTTAAGTTCTATAACTGAATAACCACAGCAGCAAAGAGGCAGGCAGTTAATATTGTATACCTGGACTACAGCAAGGCTTTTGACTCAGTCCACCACAGGAGGCTGGTCAAAAATATTAAGGAACTTGGGGTAGAGGAAAAAATGGCAAATTGGGTAGAGAAATAGCTAAGGGATAAACATAGAGGGTGGTATTCCATAGGAAATTTTCAGAGGTGAGGGAGGTGACAAGCAGGGTACCTCAGGGGTCAGTACTAGGATCTGTCCTCTTCAATGTAGTCATCTGTGGCATAGGTGACGGTATCAAGGGGAAGATTTGCCTCTTCACAGATGACACAAAGATCTGCGCTGGGGTAACATAGAAACATAGACTTTGACGGCAGATAAGGACCGCTTGGCCCACCTAGTCTGCCCATTTCCCTACCTAGAGGATAAGCTGCAGATCCTATTTAACCAACAGCATATTTCTTCCTAGCCCCCACAAAAATTGCCTTATGTCTCTCCCATGCATTCTTGAATTCTCCCACGGTTTTAGACCCCACAACCTCCTCAGAAAGGCTGTTCCATGCATCCACCACCTCTCTGTGAAAAATACTCTCACATTGCCCTGAGCTGTCCCCCTCTATCTTCAAATTGTGTCCCATTGTTCTTGCACATCTTTTTCTGAAAGATGCTACCCTCTTGGACTTTGTTGATTCCACTGAGGTACTTAAACGTTTCTATCATGTCCCCCTCTCCTCCTTTCCTCAAGGGTATGCATATTAAGCTCCTTTAGTCTCTCCTCGTATGGCTTCTCTTGCAGACCCTGTACCATTTTAGTTGCCTCCTCTGAACTGCCTCCATCCTGTCTATGTCCTTGTGGAGATGGGGTCTCCAGAACTGGACGCAGTACTCCAGATGTGGTCTCACCAACTGTCTGTACAGGGGATAACAACTTCCTGTTTTCTGCTGGTGATGCCTCTCCCTATACATCCAGTATCCCCCAGCCCTCCCTACCGCCTTCTCACATTGCTTGCCAACCTTAAGGTCATCTGATATGATTACCCCCAGGTCCCTTTCCATTTTTGTTGTTGTTACTATCTCCCACCCATTGTGTAATCTTTCCCTGGGTTTTTGTTTCCCAGGTGCATTATTTTGTACTTCTTTGCATTGAATCCAAGCTGCCATACTTCTGACCATTCCTCCAACCTTGCCAAGTCCCTTCTCATCCTTTCCATGCCTCCTGGTGTATCAACCCTGTTGCAGATCTTTGTGTCATCTGTAAAGAGACATACTTTTCCTTCCAGTTCCTCTGCAATGTCACTTATAAAGACATTAAAAATGACTGGACCCAGTACTGAACCCTGCGGTACTCCACTAGTAACCCCTCTTTCTTCAGAGTGGACTCCATTTACAATTACTTCCTGTGTCCTGTTGTCCAGCCAATGTTTTATCCAGGCTACCACCCTGGGACCCACTCTCAGGCTGGTTAATTTAACTATTAATCTTTTGTGTGGGAGTGTGTCAAATGCCTTGCTAAAGCCTAGGTAGGCCATGTCCACAGCCCCTCCCTGGTCTACTACTTTGGTCACCCAGTCAAAGAAATCAATTAGATTCGTCTGACATGACCTTCCTGCTGTGAACCCATGCTGCCTTGGATTCTGTGCCCCACTGGCCTCTAGCTACTCAACTATTCTTTCCTTCAGAAGTGATTCCATCACTTTCCCTACCACAGAAGTCAAACTGACAGGTCTGTAGTTTCCTGCCTCTGTCTTGGTCCCACTTTTGTGAAGGGGAATCACATCTGCCTCCTCCAGTCCTCAGGAACTACACGGAGAATGGGAAAGGGGAACAAAGGGATGATCTGGTCAGGTTGGAGAGCATGTCAAAGATCTGGCAGCTGATCATTGACCCTCCCAAAAATGCAAAGTAATTCACACTGGGAAAAAAACGCAATGGTGCAATACAAAATGGATGGGGTGGCACTGGATAGCACTAGGACAGAAAATGATTAAAGTGTGATAATATTGGCAACCCTAAATGTCTACACACTGCTACAGGGTAGTGAGCAAAGTGAACAGAATGCTGGGTTGCTTATGAAAGCGAGTAAGCAGTAGAGGTTGGGAGGTGATCCTCCCACTGTACAGGTCACTGGTGTGACCGTAGCTGGAATACTGCAGAAGATACTGGAGCCACACCAGAGGAAAGAGCGCAACAAGGTGGAGACAGTATAGCATAGGACAACTAAGATGGTCCATGGCCTAGGGAAAATTACATACGAGGAGAGGCAGCAGTACTTAAGCACCTACTCCCTTGGGAAGAGGAAGGAAAGGGGTGACATGAGTGAGACATACAAGTACCTGCAGGGGATAAATAAAGTGGATACCAAAGAAGTCTTCTTCTTGAGTTCAAACATAGGGACAAGAGAGAATTCACAAAAGTTGTTAGGGGTGAGATTCAAAAAGGACACCCTTAAGCACTTCTTCTCGGAAAAGGTGGTGGAGAAGCAGAATAAATTACCAGAGGAAGTGGTACAGGCCAACTCAATTAGCAGCATCAAGCAGGGATGGGATAGGTATGTGGATTTTGTTAGGAGAATGGGGGACAGTAACAAAGGGGAGGAATGCCACCAGGGTAAGGCAAAATAGTTAGGTAAGGTGGGCAGACTGGATGGGCCAAGAGCCTTTTACTGCCTTCAGTGTCTATGAATCTGTGTATCTATGGAATCAACAGACCTCAACAGGGTATATCCATGGGACCAGGGTATTTCCTTGTGACGAAGATGGCCGGGGTGAGAGCTCTATAGAAATAATTGTATTGTAGATTATTTCTAAACTTTTTTTTCTGTTGCAATGCTTAACAACCATATTATACATGTAGTGGCACCTGCCAGGATTGGACTTTGATCCTGCAGAATTTTAACAGTGCAAATCAATGGCAGTTGTCAGGTAAGAAACACACACTCTGTGATACTGTGTCTCATACTGAAGGAGAGCACTACATGTGTCTAGTTTACCCCTGCTTCTTCTGCAAAAGACCTTTTTTACCATCATAAAAATGATCACGGATACATGACTGGAGCTAAGCTAAGTATTTTACAGTACAAAAAGTACTGCTTCCTGATGAGGCTGGAAACATACCATACAATATGAAACAGAAGGCACTGAAATCAAGAAAGCTAGCTTAAGCACTGCTTCAGACAGGATCACGTTTGAATGTGTACCCACTCAGATCATTAAAAGAAACAAAACAATGGTTTGCCTTCTGTGCAACCTTATATGTGGTGATTCCAAGCAACAGCAGAATTTTGGCCATTTCATTGACCCACTCTGGTATTGGAGCAAACACTTACATTTAAACAAAGATATCAATGGCAAAAAAAGGTCCAAATGCCCCATCAAGTTTGCCCATTACTTGTCTGAGTCCACACCCAGCCTAATGCTGGGCTGGAGTAAGGTTATCAGAACTAGTTCAAAAAAATATTAGAACCCTTTTAGAACCCAGGGGTTCGAGTTCTAATCTAGAACTAGAACACCCATGGGCTCTAAGTGTTATGGGTTCTTTTGTAAATACTAAATAAAAAGCTTTTTTTTGTTCATACATTTCAAAAACAGGATATGCCATCCTGGAAAACAAACTAATTATTAGGAATTATATTCTAAAATGTTTTAGAGAGAATATGAGAATGTGCTGCCGATGTGACAAAAACATAGAATTGTAACACTTGGCATTTGCATTTTGAAAGTCCCAATGTATTTTTTTCTTTCCTGCATATGCAGTGAAACAATATTATTGCTGTGTTGAAAGGGACGGTCTTTTATTTGTTTTTTTCTCTTCTCAGTATCTTTAACTTTTCTATAGTGTATGGGTAAGGGCTATTGTGCATGAAAATCGATGGAAATACACTGCTGTTGTACCATCGATGTGACGTCAACATGCTGTTGTACCATCCTGAGTACGTTACATCGATGGTACAACAGTATCGATCATCATTGCGCATGTGCACTGGAGTCCGGAAACTGCCGCTACCATGAGTGCTGCCTAAATCGAACTGAACGGATTAAACCTCCAAGTAAGGACAGCAGCAACGTGTAATGGAAAAAAGGTGTTACTGTGGAATGTGGGTGTGATCGTTAATGCGGGAGGGATCGAGACAGAGCTTGTTCTCAAGTTGAGTGTAGTGGGTGTTCAAGTCGTAAAATCAATGCGGACCATTGATTTTACCATTTAAAAGTTGCTGGTGTTGATTTTATTTACTTATTTTTATTTATTTATTGTATTTTTTACTGTTGCCCCATACACTATACAAGCCAATGGATGGGCAACAGTAAACAACAACAGTTGTTCGCTCCTCGAGGTTGTATGACAACCGAAAAGCTCTTGAGCTTCGCTCTCGAGGTTTACATGGTTGGCATAACAACCTCTCGAAGTGAACAACATTGTTGTTGTTCACTGTTGCCCATCCATTATCCTCTATTTCTCTTCAGTCCTATACACAAAAGAGTTCAAGTTCTAAAGAAGATTAGAATCTTAGAACTATTTGAAAAGTCTAGAACCAGAATACAGAACTTCAGAAGGTTCTGACAACCCTAGGCCGGAGCTAGTCTACTGTACTGATGGCCCTGACTGAACTTTGACACCTTTTTCCCCAGTCTAGTCACCCCCTTCCCTGTACTGCCCACCTTGCCTTCTTTCCTACTCTGATTTGGACTATTTCCCTGGGCCATTCTCACCTGTGTTTAAAGCCAGCAACAGAATATGTGCTGATCACTTCTTCTGGCAATGCGTTCCACTTCTCCACAGCACCTTTCTGTAAAGAAGAACTTAGACTTGTCCTAGTCTGTGCTGTGTAGTGGATTTGAGAAAGTTACAATAGTATGGACTGTACTCCGGCAGACCATTCTGTCACACCTGAGACTCTCCCCCTATCCCAGGTGATCCAAACACATTCACTCACTCCCAATCCTTGTTCTGCGGTAGGTGAGTGACAGAGCCAGTTCAAGCTGCAGGCTCGTGATCGTGACTGAAAGGCTTGCATTCTGTCATGGCTCGTCCTGTTGATACACAGCATTCTCTTATGAATTTGATGATAATATGCCCATGGATTACAGTGGCAACAACAAGATAAAGTATGCAACACTTCATACAATTTACTGTCTGGCTCCAGATCTATTTCCCAGGGTTAGACCGTTGGGTCCAGGAGACAGGATTGGGGGTGGGTGATTAAAGTTGACTCCTGATGGTCCAGTATAAAGTTGTTACAGAAGAATCAGCCAACGGCCTAGGTTGCCTGTTTCTTTCTGTTTTCACTTTTTCTTTTGTCGATTACTCTGTGGCTTCTCTCCTTTTTCAAGCCTTTGTTTGACATTTTGAGAAGAATCATGAGGTGCCTGCATTATTAGTCCCCTAACACCTAGAAGCTGCAGGAGAACTACAAACATTTCTCCTCACCTGTCAAAGCCTAAAAGGCTCCCTGAGATGAAAAGAAGTAATTTAAAAAGGGAAAGAGGAAGAAAAGGAAAAAAAAAAAGTGGGCCGACTAATTGAATTAGGAATATTATGATTAACTTTCTTTCAGCTTAGTTTTTCCCCAGATGGTTCTGGGTATTTAATAAACACATTGACACTCTAGGCTTCCCCTCATTAGGTGATTGCAAGAGCCAGAGTTGTCATAAATCAAGGGTCAGGTTATCAAGGCCTCTGATCTTAACTGTACCAGGGCGCCCAACTGTCTACTATGAAAGAGCTAGAAACAGCAGGCTGTAATGTATTAACGTGCTGCAATTTTAAACAAAAAAAGGGAACCCAAATTGCACATTAAGAAATGCTATTAAAGGGCTTTTATTTTTACAAAAAGGCAGTGTTAGGGCATGATTTAGGATGTGTGGTATCTGTGTCATAACATGTATTACAGTTTTAAATCTAGAGCAAACTGTATGTGATTATCTGTAAACAAAAGTTACAAAATGGCGGGGAAGGGGGCTACATAACATGTATTGCCACTGTAAACCAGAGGAAGAAGGGTTGTATGCTGTTTTACTATTAGGGATACGCTGCTTCCAAAAACTGTAACTGGCATCTAGAGATGTGCAGAACCTTACTGGGGAAAAAAGAGCCTACCGGAACTTGGAAGGTTTGGTTTTGCTAGGACCCGAGCTGAACTTAAGTATTTTGTCTCGGGCTTTTATCTTGGTTTTGTTGCTTCTTTAAAAATAGTCATGCTTGTCTGCTGTAGCGTTGCTGTTCCACTCCTGCTACTCAGTCATGTGATCAGGCTGCATATTCCTTTCTACTCCTGACCTGAGTCCCTGTCACCCTGTTTTATGGATGCCACAGCCCTGCGCAAGCGTGCACTGCAGTGCACAGTCCAAGAATGGTCCCTGTCCATAGGAAACCTTGTGCTATTTGTATGGCACGATTTGTGGGCAGAGTGCACGTACCCCAGTGCAGTATATGTTGCACGGTGATCCGCAGTCACAGCACGGTAGGTCTGGTTGGGGTCGACAACTGGGAGCTCAGTGGAGCTCAGCGGAGGGTGGTGGGGCGGCAGACGAGCAGACAATGTCAGGCTGGCCAGTAAAACAGAGGACAAAAGCTATATCCGACTGCTGACCAAAGTGGAGGAACATGTAAAGGGTGAGCGGAAAAAGCAGGACAGACAGATGTGGACTCATGCCCAATCATCATTATTTGCTTGATTTAGTTTTTTAATATTTTAAAACTGCAGGAAAGTGTGGCAATCATATTGACCTCACGCTAGCCATCAGTCCAAATCTAGAACCAACATCAGAACCAAATCCAGGTGTAATTTAGCAAAACCAAAACAGGAACTAGAACTCCTGGTTTTGTCAACCTCTACTGGTATTTCATGCAATTAAATTCATTGCAGCATTTCGTTAGTTGAGATCACATTCCATGCAGTACAAACACCAATGGAAGAATGTATGCATTGGGTCTTGCTAGTAACAATGCTATGCAGTTATGAAAAATGACACCAGGTGGCAGAACATTAATCAGTAGGTGCAACATTGTTATTACATTGTTATTTTATAACCTGCATTATACAATGGCAAGAAAGAATCCTGGCTCCTGATTGGTCAGTTGGCCATTACAGCAGGGATGTTATCCTGGCATAACATCCCTGCTGATGTTATTATGGAGGAGCTTGATCACTGCTTGCTTCTTTTCTTAAAAAATATATTTTAAAATACTAAATAAAATTATTTTTTTCTGTATAAAACAATGAGCCATTGTATAATAGGAATAATGCCCGCCAGGGTGGGTGTTATGCCGGGATAACATCCCTTCTCGGGTGTTGGATGCCCTCGGCCGGTGGCCTCGGGCCCAACCACCCGAGGTGGGATGTTATCCCAGCATAACACCCACCCTGTCAGGCATTATTCCTTTAGTAGACATCACCAATGCTATGTAGCTGCAGGGTAAACCCAGTGTCAATCTGTAACCATGCTAATCTAGCTAAATAGGCACTATGCACACTACTTATTAAATGTTATGAGTCTGATGGATTACATTGATTTGAAACACAGAAACATAGAATTTGTCAGCAGAAAAGGACTGCTTGGCCCACCCAGTCTGCCCAGATGGTCCTTGACTATTCTGTCTTGCAGACCCTACCTGGTCTCCTGAGACCCTCCACCCTCCTTGCCTATTTACCAGTATCCTCCTATGCCTATCCCATGCATACTTGAAGCCGCTCCCCCCACACTGTTTTTGCCTACTGCTACCTCTGCTGGCAGACTGGTCCAGGTGACCACCACTCTTTCAGTGAAGTAATACTATCCTCACATCCCTCTTGAACCTCCCCCTTTCATGCTTTGTTGCATGCCCTCTTGTCCTGGTACACTGCCTCATTTGAAATAGACTCCCCTCCTTGCTAAATCAAAGCTGGATTAGTCTTTACCCAGTTTTTTGTTGTTAAAATGTTTTTATTGAAATTGCTGCACCATAACGTTCAGAACATACTGTCACAGCTGCAATGACATAACCTAATAGTAAAGGAAAAAAAATTGTGGGCTAAATAGGCAGCACATAAAAGAAAAAACCCAAGGGCCACTGGCCTTCTCCCACAGTAGAGAACACAAATAATGCATATGTAACCTGGACGCATTCAGACTGACAAAGACCTTTATGTAAACTGAATAATTCCTCATATCACTGAGGGAACCTGTAAGGGAGGCTACCCTTAAAACCAAAGCTGCCATCAGGACTTCAAATCAGACATATTCGATGGCCTGACATTTTGATGAAGCTCAGCGTGGATCACCGGTTAACTTAAGTTCATTAGCTTCACCTTATGTTCATGAATATTCATTAGATGCCATATATAGGTCAGATGGGTTCAGGAGCACGCATGCTCTGAGGAAGTTAGGCACATATCCAATGAAACATCCAATGTTGTGCACACGTGTGTTACGCGTATGCTCTCCTTGCATGGCGGTGGGTCATAGTCTCACCCTGCCTCCTAGCACTATGTGTATTTTATTGAGGAAATGAGGGACACAAGTACATATGTACAATAAATTACACATTTTAAAAACAGCCCCCACTTGCATACTGTGTGACCCTGAGCAAGTCATTTAACTTCTCTGTGCTCCCAGGTCGCACCTGTAAACAAGCTTTCAGCTTAGTGTGCCACTCCTGGTTAAACAATTATAAAAACAGGATTAAAGTTAGTGTGTGCTCCTTCACTGACTGTGACCATTTAAGTATTCAGTATGCCTGTGAGATGCACATTTCCTGGTTAACACTTTTTTTTAATGTTGTTTCCCAGCACTAGCATGGACTCAAAAAAAAAAATTAATCCCAGTGGGTGTGAGCACCAACAACTTCCTGTTTTTTTTTTTCAAACCCTTAAAATCAATTAGTTGTTACTCATGGGCCGCCAGTTCTACAGTGATTTTTCATTTTATGGATAGTTTGGTGATTGAGTCTTTCTAGGTTCATTAACATCTCTGGGGAATTTTCCATCTTGTCAAAATCTCTCCTTAGAGAATGGAGGGGGGGGGGTGCAGGTGAAACATGACTGAGACCTTTAAGCACCTCCAAGAGATAAACAGGGTGTGGTGTGGGGAATCTTTTATGTTGAGCACAGACGTGGTTACGAGAGGGAGCACAATGAAGTTAGTGAGGAGAAGTGTCAAGAAGGAGGTGAGGAAACATTTCTTCACAAAAACGGTGGTGGATAGCTGGAACAGGTCACTTAGGGGCATGGTGGTGGCAGAGATAGTGCCAGAATTCAGGCATGGGTGGACAGATACATGGGTATCATTAAAAGGAGGAATCGCCTGGAGAGGGTGGGGGAAGCCGAGGATGACATAGGTCCCCTTGCCACCACGTAGGGTGACTGGATGAGTCTTTTAGTCCATTTATGTTGACAAAATCTATATTTCTATCTATGTTTCAGTAAGACCACAGGACAGCTCCTGTGCCAGTTTTTTTGATTTTGCAGTCCCTAAGTAAGAAATTTCCTGGGATGCTCAGAAGAGTTCTAGACAGTTGCCATATCTTAAATCCTAGAACTGTATTTTAGAATGTGCTTTAGTTTATGGTTAGGGTTTATTCTACATAGGAAATGGTGGCTTTCAAATTTTTGTTGTAGGACAGTTCAAAGGTCAAAAAATGTGTTGTACTATCGTTCTGACGTCATATCGATAGTACAACAACTTTTTTTTCCTTGTCCTGTCACCTGATTGGCTCACTCAATGATGCTCTGAGGATAAAAATATTGGCAACATGGCGGTGCGATTCAGTGAGTGCCAGTCAGTGGATCCTCCTCGTTTTGACATGAACAGCCTCACTCGGCTCTGTGTCACAAAAGTGAATTGCTGTTATTTTTTTATTTCATTTTAAAAATAAATGGTGCTGAGCTAGCGGGAGTGGGGTGAAGCCAGACCAAGTGGGAGTGGGGAGAAGCAGGAGTCAGCGGTAGTAGCACGAGATAACCAAGGTAACCATCAACTGGAAAAAAAAACACAAGAAAGACACAAGCCAGGAACTATTTAATATATAAAACAGTGGCTGGTTAACTATCCTCAACTAAGGCTGTGTTTCCATTTCAGTTGTTGATGACATTATGGAGACCTCTCAAGCTTTGCTCTTGAGGTCTCCGTGATGTCATCAACAACCTCGATGGAAACACAGCCTTATTATGGATGATCACCCATCCACTATTTTATATACGTTCTGTCAGACTCTGTCTGAGTTGCATGGAGGGTCTGGCCACACTCATTGTGATCATCATTAAGTTGTGAACGGTAGAGGGTATAGTTCCAGAACTTGTGGAAAAGGCTGTGGTTCAACCCCTACTTATCAAAATAGATTTCTATGACAGAAACAAGGTAGTGGTGACACAACTTGGGGGGGGGGGGGTGGCTTGCTCAATCTTACATTTTATGGAAAACTCCATCTGGTTTTAGACAAGTTGCATTCTTGAACCAGCCTTGGTCCGAGTTATCTCCTCAACAGTAACCAACAACGATTACGTGTAAGTAACAGCAGTGTTAGTTTTTTTCAGCATCATTTGACACTGTCAGCCTTAGATTGCTATTGTATTGCCTGGTAACCTTGAAGGGGCAGGGGGAAGTGACCCTCATTAGGCATATCTCAACAGATTCGAAAAGCCACCTGTGATGCTATAGTTTATACACAGACAAATAAGTAAATCCTCATTCATGTTCTAATGATTTAATCATTAAACATGTAACTCTCAGATCACCAACTGTTGGTGGTTTATTGTTTTTGTCAGTTTAAATCATCATGATGTTTTTTGGTGATCCAGAATGATCTCATGATAATCATTGATGATTATATCAGTTTCATGATGTACGATTACAAGTCACGTGAGTAATATTAAACAGCATTTTAATTGTTACTAATATCAAAATTTGAATGTGTCAAATATCTGCAAAAGAAAATAAGTTATAAATCATGTGATGTCAAGTTTTAATCCCTTTAGGAAGAGTACCACTGAGTTTGGTATAGTACCTACAGTTACATTACTAATTTGTATATTTCTAAAGCAGTTTATAGACCAAAACAATAGTAATTTCTATTTTTAAAACAATTTTGACTTGACAATATTAGTTTGCAGACTGAAAGAAAATGTTTTGAGCACAAGCTAGATAGAGTAATTGTAGGAACTTACCACAACCATCAAAGGAGCCACTTCATGGAGAATGATATATGAACCAATCTGAGCCTTTATAACAAGAGTAAGAGGTGAGGTTTAGGCATAAATATAAATGACAACAGTGTGTTTGGGTCGAAGATGCATCATAACTGATTCCAATAAAGATGTCTAAAAAGAGGCCAAGATAAATTTCAAAAATACAGAAAAAAGAGCAATTGAATTTATTTTTCATTTAGTGCGGTGAGCTTGACCACGGGCAATCATGAAAAATCACAATGACAATCACAGTATCATTTCCATAACACCATAACATCATGGTTTTTGATTGGCTGACATTTAACATTCATGTTCAATAATTGTTTATCATGATCACAGTGATGTTTTTAAAGACTGAACATAATCTTTGAACATAATTGATAATGATCATTTATGATACATCATGATAAAATCATCGTTTTTTCAGCTGACACCACTACTGTTGATTGAGAACTGGCCCTCATTGTCAGTCTGTGGCATCGCTGTGTTAGATACTGACTAAAGCACAGTAACATTGATACATTGTACTATGTATATTTTTTGTTTTAACAGTTTCATACAGTTTACCAGCACTATATTGTACCTAATTTCACTGCGTTTATCTGTACTTGCTCCTGCTCTCTGTATTTCAGTTCCTGGACTCTTCCCCTTGGGTCACACCTGGAAACAAGCTTTGGCTCACTGGGTATTTTCCAGTCACACATTTTAAATCAGTCAATCCATAAATACCTGCTACTGTGTATTTACTGAATGTTCCTATACATAAATCAATAAAAACGTGGAGTATACATGTGAGATAAACCAGAGATATCTATAGTCAGGGTACACTTAAAAGACAGACAAGCCTAATTTGCATGTATACCTGTCGTGGCTTCTTAAAGTGACATACTCCAGTTAGTACTGTAATAAATATTACTGCACTGGAACTGACACTACAATGACACTTAAACTCATAATATATAGAGGTGCCTGGATAAGCCACAGATATTTCTGGAAACACCCAGATTTCACAATTTTTGCCCAGAGTGTGGGTATATGGTTATGGAAGCTCCACATGTGAGTAACCTTGGACTCATATTTCTGGAACAGATACTTAAGCAGGAATACCCAACAAGGTGTGTGGTGTCACGGGATAGTGTCATGCCTCAGGTGTGCTGTGAGGCATGAGGCCACAGGCTGAGTTACTTCGGACACCTAAGAAGAAGAAGAATCAGCATTTATATAGCGCTTTTCATACATCCAAAGCACTTTACAAGCAATGCTAGACTGGTAGTGAAGTGACTGAATGTGTGGTGGCGGCCATATCGCACATCATCACCCACACACAGCCTGGATAATTGCATGAACCGGTTTATAGGAAGGGAATGTTGGCCAGGACACCGGAATGTTCCCTACTCTTTCGAAGAGTGCCCTGGGTTCTTTACTTCACCTGGACACCCACCAGGAGAACACCAGGATGGGCAGAAGGGACCTCGGTTTAACGTCTCATCCGAAGGACGGCACACCCCAGCAGTACAGCACCCCCCAATACTGCACTCGGATGCCAGCGATTTAGGTGCAAGTCCAATCCCAGTGTGGGACTAGAACCCACGACCTTCGGGTCCAGAGGCGGATGTGCTACCAACTGAGCCACGCTGAGAAGGGTTGATATCCTTTTGAAACTACACACCTTGGCACAGTATATCAAGTTTCAGGTTTATTTATTCGACACATAGTCTTTACAAATATCATATAATAAATATAATGCACTTATGAAATATCACAATAAGTAAAAAAATAAATACAATTGCCATTACCCATACATACACTTTGTTCGATTCTTTTATTGCACATATGTTATAAGGAAGAAGCACACTTGAGGGATGGGTCTAGGTAATTTTAGCCAATTTGCCAAAATACAAACACTCCATCATCCACAATCTAAAAAATATAGAAACATGGGCCTCAAAAAATAAAATGAAATTTAACTATGACAAGTCTACGGTCCTCCACTTCAGTAGGAATAATCCATTGTACCCTTACACATTAAGTAACAAACCAATGCAGGCAGTGGATAAAGAATGCAACCTGGGAATCATAATTAATAATAGATTGTCAGCTACACATCACTGCAGAAAAATAACACAAACATCCAATTGGTTGCTAAAAACTGTTCAGCGATCATTTGTTTCTAGAAGTGAGTACTGTTATACCGAACATACAGTATATACAACCTTACTTGGACTATGGGTTCCCTTTTTGGAACCCATATTTGAGAGGTGATATCAAACTGGTGGAAAGGGTTCGGGGAAGGGCAACCAAGTTAATACCACGGTTGAGCAATATGACGTATATGGAAAGATTAACCACAACAGGACTATTCAGCCTGGAGGAAGGAAGGAAAAGAGGGGGTTTACTCATGTTATTTAAAATCCTAAACAATTCTGAATTATCGCCCCAGTGTGGGTTTTGAGTTCGGTGTCAGAACGGTCAACTTAAGGTCCCATGATAAACAACTCTAAATCCCTAAAGTAAACACACAAAAAAAAGGGACGACTATTTCACTATACGGGCGGCCAGAGCTTGGAATAAATTACCCCAAGAGTTGGTAGACTCAACAACATTTACTAGATTTAAGGCAGGGTTGGATAATTACTTGCTATTGAACTTAAACAGAGAATAATTTGCCCACTAGGAGTGGGAGACAATCCCAATGGGTACCCAGCCTACTTTTGTCTTGCACAACCCAAGTAACCCAAGTAAGATGTCTAAGGATGTAGCCTGGCTACCTACAGCCTCATAACAGTAATATAACGTGTGATCTCCAGCTTCATTAAGATGTGAAAAATGGCCTATATGCTTTAAAGATCCATGAACTGTGCCAGCCTGGTGGCATTGAGGATTGAGGTGCTGGACACCACACCTCGTGCCACACTGGTGACTGGATTCGGAGATGGATTTGGGTCACCAGGGGTTGGCCGGGAGAGAAGAACTGAGTGCCCGATGGCTGCTCTCCTTCTTCGGGGAGGGATGGGTTGCTTTCCCTGCCTCGATACTGTCACTGCCTGGGTGACCACAGGTGGTGTTGGTGCGGACAGGGGAAAAGCAGATGAGTAAAGGAGAGGCTGACATCAGCCGTGGACTGGACCAGATGTGCATCTCTGCGCTTATCCATCTCATTGGTCCTCCTTGCACTTTGACATCGGAGGGATGGACCACAAAATAGAAAAACCTCACAGCCGGTCCAGGCGATGAGCTCCTGCACCGCACTTCCACGGGAGGAAACTGAAGGCAGTCTCCACTTGTGCGCAGTCACCTGAGGTTTGGAGGAGGTAAGCATGAACCTCCTTTGCCCCACCTGGGGGGGTTAACTGGCGCTCTAGAAGATAATGAGTGGGGCACCTTAGGAGCAGACTTCTCGGTCCTCTGTGGAGTGCTAGTACTTGGGGGGGGGTCTGAGAGAGTGGATCAACTTTGGAAAGAAAGTGGGAAAATAGAAAGTTAAAAAAAAAAAAGATCCATGAACTCGTGTCCTTTTCCCATGTTAAAACAGGTAGATTCAAAACCCGTAATACAAGATCTTGACTAAAGACCTTGAAACGTGTCATAGCCCCTTCTAATGTTTAATGTATTGATGGCCCTCAGGAACCCAATGACTTCATTAATATTCTTTTCTGATTCAGATGTCATTAATCTTTTAGCAGTTTTTCTAGCAAATCATGTGTATTAGATAGAAAATGTGCAAAAAAACTATTTCTTTGAGTATTGTATTTAGGATAAATTAATGCACATGTTTAAGATTTTCTTTCACCATCATTCCACAATCACCATCCCTTCATAAGTTCTTGTAATTAGCATATCTTGCCTTTAAAAAGGTACTGTCATACAAATCAAAATGGTACTGCGAGACTAATCTTCTATTTTTAGGTGATAAGGGAAGAGTGAGATGGAATTCCATTTTATGAACTCTTTCTTTTATGGAAACCCATTCTGATGCCATTTGGTTCTTAACATGTCTCATGTCTAATTGTTTTGCTTGATCCTGTCATCATATTTTTAACTTACAAAGTGGAAGTCTGATAGGCTCAATAGGTGGAAAATCTGTAAGATATTCATAACCAGAGTTATAGAGGATCTTAAAGCAGTTCACTAACCTCTTTGATGGAAATGCATTGTCAGGGTAATACCTTTTCTAATCAAGCATCTTACAAACAGTATGTATGTACTAAGGGTATTCACTGTTTTGACTAGCCAAAATTTTGAAGTTCTTATATCTAAGATTCTAACTGGCCCATTTCTGCCCTTACCACTGAGTTGGGGGCCGACTTTGGTATTTGAAGAATTCTTGGCACACCCTGACAGTACGGGGTCCCTGTAGTACTGCAGTCATGTGTCAGCATTTATAGTATGAGCCCAATCCCAATGTAGGACTAGAATCTACAATCTTGTGGCCCAGAGGTGGACATGCTGAGAAACTGAGCCGCACTGACACCCAAGCAAACAAACTCTGGTCAGAGCCAATACAGATGCACAGAGCTTTTACGTGCGCTGCCGGAGTATGCTGTTCACAAGATGGTGGTGATGACAGAACTGTGCATGTGCGATACTCGTGCATGCGCAGTCTGACTCGGTTGCCATCTTCTGCATGGTGCCCGTCACTTCCGCAGTTGTGGAAGAAAAACAAGTGCACAGCAAAGTGTGTTTATTTATACAGCTGGCTGAGGGGAAGGGCCACATAAATACAACCACTAGAAACTTTGCCAGAGCACTGTGGAAGCACACCGGACAGCGGTCCGGTCATGTGCTTCCACAGTGTTCTTCTGAGATGATGATGATGGCATAACGTCTGCAGAACTCCACCCACACAGCCATAAAAACAGGCTGTGGAGAGCAATAAAAGCATTTGATAGCTGTTATAACATTTGAACGTGTTTTTAGCAGGAAAAAACTCAAATCGTGTTTTTTAGTTTAATAGATTTTTAACTTGAATTAAGTAAAATTTGTACAACATCATGGCGGGGGAATCATGAAAGCTGTTCACCGGAGATTTGTTTTCATAGATTCATGGGAGTGTGATGGCATGAAAAGGACCAACAAGGCCCATTGAGTCTGCCTATTTGTCCAGCTATCTGCTTGGACCTGCGCCCCCACCCTTAACACTCCTCTGTGGTTGTCCCATGCCCTTTTGAATACCTCCACTATTTGTTCTCCAATGACCACCTCTGGAAGTCTGTTCCACCTTTCCACCACTCTCTCTGTGAAATAGTATTTCCTAATGTTACCCCTGAACTGCTCCCCTCCACTTGCAGGCCATGCCCCCTCGTCCTCAGATTACCCTTCATCTGGAAGATTCTTTCCACTGGCACCTTGTTTATACCCTTAAGGCACTTGAAGGTCTCGATCATGTCCCCTCTCTCCCTCCTCTGTTCCAGGGAGTACATGTTCAGATCCCTCAACCTTTCTTTGTAGCTGAAGTAGTGTTTGCCTCCCACCAAAAACATTTATTTTGCCCAGTACATTTTCAAAAGTTTTCCAAAATTTGGGGAGACTGAGCCCCCTCCAGTGTCTGGAGTTTTGAAGTTGGTGTTGATATTGTGGACAATTTAGGATATGGCAGTGTGTCTAAAAAAGTGGCTTCATCTTGTAGGAAAACTGCGCTAGTGGCAGCTGACAGTCTGATAGAAAACAGCTGTTTTAAGTGCGAGAGAAAAACTGCTGCAATACACAGGTACTGTATAACGACATACTGACAATGTTTTGCCGCTCTTGAATTTAGGTTTTAATGGGGTTAACTGGTAATTATATTACAATATCTCCTATGCTCCATGCAATAAATGTCATCATTGCTAATTTAAAGAACTTACATAAAATGGAAAAAAAATCCAGTGATCTGATTGGTCAGTAGTTGTCCAGATCTGTGTGGTAATTGACCAATAACCACATGGGTCTGAAAGGTTCCTTGCAAGTCTTGGCACTACACTGCTTCAGAATTCTCATTAACTGTGACAGTTGGGGGGGAAAGAAAGCTTCAGCTAACAGCATGACTGACATACCTGCCAGCAAGTTTGACCTCTTCGATGAGGTAAACCTAGCTATCTGGTGTCAGAACTCATTTTTCAATGATGAAGATTTAGTTATTCTTAATTTAGAGATGTTTAGTCTTGTATTTTTTATCTTGGAGCCATTTTTATAAACGCAATAACACACTTCAAGGCTTGTGGTTGCTGGGAAATTAATGCACCCCCCCCACCCTGCAGTTGAAGGGCTAACACCTTGTGCCTCCAACCCATGGAGGTGGGGGAGGGTGTGAGGTAATTACTCAATAATCACACACCCTGTCATGTGTTATTACTTACATAAAGCATGACAGGATGTGCATTACTGTGGGATAACAGCACACCTTGGGAAGTGAGGCACAAGGCAAATCTGAGTACCTTTCACAGCAGAGAAGTGCCGTTACACCTCAGTTACACACACCCTGGAGTGCCTTATTGCAATTATAAAATGACTTTCTTGATTTTTAAATTTTTAACCCTGTAATGAGGCTCAGAAAATGAAGTTTCTCTGACCTATGTTGTTGTGCTGTAATAACGTACTGTCATGTGATCAGTTCCACCAATAACAGCACAGGATCTTCCCAATCCATTTTATAATGGGATTACAGTGGGAAACCTAATAAAGAATTAATGATGGAGGCACATAAACTGCTAACACTTTTAACTGTGACTCTATGAACTACAGCAAAATTTCAAGGCCCGTGACCATTTTCAGCTGCAAAATAATGATGCATTCACAGAGCACTTACTGATGTATACCTTACAGTATGTTTAGTTATGATATATTATGTTTGCTAAATGGAGTTAAGGCCAGGCTTCCGTAGGGCATTGAACAAGTGATTCGTACTACCCAAGTCTTTCTGAGTAATCCAGATACGAGGATGTCTGAAACTGCAGAAAAAAAATGGTACTGTATCTTACCTGCCTAACACAGGCTGATAGAAAAAAAAAAAAAAGCTGCATTCCTTCAGCCCTGATAAGAGATCATGGGGTGGGAAGTAGTCTCATGTAGACAGATGAATGAATGTACAAACCGTTTATCCATTTAATATTTATGAAACTGAACCTTGCAAGACTTTGCATTCATAGCTACTGTATATGCATATTCTCTATAAGAGGGCATAGTTAAAAAAAAAAAAAGAAAAAAAGCATAGCACTTCCTTCTTTACTGCATTGCTTTCCAAAGCGGGCTCTTAATGATGTCATGACAGAGGTGGACGGAAAGGATGCATCCAAACATGCGTGTTCTGCCAAAATGCAACAGATTCTCTTGTAGTGAATCATTCCTCTCTTCCAATTAACGTCTTGGCCCATGCTGGAGATCAAAGACTAGCACCACTTTGGCTAACCTGACATGAACTACGCCCCTAAGAACATAAGAAATCTCAGTCTCAACTCCATGGCAACAACTAACTGTACTCTGTTACAGGCCATACCAGCCCCTAAAAGAATGCTGCAAAAGATATATTGTTACCATATTTCTGAGATACTCCACGTGGGAATGATTTCCTGATGTTTAAAGCCCCTGGTTAATCATAATAATGAATGAAAATGGGGCTGCTTCAACAGGCCTGTGTGGGTGCAGGTTATTGGCCCACATCTTCAGCGACATGTACAGTTGCTGCAAGATACTGTACAGAACTATAATTTTGCAGAAGAATGTGGACAGTCTGACTCAATAAATCATTCTCTATTTGGACTTATTGGCCTTTCCCTGACTCGTAATGAAGCAGAAACAGCTTTTCATTGTGAACAGGAAGTCAGAGAAGCGGATCCCTCCCTCCCTTTTCATGCAGTAACACTACAAAACTAAACGTAGCACACACTCTGTTTTATCCTGGTGTGTAGATATGCTGCTGATGAAGAAACATACCTTGGAGAGGGGCATGTGGTTGATGCAAACTTCAAGGCAAATATAGTACAGTACAGGTACCTAGTGATTCCCAACTACGCCACAATAATCATCACTGCAGTTATCATGCTACAGAAATGTGATTTTGTGACCTCTGCACTCAAGATGCCTTACATGGCTAAAATGGATTGTGTTGTACAAGTTTCTCCTTGGCCTATGTTGAAAGAATACGCAAGCACTAATACATGACCGGGGCCGGGGGCTTTAGGCTGAGATAAACACATAGCCAGGGACATAGTAAGGCCAAATGCCACAGGCTTGAGGACCTTACAGCCCCTGGAAGTGCATTTATCCCAGCCTGAAATCCATCCATTCATGTCTTATTGCACTTATAAATTGGGTCTGGTGTGAATAGTTTTAAAGAAAAAAAATAGAAGTTTAGAAATACTTTCTTAAATGATTTTTGTAAAAATAGGCCTTCTACTGGTGGGCTGTCACCTGGGGTGCTTGTATGAGTAAGATGCTATTATAGTGATAAGGTGGTGCTCACATAATGACTGCATTGTTGTTAGCAGCCTGGTCTCCTTCCACCCTGTTTTTTCTCTGATCATGTATCAAATTCTTGGTTAAAATTGCTGACTGTTTCTGGGAGGCATGGCGTAAGTAAACGTTTCCATTTACTTACGCCACGCCTCCCAGTGGAACACTGGAGAGAGCTACAGAATGGGGGGGTGCTGACCGTCACCAAAGAGGAAAGGGGCCTAGTGGTTATCATATTTGATGACCTTAAGGTATCAAAGCAGTGCACAAAGGCTACAGGGAGGGCCAGTGGCATGCTGCGGTGCAGAGGCAGAGGCATTACTAGCAGGACGATGGGAGGTGGTGATGCCATTGTATAAAACACTGGTAAGACCTCACCTAGAGTACTGCTCGCAGTACTGGAGACCACACATGCGTAAGGACATTGACAAGGTGGAGGATATCCAGAGAAGGGCAACAAAGATGGTGTATGGCTTGCATCACAAAACATATGAGGAGAGACTAAAATACCTCAATATGTACTCACTGGAGGAGAGGAGACAGTGGGGGGACATTATAGAAACTTTAAAGTACCTCAAGGGCATAAACAAGGTACAGGTTGGGTATCAGAACAAGGGGACACGATATGAAATTGAAGGGGGATAGATTAAGAAGTAATGTGAACAAGTTTTTCTACACAGAGAAGGTGGTGGACGCTTGGAACAGTCTGCCACAAGTAGTGGTGGGGGCAAGCACAGTGGAGGGGTTTAAACATACCTGGGACAGGCACAAGGGAACACTGGGTGGGGAGAGAGTGATGAAAAGCCATTGATCAGTTAGGGTCAGTGACTGCATACAAGTATAGGGCTTACGGGCAGACTAGATGGGCCTAGTGGTCCTTATCTGCTGACAATTTCTATGGATATATGTATCTATGTTTAAAGGAGTACTACAGTCAAAATCTGCAAAAACGTATGTTGTGCAGAGTGTTTTGATTTTTGTGTAGTCCTGATGTTTCCTTCCCTTTGTTTGCTATCAGAAGTTTTTTCCACATGGTATTAGGCTGTAGTAAACACATGGGGGTCAGACTGTCTCAGCTAATCAGAATGCAGGATTTTCCACACCCATTTTATAAGGTTGTTTATTAATCCCAGCAGTCTGCCTTTTAAGGTCAGGAGATCAATTGAACTGCAGTAACCAGAAACACGCAGCAAGCCTTGAAGGCCTGTATACTATCATCATAGCCACTATCTCCACTGGTAGCTGTTCCATAGGTTCTCCGCCCTCTAGGTGAAGAAACACCCCCTAACATTACCCCTGAATTTGCCACCTCTGAGCTTCAGGGCATGTCCCCACATCCTGTTAGAGGACACCAGATCAAACATCTCTATCTGCTCTGTCTTGTCGGTACCCTTGAGTATGTGGAAAACTGAGCTCATATCCCATCTCAGTCTCCTTTTCCCCATGGTGACCATTTGAAGGGCCTATAGCCTCTCCTAATAGCTCTTGCTCCCCAAACCCTTTATCATTTTGGTGGCTCTGCATTGCATCCACTCAACTGCCTCAATGTCTTTCATACTGAGAAGCCCAGAACTGCATGCAGTGCTCCTGGTGGCGGTCTGATCAGGGCCATGTGAAGTTGCAGGATTACTTCCCCTGACCAGTTGGTCCTCCCCCATTTGATGAACGCCAGCATTCTGCCAACCCCCTTGACAGCGGCTTGACACTGCTTGTCACGCTTCTGCTCCTTGTCTATTACAACTCCCACTTCCTTTCCCTCTTCCACTACAACAGGAGGAGTCCTACATAATATGTACAGTATGTACTATCTCTGTTTTACCACCCTGAGTGTAGAACCTTGCATTTTGCTACCTTGAATCTGAGACTTCAGGAGTCCGACCAATAACCCAACATGTTCAGATCTTGCTGACATTTGTGCCCATCCTCAGAAGGCAACCTTCCATTCTTGCCAGACTGGCCAGCTTCGTGTCACCAGCAAACTTAAGCAACCCGCTGGATACCTCATTATCCAGATTATTAATGAAAATGTTGAAGAGCAGTGACCCCCAGCATAAATCCCTCAGGTACGCTGCTTTGTATACCACTCCACTCAGATCAGTCCTGTCTAACACAAACATTGTTGCGGGGCTACACAATATATTAACAATGGTAGCCCAGTTTGACTTCTCTCTGTTGTGTTAAAATTGTTGTTAATTGAATTAGAAACCTAATATTTAGCTTAGTGACTGGAATGTCTGTGAAAAAAAGGCCCACCAAGTTTTTCATATTTTTATTTGTTTTGTAGGGAATTTTTTTTTCAATCAGTACTTTTTCCTCCGTCCCCCAGGTTTGCCCGACGGCACCTCCCAGCCCCGTCACCGTCCTTCTCATGGACTTACCAGTTGTCTGCCACTTACATGGGACCCATTGGATGGGTGGTCAGCATTGTCAGTCATGTGAGAGCCTGCAGGGGGTGCCAGCATGTAGCAGCCAGGCATTTTCCTCCAGGATTTTCTCCCCTTAGCTGGAGCAAAGGGATGGGTGCACCAGCATGTCATACTTCAGCTCTACCCCTGCTAAGTGCACATCTGCTGTGCTGTCACCCGACCTGCATCAGGTGGCAGTCCCTGCAGCAGGAACTGGGGTTCCCCCCACCTGAGGAAGGAGAGCTCTCATCAGGTGCTCAATCCTCCCTCATGTAGGGATTTTTTAAAGCTCATAAAAGGTTTTAGTCTGACAAACACTTGAGCCTCAGTTTGCTCACAAGACAGGTATTTTATTTAGTTCTAATTTCTGACCAGGAAAAGCACACTAAGCTGTGAGAGCTTGTTTCCAGGTGCATCCTGGGGTTGGGTTACATGGAATTGCTTTTTGTTGGTGGGAGAATATTGGCCATGACACCAGGAAAACTCTCCTATTCTTTACTGATAAGTGCCATGGGATCTTTAACTCCTACCTGGGCAGTGACCATATATGGTCAGAAGGGACCTTGGTTTAAAGGGAAACTGTCAATCCATTAGACTAGACACACAGGTTAATTATTACCCAGCCTGTCTCTTGCTCTTGCAATTTGGAATTTCCAGGTTGCTATTTAATTGGCACCTCCCCCCAGCAAGTCCTACTTTTTGTTCCGCCCACCCCTAAGTTGTACCAAAGAATTTTCCAGCCAACCCTTTCCAGACTCAAGCCATGTTCCCTCTACATCCATTGCTTTTCCTATTTGCACTCCTGCCCCCCTCCTCCCCTTTCCCCCTCAATGTATCCTTCCCCCTTAATCCCTCTTCCCCTCCACCATGTTCCCACTTATCCTCACATCACCCCCTGTACCCAATGCCATAATTGGCTGCCCTAAACCTACGTCCACTGTTAGCTCTCTCTTCCTACTCTTAGTACCCTCCCTCCACTCTCCCCTCTCTTACCTCCCTCACCAGCCACCCAGCAGCTTCACTTGCTCAGACTTGAACTCATTCATAGGCTCTACCTCTCTCGCCCTCCCACTCACCTACGCTCTCATAGCAGTAATTTAAAACTGCACAAACCCTCAAACAGACTCTTCATTTTCTATCTACTCCTTCTTCTAGCTGGAGATATCCAGCCTAACCTTGCCCTACCCTCAGTCCCCCACCCATGAAAGGCCTCACCATTTACCATCTCAACACTAGGAGTCTACTCCCTAAGATAGATCTCCTGAGAGTCTGGGTGTCACAGCATTCCCCAGACATTCTGTGCATTACCGAGTTATGGCTATCATGCAGAGTCTCGCACCCCCTACTCTCCCTACCTGGCTACCTTCTCCTTAGGCATGTCCACTCTAAGCGAGGTGGCGGTGTGGTAATCTACCACCACCAAAACCTGTCGATCTCAGTTGTTACTAACGAGGCAGTCCCTAAGTTCTATGAGCTCCTCCTTGTTAAACTACTCCTGCTCTCCTCTCTCCCCATCCACATTGGAGTACTCTACTCCAACCCCAGAGCCGCTCCTTCCACTGTGGTGGTCAGCACCATCTCAGCTGTTTCTGCCAATACCAGCTCTGGCAAACTCATTTTACTTGGTGAATTTAACCTGAATTGGGCCTCCCCTACCCTTAAACCCATCACCCAGCAAATTGAGACCCTAAACCTACACCAAATGATCAGTGAACCCAACAGACTAAACCTCCTCTCCCAAAACCACACCCTCCTGGACTGGATCCTGGTTTCTCACCCTCACTGGATCACATCTGCTGGCATGCTCCCCGACATTTTCAGTGACCACTTCATGACATATTGTACTCATAAACTTATTTACCTCGCTCCCCCACACCTATCACTGGATCTGCTCCATTCGCTCCTTCAACACCGCCATGCTCCTGCATGATCATCTAGCATCCTCTGACTGGTCCCCCTTCTATGCCACAGTTGACGTAAACATGGTTCTCTCCCTTTTCTGCTGCATACTAAACAACATCTGGAATAATCACCCCCCCATGCCACAGGAGACTGAGAAATTTCCACCACCCCTGGATATCCGCTGATCCAATCAAGCTCAGCAACCCCCGTGACTGTGTTTGGGATTGCTTTAAAATCTCACTCTCCCCCATTGACCTCTCCACCTATTGCACCCTGAGAAATGCTTGAACCAAAGCTATTAGGGCAGCTAAATCCAACCACTTTAAGAACATGCTGCAAAAAAATCTAAACTCTTCCCATAAATTTTGGTAAACCATCTCCTCCCTTCTCAAACCTTCACACACCCTCTCCTCCCCCACTCTTCAACTTGAAAACAACCTACTCTCAGACCCTCATATCATTGCCTCTACCTTAAATACATTTTTCACAACTTGTGCCCTTCCCTCTAACCCAGCGCATCCCTCAACCCCCCCCAGCACACCACACTTAACCCTGACTGCACAGCATTCCCTTCCACAGCATCACCACCCTCTCCTGCCCCACACATATGTCAACTCTACCCTATCACAGCCCAGGAGGTCCTCAGGGCTCTCCAATCCCTTAATCCATGCAAATCCAGCCCTGATGGTCTTGATCCACTCATACTAAAGGTCTCAGCCCTAGCCATCGCCCATCCCTTGTCCCACTTCTACTCAACCTCTCTTTCTCCCTTTGCACAGTACCACAGGCCTGGAAAGAGGCTAAAGTGATTTCGCTGCACAAAGGTGGTGACCACTCTCAACCTGGTAATTACCACCCTATCTCCCTATTCCCTGCTCTAGCTAAATTACAAGAATCTCTCATCCTCACCAGACTCACAAACTTTCTCACCACCACAAATTTCCTGTCCCCTTATCAGTCAGGCTTCAGGAAAAAACACTCTACTGTCTCCTCCCTACATAGGGTTACAGATGCCATTCTCACCGGTATGGACCATGGCCTCCTCATCTCAGCCATGTCTATAGATCTGGCCAAAGCATTTGACTCCCATCTCCCATCCCATCCTTCTTACAAACTCGAATATGCTGGCCTCTTCCCCATCTCAGTCAAATGGTTCAGCTTCTATCACTCTGGCCACTTTCAATGCATCCATTCCAGAGATGTGCTCCGCCCAATATTGTCTGGAGTACCACAAGGATCAGTCTGTGGCCCCACCCTCTTTTCGATATTCCTCAATGACCTTCACCTCCTTTGCCCCTCCTCCTCCCACATACACCTCTATGCCGATGACACTATTTTTTATAACTTCTGCCCCTCTGCCTCAATAGTGCTCTCCCAGCTGCACACCAATTTCACCCATGTCCTTAACTGGTTTCAGGCAAATCAACTGAAGGTCAACACCACAAAAAATGTCTCCATGAACTTCGGTTCCACCAAGAAACTAGCCAAACTCCTCTCACCCCCTGCCTTCATGACCCTCGATGGCAAAACCATGGACATAGTCCCAGCCTACCAATACCTCAGAGTCTGGTTGGACAGTCACCTGGATTTCTTCACTCATGTCAATAATATTCACTCCAAGCTCCGCCCTAAACTCGGGGCCCTCTATAGAAACAAAGATGCCCTCTCTGTCCCTGCTTGCCACACACTCCTTACGAAAAACATTCTGCTGCTTTTCAGCTATGCCGACATTGTGTACAGGTCCCCCTCCACATCTACCCTCCCCCCACTGGAAGTTCCCTTCAGTGCCTTTTGTCGCTTCACCCTGAATGCCCTCCCTCGAACCCATCATTGCACTCTTTACTCCTCGCTATCACTGCCTTCTCTTAATTCCTGCTGAAACCTCCACACCTCCATTCTCACAGCTAAATACCAGTTCAGCTCGCTCCCCTCCTACCTAGCCTCCCTTCTGTCCCTGCCGTCCACACCTCCTGTAGACCCACATTCCTTTGCCCTACCTTGCCCTCACTCTAACTCTGGCAAGGCTGCCTCCTCTTTCCGCTTCTCCTGGGAGTGGAACTCCCTGCCCACCTCACTGCGCACATTGCGTTACCTAAGTCTCTTTAAACGAACCCGCTACCCATCCCCTCCTACTCCATACTCATGCCCACAACCAGGGCTGCAGCTATGAATTTTGGGGCCCCGGACAAGTCACTTGAAATGGGCCCCTGTTTCCCAAACCAGTTAATGCCAGGGGTAATACCATCTCCTCAGGTGGGCCCTGCCTGAGCTCTGGGCCCCGGACAACATCCCCGCTTTCCCCCCATTACTGCGGCCCTGCCCGCAACCTAACCTCTACATAGTACCTTTGCCTAACCACCACTGGTTACCTGTACCCAGCGTTCTAGGTCCTCTGCTTTTTACGGAGTTAGCAGCTGCCCAAGTTTCCCATGAGTCCTACTGCCTAACCAGGCCTCAACACTACCCTCCGCTATGATGATGTTCAGTGTGTTGTTGATATGCATGTTATGTGCCATATTGGAATCTACTTGTAACCTTCTGCTGCTATTTTGCTTATGTTGTTGTTATTATACACAATTGTCATGTACAATGTTATACCTGCCTGTATAATCTGTTATCTACCTGTAATTTCTGTATTTGTGCACTGTGCTTGCACCTCCTTTCTCCCTTCCCCCACGTCGCACCTGGAAACAAGCCTCGGCTCAGTGTGCCTTTCCTGGTTACCAATCTTTAAATAAATAAAATAAATTGTGCGTCATACTATTTCTAGTTAAAAACCTGCATTTTATGATTGCTAACCTTCTCTAAAATTCATTGATGATGATGCTGACTGTTTAATCAGTCTCTTTTCTTAGTAGAACTGAAATGTATTCTAATGTTGTGATTATACTCAACCTTGTTTTGCTTCAAATCCTTGATCTACTCTTACTGCATGCTTCCTGAAGATTAGGAACACCTGCAAACAGAGCAGATACTCATGATGCAATAGCTTCCTCCCTACCTAGTTAGAATAGCGCTACATGAACAGTGCTTGCTAATACAGCGCGGTCTATACCACGCTACCCCGGACAGTGACAGAGGAATTACAGCGCTATGCAGTAAGCGCTACCCTGGTTGCTTTCTAGGATACTAGTAGCTGGCACAAGAGTTGGGGAATGGAGGAAGCCTGGTCGATCTGCTCCCGTAGCGTGGAGTGGTCATGCAGGAGCAGCTCGGCTGGAAAAGTGGTGGAGACCAGCGTTCTAATCCTGGTCTGCTCAATTTTACGTTTTCCCATAGTCCAACTCTGACTCAGAGTTGAGAACTTTAGTTATGGTGGGTGCGGGGGGGCAGAGCCCCCCACATTGGGGGGTGTGAAGGGGGCACAGCCCCACCGCAAAAATAATGATTTTCAGTGGTAGCGATCGCGAATTGTACTTGCGATCATTACCACTGGTGCTGATATTGTTGGCGGCATTGTCTCCTGCCACTTTTGTTGTGAGCGCTGTTTGGATGGTGCTGTTTTTTACAACGCTGTTCATACAGGTACTCTTATGACCTGGTGCCTTCTCCTCTCCTCCCACTGCATCATGAGTAGCTAGACTATGTTGGGTATATCCCCAAGTCAAGGAAAGATGCAGTGGGAATTGATTAAGGAATGTAAAACAAATATTTTTGGTGTGGCAACATCAGTATGGGGGCAGTTTGTTTTTCACATTTAAAAAGAAAAAAAAAGGAATCAGAATCAAACTTACAGCTACATAAACACATTCTACAGAAACTGAACAATCATAAAATATGTTTTTTAAACTAGTAACAGTTTGAAGCCTAAGGGGGTTGACAGTGTCCCTTTATTGTCTCTTCAGAATGACGGCACCTCAACAATCCAGCACCCCCACTGTGCTGCACTACAATGTCAGTGATGGGTATTGTCCCAAGTACCTGGTGTCGGGCTAGAACCTATGACCTTCTGGTCTCAGCAGACTTCTTTATGTTGCCCTGGTAACGAAACCTGTCATGGAGGGACTACTGTAATAGGCAGGAGTAGTGTTCAGCCTTTGTGGTCTGTTCGGTCTCTGGCCTCTCATGTGAGATGGCAAGAAGGGTGCCAACAAGCACTAGTTGTAAGTAAACGTGATCTGTGTTATGAGGACACCACAACTCATTTCACGTTGTCCCTGAACAACCATGACACTGTTATGACTTGGCCATCACTACAGTATCAACCTGAGCTGGATTTATAAAAGCTACCCAAATGGGAAAGTTTCCATATCATACTCCACAAAGTTCCTAGATTTTCTGTGAACTGCCATGGAAACTGAGCTTAAAATCCATGGATTATTCAGTTCCATGTCAATTGAGTGATGGAATTTTGGCAACCTCAATTGAGCGATAGTACTTCGATGAAGGTGAAAAGGGTGATGGTGAATGTGGGCACCCTACAGTAAGGACGACAATTGCGTTACTGTTTTTCTGCAGGGGGCTTCACCCTCCGCACCTCCCATTCTGGGGGTCTTTGCCCCCTGCACCCCCATTTCTTATGTGACTAGCTCTGAGGTTGTAGCCTCTCGGGGAAGGGAGAAAACAATTGTCGCCCTTACTGTAGGGTGCCCATATTCACCGTCGCCCTTTTCACGTTCACCGAATTGCTGTTGTTCAAATTGCAGTTGCTGAAATTCCATCGCTCAATTGATGTGATACTGATTATTTGAACGTGCATGAATGTCATAATAAAATGTACAAGTTGCTAATGGTTTCTGTGATTAAAATCTGTATCCCTAGAAGGTTATTTCCACAACAGCATTGATAAATGGACTTCCCATGGAATTCCATGCTATTTTGAGCTGCTCTATGTTTTGTGTCCCAGTCCATGAAAATACTGGTGGGAAGCATGGAAAACCTTGTGCATTCCAGCATCATTTCCATAGAAACCATGGAAACTGCATTTAAATACTCCATAGTTTCCAAGATATTCTTCCATCGTATGTTCCATAGAAACCATACGAAATCTAGGGGTAGATGAGCTATCCAGTCTTCACAACCATTCATTTTTGGCATGTTCCTGTAGGAGGAATGCTTTTACTGTATAAAAAAAGTGTGGAACATCTCTGAAAAAAAAAACTTAGAAAACGAGCATAATGTTTACACACAAGTTTGCTTGTATTTCACTTGTTTTGTATTTATCTTTTTCTCGGTTTCTTTATTACTAGGGACAGCTGCTTGAAAATAGGATCCTTGTCCCTCAAACTTCATCTGCTCCTTCTTCCTGTCTAAAACTGATGTCATAATCCTCCGTTTAGTAATCCCAGTTTGTTGCTGTAGAAATGACTGTGATGTCACAAGCGCGATAATACAGTATATTGTGCAGAGAAAGAGCAGGCGCAGATGAAGTTGAAAAGAAATGCAACCTGTTTCCATTCACATTTCCTTATCAGGAGTCTAATTAATTATTCATGAGAACAACATGATCATCTGCTGTACTGGGACTGTCCAGTACAGCGTAGAACGCCTAGTGCATTTGTAAATTTTATTTCTCTTGTTTGTTTTTTTTAAATGCTGTTTCCCCACACTTATGTTCTTAGACTTAGAATCCCAATAATGCCCTTACAGCCAGACATTTTAATAGGTGTGATGCCTTTGCTGGTGTTAATGGCCTTGATTGCACCTTGGGCTGTCAACACTCTCAGCCGGGCAGTAATCCCAAGGAAGTGCCCTGTTGTTCAGGCATTATTGCTTAAGTAATGGAGAAAAGAAACATAGACACATAGACTGTGTCAGCAGAAAGACCCCATGCTCCATCCTGCCTGCCCATTTTCCTACTTAGTTCCATGTGTCGGCCTAATAAAGGAGGATAACAACAGGGCAGATAGGAAGCACAACTGCAGTAGAACTGTGTACCGTTTTCAAAGTTTGTCCGGAGGTGTAACAGTTCTTTGAACTAGAGATCGGAGAACCTCAGCAGGTTCAAATTATGACCTGCTCTGGTTAGAAAAGTTTCTCATTGTTGAACCTTGTTTTAAAGCTTGCAGTCTGCATTCATTAATATTTGCATATTTAGGCCTATGGCATGATAGCTGCTCAGTTACGTTTCTGACACTATGTACTGGTTAGTAAGAGAAGGTCATTTTCAGTTCTACATTTTAGAACTGGCTCGGTTTGGGGGGTGTTATTTTTTTTTTTTAGAACATGTTCTCCCCATCTTAAGCAGCACTATTTCATAATCTATTGGGTACCCAAGCAACCAGCAACCATGGTGGGCTCAGAGAGGTGCTGAGTCAGTGGCCTCTCTGCCGCTTGATTTGTTGTAACTATGGAAACTGTTTCAAAACTGATGTAAAGGCAGACACACTGCTTCAGATGACAGGCTCCGTTGCTTCATCTGTTTACAAATATTTTTAGTAAGTTGAATGTTTCCAACCCTCCTCCAACGTGGAATGTGTAAACTGTCTGTAACAGTTCCTCACACACTTCATTCCGAAAGTTCATATTTACTTGAAGCAGTTAACATCTTCCAAATTAAAATTTATTCCTCAGCATTCTTCCGCACTCATTGATGATTCACTGTATTTTTTTTTTTTTTTATCTTGGGTTTCTATTTACTTTCTCATTGAGGGATTTGCTTTTTATACTGCCAGTTAAAACGATGGCTTGTAACCAATGTGTGATTGTAATCCGCTCATTTGTTTCTTTTGCTTTTTGCTTTCACATCTTGTTTATGCTGTGGCATACTATTGACCTTGCATTCTGTCACACACGCCATCTTCAGCTAAAAAATAACCAGTTTCCTAAATGTGTAGGTTGGGTTACATTAACTGAAACTGTATCTTATCCAAATCCTTAAAAAAAAATATATATATATATATATATTACCTCTGATTCCTTGGGCCCAATCCAGAAGGGGGTTTTGCCTCTTTTGCATGTGTGGAGGGATGGCAAAAGACTCGGAGTACACTCTCCGCAAATGCATAACATGGGTTATGCTGGTTCTGCACACACTATGTCTCTAATACAGCCATGTGTCTACATGGGTGGTCAGGTCAGGCTCACAAGCAGACTGTGTGAGCCAAGGAGATTTTTGTGCACATTGGTGGCTGTGTGATTGGTGGAAACGCTGTTCCAGAGGGACTAAGAAGCAATGCCTATGTGCCTTCCATGCACATCCTAACCTTTCCGGGGTCGGATTTGTTCTTTACAGGTATCCCTTAGCCCTTTGAGACAGCATGGAGGATGGGGGCCACACAACTTTCAATATTTTATTTTTTTATAATTTTCAGATCCCCTGTAATGTTTGTTTTTCTTGTAACTTTTAGATCACCAATGTTTTTTTTTTGCAATGTTTAGGTCCCCTGTAAGGGGATATGGCTGTCCTTGGAGGACAGTCAGATACCACAACCCCCTGCTCCATGCAAAGTAGGGGATCCAGTCAGGTGGTGACATGGGCATATGGTTGGATGTGCAGTGTCCAGTATGCTTCATCCCCCCAGGAACACCCCCAAGATCCTGCACACTACTTTTTCATGTGTCCTGGTTTCCAGTGTGGATCAGGTCTGTTCTCCTTTCATTGCCCCATAACCTCCCCAACATGCCTTTGCAAATCTTGCACTCTTACCCACAGTGACATGCATTGTAGCAGCTGAGCCATGACATTAATGAAGGTTGCCAGACAGCATGGTGGAGATGCCATTTGCATTAAAATCTGTCTTCAAAAAATTGGCAACAGATTGATTATTATTGGAGAGTTATGCAAATAGTGTTTTTTTCATTCACATGAGACAGAAATATAGTAAACAAGATAATACACGTATCTAGTCTAATTTAAATATCAGGTGGGATAACAACCATCTACCAGAAAAAAACAAACAATATGATCATCACATGGAGAGTATTGTATGGGTTACAGTGTGTGATGAGTTTTATTACACACTCATGGTGTGATGTCACAGAAAGCATGAGACTGAAGGTCAAGTGGTTTATGCTGGTACCACAGACTAATACACACACTGTAATCCATAATTTATTTAATATAATTACTGTTTTTAGTACTGTTTCAGTCTCTCTGATAAGGTTCTGGCAACTTGGTAACAATTCAGAAAACTTGCTAACACAGCACTAGGGCTCCTGCATCTGCTGGAAAAACAAAATTCCGCAGCCGGCCAACAAGGGGCGAGAAGCGTCGGGCACCTGGCTGGGAATGGTGGAATCATGGCTATTATTTTTATTTTTTTATTTTCATTTTTTTTACAGGTAATGGACATCAGAGGTAGCACAGCAAAACTAGTAAGTGTATAATGATTTTTCTTGTGATGTCTGGGGTGGAGGGGACTTAAAATGTTTTCATATGCATTGTGTATTGCTGTTTGCTGCTCACAGCTCATGCACAGCTGATGCTGTGTGTTTAGATTTGTGGGGAAGGTGGGTTGTAGGTGTAGAGTGGGAGGTCATTTGAGTTAAACTTACTATACTCAGGTGCAGTATTGGGTAGTAACTAGATACTTGTAACTAGTATCTGTAATCTGATTACTTTTCTAGGTAACTAGTAATAGTAATTGATTACTTTTAAAAATAAAGTAATAAGTAAATGTAATGACATTACTTTTCCCTAAAAGTAACTAGTTACTGTAATATAAATAATAATTTAAATAGAATAACAGATGGGCATCCATCTGTTATGGTTGCTGTAATCCATCAAGGGTTTCCTGTGACTTCATAAACCTCAAGAATGAAGCTCAGGAGCTTTATGACATCACAGAAATCCGGAGATTGTGCAGGTGCCTTTTGATATTCAGGTTTCAGTGTAAACAAAGGTTGCTCAACTGACTGCATGTTCAATTTATTACAACATCAGGCTGAAAAAACTGCCTTCTGACAAGCGCTGCATAAGCACCCAGCATCTTCATCTTGCAAATTGAATGCAAGTTGCCTTCCATTTTTTGCCTTTTTTTCACAATAAAAAGTTTAGGCAACATTTCATGGCTGTGAGGTGACATTTTGTTTGTAGTCTTGCTGTAATTCAGGTTTGAGTAGTTGCAGTGTCTCAGTACAATGAGCTGCCAGAGATACGGAGTGGTGTAAACCCATGGCTCAACAACTGGAGCGAAGACATGCAGCCTTGTAACGTTTAGCCTAGGAATTTTGACCTAATACTGGTTTGCCCTATGAGATCTTTGCTCTAACACAGTAGCTACGACTACAAAGTAGCCTCATTTATCACACCACTGCTTTCTACATGGTTACAGTCTCACTGCCTTTGGGTGTTGGGGTTGCCTTTGCCAGTTGTCTCATTACAGAAAATGTTTTTAGGCTGAATGGCTCAGGTGAGGTGTCCTTGCGCTGGATGTCCTCGTACCAGTTGTTGCAGATCCAGTATAAATCACTGGCCCCTCCAGTTTAAGTATTTCTTTAATCTGTAAAAAATTAAAATGAGTGTGCACACATAGCTTTTACCTTTCAGCCTTCTACTAGGTCCTGTTAATTAGTCCCCACCTTAGGACTCCTCAACCCATTCACTTCTACTCTGCCTATTCATACCTATCATCACCTTTTCATTTTTCAGATTCTATTCTTACCTTAACTATTATCACTTTATAATAACTGGCTAACATTTTTTCCCCTCAGGGAAACCGGGTTATAATTTGCCATTATAACCTGTGGGTTGTAACAAGGAACATGCACTGGCTTTCCCTTGGTCAACACACGTGCCAGCCACAGTTCTTCTCTCTCTCTCTCTCTGTCTTTCTGTAGCACTGCACGCCTGCATACTTCACTGTGACTGGCACTCGGCGGTAAGTTAACTTAAAAAAAGTAAATAATTGGCCTATGTCTACTATTATGTCTAAGTTGTAAAAAAAAAAAAAATAAAGATGGAAACAAAATGTTGCTGCAGTGAAGCTCCGATAGTGGACTGTGTTGAAACCCTGGGATGGTGGCTGCATGGGGATGTGACTTTATTTTATATAACTGCTGTGGTGAAAAAACGCTCCCCAGCAAATATATAAAATAAAACATGGGGAGGTGTGGTTAACTCAAGATTTTACACACACCCTCAGTGTTGGATGCTTAAAATAAACCCCTTGAGCTTTGCTCTCCGGATTTATGTGGCATCCAACACCTCAGGTGTGTGTGTAAAATCCCATTAAACACACCACCCCATGTATTATTCTATATTTCTCCTACAGCCTCCTACTATTTTCTTTCCTGTCATATATTTATTTTATTTGCCTAACTTGCCTTTTTTCTCATTTAAATAATTCCTGAAGAAGACCTATGGTAGAAACATTGATTCTAACTCAATTTTCTATTTTCTCCATGCATTTAATATTAACATTTTGTTCTATATCTGTAACATGTGCTGTGGAAATAAAAGTCAGAAAACATCATTTTATTTGTCGGTTTATTATTATATATATCATTTTGCAACATTTGCTATACAAATTATACTACTTATGTTCCGTTACATGGTACAGCTAAAAATCGCTATAGGAATTGATTAAATTTGTTTGAGGGGGCAACAGATTGGCCAGTTGATGTACAATTCATCGATAGCTTGCTACACCCATGCATGTCATCAGTCGTGGCCCTCTACAGTAGTCATTGTGAACCCAGAGGGAATCGGGCCAAAACAGCTGTTGTAGGGAAAAGAGCAAGTAGTCCATCTACAAGCAGGGCTCAGGGCCTATTTCTATCAACACCACATGTGCCAAACCACCACAGCAGGCCGCTTGATCATCCGTCCGCCCACCTGCCAGGTCTATCACCATCACCCACCTCATCTCAAAGAAAATCCTCATCGAAGGGGTATGTACTGGAATACAAGTGTTTTGTGTTGTGTGATAATTCGATTGTAAGTGCACTGTCTGACTTCAATTGTGGCATACTGACAGTGGCATAATAGTCATGGCAGACTTAGTTATAATTATAACTATGTCTTAGTGGCAGTGGCAAGTCAAGGTTCAGCTGTGGGAAAGAGTGTTTAAATGTTGTTGGGGTAAGCAGTTGTGTGCTGGTGGAATTTATTGCATGTGATGTGAGCTGGATCTGTGGCTGGCAATGGCAAAGTTAGGATTCAGGCTGTTGTGGGGAAATGAGAAAAGATCACCAAGACAAGGAAGCACAGTAGATCTGCAGGGTGCCTGTGTGTGTGTGTAGGGGGAGCTATGTGAGGGTGAGATTTTATTATAGAAATTTAAAGGGGTAGTTGTGGCTCTTGCATAGTCAGGAGGAGAATACAGGCTAGATGTGGGAAAGATTGCCAAGTGCAGAAGATGCTGCAGGGTGTGTGTGGCAGTGGGGTAAGTGCGGGATGTAAAGGGGTAGTTGTGGCTGGCATTGTCAGGATATACAGCTGTATGGGAAAGATGCCCAAGGGCACTGGCAGAAGATGGAGGGTGTGTGGGTGGATGTTGAAGGGTGTGTGGGTGGGTGTTGGAGGGTGAATGTGGGTGTTATGGAAATGAAAAAGGTCAGGGACAGCAATGGGTGGCAAAGTCAGGATTCAGCTGTGGGGGGTAAAAGATTGCGGAAGGCAGTACTAGATGCAGGGTGTGTGTTTGAGTGTTTTTTAATAGAGCTCTTATGTATGGAAATGTAAAGGGATTGTTGTGGCTGGCAATGTCAGATGGGTACTGCATTATAAATTAACATATTTATTGTCTTTAGAATTTGTTTAATTTCTTTTATTCACTTCTTGGGGTTTCATGAGCACATACTGTAGCTATGTTCAGTGAGTAAATACAACCATGTTATCAAAAGTAATATAAAGTAATAGGAAAAGTAATATGCATTAAAATTAGTTACTGATTACTTTTTATATAAAAGTAATAAGTAACTGTAACTGATTACATTTATTTGACAGTAACTAGTAGCTGTGACTGATTACTTTTTAAAAGTAAACTTACCCAACACTGCTTAGGTGTAAGAGAGGTGTGTGTAACATGGAAAAGAAGTCACTGGACCTGGGTTGTAACCAAACCTCATCAGTAATTACATATAGAATAATGGATAGGGAACAACAAGGCTGTGTTTCCATTGAGGGGGTTGATGACATCATAGACTCCAACAGGGAAGCTCAAGAGGTCCCTGTGATATCATCAACCCCTGATATGCAAACACAGCCTTGCCTGTGGACTGTTTCCTGCCTGTTAATTTGTATAGTACATGATTATTTTAAAAATTTCTGACTCTTTTTTAAATACCTGAGCTGTGGCAGTGAGAAAGTTGGGCTGCGGCAGCGAGAAGGTCTGGAAATTTGAGCATTGGGAGACTCAATGATTGCGGGGGAACAGTCAGTCCAAGAAATTAACTGGTCAAGAGATTCCAGGACAGGCTCTAGACTGAGTCAGTAACGATGATGACCCGGGCATGGCACTCAGATGGCAGCAGCCCTTTCTTGACAGCCACGTTAGTGAGAGTGCTGCACAACAGCAATGCGTTATAATTATGATTTAGTGTTGTTGCAGTATAGTAATGACATAACTACTATACTGCAACAACATTTTGACTTTTGAACTGCCCTACACAATTTCCTGGGCCCGACTGAAATCCATCTACAATAAAGCCCTATCATGTACTATAATAAAGGAATAATGCACAACAGGGTGTGTGTCATGCTGGGATAAGGCCACGCCTGGAGGGGTTAGGCACGAGGTCGCAGGCAGAGTGCGTCCAATGTCCCAGGCGTGGCGTTATCCCAAACGACACACACCCTGGAGTGCATTATTCCTATTATACCATGGCTAGTTGTTATATATAAAATAAAAAAATAATTTTAAAGAATATTTTAATTAGTGTGGAAAAATATTTTTATTTCTTAAGAGGAGATGCAAAAAACGGATCATCAATAGCAGCCATCATGATGACAGTAGACCTGTGGCGTCGTGCTGGGATAATGCCATGGGTCCAGACCCAAACTGACCAATCACAGTCCAAGATTCTTTCTTGCCATTGTATAATGCTCTTTATAACACATAGAAACATAGAAACATAGACTTTGATGGCAGATAAGGACCGCTTGGCTCACCTAGTCTGTTAATTTCCCTATCTACAGGATAAGCCTCAGATCCTAGTTAACCAACAGCCTATTTCTTCCTACCCCCCCCACAAGAATTGCCTTATGTCTGTCCCACGCATCCTTGAATTCTACCACAGTTTTAGACACCACAGCCTCCTCAGGAAGGCTGTTTCATGCGTCCACCACCATCTCTGTGAAAAAATACTTCCTCACATTGCCCCTGAGCTGTCCCTCTTCTATCTTCAAATTGTGTCCCCTTGTTCTTACACGTCTCTTTTTGTGAAAGATGCTACCCTCTTGGACTTTGTTGATTCCACTGAGGCACTTAAAAGTTTCTATCATGTCCCCCCTCTCTCTCCTTTCTTCAAGGATATACATATTAAGCTCTTTTAGTATCTCCTCATATGGCTTCTCTTGCAGACCCTGCACCATTCTAGTTGCCCTCCTCTGGACTGCTTCTATCCTGTCTATGTCCTTGTGGAGATGGGGTCTCCAGAACTGGACGCAGTACTGCAGATGGGGTCTCACCAACTGTCTGTACAGAGGAATAACAACTTCCTGTTTTCTGCTGATGATGCCTCTCCCTATGCATCCCAGTATACCCCCAGCTCTCCCTACTGCCTTCTCACATTGCTTGCTAACCTTAAGGTCATCTGATATGATTACCCCAGGTCCCTTTCCTTTTTTGTTTTTGTTACTACCTCCCCCCCATTGTGTATTCTTCCCCTGGGTTCTTGTTTCCCAGGTGCATTATTTTGCACTTCTTTGCATTGAATCCTAGCTGCCATACTTCCGACTATTCCTCCAACCTTGCCAAGTCCCTTCTCATCCTTTCCATGCCTCCTTGTGTATCAACCCTGTTGCAGATCTTTGTGTCATCTGTAAAGAAGCATACTTTTCCTTCCAGTCCCTCTACAATATCACTTATAAAGACATTAAAAATTACTGGACCCAGTACTGAACCCTGTGGTACCCCAGTAGTAACCCCTCTTTCTTCAGAGTGGACTCCATTTACAATTACATTCTGTGTCCTGTTGTCCAGCCAATGTTTAACCCAGGCTACCACCCTGGGACCCACTCCCAGGCTGGTTAATTTGACTAGTAATCTTTTGTGTGGGACTGTGTCAAATGCCTTGCTAAAGTCTAGGTAGACCATGTCCACATCATCTCCCTGGTCTACTACTTTGGTCACCCAGTCAAAGAAATCAATTAGATTCATCTGACATGACCTTCCTGCTGTGAGCCCATACTGTCTTGGGTCCTGTGCCCCACTGGCCTCTAGGTATTTAACAATTCTTTCCTTCAGAAGTGATTCCATCACTTTCCCTACCACAGAGGTCAAACTGACAGGTCTATAGTTTCTTGCCACTGTCTTGGTCCCACTTTTGTGAAGGGGAATCACATCTGCCTTCCTCCAGTCCTCGGGTACCACACCATCCTCCCATGATTTGTTAAAAAGGGTAGTCAGTGGTTTCACTAGTTCTCCCCTTAATTCTTTTAGAATTCTTGGTGAATTCCGTCAGGACCCATTGCTTTGTCTACCTTCAGTTTCAGGAGTTCTTTCAGAACCCTTTCTTCTGTGAAAGGACTGGGATCAACCCCCCTATCCAGAGTACTTCTATTAATTGGATTAGGCACCTCCCCCTCCTCTTTTGTGAATACTGAGCAGAAATATTCATTCAGTATCCCTGCTTTTTCACTATCCCCCTCTGCCCACCCACCGTTCATTCTATTCAGCCTCACTATCCCTCCCTTTGTCTTTCTACGCTCCCTGATGTACCTATAAAAGGTTTTATCCCCCTTCTTAACTGAGTTGGCTATCCTTTCCTCAGTTTGGGCCTTTGCTATTCTGACTTCCCTCTCTGCTTCCTACTGCCTTTACTGGTACAGCTCTCTGTCCTGCTCCTTCTGTGTTTCCTTATACTTCCTGAATGCTATCTTTTTCTTCCTGACTTTCCCCGCCACCTGTTTTGAGAACCATAGTGGCTTTTTCTTTCATTTTGATTTGTTTATTTGCTTCACACAAAGGCTTGTTGCCTCTGTGATGGCAGTTTTGATGATTCCCCATTGTTGCTCCACCTCTCCTTCTAGCCTGTTTGCTAGTGCTTTTCTGAGGCACTCTCCCATATTGCCAAAGTCAGCCCTCCTGAAGTCCAGTACCCTCACTTTTGTATGGCTTGACTCTGTAGCTGAGTTTAATGTGAACCACACTGTTTGATGGTCACTTGTTCCCAGATGGCAACCCACTTCTAGATCTGAGATCCTCTCACTGTCCCAATTTGAGAGTACGAGGTCAAAGATTGCTCCCTCACGAGTGGGTTCCAAAACTAGCTGTCTGAGGCATGCCACCTGTAGGGCATTGAGAATGGCCATGCTCTTGGATGTGGCTGCATCAAATGTGCTCCAGTTAACATCTGGCATATTCAGGTCTCCCATCAACAGTATCTCCCCTTTCTCTGCCATCCAAAGAATGCCTTCTGTCATATCCTTGTGCATTCCCTCCCCCTGACCTGGGAGTCTGTATACAACCCCTGTGCGGATCGTGGTGCCACTTCCAGTCTCCAAGGTGACCCACAGTGCCTCCTCTCCTCCCTGTTTACTCTTTTGTTCAGTTGCTTTTATCCCTTCCTTTACATAGAGAGCTACTCCTCCCCCTCTTCTCCCCTCCCTGTCTCTCCTGTAGGTTACATACCCTGGTATGTTAACATCCCAGTCATGGTTCTCTGTGTACTGTGTTTCTGTGACTGCTACAATATCCCGGCATCCCTCTTCCATCAAGGCTACCAGTTCAGGGAGCTTGTTGCCCAGGCTACGGGCAATGGTACTCATTATCCTCCATTTCCTGATGGCCTTACTCCTTTTTGCCCCATCCCTGTCCTTTCTTGCCTTTGTCACTTTCTCCATTTACCCTGGCCCTTCTCCCTATCAACATCTCTATGTTGGTGTTTACTGCACTTACTACTGTGACTTTTTTGGGGGGGCTAGACTTTCCCTGCTCCTTTCCAGTGCCTCCCCCCTTGGCTAGTTTAAATACTTGCCATGAAGCATTTAAACCTATCACCTAGGATCCTGGTTCCCCTCCTGGACAGATGCAGCCCTTCATGCCAGTATAGGCTTGCATCACTCCAGATGGACCCCCAGTCCCCAATGAAGCCAAATCCCTGAGCTCTGCACCAGTTTTTCAACCACTGATTGAATCCCATGGTGCAGAGCACCGTAGCCTCTCATCACGCATAGACAGGCAGCACCTCCGAGAAGGTTACGTGCATGCTACTTGTCTAAGGCCCTCCCCAATTCCACAAACTCTTCCTGCACTGCTCTGATCCCTTTCTTAGCCAGGTAATTTGTTCCTAGGTGGACAATGACATCCAGCTCCCTCCAATGTGCAGCTGCTCCAGCAATCCTGAGGATTCACTCCCTGTCCCTCCAAGCCATGGTGCCAGGCAGGTACCTTACCTCCCTCTCCCCTTTCTCCCCCAGTTCTACCTTAATAACAATGGAGTCCCCCACCAGGTGTTGTTTCCTTCCCCTGTGGGGTACCATACCACCCTTCTGTGGGTCTCCTTTGTGGAGGTTCTCAGCATCCTCCTTGGTCTCCACTGTGGGCTCCTCCATAGAGGAACCACACTTTGCCAGAATGGCATAGGAATTGTGGAGAGGTACAATTGGAGGGATGTGCCTCTGTTCCACCACCCTCACCCTCCCTGAGCCCACTGTGGTCCAACCGCTCCTCTTTTTTGGCAACCTCTGAGGCAACGGCAGTGGCCCTGGTGGTCCCTGGATGGAAGAGGAGGTCCCACAAATCCTGGCCAACTCAGCCTGGAGATGAGCAACCTCCCCCCTCTGCCCAGAGAGGTGCCTGCAGATGGGACAACACCGCATCCTCCAGAACGTCTCCAAGAAGACTGCTGCTCCACAGCCACTGCACTGCAACACTCCCATCATGTCTTATTTCTGGCCCCTTCACTATTGTTTGGAATCCTTACTCTTTCCTCTGTTTTTTTTTTCCTTCTCTCTCTACTTACTTACTTACTGCCTCTGTGCCCTTTAAGCTCCTGATTGTCCTGTTCTAAGACAAGAAGATCTTATATTTCTCAATAGACCTCTTACTTGCTTAGAGGCAGACCTCCAGCAGCTAGAGGGGGCCGGATAGCTACTCTTGCCCTTCTAGGATGGTGCATCTTTGGTGGCTCTGTGATCACTCACTTCCTGCTCCCAAACAGGAAGTTCCTGTTGTCAGTCAAATCCTGTGCCTATAAAAGTAGAACTAGCTTTGGGTGGGAGGGTGGAGGTGAAGAAAGGTGGGCAATATAGTTTTTTAGAAGAGTGTAGAGAGTAGAAGAGTTCTACTTCTTTAGTCCCAGTAGAGAAGTCCAGTCACACAGCACTCCTTCCTTCTGTTGTCCTCTGCCAAGCCTCTGACAGAATCTTTCTAAGGCAGTGTTTAAATCTAGTTTCCTTCTAGCTGAGCCACTCCCTCTACTTACTAGATCTTTCTACAAGTAATTTAAACTGCACAGCGATCAAGCCCCTTCAGCCACCTGAGATTTACACCTAGATAACTGCTCAGATAACCATTTTAGCTAACTGAGACAAACACACTAATAGTTTTTGTTTGTTTTTTTACCCTAAATTAAAGGTCCCAGTAAGAGTTCTACTTCTTTAGTCCCAGTAGAGAAGTCCAGTCACACAGCACTCCTTCCTTCTGGTGTCCTCTGCCAAGCCTCTGCAGAGAGGCAGCATGTTCACCTCCCCAGCCAGTTGCCATCTGCTGCATTTAGGTAATCTAAAGGAGTCTAGACCATATAGGTATCTGGCAAATGTTTCACATGCCCAAGTACTCCTTTTCAGTTTGTGCATACCTGACTTCTGCTTCAGTTAGAGTATGGGAGAAGAATGCAACAGATTTCAGGTGACCAATATGCTTTCATAGCAGTATTTCCCTGTAACCTCTCTCCTCCTGCTATGTGTCCCAATAACATTTTAAACATGGAAGTCTTTATTATACAGTAACTTTTCTCTCTACTGCCTGGGGTGGGGATCTTCATTTTTAGTGAGAAAAGAATGGCTGGCTGGCAGCAGGCAACTCTCAAACTCCAACGTGACACATTCTAGCGGCTACCCCCTCCCTTCCCCATCAAGGGGTGTGATAGAAATTGTCTCTGGGAAAGGAGGAGTGCACCAAAGACCAGTTTGAGCAGTTACACTTTATAGCAGAGAAGCACAGTACCTTATTTCAGATGCAAGGGATTCCTGGTGACAGCTTGAACTCCCTCTTGGGGACAATGATGTGATGTTTTCACTTCAGACATGACAAGGGACCCGGGGAAGGATGCTTTGAGTAGTCCTGAAACACACTTAGAGAAATAGCATGCCCAAAAATCCATGGCTCTAAATGATTCGGCCCAGTCAGCTCTTGCTTTGCAACAAACAGCAATTTATTGTGAACTTTAAAAGGCTCAAGCCACGTCTCAGATCCAAGGAGTACTCCAACAAATATTTACAGGTCAGTTTTAGACCCTCAGACAATGACAAAATGCAGTGGCACAAAATGTAAAAGGGGGACCCTGGATTTGAACCTGAATCCTTCACACACCATTTTCCAGTTGTGAGCCACAAAAGGGCTCCTTTTATTTAGGCCCCTCCAATCACCTCAGGCAGTCTCTTTCCACATTATCCCCACCAGTGGGGTTGGGGTGAAAACCATACCTCAGACCTTTTACTTCCACCCAGGGCTATGATGGCACTTTTGGACACAGTCCTTTCTCCTGTGGCTACTCACACCTACCGATCCATGGGCAGGATTTGCGTAGTGTGGCAGCCACCTTCCAAATGGGTCACAGCACTCTCCTCAACACTTCCTCACAGCAGCTCCTTCAAAACATTTAGTGGACATGGTCAGGCAAGGGGGTCTGCTCTGCCACTACAGATCCCTCTGGAACCTCGCTGCCACCTCAAAGTCTCGATCCATCCATGGCAGCCACTCCTCAGAACTCTCACAGGAACAGAGCCGAACAGGCTCCAGTCAAGCTTCCCTCCATACCAGGCTGCAGAGGATTTCCTCTGCCCTCCCCACCAGTAGGCTGTGTGGTTAGCTGCTGTAATAGTGGGCCAGGGGGGCAGTCTCCCCTCCCTAGCCTCATGCCTACCCAGCCCTGACCGGAGGCCTTCCCCACAGGGCCTAGGAGCTGGCATCAGCTGCTCTCTGCACCTTGACAACTCCACTCGAACTCCACAACTGCCAAACCCGCATGCCAGTTGGCACTTCAAAATTCCCCATGCAATGCCCAAGACCTGCCCTCCAGCCAGTCTGGCATCACACATACGCAGATCTGATGCCAACAGGGTATCAATTTAGTAACCCCAAATGGCATGGGGGGGTTACACCTTCCCCCCACAGAGATGCTTCACCTCCTGGGGAAGCTTCTTAAACTAGTTAACCATGGCTGCTGTGCTGTGTGGGGTAATGTGCACTCTCCCACAGGCCACCACATCCAGGTTCCACCAGTCAGGCTGCATGGCAGCAGCCAATTGAGAGCTAGGTGGGCATATCCACCTACCTACAGTTACCTGGCTCGACTAAGGGGCATGGCAACCTGGTCTGAATTCCCTAAGACAAATCACTGGTACCATCAGGGCCGGCGTCCCGCCCTTTCTCCTTCTCCAAAGGGACACGTCTATCTAAACCTTACTCTAAACAGGACCCAAACTGCTCACCAGGGCAAAATTTAGTGCATCCACAAAACAAGTACACATTTGCATTAACACGACAATTCCTACTTAACTTTACTTATCTAAAACCTGCTACCTGTCTCCACCTGAGGGTGGACTACGTTCTAACTGTTGCTAACTTACTTTACTGGCTGAAAAACTGTTACTGTTCCCCCCACAGAGATTCCTGGCAACTACCTGGCATGAAACTTTTTCTAGCTACTACAATTGTACCTACATCATGTCTATCTTACAAGCTAACTAACCTACCCTCTAGGCTACTTAATGGTAGGAATGGGGGATAGAAGATTGAATACATACTTTTTTTTTTCTAAGTCCTCACTGGTACCCAGAAAAGTCCATTAGGTGGCAGTCTCTTTGATTTGAGTCCATGTACCTAGATTCCACACCAGTGTTTACTTTGTTTGCAGCAACTGAAAATCAGCTCCATGGGGAGTTGATGCCCCTCTCTCTCTCTCTGTTTCCACTCGGATCTTGGAGCATAATATTGAGAGATCACATGGCCTCCTTTTAAGTGCTTGCATCTTATTATCTCTTTCTTCCAATCAGGTCACAAAAATCTCTCATTAATTATACATTCGTCACATTTTCACACACGCTTCAGACACCATCTTATTTTATTACAAAGCACTGCATTTTGAACTATCTCAAAACTGCTACTCAGTGCTTGGGCCCACCAACATTCCATCACCTCAGAACTGTCCCGCCAGTTATGTCGGGTAAGTTTTTTCTCAACTCATTTAAATCCCGGATGAGCCCCCATTTTTGTAATCCCTCTCCTCCTGCTATGTGCCCCAATAACTTTTTAAACATGGAAGCCTTTATTATTCAGTAACTTTTTTCTCCACTGCCTGGGGGTGTGGGTCTGCATTTTTAGTCAGAAGAGAATGACTGGCAGGCAGGAGGCAACTCTCAAATTCCAAGGTGACACATTCCAGTGGCTTCCCCCCTTCCTTCCTCATCTAGGGGTTTAATTGAAATTGTCTCTGGGAAAGGAGGAGTGCACTAAAGACCAGTCTGAGTAATTACACTTTATAGTAGAGAAGCACAGTACCTTATTTCAGATACAAGGGATTCCTGCCGATGGCTTGAATTCTGTCTAGGTGACAATGATGTGATGTTTTCACTCCAGGCACAACCAAGGACCAAGGAAGGGATGCTTTGAGTAGTCCTGAAACACACTTAAAAAAAATAGCATGCCCAAATATCCATGGCTCTAAATGATTCGGCCCAGTTAAATCTTGTTTTGCAACAAACAGCAATTTATTGTGAACTTTAAAAGGCTCAAGCCATGTCTCAGATCCAGGGAGTACTCCAACAAATATCTGTAGGTCATTTTTAGATATTCAGACAACAGCAAAATGCTGCGGCACCAAACATAGAAGGGAGACTCTGAATTCGAACCTGAATCCTTCACACACCATTTCCCAACTGTGGTCCACAAAGGGGCTCCTTTTACTTAGGCTACTCCAATCACTTCAGGTGGTCTCTTTCCACATTATCTCCACCAGTGGGGGTGGGGTGAAAACCATACCTCAGACCTTTTACTTCCTCCCGGGCCTATGATGGCACTTTTGGACACAGTCCTTTCTCCTGTGGCTACTCACACGTACCGATCCATGGGCAGGGTTCGTGTAGTGTGGCAGCCATGTTCCAAATGGGTCACAGCACTCTCCTCAACACCTCTCCACAGCAGCTCCTTCAAAACATTTAGTGGACATGGTCAGGCAAGGGGGTCTGCTCTGCCACTACAGACCCCTCTGGAACCTCGCTGCCTCAGTCTTGGTCCCTCCCTGGCAGCCACTCCTCAAAACTCTCACAGGAACAGAGCCAGATGAGCTCCAATTAAGCTTCCCTTCATACCAGGCTGCAGAGTATTTCTTCCACTCTCCCCACTGGTGGGCTGTGGGTTTAGCTGCTGTGATGGGGGTCTGGGGAGCAGTCTCCCCACCTTGACCCCAGGCCTTCCTGGCCCCAACTGGGGCCCCTCCCCACAGGGCTAGGAGCTGGCACCAACTACTGCCTTCACCTCGATGACTCCTATTGAACTCTCCAACTGCCAAACCCATGCGCCAGTTGGTGCTTCAAAATTCACCTCATAATGCCCAGGCCCCGCCCTCTGGCCAGCCTGGCATCACATATGCATGGATCCGATGCCAACAGGGCATCAATTTAATAACCCCAAATGGCATGGGGGTTATACCCCAAAAACCATAACTGCTAGAATCGGCACTGACAACAGTGGTCTTGGCGACATTGCAAACTGCTAGCACAGGGACTTGAGAAACCATTTCTTTTACCTTGTCGAATTCTTACTGTTGTGATGGATCCCAAATCCAGGGTACATCACAATTTAGAAATCCATTCAAAGGTTGAGTTACACGTTGATCCAAGTAATGAATTTTGCCCAACACTTGCCTTAATTCAGAACTCCATTTTGGAGGTAGCTTTTTTTGGATTACCTCCACTTTCTTTGGACTTATGCCATGTTCATCTGTACAATGCCTTAAATACTCCAGCTGTTTCAGCCCCAGTAATATTTTCCTTTATTAAGTTTTAGTCCTGCAGACTTTATGCATTTTAGGATGTAATTAAGATCTTGGTCAGATTCCTCTTCAGTTTTAGGAAAGCAAAAAAAAAAAAAAATGCCCCAATGCAATGGTGTGCTAGCAGAAACAAAACTAGAGCCAGGCAAAATGTTTCCAGCACCACCAACTGCAAGAAACAGTCAAGAAAGAGACAAGAGCCTAAAGTGGTATTCAGTGATGATGGTGACTGCAAATGACAGACTCTGTTATGAGCGACTCATTTGCAGCACCTGACATGTGAACTACCCTGTAAGGGTAGTGACGGACAGGTACAGCGAGGGTAGGGATGAGTGAGGGAGGGTTGCGGTACTGTAGGACAGTGACTGGAAGGGAAGGGATAGGGAAGAGGGTTTGCAAAGTGCAGTGTGGCATGCTGCTGTCGAGCTAGCTGTGTGGTGTGGTGGTGAGGGTGGCTAGCTATAGCGCAGCAGGTTCGGGGCTAGGGAGGGGTAACGTTTTGGGCTTTTGCTGGGATTACTTTTTGGGACTGTCTCACCCTCCTCAACATGCACCTGTGTGGAGTTGGTAATCTATAATCGGGGGGTGCAGACCCCCACATAACTGTTGTTTTTGGTTGTCGGATGTGGTGTCGCTGATAAGTGTACATCGCCGTTTTGCTTTTCGGCAATGTATACTTGCTGTGATAGTGATCACTGTTTTGTGATTGCTATCATGAGATGGAACCTCCAAAAGTAATGCAAAATATGTAAAGGAGGATACCTTGTCGGCGAAACCGGTAGGAGGTGGTTTCCCTGTACTCTCTGACAAGAGATATTTCGCGCACCATTGGAATAATAAAATCTTTTACATATTTTGCATTACTTTTGGCTCTTGACAGTTTCTTGACTGTTTCTTCCCTTCAGTTTTGCCATAAATCAAAAAGTCATCCATTTACACATCTACCTGTAGTTGACCCTGGATCACGTGTCAATTTCTGGAATGCTGGTGATGCCAAAGGGTAAACACTGAAAACAGAAGTTACCAGATGGAGTAATAAATGTTGAGAGTTTAGTATTATTATTATTATATGCCTGTATTAAGCACAATTCACAAAGGGCCCTATGCACAGTTATTGGAGTCTTACACATACTGACACACACTGCATAGGGCTGAAATACGTTCGTCCTGGCCATCCAACAGACATCTGTGGATGCATGAACAGTGGGCGCCTGCTGTGCACCCCTGCCCAGGGCTGTCTGTGCCTGATCTCATGCAACTGAACAGCTGGTCCAGGCAGGGGGTGGGCTTTGAGCATACCCATGATGGGCTGGCAAGGTGCAGCATGCACTATGCCAGATATGATTTGTGGGGCCAGTGTTGGGGAAGGGGGCACTTTCCATTACATCAGTCAGAGAGCTGCCATAATGGGTGCGCAACCCACTGACTGGCATCCAGAAGGCCGCATGGCACCTGCAACCACGGGCAACAGACCCCCTCCATGCAACAGAGGGCCGGGGGGGTGAAAGATGAGTGGGGGGGGTACAGGTTGAAAACATGATGAAAAAGGTTTTGCTGTAGGGGACATGGCAGTCCATACATGGGCCACCATGCCCCATAATCCCCTGCTCCCACAGAACAGGGAATCCACTTTGGTGCTGGTCAGGACTTCTTATTGGAAACCCACAGCCCAGCCCAGGTCTATCTCCCCAGCCAGATCTGCCCCATGCATAGATCAACACAGCTGCACATCAGGCCAGCTGAAGGTTGTGCATCCCAACTCCGTGCATTCCACAGGGGCCGGGTATGCAGTGCACAATTGTGCCATCCAGTATGCGCCCTTACTGGTGTGTATGGGGCCCATTCATGCATAGAGCCCATGGGTTTCAATGTCCAGAGCATCATCAAAAATACAAATAATACAATTACAAAATAAGAATAAAACCAATACAAATTAATAACAATTAAACAATTAAGTTTTAAGAGCACTGTGAAAGCTCAAAACAATGGAAGATTTGTGAACATAGAGGGGTAGGGAATTCCAAAGAATTGGTCCAACCAAAGGACAAGTATGTTGCTGAAGCCAACATAAATTTGATTCAGAGACTGATAGTAAACCCACATCAGAGGAACAAAGTAGGTAGGAGGGTACATACTGTACCACTGAAGGTAAGAGGCAAGATAAGTTGGTTGCCCAGTAAGGAAAGCCAAATAAACTAAAATACACATTTTAAATAGTCATGTCTTGATGCACTAGTATCTGCCAAAATCCACTTGAAGCAATTAGTGATGAGAACACACGTACTCCTGCTAACTTTGCAATTATGTCCTCACTCATGGGAAGAACATACCTCTCCCATTTCACTTCTTTATTAAGCTGCTTCAAGTCTACATATACTGTATCTGAATTTTCCCCTTCTTCTCTGTGACAGGAACAATTGGTACACACCGTTCCATAGGGTCTATTATGCCTACAATTATTTTCATATTCAGTTAGTATTTTCTTCACCTTGGAGGAATTCTATGAATTATATTCTCGCAGTAAGACATTGCACCTTCCTTCAGTGTTATCTTTACAGGCTCACAGTTGGAGACCAACCACACCAAATACTCCTGAGTGAATCTCTTTTGCTCACTGTATCAGTCCCATTGTTAGAGAAACATGACTCCACAGATTGTTAAAATGCAAACCTCCAGTCACATGCACTCTGAACCTGTATGCACAATCCTTTTGTTGTCTCAGACATGAACTGCCCAGTTACAGTCTTGTTTCCCCCGGGCTCTCTAGAATTGTAGTGGTAGGTTTTAGCAGAGCGTGATAACAGAGACTGTTATAAGTAGACTGACTTAACAGTGGTGTCTGTTCGTGAGTCTATTTAAAAGTTGACCAGCTCATATTTAATTACCAATGTCATTCTCCATGGTTCATCAACTCATCTTCACAAGTGAGCAAACCAAGGAAATTATATTTTATCTTCTAAAGTGGTCACTTCTTTAATGCTTTGACTTCCTACAACTACAAAATGACCTGTGTTAAGACGTTTTCTGCATTGCATGCCTGCGAGGACATTCTACATCGGGTGAGTGATCATAATTGCACCTAGTATACCACCTGACATTTTTTCTGTACTCTCTGTGGCTTTTGCTGTGCATACGTACTTTACTTGTGCCACTTCACAGGCTGGGGTAGTTCACAAGTGACCTCTTTATGCCCCTTTTTGGCTCGATGGCCAGTTACTTGAATTTTAATAATGTCTGAATGACGTGCCACACCTATTGCATTCTCAAGGGTTAGCTCAGACTTTAAGTGTAGCTTTATCAGAAATGCCAATTACAAGTTTATCCCAAATTTGCTCACTCTTTTTTTTTTTTACCAATTATTTTACCAGGTGAGACACACTAAGCTGAAAGCTTGTTTGCAGGTGCAACCTGGGAGCATGAGGAAGTTAAGTGACTTGCCCAGGGTCACACAGTATGCAAGTGGGGGCTGTGGGATTCAAACCCAGGTCTCCAGATTTGCAGCTCAGAGCCTTAAACCACTGCACCATACTGCCTTACTTGCACCAAAGTCATAGTGCTTTTCTAATTCATACAAGCTTCTGGCAAATGCATTGACAGATTCAACAGGCTTTTGACAATGCTGATGAAAACATGTCCTTTCATAAATGTTGGTTAATTTAGGCACAAAATAATCATCAGATTTCTTAAGGACCATGCAAAAGTAATTTATTTGCCTCTCATTCCTGATAGTGAAAACTCTGAAAATATGCTCCGCCTCTTTACCCATAGCACGAGTGAGAGAATTCACCCAGCCTTCACCATCTTCTTCTGCAGTTACCTGTCTGTTCTGCCATGTGCTAGGCATACCTTCCACCTATTGGGTCATAATGTCGTACGCTTAATAGTGTACGACATTATGGCTAACCCGGAATAGTGCCGTTTGTGTGAGTGAATGGTGCAATACCGCATATACTGCTGTGTGTGGTATTGCACCACTTTCACAATCCCAGGCAGAGGGTAAGACCTCTGCTGGGATGGGGGCCTGTCAAGCAGCTGCTGTGGCTCAATGGACTGAGTCACTGCAGCTAGGAACCCAGGTGCTGCTTCTGGGACTGGGTTTGATTCCTGGTCCCAGAATTTTATTTTTTCAACTTTGTGCAGTTTCGACTGAAACCCCGGAGTTGAGAATCCTTTTGGGGGTTCAGGGAGCAGCCCCTGTAACGGGGAGTGTGAGGCAGAACCTCCTGCAAAAAAAAGACATGTCGCATGGCAGAAATTACGCTATATTTTCAGCACGATTTTGCCATGTGGCATAATGTCTTGCGACATTATGACACCGCGCCTTGCTTCCACTCCGCTCATTCTGATGATCTGCTGAAACTGAACCGTTCTGGTGGATTAAACTTAGGCATCTACCTGGCTGCAAGTTTGCACAGTTCAATCACCCATTCACTTCTGACACCATGTCAGAACGTGGCAGCAGTACTGGCTAACTAAATATCTGTTTATTAGATAGAAACCGAATAAAACAGTAAGAGCAGAAACACTCACTAATTACATGTCTTGATGTGTACAGTATTTTGCTCTGAGCTACACCTAAAGAGACTTCTGTTCAGTGTCCATAGAAGTGAGAAAGCTCCACACAGTGGCTCTAAGTGCACTGCAGTGCAATGTCATAACAATGAGGAACCCAAAGCAGAAAAGAACTTCTATGGAAAAGCATCGAAGCAGGGGTTGCACTAAAGTACATTAGTAAAAAAGGCCAAGTGTTAGAGTCCCTAAATTGGAGCCAGCCCAAGAGGTCGGTAGTAGGGCAACCAACCACTACACCAATGATGCAGGTTCCGGAGCAAACTTAAGTCATCATAGGTTGGCGGGGGGTGGGTGGTGGTAGGATTGAACATCTTAGGGTCTGCTCTCCTCTCATGAGGTGGGTGAGTCATATCTCTCACAATATGCCTGAACTTAGCAGAAGCTCAGTGTCACAGCAGTTGGGAGGCCCAGAAGGGCATGGACGGCTGATAGATGCACTGAAGTATTGCACATCTGATGTCCCAGGGGAGAAAATGAGTGGGAAATCCCCTTACCAGGCAGGATGATGGATGGCCACTCGCAGGCCTGGCACCCTGACTGGGCATTCCAACTGGATCCAGCCTCAGAGGGGCTTGGGCAGCCCCTCAGACCCCAATGTGTGGGGCAAATCATAGGAGTATTTGGGGGTAAGTCCTGGGTATGTTGGGTGACTGGGCTGGGGGAAAATCTGGATGCGAGACATGAGGCAGTGGGGAGAAAAATACAATGATAGATTCTCAAGATCCCATATACGTCCCTAGTGCTAGGCATCCTGGGTAATATATGCAAATTACCGTACTGGAATTTCAGATAGCTATGCTTTTAGCAGGACTGTGATGTGCAAAAGGCCCCAAAACAATTTGCAAAGGCTGAAAACAGGAAACCAAAGACATGTTTAAAGGGACACTGTCAACCCTTTTTTGCATCATGTTATTTGTAGCTGAAACCCCACATTTTATGATTGCTTATCTTCTCTAAAATTCATTGATGTTGCTGGTTGTTTTGTCTGCTTCCTTCCATAGTAGAACTGAGATACATGCTAATGGTGTAATGATACCCGACCTTGTTTTGTTTCAGATCCTTGATCTATTCTTCTTGCATACTTCCTGAACATTAGGAACACCCCCAAGCAGTGCAGGCTGTCATGAAGCAATAGTCTCCTCTACTGCCACTGCATCGTAAGTGGCTAGACTGTATCGGGAGTGTTCCCAAGTCCAGGAAAGAAGCATTGGGAGTTGATGAAGAACTGTAAACAAACATGTTTTTGTGTGGTAACACCAGTATGGTGGGCAGTCTGTTTTTCACTTTTTAAAAGAAAAAAAAAAGAATCAGAATCAAACTACCAGCAACACCAACACATTCTATGGAATGTAAGCAATAATAAAATATGTTTTTTTAAACTTGGGTCAAGTGGAGGCCTTAGGCAGTTGACAGTGTCCCTTTAATCTTTTCTAGGATTCATCAGTATGATATAGACATATCTCACAACATGGCAATATGCCATTCTGCCTTCATGTGATTTGCATATATTACCCTGGATGCCTTGCATTAGGGGACTAAATAAGTGTAATGTTATGTTTCTTTAACACTTGGCATTAGTGCCAGTGCCATTTTAGGATAATCCTTGCTCCAGTGCTTTTGCACTGAGTTTGTCTAATAAATTCTTCTCCTGTTTTGGGCTCACCATGACCCAAACAGCTGTAAACATTTGACTGGCTAACCTCTTGGCAGCAAATTCCATAGATAGGGCCTGGTTCAGAGATGGGTCGGCAGCCCCATGAGTCACACATTGCTGGCTCCCCTGCTCTATTTCTCCATGTCACTCCACAAACCAAGCTCACAGATGTCATCCAGATTTTCTGGCTGCCTACACCTGCCACCAAGGAGGTCCTTGTGGGGACAGCGGGCAGTAACAGGGGCAGAATTGGGCACTAGACTAGGATTCTAAGTAGACATCCAGGCTGGTTAACACCCTTATGGTGCCATGACAGGGGGGGGCCTCAGATTGGCTACTGCAGGGGTTTGACCCATGTACCTTCCAAACCCTACCTTGGCCCAAAGATAGGCGTACCTGACTTTGAAGACACGGTGGAGGACAGCACCACCTTCCACCCATCCCAACAACTGGCACAGTGGAATTGGATGGCTAAAGCCTCGTTACAGGCATGGGAGTTTATGGATTTCTCAGAGTGCCTACATGTGCAGATTGAGCACTCTGCTTGTTTGACCTCCATATCCACAATGGAGTTTAAGAAGTAGGTTCTTATTTTTTATTTTCACGCAATACAGTGAAACAATTGCTTTTCTGTCCAAAATCAAAATAGTAAGTAAAAAACTCTGTTCTGTGGCTACACTGTGACTGGTACCAGTGATGCCCTGCTTGGGGTGACTAGGGCTCTAGTGTTGGGTATTGCATCAGGTGGGCAGTGCAGATCTTTCAGTTTTTGCCTCTTGAGGATGACACTCTGCAAGACGCATCCCCCAGCACCCCAAAGTTCCCATCTAATATTGTGAGTTCTAAATTTGGGATGAGTTGCATGTGACTGAACTGTGAGGGAGGGATTGGTGTTTCACAGTGTAGACAGGAGCAGTTCCTAAACTTTGTCGAGGGAGAATATAATGTTGTACCTCAGTCTTCTCCTCACCTGTTAACTCTCTGAACTCTGACATGTGCTGCAGGTTAATCTTTGGAACAGAACAGCCGTCCATAATGACTGCTCATTGAACACAGTCCAACATGAATGTACATACTGTTCTATACTTCAGAAATTAATTTCAGTGTAATTATAGTGATTATTTATGTTAGTTCTACGCTGCCAAAAGTACTAATAATGTCAAATACCTGAGGGAGATCTCTTGAACTGATGCATTTGATGGTTTTCAGAATTTGCGGTGTAAATGGAGTTTAATGGTGATACATCTTCATTTTTGGGTTATGTTCACCTAAATTGCAGATAAAATTCAATTTCCTGCTTTTTTTTTTTAACCCACATCATTCTGACAGCAGCTACAGTAACCAAACAAAGCAGTCAGCGCCAAGCTGGTACCATGAGATCTGAAAAGACATCCAGATCACTAGTGATGCCAAGAATCAAACCTGCAGCCCATCCCGGCCTGCAGTCTCTCAGTAAACCAGTACTGTAGTCTTTGAGTCCCTAAAGCATTTCTGCCTCATTAAATACACCCTGAGCGTGTGAGTGGGATGCATGACATGGAATCAAGTAAGAAAAAAATGGGAATTTCAGAGGCCACTCTGGATCCCTTCACCCCCCCAAATGTTTCTAATTTCACCATTCCACCACCTGTGGGTATAGTAGCCAGTTAAAAGCTATTGAGAAATGCTACATTAGTGCCCCTCCCCAAAAGAAGACACTGTTCCTTTAAGATGTACTGAGCAGAGGATGAAATTACACATAACTGAGTTCTTAGCTCTTGTGTAAGGCTTTCAGGAGCAGTGTAATAATTAATCATGGACAATTACTCTGACCTTGCCTGAACGGAGACCACTCGGAGGACCCGCGATAGCTGTCCCAGAGGGGTTTCTGAAATGTAGAAGAACTATGTGACTGCATAAGCCAGCCCTGAATGGACTCCTTTGTTTTTCATCATTGGTGCACTGCTGAATAAGTGCCACTGTTGCCTGATAAACTGGACGACAACTTACAACTGGGAACTGAGCAGCAGGTTACAGTGTCAGTGTTCTGCCTAGAAACCACAGAGGCTCGGCAGCCTGGTGCATGAGACGAGGGAGGGGTGTAGAACTTTGGGTATGGTCAAGATATATGGCAGCTGAGATTTTATAGTTTCAAACTAAAGAGTTCAACTACTGCAAACACGGGCTGGATTTTCCCCCACTCTTTATTACTCCCTGGACAGGTACTGAAGGTTCTGTTGCCCATTCTGGATCTTCAGTAGTGATGCTGGTGCCAATCTTGTCTGGACCACTCTGCACTTGGCCACATGACTCCCTCAGCCTGCGGCTCCTCTGAGTCGTGTCTCTCTGTTTCTTCATGGATAGCACTTATTCTGGGGGGGGGGGCAAGTAATCCAGACTTGGTAGTAGTAGTATGTTTTGGGGGGGCAGGGAATGGTACATTCCTGCATCTGTTTTACGTGGCAGCACATGATGTCATGTGGCCAATGAAATAGACTTTTTCCCTTTTTGGTTAGTTCCATCTCCCTGCTACTGCCATGGGTTGGGGGAGGGGGTACCTGATACTGCATGGTCTCCCACAGTATCAAAAGCACTATCTCCAGGCATACCCTTTGTGTCACTGAGCAGCAACAGACTCTGTCACCACCCCAGGAGGAGAACATACTCTTTGCCCTGTCTCCTGGTCTCCACATCTCACGTCCCAGGCCAGAGGAACAAGCCAAGGTTACAAGCATGTCAAGTGACTACACCCAAGGCCCCTGGGATTCTGCGTTTCTGCAGTTGCAGAATTTGCCGCAGAATTTGCACCATGCCGCAGAATATATATAGGGCTGCAGAATTCATTGTTTTTGGTGAATTTTCATATAAATATACTGTTTTTCCATACTGTCAGGCTTTCTTTCCCATCTCATTTATCCTGAAGCCCCTCCTCTATGCTCAGCATATGATGTCATCGATGACATCACATCATAGTTAGCCAATGACAAGGCTGCGTTCTGCCAGAGAAGTGAATAAATCATGCCGCAGAAATCAGAAAATGCTGCCACAGAACACCAGGGGCCCTGACTACACCATACAAGGATAAAAACAGAGACTCAACAGATAAGGACCACTTGGCCCACCTAGTCTGCCCATTTCCCTACCTATTGGATAAGCTGCAGATCCTAGTTAACCAACAGCCTACTTCCTCCTACCCCACACTATTTATTTATTTAGTTTTTGTTGACCGGGTAAGTGCACTAGACAAATTCTGCCTATTTTCAGGCACAACCCGGGGGAGAGGGATACAGATGAATGCCAACTGACCTTGAACCAGATTAAGCTGTTGGTGGTATTTTTAATGAATGAGGGAAATTTGGCCAGGACACCAAGGAAATTCCCCTACTCTTTTCGATAAGTGCCATGGGATCTTTAACATCCACCTGAACTACCACCAATCCAGGCAGATGGGACCTCGGTTTAACATCTCATCCGAAAGATGGCACCTCAGAAGTAGAGCACCCCTCTCATGCTGCACTACAGTGTCAGTACTGGGATATTAACCCAAGTGCCAGATGTGGGAACTGAACCCACAGCCCTCTGATCTCCCAGCCTCAGAGGCGAGTGTGCTACCAAGGGAGCCACTGACACTGCACTGTAATTGCCTTATGTCTGTCCCATGCATTCTTGAATTCCCTCACTGTTTTTGACCCAACGACCTCCTCAGGAAGGCCGGTTCATGTGTCCACCACCCTCTCTGTGAAAAAATACTTCCTCACGTTGCCCCTGAGCCATCACCCCTCTTTCTTCAAATTGTGCACCCTTGTTCTTGCACATCTCTTTTTCTGAAAGATGCTAGCTACCCTCTTGGACTTTGTTGATTGCCTTGAGGCACTTGAAAGTTTCTATCATGTCCCCCCACTCCCTCCTTTCCTCAAGGGTATACATATTAAGCTCTTTTAGTCTCTCTCCGTATGGCTTCTGGTACAGACCCTGCACCATTTTAGTTGCCCTCCTCTGGACTGCCTCCATCCTGTCTATGTCCTTGCGGATATAGGGTCTCCAGAACTGCGCGCAGTACTCCAGATGGGGTCTCACCGACTGTCTGTACAGAGGGATAACAGCTTCCTGTTTTCTACTGGTGATGCCTCTCCCTATGCATCCCAGTATCCCCTAGCCCTCCTTACTGCCTTCTCACATTGCTTGCCTACCTTAAGGTAGTCTGATATGACTACCCCCAGGTCCCTTTCATTTTGTTGTTGTTTGTAAACTCCCATTGTGTACTCTTCCCTGGGTTTTGTTCCCCATTACTTTACACTTCTTTGCATTAAATCTAAGCTGCCATACTTTTGATCATTCCTCCAGCCTTGCCAAGTCCCTTCTCATCCTTTCCACCCCCCTTGTTTACCAGCCCTGTTGCAGATCTTTGTGTCGTCTGCAAAGAGGCATACTTTTCTTTCCAGCCCCTCTGCAATGTCACCTATAAAGACTTGGCAAGGCTGGAAGAATGATCAAAAGTATGGCAGCTTAGAGTTAATGCAAAGAAGTGTAAAGTAATGGGAAACAAAAACCCAGGGGAAGAGTACCTTAAGGAAATCAACAAAGTCCAAGAGGGTAGCTAGCATCTTCCAAAAAAAGAGGTGTGCAAGAACAAGGGGGCACAATTTGAAGATGGGGGCGGCTCAGAGGTAATTTAAGGAAGCATTTTTTCACAGAGAGGGTTGTGGATGCATGGAACAGCCTTCCGGAGGAGGTTGTGGAGTCAAAAACAGTGGTGGAATTCAAGCATGCATGGGACAGTCATGAGGCCATTCTAGGGGTTGGGGGTAGGAAGAAGTAGGCTGCTGGTTAACTAGTATCTGCAGCTTATCCAGTAGGTAGGGAAATGGGCAGACTGGGTGGGCCAAGCGGTCCTTATCTGCCATCAAATTCTATGTTTCTATGTTTCTATTAAAGAGGACCAGTCCCAGTACTGAACTCTGTGGTACCCCACTAATAACCCCTCTTTCTTCAGAGTGTACTCCATTTACTGTTATCCTCTGTGTCCTGTTGTCCACTCAATTTGTTACCCAGGCTACCACCCTGGGACCCACTCCCAGGTTCGCTAACTTGTTTATTAATCTTTTGTGTGGAACTGTGTCAAATGCCTTGCTAAAGTCTAGATAGACCATATCCACAGCCCCTCCCTGGTCTACTACTTTGGTCACCCAGTCAAAGACATCTATTAGATTCATCTGACATGACCTTCCCACTGTGAATCTATGTTGCCTTGGGTCCTGTGCCCCACTGGCCTCTAGGTACTCAACAATTCTTCCTTTCAGAAGTGATTCCATCACTTTCCCTACCACTGAGGTCAAACTAACAGGTCTGTAGTTTCCTGCCTCTGCCTTGTTTCCATTTTTGTGAAGAGGAATCATATCCACCCTCCTCCAGTTCTCAGGTACCACACCATCCTCCCATGATTTGTTAAAAAGGGTAGTCAGTGGTGTCACTAGATCTCCCCTTAGTCTTTTAGAATTCTGGGGTGAATCCCATCAGGCCCCATTGCTTTGTCCACCTTGACTTCTAGGAGTTCTTTTAGGACCCTTTCTTCTGTGAATGGACTGGTATTGACCCCCCTGTCCAGAGTGCTTCTATTGTTTGATTTAGGTACTTCCCCCACTTCTTCTTTTGCAAATACTGAGCAAAAGTATTCATTCAATATCTCTGCCTTTTCACTGTCACCCTCTGTCCATCTCCCCTCCCCTTTATTAAGCCACACTATCCCTCCCTTGGTCTTTCTTCGCTCCCTAATGTACCTATAAAAGGTTTTATCTCCCTTCTTAACTGAGTTGGATATCTTTTTCTCGATTTGGGCCTTCGCTATTCTGACTGCCTTCCTTGCTTCCTTCTGCTTTGTCTGATACAGTTCTCTGTCCAGCTCCTTCTATAATTCCTTATACTTCCTGAATGCCATCTTTTTCTCCCTAACCTTCCCTGCCATCTCTTTTGAGAACCATAGTGGTTTTTTACTTTGTTTTGTTTTCTTTATTTGCTTCACACAAAGGCTTGTTGCCTCTGTGATGGCAGTTTTGATTTTTTCCCATTGTTCTTCCACCCCTCCTTCCTGCCCATTTGCTGGTGCATTCCTTAGGTACTCACCCATTTTGCCAAAGTCAGCCCTCCTAAAGTCCGGTACCCTCGCTTTTGTATGCCTTGACTCTACAACTGTGTTTATTGTGAACCACACTGTTTGGTGGTCGCTTGTTCCCAGATGGCTACCCACTTCTAAATCTGTGATCCTCTCTCTATCCCTGTTTGAGAGTACCAGGTCTAAGATTGTTTCCTCCTGAGTGGGTTCTAACACTAGCTGTCTGAGGCATGCCCCCTGTAAAGGATCGAGAATGAGCCTGCTCTTGGATGTGGCTGCAGCAAATGTGTTCCAGTTAGCATCTGGCATATTCAGGTCCAGCATCAACAATATCTCCCCTTTTTCTGCCATTCTAAGGATGCCTTCTATCATTTTCTTGTCCATTTCCTTCCACTGAGACAGGGGTCTGTATACAACCCTCGTGCGGATTGTGGTGCCATGTTCTATCTCCAAGGTGACCCACAGTGCCTCCTCTCCTCTCCTCCCAGTTTACAATTTAGTTCCATTGCTTTGATCCTTTCCATTACGTAGAGAGCTACTCCTCCTCCTCTTTTACCCTCCCTGCCCCTCCTTGACATCCCAGTCATGGTTCTCCATGTACCATGTTTCTGTGACTGCCACGATATCCAAGTGTCCCTCTTCTATCAAGGCCACTAGTTCAGGAAGCTTGTTACCCAGACTACGGTCATTGGTACTCATCGCTCTCCATTTTTTGATGGCCTTACCCCTTTTATTTATTTATTTATTTATTTATTTATTTATTAAAATGTTTCACCAGGAGGGCACACTGAACAACAAGTTGCTCGTCTCACGGTGTGACCTGGGGGGAGGGGTTACATAGAGTTGTGAAGGATTATCAGTTACAATAGTATGTGGGTAGTACAAACAATACAATGTTGTAAGATTGTGCAACAGTTGGAACACAAGGTATTGTACAATAAACAGTAGTGGAACATTGGGTAAATTACAATACATGTCCAAAATCATACAAAATAACATATGAATGTACAAAACAGTAATAACGCGATAGAACCATTTATAGTGCATGAGTGTACCAGGAGCAGGCTCGAGGTAGTATGCAAGTGCTGTTAGAGTAAAAAGGATGGGGTTAGGCTATGCACACTGGTGACCCAGAAGGGCAGGAGGAGGAGAGGAGAGGAGAAGAGAGGGGGAGAGGCAAGAACTAAATATGAGGAGAAGGGGTAGACATTTCCTGATTTCCCCTTTCAGGATGTTGAGACCCTGCCGGGGTCATGGTAGGAAGGCAGAAACTGGGGATAGGTATTAAGGTGGGTTAAAGCAGGAACAGCTGAGGGAAAGGTAATTGTGTAGGGCAGAGGTAAGAGAGTAGTTGGAGGAGGAGTGACGTATAGAGCACCAAGCTTGGCATGCAGTTTCTTCAGGACAGCATCAATATGCACAGAGAAGTTGAGGTGCTGGTCCAGCCAAACTCCCAGATATTAGATATCGAAATGAGGAGGTGTCCTCCAAGATGATCCCATCAAGGGTTTGGAAGGTGGGTAGGGCTGGGAGCCTAGAGAGTCTCTGCATGGTGCCAAAGGTCACTGAGACTGTCTTCTTGGCATTTAGAAAAAGCTGGTGAGAAGTAAACCAGAGCTGAACTTAGTTGGTTGGGGTTTTAGCCCCATTCCTGTCCTTACTGCCTTTGTATTTTTTCTCCATTTACCCAAGTCCTGCTCCCTATCAATCTCTCTACCTTGGTGTTTACCTCGTTAACTACCCTGTTTTGTAGGGGGAGGCTGGGAATTCCCTGCTTCTTATCAGTGCCTCCCCCCTTGGCTAATTTAAGAGCTTGCCAATGAAGCATTTACACCTATCACCGAGGAGCCTAGTTCCCCTCCCAGACAGATGCAGACCATTGTGCCAGTATAGGCCTGTATCCCTCTAGGTGGACCCCAAGTCCCCAGTGAAGCCAAAACCCTGTGCTCCGCACCAGTTTTTCAACCTTTCATTAAATCACATGTTGTGGAATACCCTAGCCTCATCCATGTCATAGACAGGCAACACCTCCGAGAAGGTAATCATGTGTGCAACTTGTCTTAGTCCCCTCCCCAACTCCATAAACTCCTCGTGCACTGCTCTGATCCCATTCCCAGCTAGGTCATTTGTCCCTAGGTGGACAATGAAGTCCAGTTCCCTCTCCCGTGCAGCTGCTCCTGCGGTTCTGAGGATTAGTTTCCTGTCCCTCCAAGCCATGGTGCCGGGCAGGCAACTTACCTCCCTTTCCCCTCCCCCCCAGTTCTACCCCCATAACAATTGAGTCCACACCAGGAGCTGCCTCCTTCCCCTATGGTATCCCATGCCACCCTCCTGTGGGTCTCCATTGTGGAGGTTTCCAGCATCCTTCTTGGTCTCTACAACAGGTGCCTCCATAAAGGAACCACACTCCACCAGAACGGTGTATGAATTGTGGAGAGGTACAACTGGAGGGATGCACCTCTGTTCCACCACCCTCACCCTCCCCGAGCTCACTGTGGTCAAACCGCTCCTCTTTCTTGGCAACCTCTAAGGCAGCGGCAGTGGTCCTGGAGATCCTTGGGTGTAGGAGGTTTCCCTACCCCTTGCCAAGTTGGCCTGGAGATGGGCAACCTCCTCCCCTCAGAGCAGAGAGTTGCCTGGAAATAGGGCAGCATTGCAGGCTCCAGAATGTCTCCCGAAAGACTGCTACCCCACAGAAAGTGCATTACACCACTCCCCACATGTCTCTCTTCCTTCCTATTTAATATATATATATTTTTTTGTCTTATTTGTTAGTATGTGCATGCATTTATCTTCTATGCAGTGTGCTGGGCTGTTAAGGATATGACAGTTGTATGCCCCTTGTCCTCTTGGGGAAGTGATTTCAGAACCCCTGGTATAAAGGAAATGACACCCTTGGGGCGGGCAGGGTAAGGGGCGGGGTGGGTGTGGGACCAAGCCTGTGCCCTCCAAAAACAATCAGCTACAGCTCTGACCCACCCTGGTGAGTGCTGACCTTCCTTTCAGCAAGACAATCTGCACAACAATTTAACAGAGAATATACCCTGCAAAAAACTGTTACAGTCAGAGAAGCAGTTGAGCCCAGTACCTATGATGTAAGCCTCCCTTGACCCAGCCTTATACAACCTGGTGTTCTGTGCTCTGAAGACAATCAGAGGAAACCAGTTATCACCACCTGAGGCACTGTCTGGGTCAAATACATAAACCTCCACTAACCTGCACTAAACTGCAGGCCTTACAATAACAAATCCTCAGCCACCAATAATTATACCATGGACATAAGTGAACAGCCAATGAAATTGTCAGACTGGCAGTTTACCACCAGTGTAAATCCTCTGATAATCAATGGCTGTTGATGAGTATCAAATCCTAATCCCAATCCTAATCATCTGCAGCATAGGAATAAATACAATAAAATTAAAAAAAAAAACAAAGCAACCTCTTTAAAAGTTGCATTTTATCATAGTAAAAAAACAATTAACCTTGGTATAATCACAATAAACCACTTGGAGGATGTGGGTTATCGGGAGATTTACCACGGCTGGTGAGGATTTACCCACTCGGCTGCGCCTCATGGGCAAACCACGCCAGCCGTGGTAAATCCCCTGATAACCCACACCCCCTCATGGCTTATTGCTTAAATAGTTTACTGTACCAAAAATAGTCTGATGCAAACTGTCACCAAAATAATAAAAGACAAAAAATCCAGCTATCCACAAGGGAAAACCAATTATGCAGTATTTCAGTCCCTCTGAAGTTAAACTCCCAGTCTACAAGTACATAAGCAGTTTTGCAAACCCCTTCTTGATTAAAAAAAAAAACACAAAGCAATACCAAGTGTAAAATCTAAAGTAAAGTAAGGTACACTTCCCTCAGATTTGAGCAAGAATGAGCTTTCCTGCAGATTGCCAGTTCAATACTGTGTCTCCTTCACAGCTCCCAGTTGTTTCAAAGCAGCTTGCTTCCACCTTCAAGAAGATGGGCCTTTCTATCACTCAACTCCATGGAGCCGGCATGCCGAGTGACTACCCCGTCACTCAGCTCTGCAGTATTGACATGTACTAATGCACAGGAAATGCATCAACATATCCTGACCATTTTATTTTATTTTTTTATTTATTTGTGATTTTTGAACAGGAAGGGCACACTAAGCTGTGACAGTTTGTTTCCAGGCACGTCCTGGGGTCAGTTGCATGGACCTGTTTTTATTAATGGGGGATGTTGGCACTGGGGAGATTCCCTTACTCTTCTGTAGGGGAAACCCCTGGCTGTTTTGGCAGTCTGCTAAAATGGTCACCTGAGAGGCTGGTGGAAGAGTCGGTAGGGGTGTAGGTAGCCGACCTCATCCTCTGTCACCTATTCCAGAGATCTCTAGAGAAACGGATATTGTCGCTTGGATGAATATTGCAGACATGGCTGCAAAAGATAGTTTTGTGGTACAAAATGGTCTGCAGGTCGAGCAGGGCAGGCAGCTTAGACTCTAACTAGCTAAAGAGGAGAACAAGCTAAAGAAGGGAATGGAAGAAAGAAAGCTGCATTTGCTTCCTTGGTGGCCGAGGAAGAGGCTAAATTCCTGGCTGAAAGAGAGAAGCTGTCTTTGGCTATTCTGCACCCTGTGGATGAAGTAGCCTGTGAAGGGAAGCTCACTGACCACAGTGGTCAGCTGGCTTCTGCTCCCTCTGCCAATGCTGCATCACCAAAGGAGCCGGGTGACAGCACCGCTGTCAAAAGTTGAGTGTGCTCTGCAGTGTCTGTTCCACAGTAATTACTGCACATACTGATAATAAGACTGTGGCAGTTTCTTCTGCCAATACTGTTTTGGTGGTTCCCCAGAGTGAGTCTGAGTGCTTAACTGTGAGTGAACCTGTGGAGTCCGTTCATGAAGGGAGTGGCAACACCAATCTGCTGGAAGATTCTCGTCGGGATACAGCATGTCTTGATTTGCCTCAGCGCCTGCAGCACGGTCATCGAGTTCTCATGCTTGACAGTGAATGGCCTACCAAGGAAAGAGGCCAGTTACTTCAGGGAAGCTGAGATCAGGTTATCAACTTGGAGTCCAATGTGGGTGTTTTGGAGGAAGAGAACAAAAGACGACCATGAGGAATACGGGAAATGACTGATCTGTAGAATTGGCCTTGAAGACAGCCGGCTGGATCAGAGCTCCAGAGGGGGTGTCTTGGCTCCCGGGTAACATGGACCATTTCTTTCCTGAGAAATGTCCTACAAACACTATGAGTATGGCTCAGGTGGCACACAGTATGGGGGTGGCAGAGATTCTATCCTGCAGAAAGGCTCCAAGAGAGGAGGCCTCTGGGACTGGCTTTAAGGGGTTTCTCACATTATACATAATGTGCAGGTCTCTAGAACAAATGTACGTTCTGCTAAGGGGGAACAGGCTGAATGAACAAGGTGAATCGCTCACTCTGCTGGTACCTGTAATGCATTCACCTTCACAGGAAGTGGCCTTCTCACCCCCACCTCAGTCCCCCCACACCTTGAACCCATGGAAGAAAGGGAACAGGAAGACTGAGGTAATTCTGTGGACGATGACTCTGATTGTGAACCAGAAAGAGACATTCAGCCTGAACAGTCACAGACTGCTAGACAATTCAAGATGGCTGATTTGTTTGCAGCTTAAGAGGAACCAGGGAACCATCTCAGTTGTGGAATGCCAGCAGGCTTAAGTATACAGGTGGATTGCAGCTTCCCCTTGACTAAGGGCCTACCGGGTCATAATGTCGTATGCTTAATAGCGTTCGACATTATAACTAACCCGTAATAGCGCTGTCTAGGACCGCAAATGGTACAATACTGTGTATACTGCTGTACGCGGTATTACACCATTCACGCACTCCCACTGAGAAGCTGCTGTGGCTCAATGGACAGAGCCACAGCAGCAGAAACCCAGGAGTATCAGGTTCTGGGACCGGGTTTGATTCCAGGTCCCAGAAATGTTATTTTTTAAGTCTTTGTCGCTCCCGGTTGGACCCCAGTTAAGACCCCACAGAAAAAGTGTTATGCCGCATGGCATAAATCGCTGTATTGGCAGGGTGATTTAGGCTATATGGCATCAATGTCTCTTACATTATGACTTCTGCTGACTAAGGGTTCCTTTCCAGGAACTTATTGAAGGATTCAATTAGTTTTTTTGATGTCAAACTATACGCAGTGATGCATGTGTCCTGGGAGACAAAATATGATATTAGCTTTAAAACTTTGAAATCCTTGGAGGGGTTTTGGCTCAGATAGGATCAGTTGAAGGATTCTGCTTTGTGGGCTCCTTTCATGGCTACCCCACCTGTCTAAATCTGCCATAAAAATGATCACAATCTTGTTTAAACTTGACACCTTATACCACCGAGCACTTAGATTTATTACGTTTACCCCCTTCGCAGTGACATTTCGCCAGCGAGGTCCCCCACAGTGACTACAGCGTCTAGCCGCGGTGGGAGACCTGCTGGAACCCGGCGCTGTCTGTTGGGGGTCCTGCACCACCCCAATCAGCTCCAACTGGAGTTGAGAATCTTTAAGTGGGGGGTGGTGCTGCGAGTGCAGCCCCCCACGTGGGGGGTTTGGGGGAGGCGAAGCCCCCCAAAGAAAATAAAGACAGCAATAGCGAACTGGCAGCCGACTGCAGAATACGGTCGACCTGCCGGTGTCGCTGATGGGGCGTTTGACAGAATTTCTGTCAGACTGCTGTCGTGGATCCGATTTATTACGGGTGTGCCATATTCCATCCATCACTGCTCGCTATATACCTCAGTAGGCAGGAACTCTCTTAGTTTTAGACGTCAGAAAAATGCAGAACTATGGACGTATAGAGCTTTCATCAGCAAGCTCCCTTGTTATATCTCATATTGTTTACCTCTCTGTGTTGCGGGTAGCTACCCATTGAGAAGGCTATCTTATATTTCACTTATCATTCCCAAGGTTAGATCATGTTTTGATAGATCTGCAATAAGCCACACCCTTCCAGTTCTATGGAATAATACTCAAAAGTCCCTGAAACTTGCAACCTCCATGAAGCTATCCTTCTTCAAAACTTTGTACGCTCCTTCAAGGAGACGTGTAAATGCTTCCGCTAATGGCCCCCTAATCCTGGGTTTGGTTCTAATCAACTAATAATTCTGCCACTTACCATTCTTTACACTTCTTCTTATGTACTGCTATGCTTGTGTTGTCCTTCACTACTATACTAATTATCTTCTCTAGTTGCTTAATCCTTGTCCACCAAGGGCTTTTATCTATCCTTTTTTTTAAGCCTGGTCTGTCGAAGTTATTTTGTACATATGTATATAGGTTATGGTTGTATATTCCAGAGCATTGTATTTTTTTATAGCCACTCCTCATTGTCGCCTGTATTTCATTGTATTGTTACTAGCTACACTGTCTCTGTATATTACTGTAATTGTTCATTGACTTTCCAGGTCCACCTTGTATTTGAGTTCATCTCAGTGTTGTTTCGCCTGGTAAAATAAAGACTTGATTGATTGATTGATTTAACAGTAAGGAGGTTTGTGTGTCAGATATCTTGTATTGGCTTCGACAATGCTACGAGGTGTTGGATCAACCCATTCCCATTATAGACACTGAGCAGATTTGGACAGGGGGATGGAATTTTAAGGTGAAGTTGCATCAGACAAATGCTGGAACATGAAATCTTCCAGGTAGTTTCCTTTTAGGTAAAGATAGAGGAATGTGCTTTTATCTGGGTCAGCTTCAGACATATCATAAATGCGGGGCCAGGAGCTGCCTGAATACTGCCTGTGGTCCTTTCTGGTGTAAACTTTGTTTTGAATACAGGCGCTTCAGTATCAGGTGCCCTGTCCCATTTAAGTGTAACCTGTGTGAGGAACTTGGGTATTGTTATAGGCAGTGCTAGTGGGCCTCACATAATAGGTCAGGGGCCATTGATCAAGAATCTCTGGTTACAAAGGGCCAAGCACAGGGGCCAGCAAGGGCCTTAGTGCAAAGATTTGCAGCCGTGGCCAAAATTAATACCCAGAACACTCAGAAGGAGGGTCAAGCTATGTCAGATGCCTTGGAGGTGCAAGATCAGAGATCCAAGGATTCTGCCCCAGTGGATCCCGAGCAGCAGGTCCAGATGGTAGTCCTCACTGATCATTCTCTTGCTGTGGACAAAAGATCTGGGGTCGTGGGTGCAGGGGGCACTGAAACAGTACCAAATGACTCCTCAGCTGTTAATGACAGTGCTGAACATCCTAGGCATCTGGAATCTCAACCCAGAATCCCCTCCCGGAGGTAGAGATAGAGGTAGTACCTTATAAGAAAGGGGTAGACAGAAAAAGATCAGGAGTAGGAAAGTGAAGCGCCCAGTGACTACTAAGCAGAGTAGATTTACTGTTTTATCCTTCTATAAGGAATGGGGAGATACAGAGGGAGAAGGAGACTCAGAGACATGTTCGATCTCCTCCTCAGTTAGAAACCTGTCCTCATACTGGGGTGAGAATCTCACAGTAACATTACTGCTGCCAACAAAAACTGCAGTAGGACATGGTGACAGACCAGAACAGGTGCTGTGGCTCCTCCCCCCATAGGCTGCAATGTGTGTAGGCCAGACGATTTCCCCAGGGACAATAAATGTTAATAGCATTAAGACACATGCCAATGGAGTAACAACAATTTCTATCCTGAAATTCCTACCAGGAAATATTATCTTTCTGCAAGAAACTCATATTAAGACCCTGTTTGAGGTGTCTGCAACAAAAACATTGTGGATATGGGAACCCTCTTTTTATTTTATTTATTTTTATTTATTTATTCTAGGATTACAAGTACCTTTGAGCCAAGGCTCTTTTACAAAAGTTCCATGTCAGAAATAACAAACAACAAGGAAGCAACAGTGAAATAACAGTAAACAATTCATGTACAGCAGTGCTATTGAATGGGGTCAATTATAGGAAAAGTAAGGTGTAGAAAAGGAGGAGAAGTGTAGGTAGTTAACAGAGGTAGCTATAGTAAAATGGTGAACACAGCTAGGACGCATGTGCCCACAAGGAATGGGTAGATTTAGGCACCTGGGGGTGGCAGAGAAACAGGGATGAGAGGAGGGGGGAGGATGAAATATGCAGCTGGAGGCATTTCTCAAAAAATAAATGGGAAGCAGTGATAGAAGAGAAAAGGGGCAGGGTGGGGGGAATAAGAGCTATAATGGGGCAAGGAGAGACTAATGAGGTGGTATGAAGACCTGAGATTTGAAGTGGCGCCTAGGAGCTGGGGAGGGGACTAGGGGGCCTGGGGTTAAGCAGTATGTAAGTTAGGATTAAAACTGTGTAGGTTATCAGCTAGGAGAGGCAGTCACAGGAGCTAGAGGCAATGAGATGGGCCTGGAGCCTGGTTTTAAATAGACCTAGTGTTGAGGCAGAATAGATGGTGTGGCTGAGACCATTCATCCATAGAGAAGCCTTATAGGTGAAGCAGCGTTGAGCCTGCATAGTTCGACAGCGAGGAACTAGTAGAATCTGGGTTGTTGAGCTCCTTGTGTTCTGTTGGTTGGTGTTTTGATGTAACAAGGCAGTAACATCAGGGGGTATGAGGCCAAGGTTGATTTTTCCCACCATAGCACATGTGAGATACTTTATACAGTTGGAGAGTTGGAGCCATCTGGATTGTTCATAAAGGGCACAGGTGTGGGTGAGATGGTGGGTGCCAGTTGTGAGTCGGCATGCTTTGCTAAGTGTAGTTGTTATACGCTGGAGGGAGGACGTCCTGGCGGAGCCATAGATAATGAGGCCATAATCAATAATTGACACCACAGAGCTCTGGATGGCAATCTTCAGGGCCTCTGGGGTGAGGTGCTGCCTGTGCTTGTAGAGTAATCCAAGGCATGTGTTAGCAGCTTTAGCCACGCTGTCAACGTGAGCTGTATGGGAGAGACTGGGGTCAAGCAGAATCCCTAGGTATTTGAATGAGTAAACTTGTTCGAGGACAGTCCCTTGCTTGGTGGAGATGTCAAGGGGTGTTGCTTGTAATGGTTATGTGAACTGCAGAATAGCAATGACTTGGTTTTCTTTCGATTGAGGACTAGTTTATGATTGGAGAACCATGTTTCAATGGCACTGAATCAGAGTTGGCGGCTGTGTTGTAGTGGTGAAAAGTCCCTGTGCGTAGAAAAGACAACAGCATCAACCACGTACAGGATGATTTGTTCCAAGCAGGATTGTGGTAGGGAGTTTAAAAAGAGGATGAAAAGGAGAGGGCCCAGTATGGACCCTGAGGGACTCCGGAGCGGACAGACAAGGTGTCCGAGATAGCATTGGCAATTTTTACTCTTCGAGAGCAGTTGTCAAGGTAGCTTCTGAACCATCGGGCTGAGTCTGGTGCGAGGCCAGCAAGGAGCAGTTGGTCATACAGCAGCTGATGATGATGGACTGTGTCAAATGACTTCGAGAAGTCCATGAAGACAGCCCCAGTAAGAAGACCTTTATCAAGTGAACTATGCACTGCACCAGTAAATGCAAGCAGGGCAGTGGTGGTACTATGCCCTTTTCTAAAATCGTGCTGTTGTGTGCACAGAGTATTATATTTGTCCAAATAATCAGTGAGCTGGTCTGCAAAAATATGCTCTAGGGCCTTGGATAGTGGTGGCAATATGGAGATCGGGCGGTAGTTAGAGTGGCAGGTCTTGTCCCCAGTTTTGTGGACTGGGGTCACAGTGGCAGTTTCCATATTTCAGGGAATGTACTGGTGTGGAGAGAGAGAGGTTAAGAATTTTAGTTAGGGGACTGAAGACCTGGTCAAGTGTAAGTGATAGCAGCTTAAGGTCCAGGGTGTCACTGCTGATTCTGGAAGTGGAGATGGCTGAGGCGATGTGGCAGCGAGCTTCATTCATCTTAATCTCCCTGAAGTAAAAATGAGAGTGGGTTGATGGAGTGCAGGGTGTGTTAGAGAGGGTGTGACTGACTGTGAAGAAATCAGATGGTAGAACAGTACTGAGGTCAGTAAAAGCCATGTTAAAGGTATTGCAATGACCTTGGGATCAGAGGTAGTGGACCCTTCAACAATTAACATGGCTGGAGGGGACTTTGATTGTTTCCCAGTAATGTCCTTGATATTGTCCCAGAAAGCACAACCATTTCCCTAGGTGTTGGTGAGGACGTCCTTATAATATGAGCTTTTCATGAGACAAATGGATTTTGTGCAGGCATTACGGGCATGTTTGTCTTTTTGGATGTCAGATTGTTTGCCTGTGGCTTTAGCCACTGCCCACAGGTGGTCCCTAGATTTCAGCTGGGAAAGGAGCTCCGCAGTTAACCAAGGGTTACAGAGAGCTTTTGTTTTCCATTTTTTTGAAGGAGCGAAGAGATCACAGGCCTTATTGAAGGCGGTGATGAAGTAGCCGAGGGCTAGGTTAACATGCATCGCCTTGTAGATGGGCAGCCAGTCTTGCAAGGATAGGTACTGTTTGAGATGGGTAAGTTGACATGGGGGAGGACTCTGCTGGTAATGACTATAGGGGGTGGCTTTAGAAATGTATTAGACCATTCACATATAACCGGGGAGTGGTCACTGAGAGAGTCTGGGAGAACGGAGGTACTAGAGATCCTGGTAGGGTGATTGGTGAGAACCCAGTCCAGCAGGGTACTGGTGCCAGTTTTGTAATTTATCCGAGTTGGTGTGGTGACCAATTGTGAGAGGTTGGCAGCTGCAAGTCTTAAGAAATGGACAGGTGTGACAGGGTGGGTATCTTGTTTAAAATGCATCTGTTAGTGTCTCAAAACTGTTGTAAATTGATCCTGAAAGGGCTCTGTTGCTGGCTGTGGAGCAGGGTGGTAGATTTCTCTGCCTTATAAATGTGTATGCTCCACAGATGAAGGCTGTGAGAGTTGCCTTATTTAATGAAGTAAGATCTTACTTGCACACAAGAAGGTTGGTGGAGTAACTTTGGTGTAAAAGTTGGGGGGACACGACTGTAAGAGGATTTTACAGTAAGCTGTTCAAGACTGCAATGATGAAATGTTGGGGTGTTCTTGGTTGGGGTTTCATTGGGCTGTCCTTGAGAGGAGAAGAAGGAGGTAAAACACAGAAAATGATATTGTGATTCAGTGGCTCTAAACAACATGGTACTGACAGCCGATTGACAGGACAGTCTGAAAGTTCTGGTATATGGACCCCCACCTGTATCAAGGGCTGTCTTTTGTCAAGAACTGATTTCTTGTTTCTGTCTGCTGCTCTCATCTTACCCCACATTTATGATTTATATAGGACCCCCCCGCCCAGATCCTCAATGTCACTGTTAGTATGGCAAATAAAAGAGCCCCTCACATTGGTGGTCCAGTGCCCCCCATCCACAGAGAGAGAGCCAGGGACTGGCACAGCCCTCCTCACATCTCCATGGCCGGTCCCCGGCCGAATGGTTAATGAGCGCATACTGTAATGTGTATGCTCTTATTGATAATCAGTGAGTGCGTACACATTACAGTAAGCTCTCATTGACAGTTCAATTGGGGATCAGCCACGGAGGTGTGAGGAGGGGTAAAAGTGCAGGTACGCAGTCGTGCTCTGATATACGCACGGTCATGTGATGCTGTTCAGCCAATAAAATAGCTACAGTTTCCTTACCCATTTTATAAATATGTATATATAAATCTATATATCTATCTATCTGTATATGTACTGTATATACAGTGTGTATATATATATATATATACACACACACACACACGTGTTGTGGGGCACATCGTGGATTGGGCGGGGGATTCTTATGTATATTCAGTATGGGGCACAACATGGATCAGGGTGGGGAAACAGCTTGCCATTGCCACAAGGGGTTTGCGGCAAACCCTCCTGTGTACCATGTGTTTGCTGCATGGAACGGGTTGCCACAAGTGTGGTGAGGTAGGTACTGGGATTCCTCCTGTACCTGAATCTGGTGCAGGGTCCATGGTGCATGGGGCTTTGGTGCAAGCTACTGTTTGCCACAGCTTGCATTGAACACAGCCCCCCTTTGAGAATTGGGCCCCAAGTGTCTTATTTCAGTTCACTAATCCTAGGATACCTGCATTCACCTGGGATGTATTGTGTCTGAGTAGCCACAGTTGCTTGGGTATTAATCACACTCATAAACATAAACAAACTGAGGCTAGAATATGTACAAGGCCCACATGTGGAACAGCACTAGAAAGCCAGGAACATCTCTTTTTCAATTGTCCATATATGACCAGTTTTGGGGATTTGGTGGCCAGAGAATGGAATGAACTGCTGCATAATAGCCTGTCGTATACATAACTGGTGCTGGAGATTATTTTCCACTCCATGGTTGAAATACAGTCAAAGCACTCTGCAGATTATATTTGCAATACTAAAGTATTATATATGGCAAACTCATTGTGCATAGGTTTTGCAACAAAAGACAGCATCACACCATGACATATTGTTTAATGTCACGTGTTTCCTGCAATAAGTCCACAACCAGGATGAGAAAACGTTTGATAGGATAAACGTCAAGGATTTATGGAGACACTGCACTGTCTGACCATTGTGGCCACAGGGCATGTCATGGTATAAAGCATCTTGTTCCCTTTTACATGTTCCCAGAAAACTAGTGGTAAATCTACTAACGCATTATTGAATTTGGGATTTCCTGTATTGTTTCATGTAGGGGTGTTTCTTACCCTCTTTTTCTGTCTCTTTTTTATGGTGGCTTGCATTTGCATGTCCAACATATTGCACTGGTAGCAGATTTGGAGGCATGGTCACTGTTGGGCGAATGCAGGGCACACATCAGTAGGTGCGTCTCTCATTCCCAAATAAGGCAGCATGCAGGCTCCACACCAGGAATACATAATGTGGCAAGCACATCTAAGAAATGGTCTGCTGCAATGACAGCCAAGCTCGTCATGCAGCGGCACCAAAGCATGCCTTCCCTATGTGCCTTTCCTGGTGAATCCTTTCGGTTAACATGGTGGCTCTGCCTGCCACCGTGCAGAGAGCCAACATCAGGGGCGCCCAATCCCCCTGTCGGTATGCCCCAACCCATGTTATTTGCTGACGGCGGAGCCTACTTCCCATCGGCATAATGCACCCCCCCATTTCAAGCGTGTGCCTAGGGGGTGCCCAATCTCTCTTCATCATGTCCCCCTTCTAGTTTATTTTTCCAATGGGGAGCCCACTGCCTGTCGGCATAATGTCCCCCCATTTGTTGTGTACTGACAGGGTGCCCAATCCTCGCTGGCTGCAGAACCCCCCCAAAAACACTCAGGTGGCACGTTGGGATCCACCCCAGCATGCCAATGCTCCTTGTAAAAAAAAACATCCGTGATGTTTTTTTTTTTTTTAAACCTGCAAAGCAGAAAACGCTCCCTGGTCGACTCCGGTGGCCCTTCCCCCAACCCACGCCTACCCTCTGTGCACCCTGACTCCCCACAGCCCCCCTCACCCCATACTTACCTCAGGAGCACGGCACGACGATCTTCGGTGGACCAGGAACACCTCTGCATTCTTCAAAGCCGACCACGAACTGAAGAAATGCTGGTAAGCTGTATAATGGCATAAATAGGGTTTTTTCAACTGTGGTGCATATCTCAGGCATTTTGGGGAATTTTGGCATCACATTTTCAACATGGGGTTACTGAGACCCCCTCCTCATGAATTTAGTCACTGTCATGGCGTTATTCGGTCCCGAAAGATGATTTCGCAGTCACTGCGCAGAATCACCTTTCGGGACGGATTAATGAAACAACAGTGTCATTGCTCATGAGGGGGGCTCTCAAAAAGCCTATGTTACAAATTTGGTGAAAAAATCCAAAAAATGGCTCTTTTACAAGTGCGTGTTGTGCAGTTTCCACGCACGCTCGTAACTTTGTGAATTTATAATATTTTCACTCCAGATTTTCAGAATTGGCATTTTCCCACACCTCCTTATGAACAGTACAGCTATCATTTTACATATCCTGGCCGAAATGTGTTTTCTGGCACAGAATAGCGTGGCTGCTGTGCGAAATCAGTTTTTGGGACAGTTTGAGAAAATGACGGTGACACTGTTCATGAACAGAGGTCCTAAAATGCCTATGTTGAAAATTTGGTGACAAACGTCCATAAAATGACTGTGTTACAAGCGTGAATTGCACAGTTTCCATGCACCCTTTGTAACTTCACAAATTTGCAATATTTTCATGCCAGATTTTCAATACTGGCAATTTTTCACACCTCCTTACGAACAGTACAGCTGTCATTTTTCACAGCCTGCCCAAAATGTGTTTCCGCACCTCTGGTGCACAATGGTGTGGTAGCAGTGGGAAATCAACTTTTGGGACACAGTAACAAAATCGCAGCACCACTGTTTATGAGAGGAGGTCCTAAAATGCCTATGTTGAAAATGTGGCTAAAAAAATCCCCCAAATAATTGGGTTACAGACGTGTGTCACGCAGTTTCTATGCATGCTCATGATTTCACCAATTTTTCATATTTTTACTCCAGCTTTTCAACGTTGCCATTTTTTTACACCTCCTCATGAACAATACAGTTGTCATTTTTCACATCCTGCCCAAAATGTGTTTTCGTCCCTGTGTCACCAAATGGCATAGCCACTGTGCAAAACCACCTTTCAGCTAACAAACTGATTGTGCCATCTTCATGAGGTGGGGTCACAAAAAGCCTATGTTGAAAATTTGGAGTGAAAATAGCAACAAACGTCTATGGTGTTAGGGTTTCCAACTGTAGCACCCCACCCTGTAGAGACTGTCAGGGGTACGACTTGGGATCATTGGCTGTAATGCTCATGCCATTCCACCCCTACCCCCACCCTGTAGCCAGTGACAGGCATCGAGGTGTGCCTTAGAGTGTTCGGCCCTAAAGTTCATCCAATTCTCCTATACTACACCCTTCTCAGTGTATTTACTTATGGAATGGGGTAAGTATAAGGCCCAAAGACCCCAAAGCACACCACAACACTTGTCAGTGTCTACAGGGTAAGGTGAGGTAAAATGGCATGAGCGTTATAGCTGACGCCCCCAAAGGCACACCCCAACACCTGTCAGTCTCTGCAGGGTGGGGGCGAGGTTGGTGCCAGTTCAATACTTCACTGCCATTCCTATTATGCATCTCTAACTCCTGCACTACCAATGCCAATGCCAGCGAGACAACATTTGTCATTGACAAATGCTTGTTTCTTTCTGCATCGAGCATTTAAGATTTTGTTTACTTAAATTTTTTCATGAAAGCATTATTTTCTATGCATATAGTTGCTCATTTTTTGCTTAGATTGATTATTGTTCAATTTCAGGATCATATATGTTTTATTTTATTTGAAATAAAATTCCCCTACTCTTCACCTGCTGTTATTTTGTGTCACCGTGTTTGTGCTGTTTTTTTCTGCCACGAGGTGACTGTGATTGTATTTATGAAATTTGAAGTTTCTCACTAAGTTTAATTGTATGTACTTATGTTTTTTTGACTTTGTGAATATGTTCCTAATAAAATTCTTCAACTCTTTCATGGCTATACTTGCTGCTAGGTCACATAACCTCTTATTTTAAATAATAGCCTTTTGCATTGACCTTAGTGAAACCCACAGGTTTGTTACTTTATTTTGCTTTCTTTTATTTTTGTATGAAGTAAGGTTGCAGTTGCTTTGAAATTTAAGTTCGCCCCTTCAAAATGCAATAAATCCTGCAATTGCTGGGACACTCCCGCAGGTCACTGCCATTCTAGGTGAGCAGTTGGACTACGTACCAAAGTTCAAGTACCTGGGGGTCTGGTTAGACCATAGACTTACTTTCACAGATCACTTAGAAGAACTGGCAAAGAAACTTAGACAAAGACTTGGTCTGTTCTTTAGGATTAATAATCTCCTCACAAGAGACGCTAAACTGAAACTGGTTCAAACTACCTTTCTTTCCCTATTGGATTACTCAGACTTTCTATATAGTCGGGGACCTGCAGGTACCCTAGCCAAACTCGATACACTTTATCACAGAGCCATAAGATTTATCACAAGTCTTCCATACTCAACCCACCACTGTGCATTGTACACAGCAGTGGGATGGTCATCCCTTGCTTACAGACGGCAAAAAATGCTGCAGCTTGGACATACAAAGCTATCTCAAATAAACTGCCCCAGTATATCTCTGTCTGTTTACCTTTGTGCACTCTGGGGAAGTATGCCCTGAGAAGCACCTCATATATCTACCTTTATGTTTGCAAAGCAAAATCTTGCATTGGCAGAGCAGCCATCAGCTTTGTGCTCCCTCAACTGTGGAACAAGCTGCAAAACCTTTGAAATTAACTCACCACATCAGCCTAGCAGCTTTTGAATCTCTATATCTACATCATAATAAGGAGTCCTGTGCCTGTCTACCCTAAATAGTGACTCCTATAAGTCAAGCACACTCTAATTACTACTGTTCAAAGACTGATCACATCTATAATCGACTCTTCCCTCTCCCTCTTTTTCTACCCCCATATCTGTCCCTTCCACATTCCTCTGACCCTGGTTCCAGCTCTAAATTCTCCATACCGTATCACAGTATATCTCTTTATGTTAGGTTTTATTTGTGTTCGGTGCACCTGATATGGATATTTCTTTACTTTTATGAAAAATTGTGTCCTACCCAAAACTAGCTGTATCTTCTGTTCCAAACATATACTACTGTCAGTGCTACCTGCTGATACTTTGTATATACTGTATTATTGTGTCTCACTTTATTTGTATTATTACTATTTTCTTGTGTGTTGCATCCCATGTATATTGTTCCTTGTTCCTTGTTAACAAACCCAGGTCCACCTCAAAAATGAGCTTGCTCAATGGTGATCGCCTGATTAAATAAAGACTTTGATTGATTGATTGATTGAAGTTATAGCTATGAGTTTTGTTTTTATGTGTATACTGATTCTGTGAACATTTGTTTTCCTAATAAAATTCCCCTACTCTTCATCGATAAGTGCCATGGGATCTTTTACTTCTACTAGTGACCAGAGATGGGCAGCAGTACTTTGGTTTAACATTTATTTATTTATTTATTTATGTCTTTGGTAACCGTGTAAGTGAACTGATCCAATGGACTGTTTTCAGTCACAACCCAGGCCACAAGGTGGCAGAGAAACAATACATCGATAACAGTACAATACAGTAAACACATCAAACATGAGGTCATTACACAGTGATAGCACAGTATGTGCAATACTATCTGAAAGTATAGACCCAAAGGTAAAAATATATGCAAATCAATGGTAACATTGAAAACAAGAGACTAGGAAGTGGAACAATAGACAGTGGGTGGGATATTCAGAAGGGTTGCACATGGCGCAACACAGTTGCACCATGTGCAACCCACTGATCCCGGCACGATATTCAAAAGGGAAAGTGCGTGGCACAAATCCTGATCGCCAGGGTGCATCAGTAATGTATGTGGTGCAAGTAGGGGCGTGCCCATGCATACCCGAGACATCCCAATTTTCAGCCGGATGAGCGCATGGCATGCAAGAACCCACATGCGCCCGCATACAGTTGTTCCAAAATAAAGGAGCACAGCCGGCCACCCACAGGTGAGCTGCCGTATTGCAGGGCACAACACAGCAGCTGCCAGCTGTGGGTGGCCACCCGAGCTCTGGTGGCACCCTCTGTCGGGTAGCGCCCCCCCATGCCCGATCGTGGGCATAGTAGGAAATAAACAGTCCCATATCACTGGTGGTCCAGTGGACTGCTGGCAGCCCGATCGCGGGCATATGTATAAGAATAAAACATCCTATATCCCTGGTGGTCCAGTGGACCGCTCGCAGCCCGATCGTGGGCATATGTATAGATATATAAAACATCCTATATCCCTGGTGGTCCAGTGGACCGCTCGCAGCCCGATTGCAGGCATATGTATATATATAAAATGTCCTATATCCCTGGTGGTCCAGTGGACCGCTCGCAGCCCGATCGCAGGCAGAAGTCTAAAGAAAGACTGAATCCCATCCCTGGTGGTCCAGTGGTACCCCCCTCCTCACCCTCTCACTAATCCCTGCCACCTCGCTCCCCCCCCCGGTCAGCAGCGGGTGGCAGCTCCCCACCTGCAACCCGCCTGTCCGCCCGCTGACTGACTGCACAGTACAGTTGTACGCCCATTGGTCTCAGCGCTAACGGTGGTGTAGATCGTGAGTGTACTTATACAGTCTAGATATGTAATGGATTCATTCATATCTGGACTGTGTAGTACAGTCACATATGATGGGAGGAAAATAATACCCAAATAAAAGAAAAAAAGGGGGGAGGGAGTTTTTTTGGTATATTGGGGCAGGGAGAGGCAAAACCAGGATGGACCTTTCCCTTGAGGAGTATGTGTTTGAGGTCCCTAGATATACACTATAGGATAGACTAGAAGTCACTGGAGAGGCAGAAACACAGAGTGTAGCTTTGCTAGATGGATCTAGATAGATTTATTTTCTATTAGGAATGCCCTGAGATGAGGTATATATATATATATATTGATATTGTGAGTTAGGTTTTTCCCCCATACATCCTTTTCTGTTAGTGTTTTCTAAATATTGTTCCCTAGTATTGTTTGATTTTCACAATACAAAACTTCCCCTACTCGTCTCTGGGGGAATTGCTGGCCATCTTCAAGATGGCTACTGTGCCTGTGCAGGTGGAAGACATGGATGTCTCTGAGGTAGGGGAGCCGACTTCCGCCCCTACCCCGGTCCGTTTGTAGGTTGCTGAGATTACTGACTTGGTTAAACATGGAGATATACCTGATGATTCTTGACCTGAGATTTACGTTTCCACGGAAGATATTAGTACCGTTCTGAATGGTGCAACTACGGATTCTCCTCAAAGTGAATTGGAAGCTTTACGAGCCCTATTGATTTTTGAACAGGAGCAGCATTTCTTGCAGGAGCAAACTTTGCAGGAGCGTCTGGCTCAACTCAGCGGCACATCGGAAGCTGTCATGGAAATTGACAGCACTGTCAAGCAGGGCCCACTGGAGTGTGATGGGGCAACACCTGGATATGCTGTCGAGCGAGGTGAGTCACTCCCTTCTGACATTTCTGGTGGGCTCGAGATTCTTGCGAATTTGGCTGGCAGTACAATCGCTATGACTAGTGAGTGCCTAAAGCCATCTGAACTGACTAGCAGTGCACCTCTGCCTGGTGCTGAACTGCCAACGACTTGTATACCTGAAACAAATGTGAAAGGCTGCATGGAGTCTGTTCTTCTTTCTCCTGCAAATATTGTGCAACATGTTACCCCACTTTCTGCCTCTGCTTGTTTATCCAGAACTGCGGGTTTCATATTTTGGAATTCCGCTGAGCACCAGGAGGTTGCTTTGCCTGCTCCCACAGAAGTCCCGATCCAATACCAATCGGATATTACTTCACAAACTGGTATGACCTTTTTTTCTTTTACTGAAAAGGCACAGGCTGCAAGGGCTGGCTTTTGGGAGGACAGTAAGGATAAGAGGACTGCTATGACATTGGCTAAAAGACATACTGTGGCCCCTGCACTGTGACCTATACCAAATCGTGAAGTCATTTCCACGGCTGCTTTACCGCGGCATCTGGGTTCCGTTGATGCCAAACAGGCCTTGCAGAAGACCTTTGCAGTAACACCTCTTCCTTCTCCCATTGAAGCCTGGTCTCCACACACTGCGTTGCTAGAGGTCATTTGGAAGAAGGTGCCCAGTGGGGCCTGGATGCCAGACCTGGAGTGGAATCTGACAACAGGATTTTCATAGGTGCTACCTGATTGGTGTCCTACTTCCATTGCTATTGAACCACACTTGGTCAATGTGGACCTGCCTATGTCTCCTAGTGTCCCTGAGGGTCCTCCTGTAATTGGGGATCAGCAACAGCAGGTTATGGAGACTAGCCCAACCATAGTGCCCCTCCACATTGTGCCTGAGCAGGCCCCTGATTCTGCAGCTACAACTCTACCTCACGTAGATGCGGACCTGGCTGGACCACAGCCTGCTAATCCTCTCCTTTCAGAACTTTTTTCTAAATCGAAAAAGGAGGCAGCCCCTCGTCGAAATGCAGTCTGCATCAGATACAAGGGAGGCCTGGAAGTACGGCCTGATAGACATTATGTTGGGAAACTTTTATTAAAGGATTCACTGCATTTCTCTCCTAATGAGGTCTTCCCCTTTATTAACATTTCTGGCGAGGACAATTTTGACATTAGTTTTCATTCTGCTCATGCTTTGGAGATGTTCTGGGAACGTTACAGCCAGGTGAAGTTTTCCCCAATATGGACCCCCTTTTTTGTGATCCCATTATCGAAACCTCTTACTAAATTTGTTACGGTTATGTTTCAGAATGAGGACATCACCTATTGGCTGTCACAGAAATGTGAGGTCCTTTCACCACCTGAGGCCATTTTGGATTCTGAGAGATTTTGGATTGGGGGGTGGAAATATAAGGTGAAACTGAGACAGTCAGACACAGCAGTTGAACATGTTCCTAATGCTTTCCTTTTAGGTAGGGATCGGGGTGGTGTTTTTATGCAGGGAAACCCCGGGCATGTTATCGCTGTGGCTCCCGCACACATCTCTCTGGATCATGTGATAAATCCCAGTGTGATAACTGTGGGGAAATTGGCCACATTGCCATGCAATGCGCAAATCACACTAAGTCTGACTTATGCGAAGAATATGGCCATGTCTTTGCGGAATGTGCTTGGTCAGCCAAAAATAAAGCTTCCTGTCTCAGCCCAGATTTGTTGATTCAGAATGCCCAGGATTTGGCATCTGCTGGTGCTGAGGGTTTTTCAACCCTTCCCCTTGCCACCAATATATCCTCTCCTCAGGTTTCTTTGGCCTCGGATTTTGTTCCGGCAACCCCTCCTCCTGTAGTGGATCCGGTACTCCCTATAAATCTAGAATTCCCTTCTGGGCAGGAGCACTCTTTAACGCACTTGACCCCAGTCTGCTGTCATGACACTGTTGCTGGGGCACTTCAGGATCTTCTGTTGCCCTCTTCAACCCCCCTCCCGTTTCTCCGAAGAAGGTCTGTGCGGAATCTTAAGCCAGAACCTTCTCAGCCAGAGGATGTGATTGAATCAGCGAACCTCTTTTCTGCTCTGGCTACTACTTGGGGGAACTCAGATATGGACCAGGGAGCTATGGACTCCCAACCAAGGGTGTTGGATCCTCCTGTCTCCTCCCCAGACCTGATGGGTTACAAAGGGAAGAAAAAGGAAAAAGGAAAAAAACTTTTAAAATTCTGCCGATTGCTGAGTTTATGGTTGGGACTTTTAATGTCCATAGTTTATTATAACTGTCTAATAGAAATGCGATTTATGATGATATACATACTACTCCTCTTGATATTAGTTTATTGCAAGAGACTTGGATGTTTTCCAGTGCTCAGCTGAGAACCTTTAGCGGGTAATGGATATGGGGCCCCTCCTACTGGTCCTTTGGGCCAGATTGTGCGGATAGGGGTGAGTATTCTTTTTAATGCTTTTTCCTTTACTCTCCACAAATTAATTGATTTACTTCCTGGGCGGGCATTAATACATGATGGGGTTTGGCGGATGATGTCTTGTAGATTCGTAAATGTATATGGCCCTCAGTCTAAAGCAAATAGAGTTGCTCTGTTTCAGTTGCTTCAGCCTTTAGTAACCTCCAGACACATTTTTTTTTATGTGAAGACTATAATTGCTGCACAAAGACCCAGTTGGTGCAGGACAGAGAGACTACTAGAAAAATACAGTATATTGTGACTCAACTGCGCTCACTAGAACTATAGAAACAGCTGATTTAGTTGATTGTAGGGATTTTCAGTTTCATGGCCCTCCTTTTACCTTTAGGAAAGGCAGACTTACATGTACTATAGACCATATTTTTATTTCAAAGCAACTGCCTACGGCACATTTTAAAACTCTTCAGACAGAATTCTCTGACCATTTGTTGCTGACTGTTTCTTTCGTGGAGACACCTCAGGTACCAAGGCCCAGGACCCGATGGAAGGTAAACTCAGTGCGTTTATCAGAGTCAGAAGTACAGACAGACGTGCATTGTCTCATTCAAGCTAGACTTTCAGTGATTTTTTCGTATGATAACCTAGGTGAGTGGTAGGAAGATTCAAAAAAGGATTTTAAATGGTGGTTTCATGGCTATGGGAAAAAGAAAGTGAACAATAGGTTTTTGACCTGTTTAACTCTCCAAAGACAGCTGCAACTCCTTCTCACCCTTTCTTATACTTCAAAATATTTTATTTTATTTAGTTTTTGTTTACCGGGTAAGTGCACTAGCCATAGCAATGACTATTTTCAGGCACGACCCTGGAGGGTACAGTACAAACAGAGCAGGTACACATAGCAAATACAAGTTTTGACATAATTGAAACACTTGAATACAAGTTTTGACATAATTGAAACACTTGAAATACAGAGCAAGTATAAACAAAATAGACAATTTGATAACAGAGTAAAAGTAGCTAAAGATACTGTAACAGTGTTAAAATATACAAGAACAGTGAAACACAAGGACATTCTGGTAAATTGTGACTAATAACATATTGTCTGATTTGTGGAAAAACATATTCAGATAGTAGTACTATGCTGTTTATAAAGGATTTATGTAGGTAGTGAGAGAGGGAAAGGGAGATAGAAGTGGGAGCAGCCAGAGTAGAGGAACTTATGAAGAGGCAGGCGAGAGGGAGGGAAAAAAGACGGGGAAAGTGCTATAAGTTGAAAGGCATAAACAGGGGTAGCAGAAAAGGAGCAGCTTGGAAGGAAGAGAAAAGGGCTAAGGGGGTTTAAAGCAGGCGCATCTGCAGGTAGTGGCAAGGTGTTTATATAAACCTTTCTTAAAAGAAGCGTGGGATGAAGATTAGTGCAGGGCAAGCGGTAGGGAGTTCCAGAAAAGGGGGAGCATGACAGGCAAAAAGCCTTAGCGCTTTTGGAGGAACTATATCTGGGAATGAAGATAGGCTCATTGTCAGCAGACCGCAAGCCATAGTGTGGTGTAAGATTAAGGAAGAGATCCGCCAAGGGTTTTGTTATTTGTAAATGGACAGTATTGTGAATGACGGAGCCATAAGCATAAAGCCTTAGCTCAGGAGGAGGAGGAGGAAGCCAACTCATTTCAGAGTAAAGGAGACAGTGGTGTTTCAGTCAATGAGAGGAAGAAGCATAGTGACAGATATTATTATATGTGACATCCTATTTTCGAAGGCTTGATTTGGACACAGAGGTATAGGTAGCACCCCCATAGGTGAGCGAGGGAAGGAGTGTGCCACAGGCAAGGGCAAGCCTAGCAGAGGGGGAGAGCATGTAGCTGGTATGGTAAGCTAGCCCACGTTTAGTGTTGACCAGCTTGCAGATCTGTTGTATATGTAGATCGAGGTTTAGCGATGGATCTAGTGAGACACCCCGATATTTAAATGAGTCCACCCCCCCCAAGTTAAACCATTGGAGAAGGAGATTTTACATTTAGGTTGGGAGAGTTTAATCTTGACATGTTAACCAAATAGCACAGTTTGGGTTTTGGACTTGTTTATGACAAGCCTGTGACTAGTTAGCCATTGACAGATTTGCTGAAAGTCAAAAGAGAGTTTTTGATTGATGACATCAATGCTGTTATCACTAGTGTAAAGAACAATGTCATCAGAATATAGTAATAGAGCAGTCTTTTGGAGGTTGGTGGTGATGTTGTTGATGAAGACAGAGAAAAGCAGTGGCCCAAGGATGAACCCGTGCGGCACCCCTAGGTTTATGGTGGCCTTATCTGAGAGGGTGGAGTTATAGTTCACCATTTGTGACCTGTCGGATAGGTAGCTGCCAAACCACCTTACAACATTTTGGGAGAAGCCTAGTGATCCAAGGGAGGCAAGGAGGATGGAGTGGTCAACCAGGTCAAATGCCTTGGTCATATCAATGAAAATAGCCCCAGTGAGAAGGCCAGAGTCCATGGCCACTCGGGTATCTGATGTAAATTTGAGAAGGGAGGTAGTTGTGCTATGGCCCTTGCGAAAACCATGCTGGGCTGGGGCTAGAAGGTCATATTTCAGTAGGAAATCAATTGTCTGAGCGGCAACAAGTTTCTCCAGAATTTTATTGAGAACAGATAGGATGGCTATGGGACGGTAATTTGCGGGATCTTTTCGATCACCTTTTTTGAATACAGAGGAAATCCTTGCATCCTTCCATATATCCGGGATATAGCACTGGGACAGGGATAACGTGAACATTTTGGCTAGAGGAGCAGCAATGTAGGGGGCAGATAGCTTTAGGAGCTTAGGTTCTAGGTTGTCAGAGACAGCAGCGGTGAAGAGATTTTATGTAATAATTCGAGCACCTCTCGCCTAGAGACCATCCTGAAAAAGAAGTGAGTACCACCGACAGTAGATGATGTGGGTATAATTGACTGGACAGGGAAGGAGGAGGTGTAATTGGATAAGTCTGAGAATTTATCATTGAAGAAATTGGCGATAGTAAGGGGATTATTGCAATGGACACCATGTAGTAACATGTCAGTAGGGGTGGCTGTAGGATTTAGGTCAAGAAGGAATTTTATATGGGACCAGAATTGTTTAGAGTCGCCAAAGGAGTTTGTTAATAGATCTTTGCAGTAAGAGCTTTTTGCCTTTTTGATGTCCTTTTTGCAGGAATTTCACAGAGCCCTATAGGTGTTTAGGTCAGTGGATAGCCCTGAGCTCTTGTATCGCAGCCAGCTTTTATCTCTTAGTTTTAGCTTAGCAAGGAGGTCAGCTTTTAGCCAGCGAGTTTGCCTGTTTTTTACCCGGCGAGTTACTAGTTTGCAATGCTTATCTTGAAGAGCAAGGAAGTGAGTTATGAATAGATTATGGGAGGTCTGAGCATCATTTGATATTAGAAAGGAGGACCAAGCAGTAGAAGCAATGTCATGTAGGAAAAGCCTCTCGTCGAAGGTCTCATAGTTGCAGAAAGTAATGAGACGAGGTTTTGATGGAATAGGCTTGCTTTTACCCCAGATACAATAGGTCGGTGAGTAGTCAGTGATAGCATCAGGTAATACGCCAGAGGCTAAGATGTTTTCAGGGTGGTTAGTCATAATCCAGTCCAGCAGCGTGCTCATATTGGAGTGAGTTTTTTTCTAGCGGGATTGCATATGAGTCGGTGTAGGTTAAAACTTTGCAATCTGGTCAGCAATGTAGATTGAGTGGTCCCCAGCCAATTTATATTTAGGTCCCCAAGTATGAGGACCTCATGTTTCCCAGCAGGGTGGGAGATCTGATCCAGCAACTCATCCAATCCCTTTTGACTGTTGGATGGAGGGTTATAGGCACAGGCGATATGAAGCTTTTTGGTACCGAGGGTAAGAAGAGTATGAAGTACTTCACAGTGGGCTAGGTGAGATGATTTAATGGTAGTAATGTGTAGATGGTCTTTAAAGTAGACAGCAGTACCACCCCCTCACTTAGGAGAAGGTCTGTCAAGTCTCAGTAGGTTATAAGATGGAAGGGAACACAGAGAGTCTGGAGTGGAGGGATTTAGCCAGGTTTCAGTCAGGCATATGTCAGGCTTGTAGAGAGAGGTCCAGGCTTCTAGTTCAGTTTGATTATGAGTGAGGCTCCTGATATTGTGATGTACAACAACCAGGCCTTTTGCGATACTGATCAAGTCAGGTAAGGCATCTGTAGGTCCAGGATTTATTTGGACATCACCAGAGAGCAGAATGGCAACTAGGAGGAGGTACCAGAGCTTGCGGCGTAGGAAGAGACATGGGTTATACTGTCTCAGGTGACACTTCTTTAGGGCATAAGTAACTAGATAGAGCCATGTTCTATTAAGTAGTACTGGTGAGGGGTCACAGTGTGTGTGGTATGAAGCAGTAAATAGTTTGGAAAAAAGTAGTCGTTTGGCCAGAACCTAGGACCCATAGATGTAGGCTGAGGTGAGGAGAGCATAGATAGATGGAGCAGAGGCAGACAGCACGCAAGAATGAACAGTATCATATGCTGGTTCATTATGTTAAGCTGTCACGGGGCAGAAGGGATAACAGTTAAAGCTGAAAGCAGCAAGAGGGAATGACAAGGGGCAGTAGCTTAAAATGGACCTTGGTCACCAGTGGATTGGTAGTTTTGGGGACAGAGTGACAAAAAAAATGGTAGACCAAGCAAGAATGAGGAAAAGGTGGGGAGACTAACAGCAGACTAGCCTGGTCATGACAGATTAATGTTAAGGGGATTCAATACAAATGGAGAAAGAAAAATCAGTGTGAGAAGGGATAGAGAGGGTAAGTAACCTGAAACCGTAAAGTGAAACACACGAAGGCAGGAAGTGGATCAGTGTGTGGGTGGCGAGAGGAAAAGTAATTTGAGGATCAGGTACAGCTAAAAAGTGGTGAAAGACCTAATGGGAAGCCAAGGGAGTTTACTTAGGGGAGTAATTATATTGGGCAGCAGAAAAATGGGCCAATGGGGAAGAAAGAGGTGTGATGAGGAGGGGGACTAAAGTGTATTTAAAGAGGGCCTGGGTGGGGGAGGTGGGATAAAATACAGTCCAAGAAGTTGTTAGATCTGCGGCCATCCTGAAAGGTGCCCAAAACAGCAGAAATTGAAAGCCAAAAAGGCGCTCCAATCAGCAGGCAGATTCACGGAGGCAGACCAATCAGCTATGGGCAGTGAGGCGCCGCACCAATCAAGAGTTAGCAAACAGAGGAGTGGGTTAGCAGTGTATACCTCAGCAGTAGTCCAAGCAGGAGGACCAGGAGGACGGTCGTGGGATACTTGTTTCGTCGGGTGGCGCCCATGAAGCTCTGCCTCTTGGAGTGGGCGCCAGCTCAGGCGGTGTGAAGTCCTGGGAAAGAGAAGACAGCAGGTTAAAATACTGAGCAAAAACAAAAGACCAGGGGCAGGGGTCTGGTGGCAAGCTGTCAGCAGAGGGTGGAGGCGATCAGTAAAACAAAAGCTGGGAGTTAAAGATAGACAGGGAAGGGGTTTGAGGGATTAGTGTTAACGAGTGAGTAAATTCACCTAGAGGGGGCCGAGAGCTGACAGGGGGTAGGGAAGATTACAAACAGAGTTGTTTCGTAATTTATGAGCAGGGTTTTTATAGCAATTAGGTCAAGCAGAAAAAGTGCAGGGAAAAGTGGGGTAGTCTAGTAAAGGCACTCAAAGTATGTTAGAGGGAGGAATAAAGTAAAGGCAAGTTTGCTGGGAATGAGAGTATGCAGTGAGATTTGAGAAAGTGGGAGAAAAGGTAGAAATGTTTAAACTGTAGAGGCAGGAGAAAGGCAAAAGTACTTTGCAGAAACAAAAAGCAGGCTCAAATACACCAATTAGTCTAAAAGAGCAGTTAAATGCAATCTAGGATGCAACACGACAGCGTACAATTTGATAAAAATACAGTCCAAGAAGCTGTTAGACCTGCCGCCGTCCTGAAAGGTGCCTAAAATAGCAGAAATTGAAAGCCGAAAAGGCGCTCCAATCAGCAGGCAGATTCACAGCAGGTGGACCAATCAGCTACGGGCAGCAGGGCACTACACCAATCAAGAGTTAGTAAACAGAAGAGTGGGTTAGTGGTGTATACCTCAGCAGTAGTCCGAGCAGGGGGACCAGGAGGAAGGCCGTGGGATGCTTGTTTCGTCGGGTGGCAGCCGGTGCAGTGGCCGTGAAGTTCCGCCTCTTGAAGTGGGGCACCGCTTGGGTGGTGAAGTCCTCAGCAGTAGTCTGAGCAGGGGGACCAGGAGAATGGCTGTGGGATGCTTGTTTCATCGGGCGGCGGCTGGTGCAAAAGCCGTGAAGTTTTGCCTCTCGGAGTGGGGCACCGCTCGGGCGGTGAAGTCCTCAGCAGTAGTCCGAGCAGGGCGACCAGGAGGACGGCTGTGGGATGCTTGTTTCATGGGGCAGTGGTCAGTGCAGCAGCCATGAAGCTCCACCTCTTGGAGTGGGGTGCCGCTCAGGTGGTGAAGTCCTCAGTAGTAGTCCGAGCAGAGGGACCAGGAGGACGGCTGTGGAAAGTTTTTTATTGTCGGACGGCGGCTGGTGTCTGGTGGCCGTGAAGCTTCGCCTTTTGGAATGGGGCGCCGCTCAGGCAGTGAAGTAAATATGATTATTCTTCTCAGATTAACACAGTAAGAGCTAAAATGAAGTCATTTCAATATGATAGAGCTACTACTATGCAGGCCTTGTACCAACATGGTACTACCCACTCTCCAATTGGAGACCCTTTTGGATTTTGCAAGGAACAGAGGGTGGCTACTTCAATGCACTTCTTAGTGGATAGTGCGGGTGTAGAAACAGACTCCATCCCTGGTTTGATTACTATCATTAGACAGCATTTACAGTCACACGCTCCATCATCTGTCCCTAATCAGGCTGGCGTTGATTCCTATTTCCACGGCCTCACTTCGCCTGCTTTTCTGGTGGAAGCACAGGAGATGCTGGTGCCCATTACAATAACGGAGATAGAATCTGTTATTGCTTCTTTAAAGCCTTGAGTATCACTGGGACTTGATGGCCTTTCAAATTATTTTTATAAAACCTTTCCTACAGATTTGGCAAACTGTTGGCTTCTTGTTCTTCAATATTTTTTACTGGGTCTGGGTTTGTCTCCTTCCTTTTCAGACGGTTTATTGATTTTTCTGTACAAATCGGGAGATAAGTTACAGATACAGAATTGGAGACCAATCACAATTTTAAATTCCGATTTCAAAATTTTGACTCATCTGTTCAATAACAGATTGAAACGATACGAGTCTCTAGTGGTCTGTCCTTACCAATACTGTGGTATTCCAAATAGGAAGATACATAATGCTTTAATGATTATTCATGATAATATTGATCACCTCTCCTTACACGGCAGGTCTGGCTGTGTGATATCGGTAGATCAAGACAAAGCCTTTGATTGGGTTTATCATCCATTCCTGTTTAGCACATTGAAGGTGTATGGTGTTTCTCCAGTGTTTATCACTTGGTTGAAGGCACTCTATGATTCTGCTACAGTACGGCCCATGTTACAGTTTCAGGTGATTGGGAGGGTACCTATTACAACAGGGGTGCAGCAGGGCTGCCCCCTAAGCCCACTTCTGTATATTTTTGTTTTAGACCCCTTACTCAGGAAGTTAAATGAAATGCCCAAATGGTAGAATATTTTGGGGGCCGGCAACTAAATTGGCAGTTTATGCGCAGGCCTATGCAGATGATATTTGTTTGTTTTTTCTACATTATAATCAATTTCAGGGTTTTTTGGAGCTCATGGGACAATATTCATTAGTCTCTAATACCAGAATCAATACAAGGAAAAGTAGGGGTTTATGGGTGGGAGCGGGTTCCTTACATTCTACTTCTGCATATGGGATTACTATGTCTTCTGACCCCCTCAGGATTTTGGGTTTGGAATTTGGTCCCCAGAATGTTCCAGAAATTAATTGGGAAAATTCCCTGTCTAAGGTTGACGTAAAGGTTCAATGTTGGAAGCACTGGAAAATGTCTAAGCTTAAAAGAATTCAGCTCATGAAACAGTTTTTAATTCTATGACTGCTGTATGTGGCTATGATTTTTCCACCACTGTCTCAGTTTGATACTAGAATATACCGGATATTCTTTCAAATGTAGTGGAGCAATCATTTAAACCCCATTAAACGTTGCTATACCTATCTTCCAAGGGATAAGGGGGACCTGGGCATGATGGACCCTGTGGTATTTTTGCACACTGTTTTTCTTTCCCAAACAGTGAAAGAGGGGTTACTTTCTTTAGCTCATTTACATCAGAGGTGGATGGCACACAATTTGTATAGATATTTTCGGGTCTGGACACTGGTTACACCTAAATTGTCACCCCATCTCTCTGTTCCAGACTATTTTAGATCAGCGGCTCGAAAATTGTATAAATGGGGATTGTCTGAAGTGAACATAACACAAAACAAGAGTACACAATTATATGTGCTTGTAATGACCAAGATTTATCCTACCGCACCTGTCTTTAAAAACTGTCTGGAAGTTTTAAATAGTCTGGTTTGCAGACAGTTAGTGAACAAAAGAATCCCGTTTCATATGTGGGAAATATTGTGGTTGTTAGTTTATGGCCGACTCAGTGTTGGAGGAAATGACAAACATAAGGTCATGGAGGAAAGATATTGCCCATACACTGACTATATCAGTTTGGAAGAATCAATCGAGCCTTTTTTATTTACTTATTCTTATGCTACAAAGTTGTGGGCTTGTTTAGCCAGATTGTGGCACATGGGCTGGTTGACTTCATTGTCTTATACCTCTTTGGTGTTAGGTCAGTATGGCTTCCTAGAGAACTCTTATCATAGGGCTACACTGGCTGTTTTCTTTTGTTGTTTGAAATATTATTTGTGGCAGGCTAGATGCCAATGGACGTTGTCCCAGAAAATGATGTCTTATGACACATTTCACATCCTGGTACATCAGGCATTGGAAAAGGTGTATATTAGGGATTGCAATATTTATACAGCAGATAAAGTGTTCAGATGGTGGAAAGGATTTTCTCGCTTGATTAAATATAAATGAATTGGTACCCAGTGGGTGAATCCAGTACGGGTATCTGACATGCTGTCTGTATTTAAGTCATTATGCTTTTTCCTTCCTTTTTCCCTTTCCTCTAGGTATGTTGTTTTGTTCTTGTTTGTCTTGTTTTCCCAGAATGGTTATATTTTTTTTATGTTTCTTATGTTTCCTTTCTGGATGATGTGATGTTAACATTTCCACTGTGTATTATTTACCTTATTTTTCAAATAAAAATTCCCCTACTGTTTTCGAGAAGTGCCATGGGATCTTTAACATCCAGCTGAACTACCAGCAGAACAGGCAGATGGGACCTTGGTTTAACGTCTCATCCGAAAGCCGGCACCTCAGGAGTGCAGCACCCTCCTCATGCTGCACTACAGTGTCAGTATTGGGATATTAACCCAAGTGCCTGGTGTGGGGATAGAACCCACAACCTTCTGATTTCCTGGCCTCAGAGGCAAGTGTGCTACATGCTGAGCCACTGACACTAAAGCTGGTGTATCCACATTTACAGCTATTAATTTCTATATCTCTGGACTGCCGCTAGCTACAGGTTAGTCCATTACTTTGCTCAAAAGAACTTCTCATGGGCTTTCAATAAACTATGGAGGACATTGCTGATAAATGTTCTCCTCTAAAGTAAAGTAGCCAGGGCAGTTGGTTAAACTGAAATTAAAAGCTGTAAATGTGGATATACCAGCCTTACTCATTCTCAGTTGTTGGAGTCAATCTTATTTGCATACTGTAGCTCCTTTACAAACATTGTATCCAGTTCTGTCACTGACATACTTTATGTAAGACCAATATGCTGACATTCTTAGCCAGGAATATTGGGGGAATTAAGCTATAAATGACTGACTGAAAAAGATTATCCTAAAATGTTATAAGCCTACTGTACACAAGTCCCTTGTAATTTGAGAGAAGCAGTAGAGTGTCATCTGTTTAACCCTGACAAACGGAGGAATTATTTATGGTACTTTGTAGACTGGGCTGCTCCCCTTGTATGTACCATATAGCCTCACATCAATATCAGCATCTGCCTTTGTAATTCTTTCAAGGCTATAATTAATTCATGATTGAATTTGGATGAATATTATTTCTCAGACACCAAGTCTTATTTATAATATTGGCCAAGGATAGGGACAAGGGTTTATAATAACTTCTTGACTACTAGCTCGCTTCCTTCTCGAACCTTGTTGCTGACCATCCACTGTTGTTTTTCCAATTACCACCCCTGACCTTCCTTCTGTTCAGTCTTTCTTGTTATGTTTGAACATTCCTCACATTTCTCTCTATATAACCTTACTATCTTACTAACCCGTTCACTCCACAGGTCGGGTCCATGGTCTCTGCACTTATTATATATCTTACGGCCATTATCTGTATAATGCTTGCCATTATTTTTTATTGTTTCTACCCATTGTATTTTTGTAGCACTGCTGTACTGTTCCTCTATTTGTATTATTGTACCCATGTTGCTGTTGTTCAACTGTTCTCCTTTTGTTGTACTCTCCCGGGTCGTGCCTGAAAACAGTCATTTTTATGGCTAGTGCACCTACCCGGTTAACAAAAACTAAATAAAATAAATAAAATAATTTACTGAACTTGACTTTATTTAAGTGTTGGTAATTGGGTGGGAGCACTATACATAAACATCTATTTTCAGGCTCCACTAGCACATTACAAATAATACACAAAACTATCAAACACATGACACATGTCATTTGTCATTTAACATAGCATTTAACACATGACCAATTGCAGTTAAAAGTACTTTACATGAAGTGTTTTTTTACAAGTGGGTTCTGAGATTTGATTTGAAACACATGATCCTGTATAAGATGATTCTTTAGCACTTGTTGGTTGCAGATTCCAGAATTTTGGTGCAGTAAAACAGAACACTTTTTGGCCCATTAATTTGACCTAGGTACATTGGCAGGTAGAACTTGATGATGGTCTAAACCTCTATCTGACCAAAACCCACATACATGGTTAGTTATCAGCGTCCATGACTCAATAAGTTGCATTTTCACCGCTGGGGTCAGATGATGAGAAGATGATAGGTTATAGTCCCACATACTAAACATGGACTGTAATACCCAATTCTGACACAGTAGTATGGCAGTAGGTGGGTGCTGCACCATCGAAGTACCATCCTTCGGATGAGACGTTAGCCCAGGAGTCTTCCATCAGCGTCTTGTGGCTATCCAGTTGGAAGTCAAAGATCCCATGGCATTTATTGTATGAGTAGGGGATTTCCCCTGATATCATGACCAACATTCCTCACATCAATAAAACAGGTCTGTGTAACCACCTCCCCCCCCCAAATGGATACACCTGGAAATGTGCTTTCACAGCTCAGTGCACCGTTCCCATTCACAAATGACAAATAAATGTTGGTATAATGATTTACCCTTTCACATGACCAGTGCCCAGCTGTGCCTGAATGAATTATGGATTAGGTGCTTGAGGGTAGGATCCTATCATCTGCTACTTTGACAATATTGTAATAACAGGTTTATCTGGGCAGGAACACCTCAAGGCAGCTGGAGCTGGTCCAAAAGAGATCAAAAAGTATGGGGTCAAAGTACGGAAACAAGTGTGCAGGTTTTTAAACTGTAACCTGCTTTGGTTATAATTTGCAAGCAAGAGAGATTCACCTTTGCGATCAAAGCTAGAGGCAATTGTAAAAGCTCCCTTTCCACTGAAAAATATACCTGAACTGTGATCCTTTTTTGGTTCTGTTAAATTATCACAAGATGGTACTCTAAGCATTGAGCATTGGGCCATGAGATATAACAGGTAACTACAGACAAATGTGTTTGATATCAGTGTATGGGATGTGGTAGTAGTAGCAGTAGTGTTTTTTTATTTACAGAGCACTCTTTCCAAAGTTCAGAGCACTAGGTTTAAAATAAATTCAAAATACAACAGTGGAGAACACGAATACACAGACAGTACCATTAGAGTTACATGTAAACAACATGGCAAAATTGAGCTAACATTTAAATAGTTAATAAATAATCTGATTACATCTTAATACTTAAAAATCTAGGCTGCCCTGATGACCCAGCAGGGCATCGTGCTGCTGTATAGGTGGCATGAGTTTAGGAGCAGACTCAGGTAACCACATCAGAAGGCAGGCCAGGGTAAGGCAGCAGCAGCTATTCATGCAGTGCACCCTCACTGGAAGGGTTAGTGTCAGGACCAGTGCCACAGCCAGCCCGCCACCAATACCCACCCATGCACCCAGTGCACTGCACTGCTGTGCAAGTGACCTTAGTTTGGGAGTGGACTCAGGTCACCACATCAGAAGACAGGCCAGGCTAAGGCAGCAGCCAAGAGACAGTGCACCTTCACTGGGGAGGGTTGGCAGCAGGATCCGGTACCACAGTCACCCAGCCACTCGTACCCACCCATACACCCAGCACATGGCACTGCTGTGCAAGTAACCTTAGTCTGGGAGTGGACTCAGGTTGCCACATTGGGAGGCAGGCTAGACTGAGGCAGCTGCCAAGAGACAGTGCACCTTCACTGGGGAGGGTTGGCAGCAGGATCCAGTACCACAGTAACACATGTGGGTGGGCCATGGACCTTGTTCCTGCTGCATCAGTACATTGTACATGCCAAGGCCAACATAAGCACTTCCCATGCCATGTGGATGAGAATGATTGCGGGAGGAAAACCCAGGAGAAAATCTTGGTTGCTGTCTACATAATGGCCTTGGCCTTAGTAGGGTTTATCCCTGTTTACCTGATGACGTGGTTACCTGAATGACAACAACAGTGGGGGCCAGGAATAAAAACCTAGATTGTAAAAAAACAAAAAAACAAATGCATAACGAAAAGCTTCCATAATTAACCTAAGTCATGTCCAGGAAGGCCTGATGTAGCAAATATTTTCTGACTTTAGATTTGAGCGAACCAGTAGAGGTAGACTGGTGGATGTCCACCGGAAGAACACTCCACAGGGCAGGGGCCATAACCACAAAGGCTTGATACCACGCTGATCTCATTCAGGATGGAGGCACCTGCAGGAGGCCCTGTCCTTTGGACATAGGTGACCTCTCATGGATGTAGGATGTCAGAAGGCTTGGCATCTTTAGGGCCAGGTTTGGGGGCAGTGATATCAGATGACCTAAAGGTAGGCAAGCAATGTGGGAAGGCAGTAAGGAGGGCTGAGGGGATACTGGGATGCATAGGGAGAGGCATCACCAGTAGAAAACAGGAAGTTGTTATCCCTCTGTACAGACAGTTGATGAGACCCCATCTGGGGTACTGCGTGCAGTTCTAGAGACCCCACCTCCATAAGGACATAGACAGGATGGAGGCAGTCCAGAAGAGGGCAACTAAAATGGTGCAGGGTCTGCACCAGAAGCCATATTAAGAGAGAATAAAATGCATTTATTTAGATTTTGGTAACCGGGTAAGCCCACTGAGACCAGAGGTCCCTTTTTCAGGGGTGAACCGGAATTAGTTACAGTAGATTACATACATTGGTATCAATAAACATTATTTACAGCTGATACATACAAGGAATTGGTATCAAGCACTTAACACGGAGACAGCAGGCTCACAAAGTGTTAGACAGGTGCACAGTACATTTAACAATTTTGCTTAAGAGTTTCATGGGAGAAGTAGAAATGGCAAAATTAGTGACAGCATGGCAACAGGCCCAGGCAGGGGGCTAGCAATTACAACCACAGAGACTAAGTTCCAGAAGGTACACTTTGAAGCCTGACTTAAACCCTTGGAGAGTAGGCTTGTCAACCAGACTTGCTGGGAGGGCATTCCATAAGTACGGAGCAGTAAGAGCTTAATATGTATACCCTCGAGGAAAGGAGGGAGAGGGGGGACATGATAGAAACTTTCAAGTACCTTAAGGGACTCAACAAAGTCCAGGAGGGTGGCATCTTTCAGAAAAAGAGATGTGCAAGAACATGGGGGCACAATTTGAAGATAGAGGGGGGAGAACATGAGAAGTATTTTTTCATGGAGAGGGTGGCGGATGCATGGAACGGCCTTCCTGAGGAGGTTGTGGGGTCATAAACAGTGGGGAAATTCAAGAATGCATGGGACAGACATAAGGCAATTTTTGGTGGGGAGTAGGAGTAAGTAGGCAGTTGGTTAACTATGATCTGCAGCTTATCCAGTAAGTAGGGAAATGGGCAGACTCGGTGGGCCAAGTGGTCCTTATCTGCCATCAGAGTCTGTTTCTATGTTTAGGTTTTTTTGGGATTTAAATGTAACTTTAAGTTACCATATAGTTAAACTGTCAGTCAGCCTAGGATGCACAGTGATGCAATAATGTGTTTTAATCTGTGGATGGAGGTCCGAAGTGCTGTTGTACCAGCTCCAGAGACATTCAAAATGGTATCATAAACGGAGTAAGGGTTAACTAATCTGCATGAGTTTTTTTCTGAAGATACAATATCCATGGCAGATTAAGAGATTACAGAGGACATTACATACTGTACTTTACTTTTCAAAAAAAGCATTTTACAAAGTTTCACATTTTTGGTTAGTAGCTAGACAAGGAGTCATGGAACAGGCGGTAATATCCACTCGGTGGATTGCTCGTAGCATCAGAAAACTAGAAACAATGAGCAACTATAAATGATAGATTTTCTGACTGGAAGGGTCTTACAAGGGCAGCGCTCTATGGTTTGGTCTTGAGATCTGTCTTGTTTCAACAACATGGGAGAGGTTTTAGGATCTCCGTGTTGGCTGATAATACCAAAATTGGAGGCGGAGCTAAAAATGAGGAACAGTGTCAACTAATTCAGAGGGATTTAGACCTTTAAGTGGGCTGTACCAGTGAATGTGTTGTACCCTTGGCAGTGAAATGATGGGAGTGACCACAGTACATGTACTTGCCACTGTATTTTTATATTGGGGTTAGTGAACAAAAATAAATCGTACATCTTGGCTGTTACACACTGGTGAGATGGGCTAGAGGAATATAATAATAAGTATAGCCAGTTATGGTTGATACATAGATACTTACACATTTACAGACAAAAAAAGACTCATGGGCCATCCAATCTGCCCGATTCCTACCTAGCCCCTCACCAGTCAAGCACTGGCTACGCCTATAGCAGACCAATTATCCCATAGTTCTGCTTGAACTCCCCCCCATTTGCTCCAAGCTCTGCCCTGTCAACCTCATCAGTACCATGCGTCTATCCCACTCCCACTTAAAGCTTGCCAAGTGTTAACATTGACCAGCTCCAGCTTCACTGGCAGAGGGTTCCACTTTTACACCACCCTTTCTACTATCAGCCATGAACAATGCCACACCCTTGACCTTCTCTTCTCCTGCACGGTGTCATTATGTCACAAGACATAATGCCGCATGGCACAATCGCGCTGCGCGATTTATGCCATGAGGCATATGTCTTGTTCTGCGGGGGGCCCTGCCCCACATCTCCATTACAGGGGGCTGTGGCTCTCGATCCCCACTCAAAGATTCTAACTCCGGGGCCAACTTAGGAGCGTGACAAGTCCGGGTTCGCCATAATGCCGCACGCTATTAAGCATGCAACATTATGACCAGGTCCGGTCTTCTCCCATGTGATTGACATTAGTAATGTTAAAGTGGGTCCCATGGGGTGGTCAGATCACTATGCTGTGCAGTTCCTTGCAGGGGCCCACCAGAGATTTGTCCACCCCCAATGGAGATGGTGGAGGATTGCCCTTTACATAATATGGAGTCAGATATACACTCCTGGGTGTACTGGATATCTCAAGCAGGGTGGCAGTGTGTGGTGGAGATATAGTTCAGGCAGTCAATAGATAGAATTTGGCTGTTTCAGTGGCACTGGACTCCATCATACCAGTCCATGTCTGCCTGCTGGTCTCCCAACGTAGCTTGCCTTAGTATAACAATGAGCTGAGATGGATGAAGGCACCAAGGTGGAGGATATAGAATTGCTGGAAGCTTTCAGGCTCTGTGAACAACGGGATATCTCCAAGGTTTCATTATAGAGACTATCGGAGGGTGAGAACTCTGAAAAAGGCAAAATTCCTGTCACAAATTATTGTCTCGGCTGTTTTGCACCATGGATGAGATGGCCAACAGAGTTAAGCTAGCCCTGGCAAAAAGAAATACAGGTGAGGGGGTACAGGCAAAGTGGGTAAGCATTAAGGATGCAATACTTGAAGCAACATCCCATTGTGTTAGAGAGAAAAGGAAGTGCAAAAGAAGAAGGAAACCACTGTGGTTCTCAAAAACAGTAGCAGAAAAGGTCAGAGCCAAAAGGCTGGCCTTCAGGAAATATAAGGGAACACAGCGGGATGAAGATAGGGAGGCATACCAAGCTTGCCTAAGGGAAGCAGGGAAGGCAGGCAAAGGCCCAAACCGAGGAAACACTAGCACAAACAGTAAAAGAAGGTGACAAGACTTTCTGTAGATACAGTAGTGAAAGGAGAAAGTCCAGAGGGGGTATTGCTAAGATCAAAGGAGATAAGGGTGTGTGTGAGGAGGAGGAACATGTAAAAGCATCTATCCTAAATAGATATTTCTGCTCAGTATTTACTAAAGAGAAGGTAGGGCAGGGCCCACAGCTCAGCACCATGGACACGGGGGAGGGAGGGAGGTGTGCACTAGTCTCTTCACAAAAGAAAGGGTCCTACAAGAGTTCGATAAACTCAGGGTGGACAAGGCAGTGGGACCTGATGGCATACATCCCAGGGTACTAAAGGAGCCAAGAGTGGAACTAGCAGAGCCATTATCAGAACTGTTTAGTGAGTGTCTGAGCACAGGAGAGGTCCCAGAAGACAGGAGAAGGCTCATCTGATCCCGCTCCAAAAGAGTGGTAGCAGGGAGGAGGCAGGGAACTATAGACCAGTCAGTCTTACCTCAGTAGTGGGCAAGATTATGGAGGCACTCCTTAAGGAAAGGATAGTGCAACTCTTGGAATCCATAGGAGCACAGGATGCAAGACAGCATGGGTTTACAACAGGAGAGTCCTGTCAAACTAATCTCATAGATTTCTTTGACTGGGTAACCAGAGTGGTGGACCAAGGAGGAGTAGTTGATGTTGCCTACCTTGACTTCAGCAAAGCTTTTGATACTGTTCCACAATTGATCAATAAGCTGGGTAGGCTCGGGGTGGGTCAGAAGTTGGTCAACTGGGTGGCAAACTGGTTGATGGGCAGAAAACAGAGAGTAGTGGTAAATGGTATACAGTCAGAAGAGATGCAAGTCACAAGTGGGGTACCTCATGGATCAGTTCTGGGTCCAGTCCTCTTCAATATCTTCATCAGTGACATTGCAGATGGACTAGAGGGTAAGGTTTGTCTGTTTGCAGATGACGCGAAGATCTGCAACAGAGTAGATGATCCAGATGGGGTGGGCAGAATGAGAAGAGATCTGGACAAACTAGCAAAATGGTCGGAAGAGTGGCAACTGGGGTTTAATGCAGAGAAGTGCAAGATCATGCACATAGGGAAGAGAAACCCTGAAGCCACCTATAGGCTGGGAGAAGAGTTGCTGGCAGTCACAAGGGAAGAAAGAGACGTGGGCATCATCATCATCACTGATGACTGAAATCATCCAAGCAGACAACTAAAGCAGTAGGTAAGGCTAGGGAGATGTTGGGGTGTATTAGTAGGAGTATCACAAGTCAGAAGAGGGAGGTAATAATCCCTCTTTACAAGACACTGGTTAGGCTCCATCTGGAGTACTGCAAGCAGTACTGGAGGCCACACCTTCACAAGGACATTAACCAAATTGAGGCAGTTCAGAGAAGGGCAACCAAAATGGTGCAGAGGCTGCATCAGAAATCATACGAGGACTGATTAACGCAGCTCAATATGTATGCCCTAGAGCAAAGGAGGGAGAGAGGTGATATGATCAAACCTTCAAACACCTTAAGGGCATTAACAAGGTGAAAGAGTCTAACATGTTTCAATATAAGAAAAATAGCAGGACAAGAGGACACAGCATGAGATTAGAGGGAGGCTGATTAAGGGGTAATGTGAGGAAGTTCTTTTTCACAGAAAGAGTGGTGGATGCATGGAACGGCCTACCTCAGGAAGTGGTGGATATGAATACAGTGCAGGGCTTCAAACAGGCATGGGATAGGCATAAGGGAGCAATACAGATGAGAATGAATAGATAGGCCATTGACAGAGCAAAGGCCGATGGCACAATTATTAAGTAGAAAAAGAAATGGGCAGACTGGATGGGCCTTGCTGTCCTTATCTGCCGTCAATTTCTATATTTCTATGTTTCTGTGGACAGGCTGATAAATCGGGCCTGTCTGTGATCTGGGGGAGGTTTGTCTTAAAAATATGTGACAAATTCAGCCATTTCTTCCTGGACAGAGTGGCCTCTATTAGGGCTGGTATCCTACCAAGAGGGCTGTTAGGAGCCACCAGTGGCCCAGAGGAGGGGTACTCCCTGGAAACTGTGGGCTTGGAGTGATTTTCAGCCAGTTTCTGAGACTGATGTTCTCGATGTGGTCTCAAGTCTGCATCCCACATGCTGTGAGTTGGATCCAGGCCTCACATAGCTATTGGTGGACTGCCATGTAGCCCTTGGTCTGTTGTGTGTGGGCATTGTCCAGTATTTGCTGTCAGAGAGATGTTTCCCAGAAGCCTTCGCTGGACCAGGAGCTGCTAGTGAACTACAGACTTGTCTCAAACCTTCCCTTTCTGGGGAAGGTGGTCGAGATGGTTTTGGTGATCGAGCTTGAGGCGCACTTGGAGAAATTTGACATCTGTAAACCATTATAGTCAGGTTTTCAGCCTCGCCAGAGCATGGGGACTGTGCTTGTCCAGGTGTTTAATGACCTGCTCCTGATGAGGGATAGGGGATGAATGATTTATTCTCATTCTCCTTGATTTATTGTTTGCATTTGACACTGTAGTTCATGGGGTGTTGATAGAACACCTTGCAGAATATGGAGATCTCACTGGGACAACGCTGAGGTGGTTTGAGCCCTTCCTGACTGGCAGATCACAAAAGGTTGTAATGGGAACTTTCTCGTCACTGCCAGCTGTGCTCAGCTGTGGTATTCTACAAGGCTCAGTCCTTTTACCCATGTTATTCGCAGTGTATATGCTACCATTGAGACAGATCATTAGTTAGTATGGTGTGAGCTTTCACTACTATGCAGATGACACTCGACTGTACCTGACATTTACACCGAACAGGCAGACGGTGGTCTCAGTGCTGGATCAATGCCTCTAGATCATGGGCTTGATGGCCTCTAGCTGGCTGAGCTTAAATCTGGGCAAGACAGAGTTGTTGCTGGTGGAGTCAGGCTCTCTGAGGTGGGCAGCTGGTCGAAAAGTCATTGTGTGGTCTTTCATGCATGGTATGACCCTGGTTGCTGTGGATAGGAGGAAAAAATCTGGGAGCCATTGTTTTTTTAAACATGAAAGATTTTTATTTTATTTTCAAACAATAAGAAAACATATAACCAAACAAACAAATATACAGACAAGTAGTCAAGTCATAAATACAGGCAAAAAACAGAAAACGTGGACATTCCATACAATACAGCTATAGACAGTCTGTCGAGTGTAAACAAGCATTGATCAAAGATATGTAAACAGGTACAGTATTCAGGATTACCTTGTGTGAATGGCAGGGGATGGGAGTTAGGTGGTTTGTACTTGTAGTGGTGGGTTCCCAGGAGGGGGAAGAGGTACTGAACACAGGTGTGAAGTCAGGTATTTGCCCCATTTTTTAAAATAGGCAGGGAGCTTGTTGTGTGAAATGTAAGAGTCTCTTTCAAAAACAGCAAGCCTGGCCACTACAGCGTGCCAAGTTAAAAGAGGGGGAGGAGGGGGTTGTCTCCACTTCATGAAGATGGCACGTTTTGCTTCATGAGTACAGCTAACAGCAAGTGAGCCTCACGGTGCAGGTTTCTCTGAAGCTGTGTGGTGTCCCCTAAAATAATTAAATCGGGTTGGGGTGGGACCTGAGAGTCCAGTACCTTGGCACAGTCCCTTAGAAGTGTTGCAGATTGGGACATTGCCGGAGCATATGCAGTCAGGCTGATTACTGGAACCTCATATAGGGGGCATATTACACCTGTGCAGTGGCCACGACCCTGGCCTCCTGTCAGGCAGTGCACTCCCTTCAGGATCGCATTAACTTATAGAGCCCTGCACGGTTTGAGGCCTGACTACCTGAAAGACCTCTTAGCTTGGTATGCTCTTGACTTGATCATTCTGCTCCACTGAAGGCTCTTTTTTGGCAATCTGGAGGGTACGTCAAACTTTCAGGAGAAAGAACATTCTCAGTGGTGGCCCTGCTGATCTGCAATTCTTTGCCATTGTACCTTTAAAAAGGGGCTGAAATATATATTTATTTTCTTTAGCTTTTAACTACCCGGTGTTTAGAACACTGTTCTCTGTACATTTCTATCTGCTATGTTTTTTCACCTACTGATTGTTATTTTGTCATAATGCTTATATGTACTGTTTATGTTTTGTTGCATAGTGTATAAAGCTTTCTGAACCTGAATGGTGCACTATTTGTTTTTTTATTTTGCTATTTGGCTCTCTCCAGATGATGGGGGAGGCACACATTGGCTCTGGCAGGTGGCTCCAGCCCCTCCCTCGGAGGGGCTCAGTCTCAGGACCCAACCTTCCCTACCCGACCCTCCCGCAATCCCCATGGGTTACCCCCCTCCTCGTAGGGACAAGGTGAAGTACTGACTTTCCTTCCCCCTGGAGACCAACATCTAGACTCCGGGAGGCCTGGCTCGGGTGCTGTTGGTGCTGTCATAGAGCCTACCAGCTCCAATATTTAGCTGCCCCCCCTTTCTGCAGTATCCCACACATGTGTAGAGGCACCCACATGCAGCGACCAGGGACACCCTCCCGATTTGAGTCACTCCCTAACTGCCCTACCACCCAGCCTCCACCCAGAGGCAGCCCTGCAGCAGGATTGACTGAATCCCCACCCAAGAGTGGAGAGCTGCCTGACGGCTTCTCAATCCATCTCTCGGCCCCCCCCCCCATTGACCCCTGATGGCCCAGGTTCGTTCCCGAGCCTGGGTCACCAGCATAGCGTGAGGTGTGGCATCCAGTACCTCAACCCTCAGTGCCACCAGGCCTCCCTGATGGTGCACTATTTTAAAATAAATGCCTTGCCATCCTCTCCATGAAGACGTATTTCCTCACATCCCTCCTAAATTTCCACCCCTGCCATTTTATAGTTGTGGCCTTTTGTGATGGACCCCTCACTAAGCTTAAGCAATTATTTGCTATCCACCTTCTTTATACCCTTCAGGTACCTGACGTTTTCAATCATTCCTCCGCCCTCTTTCCTGACCAAAGTGAATTCATATAAAAGTCAGACAGTCTTTCCACATAAAGCCTCCTCTGCTGGCTGGCCATGAATAATTTTGAGGTCACTCTCCTTTGGATCGAATCCAGGTGGTTCTTGACCTTTTTCAGGTGAGGGTTCCAGAACTGCACACAGTAGTCCAGGTGCGGCCTCACCAAGGACCTGTACATCACCTCCTATCTTCTACTTGAGAAGGCCCTACCTGTGCACCCCAGCATCCTGCTCACTTTTCCATACACTTTGTTACACTGGGTTGAGGTCTTTAGGCTGTCATGCCACACCCGTCATGAAAAAAATTAAATATCTTGGTGTAGCACTATGCTGTTTGCTATTAGAAACCTGTGGTAGCACCATTCTACTACATTGAAAGTATGAATCTAATATGTATAGTCAAAAGATGACCTCAAAGGCAGAGTTGTTTCACAATTGCAAGTGGCAACCATCATTAATTACTTGCGTCATTAATTACAAAATTGGTTTTAACAGCTGTTTTGAAAATATCTCTGTGAATTAAAAGTACTCTGATGATGAGTCTAAGAATATCAGAAAAACAATTTAGCTGAAAAAAACTATACAATTAAATTTTTGGTTGGCTAACAAATACTGCTGCTTTAAAGGAGTAGTACACCCTCATATCTTGTGCATGTTATTTGTTTCCATGTCAACAGACAACTCTTAGCATGTAGCCGTTAGGGGCATGTATGTTTGCTTTAGTTTGTTTTCACTGTTCACACCAGCCCTTGTAATTAGCCTGGGGGTCTCCATTTTCTGGTTGTTGAATTCTCATCGTCCCTGTGAGCTGCATCAGTAGATGAGAACCTGATGCCACAGCACACATTTACACCATGTATTTCTATGCCAAAAGTACACATAACTTGAAAAAACTCTCTAGATACACACACACTGAATGCAGTTTAAAGGAAAAACATTGCATTACATCCAGGGGTTCAGTTAATTTATTTTTAATGGAAGTCAAATACTTCCATGAGTCAAAATCTGGAAGTCATTCCAATTATTTTTAAGTCAAAATACTTCCCGGATCTCAACATTTGAAAGGCAGTATTGTAAGAAGGATCAGTTTATGGATGCTAATACAAATATTAGTGGAAAAATACAATTTCTTTTAGAAAAAAATCCATTGTTTTCTAGCTTTTGTGCCTTCAGTTTTGGAAGTTATCTAATTTTGTTTTTTACATTTGGAAGTCAATGACTTCCTCCCCTTTTATTTTGGAAGTTTTTGCCTTATTTTTGGGTGTCAAATACTCCCAAAATGGAGTTAACTGAAGCCCAGATTACATCTAAGACAGTTTGTAAAGCTAGTTGAAGGTAAATATGCTATTTCACACCTTGCTTTGTGGAATTCAAACTAAAGCCACAGGCATACTGTGGAGTCTAAAGGGTGTTGGCACATCATGTTCTCATATGCTAATGCAGCTCTCAGGCACAATGAGATTTCAACAACCAGAAAATGGAGACCTCAGGCCACTTACAGGGGCTGGTGTGAACAGTGAAAACAAACTGAATCAAACACACATATCCCCAACAGTTACACAAAAAGAGTTATCTGTTGAGAAGAAAACAAATAACATTTACAAGATACGATGATGTACTACTACTTTAAGGCAGAAGCTCATTTACATTCTTGTTGCTCCATCAACAACCAATTTATTCATCATATACACGTTATTCCACAGTGTTCTGAGCATCCTTCTCTCTGATACTGGCTACTAATGCGGCCAATATTTACTTCTTTTTTGCCAAAATAGTGTCCCATATTTGACTGACAAGAGATTGAGAGGTTTCAAACATATTATCCCATTTCAAAGTCTGATACTCTGGAGATCATATCCCCTTCTTATTGCTGTACAGAAGTGATACGAACATATTTCCTTGACAGAAACATTTAATTGCAATAGACTCTTTGAAGTTGTCTTTAACAAGGGAACAAAAGACTAGCTCTGCCTCAGTAATATATGTTAAATCAGGGTTTTAAATAATTGATTAGCAGTTTTTTCTTGGGACAATACTAACTGTTCAGAAAGTATTTATCTAAGTTTTCTAGAAGTGTTATGTTTGTTAAACACAGTGAGGCAGGTGCTATGCATTTTCACAATATTTTAGCACTTTTATGAGCAAAATGCTAATCAATTTTTAGAGTTAAATAAAACCCTGTAAATATTTAATTAATTAATAGTAAATACTTTCGTTTTCTCAATTTTAATATGGACTCAATTATCCACTGCATAAACTCAAATGATTTGTCCTGATTAAATTAAATTCCTCATGTGAACCAAGCCATTGATTATTTTCAGTCAGTGTTCTTAGTAGGGCTGCATGGTGATTTTGATTGTTTTTTTAGAAGAAAAAAATCACATGACTCCTTATTTTCACGTTGTATATAATACAGTATCATGAATAATAGAAGGATTTGGCTATTTCCATGTATTGGTGAAAAAGTGTGAAAGTTACTTGTTTTCATGTGAAAATTGTCGAGTCAAGTAAATTTGCTTTTATTGTTCGACTCTTGTCATTACTACAGCAAAACACGGTATCACGTTGCAACAGTGACGGAATACAGTGAAGACCATCACAGCGACATTTTCGGCAGTTCGCTGTGATGGTCCGCCGTGATCCCACACTGTTGCCCCCTCTGGGTGTTCGCCGCTCTCTCCATCAACCAACTCCAACTGGAGTTGGTTAATTTAAGCAGAATGTGTGGTGTGTATGTGGAAAAGCCCCCACAGAAACATTAAAAGCCCCTCAGTGATGGCACAACACCAATAGGCAGTGTTGTGCCATCGCTGTGCTGATGGTCAACAAATTCCATGTCACCACAGCATGGTGGTACCGCAAAACACATCACATAAAGTAATTACAGAAAGATCAAATAAAATTTAATCAAATTCCTAAAAGAGACAATTCAAAGCCAGTACAGCAGCCATTGAAATGTATGAAAATCACTGTCTTTGCTAGAAAAAATGGAAACATAGAAACACAAAACACAGTGTGTGTTGGCAGAAAAGTACCAGTAGGCCCATCTAGATGACACGAAACTCTGCAACAGAGTGGACACAGCAGTGGGGGGGGGGTAGACAGAATGAGACAGGACTTGGGGGGGGGGAACTAGAGGAATGGTCAAGGGTATGGCAGCTGGGATTTAATGCTGAAAGTGTAAAATTATGCATATAGGACACAGGAACCCAAGGGCAACGTATCAACTGGGAGGAGAGGAGGTGGCAACAACTAAACAATAAAGGGACCTGGGAGTCATCATAATGGATGACCTCAAAGTGGCAAATCAGTGTGAAAGGGCAGTGGGAAAAGCTAATAGAATGCTGGGGTGTATAGGGAGGGGTATAACAAGTAGAAACAGAGAGGTGGTTTTGCCCCTGTATAGGACATTGGAGAGGCCCCACCTGGAGTATTGTCTGTGTCCGGTTCTGGAAGCGCCATCTCAAGAAGAACATTGATTGGTTGGAGTTGGTGCAAAGAAGGACAACCAAAATGGTCCAGGTCATGCAACAGAAAAGCTATGAGAAGACACTCAGTTAACTAAATATGTACTCTCTGGGGGATAGGAAGGAGGGGTAGACATGGTAGAGGCATTCAAATACCTCAAGGGAATTAATAAGGTACAGAAGGGCAGCATTCTACAGAAAAGGAGATGCACAAGAACAAGGGAACATAATATGAGGTTGGAGGGGGAGAGACTCAGAGGAAATGGGAGGAAATACTTCTTCATCGAAAGGATGGTAGATGCCTGAAACAAACTACCAGTAGAGATGGTAAGTGCAAACACCATGGAGCAATTTAAGCACACATGGGATAGGCAGAGGGGTCTCTTGAGATCAGAAATGGGGAGGTGGAATAGCAGATCAGGCAGGATCTGCATTACAAAAGTAGGAACTAAACTTGTTAGCAGATGCAGACCAAATGGACCAAGGGGTCTTTTTCTGCTGTCATCTACTATGTAACTATCTAGTCTGCCCTATTTTCCTTGCCTAACACTGCACCCTGGACCCTATTTGGTCACAGGTATCCCTCTGTCCTCCCTTATCTCTGTTAATTATACTCATATGATTATCCCAGACATGACTGAAAACTCTCTGGTTTCAAACAAAAACAACAATTTTCACATGAAAACAAGTATTTTCACTAAATATATATGATTTTCTCTCTTACTATTTTCAGGAAATTTCAGCATCTCAAGAAAATATCTCCATGAAAAATGTACTGAGGAACCCATAACTGTGCACAGTACTGCAGGTGGCGCTTGACTAGGGCCTTGTAAAGTGGCAGCATTACTTAGAAACATAGAACCAAAGACATCAGAAGGAGACCAAGGGTCCATCTAGTCTACTTATGTGTTCCTTGGACCTTCTCAGATCCCAGAACCTAACCCCCCTTCTGCCTAATGCCTCTTACTGCTCCTGTTGCTTTTGATCACGCGTTATCCTTGTTCCACCCCAGCTTGAATGATGTAACGGACTTTGCTTCCACTACCTCAGCTGGCAGTTTATTCCATGGCTCCACAACTCTTTCTGTAAAATAGTATTTCCTAAACTCTCTCTCTTGAATCTCCCTCCACTCAACTTCCACTCGCGCTGTCTAGTGTTAGAGTCAGAGACTCTGTTGAACAGGTCCAAGGAGAGCACCTTATTTATTTCTCTCAGAAACTTGTATGTTTCTGGCAGTATAGCCTAGAGGTTAGAGTAATGAGCTGTGAACGAGCTTGGTATATCCAGCAGACCAGACCTGGGTTTGATTCTCACAACCTCCACTTGCATACTGTGTGACTCTGAGCAAGTCACTTAACTCATTGCCTCCACAGGAACTCTCTGAAGTTGCAGCACTTGTCTCCTGTATGCTGTTAACAGTGAATCCTGGGCCTTTCTAAGCAAAATCAAGCCATAATCGGCTGCCGCAAACAAATGCTAATAGCATAAAAACCGTAAGCGCTAGACACAAAGCATGAGTGGCAAACTTGTTCAGCATAAAATTACCTTTCCAATGGTGGCATGCAAGTAATAATTGGTAATTTTTTTTCTATGCCAGTTGAAACAGGAAAAAAAATGTTTTTTCCACTAAAAATGCACCATAAGCCTTTTTTGTTGGGAAATATGTAACATATCAGCACCAAATTAAGCATCCAGACATTAGGTGTAGTTTGAGTAATTTGTTTGTAAAAAAAAAAAACAACAGCTATTTCTGTAGTTTTAAACATAATTTTTCCCCATTTTAGTCAAGGTGCGCTGGTGAGGTTTGAGGGACGAATCTGAACCATACACACCATACCATAAACAAATGCATATAACTCCTAAAGTATACGTGATACACACAATGTATCAGTGGCAAGTTGTTCCACACAAAATTGCCTTTCCAGTGGTGCTATGCAATCAACCATGCTCAAGTTAGGTTTTTGTTTTATACTGGCTGAGATACGCAGAATGTATGTTTTCTTCAAAGTGCTTAGGTGGTTCTTGATGGACAAAATGTCTGCCATACACACCATGCTATAAACAAATGCGAATAACTCCTAAAATGAACATGATACACACAAAGTGTCAGTGGCAAAGTTGTTCAGCACAACATTACCTGTCTAATGGTGCTATGCAGTCAATTCTAATCAATTCTGGCTGGCAAGTAATATTAAAACATGTGAGTGACGTCTCCAGACATTACTAGGGCACACAGGAAGTCTATAGGTGACTTCTGTAGTTGTTCTGGGACACACTGCATTACATTTTCTGTTGCCTACATGCGTATTCTAGCAGACAATGAGTTAACTGCCCAGTGCTCCCAGGTCACCCCTGAAAACAGGCACTTGTGCCTAGTGGGCCCGGTTACCAAAGACTAAAAAAAAAATAAGGTAGAAAGGTAGCAGCCAATGGCTTTGTCAAAGTTGCTGAGGTGAGGTGCAAGGGAAGAAGGGGGCAAGAGAAGAAGCTGGAGGCGGGGAGAGGGTGGAAGGAAAAAAGGGAGTGGGAGAGAGGGAAAGGGCGGGAGGAGTAGAGCAAGAGAGGGGAAAACATGGGGGGAAGGAGTGGAAGGCAGGAAAGGGGAGCAGCCATAGGCCTTCTCTTGGGATAACTTGAGTGTGGGAGCGCAGTCAGAGGGGAGGATGTGGGCAGGTACCCTTAGGATTAGGGGATACAATCACAGTGGCTTTCAGTTGCGAGATGCTGCCGTAGCAGATGCTTGTACTGTCCAAGACTGGGTAGGTTGGTTAATTCATGGTGCAATCCATTGTACCAGAGTGGTGCCATATATATATATATATATATACACACACAGGTCTGCTGACATTGGGCAGTCTGGCAGCTAGGAACTAGAAGGTGTTCAGCTGTTGAAGTGCAAGTGCTGGGTCTTGAGAGATTTGTTCAGAAGGCTACCAACCCCTGGAGGCAGGAGCCCAAGGAGTGCTTTTTTAGTAAGTGAGCACGTTTGGTATTTGATCCTGCCACTGAGCTGGAGCCACCCGGATTGCGCATAAAGCTCACACGTGTGAGTCAGACGAGCAGCACCCGTGTAACGTCTACACACTTTGTTCAGAGCGACAGTCTTCTGAGTGAGGTAACAGAAGCAGCTCCCTATATAACCAAGCCATAATCAATGGCTGATAGGATGGAGCTGTAAATTGCAAGCTTGAGAGATTCTGGAGTCAGACTCAGTCTGTATCTATAGAGGAGCCCAATCCTAATGTTGACTGCCCTGGCAACATTCTTGATGTGGGGTATGTAGGTGAGATGACTGTCAAGGGTTACACCTAGGTACTTAAAGTGCTGGATTTGTTTGATGGGGGCTCCTAGGCTATTTCTGATAATAAGAGGATGAGACTTGTTATTGCGGGAGGGTGAAAACAACAACATTTTTGTTTTCTTATAGTTCAGTACTAGTTCGTGTGTACTAAACCATTGCTCAGCTTCCTCAAAGCCAAGCTGAAGCTCTCATTCAAGCAGGCTGGGGTCCATGTGGCTTGCAAAGATGACCTCGTCATCGGCATAAATGAGGGTCCGTTGGTGACACACTGATGGCAAGTTGTTCAGAAAGATACTGAACAGAAGTGGACCCAGTATTGAGCCTTGAGGTACTCCATACCTGACGACCTGTTGATTGGAGGCAACATTAGCTATTTTCACCTGTTGGGACCTATCTCCAAGATAGCTTCTGAACTATTTCAGTGTATTGCTAGAAAGACCAATTTTAGTTAGTTGACCAAGGAAGAGTGGGTGGTTACCTGTGTCGAATGCCTTCGTTAAATCTATGAAGGCTGTTCCTACAAGCTTGCCTTGGTCAAAAGATTGATGAATGAAGCTGGTAAATTCAAGGAGCGCAGTGGTGGTGCTGTGCCCTTTTTGAAAACCATACTGTTGCGGACTTTGGATGGAGTATTTTTTGAGATAATCCACAAGTTGATTGGCAACAATATGTTCCAACACTTTTGATAAGGGAGGGAGGATTAATATAGTAGGCCTGTAGTTGTTAAGCAACACCTGATCGCCAGATTTATGTACTGGGGTCACAAGGGCTGTTTTCCATACCTGCGGGAACTGTGACAGGGCTCGAGAGCGGTTAAGGATCTTTGTTATGGGTAGTAGCACTTCCTCTAAGCAAAGTGCAATAAGTTTGAGGTCTAGAGAGTCACCACTGTGTCTAGACTTTCCCAGTACTTTAATCAGGCATTTTCTAACCTGGGTAGCAGTGACCTTTTTGAAGTAGAAAGGGGGTGTCCAGGGGCCTTGTCTGTGCTGTGATTAGCTGTGTTTGCTGAGGAGTCATCAAAGAAGTCACGTGGAAGGACACTGCTCAAGTTAGTGAAGGCATCATTAAAAGCATTTGCAATTTTAAGCGGGTCCAAGGTTGGCGTACTGTCCAGGTTTAGCATTGAGAGTGACACTTTTGGGTCTTTGCCTGTGATATCATTGATGTTTGTCCAGAATTTTCTGCTATCTCCCCATGCATTGGTAAGCAGCTCTCTGTGATATTTACTTTTAGCCTGTTGAATAGCCTGTGTGCAGGCATTCCTTGCAGCTTTACATGTTTGCAGGTCCTGTTGCTTACCAGATGCTTTAGCTCGGTGCCATAGACGGTCCCTTTGTTTCATGTCAGCGATGTCAGGAGTAATTCAGGGATGCACTATGCCACGAACCTTCATCTTTTTAAATGGTGCATGCACATCACAGGCCGCATTGAAGACCTTAATGAAGTGTTCAAGCGCCGCATTGGTATCGTCTGTGGAGTCCAGTAGAGACCAGTCCTGGTAGAGTAGCTGTTGTTTTAAGAGATCAAGATGACCATTTTTTAGCACTCTATTGTAGATAGTTTGGGGAGGAGGGGTGCGAAATTTGTTGGTCCAGCTGCAGGAGATGAGGGAGTGGTCACTAAGGGAGTCAGGGTGAACGCTTATATTAGAGATGTGATCCGGGTGATTGGAGATTATCCAGTCCAGGGTGGTGCTTGTTCCAGTCTTATAGTTTATTCTAGTTGGGGAGCTGACAAGTTGAGTGAGGTGAAGGGCAGATAAGGCAGCCTTTATAGGACCAATGTTTGGAGACAGTCAATTTGTATTGAAGTCTCCCAAAAGTGTTGTCTCGGTGATTTTGAGCATGGAGATAGTCCAGTATGCTGTTTAGGCCTGTGGTAGGGTCTTTAGGTGGTATGTAGACTGAGCTTATCATGAGTGTTTTACAATGGGTCCCCAGGAGCACTTTAATTACCAGTACCCGAGAGGGGCAGCCTAGGTCTACTGCAGGCAAAGCCAACCCCTTTAGTGAGTTTTTTAGATAGGTGGTACAGCCACCTCCATGTTTGGATGACCTATCCAGCCTGAATATGGTATAACCAGGTAGGGCTACCGCTGAGTCAGGTATTTTGGGGGACAGCCAGGTTTCAACAATTGACAGGATATCAAGATCCTGCAGTGCGACCCAGACTTTGAGGGTGTCGATTTTGCACAAAAGACTACAAATGTTGATTGTAGCCAGTTTTATAGTACCCTGTTTATGGAAAGTGCCATTTAGGGTCTGGCCAACTGGCCCAGGGTTAGGGTGAATATTGCCAGCAAGTAGAAGCAACAGGAAGGCAATTCTGAGGAGGTATTCTCGTAACAACTTTGATGAGAGTTTAACAGTCCTTTTGATGCGGTGGCTCCTTTTCCTAATCCCTTTTTTGCTTACTGTGAAGAGAAGTACGGGATCAGAGAGTACAGTAATATGAGGATGCACATTATACAATGCTCAGTCATGTTTGTGAGGATGGATCATAAAAGGGGGCCATGGACCCTTACTGATGCAAAAAAAAAAAATTCCAGTAGTGCTGCCCTTGTGGTAGTGGAGGTAGGAGCCAAAGTCATAATTGAGATGTTGTTCTGTTTTCGTGTTAGGGCTTCCATTGTGACCGGGTAGGATAAGGAGGATAAAAAGGTGGAGTACGGCACTCAGGGCGATCTGGTGCATTTTAGCCAGGAAGGCTTTAGCCTGCAACAGGTGAGCAAGTACAGACTTAGCACCATGACTAGGAGCTGGAAAGGATCAACATAGCAAAAGATCCCTCTGGAGGCCATATGGTATAAAATCTTGGGTTAAGATAGCAGGTAGTATGCAGCCAATAGGAAGGGTGAGGTGGAGAGGGCGGAGCTTGTGCATATTTAATAGAGGCCAGGGTTGAGGAGGGTGGGCAGGAGAAAAATATAGAAAACAAACTGAGCAATATAGAAGTAAACTGAGCAGGTAGAAGATCGAGTGGGTAGCGGGGAAAACCTGTGCTCCCAGTCTGGCAGCAGATTGCTCTGTCCCTAACCCAATTACCTACCCAACTGACTATGCACTTGGCTGCACCCAGGTCCTTCAACTTTTTCAACAGGTGGCTGTGCGGCACTGAATCAAGGCCTTACCGAAATCAAAGTAGAGGAGGTCTACTGGGTGGCCTCTGTCTAGTTTCCCAGTGACCCAGTCAAAAAATGTGATTAGGTTTGTTTGGCACAACCCTTCCACTATAAACCTGTGTTGCCTGTCATCCTGCAGACCATTCTTATCTAGGTACTCTACCAAGTCTTGTTTTATTAAGGTTTCTATCAGTTTCCCCACTACTGATGTAAGGCTGACCGGTCGGTAGTTGCCTGCTTCCTCCCAACTCCTTCCCTTGTGGAGGTACCACATCAGCTCTTCTCCAACCTCCTGGCACTACCTCATCTGAAATGACATGCTGAATAAATGTGCTAAGGGACCTGCCAATTCACTTGTTGCTCCTTTAGCACCCTCGGGTGTATTCCATTAGGCCCTGGTGACTTGTCTTTCCTGACTTGATCCAGGACCTCTCTAACCCTACTGTTGGTGATTGATGGTGCTTCCATTTGTGGAACACCTTTGTCAGCAGCCTTGAGTCCACTGTCTGGTACTGGGCCTTTGTGTTCCTTGGTGAACACTGAGCAAAAAAAGTTGTTCAGAACAGTGACCTTCTGCTTGCCCTCCTCCACTACTCTTGCTCTACTGGTCATTTCCTTTTTATGCTCTCCAGCCATCAAACAACCCTCTTGCCAGCATCCCAACTGACATTCTCCCCCTCTGGGGATGGGGGAATCTGCATCCCGCTACTCTACTTCTATCTGGGTGGTCAGAGGGGAAGGTGCAGTGGAGCTATAAATGATCGGGGATCTGGAACATGGCTGTCAGTGGGTGTGACTGGTCTGCTGGTGCCTTTACAAGCTCCTGGAAGGACAGGGCTGAAGATTTGGAAAATGGTGCTACCCTCAGTGGATGAAACCTCCACCTGCCCACCTTGTCCATCCTGGAAGAAGAAGAATCAGCATTTATATAGCGCTTTCATACATCCAAAGAGCTTTACAAGCAATGCTAGACTGGTAGTGAAGTGACTGAATGTGTGGTGGCAGCCATATCGCATATCATCACCCACACACAGCCTGGATAATTGCATGAACTGGTTTATGGGAAGGGGAATGTTGGCCAGGATACCGGGAATGTTCCCTGCTCTTTGCGAAGAGTGCCCTGGGTTCTTTTACTTCCACCTGGACACCCACCAGGACAACACCAGGATGGGCAGAAGGGACCTCGGTTTAACGTCTCATCCGAAGGACGGCACACCCCAGCAGTACAGCACCCCTCAATACTGCACTCGGATGCCAGCGATTTTTAGGTGCAAGTCCAATCCCGGTGTGGGACGAGAACCCATGACCTTCTGGTCCAGAGGCGGATGTGCTACCAACTGAGCCACGCTGACACCTTGCTGCCAGCACTCAGGGATATCCCAGCCACATCTTTGCCGCGGTGGCCAGATGCAGAGCAAGGACAGTGCCAAGGAGCTGAAGACAACTCCAGTCCTGAGGGGTAAGTCAGCAAGACAAGGCAGCACAAGCAGTGTATCCCAGGTAGGCAACAGGGGTCCTGAGGCCAGTGTTGTCACGGGGGGTGGGAACGAGGCATTGGGTAGAAGTTGGAAGGAGGTCCAAGGCAGGTAGATGGGGAGACAGAAAATATGTTAAAAAAAAAAAAGACCACTGTTCTGTTGTTTATTGGTAATACTGTAACCCCTCATCTTCACTATACCTGTCAACTCTAGGTCTAAATTTAGTTACAACACTGGCTAATAATGCCTGCTCTTGGCATCTGTGGTACATATCCACTCATTTCAACAAGTAATTCTTCCTGATATTTTCCTTAAAATTTTCTCCTTTCAGTGACATTATGTACCCCTGTGTTCTAGCACCCTTTGATTTTGTCAAGAGCCTTATTTGTTCTGATGGTGTTAACCCTTTCAGGTATTTCAGTGCCATGATCATGTCTTCTCCGAGTCTTCTCACTTCCAATCAAAAGGACCCTACTTTTGTCAACAGGACCTCCTATCTCATGTTTTCCAAGGCCTCAACTGTCTTGTTCAATCCCATCTGTACTTTTACAATTGTGTCAATGATACCTCTCAATCATTTGCTACTGAAAGGAGGGACATGGGCACTCAAAATGCCTACCTGGTGAATATGTTGCTGGGATTACAGTGAAAGAAAATGTGCACTGGAAAAATCGTGATTAGTAATACAGCTACAGGAATACTATAGCACAGGTAATGTTACCACTATCCCTGTAGTTGTTGGCCATTGAGGGGGAAGAGGATAAAACCTCAACTGGGTGGTATGCTGCCAAGCAGCTGCCATGGTGCAGAGGGTAGGGCCACAGGCAGTGGAGGGTGGCAGAATGTCGGTGGACTGGGGTTCGACTCCCAGTCCTGGGGCATTTGCTTCTTTCTGTTCTTTTTCTTCCTTCTACTACTCCTGACTTACGTTTTAAATGTGTTCCCCCCACCCTGCACTTTTTGCCCCCAACCCCTGGTTGTCCTGGTGTCTTTCCTTTCCCCTCCTCAATGATCTCCCCCTCCGAGGTTCCTCCCTGTCCCTGAGTTACCCTCCCATCCCCAAGTTGCCTCCCCCCATGAGGTTTTTCCCTGTCCCCAAGTTGGCTCCCCCCGGAGGTGATTATCAATAGTTGTTAGGGGGTGCAGGGGCAGAGCCCCCCACAAACACACAATGTACCTTTTTGTTTCTTTTCTCTGTGGTAGTACTCAGTGTTTTACTGAGCCTTACCATTGATTTTGCTGTTTTTCAAGCGCGGTTTTTGACCGTGCTGGAGATGTTTTCGATTTTTTTCACCTAGTGCCCTCAAAATGAGGGACAATGAAGGACACTGACCTATATAATAAGGGACAGTTCCTCAGACGTGGAGGTGAAAGCTCAGAATACTGTGGAAACCACTGCATGGGCTTGTACAAAGTTTATTTTTCATTTGGCATCTTAGAGTGATAAATTTCTGCTTTAAAACCTGAATTTACTGCACCTTTTATGAATGGCTGCTTTAAAAACCTGAATTCATATCACCTTCTCAATGTGGGCAGTATCTTTTCCATGAGGGATGAGTGAGGGACAAAGCAACTTTGAGTGGTAAAATGAGGGACGTCCCTTGTAACCAGGGACAGTTGAGAAGTAAGGTGTCGATATCTTTTATCAGATATGGGGCCAGGAATAGGATACTATACTTAAAATGGGGATTGACCAGGAATCTGTACAAGGGCTTAATAATCTCTCTTGACCTGTTCATGACATTTCTCTTGATGCATAACGCAATTCTGTTTGCCCTGCTACTTGCTACCCCACTGTTGTGAAAGATCCCACTGGGTCTGCAGAGCTCGCAAAAGAAATTTAAATGGTGGAAAATGTTTCCAGTAATGACCAGTAGAGCAAGAGTAGTGGAGGAGAAAATTGAAAGGCTATTTCAATGGTGCTCTGTGCCTGGTGTTGTACTTCAGCTTGGGTGGATTCTGGGTATCCACTTTCCATGAAAATAATAAGCCATCTGCCAGAGCTTACAAAATATTTCTACATACAATTCTAGTCTATTTATTTATTTATTTAAAGGTTAAACCAGGAAGGCATACTGAGTAGACTACTGCTTGATTCCAGATGCGACCTGGGGGTAGGGGGAAAGGAGGAATACATTCATATTACAAAGTCCAGAAAACCTTAGAGCAAAAATCTTACAATGTATAGTGCAGTACAGCAGGCAGTTGAGTAAGGCATATGACAACAAAATATTCAGATACATAATATAAATACAAACATTACATACAGTGCCTATTTACAGTCCTGTAATGGAGTAGTATATAGTTACCCCTTTGGTACATTGATTTTAATTCTAATTAAAATGCTGTTGTTCCACAGTTCAAAGAATGCTGTGATACCCTTCTGTGGTACAATAGCTTTTTAAGAACTAAAGTACTGTAGTCAGACTCTCGTGTCACCAGCCATTTGCTTCCCCATGCTTTGTTGTTCAGTGCCTCAACAAACACATATACAGTACATCTGCCCCCAACACAAGAAGAACACCCCATTTCTGTCGTAATTTATCGAACATAAACCTGTCCTGCACCCAATTGTTAATATAAAGAACCCAAAATTGGGGGTCGGACTATTAAGGCAGATTGGATTCCTCAGCTGGCTCATATGAAAGTCTGTGATTTGCTGAATGGAGGAATATTACTACCATTGGTAAATATACTAGAACGACTGCACTTGGGGAATAGGTTTATTTTTAAAATTTTCCAGCTGAGACACATCCTGACTCATTGGTTTGGACCGGGCTCATGGACCACCGATTCTTCAGAGCTCCTCTCTTCTTTTACGGAGTTGGCACCCAAACTTCACGTGGTATCGACACTGTACTCACTACTGTTTTCCACATTTTCCCCAGATTTGGATGGCTCCCCCCCTTACTGGGATAAGTTGTTTCCTATATCCCCCTCGCAGTGGCAGTCTATCTGGACTGATTTATATCGGTATGTGGCTCAGGACAGACTGAGACTCACTCAGTTTAATATTTTGAACCACCTTTATTATACTCTGCAGAAGTTGGTGCGTATGGGGCAGATGTCATCATCCAGCTGCACTAGGTGTGGACAGGACGAGGGCTCTATGTACCATTTTTTCTGGCATTGCCCCAGCACGGCTTCTTTACGGAGCTAGATTGAGGCCAATGCTGATCCGCTGTTGGGGCTACAAGGTTTATTCAAACAGGAAATTTGCATATTGGGAGACTTTAGTACTATCTTGGTTCAGGAACATAAATATCATATGGCCCTAATTTCCCTTTCTCTGAAGAAGGTGGTCCTAGGCACTGGCTCGATCAGAACTCCATTACATATCAGGAATGGCTACAGGAGTTATTGTTCAACCTCTGGGTGGAACATATGATTGCAAGCCTTTCCGATAGACTTCCTAGCTTTAATAAAAAATGAGGGAAGTTGTATACACTATATACTGTATGATGTCCTGAAGTATTGCCTCTGTTGATGTTCCTTTTGGACTGGTCATGTAGTGTACTATAGGCCTGGAATGGATACCATTTGCTGGTAGCTCCACCATCGGGGGAGTATGGGAGGGAGGGTGGAGAGGTTTAAGGGGACTAGTTCTTTATAAACGTGCCTGTTAGACTATCTCTGTATCTGTATTGGTCTTAATAGCATCAATAAAGTTAATTTAATTAAAAAAAATATATAGAAAGAACCCAAACCCAATAATAGTTTTTGTCCAAAATATGTACAGAATCACATTTCTTTTAGAAAAGATCCACCATCAAGCAGTTGCGAGACCGCAGATCCTTACTAAATCTGCTTCCATTTCAATTACGGAAGACAATAAGGGTTGGTGATCTCACTAGATGCCCTAGTGCTGGGTCTTTTTCTAAAAGTAATGTAATTCTACATCTAGTTTATATTAGCAGCTGAGTATGGGTTAATGTTATTAAGTTATGAAGGAAACTGGACATTTTTCTTGCACAGGGGGGTGAAAAAGAAAACAAAAATGCTGTTTTTTTTTTTATTTCCAGGCCTTATACTATACAAATCAATAAACGGGCAACACTGTGCAACACAGCTGCGCTTCCATTTGGGGGATCTGATGACATCAGCGACCCTTTGAGCTTTGTTCTTGAGGTCCCAATGATGTCATCAGACCCCTCAATAGAAACACAGCCTTGTTGTACATGGTTGCCTATGCATTATTGTTTCTGATGTTCTGCTAAGTGATGAACTGCTGTTCTGCTAATATATTAGTTTTTCTTTTAAGGCATAGTAATGTAGCCTGGGGAAGACAGCGATGTGTGTCTTGCTAAAGTGAATGACAATAGTTAAACAACACTCTGAATGCTTTTTTATGTCTCCTTGCAATTCCATTTGGGTTACTATGAGTGCAGTTTTGGCAGTGCTGTACTGGGTTTGTTTATTATGCATGCGATAAGCTGTACTCATTGCTAAATGCAGGCATCCGTGTTTTTGCTCAGAGATAGTGGCGTACTGTAGTAAAGAAATGTACTACGGGGGCAGTATGCTTGAAAGGTCTAAAAAGCTGCAAAACAGCACATCGTTTTTTTTTTATTTGTCCTGTTGTGCAATCTGGCTGTTCTAGCAGAACAGGGTCAGCCCATCATTGAAGCAGTAGGGCTGGCACTCACGCTGGTGACCTGGGTTCAGGAATGGGCCAGGGTCACTGACACATGGTAAGGGGGAGGAGTATGGAGTGTCCCAAGACATGCTCTCCCCCTCCTGCAGGGAAGTCATCCACGCACACTTTATTTCCCTGCCACAGAGGTGAGATTGACAGGCCTGCAGTTGCCAGCCTCCTCCTTACATAAGAGTGGCAACAGGGAGGGGGCTAGTAACTATAGATTAATCAGTCTCATCTCAGTAGTGGGAAAAGTAATGGAAACCCTGTTAAAGGAAAGGTTGGTAGAGTATCTTGGATCCAATGGGCTGCAAGACCACAGTCAGCAAGGATGCATGGGGGAGGGGGGGGGATACCAGACAGATCTGATTGATTTCTTTAACTGGGTGACCAAGGGAAATACATTAGGTGAGGGCAGTGGACGTGACCTATCTGGACTTTAACAAGCCCTTTGACACAGTGTCACACAGACTGATAAAGAAATTGAGCAGCCAAGGAGAAAGACCCAAAGTGTCAACTGGGTTAGAAACTGGTTAACAGATAGGTGACAGAACGTGATGGTTAACGGCAGTCATGCTAGTGATTGGCGAGTGACCAGCTGAGGGTCATGGGGCTCATTACTTTGACCGGTCCACTACAGTGTCTTCATTTATTTAATTTATTTAGCTTTTGTTGACCGGGTAAGTGCACTAGACAAATCCTGCCTATTTTCAGGCACGACCCGGGGGAGGGGGATACAGATGAATGCCAACTGACCTTGAACCAGATTAAGCTGTTTGTGGTATTTTTTTAGTGAATGAGGGAAATTTGGCCAGGACACCGGGGAAATTCCCCTGCTCTTTTCGATAAGTGCCATGGGATCTTTAACATCCACCTGAACTACCACCAATCCAGGCAGATGGGACCTCGGTTTAACGTCTCATCCGAAAGACGGCACCTCAGAAATGCAGCACCCCTCTCATGCTGCATTACAGTGTCAGTACTGGGATATTAACCCAAGTGCCAGATGTGGGAACTGAACCCACAGCCCTCTGATCTCCCGGCCTCAGAGGCGAGTGTGCTACCTACTGAGCCACTGACACTGACAAGTGTCATAAGTGACATTGCAGAAGAACTAGTGGAGAAGTATGCCTTTTCTGAAGATGACACCAAAATCTGTAATAGGGTGGACACTCAGAAGGAGGTAGAGAAAATGCACAGGAATCATTGGAGAAACCGAAGGAGTGGTCAAGACCATGGCAGTTGGGGGTTCAATGCCAACAAGTGCAAAATCATGCACCTAGCACATAGGAACCCAGGAGCTGAGTACAGGATTATAGGATGGGAGGAGGTAATGGCAGCCACTAAACAGGAAAATGACTTTGTGGTTATCATATCTGAAGACCACAAAGTGGCAGGGCAGTGTGACAAAGCAGTAGGTAGGACCAGTGGGATGCTGGAGTGTATAGGTACGGGTATCTCTAGTAGGAGGAGGGAGGTGATGTTGCCACTGTATCACTCCGCTGATGAGACCCTACCTGCAGTATTGTGTCCAATTTTTGAGGCCACACCTCAGAAAGAACATAGACAGGAGTGGAGGCAGTCCGGAGGAGGGCAACTAAAATGGTGCAGCGGATGCATGAGCAGTCCTATGCGGAGAGACTGAGGGATCTCAACATGTAAACCTTGGAAGAGAGGAGAGTGAGAGAGGACTTGATGGGGACCTACAAGTACCTCACAGGGGTGAACAGGGTGCAACAGGGGAGTCTCTTTAAATGAGAAAGAGCACCAGGACCAGAGGGCATGTGATGAAGCTGCAGAGGGGGGAGTTTAAGAGGGATATCAGGAAGTACTACTTCACTGAAAGAGTAGAAGATGCCTCAAACAGACTGCCAGCAGACATGGCGGAGACAAAAACAGTAGAAGGGCTTCAAGAATGTGTGGGATGGATATAGAGGAATATTAGTAAATTTGCAGGCAGAGGGAGGTCACCAGAGTACATTTAGAGCCCATGGAGACAGACCAGGAAGGGCCCATCTGAGCAGACTGGATGCGCCAAGTGGTCCCTTTTCTGCGGACAAATTCTATGTTTCCATTTTACTCCCTGCTTCAGCAGCACAACCTGAAGATGCCTTGGTGGCGTGAGGCAGTCAGGGACGGCTGCGGGAGTGGATGCACATGGGGCCTTGCGGTACACATGCCTGTTGTACGCGCTGATGTATGTTCACATCCTTACATCTTGGGGAGGGGCAGAATATGGGGAAAAAAATGTAGCCATTGCAGGATGAAGCCCTCACTCTCTGCAGACCCTGCACAGCCAATGGGGCCCCGGACCTCAATGCTGGATTCCTTCTGTGCTGGGGCTCCACTCCCACCCTGGCAGCTCCACTCTGGGGGGTATTCCAGAGGGGTTCAGGGGATACAGGTAAATTCCAAGGCAGGGCGTGACAGGACTGGGAGACTAGGAGTAATGGATCTGTCTGCTTGGAGGATAATAACAATAAAAAAAGTACTGCTCTAGTAACATAATTGTGAATTCTGGATGATTTTGGACTCGTACCTAACTGAAATACATGACAAGTGCACCAGTTTGCAGTCTGGTGTTTTCCAGTGTTTGGCTGCTTTGGCATGTAATGTTGCAGGCATATCAGAGAAGAAAATGGGGGTAGAGGTTGATGAGTTGGCGTGGATTTTCAGGGAAAAAAATCATTTTTAAAACATCTTCCCCTTAGGTTGTTCTCGTTCAGCTTTGAGGCCGCAGAAGAAAGAAAACAGTTCCAGGCTGGTGCAGTTGGAGGGCATTTGAAACTTTTTAGCTTTGCCAGATGAAAGCACTTGCTGATTTATTTTTGCACACTATTCATAGCGCAGAACATTAAAAATACTTTACGTCAGTTCAAACTCATACGGAACACTTATCTGTCATTCCTAAAATATCGTTGGGACACTGTGTGCCCCTACAGCCTTGCTGGGGGTCCCATTACTAGGAGCTGCAGTAACTTCTATCATTATTTGGTTTAAGAGCTTCCTGCACATCATGTTTTGGACAGAGAGAGATAAATGGTTTTGCCTTCTGGGGCCACAAGGGATAAGTCTTTCCTCTGATGGGCAGACAGATAGGAAAAATATGATGTAAAAAACCTAAAGAATGATAACTGCTTTTGCTGTGAAGTGTTCAGTCAGAAATCCTGTAAATGTTATATACACACTCGAGGAACACTATTTATTTCTCTCTCTTAGTGTGATTAACAGTTTGAATTTAGTATAACAGTTCTGTATACACCACCCTCTGTGTTACACTAAGCAACTCTTTGGCCCAACATGAGAGTCGGTGCAATGCCAGACTGCTAACAGTTTCTGTCATTTTCCCAAGTCCATGGATGCTATAGAATAAAATGGGAGAATAAAATGTCAGACTGAGGTCACTGGTTGAGGAAAAAAAAAGGGTTTCAAATCTCAGAGCTTTAAACATTTATAGATTCTTTTCAAAATACATTAAGTGAGCTACATGGTTATTATTTTGAGGTAGTGGGACTTAGAAGTTAGAACGTGGTCTTGGGAACCAGAAGATCAGAGGTTCAAAACCTGCAAGAGCCAAATAGGCAGTGTGTGACCTTGGGCAAATCATGTAACCTCTCAGTATTCCAGTCCACCAAGCTACAACAGTGGGTTCATGCAGGTGTCCACTAGAAATGGTATGTTGCATCTCAAGGAAGGAGTGGAATCCCGCACAAGTGTGCTGGAGTTCAGGAGGGCTGACTTTGGGAGGATGGGGGAAGTGGTAAAAGGGTACCTGGCCAGAATTCAACCTAGTATGGGTGCTAACTAGAGGTGGGAGCTCATAAAGCTGGGGACAGTGGAGGCAACCAGAACCTGCAGCAAGGCACAGAGCAAGAAGGCTATGGCTAGGAAACTGAGCTGGGTGAGCAAGGAGGTCATCGAAAAGGTAAGGAAGAAAAGAGCTGCCTTTAGGAGGTACAAGAAAACAGGGGGTTGGGGGACAGGAAGGAGTACCTGAAATAATCGAAGGAGGTGACAAGGCAGTAAGGAAGCCAAGGCATCAACAGAGCCTCAGGCTGGCACAAGGCATTAAGAAGGGGAGAAGGGCTTCTTTAGGTACATCAGGGAGAAAAGGAGCTGTAAGGACCACATAGTAAGGATTAGGAAGGAGGGAGGTTGGGTGGAAGCAGGGTACAATAAGGCGGAAGCACTAAATGAGTACTTCTGCTCGGTATTTACTAAGGAGAAGAGAGGGGTGATACCCAAGGGGTGAGGAACGGCAGAAACAGGGGGGAGGGGGTGACAGATGGGGAAATCATGGTGGGCAGAGTTCTGGAGGGCTTGAAGGCACTGAGGGTGGACAAGGTGCCAGGTCCAGATGGCATCCACCCCAGGGTACTGAAGGAGCTGGCAGAGGTCCTTGCAGGACCTTTGGCAGACCTATTTAATGCCTCACTACACTCAGGGTGTGTACCTTAGGATTGGAGGATGGCTCATGTGGTGCCCCTCCACAAGACTGGCCCCAAGGATGAACTGGGGAACTACAGACCGGTGAGCTTCACATCCATTGTGGGTAAAATGATGGAGACTATCCTGAAGGAGAGCCTGGTGGCCCTCCTGGAGGCTAAAGGACTACAGGACAGCAGACAGCATGGCTTGATACATGGCAGATCCTGCCAAACCAACCCGGTGGAGTTCTATGACTGGGTAACTAGGCAATTGGACAAGGGCCATGCAGTGGATGTCCTGTATCTGGACTTCAGTAAAGCATTTGACTCGGTGCCACATGGGAGGATGAGAAGTAAGTTGGAAGGCACAGGGGCGGGTGCAAAACTGGTGAGATGGGTAGGGAACTGGCTTCAGGGAAGGCAACAGAGGGTGGTGGTGGGTGGGGTGCTCTCATCCCCAAGGGTAGTGACGAGCGATGTTCCGCAGGGCTTGGTGCTGGGACCAGTGTTTTTTGGGATATTCATTGCAGACATATCATTGGACATCAAGAGCAAGATCAGTCTGTTTTCTGATGATACCAAGATGGGAGCAGTGGTGGATGACCTAGGGGGATGGCAGAGGTTGCAGGATGATCTGGCAAAGCTGGAAACCTGGTCAGACACCTGGCAACTGGAGTTTAATGCCAAAAATTGCAAGGTGCTGTATTTTGGGGTGAAGAATCCAAGGAGGAGTTACCAGCTGGGGGGAGTACAGCTAGTCCAGACAGAGGAGGAGGAGAAGGATCTGGGGATGCTCATTACAGGGTCAATGATTAGCTCAGCACAATGTAGGAAGGCAGCTGCAAAGGCCAACAAAATGCTGGGTTGCATTGCAAGGGGTATATCCTCGAGGAGGGAGGAGGTGATTCTGCCACTGTATAGGTCATTAGTTAGACCGCACCTGGAGTACTGCGTGCAGTACTGGTGCCCGTATCTGAAGAGGGACATTAAGTTACTGGAAGGGGTGCAGTGCAGGGCGACAAAGATGATCAAGGGGCTGGGGGACTTATCATATGAGAGGAGGCTGAGGAAGTTGAACATGTACTTGCTGGAGGAGAGGAGGGACAGGGGACATGATTGAAAACTTTAAGTACATGAAAGGAATAAACAAGACAGGTACAGACGGGCTGTTCAAAGTAAGGGAGGGGAGGGACACCCGGGGCCATGATATAAGACTGGAGGGAGGAAGGTTCAGGAGGGGGATGAGGAGTCATTTTTTTACAGAGAGGGTGGTAGCTGGGTGGAATGCTTTACTGGCAGAAGTGGTATCCAGTAGAACAGTGGACTGCTTCAAAAGGGGCTGGGACAGGGCAAGGGGGGGTCAATGGTGGGGAAGGGTGGAAGGGAGGGGCAGCTGCAGAATAAGGGTGCTAGCTGTACATTTGAGCAGACTTGATAGACCTCTAGGCCTTTATCTGCTGGCAAATTTTGTATGTTCGTATGTTCAGCAGGGCTATCCTGTGTCATTAAATTGAAACTAAAAATATATATAATGAATGCATGAATAAGTACGTGAATGCACTATAATTACTGCAAAGAAGAAATGTTGGCAAGGTGCATCCAGCAAGGCACTGTCAATGGACAACAGCTGTAAGGGGCACAACCTTACATTGGAAAAGGTAAATCCTGAAAGGACTTCAGAAAGCACTTCTTCAGGGAGAAAGTGGTGGATAGCTGGAACAGTCTACCCAGTAACGTGATTAATGCTAGGACTGTTTCGGGGGGTTCAGAACCCTATGAGACATCAGAGCTTATTAGGAACAAAAGGGAGGTGAGGGTGGGGAGAGCTCTGTAAGGTTGGAATAAAACAAAATGGAGGTGAGGGTGGGGAGAGCTCTGTAAGGCTGGAATAAAACAAAACGGAGGTGAGGATGGGGAGAGCTCTGTAAGGTTGGAATAAAACAAAACGGAGGTGAGGGCGGGGAGAGCTCTGTGAGGTTGGAATAAAAGAAAAGGGAGGTGAGGGTGGGGAGAATTCTGTGAGGTTGGAATAAAGCAACGTAGGAATATCAGGGCAGACGTGAAATACTCCTAGTCTTTTTCTGCCCTAAACGATCTATGCATCTGCATAAATAAGGTGCAGCAGGAAGGGCAAGGCCTCTTGTGAAGTAAGGGCAAGAAGGAAGGGGGTAATAAAGCTGTGGGCAGTTAAACTAGGTGGACCAGTGGAGGGCACATTAAATTCACCAATCAGAGCACTAAGTACCCGAATGTATGGGGATAAAGAAGAAAGGAGGGAAGGGAGGTTGTTCCACAGGTGAGAGGGCATTCTGTCAAAATTAATGCTAGTTGACTACAGGGTGCGCCCCCACACCAGGGGCTCAATTCTCAAAAAGCCAGTAGATCACCGCAATTTGTGGTGATCTAAGGCTGTGGCAAACTCCAGGTGCACCAGGGACCCTGCGCCTAATTCCATAAAAACAGGGGTCCCTGCACCAAAAACCCAGGAGCTGCTCCGCCCATAATCTAGAGGCAAACAATTGGCGCACCCACAGGAAATGCTGCACTGCCCTCCCCCTCACCCAGTGTGACACTAGAGAGGCTGGGATGGTTGTGGATGGTGGTGAAACATACTTGGCAGGAGGGGTCTGAGGGCAGAAGGGGCACAGGGGTGCCTTTGTGGGAGTGGGGGAGGCGGTGGGCATGCAAAGAAGTGATGTGGCACCCTGCTGGGGTGCTGATTATATAGCTATAAAACCAATGAGATGGTACCACTAGGGGGTTCCAGGGACACACAGTGCCATGGCCCCAGGTGGACACAACCCTGGCAGCAGCCCCGGCCTTTTGACACAAGGTGCCACTTGTGTCATTTATGTTTGATGCAGGCACCTTGTGTTGTTTTTTGGACTTTGAGAATCGGGCCCAGGGCTTTGTTGCCTACCCCTGGGAACGTGTGTCCTTTCACTCACACTAAGAATATACAAGAACTTTTGGGCATCAGCCAAGTCTTGTGTACAAATGGGACTGGACAACAACTGTGACTGAGGGGACCTCACCAGAGCTGGCCTTATGTTTCTGTCAGCTTCCAGTGGGTCTGTAGAGCGTACCTTAGCGAGTATTCTTATGGCATTATGATGCATAGTAGGAAAGCTCTGCCCTGACAACTGATGTCCCTTAAACATACATGAATTTTAAAAGCCTGATGACCTGCACAGCTTTTGTCTGGGGGCCCCTATGAGTAGGGGGCTACCAGTGACTTCTGGGACTTAAGGTGCCTAGGGCTGGCTCTGGACCTCACTCTTTTCATTTGTTTATCTGTTTTTCTTTCCGTATTTTGGACCACCTGGGCACAGAAATGAATGACAAAGGACTGACAGAGAGGGCAAGTGCTGCGACTGTCAACTACAGTGAAAGCTAAGGCTTTATCTGTGGACCAAAAGTAGACTTCATAGAGCAAATGTTTTTGTTCTGGCCTTAAAACATGTTTTTTTTTTCCACTTCCGAACTGAGCAAAGTCAGCTGTCTAATGAACCCGTCCAAATGCTTGTGTGAGAATATGAGCCACTTGTGAAGCAATTTCAGGAGACGCCAGCTCTCAGAGAGCAGCGCCGTTAGATTATCGAGCCCAGGCATCCCGAGTGCACTGACTCCATTGAAAACTGTTCTAAGTGTCTGTTTATTAAATCACACGGGCGGTTGGAGTCTGCTGCTGGGTCACATGCGGAATGGGCTGCTTCTGACTGCTTAACTCCAGCCCCTTCTGACATACAGTGAGACTGAAAAGGCTAAAGCATTTCTGACTTCCCAGTGTGTAAAACACTTGTTCCCCCTCTCTCCCAACCCCTTAACATTTTGCATGGTGATACCTTAAAGTCTTTGAAGGAGAAGAGAAGTCAAGGCAATAATTCTGATGCAGTTGTTTTACGTAGGGGCACCACCTTCTCCCATTGCTCAGAAGGTGAAAAGGGCAATCTTGTCAATTGTTAGTATGACAAACTAAGAATCAAGGTTTTGGAATGGATTAGGGGAAAACTTAACAGCATGAAGACACAGCTTTATTTTCGGTTGTGAGGAAGCTGGTACCACTTTACCTATATTTGGTAGTATTTGCAATCTGTTGAACTGTGGTGCGCATTTTAAAGTGACACTCAGTTATCCTGCTCTTCAAAGAGAGATAAAAGTGTTAGAATTCCACAAAGGCTAATGTGCAGTGTGTCATGCGGAGTCTTAGATGGGATTTGAAATTGAATCAAACCTCTCAACTGTCCCACTCTCTGAGGGATGTTCCCCATGTTAAGAACTGCTGTGCGCCATGTCCCTCCCACATGGAAAAGGTGCTGCCCACTCAGAGAAGGTGCTCTAAACCCAGACTTTAAAGCAGGAATTCATACTACTCTATGATGCTAAAGCTAACATGAAAATTGCACAAATAAAGGCGTCAGTTTTCACAGTGTTCTGAGCTTGTGACTCTACATTTGAGGGTGTGTCACCCTGGTTTTTGAGGTTCAGTGTCCCACAACTTCCCACATTTGTGTGTCAGTGTCCCACATGTCAGGTACAAAAGATATGATGTGAACTGTGGATGGAGATGCAGGGAATTTAAACTTCGCTCGTGAAGTAGGTACTAAGTCAGGTAACCACACTTTATAAAGCTTCTCAAAGGTCCTTATGGTCATACCAACTTCACCTGTCAGTTTTTTTTGAAGCCCAAACCAGCTAAATCTCCACCCTCACCCACTATACCATCAATAACCACCCATCCTTTCACACAGACCCTTTAAACTTTACTGATCCCCCCACCACCCTCTGCAGTGAAAACCCTCTCCTACCCCCCTTCTGGCAAACTTTGTCACATGATTTTATTTCTATGTAAAGTCAGTCCATTGCCTGCCCCACTCACAAAACAACTCCACCCACCTCCCCCACATGACCCAACCTTGATCATAAATAAGAATCCCCCCACCCAATCTCATCTCTGGTCCCACCTTCCTCTCCTTCCGAGCACCCTCAAAAATGAATTTTGAGTGTTTTCTTTTTTTTTTTTTTTATTACCCTCACTCTGCCAAGGATCAGCCTGGTCATGGACCCCTACTGCCCCCACTTTCATTGTAGCCAGACTCCAGACACCCCCGGCTTGCCCTCTCGGGGTGGGGTCATGACACTTTAGGCCATCAGTGCCTCGAACATGGGACTAGAATCATGGAGCCGGCCCCGAAAGCTGATTAGGGCAGGGGCAGGCTTCATAGAGGTGGGCACGAGCTGTCTTTTCCTTGGTTTTGTCCCCCGAGGGGCGAAGACGTGCAATGATGTCCTGCATCGGTCCCATCCCTCTAGAGCTGCTATATGCCTGTGCTAGCAATTCCTTCCAGCCTCCGCTATTAGTCATCGCGCGCTGGACATTATCCCCAACCCTCCCCCTGAAGAAGGAGAGCAGCCGGAAGACACCTCAGTCCTTCCTCCCTGGCCGGCCCTCCAGCTCCCGAGTCCGTTCCTGAACCCGGGTCGCTGGCGTCGCAAGCGAAAAATCCAACCACTGCGCCGGTGGGCCAGCAATTTTGAGTGCATCTTAACAACAAAGAAAACAGTCACTGGGTGCAGAGACATACAGTCTGTCCCATTTAATTTTTGTAAATGCCATGAATGAATGCTGACGTCTTTGCCTATAGTAAAATATAACTGACTGAACCATTCATGGCATTTCTATACTTACAGGGAACAGAACAAATGCATCTGCACTAAGGGGCAGTTTTCTTTGTTTTATAGGTGTACCAAAAATTGAATTATTGGGGTGCTTGGGCTGCTATGGGGGGGTTGAGGGGGTCAAAAAGGGAGGGCCCATGAGACCCTGCACAAAAAAAGTGAGCACAGTGCATAAAGTTAGGACTCTCTCAGAAAGTAAGGAAATTCATTGCAAAAAACTATGTGAATGCATACATTAAGTTTACAAAGACAAAAAAGCAAATAATTGTGGCATTAGCGTGTGTTCAACCCTAATGCCCATCCTCCTCCCTCAACTCCTACCCTCATGACTCAAGGAGAAATTATAGGCCTAGGGATGTGCTCCAGAGGTCTGCCGATTCATGCTGCAGGTATCGGGTCCTGTGTGAAGAAGGTTATGACTCATCTTATGCTTCAGACAGGACTCATAGGGCCCTGCCTGAAGAAAATTATTGTATGCTTCATACAGGGTCTGCAGGGCCCTGTGTGAAGAAAGTTATGAAGGTTTTGACTAATCCTGAGGAACCCTGTGTGGAGCAGCAGGATTGTGGGTCATGGCCCCATATCTGTAACTTGAAGAAGCCAACTCGTGGGTCATGGCCCCATATCTGTAGCTTGAAGAAGCCAACTCGTGGGTCATGGCCCCATATCTGTAGCTTGAAGAAGCCAACTCGTGGGTCATGGCCCCATATCTGTAGCTTGAAGAAGCCAACTCGTGGGTCATGGCCTCAGATTTTTAGCTTGGCTTAATGAGGGTGGTGACTTGGGAGGGGGTGAGCATTAGGGTTGAAACGTCAAAAAAAAAAAGTGAATGCCATAGTTCTCTACTTTCGTGGCTTTGTAATCCTACCATATGCATTACTGTAGTTTTGTGCAATGAATATTATTGCATATATATGTAACTAGGTGCTCTGCTACAGAAAAAGTGATGAGGCAAGTTAAAAATAGAAACGTTTAAACAAAACTATGTTGATGGTGAACTCATTGAGGAGTCTGGAGCACATGAGCTAGTGATAAGTCGCCATACATGATAGGGTATGATGATTAGGTGTATGATGGCCATGGGTGCCGGAACATGGGGAAAAATGGGGGTAGGGGGCTGTAGTAATTATAAAAATCAATCAATCAATGAATCAATGTTTATTGGCATACTGGGAAACGTGAGCAAAAATGCCCGTTTTCTCAAACGTCCAGTGTAGGAATACAACAATAAGGTAAAAATAACAGAGTACAACAGATACAAGAAATCAGTTCACAAGGGTAGCGATATAATACAATACAAAATGGTAAAACAGTTCAGATGATGATCACAGGATGGACATAGAATAAAGAACCACAATAATTTTAAATGGGGTAGGAGAAGACAAGTAGGGAGAATAATACATGCAGAAATGTGGGAATAGTGCAAGTCTAGCATTACGGGAGTCTTAAGTGGGCTCAGGAGCCAGGCTAGGTTCAGCAATGAGACCGGGTGGGACAACTGCAGTTGGATATATTAAGGAGGTAGGCCTTGAGGGAGGAGTTGAAAAGATACCATGATTGCTTCCCTTCTGACCTTGCATGGGTTCTGGTACTGATGATTATGGCAGTCATATATCAGGAGACTTTACCTGACAGAATACGATTAGGTGTATGACGTGGCAGTTACATACCAGGAGATTCTGAAAGCTGGGTGGTCTGGGGTGTGAAAGAATAGGTACCTCTGTAAAGGCAGCTTGGTTGTTAGTGTCAGCCTTCAGAATGAGCAAGTTCCTAGCAATCACCCTGTAGTGAAAAGGAGTATTAGAAAGGGTATTCAGCACAGTTCACTCCTCACACATACCATTGCACTTTGACTTCTAGTTGACACCCCCACCACTGTGTCCCTTATTTTATTCCTGCTCCTCTGTGTTGATTCATGCTTTGCCTCCTGTACTTTTACGTTATTTTTAATGTCTTAAATGCACCTAATTTTATTTTGCACTGTTACTATTTTAATTACCGTCACCAATTTTATTTAATGTTCTTCACAATTTTATTGACATACCGTTCTATGAATTATTACTTATTACATGCTATGAAGCTGGGGAAGGACTCATGGGAGATGGGAGGAAGTACTTCTTCATAGAAAGAGTGGTGGATACCTGAAACGGCCTTCCAGCAGAAGTGGTGGGGGCAAAAACAGTAACACAGAAGCACAGAAACATAGAACTTGATGGCAGATAAGGACCACTAGGCCCATCCAGTGGCTTCAAGAGAAGGCTTCAAGAATGCATGGGATGAGCATAAGGGAATCTTAGAGGTAGGGAAGGGGGGATACAGCCGGAGAGCAAACGGGGTTTGTGGTGTTACAGGAGGTAAGGAAAATGTGCAGACTAGGTGGGCCAAGGGGGCCTTATCTGCTGTCAATATCTACAGTATGTTTCTATGTTACTTCCTGATCCACTGTCACTCAGGATGTATCTGTAAATGAGTTGGTATCAGTTCAGTAGGTCTTTTCTGGTAAAACATTTGAAATCAGTCAATGAATAAGTAAAATAAATGAATCAATAAATAAATTATTAGAAAGGATCGGAAGCCCCATTGGAATTTATTGTTGTTATTGCATGGGAGAAACTCTTCTGAGAGGGTGCCAGTTACTTGGCATGTTGCTGACCCAAGAGAGTGCGCTGTCTTCTGTGCTTAGTGTATAGCCTCTGTTAGCAAAACAGCAGTGCATCATGTAATCCTGCTCAGCAAAATGAGTTTCTTCTCTATACGACGTGCAAAGTCTTAAAAATGGAGAGTATGGTAATGCACAGTACTCAGAAAGAGTTGGTGGAATCAAAAATAGCAGAGAGGAAAATTTTACAAATTTTAAGAAGTAGTCAGTTGTGGCTTTTTATTTTGGAACCATTTTTCTTTTTTCATTTGCTCATTAGAAAGTTTCTTTTTTTTTTACTGTACTTTTTCCATTCTCCAGAATGGCCCCCATTCGCTCTGCCTCGACTCCAGCCACCATCCCTTGCTTTCCCAGGACTCACCTCCTCCCAGTATTCCTCCTTGGCTTACCCCCCAAGGCAGGGTCTCTGGGTCCCCCTCTTCCCCATCAAATCTTTAGCTTGGTGTCTGAGGGAGGGCCACTGTTCGGCTGCGTGGCGGTTGCGGAATGAGGCGAGTGGCACGCTTCTCATTCTGGCATTTTTCTGCTCTCTCCCTTTCCACAGGACAGTGCATGTGCACATGTGGAAGTATGTGCATGCACCAGCAGAAGCCAATCTCCTCCCTCCCTGCACCTCCCTCTGTGGTCACCCAAGGGGCATTATATCAGCGGCGTCTGTACACCCTCCCTCCCCAAGATGGAAAGCGTCTGCTTGGATGCTCCACTCACCTCCCCCCAGCTGGCCCTCTGGCATCCCCGGCTCATTCCTGAAGCTATGTTGCCAGCATCACAGGCAGTCGCACTACCACTGTGCTGGCGGGCTGGCCTCCTAGAACATTTTCTTTGTGAGAGTGTTATGCTGGATGTGTGGAACAGCACTCTGTCTGGCAGTGGACATAGTTCTAGTCCCTCCACTCCATCATCAACATTGTGACCTCACTGACTGTGACATCACAGATGACTGACCTGTCAGCTACTGAGTGGCTCATCTTGAGTAGCTGTGATGTCATCCATCAGTGATGTCACAATGCTGATAATGCAGTTGGGGGGAATAGTACTAGATGTCAGCTCCCAGGCAGAGTGCTGTTCCTTTGACCACACCCACCCACCAACATCAGGCAAAACATCTTCTAAGTACCCAAAGGCAACAGAAAAAGCACCTCAGATATAAAAGGTAACAGCCGACTGTTTTTAAAAAACTAATATAGGGCTGGCCAGTGGCGCTGAGGGCTCAGGCGCTGGATGCCTTACCTTGCGCCACACCAGCGACCCATGTTTGGGAACGAGCATGGGCCACTGGGAGTTGGGGGGGTGGAAAAGGATTGAGCATCCCAAGGACTGCTCTCCTTCTCCGGGGAGGGAGGATGTCGGCAGATGCCTGGAGGAGCGCACATGGGAGCATGCTCGCTGCCGCCGCTGGTGTCACAGCACTCTGCAGAACGAAGAACAGGGAAAACAGGAGTCCTCTGCCCAGATGATTGTCCCCACCATGGTGTGGCCCAGGAAGGCACCTCCCCGAATAAATGGATCTGGTCTGGTGGGTCGAGAGGTCTCCCCACCCTTTGCCATGAAGGGTAGGTCGTGGAGGTTGAGGGGAAGGGGTCTAATACCCGGTGATCAGTGCAGGGGGGGGACATTAGAAGGAAGGCAGAGGACTCCAGAAGAAAAAAGTATCAACAAAAAAAATACAGAAATGCTTTAAAGAGTCTCTGATATTTCAGAAGACATGTGGAAAAGCCCATTAAGACACAATTCAGCTTCTATTTCATTTACAATATTTCCCTACCCTTTATCTTAATAACTATAGACACAAATTTGGAACAAGGATCGCGGGCCTTTACACTTCATCTGCTCTGGAGGCTTACCTACACCTCACATCACAGGCCACTGCTTCTGGTGTCACAGACTGTTGTCACCGTATCCGTATGATGCAGCGGATCCAGTTCTGGACCACGTGTAAGGGTTGGCTAAGAATCATCCAAGGCACCTACAAGCTCTTGCATAAGAATGAGGTGGACCTTCTCGGCTACATAGAAATGCCATCAATGAAAGCCCACAACATGAAGGGCCCATAGGTACTACGCTTTGTTGGGGAGCCTCATTGTGTAAGTGCTCTGGGAGCTACCAAGTATATTCAGAAACAAAGTGGACAAAGACATAGCGTTGAATGAAGCAAAGCCCCAATTTTTGTGCAAGGAGGGAATCCTGGAGAAAATGAATCACGGGTCATGGCAGGTGTTCAGACTGGTTTAGTTATAGGAGGAAGAAAGCTGTCTCCATAATACTACTGAGTTAATAATCTTTTCCTGTCCAAAAATACTGCCGCCTTCATCTCACCACTACCTTAGGGAAACTATGCATCAATGTTGTATTCATTGTTCTATCTAATATAGCCCATCAGAGATATCACATGTCATCATTGAAAGGGGTGGAGTGGAGGAGTCCTGTTTCTATCCAGTTTTGCAGTGCAGGACATAGGGTGGTCAAGTCACACTCCAAAAGCCATACAGGGAGAGGGTGTCTAGGATGGGGTTTGAACCAAGGCCTCCTGGAACTTTGCCCTCTGCTGTACCCACTAGACCACAATGGATTCTAAGCACACATCGTCATTATAAATCATTCAACCAATCAGCACGAATGGTTTGCATGCATGTGAGAACATCATATAACCACAAGAGAGGCTTATGTTCTTAAGGGGCCAGAATTGGCGCTCTCCTTCAGTTTGTGGTTTTTTAACCATAAACAAACATGAGAAGACACTATTATAGGCAAAAGAGACAGTTCAGTGACCTTATAAATATATAGCAACCTTCCGACTGGAAGTGCAGCATTACTTCATGCTGACTCAATACCCGATACACAGTGGTGCCAGCATACATTAATTTTATGTATTGCCGGGGGGCATTGCTCCACACCCCTAGGGGAGTCCATGCATTGTGGAATCCACAACCCCTGGCTACCCTCGATATGCATAAGGTGTGCGTAAGAGCTGGGGCATTATGGGGTGGGTGAGTTGGGTCATCTGGGTGCTGGGTATTAAATTAGGTGCCCAGGTCAGCACCAGAGTGGTGTCCCTTATTATGGGAGGTGGCAATCCTCCAAGGACTGCTAGATCCCCATGGGGGGGGGAGTGTTTATTCAGCAAAACAACTGGGCACTTTATACCTCCAGTCCTCTATACCTTATCAAAGAGGCTGGGGGGGGCAACATGTGGGGGGAGGCATTTGAGCCCCACGGTGACACAGAGAGGCAATGCTGGGGGTACATAAACGGTATGGAAGGGTCCACCTGGACCTTATGCAGCCTCAATACCCTCTGCTAGCCCCATGCATGGTGACAGATGTTTTGTATGTCTTGCTCCGCCTCTTGCTCATTCCCATCGAGTCATGGATCAGGTTTGAGCTGGCCTTTACAGGGGGCATAACTGAGGCAGGGGATGCATGGAGGATAGCCACATATGTGGATAGGGGAATCTGCATTCCTGGGGAATACCTTCACAACCCCTATGTGTATCCGAAGGGCTTTTGAGGGATGTTTGTGGATCAGCCCTCTGCTAAAAAGCCATTGTCTGTGGTTGCTGTTCTGTGCTCATGCAATTTCAATGTAGGAATTACTGGACAGTCAATGTGACACATGGGTACAAGTTTCTTAAGGTGCCTCTTTCTTTACATGAATAATAGATTGTTTCATGACAATCCACATATCAGGAAATCACTGCTGGGCTCTGGTAATGACTTTTCCGATAGATGGATCCGTTTAAGAGTATTCTAGAGCTGGCAGGCTTCTTATGATCCATTAGTGACCATACAGAACTGTTATGCCTTACAACTAGATGAATAGGAAATGAGTGTTTTATCGCTGCTGAAAAGTAATCCCGAAGGAAGCACTCCTCAAAGTGTAAAGTCCCTACTGTCAGTGGCTTAACACACTCCTTAAAGTGTAGTATTCCCAATATTCTACAGATCCTCAAAGGTGCCCGGCTCAAAACCACTTTGCAGGTATTTGAAACAGCAGTAAGCTAGCACTGTGGAAACCCTCTAGATAAGGAAGGCCTTCCTCTTTCAAAGAAGAGTAGAGAAGCTTTTTAGGGAGCCTCATCTATTACAGATAGGTTTATATATTGACTAGTTTAGAAAGGCAGTGTGGTCTAGTGGTTCTGAAATATGAAGCCAGAGACCCAGATTTGAATCCCACCACTGCTACAGGTTTAATGAGTGACCTTGAGTGGTGTTACTCTGCTGTCTTAGTTTTCAGCACTCCTAGCCATAAAAAGGTAACAAGATCCTCACAGAAAATAAGATGCTGCATCTTCGTTGAGCCATCCCAGGCAAATGATAGTGTTATGTGTAGCTCCTAGTGAAGAATCAGCTGGCTTCCAAATAATCAGGTGTATGATGGCACTTCCTGCACCTGATTACTGCAGTGCTTTGTACCTAGGGCTTTCTAGAGGGTTGCTGCAACAGCTGCAGCTAGAGTAAAATGCTGCTGCCAGGCCGGATACTGGGACATTTTATTCAGAGCATGCCACACCTGTGCAGAAGCTTTTGCACTGGCTACCTGTTAGGTGGTGCACAACTTTTGAGAGTCCACTGTTGACATACAAAGCCCTGCATAGTTTTGGTCCCAGCTATCTAAAAGATCTCCTGGTATGGTACACTGCAGGTCAGTCACTCTGCTTCACCAAGGCATTTTTGATGGCAGCCCCGAGATCCCGGTTAAAGCAGCCTGGAGATGGGGCTTTCACAGTGGCGGCCCCATCTATCTGGAACTCCTTACTCTTACTGTTTAGGAGTTCCCCCTCAAAGGAGACATTCAAGAAGTAGTTGAAATTTTATTTGTTTACACAAGCATTCAGCACCATTTAATTAATTTTATATGTATTTTTTTAGTTCAATTTATTCTCCTGAAGAGGCTGGGGATGTACCCCATCTCAGGTAGCTGACCCTTTTCAGGTTTGCCTCTGGGCTCATACCAGCTCTGGTGACCTACCAGGGGAGCTCAGGAGACCATGGCTTGCCCCCCATGGTGGGGCTCCTCCTGGACCAAAGGGGAGGACTGAGATGCTAATCTGTCCCCCCATCATCCCCCAGAGTGGGCTAGAGGCAGCGCTTGTGAGGATTCCTGGCATCACTGTGCCACTGCATCAGGGATTTTCTTCCTTAGCTTGCCCAAGAGACACGGACACGTAATGTCATCCATGCAGGATGTGCACACTCCCACACGCATCCTGCAGATGTCCGCCAATGTCTCCTTGCTGACCATGTAATTCCCATGGTGGCACTGCACTCCCAGCCTCCACTGGGAGTTGCACTTACGCTGGGAACTACAGCTCACCCCCCCCCCCGGGGAGGAGGGGAGCAGTCCTGCCGACACTTATCCTACCTCTCCCTAGCCATCCCTTTGACAACCCAGACTTTTTCCCGAACCCGGGTCGCCACTTGCCAGCATTGCTGGTGGTAACACTACTGCCGTGCCGTCAGGCTGGCACCATTTTATTTATTACTTATTTATAGTTCATCCTATTATGCGTTTATTTCCCTAATGCCTCCTGACTCTGTATTCATTGTTTTTGTCTGTTTGATTTTACTTGTACAGCATTCCAAAACTCTGGGTAGGGCACTATAAAATAAAATTACATTTCCTTGCATTCTCTAGGTCTACTTCTCGGGGCCTCCTAATAACAAAGGGATTTATTATTCTGTTGGCCGCTGTCTACAAGTAACCAAGCTGAATTCATTGCACTTGAGAGCTGAGCCAAGACTTGAGCAGTGAACGGCTACTGTGTTTAGTTAGAAATTTGGAAGTTTTAAACTGGGAGAGCCTTGTGTAGGTGCACCATGTACTTTCCACTGGCTTTACTAGAGTGCAAACTGTGCATCCGCAAACTGACCCCCAAAAGTTCCAGCTGTCCAGCTGGCTTTAGTTCTTCTTGATCCTCTGTGTTTCTGTGTAAATCTCTCCAGGATTTATTGCTGATTCACCATATCCTCATCTCTTAGAGATTAGATTGTATTTATTTATTTTTATTTATTTATTTATTTTGAAAGTCAGATTTACAACCTTTGAGTCAGGGACTCATTTACAAAGGCACCTTGTCGCAGGGAAGGGTAGACATGGTTACAGTGTGAGATACAACAGTGGTAACATACAGGTGCAATACGGATAACAAAAAGAACACAATATAACAGTGGTTTATGGGATAAAGTTACATGCAGTAAATAGCAATCGTATTAAAAAAAAAGAAAAAAGAAAGGGGGGGGCAGGCCAATGGACATTGTCAAGGCTATGGGCAAGAAACAGGGAGGGACCCCAACATTAGGTTGATTAAGGGCAACTACAGCTTCGGGCACCAAAGAGGTGGTTATGGAGAGTGACTTTAAAGGGACCAGTTTTGGTAGACTTAGTGACAGAGAGCAGGAGGGAGTTGAACCATGTGGGGGCACGGTAGTGGAAGGACCTTTGGGCTAGGGAGGTCTTGGTATGGGGCACCAGAAAGGTGGCCTTAACTGAGCTGCAGGTGGCAATGGATGGGGATGCAAGCCGCAGGGACACGGTGACCCCTGGGGGGGGGTTCTAGCAGGGAGTTTTTGGCAAGTAAGCAGGTTTGGTAGCGCAGGTGCTCCTCCAAGGTGAGCAGGTTGGCGGTGGAATAGAGCAGGCAAGTAAGGGTGCGGAGGGATGCACTGGTCAGGAGCCTACATGCCTTGTTTATCAAGGTCTGGATTCTGGTGAGGGCAGTATTGTCGGCTGTTGCTTAGACAGGTAGGCTGTAGTCCACTAGGGACAGGACAGAGGAGTTGATGGCCAGTCGGAGAGCGGTTTGGGGGAGGCAGTCTCTGTGGTGATAGAAAAGGCCAGTCCGAGAGTTTGTGGCTGAGGACAGGGTATTGATGTGGGTGTGGAATGTAAGAGCCGAGTCGAAGGTGATGCCCAGGTACTTGTAGGATGACACCTGCTCTAGAGGGTGAGCATTACTGGGGAGAATGCAGAGGGGGGCATTTTTGGCCTTAATTGTAATTAATTAACTGAAATTGATGGAGAGCATAAAAATGACACATAACTAGCTGAAGTGGAAGCTATAGGGTAGTCACAGCAAGGATGAGGATGTTTCTAGGGGGTTCCTCCATTCCTGATATGAAGGCCCAACACTTAGGTTTTTTTTTTTATGCCTCCCTCCTTCTCCCTAGCTGCCCACTCCTTCAGGTCCCCTAGGCCCTTCCCGACTTGCCTGCCCGACCCCACACCAGCTACTCACCTCATATTGCGGCTCCCCCAGGTAACCCAGCATATCCCTTTCACCAGACGGGTCCCTCTCCTCTGAGGGGGAAGGCACCGTTGGGGGTCAGCCAGCGCACTCTAGACTTGGCCCGGGATGTCACTGAGGTGTGCTGGTCGCAGGTCCAGCGGAAGCGGAGGGCTGGGGACTGTCATTCGGCCAGCCAGGGAGCTTTTTCCCTTTTTCCTGCTGGGGGCAGCATAGTGACGTCATGGCATATGCCGACATCCGCTTCTCCCCGGGTTACCCTTAGGGCCATGTGTCCTGCTCTACTCCCAGCCTCCGCTAGGAGCCAGCAGACACCAGACCAGTTCCCTACCCTCCCCCCAGAGAAGGAGAGCTGTCCATGGAATGCTCAATCCTTCTCCCCCCAGCCGGCCCTCCAGTGAACACTTAGGTTTGAACAAGGTCCTGGCAGTGCTAGGGTGAACAATGATGGAGGTCCGAGGGCACAGTGCTTATAAGTAACATCAGTGTTGGAATTACACTATCATCTGTGGGAACTAGGGGGGCCTATAGGGTGCTAACTTTAAATTAAGCCCCCCTTTCCTATTATATGTAAATGACAGTGCTGCGTGAGCTACTGTGGCTCACTTTAGTGCTGTGTGTGGAAGGGGGGGGGGGCGAGCCCTGGCTAGCTCCCCTGTAATTCCAACACTGACTAGTTACACATCTGACATATACTAAGTGCTTAATTTACAGAAAAGATGTATATAACTAAATTAGCAATCTATAATATATTGCTGGAATTTATGTCAAATGCAAAAGTACAAGGTGAATTTATTTATTTATTAACAAATGGGTTACTGGGAAAGATGCATTGAGCCAAGGCTCACTTGCAGGTACTACGGGGTACATGGGAGTCAGTTGCAAAAGGTACAATGTTAAAAGTAGGAGATTACAATGCTCAAAATATAGTTAAGTAAATAGTTACAGCCCGAAGGTCCAATGGGACAAAAAGGAATTACATAGTGCAAATAAACAGGCAAACACTATAGAGCACATAATACAATATGCTATATAGGCAAAAGATCAGGTGACAAAAGAGGGGTGCAACTGGGGAAAAGGGGGGGGACTGGTGCAAGTGGACCAGAGGGAGGATGCCTGGGGTGGGGGAAACAAGGACTGGGCTGCATTAATTGGGGAGGGAGGGAAGCCATGAAAAGTGGGAGCAGAGGAGACAGAGGCCAGAAATACAATTGTGGAAAGGAAATCCCATGGGTGTAGGAGGGGATGTCAAGAGGAGGGGGGAGCATAGATTTTGGGTATGCAAGGTGGGAGGAAGAGTTCAAGTTAAGTGCTGTTGGTATGTATCTGCAGAACACAGCAGATCTAAATTGATTTAGGTTTGCACGTGCAGTCTTCATTTGGGACAGTGTTCTAACTTACTGGCACAGAAAGTGCAAAGCTTTCTCCCCATCTGACTCTGCAATCATAGGAACCTGAAGCACTTGCTGGACTTTATATCTGCAGAAGGAAGTGACTAGCAGAGAGCTGAGATAGCTGAAGTCCATGCACTTTGCAAAGCAATTCCTCTCCCTGCTGCACTTTGTTATTTCTTATTGTTCATCACAAATAATTAATTAAAATTAAGATTGGTTTACCAAGAGAGTTTGTGAGGGGGGCTGTTAGTATGCTTAATGCACTGGTGTGCGCCTACACTGAATCTAGAGGCTCTGATTGTAGTCCCTGGGGCCGCTATTCAGGGCAGGTAATAAAATCATAGCAGCTCAGTCATGATGCCCATGGTGAGGAGGGGCATCTTGTGAAAGCTGTGACTTGTGACCCCAAGGGAAGGGAAGAGAAGCAGGGAAGTAGTTCGACATTGATTGAATTAACTGCTAGATTAAGCCCCAGCTCTGGCAGGGATCCAACATGTGAATGAACTTGTACAGCACTTTAGTTGCAGCCTGGTTACCACCAGCCAATGTAATTACATTCAGTACTGTTTAAAGAGAGGGTACTGTGTGTGTGTGTGTGGTGGGGGGTGTGCAGAGACAAAGAAAATATTTGAGTAAAAAGTCCCAACCTCATTTTCTCCATCCTGTGACAGGGTTACAGCTCCAGTCCCAGTTCCATCTCATTTTCTTTTCTGTCCTGTCTTTCCACTCTATCCTGTCCTTCTAAAAGCCTAGTGTAGTAGCATTTTCCTGTACACGTCTGGGAACTGATCACCCCCATGACTGTCCACCGCCCCTGTTTCATCGCAAGCTCTTTTTGCTTTGCTGCTTTTCTGTCTCTCCTCTCCTCTCCTGTCCTCTCCCCTTCCAGTCTCTGTTTCTGTCTGCTATGGAATTGCCTTTTCTCCTCTGCCCTAGCAGACCTGCTGTGCCTGAATGTGTGGTTCCTGTCTGCATGGCTATGCTGAGCAGGAGAGGCTGTTGTAAATAAATAAAAAATGGCGCACTTACAGTTCTCTGCATTGCCAGAGATAAAACGAACAAAGGAGATGCTGGCTTCAAGAGGAGCCTGGCCAGGGCAGTTTTGGAAGCTGAGGCTTTGGGTATGGGCTCCCTCCAAACTGCTGACACCATCAGTAAGTATGCGTTGGGCGGTCAGGAGAGGATGAGGGGCCAAGAAAGAGACTTGCAAGGTAAGTCAGCTGTTTTCTGTGCTCTTAAATCACCACCTTGTGCTAATGCATCAGGCAGCTAGAGCCAGAAAAATAGAGCAAATGTACACCATTGATCCTGAGAGAAGGGACAGACTGTAGTTCCCCAACCAGACCGCCACTTAGAAAAACAAGTGGGGAGCCAGCAGGCACAGATAGGGAAAGCCTCTAGAGCTTTGAGTGCCTCAAGGTTAGCTGACCACGCTACCTGCCTGAACTGAGCAACAGGCAGGCAGATCAGACTGAGAGGCAGGGCTCTTGCACCAAACAGCCCCGTAAGAAACAAACGAGGCTCTATGAAAGGAGATGTAAGTGACATAAAACAAAAAAGAGGCTTCTGACCAAAGGGAGTCATTGAAATCGAAAGCCATTAAAAGTCAAGGATAAGGTGTTCTCCCCTCTCTCCACTTCTGGTCCTCAGCTGACACACTGCTAGAAAGTGTCAGGCTAGAGAGAAAAGAGTGGAACCTCACACGGATGCTTTGTGTATGTTTGGTACACAGCATGAGATTAGAGGGAGGCCGATTAAGGGGGACTGTGAGGAAATACTTTTTCACTGAAAGGGCGGTGGATACATGGAACAGCCTACCTCAGGAAGTAGTGGCTATGAATACAGTGCAGGGCTTCAAACAGGCATGGGATAGGCATAAGGGAGCAATACAGATGAGTATGAATGGATAGGCCACTGACAGAGCAAAGGCCGATGGCACATTTATAAGGTAGAAAAAGAAATGGGCAGACTGGATGGGCCTTGCGGTCCTTATCTGCTGTCAACTTCTATGTTTCTATGTTTCTATGCTTGCTGACCCTTTCTCCATACAGACATGACTGCTACACCATTGTATCTTGTAAATCTTATTTGTTAACTTGTCAACAGACAACTCTTTTGTAGTAGCAGAGGGGGATGGCCATGTTTGCTTCAATTTGTTTTCACTGCTCATACTAGTCCCCCATAACTATCCTGGGGGTCTCCATTTTATGATTGTTGAAATCTCATTGTCCATGAGAGCCGCATTAGCATATACAACCATGATGTCACAGCACTCATTTATACCATGTATCTCTATGCTGAAAGTACAGAAATCCTGGAACGAAAAAAATCCCTCTGGAAACACACAAATTGAAAGCAGTGTAAAGGGAAAAGTCCTGTATTACAACCCAGACAGTTTGCAAAGCTAACTGAAGGTAAATGTGGCATTTCACACCTTGCTGCAACTTTTTAAAAAAAAATCTAATTAAGCAGACAGGCATGCTGTGGATTCTAAAAGGTGTTGAACCATCATGTACTCATATGTTAATGCAGCTCTCAGGGATAATGACATTTGAACAATTAGAAAATGGAGACCCCCCAGGGTGGTCACAGGGACTAGTATGAACAGTGAAAATAAACTAAAGCAATATCACATATATCCCTAACAGCTACACAAGAAGAGTTGTCTGTTGACATGGAAACAAATAACATTGACAAGATATGAGGGTTTAGTTTTCCTTTAAGCCAAAAGTCTGTGGCTATAGTAAAGTCAATGATTCCTAACTTCAAAAGTCTAATTAGTTTTTATACTGTATAGCACAAACATTTAAATAAATTCACCCCCTTTGTTCACACAGACATTTAAAACATTATTTTATGCTAGTAAAAGCTAAATGTACTATACCTGTGAAAATAACAAATATAACAGTTAACTAAAACTGTTAAAGCATAAAAAATGGAGACGTTACATGCAGAAACGAAAGACTTTCCTGAGCAAACCTTCCTTGTAATGCTGTGACTAACAGAATGTCCAGTCCCAGACTAACTGTTCTTATAGCACTGCAAGGCAGAAAGTGGAACCAGGTGTACAGCTAAAAAGAGAACGATCACTCAGCTAATTGAGGGTATGTCTTTTTTTTTTTCTCTGTTTTACACAACGTTCCACCAGATGTCACTGATTTACTTACCTGTATTTCATGATGTCCTCATGCAAATGGGGTTTAGCTAAAGCATAACTATACTCATGGTTACCGCCCTAAAATAGTTAAGTAGATTAGGAAGGTTTAAACCTCCCTGAGTAAGGGCAACTGGAGAAGCATCCAAAGGAGACGTGGGCAGTGCCCTGCCCATACAAACTGTGACAGAATTTTATTCTATGACAAGAAGAAATAAGTGGCCAGAGTTAAAGGAATTGTCTGAAACAAGTACAGTAGTCTGGGGAGGATATTCATTTGGACGGCCTCTATCCTGGAATACAGTGATAAATCTAATTGTGACCATTTATGAATGTCCTGCTCTATGGATTGTGTGAGAGGTTTACAGTTGACCAGCTATAAATTTTGCATAAACACCTACTTTCTATGTCATCATTATTTTGGCTTTCTTAATGGAATTGGTTGGTTTACTTTCTGGCTGGCTTTGATCATATCAGCATTCCTATCAGTCAATTGTATTGGTCCATGATATCAGTCAATCATCTGTCAGCCATATTGCCTAGCATACCGATGCCTAAGTGACGGCCGCTGGCTTCGTCCGGCCTCCTCATATATAGCGCTTCATAGTTGACGTTAGCTGTAAGCTCTCATTCATAAATTGGAAGCATGCCAACCATGGCCATTACTTTCTGTGGCTCAGGGCCTGCCCTGCAGCCGATGGTCTCACTGTGCACCCACAAAGTCTGCATCTTGAGCATGCAAAACTCAGGCCGGGGTCCTTCTCATCTGGTCATAGTGGGAATGTCCTCACTCCAGGCAGAGCTTTAGCTATGCAGCCATATTGACTGCACTTCTTGAGACACAATTTAAGACTTCAGCTATGAGGGATGGGGCCCTCATGCCCAAGAGCGCTCCTTTAGCTAGCCAAATTGGGTTTGGTGCTGCCTTCTACGCTATTCTCCCCACAACCGCCTCTGGTTCACCTGGTCTGTTTTTAGTCATTAGGCCAGCTGAGTGCCTCAGCGGTCGTCGCTCTCCTCCTCCTACCTTGGGTTTCCTGCTCTAGCTTCAGAGTATCTGATGTTGCAGAGGCCTCTCACAACCCTTCACGGCATTCCTGTTAGAGGGATCATGACAGCTTTCCACCAAATTGGAGCCCACCCCAGCATAGCAAAAGTCCCGTGTCATCATGTGCTCCCCCCCTGCACACTGTATGGCCAACGGGGTGCCCAATCCCTCATTGGCTCCACTGCCCCCCCAAACAAACTCCAGGTGCCATGCTGGGAGCCCAGCCCAGCATGGCAAATGTCCCATGTCGTCTTTGTTAAAAAAAAAACCTGTAACAAAACATTAATTCTCTTGCCTTCCTTCACCCAACCCACACCCACCCTCTGTGTACCCCACCTCCCACACCCTCCACACCCCATACTTACCTCCAGAGGCCAGCATGACGATCTTCAGTGAACAGGGAACACGTCTGCACTCTTTAAAGCCGACTGCAAAGTGAAGAAATGACGGTAAGCTGTATAATGAAATAAATAGGGTTTTTTCAACTTTGGTGCATATCTCAGTCATTTTTTTGAATTTTGGCACCAAATTTTCAACATGGGGTTCTTGGGGCCCCATCTCATGAATTCAGTGACTGTCATCTGGTTATTTGGTCCTGAAAGGTGATTTTGTGGTCATTGCACAGAAACACCTTTCGGGACTGATTAACGAAATGACAGTGTCACAGTTCATGAGGTAGGCCCCCAAAAGCCCTATGTTGAAAATTTGGTGAAAAAATTCCCAAACATGACTGTATTAAGAGCGTGCATTGCACAGTTCCTACGCACGCTCGTAACTTTGAGAATGTTTAATATTTTCACTCCAGATTTTCAACATTGGCATTTTTTCACACCTCTCTATGAACTGTACAGCTGTCATTTTTCACATCCTGTCTGAAATGTGTTTTCGCACTTCTGGCGCAGAATAGCGCGGTCGCTGTGGGAAATCAATGTTTGGACAGATTAAGAAAATCACAGTAACACTGTTCATGAGCAGAAGTCCCAAAATGCCTATATTGAAATCTGGTGCAAAATATCCCCCAAATAATTGAGTTACGGGTGTGCGTTGCACGGTTTCTACGCACGCTTGTGACTTCATCAGTTTTTTTATATTTTCACTCCAGATTTTCAACATTATCATTTTTTACACCTCCTCATGAACAGTACAGCTGTCATTTTTCACATTGTGTTCAAAATATGTTTTCATACCTATGGCGCCAAATGGCTCAGTCACTGTGCAAAATCACCCTACGGCTAACAAACTGATAGTGTCACTGTTCATGCAGTGGGATCACAGAAAGCCCATGTTGAAAACTTGGAGTAAAAATACCAAGAAATACCTAGGGCATTAGGGTTTCTGTAGAGGCTGACAGGCATCAAGGGTGTGACTTAGGACTGTCGACAGTAATGCTCATGCCATTCCACTTCCACCCCCACCCTGCAGCCAGTGACAGGCATCGAGGTGCGCCTTGGACTCTTTGGCCTCAGAGTTCACCCCATTCTCCTATACTGCACCCATTTCAGTGTATTTCCTTACGGAATGAGGTGAGTGTAAAGTCTGAACACCCCAAGGCACATCTCAACCCTTGTCAGTATCTGCAGGGTAGGGTGAGATGAAATGTTGTGACCGTTATGGGCGACGATCCAAAGGCACACCCCAGTTCCTGTCCATCTCTGTAGGGTGGGGGTGGAGTTAGCGTCAGTTCAGTACATCACTGCTATTTCTATACTGCATCTGTCTAACTCCTGCATGTCCACTGCTAATGCCAGCAAGCAAACATTCAGCATTGACAAATGCTAGTTGCGCTCTGCCACAGTCTCCTGTGCAGAGAAGGAGCTAGTGCAACAATGACAAACTGTCAAATGTCCGTTGGCTACTACAAGATGGGAATGGGATCCCCCTCTAAGGTTAGACAGGTCTGTTTACAGTTACACCACTTTGGAGGCAGGGAACAGACCAAGAGAGGTCAGCTGCATGACTGCCGTGTATTTAACTGACCAGCACATCAGTGCCGTAAGCTTGCAGTTTTTATTTCCTGAAACGCTGTTTACAATTCTGTGTGTGTGTCATAAATCTCAGTGTCGTTTTATGCAATTTTATGACATATTTTCGGTTTTCCTAATGTTTTACAAAAGGTTCTGATTTAAATCAGAACCAATCAGGACTTTGGCCTGGGTCTTGAGCCTGTTAATAAGGGTCAGGAACTTTTCGGGTCTGCCCATCCCTAGTCTTAACTTAGTGTTTTAGACTCTAAGCCCTAACTGTAGTATGCCTTCTGTACCAGAGCCTACAGGTAGTAATAAATGTCAGTACTTTTAAAAACAGCAAATGTTGCATATACCTAATCTCCTGCTTCCAAACTCTGGTAGTGCTCCTATCTCTCCTCCCTCCCACCCTACCTGAAAATTGATTTGTCCCCTTTTCACTGCCCTCATATCCCCCAACACCCACCCACTGTGTAGTTTCACTCCCACCTATCTCATGTAAATAAAAATATCTCCCCACATGTAATGAAAAAATCCGCTCTCTAGCAACCCACCCAGTGCGTAACACCATTCCTTCCATTATATATAAATTTAAAATCCCCCATCCCTTTGCAGTTCCACCCCCTTGCAATCAACCCCACTTGTGTCTGACCCACTGTGGAATCCCATCTCCCAAATGAACAGTATGGTATGACACTGAAAGCTAATTCCTGCTCCTGAAAAACAAACCTCCCCCACCCCAAAATACTTGGTTCAGTACAGGTAGTTCTTCACTGGTACTGGCAGCCCCCCCCATGATTAGTTCAGCACTTGGTGCAGGTATAAATGTCCCTCCCCAAAGTTTAATTAAGCCCTTCCCCAGTTCCAGTATACAGTGACAGTCCCCACCTCATTTGAATAATGGAGTCCATCCCTGTTGTTGGGAACCCTCCTCTTAAAAGCACATATCCACACACCAGCGTTCTACCTGCTTTGCAGTCCCACCCCCAAAGCCAGTTACACAGCCCCCACAGAAACCTTGTTGACATATACAAGTCACAAAAATCCTTTGTCGAGTGCTGTCCTTTTTTTTTTGTACACTGTCTTTATTCTCTTACTTTGCCAGGGCATCACTCGGAGGAACTCTCTCAGCCTGACTCCTCAACTCTCCAGCCTGAAGCTCTTCTCCCTTCCAGCACCCCCTAACTGGACTTCCCAGCCCCTTAGATTACACCCCCGGAAGAGGGCCTGCCTCACCTACCTGGCGGCCTTTCTGAGAATTAGAAGGTCCGTCCAGAGGTGGGTTGGACCAGCCTTCAGGGAGAGAGCCCAGCGATGGAGATGTGAGATTCTGCTACTGGAGCCCTTGTCACCTCCCAGACCAAGCAGGGTTTTTTTCCTTTGGAAGGTTACCCCTTGGAGCTCGGATGTGCAATGACATCCGAGGCACAAGGTGCCGATGTCCACCGCAGCTCTGCCCCGCATCCTGCAGCGCCACTTGTTCCTTATGCAGCTTCTGACTACTGTCAGGGGCCACTGTGGAGTGGTGCAGTCCCTGGATCCCTCCCCAGGAAGGGAGAGCAGTCCTCTGGATGCTCAAATCCCTTCCCTCCCCTGCTGACCCCCAGCAGCCCGAGCTTATTCCCAAACTCAGGTTGCTGGCGAGGCACCAGGTGTGGCGTCCAGTGCCTCAACCCTCAGCGCCACCGGGCCGGCTCTGCTGGGTGCTATCTCTATCCACTGATCTGATGACAGACACAGGGAAGGTGGTAACCTGCAATAGCCAAAGCAGCACTCTTGGAATTAGCACTGCAGGTGTGCTAATCCAGTGTTTTGCCTCTGCTAATTCCTTTTCAGCAGTTCGTTGCCACATGGATCAGGCGATATTGGTTTAGCATTCAGATTGGTGGATGAGCACTATGCCCTGCGATGGGTCTTGATGATGTTTACATGCCATTGGGGTTACTGACACTCGGTATTTGCTCCAGTGCAGCATTCAGTATTAATGGGGGTCACTGTATACCAGTAGCTGGCTTGGGCTCCTGGTAATGTAATGATTTGTGGGCAAGCTTCTATACCAACACCAAACATGAAGTTGCAGCGTAGGAATGAGTTGGGGGAGTCCTCTATACAGGCAGTGGGGACGGTTCCCACTGCTGGATTATTCTATGGCAGCAGGAATGGAATTTGGGTGCAAGAGTAATCTGGGGAAGGGGGGTTGGCACAAAGGATGTACTACCAGTTCTGATGGAATTATTTTTGGAAACTAGGTGTTTTTTTCCCCAGTACTAGGACAGACTCCTGGTTCCTGCAGAGTGTGTGTGTGTGTGTGTGTGTGTGTGTGTGTGTGTGTGTGTGTGTGTGTGTGTGTGTGTGTATGTAGAGGGGGTTGTTTTCCTTCACTTGGGTTGGGGTCCCAGTGTCAGCAATATTATTTGCATGGGGCTTAGTTTTGAAACAATTTATGTCTATACGATATGTTGCTAAACATGTAATGAAGGATACCCACAAAAATACAATAACAGGCAATTCTGCACAAGCAAAATATTATCTTGTTTTTATGAAACTTTGCATACTGCACGTGCCCAGAACAATATTTTTCAACCCAAGTTATACAAAAAAACTACAGAACTGTTATGAATGGGAATACTAAAATCAACTACATGAAGGTAAAGACTAGTACCCTGCCAATTATTATGATTTCATATTTTGACTGTGGACTGTTCCAAATATAAATGGCCACATTTTTTGGAACTTGTCAGAATGATACATTTTCAGGGCAACCCAATTGCCCTGCATGTGCGCTGCTGTGCTTGTAATCTGGGTTTGAGAGCGATTTGGGGAATAGGCATCTGGCGACTGGGAGGAATGCTGTCTATAGCTGTGTGTCCCAGCCTGGGGGAGGAAGGACAGCATGCTCTGCTGCCACAGAGACAACAGTGTGGGCCAACGGAGCTTGCTGCACCGATCAGTTGGACTGCTCTGTGCTCGCTAGCTGACAGACAGCATTATGCGCCACCTTGGGAGCTGTGAAAAAATGCAACGCAAAATGGTGACTGCCACAGATAATTGCACTCAGACGCACAAAGGCCCTGTAGCAGCCACCGAGCCCCCAAGCCAATTTCTTACCCAGTGGAGGGGACATGTCCACACTGGCTCTACCATGGGATCAAGCAACGGTGGATCTGGGGGCTGGTGAGGCTGTTGGTAGGACTGGGTGGTCTCCCGAAACCTGAAAGGAGATGGCCAGTCAGGAGTGTAAATATCTTGATAAAATTCTGCAGTTTCAAGTAAGCTATCACTCAAGAACCACTTTGTCAGATCAGGGTGACATCTGCTAGATAATGTACCAACTCTCCAAATTGCACCTGGATCTACTTTTCGGTTCCTGAGGTATGGGTGTACAAATTTGGTGGGTTATAAAGAAGTTGCCAGCTGGCCGCATGGTCATAATGAGAATTCATGTATAAGGTATAACTGTGACAAAAAACTGCCACAGTTGCTCCCGATGAAAGAATGTCCCTTTCAGCATCAGGTCCAGAGACATCATTTAGGTGTAGCCAGGCGTTGTTGCTGAGACCCCTATGATTTTTTTTGCAACCCCTATGATGATCATTTCAATTGACTGAAACCCCTAAGACATGGTTCCTCTAGCAGTTAGTAATGCAAAATGTGGTGGGTGGAAGTGCTTTGCAACCCCTGTGGTTCTGCAGAAACTGAACATTGCAACCCTTATGATTCTGGTGAAATGATACTACCGATAAGGCCCCCACTGAGATGAAGTGTACAACTGAAGAGTGAGCCTGCCGTTGAGTTCTGGAAACAGCCAGGGCACCCATAAAGAAATTCACCAGGATATGCATGCTATGTCAACATGGCAAGGAGAAGAAAGGGGGGAAAAAACGTTGCTCTTGCATGATTTTTGTATGAAAGGTTAACAGATGCTATATCAGAAATGCTTCCTTCTTCCTAGAAAAGTTGTTAGTAGCATGCTCACAGAGCATGCATACTTACTACTGACATGCTGATCATGTTTCTTTCCCTGATCATTTAACAACAGTTTCATGACAGTCGGAACATGTTCTCGTAAGTTAAAGCACTATTATTTTTAAATTTAAGCAAATCTGAATTCAAGTGCTTTCCAAAGCATTCGTAAGTCAGATTTCAGTGGCCGTGAGTATTAAACCATTATTGATTAAAGTACTTGAGGGACTGGGGAATGTGATTGATAGTGGTTTTGAGATCTACTCATGCCTCAAGGAAAATACTGAAGCTATGAAATGTGGACACAACTCAAAATATGCTTTATGTATTTCTACATTTATTTCCCCACTGTCCTTTGTTGCTGAAGACATTTGCATGTGAAGAGGATCCTTGTCCCTTGGAAAGTACCTTTTTTTCTGGTTTTCTATATACCTTGGGCCTGATTCTCACTCACTGTCAGGGACAGCACAAAACGGTTGTCTTGTACCTGTCCTATTTACCATACATAATGTAAGGCAGGTCTCATAGGAGGTAGACCCCCCCCCATGAGTGCAGCACATTTGCAAATCACTAATCCTTATATTAGTGGGTGCAAGCATCCCAATGTATGCCAGCAACTGTAGTACAATGAGATATTTCATCATGATGCTAAATGCTGTACTGCATTTCCAGTGCTGGACACTTGGATATCCAGCTGAGTACTACCCTCCATACAAAATCAATGGCAATGCCCCACCCCCCCAAATCAATGGTAGTGCCCTCATCTCAGCTCACTGGTAGTGCCTCCTACCCCAAATCAATTGGTGTGCTGCCCACACCCTAAATCAATGGTACTGCCCTGTTCCTAAATCATTGGTAGTGCAACCTCACACCAGGTCAATGGTAGTGCCCCCACCCCAAATAATTGGTAGTGGCCCTCTCCAAATCAATGGTAATTCCCCCACCACAAATCAATGCTAGTGCTGACCCCACCCCCAGATCAGTGGCAGTGCCACCCCACTGAAAAGCAATAGTAGTGCTGCCTCCACACCAGATAAACGGTAGTGCTGCCCCACCACAAATCCATTGCACTACTGTACCCATCCCATATCATTGATATTGCCCCCACCCCAAATCAGTGTTTGTGCTGCCTGCCCCACCCCAGATCAATTGAAGTGCCGCACTCTCCCCAAATCAATGATAGCACTGGCTGCACACAAAATCAATGGTAGTGTCCTCACCCCAAATAATGGTAGTGCTGTCCCCACCACAGATCAATGCTAGTGATGCCCCCACCCCAGAACAATGGCAGTGTCCCACCCACCAAATCAATGTTTTTTTGTGCTCCCAGTAGGTCACATTATTTCTTTCTTACCACAATTTGCAATGAAATTGCTTAGCAGTAGCTAATAATGCACAACAAGCATTTAATTATCACCTTGATTATTCCTCGTTGCAGGATATTAAATAAAGAGAAAGGAAGTGAGTCCTCTGGTTTCAATTCCCAATAGGTCACATTATTTCTTTCTCACTACAACTTGCCCACCACATCAATGGTAGTGCTGCCCCACCCAAATAACGGCAGTGCCGCCGCCACTCCAAATCAGTGGTAGTGTCCCCCTCCAAATCAATGGTTGTGCCCCAACCCCAATTTGATGGTAGTGCTCCAACCTCAAATCAACTGCAGTGTCTCACACCCCATATTGATGGTAGTGTCCCACTACAAATCAATGGTAGTGTCCCAACCCCAAATCAGTGTTAGTGTCCACACCCCAAATCAATGGTAGTACTACTACACCCTATATCAGTGATAGAGCCCAACCCCAAATCAATGGTAGTGGCCCCACCCCAAAGCAATGGTAGTGCCCTCCACTCCAAATAAATTGTCCCTTGACTTCCTATGATTGGCTGAGCAAGTAATAATGCTGCTTGATGAGGCTGATTGGGCAAAAAGTGGGATGGATTCCTCACTCCTTCTCCTGCTTCCTCGATCACTGTTTAATGTCCCTTTTTTTTGTATTTTAAATGTCTGTGCTCTGATAGGTGTCTGTGTTACTTGCATTTTTAGTCATGTGTGTTAAAGCATTTTTAAGTGATGTTTATAAGTCATGAAAATATAGAGAACTAGAACAGAATGTGTTTATCCTTAGAACATTCACTAGTATCTTCCGACCACTTCCAAAAAGAATCTTTTATGATATTTTAAAATGCTTGAAATGATATTTCGAAAGCTATAACATTTAAACTGTTGGGCCTAGAAACAATTTTTTTAATGAAAGCTTGGCATCTGATCAGTATGAATAGATCCTAATTTATAGGATACTGTATGGTAGCCCATACACAACAAGGCTATTCTCACAATGAGTGATTATTATGATGTCAAGGACCTCGAGAACAAAGCTCAAGAGGCCCCTTTTACGTCATAGTAATCACAAGGTGTGAGACAAGCGATGCTGTGTATTTGGACTACTATACATTGTTCTATATAGTTTATGGTACCCATAAAAACACACACACTTACTTTTCTCTGTTTCAGCGGTCAGTCTCTGCCATCGGCGACCCGCACTTCTTGGTCATCCTCCCACTGGTCAGCTTGTGCATGCGACGATTCAATGGTCGCTAGCCCTATCAACAGTGCAGATGGGGTCAGTTGCATTGTGACATTCATACTAACGCAGGACGAAAAGTCGTTCTGCATTAGTACGAACATCACTACTGCAGCAGAATGACTTTTGACAGTGTATGGATCTCCATACACAATCACGTCAGACCATACACTATAATAGTGTTCTCATTTATCACTACATGTCTTTACATGTCGATATACTATCTTGTTAAAAATAACCGGACTCTAAAAATTTTGTGAACCATTTTATGCTTTTATGTATCGATATATGGTAGCTGAAGCAATATCATATATTGATACATCATCTTAGCTGACTCCAAACTTTCATGTAAAAAAATTGTTTCTAGCCCTAACAGATCCAAAGTTATCCAATTTTTAGAAAATCATCTTTTAAACGTCTCTTTGGAACTGCTGGGACTAGAAACTTTATTTTTTTGTAATGAAATTCTGGAGTTCAGCCATTAAAAATGAGCTCTGTCAACACTGTTTGTGTGTGTCAAGACTATTAATTACATTACAGGTTAAACAAGAGTCAGCTAGAGCCAACAACAGCTGCCTCTGACATATCTTGATGTATTAAGTTATAGTTTTCTAATGCATGAGATGTGTGGAGAAGACGTAAAGAGCAGGTGTAGAGTGGCTAGAATATACACTGTAACACATAGATCATCAGCATCCCTAAGAGGGAACGCTCTCTCCCCCACCGAGATTGGTGCAATCCAAGAAGTGGAGGTTTGCTCTCGTTGAAATGCTAGATAACATTTATTCAGTCTTGAATCCCACTCTCCCAATGCAAATAAAGCCCTATGGACCATCAAGGGTTGAAACGACAGAGTCAGCCATAGCAAAGACTTACTGACGCTGGACTTCTCCACATACAACCACTGGGGAATATTGAGGAGGGCAGTTGAGCACCAGGGTTGCCCTCACTCGGGTGTCGCCTCATAGGCTGGGAACTGGGTTGCTCACCCTCACCTATAGTTGACCCCACAGGGATTGTGTGGTGGTTAGCACAATGGACAGTGTATTTGAGAGGGCTAGATACACTGAAAGGTATATTTGGGGTTTGGAGGAGGTGGAAGTGATGTTGCAAAGGGCATAAAGAAATGGAATCTAAATTTAAAAAAAAAAAAGACAGAGATGGATCACACCGAAGCCCATTACTTATTTATTTTGTTTTTGCAGGAGTTGCATAATCAGTTTGCTGATATTGAATGTTTAGCCATAAACCTATAGCCTGCAAAAACCTGCATTAGTGCTGAGTGATAAGGGGTTACGACACATCCAAGGAGTTTCTCATATTACACTCAACACTCCTCAAACATTACATCCCGTATGCTCTCAAAGGATTCCTCATATTACACCCAGCCCCCCCAAAGGGTTCCTCATATCACACCCCACATGGTTTCAAAGAATTCTTCATAATGCACTCCACATCTCCAAAGGGTTCCTAATGTTACGGCCCACAGAATCAACCACGCACGCACACACACACACACACACACACACCTCACCCTCACATCACACCCCATGCATAAGCAAAATAGCTGGATTTTTAGAGCGCATATGATTTAAGTGGCTAACCATTAATGAATGTTCATTTTGTTAGAATTAATACACTGTGTACAAAATTCTTTTGAAAGTTATAGCCATATCTGCATCAAGCTATGCAGAGACGGTTCACACCTTAGGACAAATTGTATCTGGAGTGTGACTACAAATACTAAGAAAATACTTAAGAAAAGCCATGCTTATCAAAAACAGGACGTTAGATGCCCTTCAACATACCATACTTCCTAACAACCATGAAGAACATAATAGAGTGATTGAACAACACCACCACATGGATGGGCACCTTTCAGTTTTTAATTCGTCTAACCACATACTGACTACTGGGGAATTAAATGTACTTTCAAAGGGCCTCACTTTCTGCCCGACAAAACCACTGGACAAAATACAGTTTTGTGGTGAACTGGTGGAATACTTCCGTAGATTGAAACTTCAAGAATTCTTTCACAGCAAGGAAGAAATCACTGGTAGTGAAGACATCACAATCAGTAACAATTTAATGGATAAGAAAAAGAAATCTGAATTTACCCCCCAAGTGGGTGTAACAAAAAACTAGACAATTACATTCTTTGTTTCTGCCAGCAAGTTAGTGGTCAGATCCTTACTAGACAAAAACAGAAACAGGCCCATTATAACCTTTCTCCACTGGAACGGAGAGCTATACAAACACTGAAATCAAACCACAACATTGTCATCAAAAAGCTGATAAAGGCTCTGCAGTGGTGATATTAAACCGAGAGGATTATATTCAGGAACCCAACAGACAGCTAACTGACCAGACCCACTAAAGAGAACTGGAGAGTGACCCCACAACAACATATAAAAAAGAACTATAGGACTTAATTAGAACTTTTCCGAACCATGTCCAAAAAAGACTAACTGACCTCACCCCTGCTGAACCCAAGCCAGGGACATTCTACATGCTGCCTAAAATACATAAACCTGACAATCCGGGGAGACCCATAGTCTCTGGGAATGGTACCCTGACTGAGGGGATCTCAGGGTTTGTATAAACCATTATGAAACCACTGCTTATAGAAAGGGATAGTTACATCCAGGATGTTACACATGTCCTGGGTATACTTTCTGGTTATAAGGACTTACCACCTGATAGCATTTTAGCGACGATGGATGTAACATCCCTCTACATTAATATTCCACACACGGATGGCATTTCAGTCTGCCTTAAATACATACAGGAGAAAGGACTGGACCAAAACAGCAACCCTGAAGTGGTGGGGAACTTATTAAATTCATTTTGACACATAATTTCAGCTTCAGCGGTATACATTATGTTCAAACTATGGGAGCAGCAGTGGGCACCAGGATGGCTCCACAGTATGCTAACCTCTTTATGACAAATTTGGAGGAGGACTTTTTAAGGCACTGTCCCCACAAACCACTCGCTTATTTCTGTTACATTGATGATTTGTTTATCATTTAGATAGAGGGTACAGATGCCCTTAAAGATTTTCATCAGGAATTTAATAACCTCCACTCTACTATAAAACTTACCTGGAGTATTCTGCCACCAGTGTTGATTTTCTCTACACCACAGCCACCATTAAGGATGGAACCTTGCATACATGTATTTACAGGAAGCCAACAGACAGACAGAGATACTTACACAGGAATAGTAATCACCCAAGCCACACAAAAAAATCTGTCATGTACAGTCAAACACTTCGGTATCACAGCATCTGTTCAAATGAGGAAACATAGAAACATAGAAGTTGACAGCAGATAAGGATCAGAAGGCCAATCCAGTCTGCCCAAAGTATGATTCTCACTGTGAAGACAGAGATACACATTTGACTATGTTGAAAAACACCTTCATTGAGCAAGGACACTCTTCCAGAGAAACTGACAGGACAACAGAACGTGCAACACAAGTACCGAGACAATCACTTCAGTATAAAGAAAGGACAGCTACCAACAGCATACCCTTAGTAGTCACATATCTTCCTGACCTTGAACTTCTGCATAAGGTTATTAAGGACCTCCATCCAATATTTAGTGAGGATGAGACCCTTAATTGTATTTTTAAGGAACTACCACTACGATCTTTTAAACAACCACCAAACTTAGCCAACCTAATTATTAGGAGCAAACTTTCGCCAGAACAGAATACCATGACCCTAAATGGTACATAACCCTGCAATCAATGGAACTGTAAGACTTGTGAGCCCATTTCAACTTTGGACTGTGTGGTTACATCACAAAACAGACAAGTCAAGGTACAGGGGAATTATACATGTGCATCACGGCATGTTGTTTATTTCATTCACTGCAAGAGATGTCCACAAACAGGTTATGTTGGAGAGACTAGCCAGCCGCTCCACACTAGGAAGAACTCGCACAGACATAATATTAATCTGAAGATGACTGAAAAAACAGTGGGGCAACACTTCTTTCAGCCTGATCATTCAATCTCAGACATGTCAGTAATAGTCTTAAAAGGAAATCTTAAAAGTACACAACAGACATGGACTTTTGAGATCAAACTTATTTTACTTCTCAATATGGTAGAAAATGGCATGAACACAAATTTGGGGTTTATGGCATATTACAGGATCTAACATCCACAGACCTTTTCTTCATAGGATAGACATATTATACGACTTCAGCATCTCATTGTGTGTATGTGTGTGGGGGGGGTTATGTGAGTGTGGTGGGTGTGGGGGTTGCTGTTACATTGAGGTGGGCTTCAATTCAGATACATGGAGTTACAGTGTGTTATGACTCTTAGTTCACACACATAATGAATATTAATTCCTTCTTACTATTTATCTTCCCCGGGGGTGGGGTTAATTCCATTCGGTCTTATTCAGATTCCCTAGCCTGTTGCTGTACATACAGTAGTTTTATTATACACTGTCACATTTTTGAACTCTGAACATATTGGGGTGCAGGATCTCATTTACATGGGGGTCCTTGACAGATCAAATTACATTGGGCTAATATTGTAGTGATTTGTGGAAATGAAGGTATGTTATGACTCTTGTCTTACATACATACTGTACATTTACTTCTAGTTACCTTACACTGGGGAGGGTGGAAGTTTTATTTCATTGTGGTTCTATTCAGAATCCTTGGACTGTTACTGCACAGGTGGTAGTATGGTTGTACAGCGTCGCATTTTGAACTCTATACATATTAGGATACATGACCCCTTTAACTTGGAATTTCATGACAAGTTTAATTCCTTTGGGTAACAATTGCAGTGATTGATGTGAATGTTGGTGCATTAGGACTCTCGTGTGTGTGTGTGTGTGTATGTATGTAACTATCTCCTTAAAACTAGTTATCTTCCCCCTGGATATTGGGGGGGGGGGGAGAGGTGGAGAATTTAATTCCTATGATTTCTTATTCAGATTCCTTAGACATTTTCAGTACATCAAGTTGTTATATCATACACTGAGGAGATATTGAAATCTGTACATATCAGGCTGCATGGTCTTAATTTCTTGGTGGTCCTTGACAAGCAGTTTTTTGTTTGGCACCTATACTACCAATTTATATTATCATTTATAAACACCTGTTACTACACTACAGGGCTTAAGGGTTATGGGGCATAATAACTAGTTTGAGAGTATAGTTGGGTAATGGTGCCAGCTAAGTTTTACATGTCATATAGTGCGAAACTATTGCTCGCTTTAGGTAAACTGTACTGTTTACTCTTTGTATGCCATATACAGACACTTTCTGTAGCTCTGTGTTGTGGGGCTTGTTTTTAACTGACAATTTTAGAATGTCTTTAATCCGTATGGGTTTTGCTTTTCAGTAACTGCATTCTTATACACACTGTGACACTCATAATTGGGTTTAGGAACTCTCTTCTGGAGTAGTTATCTCATTTTGAAAGTATCTCTAAGTCATTTTAATTACTGTGCAGTGCACTCCCTGCATGTTGTTATGCCCTAAGCACATCTGACCTTTAGGCCCTTTCAGCTGAAGGTGAACTGGTACTATTCAGCTTTTCTGACATTTTCTTCTGTTACTTTTTAAATGAGTATTTTGAACCAAAGGGAATTTTTTCTGTTTTTTTTCTGCATGATCTGGGTGTTAAAAGTATGGGATTTTCTAAATAACTGTCATTAAGCTTCTGAGGAAGGACTTGTTGGTCCGAAAGCTAAAGCACTTTGTTCTTCTTGTTACATCTATATTGGTCCAATAAAAGGTATCAATCAAATCATTTGCTTCTGGATCTACAAATACTAAGGATGTTTTTTGTTTATTTCCATTGTTTTCCTTGATCTGTTTGACCGCCACTGTCTTCCATCTGGCACTCCCATCAGGACCCTGGCTTATATCTGTCTTGCTGCACCCCCAACCCCTCGTGAAGAGGTATGTTTCACCTGGAGGGGAATGGAAGCCTAATGTGGGATCCGATGTTCATGATAAGGGGCTGGGAAGACTCTGTCTCTTAGGCAAACACATGAAAGGACATCATTAATGGCAGTCAGAATTTTCCCCATTAAGGAACCACCCAGTACCCAATGTAGGAGATGGCAGAGGGCATCACCAGGTCACTGGGGGGTGTCAGTGTTACCCACCTATCCAAAGAGACTTGTTCAGTATGAGGAGCATGACTCTTCCCCCACAGTCTGTGACGCAAGAGTCCGCCAGAGAGGAACAGGAAGTCAGTAATGCAATGCAAACCCAGATTTCACCAAGATATATAGAATGATGTATGGACATCAGTGTTTGATGTAGGGAATAATCCAGTTGTGTTTGCAGCAGTATTGCTATAACTGAATTACCTGGGTGGGTTTTGAAGCCTGAGGTGCAGCCAAGGGCCTTTAACCACCCAGGAATTGAAGTTATTACAACACTGATGCACACCTAGCATCGATTATTATGCTTCTGACATTCACAATGTGTGTGCTACTACATAAACCATGACAGTGAAGACTTGAGCGATTTATGAAATTATCACTCACCGAGGGGTGTAGAAAAAATCTGGAATACTTGAGATTGTTCACCAAAAACATCTGCCAAGAACTACCTGTTTCTGCCCTCTCTGTGGGATTATTTAACATTCATGAGAATTATCAAAATGTTGCTGCATTTTCCAAATAAAAAGAGACTGGATCGTGCAAACATAGAAACTGATGGCAGATAAGGACCACTTGGCCCACCTAGTCTGCCCATTTTTCCTACCTACTGCAATACTACAGATACTACTTGATCTCCGGCTTTTACCCTCTCTTTCCTAATGCTAGGATTCCCTTCTGCCAATCCCATACATTCTTGAATTCCACTGGCGTTTTGGCCCCCACCACCACCCTTTCTGTGAAAAAATACTTCCTCTCATTACCCTGAGTCTACCCCACTCTAGCCTCAGATCATGACCTCTTGTTCTTGAACCTTTTTGTTTCTGAAAGATGCTCCCCTCTTGTACCCTATTTATAATCTTGAGGTATTTGAAGGTCTCTGTCATATGCCCCCCTCTCTTCCAGGGTATACATATTGAGGTACTTCAGTTTCTCCTCTCCTCTCCTCTAGATCTTGAGAACATGGGAAAAAGAAGGGAGATTAAGGCTGATAAGATTGAATTAGTTGTGCACAGTATTAGCTACCAGGGCTAGCATTTTAAGGAAAATAAACTAGTGTATTTAACAGAATACCAAGTTGCAGGTTTTGTTATTCCGTCAAAATATTTGGTATACCAACCCATTTTTTGTATACCCCTTTTTGAGTTCACCTTGTGTGGAAGTGAACACATTGGTATGAGAGTGCCCTTTGAGGGGTGTGACACTGTCCGCCCAATGCAGAGCAGTGTTGCAGGGATGCGAGAGTGCTAGACCAATCAGCACCTGGGCTGACAATGACAGAATTTCTGGCTTGCTGGGTGGGGATGGCACCAACTTCAAAAGAAGTTGTGGTCCCTTTGATCCTTGCCGCCCAGCAAGCCAGGCTGATCTGTCATGGTCGGCCTGGAATGTGTGCCTGCAACAAAGAAAACTGTCCATCAATGTCTGTTGCTGGCGGCCCTAATTGTCCCCCAATCTGACCCTCCCTGTCAGCACTCCTTCCTCCCCCACACACACAGTAGTGACACTGGGGATACTCAGTCCCCCAGTGTCTAAAACTGTCCCTCGTCATTTTTTCCCCTGAAAAGAAGAAAACCGTCCATTGATGTCTGTTGGGCCCCCCCAAAACATAAGTCAGTGACACTGGGGGTGCCCAATCCCCCAGTGACCTGTCCCTGAAATAAAGAAAACTGTCTCTCATTTTTTTACCTGAAAAAAAAGTACACCATTGTTTGCTGCACTATTACCCACCCCCACCAGACCCTTCCACTCAGAACCCACCACCCCACACACACCCCACCCCATATCTACCCACTGGAGGTCCATCCCTGTAATTTTCCTTGGACCGCAGACATGTTTCCACTCTTCAAAGCCCAACTGCGAACTGAGGTAAGCGCTTCAATGTATTTCAATGGGGTTTTCAACTTAGTGGCAAAACTTAGCTATTTTGTAATATTTTTGTCCCAAATTTCAACATACCTTTTTTTGGGACCCCACCTTATGAACAATGCAAGTGATGTTAGATAAATCTGTCTGCAAAATCACCTTTTGGGCAGGAGTTGAAAATGTTCTCCTCCATTGATCATGAGGAGGGGTCATAAGAAGGCTATGTTGAAAATTTGGTGTAAAAATATTAAAAAAACAGTGAAGTTATGAGCCTGCATTGAAATTTGCGAATGTAGGCTCAGAACTTTGGTAATTTTCAATATTTTGACACACCATTTTCCAAGTAGCCATTTCTTCAAAGCACCTCATGAATGTGGCAGCTGTCATGTTTCAGGTCCTGGCCAAAAATGTTTTTTTTTTTGCATTGTAAAAGGTGATTTTGCAGTCGATGGAGAAAATCACCTTTCAGGCAGGAGTTGAAAATGTTCTCGCACTTGTTCATGAGGTGGGGTCATAAGAAGGGTATGTTGAAAATTTGGGCACAAATATTAACCAACAAGACAGTTACACTGCCCAACAGCATCACTTCTACTTTGCATTCTTACCTGTCAATAAAATGATTCCTTCACTGAAACAATTTTAATGTCACTTTCAGTGGTATCAGCACCACACACCTGCTATGACACCAGTGCACGCAGTGACACTCTGCATTAACAAATACTTGTTATTTACTGTAACAACAGATGCATGCATATTGTTAGGGAACGTTGTTATGTCTGTAATTATTAGACCTTGACTCTTATGGACTGATTGTAAGCAAACACTACTCTGTAGATTGTTCTCTGTAACTATTATTCCACTTTAAACTTGACTCAGACTTACTGGAAATGTACTTCCCCGGGTCGCCCCTGAAAAAGGGATATGTTTATCTCAGTGGGCCTACTTAGTCATCAAAATTCAAATAAATAAATAAATATTAAGTTGTTTTATGGCACTTCTGAATAAACAGTCCAAAATTACACTGTCTCATCTTCTTTTCCTTTCACATTTGAAAGGTTTGGCAGAACACAGAATTTCCGAGATGCCTCTGTGCCCCATGTATACCTTATCTTAAAAAGTCTTAAAAATAATTTGTACCTGGCAATTACCAGGGCTGTTTCCCTTTAAAAGTAAATTTCAATTGCTGTGGTTGGATTATCTATATTCAACAATTAAGGCAGCTGTAATTCACAAGATTAAAAGTCTAGGATAATCTGTAAACCTGTGCTGTAATTATTTTATTCCTAAATCCAATGACTGACAACTGTCCTAGATCTCTAAACATAACAATTAAAGCCTGTTTGACTTAATTATAAGCACTATGGAACCATTCCAGCCACATAAGACGTTTGGACACTGAGCTGTTACATGTCTTAAAAATAAAGTTGAAGAGAAGACGAGCTGGATATTAAAACAATGGGCAATTTAGCCCCCCCCAAAAAAAAATCAACAACAAAAGCCCTGTCTGCGTCACAGAACTGAGAGAAGATATTTTCAGCGTCTAATCTATAAGCAAAGTTCTTGAAGTTGGAGCACCAGTCTTGGTTCTGTAATCAAGCCACAATAGTAGCTTACCTAAAACAGACTTAAAACCACCTACTTTGTTGATTTTTTTTTTTTATTCTTAAGTTTTGCAGGGGAAGGGATCGCAACTGTTGCTTGACTACCTGATACCTTCCACTTCGTGGTGCAGATTGTTGAAGGCTGCGTCCATAGAGATCAAATATAGATACAAACTAGAAGGGGGGCATAAAGTGACTTAGTAGTTTCCTGTCTTTCACTTCCCTAATGTTAAAGATAAGGAATGACTTGTGTATGGGGATGGAGTGACTCAGAATTACCATGTGATGTCCCCTCTAGTTTTACATATATAGGATCATGGCGATGAGTCACCGTTCCATGCAGTCCGATGTCGGAACCCTGCAGCCGCTAGGTAGCACACATTGCTGCAGGACGCATGTTGCTGTGGAGCACCGGCTGGGGGGATGGCTGTCACTGTCAGGGTAGTGCTGTGACGGTGACACTGTAGCGGTGTTGACGTCGGATTGGTAAGCATAGGGTCTTTATGGCTGCGCCCTGTGCCAGCTCTGCACACCAACGTTTTTTCAGGGTTTGTAGAGTGCATTCTATTAATAGCAATAGAATCATGTTTAATGATATTTATTTTTGCATTTGAGAGTGCCACTGGAGTCAAATCAAAGCTACAGGTCAGCTAACAAAGGTCTTGTTAGTTGAGCTGTGGTTTTGATTGACCACAATGGCCCTCCGAAATATAAAACAAATCACTAAAAACACACTCCAATTATTATCAATCGAGCACAAGGCAAACCCCTACATCAGAAAATGTTGGAGTGTAAGGGTGGCACAGGGCAGAACTTTTGACACTCAACACCAGGAAGGGAAAGGGATAGGGGGCCAAATGAAATTTACAATCCCTTCTGCAAAACCTAAGAATAAAAAAAAATCAGCAAAGTGGGTTGTTTAAGTTTGTTTTAAGTAAGCTGCCATTAGGAGGCTTAAGGGATTATTTAAAAATGTGAACTGTTGCTTTTTAAAAGTTTTTGCTTGTATTTTGTTCCAGGCAGGATTACTTCAGTTCTTGGTTGAGATAAACACAAGATACAGTTCTTAATATTGTTCCTTAGTCTGTCATAGTGCTGAAGACAGACAGAACAGTGCCTTAACAGTAGTTTATATGTTTTCTTGCTAGTGATACTACAGTTCTTTTTTTTTTGGTACAGTTTCTTTATGCACCTACCTGACCGGGTCATCTCTCGGAGATCCATGTTGTGTTCCACGGCTCCACCGCCTGTCAGAATCGCACTCCTGTCTCTACATTGGGTTCAGAACCCCGGGCTCTCCTGGCCCCAAGGAGAAGTCAGTGAGTCCCCAAGGGGACAGTTGGAAGATACGGCCGATGTAGGGCATGTGGCCGGGACAACTGATGGTCTCATCGCCTAACCTGGTGGTAGGGTTTTTTTTTCTATTGTATTTTCCCCCTATTGGCTGAGAGTCCAGTGCACTCCAGCGTGATGTGTGCTCACTCCTGAGCCCACCCACAGAAGTGCTTCCCAGCCAATCCCCATTCTTTCTGGCTGTCGACTGCTGTGAGCCCCCGGAACCACCAGAGGACACTAGACTGCAAGAGTGCGAGACACCCCCACCCCAGGAAGGGACAGCTGTCCTCTGGACGTGCAATCCCTACCCTCCCCTGCCGATCCCCAGCGTCCCATGCTCGTTCCTGAACCCGGGTCACTGGTGTGGCACGAGATGTGGCGTCCAACGCCTCAACCCTCAGCGTCACCGGGCTGGCTGGACACTACAGTTCTTAACAGAGTATATGCACTTCTTTTTTTTCCCGTCCATATACATTTTTCTCCTGGAGTCAGGTGGGCGGCTTCTCAGCCCCGTCCCCGCTCTTCACAACCAACTACCATGCCCTCGGTCCCCCAGGCTTAAGTCCCTTATGGTTTCAACCCCTCAGTGGAAACACAGCATTGACTGTGGATGCTCAACTGGAGAAGCTGGTGCTGAATATGATCATGGCTTGGTGAGGGACTGAATGTCGCTGAGGTGTGGGTTTATTTACGGTGAGATGTCCCTCTTTCTTGTATATGTGTGTGGGGGGGGACTGGAAAAGATGGCATTAATTGCCTATTTCTTCTGTGTGTGGGGGGGAGGAGATGCTGCTGGCTGCAATGACATCCTCCCTTGTCTGTGTGTGTGTGTGTGCGCGTGCGTGTTGGATGGGGAGGGGGCCAGAAGGAGATGCTGCTGACCACAGCCATGGAGATATCTTGTAAGCACAGATTGATTTCTGCTGAAATGGGGCTGTGTTTACAGGATCTACTTCTCCTAAGGGGTACGTTGGAGAAGCCACCGACTGCTTTATTTTATTTGTATCTCCAGTATGGTGGTGTGGATGAGATGTGTAGGTGCTACCAGCATGTTACTACTGCAGTTACTTTTCATGAGACATGATAGTAGTCCCCAAGCAATAATTGTGGTAGTAACATGAGTAAAATGCCTCTTCTGGATCCCAAAGACTCATTAATAGTAACCACATGTAGTTGATCCTATGGCATACAGCCTTTTTATTACAATTTTTTTTTTTACTTTTTCTAAATTTTGGTAATGCTGTACATTATTTAATTAGAAACTGTGTAGTTAACAATTTTATTTTCATTGAATTTTATGCTTGTAATCGTACTATGAACATTTCACTCTCCTTTCTGATGACCCCTCACTCTTCCTTGCTTTCGCAGGCTTTGCCTAGGAAAGCATCAGAAGAGAATAATATCTGGGCAACTATACATGACAAGGCTGTGTTTCCATTGTGGGGTTAAGATGACAGCATATAAACCTTGAGAGTGAAGCTCGACCCTGATACTGCTGCTTTTCATTCCATACTTAACAGGGGACACGGGTGTGTAGGGTCCCTTAAAGTCTGAAGGACCATAAAAAGTACTTTGAAGAGAGGTAGAGGCAGAGTAAAGCAATGTAGGAACATCATGGCAGACTTTGTGGACTCATGGAGGGGGGTTAAAATGTTAGCAGCAGATGCAAATGCATGCTGTGCTTTTTATTTGCTGATTGCATTCAGACAGTCATGCCGCTACTTGCAATAGTTGAATCTATTTATGACAAAGAGCCATGATGTTCAGTAAAAACTGCAGTTTGCATCCTGTTTCGATGCACTTGAGTCTTTTGTTGAATGCAAAATTCAGATGTTGGTAGACCATCAAATAGGTGGTCTAACAGTCTGGATGCATTTCTATTTCATGGTAACAGTGGCTGCTTCTTGGATGGATCTTTTTGAATATTCTGTCAGTCTATTTCTGTCCACAGCCTGCTATGTACCTATGTACAGCAGGTATTGAGCTCACCTGTAGGTGTCAGTAGTCCTTAGGTATTTCACTCTTTATCTACTCTATCTTTAATCAACCTGGCAGCCATTTCATGGAATCTTGAGACAGACAGACAGTGATGTCACTGTTGGGCAGCGCACAGCTTGCCCAATAATGACATCACTTTCTTTCTCAACATTTAATGAAATGGCTGCTTCCTCGATTGAAGATGGGATAGATAGATTTATGCAATAGACATGGACTCAGAAGCTGTTGAATAAATCCATTTATCTTCACAGCCGTTGAATAAATAAAATTTATCCATATAGTAGCTATGTCATAATCGCTTCAGAACTCATTTAGAATGTTCGGTCTCAATAGCAGTACTACCCATATTCAAATGTGAATAACTTTATAACAAAAAAAAGATAGCATGGTACTGTGAGCATGAAAGTTGTTCAGCACAAAATTATCTATAAAATGAGTGGTGTTTCATTTATAGATACCTTATAGATTTTTTTATAATTGGCAAAAAAGAGCAGATAATGCAATTTTTTGTTCACTTTTTTGACAAACATATGCAAAAAAGGTAAGCAATCAAAAGCAAATGTCCCTGCACTTACAGAAAGCATCCCTATTGCATAAATGAAATATACAATGGTGAGCTGTCAACACACTGTAAATGATTTATCTACAATTGTGCTGTTTGACCTCGGACACCTCACTCGTGGCATACGCCAGGTTACCTGATGCTGTTTGACCTCGGACATCTCACTCGTGGCATACGCCAGGTTACCTGAGGTCAAACAACACTTGTGTAGATAAATCATTTATCTGACAGCTCTCCATTGTATATCCCTTATTTATTTATTTCAGATTCGGATTAATACCTTTGAGCCAGGGCTCATTTACAAAGGTTCCAAGTCAGAGTTAGACAGTACAATACAATATACTAAGATTTGTTTGCTGGGATACAGTTGTTGACAAAGAACAAAAATATTTCACGATTTTTATTTATTTCGTTTTTGTTGACTGGGTAAGTGCACTAGACAAATCTTGCCTATTTTCAGGCATGACCGGGGGATACAGACGAATGCCAATTGACCTTGAACCAGATTAAGCTGTTGGTGGTATTTTTAGTGAATGAGGGAAATTTGGCCAGGACACCGGGGAAATTCCCCTACTCAGTAGGGTGGAGTTTCCGTTCGCTGACAACATGGAGGAGTCAGGTAGAGCTCTGGCTGATTGTGTTACCGACTCCTTGATTTCTTTTTTACCAATGACTCCTGATACAACTATTCCCAGGGATAAGGAAACTAACACTGACTGTTCCACGATTCAAGCACTGCAGCAGGATGTATCGCAGACTGGAGTCTCTCAAGCGGATCCTTCGCATAGTGAAGCGGACAACTCAATTCCTATCTGCACTGCTCCACTCCATCTGCCGGAACAAGTTTCACGGGGTGCGGCGGGAGTAACACCGCTCCTTCCCCCAATGCTTTCCGGTTCTCCCTCACAGCAAGTCGGAGAGCTTTGCGACCAAGAATCTGCATCCATATCAGGCTCTGCATTAGATTTCAATGCTTCCTCACAAATTGCTACACCCAGCTGTACGACTGTTCCAGTTCACAAGACTCCTACTAGAACGGACCTACTATGTTCGCGTTTTGGCTTGCAACAGGAGAAGTTAGTTTCGGGGACCTCCTGGTCTGTTTCGGACGCGTTATCCACTGCAGGATGGACTCAATCGCCGACAGGGACCTGGTTACCGGACCCAACTTGAAACGAATCCACGCAGGGTGTTTTATTCTCTACCAACAAGCCTGCAACGAATTTGAGCTCCAACGAGGTACCACATGTTACTAAAATGACTGTAAAAGACTCTAAGATAGTGAAACCTAATTCTGTCACACCTACACATTCCTGGGGGGATATAATGGATACTATTGATCAAGGGATTAGTCAAACACCACGAGAAGATACTGATATGCCTTTAATATCTCTGCACATACCACCAGTAGCCCCCCCCCGGGTCCCTCCACCTCTGAGACTATTCCGTCTCAAGAACCTGCTGTCTCCCCCTCACTTACTTTATTAGACTCTGGACCAAACAACACTCCTTTCCTGGAAGACCCTAAACCAGGTACATCTACCACACTAACCCCTAATAAAGATAAAACCCCCGCTACTCAGATACCTGGTCGATCTCCAATACTTTCAGACCTTTTTAAAAATAAGCTTGAACCAGCCCCCCACAGGAATGCGGTTCGTCTTCGCTATGGGGGGGACTTCCTGAATTTCCTGATCGATACTATGTAGCCAGAACTCTTCTCAAAAGCACACTACATTTCACAGCCTCTGACATTTACGCCCTGATACATATTTCAGGAGAGGAAACCTTTGATGTCAGTTTTAAGACCTCTGCAGGATTAGACCGTTTCTGGCATTTATATACTCTGCAGAAAAATGATCCCATATGGACCCCCTTTTCTGTTATACCTTTATCTAAGCCCACGATTCGAACCGTGACTATTATGTTCAGGAATGAAGGGGTCAACGTCAGTGATATATACCATTGGTTGCAAAATCACTGTAATGTCCTTTCCCCTCCTGAAGCTATCCTAGACGATGATGGTCTATGGACTGGTGGCTGGAGGTTTAAGGTAAAATTATTCCAGGCTAATTCAGAAGTTGTACACCTACCAAACAGTTTTTTTCTTGGTAAAGATAGGGGGGTTTGTTTTTATGGAGGCCAACCTAGAGCCTACTATAAATGCGGTGCTACCACGCATCTAAGTAGCACCTGTGATCTACTTAAATGTAGTTTCTGCGGAGGATATGGACATCCGAGCATGTCTTGTATGAATGTGTTTAAATGTAACTTATGCAATGAAACAGGACATGCTTATCACCAATGTCCGTGGGCAAGTAGAAACAGATCAGAAGGTTGGAATTACGATACCCTAGTACAAAAAGCACAAGCTAAAGTGCAAGAACATGCTCCCTCCCTGCCTACTACCTCCGACCCTCCCTTGTCCCCCTCCTCTGAACCGATTATTTCAGTCTCACTGGAACATCAAGCCCCCCTACCACAACAGGACCAGGGTCCCCATGTGAAGGTTTCCACTGACCCCCCCTGAACCTTTGTCCACCATACCTTCCTCTTCCACTACTATTGATAAAGAAGGCTTTCAGACTGTTAAGCGAGTTACTAGGGCTGCTGCTCGAAAGTCACTTAGACCTCCAGATATCCCCATGTCTAATACCTTTGATTGCCTGAAAGGAGATAGAGAGGTTTCAGACGGGGATTCAGATGTGTCTATAGTACCCTCTGATGTTGATACCCCCACTATTAAACCTCCTGATGTTACCAGGAAGAAATTAGTGAAAACAAAAAAAGGTGGGAAAAAACGGAAAAATATGACAGTAACTGATGGAAGTGGCTAACATAGAATTTATTAATGAATCTTCATATTGCTTCTCTGAATGTATGCAGCCTTAAAGGCTATAAGAAGAGACTGCCTTCTGATTGGTCATTTTTCCATTAATTCCCCTAATACACCCATATCGCATCATCCCCTATGGAAATTAAATAATTCTTTATTTTCCTCACAGTCTGCCCAATCTCATGTGTATAGTCTTTTCCAAGCATGTCTTTCAGTTATGATTTGTTATGATTCTCTGTGGGAATGGTGGTACGACACAAAGGTGGACTTGGCCTCTTATTTCAAGACTTTAGGAAAAAAAACTGCCCGGGAAAGTTACCTTACGTATCTAATGTATCGTAATCAACTATACAAACTAATGTCTCTCCAATCCACATCCAAAATAGATTATTAATCACAAATTTCCAAAATAAAAACCAGTATGCTCTCCCACCAATATGATAGAGCCCGGTCATTAGATTTCATTATGAAAACTGGCACTTCTACTTCTCCATTTATTGATCCTTTTATTGCTTTTAAAGACAGACTTCACTCCACGATTATGCATGGTTTAAAAGATGCTCATGGTACTGTATTAACCTTTATCCCTGACATGATATCAGTTACGTCTGAATATTTACGGACCCATTTTTGTACTGTCCCTAACCATCCTACTGATATATCCCCATATTCGTTAACCCAGTTCCCTCAACTTCCAAAACATTGCATTTCTAAACTAATCAGTCGGATTTCACAGGAAGAAGTTGCCAATGCTATTTCTTGTTTACAGTTGAAAGTTTCCCCTGAGCCAGATGGTCTGACACATGAATTCTACAAAACGTTTCAAAAACACCTATTGGAAATTTTAACACAGGTCTTTAATTATCTTCTAGATACAATGGATAAAACATCAGGTTTTGGTTTATCTGTCTTGAAATTTCTATACAAAAAAAGAGATGTAACTTCCCTAGCAAATTGGAGACCTCTACATCTCCTGAATACGGATTATAAGATATTTTCCAAAATTCTTTGTTCCTGATTACGACTGGTTGCACCAGATTTAATTGATACTGCTCAAACCTGTGCTATACCTGGTAGAACCATCCACACAAATCTCTTTCTATTACATGAAATTTTGGAAAAAAAAAACACATAATAAAATATCTGGTTACCTCTTTGCTTTAGATCAGTCAAAAGCATTTGATTCGGTACATCACAATTTTTTATTAAATATACTATCATTGTATGGTATCCCTGGCCGGTTATATCATGGATTTCATACATGTTGTCATCAGCATTTTTCTTTCCAATGATAAATGGATTTCGTGGTCCAACCCTTTTACAACGAATTGGGCTACGTCAAGGCTGCCCTTTTAGCCCATTATTATACGTTTTTGCACTAGATCCCATCATTCGGCAGATACAACGGAATCCAGACATTATAGGTATTGCTCCTCACCCCAGTTTACCTTCCATTAAAATATCTGCTTATGCAGATGACGTAGTCTTATTGTGCTCTGACCTTCCCTCGAGTGCTAAAGCTATTCAGACATTTCAATCTTTCACATCAATATCTGGAAATAAACTAAATTTAGAAAAAAGTGTATGTATTCCCTTACACCACATCACAAATGATACAACAATAATACATGGGATTAGAGTCTGCACTACACCTCAGAAAATACTAGGGATATGGTTCAATACATCAAATAATTCGACTTATAACTGGGACAAACAATTAACTTTAGGAGAAAATAAGGTATGTATTTGAAAAACATGGAAATTAAGTAAGAAGAAGCGGGTAGTGGTGGTAAAAATTTTATCCCGATTTTTATTTTTAAGTCATGTTTTTTGTCCACCGAAACATTTGGAATCTAGGTTATTTAGTCTTTTTTTTCAAATGATATGGGGTAGTCGCCTAAATCCTGTGAAGAGACAGGTCACATGCTTACCCCCTACTCAAGGTGGCTTAGGAATGATAAACCCTCTATTCTTTTTTCTCTCCTTTTTCTTACACCATATTTTGCAAAGTCATACTTATACATTAACTATATGTGATTCCTGGATATTGAAAGCAATAGGTTTTGTAATGTCAGCATGGACTGATCTTCCACCCATAGCCTCTCTTATACCTTCTACTCCATCCTATATTATCGATAGTTTTCGCATCCTTCGATTCTGGAAAGTGACTAAATCTTCTATTTTAGGCCTAACTAGAAAACAGTTATATACCTATTTACTACACCTTGATGACCCAATCTTAAGTTTTCCTCTATGCCCTCCATCTCATATAACGTCTGCACTTAAAATCCTCAAAGATAAAAGAATACCAGCTCACATGTGGGACGTCTCCTGGCTATGCTGTCATGGTAGGTTGCAAGTTCGCGGTAATTTAAAACACAAATCAGCACAAGACAGATTTTGTCCCAAACCATCTTGTATTAATATTGAAGAGTCCATGGAACATTTTTTTTTACCTGTGCAGACTCCCTCTTATTTTGGAAAACCTTAGCAAATAAGTGGAAATGGCCTTTTTTAAGCAGGATCACATATTCTACCCTGATTTTAGGAATTTTTCCTAGTGTCTGGGATACATTCCACCCTAGTACATTGAGGGTGTTTTTCGCAGCTTGCAAATACTATATGTGGCAGGCTAGATGCAAATACGTCCTACAACAGATACCAACCTGTCCACTAGTCATTATTCAATATATTGAATCCACACTACTGAACCTACAGGACTTGGAATCAAAATATCTCTCTCCTACCCAATTTACATCTTACTGGGCTGGTATTACTTTCTAATTTCATTAGATATGTTAATTTATGTTTGGAGTTAGTTTTTTTTCCCCCTTTATCTTAGGGGTATTGTATTATACTCATGATTTTAAATGTATCAAGTATATGCTTGTATATTTGTTCTTTGTCTTTATGTTCATACACTTGATGTTATGTATTTCTCAATAAAAAATTCCCCTACTCTTTTTCAATAAGTGCCATGGGATCTTTAATATCCACCTGAACTACCACAAATCCAGGTAGATGGGACCTTGGTTTAACGTCTCATCCGAAAAGACTGCACCTCAGAAGTGCAGCACCGCTCTCATGCTGTACTACAGTGTCAGTACTGGGATATTAACCCACGTGCCAGATGTGGGAACTGAACCCACAGCCCTTTGATCTCCCGGCCTCAGAGGCGAGCATGCTACCTACTGAGCCACTGTCACTGCTGACAAATTTGCTGATTTCAAATGAATGCAGAGTTACAACTTGAAGGATGCAGCAACAAAACAACATTTAATCAGTGTGGTACAGCTCTTGTGTAAGTGCCAGGTATTAAAGTAGGAGGAGGCCTCAGAGTGAAGCGGAAGGAGGAACTGGAGCAGCCAGAGAAGGCACTGTCATAGTATATTCAAAAAGGGAGGACAGAGAACTGTTGGTGGGAGGGACAGGAGCGGGGGTAGGAATGGGGGTGAGGGGGTGATGGGGGGTAGGTCAAGTGTGTGAGGGGTGGTAAAGGTGGAGTGGGGGGTAGGCCAAAGGCAGCTGGTGGCATGTTAATAGCTAGTCTTTAGGCTCACTAGAGTTACATATTGCAGGAACAAGCATTTTCTGCACCACTGACACAAAGTCAAGTACTTTGTTTGAGAAAGGTTTTCATGGGCTTTCACACTGGGAGTCACCTAGAACACCTACTACACATTCCCTTTATAATTTAACTCTTTCAGAACCTTAACCATTAAGCAGTATTTACTGGATGGCAAAAAATGTCATCATTTAGTTTTTTTCAGCACAAACATATTTGTGATATCCTTAGATTCATCCTAAGTGTATAATTAATGTTCTCAGATATTTTTAAAACAGCTGTTACAAATACATTTGTAATTCATGACTCAAGTCATAAAAGGTGGCTGCTACTCGCATCTTTTAAAAATCTCATTTGTTGAGATACCTTTTTGACTTTACATACTAGATTCATACTGTGGATGTATTAGGATGGTGTTACCACTTGTTTCCGAAGGTAAACAGCATTAAACCACACTGAGATATTTATCATGTCGTAATTTTCACCCCTGCAGCCACTGACCTGCCTTCTTCCAGCCATCGCTCCAACTCCACCTCCGACCCTGAAGTTGCACACCCAGCTGGCATATGCAACTATATCTTCGAAAGGGGCACCCCCTATTGCCCCACGCCAGGCAAGGAACCAATACTGGCACGTGCCATCCAGGTATCGTTGGCCGATGGAGTAGTGGCCATTAAGCTGCCGCGGTCTGTTCTGCCACTTTTCCATTTTTCTAGCCCCGGGAGTGCGAGCGTGCAATGACGTCATGCCACATACATGCTGACATCTATCGCACTCCATACTACTACTCCAACCCTAACAGTGCCCCTGGTCATCACCAGGGGCCGCTGCAGAGTGGTGGCACCCTGGATCCCTCCCTGGGAATAGGAGAACAGTCCTCTGGATGCTCAGTCCTATCCCCCCGCCAACCCCTGACTGCTCAGGCTCGCGTCCAAACCCTGGTTGCCAGCGTGGCACGAGGTGTGGCGTCCAGCGCCTCAGCGCCACCAGGCCCCATGCTGAGATATTGAAAGAGCTAGTGGAATGAAAATAGACAGACTGGAAAATTATACAAATTTTAAGAAATAGCCAGTTGTAACTTTTTACTTCTGAAGCATTTTTTTTTCCTTTTGTCATTAGAACATTTTCTGTGTGATAATGCTGGACTGGATATGTGGAACAGCTCTCATCCTGGCAGCTGACTTATCTATCTCTGATCCTCCTACTACATCATCAGCATTCTGATCTCACTGACAGTGACATCACAGATACCTGACCTGGCAACTACTGAGTGGCTGTTCCTAAGCAGCAGTGATGTCACAGTCAGTGAGGTCACAATGCTGAATATGTAATGAGGGGAACAGAACTGGATATGTCAGCTGCCGGGCAGCGTAATGTCCCATACATCACACCTACTAACGTCAGGTAAACAATCTTCTAATCAACCAAAGGGAAAAGAAAAAGTACCTCAGATATAAAAGGTATTGGTCGACTGCTTTTAAAAAAAAAATAATATTAGTTTTAGGCAATACACAAGCTTTTTAATTTCTTTATGGTGGGTGTGGCAAGGAAGTGGATACTTACAAAAATTTCAAAACTCTTATCAGTTCATTGATGACAGAAAATGAAAAGAAAAATGGATATAGTGATTTTTTCTAGAAAATAACGTCATTGCTGAAAAAACGACATGGTTATTAACAAATACTGCTGTTCTAAGTCACAAATTACATTTCTTTTCTCACCATAAGGGACATGACCTGAAGAAAGGTATCTTTACTCCTCAGGGATCATCAATACTCTCACAAGGCATTGCAAGGCATACAGGTTTGAGACTGTGAGTCTGTATGTGCATGAGCTCATGCCTTTGTCTGTCTGTGTGTGTGCCTGTCTGATTTTACTGTATGTTGCTGTGTTTAGCTGCATAAGCATGTTGGCTCTAGCCAACTCTTTTATATAAATATGACAATTTAGTGCCAGTAGCAGTAATGCCCTACATATTACTAGTGCATGCTATAAAATCTGACACTTTGGGCATTATCTTGTTGCCATTCATAAGAAGCTATGTCCCAGTGTAACCGCTAGGCGGTGCTACTCCAAGAGCTACTACCCCTGCCTTGACGGCCGAAACAAGATTGAGGGGTCTGGTTCCCAAACTTTACTTTAAAACTGTTTTTTTTCCATGCTTTTACCTTTGCACAGTGCCTCCATCCAGAGTATAGCTTTAAGTGGGCTAGCTGTTACCTGGTACAAACCCCTGGGATGTCATACCACCCACTATTATTATTATTAATAGTTTTTGTTGACCGGGTAAGTGCACTAGACAAATCCTGCCTATTTTCAGGCACGACCCGGGGAGAGGGGGATACAGATGAATGCCAACTGACCTTGAACCAGATGAAACTGTTAGTGGTATTATTTTTAGTGAATGAGGGAAATTTGGCCAGGATACAGGGGAAATTCTCCTACTCTTTACAGTAAGTGCCATGGGATCTTTAACATCCACCTGAACTACCACCAATCCAGGCAGATGGGACCTCGGTTTAATGTCTCATCTGAAAGATGGCACCTCAGAAGTGCAGCACCCCTCTCATGCTGCACTACAGTGTCAGTACTGGGATATTAACCCAAGTGCCAGATGTGGGAACTGAACCCACAGCCCCCTGATCTCCTGGCCTCAGAAGTGAGTGTGCTACCTACTGAGCCACTGACACTGACTGTAACCATTAGCCACCCCAACACGATACCCAGTGAACATTTCCCCACATTTCAGACATTTCATTAATTAAAGATGCTCTCTAATAGTATGTTCAGGACAACACATTTGCAAAACAACAACAACAATATTTATTTGCGGGGCCATGGGGGATTAGGAATGGGAAAACACAAGGACTAGAGGTTATGCAGTATGATTATCAATATTTACATATTTATATTTGATTAGGTTTATTCTGAATTGTACTGGTGAAGATCCTCCTGCTGGGTAGATACCTGTTATGAATCAGACAAAACAATCACTTTGTGCCAAACGTAGATATGCAGAGCCCTGGCTATCTAAACTGCGTAACAATCAGATGGAACATATTATTATTATTTTTACCCATCACTGGTACCAGTTCCCCAGACTCAGTATGAGACCCTGCAATCCGGCACATTTTGCCCTGGGTACCCAGTTACCAAAGTCCCTTGATAGTCACAGGCCTGGTGGACGGCGCAGCTGTATGTTGGCCCACTTGATTTAAAGAAGAAATAGTACTCAATTTGAAAGTAATTAAAGAACAAACAATTTCAGACCCTTTGGGGTGTGCAGGGATTGCCCTGCATGTTGCAGATAGAATGTTGGCTAGATGCAAACCAATCGGTCACACCGAGTTTGGAAGTTAAGTATTTCTTTCTGGCTGTTTATCACATTTATATGATTTGGAACACTCAGCACATTTATAGAAGGGATAGCGCCTTCCACCAGGGGCCAGGATGGTCGCTCTGGCTAGTTAACTTAGGAAAACAGTAATTTCCAGGTTATTGAAGTTAAATTCACCTTTTAGGGTCTCAGTCCAATTAGTGGCACATGGCTGTAGCTTGCAGCTCCATTGGATGTCTTGACCGGAACTAATTAGCAGTACTGGACCTCCCAGGCAAGGTCAGAATGAGCTCCGGTACCGAGTGCTCCCCTTCCAGTCCTGTAAGCTCCATAACAGACATTACATATTAGAACATTTATACTATGTTTTGGGCTCACATGGGTACCGCAGAACAGTTACATTTAGCAAAAAGTTCAACAGAAGGGTCCATCCCCACTTGGCTGAGGTTAGGTGCAGCTGTTGCAGGGTGCAGACCAAAGAACAGTCTCATTTAGTACAGTCACTTGGGCTTAGGCAGCCCAAATTAAGCAAGCTTTCTTTTGTTCTTGCACCAGGGGTTACAAGAGTACTCTTTTAGTCTCCTCACGGTAGAATCTCTGCTATCGAGATTCCTGAATTCTTCAGTCCTCTCACAACTGAGGTATGATCAGCTCTCTCACAGCTGGCTTGATGTCATCAGGTTGCAGGTCCACATCTTTCCCCAATGTGGAAGGGAGAGCTAGCACCTGGGGGACATTCTGGCAACCCCCCGGCTAGCAGGTACTGCAAAAACTAAACAACTTTAACTGTTACTGCTAAGAAAGCAAACACCCCCTCCTGGATGGAGAGATTTCCAGCCTTGGATGCATGGCTGGGGGCCAAAGCCCCAACCCCGTAGGGGTTCCCGCTCGAATCTGGCAAGATTGCTGCAAACACAGTCTCTTATAGAGCCCTCCTGAGGCTCCTGATTAGCTAAAGCGATTGGGTGGTTGGCCTCCGATTGGCTGGTGGGCCTGTCAATCAAAAGAATGAATTATGCATGAACCTCACTCAATGCACAGTCGATTTGCTGTGTTGGCGCCTGAAATTAGGTCCCTGCAGTTCCCCAAGAGCAACTGGTAATTTCCCAAGAGCTTTGGCAAATGTCCCACAAGTCCTGGCTTTAATATTCTAGCTTTCTGATCAACTATGCTGCTTTGTAATGGCTGCTTAACCCACAGTACCTTAAACAGATAAGGTACAGCCCTAAATCAAAGTTCTGGTTCAGCCAGAATGAAGTAAATATTTGCCCAAATTTCCCACAGTTCAATAGCCCTGGATATGTACTTGCTGTTGCTGCAGAAAATTAATAAATTGCTTCAGTCCCAAGCCTGTCGCTGCTGCCGATATTTAACCGCCCTTTGCAGCAGGCAGGTTGTCTCTCTGAGTCCCAAAAATTACTGGTGCAGCCAGGATGAAAAACATTTATTCAAACATAGTTCCCCTTTTAAACATTTCCCCCCAAACATACAGTAATCGCTCTTATTTATTTAAATATTTCTTCTCCCTTTCTTGGCCGTGGCTGAAATACAGTTTCCCTGAGGACAGAAACGCCCTCATTAATATTCATAGATCGAGGCTCTGGGCTCATTAATAGTCATGAGCCCCGATCTTAGACAGCTCGTGGATCTTTTTCATTTTTTGTGGATCACGGGTGCTCAGGGCCCTGTCTGGGGTCACCGGGTCACACTGATCAGGTGGGGACACAGGGACCACCGAACTACTCTCCCGATCGACTGCAGAGCAAGCGATAAGGAGATCAAAGGCGCCATCGACTCATGTGCGATCCCCACCGTCACTGGCGTGCCTTTGCAGCATGCGGTATCGCAGTTCTATCTTTTGGACCCCAGAAGAGCTGAAATCACAATGGGGCAGTTCTTTTGGGGCACAGAGGACTTGGACCAGGACCAGGGGGCCAAAAAATTATGCAGACTTTCCTGGAGGCGCAAAGGAGAATGGCTGGAAATGGGAGCTAATGGCCTAAGGTAAGCCCCCAAATTGGTATGGGGGTTACACCAGACTTGGAGCCCTTTACCACAAGAAGGCTTTCATACTTCTCCCTGTCCACTGCAAGATAATTTTTAACATTTTCTTGCCAGTGTTTGACCATGTGGATGCAGTCTACGGGGCTGCTCCTAAATCTACCTTACCCAGGCTGGACCCACTCTTCCACTCCTTCTGTTGTTTTGCCATGGACTCCTCTCCCCTCACACATCATTGTCTTCTCTACCAGTCCCTTTCTTTCCCATCACTTGACTCCCAGCCCCTGCTTTATGGTGCCTCCTTTCTGTTCAGATTCTGGTCCCCTCTCTCCAAATATTCCTTCCATTCTTCTGCTTCTCATATGTTTTCTGTACTTGCCGTCCAGACTACCTCTAGGCAATCAGTGTTCTCTTTTCCACTCCCTCTTAGTTGAAACAAACTCCCAGCCTTCCTCATCACTCCTTCTCCTCCTCCTCCTCCTGTCTTTTTAAATTTTTGCTTCTAAACTTCATGTGTCCCTCCTTCTTCTGCTCCTAGTCCCCACCCTCTGTTCTAGTGCTCAGAATTGCCTGCCCTTGCCCAGTGTCTCCCCTACTGGTCTTTTGGCCTGCCTGACTAGGTTCTGAATTGACCTGCTCATTATGTACAGTTTAATTTATAACCCATCCCTATCTCTGTTAAACTGGTGTGGTAGTGCCAGTACAGTTAGGGTTGACCAAGGTTCTACAGTGTGTTAAACCTCTAATTTTGCACCTTAATACCTCTGTCAGTGTTTGACAAAATTATCTGAAATTTTGCTTGCCTTGTCTAGTAGGCAAGTTCTAAATATGTAGAAAGTTTTGTGATGGCAGTTTGTGAGGTTTCTGAGATCCACTAAGTCATTTTCCTGTAGATGTCTAATTTTTTTTCCTATACTTAACATGGGTTTTTGGTTTTTCTGTCATGTACAGCCTACACATAAAGTATTTTATTATGAAACTTTCAGGGTATAAGCATGCAGTGCCAACGTAGTACCTTTGGAAGGTTTCATGAAAAATTAAAAAAAAAATGGTTTCAGAGTTATAAGGATTTAAATTTTTGCTTTTTGCTGCTCTGAGCATGCTCAGTAGGGTTTTTTTAATCGCATTCTGACATAAGAAATATTTCATGTGGCAGAACATTTTTGTTTTCTCACCACTTGCCCCTTGCAGCAAGAAACCTTTTTTTTTGTGTTGTGACGGCTGCCATCTTGTTACCCCAAACTAAAAAAAAACATGGAATATACATAACAAAAATGTGCAATTTTAAAAAAACAAACACCTGAACCTAGCTAAACAGTACCCATTTAGCTAGATTCTAGTTTTTTTAATGGCCAGAAATACCTTTTTTGGGTACCCCAAAATCCAGTGTGCCCGGCTTAAGTGAGTGGAGCCATTCACCCATGTTCTGTGTATGAGAACGGTGGGACTTTCACGAATGCTGAAGGTGCAGCTGCAGTCGTGCTGCTGGCTTCACTTGATGTAGTGAGCGGCCTCCCAGGTAGCTTGTGCCACTTGCTAAGACACCTTCGCATGTGTCTCTTCCACATCCTCCCTGGCTTTCCTGCTTATAATTTTTACCGAACCATTAACTTGCCGGTTTGCTTTGGGCCCAGAAAACTGGTAGTGCTTACTGCTCCTTGTTCTTATTAGTACCCCTCTTAATGATAGCTGAATCTTTTCTACTGAGTGGATGTAAATGCACCATATTTAGTTACGAGATCTGAGCTTATTACATTTCCAGCCCACATCTCCTGGGCGTACCTTGGAGCTAGCAGTGTTTACTGTGTTCCTCCTCACTGAACACCAAAGATATGATGATGGTGGACGTGGAAGCAGGGCAGAAAACCTGTTACCTCACCCCCTGGCAGAACAAATGCAGCAGATAATTTATTTTAACCTTTCTATGTGTACTGTTCAAATTTTAAAGTTACAGCCCAAAGTCTGAGAGCCCTGTTAGTGTTTGTAGGAGTTGGGGTTTGTCTTAAAGCACCCATGCCTCCTTAATTGTGGCCTCAGCAATCCCTTGACCGCAAGCTCTCTCATGGGTATAATTTGAATTATGGTTCTATACCTGAAATCTTCTCCTCTGCTGTGGCATTTTCACATGGCACCTTCCCAGAGGTAGTGTTGAGTAACGCATGATTGCATGGAACAAACAGCTATGTTAGAGGCACTGTGACCAGGGGAAGTCATCACTAATGCCCTGCAAACTTCCTTCCATGACCCTTTCCTGCTTTGCTGGTTCTAGTTACGTTCCCTTATCACAGCTATCATTCTATCCCCACAGTGTGTCTTATACCCCACTTTGCTGCTTGGGGAATAGTAGCAATTAAGTGGAGAAGGGTGCTTCTTACCTACTACAAGAGGGCCAGATCACCTTTCTTCAGTTATAGGTCACTACACATTGACATCTAGTTGGAGAGTAATAACAACCTTGCTTCTCTGCCCACAGGCTGTTTCCGTAACAGGCTACTGCCATCATTTATTTTGCAAAAAGGCAATGGAACCTGGGGATGGCTAGAGTGCCTTTGATTGCTTAGCTTAGGTTCCGTGCAAGTGAAGGTTCTTTCCGTGTGTGTGTGTGTGTATGTGTATCTCTATCTATCTATCTGTCTGTCTGTTTATCTATCTATCTATGTATCTATCCATCTATCTATCTATCTGTCTATCTCATTAAACTGTTTCTTAACTGGGCTGGGGTGCCCACCCCTGGTACCGCTTCTTTCTTCCCCTCTCCCCTCCAGGTCACATGCCACCCCCTTCCCAATGTTTATTTAATATATTGTATAAGTAAACTGGGGTGCCCACCCCTGGTACAGCTTCTTTTAAACCCCTTCCCCTCCAGGTCATCCACCCCCCCATTCCCATTATATACATGCCATGGTGGCACTGGGGTGCTCTCCCCTGGAGATGCCAAACAGTTGCCCAACACTGGGATGCCAAATCCCCAGTGTCAAGCCCCTGAAATAAAGAAAACCATCCCTCATTCTTTTTTTTTTTACCTGTAAAAAAGAAAACAGTCCCTCACCGATCTGACTCTCCCCACATACACACCCATCACCCCACCCAGGCCTCCTGCTCAGCACCCACCACCCCACCCCACCCCACACACACCCTCACTCACCTGAACATGTCCCACAATGTAGATCCACTCTCCGATCAAAGACATGTCCTGCTGCTGGAACCGGAAACTGCGACATGAGAAAATAAGATAAGTCTGATTTAATGTATTTCAATGGGGTTTGAACTTTGATTCATAACTTTGTCATTTTTACATATTTTTGCACCAAACTTTTAACATGGCCTTTTTGGGACCCCACCTCCTGACCAATGGAGGTGGAATTATGTAAATTTGGCCCGAAAGGTGATTTTGCGGTCACTTTGTAAAATCAGCTTTTTGGTGGATTGGAAAATGTTCACCACCCTTGTTCATGGTAGGGTCATAAGAAGGCTATACTGAAAATCTGGGCCCAGATATTCAAAGGAGATGTGCCCGGAAATGCACCCCATGGCCATATTCAAAAGGTAGGGATGCGTCGCACAATTCTGGATGCGCTGCAGGGCAAATATAATGTATGCGGCACATCTGGAGGGGGCGTTCTCATGAATAAGCAGCACATTGCAGTATTCAGCCGAGATGTGTAGTGCAGCTGCCCGCACAACTCAGAGATGTACCGCACAAAGTTAGGCATGGAAGAAACATGCCCAACTCATAGCCACCCACAGGCGGGCTGCTGTACTGCACTAGTGGCCCCCCATCCAGCCCCTGGGTGGCTAGCCCCTTCATCCCTGATCATAGCAGGAAATAAATCTAAACCCTGTTTCCCTGGTAGTCTAGTGGCCCCCCTCCCGACCCCAAATCCCTGATGTGAAAAATAAATACATTTCGAAAATCCCTGGTAGTCTAGTGGCCCCACTCTTGTCCCCGAACCCTAATGTGACAAATAAATAAGTGTTGAATATCCCTGGTAATCTAATGTCTCCCCCTGCCAATGAATGCCTGAAGTGGAAAATGAATTAATTTCAAACATCCCTGGTAGTCTAGTGGCTCCCCTACCCAGCCCCCAACACCGATCGCCACAAAACTGGAATATGTCATACAACCCCTCCCTGGTAGTCCAGTGGCATCCCTCACCCACTCAGGACCTCACAGCCAACCCCTGTCTCCCCGTCCCAGCAGTGGTGTATGGTCGTCGGGCAGCAAAACCCACCCGCACACTTCCATGGCTGCCCGCCGACTGAGCTGTCACAGAATGACATCTTACAGTATGCACTACAATACCATTGGTCGACACTGTTGACCAGTTGGCTTGCAGTGTGTATTGTAAGCTTTCATTCACAAAGACAACTTTATGAATGGAAGCTTGCAGTACACACTGCAAGCCCACTGGTTGACAGTGTCGACCAATGGTATTGTAGTGCATACTGTAAGCTATCATTCTGTGACAGCTCAGTCAGTGGGCAGCCATGGAGGTGTGCAGGTGAGTTTTGCTGCCCGCTGACCATACACCACTGCTGGGATGGGGGGAGCGGGGTGGGCTGTGGGGTCTTGAGTGGGTGGGGGTGCCACAGGACTAGCAGGGAAGGGTTGTACAATGTATTCCAGTTTTGCTGTGATCAGTGTTGGGGGCTGGATGGGGGCCACTAGACTACCAGGAATGTTCGAAACATATTTATTTTTCACATCAGGGATTCATGGTGGGGAAGGGGGCACTAGACTACCAGTGAAGGGTTTACCAATTTTTTTTGGATCAATTGGGGATTTGGGTGGGTGGGAACTCTAGACTACCAGGGATGTTCAACACTTATTGATTTGTCACATTCGGGTTCGGGGTCAGAAGGGGGGGGTCACTAGACTACGAGGGGATGTATTGGTTTGATTCATATATTTTACAATTGGGGCTGAGGGAGGGCCACTAGACTGCCAGGGAATGTGGCTTGATCTGTACCTGCAGGGCGGCCAGTGCATCCTGCCAGGCACATCCCCACAACTGACATGCAAATGGGGCCATAATGACATGCAAAAGGCCCCATTTGTGCCTTGTATGCCTAATGACCCCATTTGAATGTTTTGGTCCAGACATCTGGAATTTGTGGTTGACACATCAGAATGATGCAGTCGCATCCCATTCCCGATATTCCGGCCAAACAGAGGATCTTGGCGCGCATCTTCAGCCGGCCCCCATTCGCTGCCCAGGTTTTGCTATATTCAAGCGGGATGCACGACAGTATGGCTATTTGAATTTAGCACTTTTTGCACTTGCTGCAACTCTTTGCACAGAGCAGCCACTTGCACCCTTTCCAGGCGCAGTTTAAATATCTAGGCCATGGAGTCAAGATATGTAAAAATAACAAAGTTATGAAGGTATGTTGGCATTTTTCTACACTTGCTCATGACTGGTCATTTTCAGCATTTTCACACCACTTCATAAATGTGACAACTGTAATTTTTCAAATCCTGGCCAAACTGTGTTTTTGCACCTGTGGTGCGGAAAGATATTTCAGTGGGGATTTTAAAATTTTCACCTCCTGGGTTTATGAGGTGAGGTAATAAGAAAGCTTTGCTGACAATTTAGTGGAAAAACATGGTAAAATTCCCAAAGTTATAAGTGAATGCTGCAATATTTCAATGTTCACTCATAACTTTACTAGTTTTCAATATTTTAACTCCAAACTTTCAACATAGCCATTTTTCTACACCACCTCATAAACGTGACAGGTGTCATTTTTTAAATCTTGTAGGGGATGTGTTTTCGTACTTGTAGTGTGAAACGATGTTTTGGACAATAAACTATAAATGCCACAAGTCATGTTTATAAGGGGTCTTCCTTGGGCTTGTCAACCCTAATACCCACCCCGTACTCTGAGCAAACAACGTCAGACATGATCTGATTTCTTGGGCCCTGCAAGAAGAAGGCTACAACAGATTGTGTTGGCAACTTGTGGTGACACATTCTTTTCTGCCTTGAAGAGTGTATCACTATGAGGCACTGGCATGGAGCTGTACCTAGTGCTTCGGACAGGAGGCTACTGTCTGTGGGAGGGGTGAGCATTAAGGTTGACAACCACAAGGAAGGCCCCACTACTGATTTGCCAAGACTCTGGAGACCCAAAACCCTAATGTTTTCTTTTTTTTTTCATTTACTGCTTGAGAAGGTGGGCATGGGGAGTTAGGGTTGAACACCTAATGCCACATTTCCCTACTTTTGTGGCATACATTTCAATCCTAACTGGTGTATTAACCACGTTTTTTGCAAAGAGCATGGAATATATGCACTAGTACTACACAGCTGTTTTGCATATTGTATATTTTATCAACAAATGTACTTACAATTTTTTCTTGTTTGTTTATACTCCTTCTTGTTCCCCATCCCTGGGTCACCCTTGGAAACAAGCCCTGGCTCAGTGTGCCTTTCCTGGTTATCAGTTTTTCAATAAATGACTAAATAAATAAATAAATAAGTAGATATTCCTGCAAGCTGGTGTTTCCGGTTGACGCTTCTGCTACTGTTCTGCTACAGACCTCTGTGGTTGTTAGGGACATAACCTTCAGCACATCACGTAGGTGTAAAATTGTCTTTACTACCAGTGTGCAAATCAGAAACACTTGCTGCATTTACTAAAAGGCCAGTAAAGGTTAACAATAACAGAATGGGGAAACAATATATAATAAATACTGCTATAGGAAAAAGTGACTTACAGGTTCAACACAGATCTCTGTTAATATATTTTCACAACAGCTGTCTTGGTATGCAGGCAATCCCCCAGATTACTAGGCTGCCCTGAATTAAGCAGTGTTGGATAGGGTCTGGGGTGAATACAGTACCCTCACTGAGAGACCAAGAAGCAAACATTCAGTTCCATGGGCAGACTAGCAGCTTTATTTGACCTTCCAATTTCTCTGGGGTAAAGGTCACACCAAATACAAAGGTTGCACTTAGTTGGTAGAGGAAGGAAAGCGGGTGACAGATTTCCTCGGTAGCTCCCCTCCGGCAACTGTGGAGGAATTAGGTCCCTGTAAGACTGCTGAAAAGATACCTGACCGGTAATTAGATGGCTTCCTCTTGACCAACAGACACTGATTTGTTCAACTGTCATCGGAGTATTCATTAAAAAGAGGTCCAAAGGGGGAAAAGAATCAAAAAGACTATATGCAATTGTGTTTAAAATTAGGTGCTGATAAAAGAAAAATAAGATAGTTCTTTATTTTACATAACAGGACTGTCTACTCTCAGACAGGCTTCATCCACGAAGTGTAAATTAAATCACTTTTTCTTCCAGAAAGGTTTTTATCCTCACATGCAGGATGGGTGGTTATCAGCCCTGTCCTTGTGAGTCGCAGTCATTTCTGACCACTGCCAGCCAGAGGCTAGTTCCCCTGTGGACTACTCTTCTGCATGGCCGGGGGGGGGGTGCACCACCCAGAGCACACACACACACACACATATCCAGAGTACCTCTAGCTGGAAGGCAGAGTGGGCCATGACTGCACAGGTAGGGCTTCATGAAGCCCCATCCCCATGTTTTTCCTCCTTATTTTCTCCCTCCCCATTGCTGGGGTGCACACGTTGGTGCACTCGTGTAGAGGCACAAACGCACCGCAGAAGTCCTGCAGCTTCCTCCCTTCATGCTGCTCCCTAACTATTCTACCAATCAGGCCTTCATCTGATGGCAGTCACGCAGTGGACCCCACATCCCTCCCTCCCTGAGACAGAAGAGCAGTCTATTAGACCCTCTGTTCTTCTGTCCTCCCCCCCAAGCTGGCTCCCAGCAACAAAGATTGCTCATGACCCCGTGTCACTGGTGAGGTGGGTGGCAGAACTACCGCTACACTACTGGCTGACTAATTAAATCACTTTTTTTCTGAATGCTGCTTATTTAATGCATCTTTTTATCTTCAGTGGCTATCAGATCATTTTCTTTCCATATAGGTTTTTCTGCACCTCAGAGTCTGGTGGGCTGCTATGTCCCTCCCTCAGAGGGACTCATCCTCTGGCTCCACGCATCCCTGCTCAGTCAGTCCCCAGTATTTCCCCTGTGGCTTGCCTCCCACAGCAGAACCGGGGATGAGAGCACTGGCTTTCTCCCCCCAGGACACAAATCCAGAAGCCAGGGGTGGCACAGGGACGTGGCGCCATCATGGAGCCTGCCAGCTCCTTTTTTCCTCTTTTCTCCCGTCCCTCCTCCCCTATCGATATAAGGACATTGGTTCATGTCTCCCAACCCATACTGGCCTCCAGCCACCACCAGATGGCAGTCAACAAGCGGGATGGCAAGCCTCCCTCCCCCCAAAAGAGGAGAGCAGTTCTCCAGACACTCGATCCTCTCTTGCCCCTGTCGACCTCGGCAGCCCAGGCTCATTCCTGAACCCAGGTCGCCGGCATGGTGTAAGATGTAGCAACCAGCTCCTCAACCACCAGCACCACTGGGCCAGCTTATCAGGTAATTTTCTGTGTGAGGAAGATCCACAGTCTCAAAGCACCCTTTATGACCATCCTCCTCTACTCATTGTGTAATTTGATCCATCCCTCCTTACTATGCAAATTCTCCTTGGCAGATTGGGCCATCATCAACTTCTTCCAGAATGTTTAATGATAGCCTGAACTACTTCCGTAACAATGTCTTCCATTTATGGAACAAACATGCTCCTCTCTGCAAGACATGTATTAAGGGTTGCCACCTTTGCAGGAATTCAGAAGATTCAGTAGCCCAAGGGAAAGCCTGCAACACTGCCTGGCATTCTCAAATGGTCTCCAACTGCCTCACAGACCTATTCCACTAAAGACATCTCTGCACTGCTTGCCTCAAAAACTGCAGGCTGCTAAGGCAAACCACTTTAAGTCAAATGTTCAAAACAACATTGATAGTCCGTCTACATTCTGAAAGGTGGTTCATCATTTCTTTGACCTGATCCCCTCAAATCTTCTTCTTGTACTGCAAGTTGCCAATACCCTCTACTTTGCCCCCTTCAGAAGTTGCAGATATTTTCAACAAATGTTTCATCAGTTATGCCAAGTCCATCCTTGCTGACGTATTCACCACTCAGCTCATCATTTTGCTCCATTCTTATCCCCCTTTTCCCCAGTTCTCCATTTGTCTTCTCTGCAATCTGTCCAGCTGATGCCCTTAAGGCTCTCTGTGTGATTGACCCCTCCAAAAAGAGCATCCCTGTAGACTTGGACCCAGCACTCTGTTTCTTTGCTGCCCCATCCACAGCTGCACCTATCACTGCACTCCTGAACCTCTCATTTCTCTACTCACAAGTGCCCCAGGCCTCAAAAGGGGTGAAAATCGTTCATCTGCTTAAGGGAGGTGACACCTGGTTCCCAGAAAACTATCTAGCCTAACATCCTCCCTCCTCACCCTTGCAAAGGTTCGGGGGCAGTTTGTGCATACCCAACACTTTTCTTTCCCAGCTGACTCATCTTTCTTAAGCCTGCTCCAGCCTGGAATTGGGTAGAGGGAACCACTCAACCATCACTTCCCTCCTTGGGCTTAATGACTCCATCATGGCAGGAATGGATCAGGGACTCCTCATCTTAGCCACGCTGACTTGTTCACTGACCTCTCCAAAGCTTTTGACAATGTCTTCCACCCCTCTCCTATGACAATGTTCATGCCAAACATGAAAACACAGCTGCTAGATAGGGCTTTGGTGCATGCTGCAATTGGAAATGCAGCTGTTAAATACAGATGTTGTGCAGTGGCATGCATAACAGTTGATCTGGCTGCTGTGTTTCCAAGTGTGACCTGCACCAATGTTCTAGTTAGCAGCAGTGTTTCCAAGTGAGGCATGCACCAAAGCCCTTGTTAGCAGCTATTTTCCAAGTGTGGCATGCACCAAAGACTTTTGCAGCTGTGTTTCCTAGTGTTGCATTCATTACAGCCCTATTAGGAAGCTATGTTTCCAAGCATGGCTTGCACCGAAAAGTTAGCAGCTATGTTTCCAAATGTGGCATGCTGCAAAGCCTTACTTAGCAGCTGTGTTTCCAAGTGTGGCATGCTCCACAGCTTTGTTTAACAGTTGTGTTTCCAAGTGTGGCATGCATCACAGTCCCATTAGAAAGCTGCCTTTCCAAGTGTGGCATGCACCAAAGCCCTGTTTAGCAGCTGTGTTTCCAAGTGCAGCATGCTGCAAAGCCCTACTTAGCAGCTGTGTTTCCAAGAGTGCCATGTCTCCTAGCCCTAGTTAGCAGTTGTGTTTCCAAGTATGGCATACCTCCTAGCCCTAGTTAGCAGTTGTGTTTCCAAGTATGGCATGCCTCCTAGCCCTAGTTAGCAGCTGTGTTTCCAAGAGTGCCATGCCTCCTATCCCTAGTTAGCAGTTGTGTTTCCAAGTATGGCATGCCTTCTAGTCCTAGTTAGCAGCTGTGTTTCCAAGAGTGCCATGTCTCCTAGCCCTAGTTAGCAGCTGTGTTTCCAAGAGTGCCATGTCTCCTAGCCCTAGTTAGCAGTTGTGTTTCCAAGTATGGCATGCTTCCTAGCCCTAGTTAGCAGTTGTGTTTCCAAGTATGGCATGCCTCCTAGCCCTAGTTAGCAGTTGTGTTTCCAAGTATGGCATGCCTTCTAGTCCCTAGTTAGCAGCTGTGTTTCCAAGTGTGCCATGTCTCTAGCCCTAGTTAGCAGCTGTGTTTCCAAGAGTGCCATGTCTCCTAACCCTAGTTAGCAGTTGTGTTTCCAAGTATGGCATGCCTCCTAGCCCTAGTTAGCAGCTGTGTTTCCAAGTGTGCCATGTCTCCTAGCCCTAGTTAGCAGCTGTATTTCCAAGAGTGCCATGTCTCCTAGCCCTAGTTAGCAGCTGTGTTTCCAAGAGTGCCATGTCTCCTAGCCCTAGTTAGCAGCTGTGTTTCCAAGAGTGCCATGTCTCCTAGCCCTAGTTAGCAGTTGTGTTTCCAAGTATGGCATGCTTCCTAGCCCTAGTTAGCAGTTGTGTTTCCAAGTATGGCATGCCTCCTAGCCCTAGTTAGCAGCTGTGTTTCCAAGAGTGCCATGTCTCCTAGCCCTAGTTAGCAGCTGTGTTTCCAAGAGTGCCACGTCTCCTAGCCCTAGTTAGCAGTTGTGTTTCCAAGTATGGCATGCTTCCTAGCCCTAGTTAGCAGTTGTGTTTCCAAGTATGGCATGCCTCCTAGCCCTAGTTAGCAGTTGTGTTTCCAAGTATGGCATGCCTTCTAGTCCTAGTTAGCAGCTGTGTTTCCAAGTGTGCCATGTCTCCTAGCCCTAGTTAGCAGCTGTGTTTCCAAGAGTGCCATGTCTCCTAACCCTAGTTAGCAGTTGTGTTTCCAAGTATGGCATGCCTCCTAGCCCTAGTTAGCAGCTGTGTTTCCAAGTGTGCCATGTCTCCTAGCCCTAGTTAGCAGCTGTGTTTCCAAGAGTGCCATGTCTCCTAGCCCTAGTTAGCAGCTGTGTTTCCAAGTGTGCCATGTCTCCTAGTCCTAGTTAGCAGCTGTGTTTCCAAGAGTGCCATGTCTCCTAACCCTAGTTAGCAGTTGTGTTTCCAAGTATGGCATGCCTCCTAGCCCTAGTTAGCAGCTGTGTTTCCAAGTGTGCCATGTCTCCTAGCCCTAGTTAGCAGCTGTGTTTCCAAGAGTGCCATGTCTCCTAGCCCTAGTTAGCAGTTGTGTTACCAAGTATGGCATGCTTCCTAGCCCTAGTTAGCAGTTGTGTTTCCAAGTATGGCATGCCTCCTAGCCCTAGTTAGCAGTTGTGTTTCCAAGTATGGCATGCCTCCTAGCCCTAGTTAGCAGCTGTGTTTCCAAGTATGGCATGCCTCCTAGCCCTAGTTAGCAGCTGTGTTTCCAAGTGTGCCATGTCTCCTAGCCCTAGTTAGCAGCTGTGTTTCCAAGAGTGCCATGTCTCCTAACCCTAGTTAGCAGTTGTGTTTCCAAGTATGGCATGCCTCCTAGCCCTAGTTAGCAGCTGTGTTTCCAAGTGTGCCATGTCTCCTAGCCCTAGTTAGCAGCTGTGTTTCCAAGAGTGCCATGTCTCCTAGCCCTAGTTAGCAGCTGTGTTTCCAAGTGTGCCATGTCTCCTAGCCCTAGTTAGCAGCTGTGTTTCCAAGAGTGCCATGTCTCCTAACCCTAGTTAGCAGTTGTGTTTCCAAGTATGGCATGCCTCCTAGCCCTAGTTAGCAGCTGTGTTTCCAAGTGTGCCATGTCTCCTAGCCCTAGTTAGCAGCTGTGTTTCCAAAAGTGCCATGTCTCCTAGCCCTAGTTAGCAGTTGTGTTTCCAAGTATGGCATGCTTCCTAGCCCTAGTTAGCAGTTGTGTTTCCAAGTATGGCATGCCTCCTAGCCCTAGTTAGCAGTTGTGTTTCCAAGTGCGGCATGCCTCCTAGCCCTAGTTAGCAGCTGTGTTTCCAAGTATGGCATGCCTCCTAGCCCTAGTTAGCAGCTGTGTTTCCAAGTGTGCCATGTCTCCTAGCCCTAGTTAGCAGCTGTGTTTCCAAGAGTGCCATGTCTCCTAGCCCTAGTTAGCAGTTGTGTTTACAAGTATGGCATGCTTCCTAGCCCTAGTTAGCAGTTGTGTTTCCAAGTATGGCATGCCTCCTAGCCCTAGTTAGCAGTTGTGTTTCCAAGTATGGCATGCCTTCTAGTCCTAGTTAGCAGCTGTGTTTCCAAGTGTGCCATGTCTCCTAGCCCTAGTTAGCTGCTGTGTTTCCAAGTGTGGCATACAGCCATGCACCACAGTCCAGTTTACTGCTGTGTTTCTAACTGTGGCATGCACTAAAGCCATATTTAGCAGCCCTTTTGCCGGGTGTGCCATGCACCAAAGCCCTATTGAACAGCTGTGTTTCAAAGTGCACCATGCACCAAAGCCCTGGTTAACAGCTGTGTTTCCAAGCACTGCATGCACCTCAGCTCTATTAGGCAGGTGTTTCCAAGTGTAGCTTGCACCAAAGACCTATTTAGCAAGTATGCACTAATGCCCTAGTTTCCAGCTGTGTTTCCTAGCGTGGCATGCATCATAGCTCTAGTTAACTGCAGGGTCTAGGCCAATACCATGAAAATAAAATGCCACAGTCAAGAATTGCGCAGTCAAAAAGCCAACAGTGAAAACCAAGCCTCGCAGATGCACCGCACACTAAAAACAGCGTGGCAAGTCAAGGGAAGGCAGATAAAGCACTGCCGAGGGAAGAGTGAATCTCGGGAGGGAGCGGATTTACTATTGCCGACTCGGGGAGGGTGAAAGTTGGGGGGGCAGATTTACTATTCCAACTCCCAGGAGGACACAACTCAGGGAGTTTGAAAGATGGGGAGGGGGCAGATTTACTATTGTAACTCCATGGGGGATGGGGATGCAATCGGGGTGTAGAAGAGAAAGCCAGGGAGCAGATTTAGTATTCTGACCCGGGGATGCAACTTGGGGAGGGGGTGCGATGGCAAAAAAGCAAAAAAAAAAAACAGAGGGAGTCAGAACTGAACTCAGGTCAGCTGCACATTGTAAGCCCATTCACAACTTCTGACTCTAACCTCTAAGCTATGCTGCAGCACAGATAGGTAGCCCACACTTGAAGACTTACACAGTCCTTGGCATGAGTGAAAACTGCTACAAGTACTGCGCTGTAATGTCTCTGCACTATTATATCCATGTACCTGTTTTCACTCACGTAATTTTCTCAGCACAAATTTCACTACACTGTTATTCCCACACTTCTTGACTGGATTCCGTTAGCTACTATGTTTCCAAGTGTGGCATGCTGCAAAGCCCTAGTTAGCCGCTCTGTTTCCAAGTGTGTTATGTATCACAGCCCTAGTTAGCTATTCTGTTTCCAAGTGTGGCATGTACCACAGACCCAGCTAGCAGCTGTGCTTCCCAGTGTTGCTTGCACCAAAGCCCCTTTTAGCAGCTGCGTGTCCAGGTATTGCATGCACCAAAGCACTAGTTGGTGTAACTACCTTGATTATCTACTTCCGTGTTCTGATTCTGTATTTCTATTTTAAGGTAGCCCATCTTTGGAACACTCCTCCAGATGTGTATATGTAACCCCCAAGGGGTGCTATCCTAAGGGCTACTACCCCTGCCTGCTCAGCTAATAACAGGTTGAGGGGCCTGGATCCAATGCCGGGTGCCTCCACCCAAAGGTCAGGGTTGGAACAGTCAAATGCGACCTGGTCACAGCCCTCTGGGTCACTGTAACCCCCCCTTTCTTCCCACTAGTGGTTCACCAGCAATTCCCACTCTACCGTTATGACTTACACTTTCACCCAGGTCGGAATGGCCAACTTGGTGCTGAAGACCCCCTCTAAAATAAGATGCAGTTATACAATAACCAATACACAACAGGGTGACACAAACACACAGTTTAAATGATATACCTTGCAACAACAAATCTGATTTATTAAGGGGGATGTAACAAGGATGGGGGAAATCAAGTTGATTAGCTTAACACTTCTACTATATAGGGCACTGAGCACAAGCCAAACCTATCAGTCGCTGTCTTTGGGTACCCAGGCCTTACAAGGCTAACCTATTCGTTGCAGCTGGGTGGGGTCCTGGAGAAGAAACAAACGTTTAGTACCTATGTTAGTTTTGTAATAGCCCGCAGGCACAATCCATGCAGCCAATGAACAGCCAGACAACTCTGGTACTCAGGAAGAACATTTGACAGAGGGCTACCCTGATTTTTAGTACTCACGAATCCTGCAGCAAGATCCTTCTCACACCACTACAGGACTTAGCCTGTGATTCAAACGCTGTTCCACACATTTATATGTAATGCAGAGGGGTACCATACCAGGCAGCTGCTCCAGAACTCCCAATCGCTTTTGCTAAACAAACCGGGTGAACTATGCAGCTTCACTTCTCTTGACAAACTGAGCACAATTCAGCAGATTCTCTAGTCCTCTACAGGGTGAACTTGGTAGGTAGCTGTGTTTGCACAGCCTCCTCTGCTTGCACTCCTCACAGATCTTGTCCGCTCTCTCTCTTTCTCCTGGCGATGAAGTCGCCCGCCTTCTTGGCCTGACTCACATGCTTCCCACGCGAATATACTTGCACAGCGCAGGAGCCAGAGCTCCTTCTCCCTTCACGATCACCAACGACTCTGGCCCTTGGCAGTTTGGGCAGGGACTCTCAGTTCGGGCACCACCCAATCCCATTGGTGAGCTGCAGATGCCAGTCACCTAATTCGGCCCTCATTGGTGCAAAAAGGCACCACAGTCCAGAACTTCATTTCCCAGAATTACCGGCTGTATCCCCTATGGTCAGCCAGCTCCAAAGAGAGTCCTGATTCTGGTTGGCTCAAGCGGTCTCCATTTCAGTCACCCCTCGTTACCCCATTGTCCCAGCTCAGCAGTCCAGGTCCAAAATGAAGGGGCCAAGCACACAAAGTCCCAGCTGCAATGAAGGCAGGTTAGACAAACTGTAATTTCACTAACACTTTAAATGATTATAGCCGAACAGTTACATCTACCAAATGGGCTCCCTTTTTGCTTTCAGCGGCTACAGCATGGAGCGAGTACACCACAGCTCAGGCAAGATTCGAGCAGAGAAACCCCAGTCCCCCCTATACAAACCCGCTGGAGCCTGCGAGCTGGCAGCTCTTAAAGAGACAGTACTGGAGGCTTTAAAAGCACTCACAATGGCCACATTTTGGTGGCATTGCGCCGAACACCAGTTAGGCAAGGAGCTATTAAGCAGCTCCGGGAAGGCTTTTAGGAACCCCCATTTGTAGGGGTTTACATATAGATCAGAGAACATTTCTGGACCTGATATTGCACAGACAGAGAGGTCAGATGGGACAGTCAGGCCCTGATGGCAGCAATCTTATCTGATCATTTTCAGTTAGAATAAATAAGGACCACTGCTGTATATTGGCACCCCTTTGCAGTGACTGGCATTTGGTGTAGATAATTAATTTTGCATGCAAGCATTCAGCTTTCAGAAGCAAAGACAACCATTGGTCAATCAAATTCCTCCCTCCTACTAGCACATACTGATTACAGTCGCACACACACTGTTATCCCTTGTTGTTCAAAGTACTTGTTACATCGGAGCTTCGAGTTTCTTACAGTATCACTTGATACAACCTGCTCTGGAAGTTTGGCTCAAATATCTCAGTGAAGTCATTCTTCCTTGTGTTTCCTAAAGAACTGTATTTGGCCTGATAGACTTTTTTTGAGGCAGATTTTTCTCACCTGCTGCACCCAACTGGCACCTGTCTACGCCCCCCCACCCTGTCACCTACTATTTTGGAGATTACCTTACTTCTTGTAAGGACCACTTTGGTGGGTTGGTGACTCCATTGGTAGTACGGGGCCAGTGATTGGCAAGCTTCATCCTGCCTGCCAGGGAGATTTTCCACCGATTTTCTCTCCGAGGGCACTGGCATGCAGTGGCTCATGCTACCATATACATGTCATGGCCACACTAGTGTCCAGTGGCATCCCCTTCTCCAGCTTGCTGTCTCCAGCTGTGCTGCTGCCTGCCTTCAACCAGCTAGCAGCTACGGAGTGGAGCACATTGTCCCAAATAAGGAGAGCTGCCCCTGGATGCTCGAACCTCCTTCTCCCTGCGAGCCTCAAGTAAACCAATACCGTTTCTGAACCTGAACTGCCAATAGAGTGAGCTGTAGTGGTACTGCTATGCTACCAGACTGGCTGTTTTGACACTCTTATCAAATTATTACTTTCCAGCTGATTCTTCTTTTTCAATGGAAAACAGCCCCAAGTCTGTCAGCCAGGTCCCGTATAGCCCATAATAACAAACACTGTACCTTTCACTGAAAAATAAAGACTGTAGTTCTGTTCACCTTCATAGTTTATTATACTTGCAAAAAAGGTAAACCACCCTTTTTGTGCACTTAACAGGTAAGCGTTCTCCAGCAACTAGACAAATAACCAGCATCAGGGACATGTGACCAAAGTGGACCTTTTTTTAAAAAGTGGTACTTTCATTAGGGATGAGTGAAAAAGGATCAGCAGTTCTGTTATTTGTGGCTGTGTTATAAAACACACATTAAACAATGTTGGTAATATACTACAGATGAAGGAAATCCTGGTGTGGATGGGGAGGGCACTGATAAGACATTTTTTTGACACTGCTGGCAAGATGTAGAACAAAGCAGGCAATAACTTTTTAAAGCATTTGTATATACAATTTGAATGTGCTATTCTGGGGGGAGGGATAAAACTATCTGCTCAGAATTGCTGGGGGCATGAAATAAAAATGAAGGCGTACAAATTCTGGTGACCTCAGACATCCACCTCTGAGCCACAAACGATGCATTACAATATGGTAGATGAACCCCTACCTTTCCATCTCCATGTAATTTGTAGTACACTCGTCCTGTTACATCCACATATACCATCCGGCTCCATGAAGATGTGCTGATGTTCAACATAATGTTCAAGCAGTTTCTGGATATACAGTGCAAACTATCAAACAATTAAAATACCATAATCGAAATATTGCTTAACATAAATGATATGGTGCCTTCTATTCTTAAACTTTTTCATTAGATTAAAAAAATGTAACCAAAGCAAAGCCACAGTATGGCCTAGATGTTGAGAAAGGAGCTGTGCTGGTATCTTGAGAGGTATTCCGACCCCAAGAAAGTTGAGACTCTGGGGCTAATGCAACTGAACACAGTAGCATGCTACATGGCCCAGACGCACTTTGCGGACCCCGAGGATTAACCCTGGCTCCCACACCCTCTCAAGGGCCCCGGAGCTGTGAATGTGTTTGGTACATCCAGCAGACTTGGGTTTGATTCCCACTGCCTCCACTTGCATCGTGTGTGACCCTAAGCAAGTCACGTAACCTCCCGGGTTGCTTCTGAAAATAGGCGCTGTGCCTTAACCAGTTACTAAAGAATTTAAAAAAAAAAAGCAAAATCTACAACAGAGAAATGGGTGCTCTTGGGTGACACTGAACTGAATACAAATTAAAAAAAACATGTACTCACTACCAAAAATGCCACAAAGCTGAAAGCCTTTGATGAAGCTCATGAGTGTGAAATGCATCAGCCAATGTATATTTGGGGCCTTTGTGACTTTCTGCACTTGATACCTCAATAAAGTAGTTTTTATTTTGCACACAAAGCCTGGTATGCCGTGACATTTTTGGTGCCCAGTCTATGGTTTGTTTGCATTAGCAAAATGTACCACACAATTCTGGCCATTTGCTCTGCATTTCAAAGGCCAGTGCTACACATTTAATGCTTGCAGGTTTAGCAGTATGGATGAACCGCACTGCATGTACAAATGTTTTGAGAATCTTGGAGTCTGACTCTACTTTAAAACTTGAGGGTTGACACACACATATTGAAAGGGCTGTGACTGGGAGGCAGCTGTCTGCCACTGAAAACAGAGACGTTTTGAGTGACTGAAGACAGAACAAGGAAGAGACGAGACAAAGGCAAGTTAGGTGGGAAGTAGTAACAAGAAATACAGAAATTTTACAAGCAGAAAAAGACCAGAGTCCATCCTGACCTCTCTGTTCCTACCCAACTCAGAACTATGAAAACAGGCTGGTTCACATGGTTCCTCTGATATGTTTTTTTTTTTATAGTGGGCCACCAAGCCGATTGCGATTGAAGTTCATTCCTTTTTTGCATATATATTTCTTCTTCCATTCTTTTTATAGGGAAAGGCATATTATTTTACTTACTGCCTGGAAGGCTATAAGTGCTCATTTGACTACAGAACTCAGTAAACTGTAGTCACTTAACAAGGCCCCCTTCCCTTCCTTTCCTCCCTCCCTGTCTCTTTTGTACAAGCTTGTTAGGATGAATAAAAAAATGATGAGTGATAAGTAGGAAACGGAGGACTAGTGCTGGCAGACATGCTCTTTAGGACCTGTACCTAGCCCTGAGGGGGAGGGGCAGCTTGCAAGGTTCCTCCTCTGCCCTTAAAGTGCTGTTATTATTCTTCATTCTCAATTGCAAGGGAGACACTGTGTCTCTTTTCTTGAGTAACTAAAGTTACTAATCCCCCCCCCCCACACACACACTCCTTCTTCAGCCTCTGGAACGTTACAGGACCTCCATTCCCATCTCCCTTTTGACAGCCAGTGAAAGGTGAGAGTTCTGAGCAGGACTGCTTTGGAGGATCAATGTTTAAATCAGCGCTTGGGCGCCAGGCCTACAGCGGGTCCTCAAGATTTGTCAATCAGGGCATGAAATATTCACTAGACCTAATCTTCTTAAGGGATCTAAAAGGGCACTGATGAGACCTGTACTTCAGAGAGAGAGAGAGAGAGAGTGTGATAGAGACAGAGAAAGAGGAAGGGAAGGCAGGAGAGAGTGGGGAGGGAGAGAGAGAGAGAGAGAGAGGGAGGAAGAAAGGGAGAGGAAAGGAGGGATGGAGGGAAAGAGAGAGTGAGTGGGAGAAGAGAGAGAGAGAGGATAGAGGGGGGATGGACATGTGGGGGGAGGAGAGAGAGAGACAGATTGAGAGATTCCATCCTGAGTAAGATGAATTCTCACCCCCTCAGAAACTATCTGAGTAATGTGATTGTTTTTTTCTTGGTGAGCTGTGAACATGGTCTTAGCTCACTGATCAATGGGTAGAGAAAGTGCCCCAAGACTCAAAAGCCAAGTATGATAAAAAGGGAAGTAAAATCTGCTGAGTCCATGAATCTGAGCAGCTCTGATATAAAATGCAATACCTGCATTTCTCTTTTTAGTCTGCATTTCAATAAATAATATCAGTGTGGCTGGCCAGGTGAAACAGCGGTAGTGTGCCTGCTCGCTACTCCATCGACACAGCTTGGGAATGGGCTTGGAGTGCAGGGCTCCAGTGGGGGAGACAATGAGCACTCCACTGGACTGGTTTCCTCCTTCGGGGAGGGAGGTTCCCATCCTGCGGTGTTTGACTGCCACCCAGCGATGGCTGGGTGACAGCACTTGCCATGGCTGCCTAGGTGTCAGAGATTGTTCTGGATGCCCATGCAGGCTGTGCGCAACTGTGCATGGGCACACCATACAAATGCATGCTGGCAGCCCATTTGGGAGGAAAATGGTGGAAAAACATTGCAGCAGCAGGATGAAAACTGACCCCTCACAGGCCTGCACCATCAAACAGACACCCACCTCCAGACTGGGTCCTGCTCCTGCTGGTGAACACTCCCTCTGCAGAGGGGCCCAACATGGAGGGCAAGCTATGAAGGAAATTGGAGGTCAGGGTACGTACCTGGGGTTGGCTGGTGACAGGACTGGAAGGGGCAGTTAGATGGGGGCTGCATGGTAGTCCGGTGGGGAAACAATAGATTGAAAAAATATATCTGTCAATGCACCCAGTTCCCTATAGATAGATAAATCTGAGTTGGTCAGCTGACTAAGTGCTCCAGCAACCCTGCCAGTATGCTCCTTCAGCAGAGTCCTTTCAAATTGTCAATTGACAATGTGTGATTGTCTCTGAAAGTCAAATCTAAATTTGCATGAGGGTTTTTTGCTGTGCGGGTCTAGTTTCCCCCACATCACTTCTTCGAGTCCTACCAGTTGTGATTCTGCATTTTGGACTTGCCAACCAGTGGTCCCAAGAAGTCCATACTGGTTCCTGGTTCATTTCTAGTCCCCCACTGGTGACTGCGTGGTGATCCAAATGGCAGGCAGGAAGGCAGTGGTAGTCTAGGACAATGGGTGGGGGCACCTGATGACTGCATTTCCCATTAAAGTGTATGGAGAGGCAGCAATCGCCCTATTAGGAGGTCAGCCTTTTTCCTCCTTTTCAGCCCTCTCCTCATGATGTCAGCATTCACCCCCACATATCAGAAATCTCTCTGAGTGTTGGAAGTCACTCTGCGTAACTCCACACCCCTGATTAGTGTCTTCTGCATAGTATAAGGAAGCAGCCAAGGAGTGGGGTATATCACACCTCCTCCCAGTGGGGGGCAGCACTGCTGAAATCTTCCCTGCCAGCTTCCTCTCCTGATGTCCTTAGCTTGGATTGTGAACCTGGATTCCCAGCATTCCAAGTTGCCCCCTACTGCTCGGTGCCATGATAAAATCAGACAGGCATGATGATTTTTTATGAATTGCTCGTGACTGTGTGATGATCATTACTGAGTATTTTCATTTAAGGATGCGATTTTATTAGTCACGCGAGGAAAATTACAAAAAAAGTTTCAGTTCATATACATATAAACATGTCAAATAGCTGCAAATGAAAACAAAATCATAAAATTAATTAGACAGTGTCCATGGTTAAACACGTTCAACAAAAGTAATAGCTTGCTTTGGTACTGTTAGAAATTTGCATAGGTAGCTAATAAACATATTTCAAAAGCACAATTTTATCATAAACGGGAGCCAGAACAGTGGAATGTTTTATCATTAACATACTTTTGAACTGACAGTTGACAGACTAAAAGTAGAGGTATTTGGAACAAATCATGAACGATGTTGGAACATAAAAACCTACAGCAGTGTAAAAGTGAACTGTACTTTTACAGATACACATAACCAATTTGAGCATTTATTGTTATGATTTTATTAAAATGTATTTCACCAGGAAGAAATGCATTCGAAGATATTTGAATATTTGTTTACAGGACAGCCTATTAAGCCTGGAGGCTCATTCACACTAGGGTCCTGTCTAAGATAGCTAACAATTGCACAGACAATAATGCATAATTACAGATTACAGTACATACTCTACAAAATTAAATGTATACAAGCATTCTACATTTCCATTTTGAAGTATCAGGGGCCCAACATTGAACTGGAAGGGGAGAAGTTAAAGAAGGGTGCCACAAAGTACTTCTTCACCGAGAGGGTGGTGGATAGGAAGAGCACTTTAATATGATTAATGCTGGAGCTATCCTGGTGTTTAAAACCCCTGAGATGTATTCAAGGGGGATTATGAGGAACAAAAAGGAGACAGGGTTTTTTTTCTGTCAACTATTTTTCACTCCCAGTTACCATCTCACCAGGGCATCTCTCAGGCAAGGACCCACTCACCCCAGCTTCTGCCACCCACCTGAACCCTGACCACAACCGAGGAATTGGCTAATGTGCCTCTCCTGGGCCTACACGGGAGAGGTAGAGATGGAGTTAAGTCGGGTGAAGGCTGGCATTGGATGTAGGGGCTTGGATACACAAGCTCTGCCATAGAAGTCAAGGATTTCTTCCGTGTTTTCCCCCTGGGGTGTGGACGTGCAATGATGTCTGCACATGAAGTGCTGATGTCTACAGCAGCCCCACCCCTACATTGGTGCTACTCCTGTAGTGCCCCCAGTCTCCACCGGGGGACGCTTATAGAGTGAGGCAATCCCTCAACCCACCCCAGGAGGAAAGAGCTGTCCTCCAGACACTCAAGCTCCTCCTTCCCCAGCCAACCCCCCACATCCCAAGTCCGTTCCCGAACCCGGGTCACTGGCGTGGTGCAAAGTGTGGTGTCCAGCGCCTCAACCCTCAGCGCCACCGGGCTGGCAGGCGACAGGGGGTTGACTGAGGTCTGTAAGGACACAGTAAAACAATGTGGGATGATAGGGCAGACTCAGTGGCCTCCCTCTTTTTCTGTCCCAATCCAGTGATATATGGATGAACCATGGATGTTGTCTATTTCAAAATGTTTAGTGACCAATCTTCAGAAAGTAGTAAAGCTGGGAGCTATTCTAATAACAGTGGATGAATTATACAGTAGAATGCCTGTATACTGAAATTATGCTTTGCAATAATTAGTTCTGTCTTAAAGGGACACTGTCTACCCCACTTAAGTCTCAAAGTGTCCCTAGTTACTAAAAAAAATCAACAACAAAAAAAACACACATTATGATTGTCCACATTCTACAGAGATTGCTGATGTAGCTGGTAGTTTGATTCTGCTTCCTTTTTAAAAGTGAAAAACAGACTGCACGCCATACTGCTGTTACCATATGAAAAGCATGTTTGTATACAGTCCTTGATCAACTCCCACTGCATTTTGTGTGAACTTTGATAATCTAGCCATGTATGATGCAGTAGTAGGATAGGAGACTATTGCATCATGAGTGGCTGCACTGTTTGGGGCTGTTCCTAATGTTCATGAAGTGTGCAATAAGTGTAGATTAAGAATTTGAGATAAAACATGGTTGGGTATAATTACACCATTAGCACACCTTTTAATTCTAATACAAAAGGAGGCAGATTAAACAACCGGCAACATCAATTAATTTTAGACAAGGTAAGCAATCATAACATGTGAGTTTTCAAATAGGACTAATACAAAGCATAAAAGGTTGACAGTGTCTCTTTAAGGCATTAATAGATTACCGTTTATGCTGCTTTTGCTTTCTCGGGAGTGGACACTTGATAGGGGTTGGAATTTTTGTGTCAAGTAATCGGGGGATAAACTATTCAGACTGTGGTCTTCATAATTGCTCATGTGTGCTCCTCCTTAAATTTAATGGTTTCCAGTCTAGTTGGCTAATATATATTTCCTGGATGTTCTTACTTTATATTCAAATATGAAGCTGCCTGCTTTGTTTTGATAAAACCTGTAGCCTCCCTAGGAGTCCCTGATCGCTGCATTTCTCCCAGATTAAGTCTGCATAACTAGTGTGGTGGACTTAACTTGATGTTGAGGCAGTATAGCACAGTGGTTTAAGGCTCTGAACTGCAAACCTGGAGATCTGGGTTTGAATCCCACAGCCCCCACTTGCATGCTATATGATCCTGACCAAGTCACTTAACTTTCTTTTGCTCCCAGGTTGCACTTGTAAACAAGCTTTCAGCTTAGTGGGTCTCTCCTGGTTAAAAAAACAAATGTATCACAATTGTACTATAGTATATGGTTGGCCTTTGTTCTGTATAAAAATTAGCTTGCTTAAAAACCTTGTGCACATTCTAAACTGCTGTGCACATTCCAAGGTGCTGTTGTGCGCATTCCAAGCAGTTCAGCACAATTTAAAGGTCATAACATTTTTAATTCCTCATTCACCCAGCACCTAGCTGATTATTAACCACCCAGTGCCCCCATTTGTACCTTTTAACTTGTGAAATTCTATAAATTTAATTTCAATCATCAGACAGAACAATGAAATGCAAGTTTTTTTTTTGTTTTGTTTTCTTTTGGTTTTATTTAGGGAGGTAACACTCCTGTGATTAATGTGTGCAAAACCATATACTATATAAAATCAAATATGGGCAACCCCACACAACTCAGCATGTGTTTCTATCTCAGGGCTCAGATAACAGCATGGACCTCTCGAGCTTCGCTCTCGCGGTTCATATGCTGTCATCTCAACTCCTTGATAGAACCACAGCCTTGTTGTGCATGGTTGTCCATACATTATTCTCTATATATTGTATTGTATTGTAATATTGTGTATACTTTGTACCAAGTTGTCCTACCAGGACCTCCTTGTAAATGAACGTGTACAATGGAGTTTTCTTGCAAATAAACTTGACCTAATGCACAGTAGACTGTATATGTTGGTTTTAGTGAGTGGCAATATCTAATTCTCCTTAAGAAAGACAACAGTGCAGACATTTTACAAAAGAAGTTTAGAAAGATATGTTTAAAAGGGAATAGTCATGTGTAGGAAAGCAACAGACAAGGACCTAGAGGTCCTGTCTAAGCTTTTCATATTGTACAATAATGTTTTCACTACTGTACTCACCTTCGTAGAATTTATCATTTTTATCTGTTTAATCCTGCTAACTGCCACCCGCCATTGGTGCTGACCTTTAGATCCCTGTCTGTTTCTTGCCTGCACATGACTGTCCCTCTTTAAATACTAAAGAATTATCAAAGGATTTGTGTTCACAGATTCAAGAATCTTTCTGGTGAGGTAGCCAAGATTCAATCTTTTGTTCTGGTGGTGGTTTTGGTGGACGTTAAAGATCCCATGGCACTTCTTAAAATGAGTAGAGAACTTTTCCAGGTGTCCAGGCCAAATTTCTCCCATTCACTAAATCACCAATATCAATATCGGTTGGTTTGCATTTCCCCCCCCCCGGATGAGGCTTAAAACAGGCAATATTTCGTAACCATTTTCGAGTCAACAAAAACGAAAATTAAAAAAGTAATAATAATAATGATAATTAAAAATTAAGTGGTTTTCAAACATTATTGGGAAAGATTGGCTCTGTCATGAAGTTGGTCATTCTCAATGGTTTACACATCTTTATCATCATTGTCTGAATCCAGCTGCTTGTGCTCACATGGGTGACTCCTCTCCCCCCCCCAGGAGACCCGCTACTCCTCCCCTCCTACTCTACAGCACTTTGTTTTGCCCACCCAACTATATCTCTGCTCCCTTTCCTCTACTTGCCCCTCCCTTCCCCTTCCTAATGTCCTACCTCCTTGCCCTCTGTTTCTGCTCTGTCCTCTTTCCTCTGGATTGTTAACTACCATTGGTGCATGTTCAGAAACCTCTGCTGCACTTTAACTCTCTGCACTTTCTCCATTTAGAGTACAATCATCCTCCACCTGAGGTGTTATTATCTTGCTATGTAATTGCTCCTGTGCACTGATTTGTATTCTCTGTAACTTGTGTTGTAATGCTTTGTATACTGCATTGATACTGGCATTTTATTGTACTGTACTTTAATCTTTGCCATTTGTTGTGGCGTGGGTCATGCCTGAAAATGGTCCTTGGATCGGTGCACTTACCTGGTTATTAAAGACTTAAATAAATAAATATCCACACACAATAAAACGGCATCATCTGTACACAATTAGACTTTGAAGGAGGCACCAGCATTTGGTAGTCATTAATATAACAAAGAAAACAAATCTGTCTGAAGAGCTAATAAGAGCTGTTTTCAAATGTGCCTTGGTTTATTTTCTTCGTTCTAACATTATTCACCATTTAGGGAAGTGAACTTGATCTTGGTCAATCAAGAAAAATCAAACTATGAAATCCTGACAAACCATTATTTACTGCAATCACCATTTCTGTAACATCATGCGTTTGTTGGTCAGGCATTGTATTATCGTGAGTAGTCAACAATAATCATGGACAAAATAGTGGTTCTTGGGCTTTTGCAGAAACTATCATTGTTAGCCATGCTGGCATTCCAGATTTGCAGTCTGAGCCTGGAAATGTGCAGTAGGCTGTCAGGAGGAGAAGGACTGAACTTCCCACTTTTACATTGTGGTTGGTTGGGGCTGGAAGCCTCCATTGCAAAGATGCCCATATGGTTCTAAGGAGAGCAGTACAGGCAAGACAGGAAGACTGTGTTGATGGCTGGATCTTGGGTGTGACAAAAGTCTCGTCTGGGGAGATGTGGGAGATAGGTGGGTAGGAAGTAATCAGGAGAACATTGGTGGGGGTGCCCAGCATGGATGCTGCCACTACATGCTCCAAGTGTAACTGGTCTGCTTCATCATTTACTGGGATGGACTCACCATGCCTCCCTCACTGTGACTTGACCCTCTTAGTCCAGTTGCCCAGCTGACCATCCAGCACATACATACTCATTTAGGAGGGAAAGAAGAGCGTCAGTTCATTGACTGCTTCCCTCCCACCAGCACAGGGTGAGTACCCAGTCACCCCATTTTCTTCAAAGTACTTGTTGGATCTCAGATATAAGGTCATTATAGTATCAACGGATACCACATGGCCAACCATGGGGCTATGGGAAGTGGAGTCTGCACACGATAAGAGGGTAGGAGCATTGGCTTCCCAAGTACCATGTCAGAGTCACTGTTGACTGCAGTAGACTACCAGCAGGCAGAAAGAGAGCTTGGCTCCCTTAATAGAAATGAAATATAGTGTAGCTTAAAACAGTGATCTTTTTTTATATTGAACATGATCTTTGAACATGCTTGATACTGGTAATAATTTATTATAAGTCATAAGCAGATCACCGTAATTCTGACTGAGTAATGAATGTGTAGTTGATCTGACTGTGGAGACAAGCCAGCCATTGGTCTACCTTTGGAACAAAGTGTGCCATTAATGTGGCCTCAGAGGGAAGCATGTCATTTGTGTGACTTGATAGAAAAGTGTGATATTGGTGTGACTGAGGAAAGAAGTATGCATTTGGTATGGTTTCGGAGTGGAGCTTGTTGCTGTGACTGTGAAGAGGCATAATCTATTGGTGCTATGGATAGAGGTGTGGTTGTAGTTTGACTGGAATGAGGAAGCTGATCTTGGTGTTAATGGGGAATGGAGTATGCCGTTGGTGTGACTGAGGGCTGGAGAAAGCAGTATGCTGTTGGTTTGAGTATGAAGAAAGGCTTGTTGTTGGTATGACTGGGGAGAGGAGCTTGTTGTTAGTATACGATCATACGAATTGTGCCAGTAGAAAAAAAGGACTTGACGTCTATCTTGTTTGCTTGGGTCTGGAGACTTCCCAGTATGTACTCAGGGATCTGCCCCCACTCTCTGCTATCCATTCCTCCCTTTCCTTCTATATCTCCTCTCTCCCCCTCCCCCCCCCATGCAACTTTCCCTTGTACTCTGTCCCAACCTGTCTTGAAGATGTCCACAGTCTTCAGGGAGACAACTTCCTCTGGCAACTCATTTCATTTTGCTACCACCCTCTCTGTGAAAAAGTGTCTCCTCATTTCCTTGTTGAATCCCCCTCCCCCCACCAGCTAGAGGCAGTACCCTCCTAGTGGTCTTGTTCCCACTAAGGTTGAAGAGACTCTCAGAGCTCACTTTGTGGAAACCCTTAAGGTGTTTAAAGGTTTCAGGCATGTCACCCCTCTCTCTTCTATCGTCCAGGGAGTACATGTTGAGACTTGTGAGTCTCTCCTCGTATATCCTACCTTGTTGTCCCCAGATCATCTTGGTTACCCTTCTCTGGATCATCTCCAAAAGGTTCATGTCCTTGTTCAGGTAAGGACTGCAGTACTGCACACTGTACTCAAGATGTGGCCAAACCAGTGACCTGTACAGTGGTAGAATAACCTTCACTTTCCTGCTGGTTATATCCCTGCAGTGATTTGCTTTGGCTGCTGCTCTCTTACAGTGTGCTGAGTGCTCCAGGTCACTGGTAATGATCACACCCCAAGTCTTTCTCCTCTTCTGACTTGGTAAATTGCTCATCACCCAGCCAGTATTTGGCCTTGGATTTCTTTACCTCTAAGTGCATTGCTTTACACTTTTTTGGGCATTGAATTCCAGTTGCCAAATACATGACCACTACTTCAGCTTGGACAGGACCTCTAATGTCTTCTCTCCCCCTCTTTTGTGTCCACTCATCCACAGAGCTTTGTGTCATTCACAATGGGGCACACTGTATCTTGTCTTTAACATCGTCTTCAATGTTGCTGATGAAGATGTTAAATAATATCAGCGTGAGCATCGGCACTGTGTGACTCCACTTGTGAGTGGTCTAGTTTCTGAAAACTCCTCCCAACCACTACCTTCTGACTTCTTTCTTATAGCCAGCTTTGAACCCACATAGCCAGTTTTGCCCCTACCTCCAGGTCCTCATGCATCCTAATGAATCTCCTGTGGGGAACAGAGTCAAAGGCCTTGCTGAAATCTAATTATAGTATGTCCACTGACTGGCCCCTGTCCACTATCCTGGTTACCCAGTCAAAGAAATCAATTAGGTTGGACTAGCAGAACTGCCCTGACATGAACCCATGCTGCCATTTGTCATGGAGCCCATTGTCATCCAGAAAGCTTTCCACCGTTTCTTTCAGTATGGTTTCTATGATCTTCCCAATTATCAAGGTCAAACTGACTGTCCCATAGTTACTGGGGTTGTTCCTTGGCCCACTCTTGTGTAATGGTGTTACATGTGCTGTCTCCCAGTTCAGTGGCTTTTCTGTATCTCCAGAGAGGTATTAAACAGGTCCACCAAGGGACCTGCCGGCACATCTGATAACTCCCTCAATATCCTCGGGTGTAGCCATCTGGTCCCGAGGACTTGTCCACCTTCATGGCTTTTAAGCCATTCCTCACCCTGTCAATTTCAATCTCCCCATCTGTGAACCCCCAACCCCTCGCCATTTCCCCCTCCTTCTTCCCCTGGGGTAATAGGCCATCCTTCACGTTAGTGAAGACTGAGCAGAAATACTTGTTAAGTACTTCTGCTTTCTCTTTACTACCCACTGCCCACTCCCCTCCTTTTTCAACCTGACTATCCTATCCTTGATATCCCGCTTCTTTCTTATGTACTGGAAGAAGGGCTCCCCAATTTTGATCCCCTCAGCTAGCTGCAGCTGTTTCTTGGCCTTGGCCAGTTGTGCTGCTCTGCCTGCCTCCCTTGCCTTAGTACAGTACTCCTCTATGCCCTCGTCCCTCTGGGTGTGTTTATACTTTCTGAAAGCTGTTTTCTTGCTTTTTACTGCCTGGGCTACCTCCCTATCAAACCAGCTGGGCGTCTTGGCTCTAGATGTTTTGCTGTTTATCTTGGCACACTTATTAGTGGCTGCCAACAGTCCCACCTCAATAATGGCCCATTTCCGATCTACCCCCATTTCCTTCCTGATCCCAACAAGTTGCCCTCCCGGGATCTCCCCCATTTGACTGTAGCCTACTTTCCTGAAGTCTAGCACCTTTGTTTTTGTCATGGTCTTGTCCTCGTCCATGTCCAAGTCCAAGTGAAACCACACAGTGTGATGGATGCTTCCTGTTAGCGGTGCTTCCACCTTCACCTCCTGGACATACACACCATTAGAGAACCAGATCCAGTATGGCTCTCTCCCTGGTGGACTGTAAGGCACACTGTGTCAAGAACCCACTCTGGAATGCATCCAGCAGTGCCTGGGACAGGTGGTAGCAGGGATTTTCCCACCTATTCCAGGTAGACTGAAGTCTGCCATAATCACAACCTCCCCCTGCTGGCCAGCTCCACAATTTTGGATCACTGTTCCCTGTCACATTCCTCATCCTTGTTTGGTGGCCTTACACCACTCTTATTCTAAGCTTTGTATCTTTCGTTGATTTACCTGTACCCACAGCGCCTCTGTCCTTCCATCCATCTCCTCCTCCCTAGTGCAGGTTATCCCTTCCCTCATATACAGAGCCACTCCCTTCTCTACCCACCCCATCTGTTCTATATAGCTTGTACCCAAGGAAGGAGATGTCCCAGTCATGGGTTGGCATGACTCATGATGGCAGCCATGTCCACTTCCCCCTCTGCCGTCAGTGAGTGCAGTGTATTTATTTTGTTCTGCAGGCTCCTTTCATTCAGAGACACAACCTTCCACTGCAACGTGCACCCCTCTCTAGTTCTGGACTGACTGTCTGCCCCTTCCCCCGATCCTGGTCCCACTCACCTGCCCTTATTATTTTGTCTCTCATTTGCCCCCCTCCTCCTTTTGCCCAGATTGGGGAGGAAGGCCAGTTGACCTTGTCCACCAGGTGCCTAAGGGCATTAAGGACCCTGCTGTCTCCCCTTATCAGTTTAAATTCAGTTCCTTCCTGATATACTTCTTGAAGCTGGGCACTCTTGCACCCTCCTTGTTAAGGAGTAGCCTATCTGGTGCAGAAAGGTCTTTGTTCTGCCACGTGCTCTCCCAGCCACCAATTAGCCAGTATCCCTCCTCTCTACACCACCCCTTGTGCCAGACATTAAACTCCTTGATCCTAGCTTTTCTTGCAGCGCCGGCCCTTGGTACCAGTAGCACCTCACCGAAGGCTACTGACCTCTCCACCTTACTGCAGAGCATCCTCACTTCCTTGAACCTCTCCTGAACTGCCCCAACCTCACTGTCAGCCGAGCTATATGTACCCAGGTGAATGATGATGTGCAGCTGTCTCCCCTCCTTTCCTGTGTTCGCAGCTATCCCTGGCCAGTACCGGGTCAATATCCCCTCAGCTAGAACCATGCAGCAATAATCGCGCAGGGTACAGCGCGTGTGTATTTAGAGCGACAGGGGTGTGATAGAGGAAGGGAATTATTGCTACCCCTGTCGCTCTGTGCGTCACTGTGGAAGTGTTAAGTTGCCGTGTGCTAGGTGCCTGGTTGAGCCGCTCCTATGGTGGAGTGGTTAAGGCACCAGCACATGGCGAAATCGGGAGACCTGGGGCCGTGGTTCGGTTCCCCCCAGGTCTCCCCATGCTACTACTTTTGTCGGCTTTTTTTGTTATAAAAAAAAAAAACAATGTTCCCCCTCGAGTTCTCCCATCCCGAAGTCCGCCCCAGGTTAGTTATTTAAGTTCTGGGGCGTGTAGGTGCTAAGTCCCACAAAAACATAAAATCCCATTGTTTTTTAATGGGCACGCTCTTTTGGTTTGAGTCAGTGTTTTGTCCGACTCTGTCATGCTCGGTGCTGTGTTGCTTGTGGCATTTGTAGCCACACTATTTTTGTGTACGGTGGTATGACCCTGTGCCTCCTTGGCCCCACCTTTCATGAGGTTATCCCCGGCATACATTGTACCCTTCTGTGGTTAGCATTAGCTCCCGTGTCACCCTAGAGCACTCCCTTAACTATGGTGTCCCCCAAGATCATGACCCTCCCCTCCCCAGTGCCCTACTTGCCACCTGATTTCTTTCCCCCCTTCTTCCCTGCTTGTTCTTCCTTGGCTGACCTCACCCCCATCCTAGTTGTCCCAGGTTCCCTCCTGACCCATACTTTCCTCCTGCTTGAACCCTGTTCTGACTACCTGCATGTTCCCTACATTAGCAACCCCGTTCTCCCAGCCTGTCCTCCACCCCTCGGCCCTCTCTCTGCCTGCCCCATCCCTTCCATGCCCCACTGCCACTACTCCTACCCTTACCTACCCTTTTCCCTTCTCTCTATAGACACCTCCTGTAGTACTCAAATCCCCCTCCTGATGCTGGCGCCCCTTCTTCCTCATACCAATCTTTCCTGTACCCTTCCTAGTCAGTGGGTCTGGCAGGAGGAAGCAGATTGACATCTCTGGGGGTGCTCACACCGGCTTCCTTCCTTACTTGTCCTCCCCGTTCCTCTTACTAGTGTCCACCTCCTCCCCAGGCCTCCTGTCCTGCTGGGGTAGAGGGACACAAGGAGCCTGCCTTAGCTCCACCTACATTCCCCCCTGCCAACCTCCCCCTACCCAATCTGGGCTCCACCACTAATCCCCCCAGTCACCCTGCCCCACTCCACCCACACCCCATTAGGATATCCCCTCTCTATTAACCCTCCTAACTCCCACCTGAGCTGCCACACCTATGCCCTCAGCTGACCTAGGCTCCTGCAGACTAGACATGCCACCTCCCAGAGATTACTCAGGAAAACTGGTGCCCCACACCTCTTGCAACACACACTACTCTCTACCTGCCCCCTCCTGCCACCTTGGCAACCCCCTCCACATTATATTGTTCTAACCTCCGTATACAGAGTACCTATGCAGTCCAAGTAACCCTGGGAAGTTTTACCCTATTTGGGGTTTTGCTACAACCCTCTTGGAAACCTTAAATTTGAACCTAGCAATTTAACATAGATGGGGATAGCTAAAAAGTTGCAACCTCTTAATTAGGCTGTTCACTGTCCCTAGATAGGGACCACCTGCATCCCCTGTGAGATCCTCTTTACCTTTACCTTCCCATCAGTATTATAGCCTAGGTGGGGATGGGTGAAAAGTTGCACCCTTTTCTCATTCTGACCACTTACCCTAGATAGAAGCCTATTAACCTATACTGGGATGGCTGAAAACCAGCTGCAACCCCTTAATTATGCTGTTCGCTGACCCTAGATAGAGACCAGCTGCATCCCTTGTGAGATCCCCATCAACCCACTCCCTGGTAAACTGACCCCAGATATGGATCAACTGCAGCCTCTTAAAAACTGCTTGACTGCTTCAGTACCTATATGCTCCCACCTTTACCTTACCTAGCCTGCTTTGGGCAGCATGGCCTACAGCCTGTGGTCCTCCCTGCAGATGTCCTGTCAATGCCCCAGACTTCACTTAGTTAAACACCACACTCCAGCTTTGTGGTACTCATGCTTTGGGGTCATTCATGCTTCGGGGTTGCTAGGGATCTTGGGTATTATATAGGGACTGCAAGGCCCCTACATGGTCCAATAATGTTCTGTCCTAATGGCTCGGGACAGCGAAGGTGAAGAGTGGTGTGCCACAGGGGTCAGTTTTTGGTCCACTTCTCTTCAACATCTACATCAGTGATGTTGCTGAGGGTTTGAGGGGAAGGGTGTGCCTATTTGCTGATGATGTGAAAATATGCAATAGGGTGGACACCCGGGGGGGGGGGTATAGAGGACATGAGGGAGGACTTAAAGAGGCGTGTAAAATGGTCTGGGTGTGGCAGCTGAAATTTAATGCCAAGAGGTGCGCTGTGATGCACTTGGGGAGTAGGAACAGAAGAGCAGGGTACACTCTAGGTGGGGAGGAAATTAAAGTAACAGAACAGGAGAGGGATCTGGGGATCATAGTCTCCTCAAACCTTAAGGTAGGAATCCAGTGTAGCAGGGTGGCAGGAAAGGCCAATGGAATGTTGGCATGCATAGGCAGGAGCATTACTAGCAGAAAGAGAGAGGTAATAATGCCCCTTTACAAAGCTATGGTGAGGTGCACCTGGAGTGCGGGGTTCAGTTCTGGAGGCCTCATCTCTGCAAGGATATAGATGCATTGGAGAGGGTTCAGAGAAGGGCAACCAAGATGGTGCAGGGTATGCAAGGAAAGTCATACGAGCAGAGGTGTAAGGAGCTGGATCTGTACCTGCTGGAGACAAGGAGGGAAAGGGGAGACATGATTGAAACTTTTAAATATGTAAAGGGGCTCAATAAAGTGGGAGAAGAGGTTTAATTAAGAGGAAGGAGGGGGGTCAAAACTAGAGAGCACAGCCTCAGACTGCAAGGAAAAAGATACAGGGGCAATGTGAGAGGGCACTTCTTCACAGAGAGGGTGGTGGAGCCTTGGAACAGACTACCAGATGGAGTGGTGGGGGCTAAATTGGTGGAAGAATTCAAGAGGGCATGGGACAAGCATATGGGGCTGAGTATCGAGTGGAGGGTGGGGGCTGGCAGGGAGGGGGGAGGTGTAGGGGGGAAAAAGGGCAGACTAGATGGGCCAGAATGGTCCTTTTCTGCCGTCAAGCTTCTATGATTCTATATGATTCTATGGCCTCCCTCACTCCCACTCCCAGAGCCCTCCCTCTGCTGCTAAACTAACTCCTCTCCAATCCCCAGCCCCCAACACAGTAAACAGCAACAGTTTCCAAATGAATTGCCCATTTCACTAACAGTGCCTGAGTCTATAAATAGTAAAGAAAAAGACTGAACTTAGCTTTTTTGTGCTAGTCCCCCACTCCTCTCCTATCAGAATGCAGCGATTACCCGAAGAAAGAGAACTGACTTCTGGATTCCACTTTTAATCAAAAGGACTACAAGGCCCCTATTGGGCTCTTACAGCCACTTGGTCTCGCATTATGTCCTCTGGTCCCCCCTTACTCTACCGCTGACCTCCCTCCTCCCAAATCCCCAGTCCACAACACAGTAAACAGCAACAGTTTCCAAATGAATGCCTCATTTCACTGGCAATGCTCAATTCCACAAATAGAAGAAAAGAAAAAGACTGAACTTAACTTTTTTATTGAAGTCCCCTGCTCCTCCCCTATTGCATGGCGGCGATTACCTGAAGAGAGGATGGTGGGGAGGTGAAACATGTTGGTGTGACTATGTAGTGAAACGTGTTGTGGTGGGAGATATGAGCTTCTTGTTGGTGTGACTGCGTCCAGTAGCATGCTGTTGGGGTGTTAGGGGAGTGAAACGTTTTTTGTTGTTGTTGGTGTGACTGGGGGTTGGAGCATGTTGGTGTGATGGGAAAGATAAGAATGCTTTTAGTATGATTGACTGGGAGATGAACATTGTATTAATATAACTGGGGAGTGGTGTTCAGTGTGGTAAACCCTCCTGTCTGCATTGTCTTTGTCATACATTCATGCTCTCACTCTTACCCAGCCTCATGGGTCCTACCTGACCATGGCACTGGTACTGTAGGATTTTTCAAGAAAATTCTCCCTCAAGGTCCTGCCCTTCAACTTGCTACAAATATTTAAATTTTGTGGTGCAGGGCTTCAAGTCCTTCTCTTCTTACTGTATGTTATCATTTCTAACATGGACCAGTATGGACCAAACTGAAACAAAACTCGGCCCCTTCAAATGGAAGCTTAGGTCACACCTCTCTGCTCTTTGTGCCTGTGATTGCCCACCCTAAGCTACATCTCCCCAGTTTCACTCCTGGACTCAACAGAGTTAAATGTTGTGGGGGCATTTAGCCCACTACCCTTCCCCCCTCCTTACTCTATTCAACTCCTCCGCCCCCCCACTGTTCTCCTACCTAGCTACATCAATCCTTCTCGACTCAACTCCTCCAACCCCTCCTACCGTTCTCCTACCTATCTACATCAATCCTTCTCGACTCAACTCCTCCAACCCCCCTACCGTTCTCCTACCTATCTACATCAATCCTTCCCGACTCAACTCCTCCAACCCCCCTACCATTCTACTACCTATCTACATCAATCCTTCTCGACTCAACTCCTCTGTCCCCCCACTGTTCTCCTACCTATCTACATCAATCCTTCTCGACTCAACTCCTCCAACCCCTCCTACCATTCTCCTACCTATCTACATCAATCCTTCTCGACTCAACTCCTCTAACCCCCCTACCGTTCTCCTACCTATCTACATCAATCCTTCTCGACTCAACTCCTCCAACCCCCCTACCATTCTCCTACCTATCTACATCAATCCTTCTCAACTCAACTCCTCCAACCCCCTACCGTTCTCCTACCTATCTATATCAATCCTTCCCGACTCAACTCCTCCAACCCCCTACCATTCTCCTACCTATCTACATCAATCCTTCTTGACTCAACTCCTCTGTCCCCCACTGTTCTCCTACCTATCTACATCAATCCTTCTCGACTCAACTCCTCCAACCCCCCACCCGTTCTCCTACCTATCTACATCAATCCTTCTCAACTCAACTCCTCCAACCCCCCTACCGTTCTCCTACCTATCTACATCAATCCTTCTCGACTCAACTCCTCCAACCCCCCCTACCGTTCTCCTACCTATCTACCTCTTGGCATTGCCAAGTGGCGGCATCATGCTATTTGAGAGCACTTACTTTCCTGCGTCTGAAATGCTACACTCCGTACCTACTCAGTAATCTGCAACCTCTTGACAATGCCGCTTGACTGTATCGCGCTACCCTATAGCACTTAGTATGCTATTGTCTGAAATACTACACTCTGTATCTAACTAGTATTCTGAAACTACTGTATTCTCCTGAGCCTTCTTTGTATGTACCCTTGTAACCAAAATGTTTCCCCATGTAAACTGTACTTTTTTTTTTCCCCCAATTGTTTAACCAGGAGAGACACACTAAGCTGAAAGCTTGTTTACAGGTGCGAGCTGGGAGCACAGGGAAGTTAAGTGACTTGCTCAGGGTCACACAGTATGCAAGTGGGGGCTGTGGGATTCAAACTCAGGTCTCCAGATTTGTAGCGCAGAGCCTTAAACCACTGCGCTATACTGCTTCCCTTACTACACCTGTCTTATTCCTAATCAATGTGCTGTATGCTTTGTTCACCGTGACGTGAAACCTTTGTAAAGGAGCTCCCAGCTGAAAGGTATTTGTAATCCGAGAACTCAACACATAAATGTATAAACAAAGCTGGCTACTCCGCAACTCTCTTTAGGGGCTAGTCTACCTGCACCGACAGACATATCATTGTAGCACCCTGCTGTTTTGCTCTTTCCTGAATGTCATGAACTTTCACAGAAACTCCAAGATTTGCTGTGAAACCTAGGGAACATGTACCTATGGAAACCGTAATAAATTTGCAAACTCTAAAGCTTGGCTAAATGGGGAATTGTACTGTGTTTCAATTAAAATCCCTGGTGAATAACATATTGTTGTGGCAGTAGTACTAGTACCACGTGACACAAAGGAATTACCTCACAATATCTTTGGTAACCGGGTAAGGCCCACTAGGCACAAGTGCCTGTTTTCAGGGGCAACCTGGAGGCACTGAGGAGGTTGAGTGACTTGCTCAGAGTCACACAGTATGCCAGTGAAGGTTGTGGGAATCAAACCCAGGTCTGCTGGATGTACCAAGCTCATTCTCTGCCCGTTACTCTAACCTCTAGGCTATACTGCTAGCCCCGGTGTGCCAATGTGCCAGTGGACATGTTTAATATTCAGTTGTCTTGCTTTTGAATATTCTGTTTTTACTACAGATGGGTAGAGTGTGGGTTACCCGGTCCATGGAATATCAATAGCATACTGCCACTATTCACATATCTATATTTGCTCCATTGCAAAACTTAACGACTGGACAATTAGGTTGTGATTATCCTATCAACTACCTGTTTGCTTTGGTGAATAGCTACTGTCCAAGTTTAAATCAGATTATCTGATTAACCTAGCCATTCTCGAATGGACAGGAGGTTGAATGGAAATCCCAGACAGGCTAAGGTATCCATATTATCCTTGTCCAACTAAACGGGTATTAACTATGAGTGGATGTTGCCATACCTCTCAGCTGTCCTACATCAGGAGGGACATCCCTTGTTTATCTTTCACAATTGCTCTGTCCCACATTCGCCCCACATGGAAAAGTTGCTCCAGACACAGAGAAGGTGCCAGAAACTCAAACCTTAGATCCTAAAATCAGAACACTCTTTGATGTCAAAGCAAAATTAAACTAGCAGAAGTAAAGGCACTAGTTTCTGCAATGTTCAGAGTTTGTATCTTCATGTTTAATGACGTGTCTCACATTTTGAGGTGTATGCCCACATTATCACATATTTTGAGCATCAGTGCCCCACATTTCAGTGACAATAGGCTGCAAGGTATGAATGCTCTCTCCATCTTGACCAAAGGAGCTGCCAAATGCTATTGTGAGATAACACCCAAAGTCCCATACCTCGTGCAGTCAACAGTTTTCCAATAAGAGTTCCTGAATCTCAAGTAACCTGTTCTAGACAGAGCCAATACGGCTGTGGTGAGGTGGTAAAGTTTCAGAGAATGAGCGCCGCTGAGTACCATCTCCAAGATGGCAACGCAACTGCGCATGTGCAGCACTCATGCATGCATAGTTGTGGTGAATGGCATTATGCCATTCCAAAGATGGCAGCGCAGTTCTTGTCCCGGAATGTAGAACTAACAGCTGAAATAGTACGGCTGTTACTCCATAGCGATCGACCGTGGCAGAGTGTTCCAAGCTCTGTTGGACTTCGGAAGGATACTTCCAAAAGTCCAATGGAAGCGTGTCATGGTCGGCCATTTTTTAAGCTACAAAAGCAAAACGGCTGTAGGCTCTGCCCACAGCCATAAAAATGTGCTTTTTTAATCAATTGATTCATTTGTTAATTAATTCATCAGCTTATTTGTTTGTATCACACTTTTCCCCATGCCCCAGGGTGCTTTCTGAGCTACACAATAAGAACAAGGAGCACAGATAAAACAAGCGAGATTCCAGTTTACCCAGTCTATGCAGTATTATGGTATATCAAACATCACTCTGAAGAAAAATGTTTTTTAAAAGTCTCTGAAACCTCAACAAATAATGAGGTTGCCCTGATTTCCATTGTTATTTTATTCTGTAGGCTACAGACTGCAACAGCAAGCAGACATTCATCAGCTGACTTCAGTATTGACGGAGAAACAACCAGCAGTCCCAATCCACTTATTCTCCGATGCTCTTTGTGTGCACTGTGTTCAGCGATGCTAATCTCATGGGTGCCTTTGCCATTGCCTGCAGGTTGCCAGCAACTGAGCAATGATAAATCTCAACAAATGTTATGGAATGCACCCTCGGCTGTGGTTAAGACAGTAACAGTAACAAATCTTTTTGAGAAGAATATTAAGACTTTGTAATTTTTACAGGTTTTGATGGTCCAGTAAAGCTTAATCCAGTTTGGATTAAATTATTTTGCGCTTCTTTTCCTGTTTGACACCCCACTGCCTTAAGGTCTGCTAGTGGCCCTGCTGTCTGCCAAACATGTCTTCTGCTGCTGGTTACCGGTGATGTATCTCTGCCAGGGGTCTTTCCCCAGGATGGCTGGGAGTGGAGAAAGTGTTTGTATTATTGCAACATCGGCTAGGGGTTGATGTCACCAGAGCACTAAATAGTGAGTCTGATTCCATGGAGACATGAGAGTCATTATCTGGCATGCCAGGCCAGGCAGTATTTCCTGTATTCTCCATGCAGTCCTTATTACACTCACCTCCCACATGGGCGTGCATGTCTTGGTATCCTGGGGAGATGCATCTGTGGTCACCCATGCCACTAGGCACACCTCTGCTGGGGCTGCCACAATGAGCCATTCTAGAAGTGGCGCATGCAAGACCCTCCCTCTGGGGGAGGGCTATAATGTGGATGCTCCTTAACTCTCCTGCTGGCCTCCACTTCAGTTAATCCTGATGGGCTCGGGCACGAACCTGTGGCTCTGGTGTGCTGAGCAGGTATCTCAGTGCTCTGTGCAGTGGAATTGACTTGCTTTAATGATTTTACGCAGCACTTTGAGAGGCACTGTACCTCCTAATGAAGCTACAATCAAATGAAAAAAATACAGTGCCGACTGGTGGCCCATGATGTCATCGAACGCAAAACGGCGAGACCAAAAGTCGGCAAGAGAATTACAGCAAGGATGAAATGGCGACAAATGTTTTACCCCCTCCCCGAGGTGCTATGACCTCAGAGTTGGTTAATTACGGCGGGTGCGGGGGCAAGCCTCCGGACAAAAAAAGTCACCATATGTGTCCTCACCAAAATTCAGTTGCAATTCTGGGCCTGTTGTTTCAGAATCACCCTTATCACATAGAACTGTGCTGACTAACAAATGATCAGGGAAATAAAACGATATGTTTTTATTTTTGGCTGGGAAAAGACACACTGAGCCAAAGCTCATTTACAGGTGTGTCCCGGGAACACAGTGAGGCTAACAAATTTGCTCAGGGTCACACAAGTGGCAGTTGTGGGCTTCAAATCCAGTTCTGCTAGTCTTTAGATTCACAGCTTCATTCTTTAACCCTCTAGGCTATACTGTCTCTCAATGTATGCAATCCCTAATATGTTAAAGTAGTCACATGGCCAGCAATGCAGTGCAACTACATAGAAAGATCACCATTGTAGGAGCTTTGGCCATGAAGGTTTTTGGCCTAGTGGTCACTTCTTGGCCATGATACATGATGCTAGTTTTTTTTCTATCTTGTGTTTCTGCATCTCCGCTCTCTGGCATGGTGTCTGATGGCAACCCTTTCCCTTGACCGAGCACTCACCTGCACTATCACCTCACCTCAACCAGGTGGCAGCTGAACTGTGAGATGGTGGATCTCCCCCACCTCGAGGGAGGAGAGCAGTCCCTAGGACACTCAGTCCTCTCTCCCTTGGCCAGCCCCAGCAACCCTATCGCATTCCTGACCCAGGATGCTGGTGTCACAAGCTGTAGCTCTGGGCTAGCCATGAAGATAGTTTTTTTTTCTTCTTATAACTTGGTATGGTATTGTATTGTATGGCGTGATATGGAATGTCATGGTATGGTATGGTATGGATTGGAATAGTATGGAATGGAGTGCTATGGTATGGTGTGGTATGGTATGGTATGGTATGGTATGATATGGAATGGAATGGAATAGTATGGAATGGAGTGCTATGGTATGGTGTGGTATGGTATGGTATGGAATGGAATAGTACGGAATGGAGTGCTATGGTATTGTATGTTATGGCATGGTATGGTATGGTACAGAATTGTATGGTATGATATGATATGGATTGGTATGGTATGGCATGGTATGGTACAATATGGAATAAAATGGAATAGTACATATTGGTAGGGTAGGGTATGGTATGGTATGATGCGTTCTGTTACGTTACTGTATACTGTAATATGGTATGGCAGGGTAAAATTATAAAATACAAAAATAGCTCTGTCAGATTACAAAGTGTTACTGTTTGTACCACCAGCCGATTGAAAATGGCATGATGTTGGGGGGTAACCCTGGCTGGATAACTAGGGAAATAGAGCAAGTTTGAACATGGGAACAAAATTACAGACTATAAGGAAATGAAAGCGGCTGCTGGTAAGTATTACAAAGCTGAGTTGTATAAGGACAGTGAATAAATCCTTGGGAGTCCCCCCCCCCCGACCAGTGTCAGTGCTTAAAGCATCAGTGGAAATAACAAAAGAGATAATGGTTTCTTTTATTGTGTGCATATTTTATAACTGCAAAAGCAGTTTCCTCCTCACTGGCTACAAAGGGTTAACCATGTTTGTTATTTAGAAGCATTTTGTTCTATCGAGTTAGTGCAAGCAGGGGTTACAAAGGTTACTGGTTTTTTTTCCCTCTAATCTGATGACCTAAGATGCTGCTCTTTCCTTATGATGTTCTTGACAGAATCTTCAGACGATATGCAGCTAGACGCCAGTTGTCTCTCTCTCTCTTACTCCCCACCCCCCCAGGAGAGAGCTGCGTGTGCTAAAAGGCACTTTGTGCATTGGGGAGAAAGGCTGGCTGCCTTTGTTTCTGTGGTTCATGGACACGACCAACTTGTTTTTTTTTTATTTAAATTCTCAGTAAACCTTCCATAAATAACACTCATGTGCAGGGTTATCACAGGTCACGAACGGACTTAGCCCCTTCCTTGCTATCACCACTTCCCTACTGTTGAAGTGACTCCTCATATTCACATATAGGCACAATCAACCCAACAGAAAGGAAAGGAGGGACGGGGTAACATGATAGAAATGTTCAAGTACCTCAAGGGAATTATCAAAGTCCAAGAGGGTAACATCTTTCAGAAAAAGAGATGTGCAAGAACAAGGGGACACAATTTGAAGATAGAGGGGGGATGGCTCAGGGGAAACGTGAGGAAGTAGTTTTTCACAGAGAGAGTGGTGGACACATGGAATGGCCTTCCTGATGAGGTCGTGGGGTCAAAATCAGTGGGGGGATTCAAGAATGCATGGGACAGACATAAGGCAATTCTGGTGGGCGCTAGGAAGAAATAGGCTTTTTGGTTAACTAGGACCTGCAGCTTATCCAATAGGTAGGGAAATGGACAGACTAGGTGGGCCAAGCGGTCCTTATCTGCCATCAGAGTCTATGTTTGTATGTTTCTATGACAGCACAACAAGCAAAGGGGCATGACTTCTGCTCAAGGTGAGGTCACAAGTGAAATGAGTATAATGGTGTTTTACACACACACACACACACACACACACACACACACACCACTGTTCCACATGATTTGGCAAAATTAGCAGCATGGTCAAAAGTGGTCTAGGCACAGATTAGTATGAAGACTGCATTTCCATTTCATAAGGACATGGTGGTACTGTCTCCAGGTCAGTGCTGGCCAGATTTGTTATTACACTGGCAAAATTGCTCGTATTTGAGTAATTTCCGTCAATTTGCACGAACATGTGACATCATTTAGCATTTTTTTATTCAGATAGTGTCAGTTTTCCCCAAGTTGCACATTTGTTAATAATGCAAGATCTTAAAAATGCAGTTTCAGCAAAAAGCACTATTTTTTCCAAACTGCACATTTTTAAAAATACAGGGCCAGATATTGGTAAAGAGGCAGAGTGGAGCACAAAGGTTTGTGCTGCACTTGCCTGTTGCCCACTACCCTGAGGCTGCTATATTCAGTTGGATAGCACACTGGCGCTATCTGACTGAATATAGGGGCATGTCCGTGTTGCGCTAAGATGAGTAGTGCTGCCCTAACATGGATCTTGGAAATATAGGAAACAGCACCCCCAGACTTGATAGGGCTAGGAGCCCCTGGCACGATATTCAACTAGCACCATGCAAATGAACCCATTGGGCATGCAAGGTACTAAGGGGTCGTATGCATGTCCATTATGTGCCCATTTGCATGAGAAGTGGCTGCATGTTTGCGCCCCTCCTGTGGCTGCCCCCCCACTCCCATCCCCATCCCCATTAAAAGAAATATGTCTCTGGTGTCCAGTGGTCCCCCTGTCCGTCAATCCCTGTCCCCATGATAAAGAATGTATTCCCTGGTGTTCAGTGGTTCCCCTGTCCTCTGATACCTGGCCCCGATAAAATGAAAATATTTCCTGGAGCCTTGTGGTCCCATCCCCACCCTCCAATCCCTGGCCTTGGTAGAATGAAAGCCTTCCCTGGTGTCCATCCAGTGGCACCCCCCGATCATTTGCTGCAGTTACCTACAAGATGTCCTGGCATCTAGTGGCCCCCCCTCGCACTGCCTGCAATGGGTACATCACCCTGCCTCCCCCCTTACCTTACTCGCCAGCACTACAGGGAGCCCATGCGGTGACTGGCACAGCCCTCCTCTCACTACCTTGGCCAGCTGCTGTATGCAATGACAGCGTGTGCATGTCCTGCGTATTGTGCCATATGGGCTCCCCACGGTGCCAGCGAGTAAGGTAAGGGGGGAGGCAGGGTGGTGCATCCGGTACGGGCAGTGCAGGGGGGAGCCACTAGATGCCAGGGATGTCTTGTAGGTAAATGCAGCGAGAAATCATGGGGTGGGGAGTGTCACTGGACAGCAGGGAAGGTTTTCATTCTACTGGGGCCAGGGATCGGAGGGTGGAGGGGACCACTAGGTACTAGTGAATATTTTAATTTTACTAGGGTTAGGGATCAGAGGGTGGTGGGGAACCACTAGCACCAGGGAAATAATTCTAATGGGGCTGGGGATCGGAAGGGAGGACCACTAGGCACCAAGAGATATTTTAATTTTACTGGGGCCTGGAATTGGTAGGTGTGATGGATCACTGGGCACCAGTGAAGTATTTAATTAGAACGGGGGCCGGGGATTGGAGGGTGAGGGGGACCGCTGGAAACCAAGGAAATATTAATTCTAACAGGGATGGGGACTGGTGGGCCCATGGGCACCAGGGAGTAGGTGTGCTCCCCCAACCACCAACGTGGGTGTTGGCTGCAGTGGCTCCATCAGCCACTAGGATTGCCAGGAGTAAGTCAGGCTTCTTCTCAACAGTAATTGTGCAGCGCAAGGTGGCTTGTGCTATTCCTTTGCACAGTGCTACTGCATTGAATATTGCGCTGTGCCAGAATTCAGGTCCCTGCCCCTCCCTTTGCCCACTGCAAGCATTGCACTGTGCCAGAATTCAGGTCCCTGCCCCTCCCTTTGCCCACTGCAAGCATACAGAAAATAGGTTGAGGGGACCTTCCCTTTAAAGGGAAGGTCCCCTCAGCCTTTTATTCTGTTTACCTGTGTAGTCTGTAGGCATAAGCAATGATTGCCTCTATTGCAACCTACTAATTTCATCAGGATTTAAATGTAAATAAAGGTGCTTTAGTCTGGTGTGAAAACCTGCTTGACTCCATTGCAAAGGCCATGACCTGATTAATATAAGGCAACCTGGAGTTTTATAATGTTTTGGGCTGAAGCCTGCAGTAGTGTATACTGTATTAGTCAGTGCTGTTGCAGTCCTCTGCACTCCTTATGTTCTTGTCCAATACTGGCCATGAAACATTTCAAGGCATAGTAAGTGCCCTGCTTTTTACTGTAGAGTGTATCTTAGTATGAAAAAAAATCCTTTTAGAGGATACAGGGACTTCACAAGACATGTAACAGAACTGAATGAAAGCATGACTTGTGCAGGCTTGTGCATGTATGCATCACCTCCCATGCTGCTTTGCACGAGTGAGGTCATGACCTTTGCAATGGAAACAAACAGGTTTTCACACCAGGGTGAAACTGGGATGAAATTAGGGGGAATGCAAGAGAGGGAGACATCGTTCATGCCTACAAGCCACACTGGTATACAAAAAATAGGTTGAGAGGGCTTTCCATTTAATGGGAATGTGTATCTTGAATCAAACTTCAAATCCAATGCACAATTTTTTTCTACCCAGACTCCTCAGTCACCCTACAACAACATATGGATCTGATTTTATTTTGGATACATTGCAGTGTTGAGTACTCAGGCTGAGCAGTGCTATTTTTGGGGACACTGAATTTCCTTTATGATATCAGCTCCTCACCAGCTCCCATTTCTTCAGTTGTAGAGATGATAGATGGTGAGGTACTGACATCATTGGGGGTACTCAGCCTTCCTGAAAGTGGTGCTGCTCTGCTTAGGCATGGGAAGTACTTCTATATTTAAAAAAAAATTATATATCCAACCAGGCTGGCCCTCCTAGTGTGATTGAGAAGTCTGGAGTTTAGATTTAAAGGTACATGTTCCCTTAAAAGTTGAAGTGCATGTTATGGGGAATATTTTGAGAAGGATTTTTTAAAGAAATCCATCACATTTCTACAGCATTTCTGTGCATCTGCCTCTAAAGTTTAGATGTCTAACATGTGCAGCATCATTGGTTCTACACCATTTCCACATCTGAGTACCCAGTGAAGCACTGGCAGCTCCCTATTAGTAAAATGGATTTATGAGTTGGTATGGGAGAGAATAATGCCCCAGCACAGGTGGACGACAGGAGTGCTACTGTGTAGATGAGGTTTGGGGGTGGTCGTGGTTCTGAGCTGAGCTGAGAAGGGCAGGTGAAGTATATCCTGGGGAAATATTATTTGGCAGCACCTGGGAGAGTGCAAAAAAACAGTCCTTGTATATACAGTCTGGGCAGGGAAGGGCACAGAAGAACAAGCCAAGGATAACAGTGCCGGACAACCTGCTTGCTGCTGACACTCATCTCCCTATTTTTAAGGCACAAAGCTAGTAGGAAAAGAAAAACTGAGCACACCCATCTCCGAGGGTGCTTCCACACCGTGCACCACTGTATCATTGGTAAAACAAAAGAAATGTACGGGAGTACTTGCCGTACAACCAAACAATAAATAATTAAAAGGATGCAGTGCAAAAAACTCCTCTTAGTAGCGCCCTTACATACGGGGCTTCATCAGGACTTCATCGGGGGTGAGACACTGGACCTTAAATTTAGTCCTTGTTCTTTGTTTCTAATCACTGTCGGTACATATTACTATTATCTGGTTTAGAGTATCATTTCCATGCTTTGTGGGGATCATGGTCGCAGTGAGCTGGTTCATGTGCAGGCTGACCCAGAAGAGAGGTAGGAGAAGTTATTGCATCCCTTGGGGTGTACCATACTTACACAAGGGTCACTTTAGCCTTTCTCTGTGCAGAGGCACAGCGTTATTTCATTCTAAGCCTGGGATATGAACTCCCCAGTAGTTTATAGAATGCAGACCTCTCAACCTTGTTTGATCATTCAAGGCAGACAGTGGAAGCCATCGTTAACGCCCATGGTGACCCTAGGGCATTATAAGCAGGAAGTGCTGCAGGACTGAAACAGCTTTCTAGCCAGGTCTCACAAGGTTCAGTTTTTACTTTCATGTTTCTTGATTTTTTTCAACCTTTAAAACCATTTTATAAGTGCAACAACACACTACAGGTTGTGTGGTAATGCTATAAATTATAACTCCTCCCAGGTGATTGAAGGCACTCAGCTATACCTCATGCCTCACAACCCACCAAAGACATGTGGCAATTTAGCATTACCACACATTCTGTCCTGTATTACTGCTTACACAGTTAACTCTTCTCAAAAGAGGTTGATCTGAAAGTTATAACTAGCAAACTGATGTTGTATAAACCAAATACGCAATGGCCTGACTCGAAATATGCAGTTTATCATCACTTGTATTATGGCAGGACCTGCATAACTCATTCACTCATGGCTCTTCTACTCATAAGTTATGTTCTTAACCTCTTACATGTGAAGACAAACTGCATATTTTGAGTCAAGGCCTTGCACGTTCCCTAATTATCTGGGGAGTATATTTCTACCAAATATGTAACCTGTTATTGTTCTGTATTACTTGTTTGTGTACGTCACAATGCCTGAGTTGTTTCTGAATATAAGCATTCATAGAATAATAGAATCATAGAAGTCTGGTGGCAAAAAAGGACCCTCTGGCCCATCGAGTCTTCCCCTTCCTCTTACTCATTACCTATGTCACGGGACTTCTCCTTCTCCCCACTTGCCAGTCCTTTATGTCTGTCCTATGCCCTCTTGAATCCCTTCACCATCTCTTCCCCCACCACTTCCTCTGGTAGTTTATTCCAGGCCTCCACCACCCTCTCCGTGAAGTAACGCCCCCTCACATTGCCCCTAAATCTTCCTCCCTCCCTCCAATCTTAGACTATGCCCTCTAGTTTTAACCCTCACCTTTCTCTTAAATAAGCTTCCCTCCCTTATCTTATTAATCCACTTCATGTACTTAATTGTCTCTATTATGCCCCCTTCCCTTCTAGTCTCCAATGAGTACAGATCCAATTCCCTCCACCTCTCCTCATATGACTTCCCCTGCATACCGTGCACCATCTTGATTGCCCTTCTTTTCACCCTCTCAATCCCATCTATATTAAAATATAAAATTACAATTATATATATTATATTATATTAAATATAAATATTAAATTTAAAATAAAATTATTATTATATCCTTGCATAGGTGTGGTCTCCAGAACTGGACCCCGTACTCCAGGTGCGACCCCGCCATTTAATTTGTTTAGTGTACCTACCTGGTTACCAAAAACTAAATAAATATATTTATTAAAAGTTAAAATGTACAGGATGAGTTCAGTAAGATACAAGTCTCGTCTGTAGAACATCCAAAGCTGAAATTATAAATCCAGGCAACGAAGTTCTGCATCGGAATAAATGAATTAATCAGTACAAATGTATCATGACTGGTATGTAAAAATGGATATCTTCAGGTTTTCATCAGTATTCTTAGCTGTTTCTCAATACCCAATGTTCTGTAAGGTCAGGCAGTGGTCTCTGTTGTGTGCTAGTTTGACACAGTCACAAGAAAAGTGATGTTAAAGGGGAATACTCAGCTCCCCAAGAGAAATACTGAGGGACCTTGAGGTCCCGATTTACTGAAGTAATCCACAAGGTTAAATAATTTTTTTTAGTGACGTTCTCAGAAGCAGTGTGATTTATTATCTAGCTGATCCTGCAGCCCCCCCCCCACCATGACTTCATACTCTATCTCCCAGAGTTCCCTGAGGACAGCCGTCTGATGATGCACCGGACTGACTGTGCTGCAGGAGATGTCTGTGTACCGGCACCTCTAATGACTGAATACTAGTCTTACAGAGTGCATAATCACACTTATACTATTAGTACTGATTGCTCCACCTTAGCACAATTGGTACCAATGGAGTAAGCATGACCATGCACTCTCTAATATTAGCATTCAGTCACTAGAAGTGCCGGCACGTAGACATTCCCACAATAATGTTGCTTGGATAGTGCTTCTATGGATCCGACTGTGCTCCATCGGATAGCAGCACTATCTGAGCGGGATCCAACCTGGGATCCGGCCAAATTTGGAGGTCAGATCGCAGGTTGGATCCCGTGTTATCTGACACTGGATCCAGGGATCTGACATCGTATCCCTGTGTCAGATCCAGGGATCCAACGCCGGATCCAGGGATCTGATATCAGGATCTGGGGAGGTCAGATCCATGGTCAGATAATGCTGCTATCCGACCAGATCCTCTATCCTGCTAGGATACTATCCAAGCAACACTACCCTATGGTGTAGTCCAGTAGATGCATCATTAGAAGGTTGGCTGTTGGGAACTCTGGGAAATAGAGTATGGAGACATGGTGGGTGGGTGGGGGGTTGCTGGATCAACCAGATAATAAATCACACTGCTACAAAAAAAGTCAGTAAAAAATTATTTAACCTTGCAGAGTGCTAAATGGGGACCTCAAGGTCCTCCAGTATTTCTCCTGGAGAGCTGAGTATTCCTCTGTAAACAACTGGCTGCTCAAAAACAGCTAGAAACACTGATGAAAACCTGGAGATCACCATATTTAAAGGTACTCTCTGATTCAGAAGATCAGAATGGAAAAAGGAAACAAACTAGTACCTCACCCAACAACTAACACACCGAAATCTGGCAAATGGAAAATCATGTACACAAATGCTCGCAGTCTGGGAAACAAGATCCCAGACCTGCAGGCAATAATGACAGAGGCTAAACTGGACATAGTAGCAATTAGTGAGACGTGGTTTACCAGTAACCACACTTGGGAGACTTCAGTACCTGCTATGCACTGTTCAGAAGAGACCGAGGTGCAAAAAAAGGGGGGGCGGGGGTGGAGTGGCTGTTTATATCAATGAAAATATCAAGCTACAGAAATCTAGAATACACATAAGGAGCCAGAACTGTGGGTCATCCTGGAAACAGGAAATGGGACAGCCATACGAACTGGGGTTGTGTACCAGCCTCCAGACCAGGGGGAGGACATAGACACATTACTGTTAGAAGATATACAAAACATGACAGCTCAAGTAGAGGTTCTGATAATGGGAGACTTCAACATGCCAGATACAGATTGGTCAATACCAGCAGGAACATCTGCTAGAACTAGACACATGGTGGATTCCCTGCAGGGGGAGGGACTCAAACAACTGGTACAACAACCCACAAGAGACAGGGCTATCCTAGATCTAGTACTGACTAACAGGGAAAGGATCACAGATCTCCAGGTAGAAGGTCACCTGGGGGCCAGTGACCATCACATGGTATGGTTCAGTTTGGCCACTACAACTAAATCATCCCATTCCAAGGCAAAAATATGGGACTTCAGAGGAGCTGACTTTGATAAGATGGCCAGCAGAGTTAAGCTAGCCCTGGCAAAAAGAAATACAGGTGAGGAGGTACAGGCAAAGTGGGCATGCATTTAGGATGCAGTGTCCAGTTCTGGTGTCCACACTTAAAAAAGGACAGGAACAGGATAGGGAAGGTACAGCACATCACAGAGTGACCAAGATGACTCTGGGTCAGGAGAGCAGATCTAGACTTGTGAAGATTAACTAAAGCCACTGAACATGTATTCACTCGAAACAAAAAGAGAAAGAGGGGATTTTTTTTTTTTTTTTTTTACCAGGCGAGACACACTAAGCTGAAAGCTTGTTTGCAGATGCAACCTGGGAGCACAAGGAAGTTAAGTGACTTGCTCAGGGTCACACAGTATGCACCAAGGGGGCTGTGGGATTCAAACCCAGGTCTCCAGATTTGCAGCTCAGAGCCTTAACCCACTGCGCCATACTGCCTCCTGGGATATGGTGAGATCTTCAGTTACTGAATGAAATCAACAACCTGGACTCTAAGGAGTTATTTACAAGGAACAGAGAAGACAGAAGAAGGGGTCAAGGAGAGGCTTAAAAGGATGCGAGGAAGTATTATTTTACGGAAAGAGTGGGGGTAGGGAGGGAGGGAGGGAGGAGGGATAGGAATGTGAGGGGCGGAGGGGTTGGAAGAGAATATAGTTTTTTCAACACTTATTGGGGCTGAATCATTAAAGGGATTAGATTTTAGAAAAAGTAATATTGTAAATCTCAGCAGGACACTTAGGAATATTGAGACAATACTAAAAATCAGTTTTGTTTGTGTTTTTTGGAACAAAGTGATAAAAGAATCTATTAAAATCATGTTAAAACTGTTACAACTATGATGTTTATAATTTTAACATGAAATGTCAAAGGACTGAGAAATAGGGTGAAAGCCAGTCAAGTTTACAGGTATATTATCAGCAAAAATGCAAAGATTTTTTTAGTGCAGGAAACACATTTCTGTACTAAAGAGGCTTCTTTCTAGTCAAAAAAATGGGGAGAATGTCGATCCACAAACTGTAATGATGTATCCTGAGGGGGTCGCTACTTTTATCAAAAATAATTCTTCATTCACTTTTGGTAAGACGTATAGTGACCCCGCAGGTAGATATGCTATTTCAGAAATACACAGCCCAGAAGGCTCTGTGACTTTAGTTAATGTATATGGCCCAGATATATGTGACCTCAAATTTTATAGACATATTTCTCCTCCTATCCACATTTAACAGTTCATACATTATAGGGGGAGATTTTAATTTTGCCATTAACGCCAGGTTAGACAAATCATCATCTTATACAGATAATATGGCATCAGTGCGGAAAACCTGTAGAGAGTTTATGGAAGATTTAAGAATTACAGATCCACGGAGAGAAATCCATCCCACTACTCAAATATACTCCTTTTTTCATTACCCCATTAGTGTTATACCCGGATAGATTTATTTTTGATTTCCCATATACTTGCTAGTAAGGTCCATGACATAAAATATAACAACATTCATATTTTGGGCCATGCTCCGGTGCAAATTTTTATAGGTTTCGATGACATTTCAAGGTCAATAGGTTGGTCCATGAATAATTTTCATTTGAAAGATAAAAAATGTTCCCAGTATTTAAAAAATGTTATAACTGAATTATTTTAATTTAATAACATTTACTATACCACACCTGAAGTTAGATGGGAGGCCTTCAAAACAGTCATTGGAGGGGGTAGGTATAAGAGAGGACTCCTACAGTATATTAAAAAGATGGTCAAACAAAAATTCAAACAAGTCAAAGACTAAATAAATAGGTTGGAAAAACAACATATGGCCTCTCAGGACCCACAGGTGTTTCAAGATCTCATACAAGCCAAGGATGCATAGAATAGAATAGAATTTCGTCACTAGAGGTAGAAAAAAGCATTCTGCAGACTTGGGTGAAGTATTATACTTTTGGGGACAAACCAGACAAAGTCATGGCTCTTCAGCTACAAAAGGAAAAGCAAGCACATATGATCCTTTCCATGAGAAATGAAAAAACGATTTAATTACCGACTCATTACAAATTAATGAAACTTTTGTACATTTTTATAAAAATGTATACACTTCAGAAGGGCCCACTTTCTCTCTTGCAATAGAAAAGGTTTTTGCACAGATTACATTACCTACACTATCAGAGAAAGATAAACAGACACTTAATTCAGACATTACCCTAGAGGAGATATGGCAAGCCATTAAAAATCTTTCTCCAGGGAAGGCCCCTGGCACAGATAGGCGTCTGGCAGATTTTTATAAAACATATGCAGACCTCATTGGTGAGCCCTTAGTTAACTTACATAACCATTCAATTCGATTAGGAACCCTCCCACCATCTTTGTATCAAGCTAAGATAGTGGTATTTCTAAAAAAATACAAAAACCCAGAACAGGTATCTTCATGTCGACCTATATCTTTGTTAAATACAGATACAGTATGAAAATTTTGACCAAAATACTAGCTACATGACTAGAAAAAATAATTCAAAGCCTCATTCAACCCGATCAGAATGGCTTTATTAAAAATAGGAAACTACGTGCAAATACCAGAAGATTAATAAATTTGATTGATATAAGTAAAGACAAAAAAACTTTAATATTGACACGACGCGGAGAAGGCTTTTGATCGGGTTGAATTGGACTTTTTGTATTATACATTAGAAAAATTTGGATTGGGAGAGTTATTTATTAAATGGATGAAAACAATATATAGCACTCCCATGGCACGAACTGAAACCAATAATAATTTACCTTATAATTTTCTATTGTCCAGAGGGACCTGACAGGGTTGCCTTTTGTCTCCATTATTATTCATATTGACTATCGAGCTATTTACAGTTGCAATCCAAAGCAGTATAAACATACATGGAATAAAGATGAATAACACTGAACACAAAATCAGTATGTACACAAATGATGCTCTTATATATCTGATGGATCCAGTACATTCATTATCATCATACTTAGCAAGCCAGCCCAGTGACGCTGAGGGATGAGATGCTGGATGCCACACCTCATGTCCTGCTGGTGACCGGGGTTTGGGAATGGACTCAGGGTGCTGGGGGTTGGCAGGGAGAGGAAAGGACTGAGTGTCTGGAGGACAGCCCTCTTTTCCTGGGAGGGAGGGGGAGATGATCCCACCATCTGGTGACCCCCAGTGCAGACTGGGGGATCCCAGCAATAGGGAATTGGCTTTGGCGGCTCTCCTGTGGGCATGCATGGGAGCATGCACGCACTGCACTGGCATGCATTGCACTGCTGGAATGGTGGGGAGGATCTAAAAGAGAAAATCCCCATCTGCGGGGATAGGTGATGGCACCTCGCCTGCTGAACCACACTCCAGATCTGGGCTCCCCTCTCCACCAGGACGCCCACCCAGATAGCACATTTGATTATAGGTAGAGTGCCCTGGGCAGATAGGGTGGCCCCACCTCAGGGGGTGCAGAGCTAGGGGGTCTGCCAAGCTGGTGTGGGGTGGAGAAAGAGCTTCAGGAGGGAGATAGAGCTCATGGGGCCGAGGATGCCCAAGAGAGTTCTCTGCAGATGGAGCAGAAACAGAGTTAACAAAAATAAAAAAATCATGCTTAGCAGTAATTTCAGAATTTGTCAAAGCATCTGGGTACAAAATAAATATAGAAAAAACAAGCTATGCATTTAAACCCAGCACCAAACTCATTGATTTCAGTAGAATATAAAGATATCATCAAAGACAAGATCAAATACCTAGTGGTAATAATACCAGAAAATTTAACACAAATTTACAAACTAAATTATGTCCCTCTAATATACAATATACAGAAAGATCTGGAAAAATGGAAGAAAATTCCAATGACACTTATAGGCCACTGTAATGCAATAAAAATGAATATATTGCCACAATTGTTGTTTCTCTTTCAGGTCTCGCCAATAGCCATCCCAAATAAGTTTTTTAAGAATTTGGATCAGAAAACTGCAGAGTTTATATGGAAGGAAATAAAACCTAGAATATCTATACAGAAACTCAAGCTATTAAAAACTCAAGTAGGAGTGACATTGCCAAATTGTAAGCACTATCATTTAGCGGCCCAAGTATCTCCAGTTTTATGCTAGTTTAGAGGAGAACCTACTAAAAACTTTCAAAACACATTTTTCACAATTACTATAATCCCAAAAACATCTTATATGCTCAACATTACAATAAAAACAAAATTACCAAAAATAAGATACTAATGATCTCTTGTAATACCGATCAATGTTGGCAACAAATTGATAAAATCACTAGCTGGAAGGAAACCATTTCTAGTTTTACACCCATTTACCGTAATTATGGATTTCCACCCTCCATGGCAGATCCGTCTTTTTTAATATGGGGAAACAGGTCCTTAAAACAATAAAAGATCTTTAAGAAGACAATGTGTTGCTAACATTTAATCAAATCCAGAAGAAATGTAGCATCTCTGCCAAACATTTTTTTAGATATCTACAAATCTGGGATTATATTTCTAAAAGGGATTTTACCCTGAACCATTCTCCTTTAGAACAGCTAATGCTAAACCCAGAACCTAACATCAAACACTTATCCACTATATACAAGTTAATGTCAGATTCATCACTATTTAGTTTAAGCAACTTAAAAGTTAAATGGGAACAACATTTAGGGCTACAGATAGGGCAAGAGGATTGGGACAAAATCATTACTTTTAGTCCAGTAAATTACAACGGATTCAATGAAATGTATTCCACAGGACTTATTTGATCCCTTCATGACTACACAAATTTAATCCAAACATAGATGAAAAATGCCCAAGGTGTCAAGAAAATCAAGGATCTCTCATTCATATGTTTCTTACTTGCAAAAATTTAGCTAAGTACTGGGATGCAATTCTGAAGGTGTTGTAATTGACTACAGGCTGTAAAATAAAGAAGGATCCTCGTATGGTATTGTTAGGCCACAAACGCATGGCTGTGAATCTTACAGACTATCAGTTTAAACTAATATCTTTGGCATTCTTAGTAGCAAAAAAATGCATTTTAATGAGATAGAAAGAGTGTAGCCCTCCGGCTGGTAGAACTTGGTTTAATTTAATGGTAGACCTGTATACCCTAGAAAGAATTCATTATTTCAAGATGGATCAAGCTGAGAGATTTCATAACATTTAGGGTCCATTTTTATAAATTGCCAAGACATATAAAAATCTTCAGGTTTGAAATCCAGTCCCTTAGAATTAAAGAATGTATATGGTAGTAAAAGTATATACAGATTCTCCAGGTTTATTTGATATGAAAGATTGTATTGGAAACAGAGTACCAGAAATTTAGTTATGTGTGAAAAAATAATACTGCATTATTAATTTCAACCTGCTGAAATGTAAATAAGTGTATGTAATACGTGGTGAATAAATAAAAAAAATAAAAACATTTTTTTACAGAAAGAGTGCTTGAGCCATGGAATGGTCTGGCGTCAGAGGTGGTAGGTGCCAAAAATCATAAATTGCTTCAAACACAGCTGGGCTAGAGACAATGGGATATGAGCTACTTAGTGGGAAGTGGGTGATGGAAACATGGATAACAAAAGAAAATAGTGTAAGTGAAGATGCTTCAGAGACAATAGGTCCTGAGGTATGATAAGGTAATATAGGCAGGATTGATGGCCCATCAATCTTTTTCCACCACCATCATCATCTGTATTTCTATGAGTCCTGACTCTCCCCGTTAAAGCAGCTCCAGCAACTGGAACCAACTTCTTTCTGAAAATGAAGCCCTAGCAATCTAGCCCTAACTCTGCCTATCTAAAGCAACCCCAGCTGCTGTGCTCTAACCCTACCTGTCAAGACAATTCCAGCAGTTGACACCAAGTGGACCCTGTATAAGGCAACTCCAGCAGATGAGACCAATGTAACCCTCCTAAAAAGATTGGGGCTTACCAGAGTGCGTCTGCCCTCCTGTTTGTCTGTCTGCCACCTTGTTCTGGGTCCCTGGCTGTTCCTCTTTGCCTCCTGCCGGCCCCCCGAGGTTAACTCTTTGTGAGGGGGGACTAGAGGAGTGCTTATTTAAAGAACTGAATTGCCTGTCTTGGCAAAATAGAAGAGCGTACCCTCTGCACAGCTCGCATCACAAATGTGTGAGCTGGCAGGGTGCGCATATGCAGGAACAGCACTATGATGCTTTATAGTTGTAAACCACTCATTGCGGCCATGTGTCTGTTCCTCTCTGTGTGGTCCAACCCCAGGGCAGTTAATCGGGGTTAAGAGACACACAGGAGGGGTAAGAAGAGGCAATGAATGAACTTTGTTGTGGCACATAAAAGCACCTGTTACTTTAAATGCATCTGCTGCAAGCGGTCCCAAGGACAGACCATTCAGTCTGACCTCAATGGTGTGCAAGCTCATGGAGACCATACTTAAGGAAATGTTGGTAAAATATCTAGAGGAGTATGATCTCCAGGATATGAGGCAGCATGGGTTCATGGGGGGGGGGGGATTTCATGTCAAACAAATCTGATTGACTTCTTTGACTGGGTCACTAAGACAATAGATGGGGTCAAGCGGTAGACATCCTCTATCTGGATTTCAGCAAGGCCTTTCACTCTGTGCCCCACAAAAGGTTGACCAGGAAGTTGATGGATCTTGGGGTTAAGGATAAGATGTCCAGATGGGTGGAAAACTGGCTAAGGGACAGAACCCAGAGGGTGGTTGTGGGGGGAGAATTATCTGGCACCAGAGAGGTCACCAGTGGGGTCCTGCAGGGCTTGGTGCTGGGGCCATTGTTGTTCAATGTCTTCATCAATGATATTGGGGATGACATTAATGGCAAAATGTGCCAATTCGCAGATGACACCAAGCTCTGGGGGAGAGTGGACACAGCTGAAGGGATACAAGACCTACAGGATGATCTGGAAAAGCTGGGGAGGTAGTCTGAGATCTGGCAGCTTGGCTTCAATGCCAAGAAATGTAAAGTTGTGCACATTGGGGCCAAGAGTCCCAGGACAGAGTAGTACCTGGTTGGAGTACAGGTATCTGCTTCAGAGGAGGAGAAGAACCTGGGAGTGATGATCACTAGTGACCTGAAGCACTCCACACAGTGTAAGAAAGCAGCAACAAGGGCAAACAAGATACTGAGATGCATAGCTAGGGGAATCAGTAGTAAGAGAGAGGATGTTATACTACCCTTGAACAGGTCAATGGTGAGGCCACATCTAGAGTATGGAGTCCAGCACTGGAGACAACACCTCAAAAAAGACATTAACCTGCTGGAGAAGGTCCAGAGGAGGGCTACAAAGATGATAACGGGTCAGCAGGGTAAGGCATACAAGGAGAGGTTGAGGACACTGAACATGTACTCCCTGGAGGAAAGGAGAGAGAGAGGGGACATGATTGGGACTTTCAAGTACTTGAAAATGATAAATAAGGTCAATAAGGAGGGTCTCTTTAAGCTGAGTGGCAACGATAACATGAGGGAGTACAGTCTTAAGCTAGGGGGTGTTTTGGAGGGAGGTCAGGAAGCACTTCTTCACAAAGAGGGTGGTGGACACTTGGAATGTGCTGCCAGAAGAGGTGGTCTCATTGAACACAATGTGCAGCTTCAAGAGAGGCTGGGATAAGCATAGAGGAAGGTTAGGATCACTGGTAGGGAGGATGGGAGGAGTGTGGAGGGTGGGCAGGAACAGTAGCTCAAGCTGTGGATCCTGCAATACGAGCAGACTAGATAGACCAAATGGCCTTCCTCTTCTGGCTTCTTCATATGTTCACATGTTTGTACGTACTGAAAAGCTCTACCTGCCATTTAGGTGCTAGCGAAAGACAGAGGAAGCCCCTTGAATGCTCCACTCTGCCATCGGGCAATAGGGCAGACGGGCTACTGATGGACCATGGGGGCAAACAAATGTAAAATAATACTGTTTGGTTGCAAAAGACTTTTAAAGTTGTGACTGCCTATAAACTGTATTTCCAGCAGCCACCTTTGATGCTTTTGACCCCTGCCTCAACCAATCAACATTCTAGGAGCCCTGGAGGACTGCAGCTATGGCTCCTAGGTATGAGGCATGGACAATGTCTTGGCGCCCAAGCAGCCAACCAATCAGGCATCAAGAGGACTTAATACATATTAATTTTGGAAATGGACAACTGTGTCTGACCAATTAGAAGTTGCTTTTCTTTCCACAGACCCTGGGGTAGTTTGAGGTCAATTCTGCCAGAGGCTATCTGAGAAAAACAGAGGAGTGGCATGTGAGACAAAATTAATTGGGAACTTGGCCCAAGGCTTCCATGGCCTACTTCTAGAGGATCTACTTAGCTCTCCCCACATCTGGAAACCCCAGAAGCAAAGTGTGCAGAATCGTCTGGGAATAACTTCCTTAGCCTCTGGAGAAAGCCTTCAGCCTGTCAGAAGGGTTGAACTGGGAATTGCCAAGAAACATAGAAGTTGTTAGCAGATAAGGACCTACTGGCCCACCCAGTCTGCCCTATCTTTCCTACCTATAATGTCATCGCAGACCCTACTCAGTCTCCGGTCCCCACCCCCCTTACCTGTAAGATCCCTCTGTGTCTATCCCTTGCATGCTTAAATCCTGTAACCGTTTTGGCCCCCACCACATCCGCTGGGAGGCTGTTCCATACATCCACCACCCCCTGTGAAGAAGATTTTCTTCCCATTTCCTCTGAGCCTCCCCCTTCTATCTTCATGTGTGACCCTGTGTCCTTGAGCATCTTTTTCTTTGGAAAATGCTTCCTTCTCATACCTTGTTTCTCCCTGTGAGGTATTTGAATGTTTCTAAAATACCCCCCCTTTCCCTCCTTTCCTCCAGTAAGTACATATTTAATTCCTTAGGCCTATCCCCTAGGGCTTTTGATGCAGGCCCTGCACCTTTTTGGTTGCCCTCCTTTGCACTGCCTCCACCTTATCTATGTCATTGCAGAGATGGGGCCTCCAGAACTGGACACAGTACTTGAAGTGTGGTCTCACCAGTGATCTATACAGGGGTATCATTACCTCCCTCTTTCTGCTGGCGATTCCCCTGCATATGCATCCCAGCATCCCACCAGCCTTCCCCACTGTCTTGTCACACTGTTTTGCTACCTTCAGGTCATCAGAAATTATCACCCCCAGGTCCCTTTCCTGCTTTGTGACTATTAATACCTCACCTCCAAGACAGTATGTTGCCCTGGGTTTTTGTGCCCCATGTGCATGATTTTGCACTTTTTTGTATTAAAATTCAGCTCCCAAACCTGTGACCATTCTTCCAGTTTCTTTAGATCGACCCTCATTCTTTCCACTCCCCCCGGTATGTCCACTCTGTTGCAGCTTTGTGTCATCTGCAAACAGACATACTTTCCCTTCCAGTCCATCTGTAATGTCATTAATAAAGACATTGAAGAGGACCGGCCCCAGTACTGATCCTTGCGGCACCCTGCTGGTCACCTTGCCTACTCCAGAGTGGATGCCATTTACCACCACCCTCTGACTTGCATTGCCCAGCCAATTTTCAACCCATTTTATTACTTTAGGACCCACTCCTAGGATCTCCTGCTTGCTTATCAGTCTTCTATGTGGAACGGTGTCAAAGGCCTTGCTGAAATCCAGGTAGCCCATGTCCGCTGCCCCTCCATGATCCTCTTCCTTGGTCACCTAATCAAAGAAACTGATCAAGTTTGTCTGGCAAGACCTCACCCCCCGTGAAAACATGTTGCCTCAGATCCTGTAGACCATTGTAACAAGGTATTCCCCAGTCCTTTTCTTTAATAGCGACTTCATTACCTTACCCACCATCGACGTCAGGCTGACAGGCCTGTGATTTCCTGTCTCCTCTCTATTTCCACTTTTGTGGAGTGGGACTACATCTGCCCTTCCCCAGTCCCCCGGAATCTCTCCAGTTTTTTAATGACAAGTTGAAAAGGGCTGTTAGAGGTGCAGCCAATTCCTCTTTTAGTTCCCTCAGTATCCGGGGGTGCATACCATCTGGCCCCATTGCCTTGTCCATTTTAAAGGAAAAGCTACCATAATCATACGCGGTCCCCACCCCACCACCCCCAAAGCCTTACTCCCTGATTAGGAGTTTCGCAGCAAAAACACCTTTTTTCCAGTGTTTTAACTTACTTTCTTTTATTGTTTAAAAGTCCAGGATTCTGCAAAATGGCACATGCCATGCAGTTCCATTTCAAGTGAAAGTGCGGTGCCACACAGCTCGCTTCAGTACAAGTGTCCCTGAGTCATTCTTTCACTTTCTTAAAATTGGCCCTCCTGAAGTCCAGGAAACTTGCCCTTGTATGACTGGACTCTGACCTGGTTCTTATATCAAACCACACTGTCTGGTGATCACTGGTACCCAGGTGGTCCCCCACTGTTATGGTAGTCACACTGTCCCCATTTGTTAGCACCAGGTCCAGTAATGCCCCTTCTCAAGTGGGTTTCAATACCAGTTGCCTCAGGAACACCACTTGCAGGGAGTCCAGGATGTTCCTACTCCTAGCTGTAGCTGCAGCAGGGAGGCTTCAATTCACATCTGGTAGATTGAAGTCTCCTATCAGCAATACCTTTCCCTTGCGAGCAATCCTCTGGATGGCTTCCATCATTTCCTGATCCACCTCCTCCCCCCGTGTTGGAGATCTGTAGATCACTCCTGTTTGAATAGCAGACCCTTTCCTTCTCTCTAGAGTGACCCACAGTATCTCCACTCCTCCCTGCTCCCCCTGTATTTCTATGGCTTTTGTGTTATCCCTTACATAAAGAGCCACACCTCCTCCTTTTTTACCTACCCTGTCCTTCCTGAACAGCGTATATCCTGGTATGTCCACTTCCCAGTCCTGGTTTGCACTGCACCAGGTCTCTGTGATGGCGACTAAGTCCAGGTCTGCTTCAGTGATGGTAGCCTCCAGGTCTGCAACCTTGTTACTCAGACTTCGCGCCATTTGCACACATGGCCTTCCAGATTATGTTGTCACTCTCTACCCTTTTTCTCTTTTGTCCTCCCTTATTGTGTCCACTGTATTTTTTAGTTTTATTCCTGCCTTGTACCCCTTGTTCTTGATTATTGTTTCATTTCGAGTTGTCTCTCTCTCAGGATACTTTCTGTTTACCTCATGAGCTTGTGAGGGGAGGGGGGTCAGTTTTTGTTTTCCTTCCTCCTTCTGCCACCCCATGGTTAGTTTAAATGCTTGTCAATGAAGCATTTAAACTGCTCACTAAGGACCACAGATCCCCCTCTGGATGGATGCAGGCTGTCCCCCGTGTACAAGCCCTTATCCCTCCAGGTGGGACCCCAGTCCCCAGTGAAGCCATATCCCACCTCACCACACCATTCCTTCAACCATGCATTGAAATCCCTGATGCGACGTTCCCTAACCTCCCCCTTGCTATGGACAGGCAGTACGTCCAAGAAGGCCAAGGAGCATGCTACCTACCCAAGACCCTTCCTAACTCTCTAAACTCCTCCTGCACTATTCCTGTCCCAGCCTCATCCCTAGCCAGGTCATTTGTCCCCAGAAGGACAATGACATCCAACTCTCCCCTCCTTGCTACTGCCCTAGCGATCCTCAGGATCCAGTCTCTATCTCTCTGAACTGTGTCTCAAAGTAGGCACTTTACATCCCTCTCCCCCTTGCTACCTGTCCCCATATCTATTCCCCTGATGATGGAGTCCCCAACCAGGATTTTCTTCCTCCTTCTCTGGAGTCCCCTGCCACCCACCCTTGGGGCTCCATTATGGAGGGTCCCGCTCATCCTCCCTGGTCACTACTTTGGGTGTCACTGTGGGACCTTCCTGCTCTGCTAAAGTGGTGTAGGAGTTCTGTAATTGCACCAGATGAGGAATGAGCCTCTGTCCCACCTCCCTCACCCTTCCTGAGCCCACCATAGTCCATCTGTGCCTCCTGCTGGGAAACCTTCGAGGAAGCGATGGCAGACTTGATGGTCCCTGGGTGGGGAAGGAGGTTCCCCAGATCCAAGCCAGTTTGACCCAGAGGCTAGCAATCTCCTCCCTCAGCCCAGAGAAGTGTCGCAGATGGGGCAGCACTGCTGTATCCAGAAGGTCCTCCTGAAGACTGTTGCCCCACAACCACTGCATTGCACCACTCCCAGCATCATCCCTGTCTATGCTGTTGCTGTCCTTCCTTTGCTCTGTAGCTTTTTTACTTTCCTCTCTTCTTTCTTCCCCCTCTTGTGAGCTGTGTTTTGAGCTGTAGTTAGCTCTCCTCTTCCTCCTTCCCTGTTTGAGTCTGACCTCCACCAGTGGTAACTGCCATTTCAGCAGCTGTAGCTCCTTCTACAGTGGGTGGAAGGGAGGTCTATTACTTATCTACAAGCAAGTCGAATCCACGTGACCTGTTTATCCTACCCTTCCTGTTCCTGGACAGAAAGCTCCAGATGTCAGTCAAATTGCCGTGCCAATATAATTTGGACTAGGTTGGCTGGGTGGAGGGTGGGTGGGTGGGTGGGAGAGCAACTGGTGTCTGTGCTCCTCCTTGTGCACTGGTCACCTTCCCAAGAAGCAGTTTAGTCCCCTGCAACAAACAAAACCTCAAATGGAACCAGTACAATTAGCTGAACAGCAAACAAACAGGAAAAAAGCCCTTCTGCATTTGCTTCTATTACCAAATAACCCTTCTGTGTCTACTCCTGTGAAACAAAGAATAAACCCAAACCCTCTGTTGTCAGGCACTGTGTTTGGGAGCAGAGACTGAAATATTTGCCTGAGACCTGAAGCCCGAATCGAGAAGAAGCTCACTTAGCTCCTGCAGCTTGGGGAAGCCAGAAAGATCATTGGGAAGCCTGCAACTTAAAAGCTGAGACCTGCTTAAAAGACTGTTTACCTTCCAACCTGGGGAAGCCCAGATTTGTTCTCAGAGGTGCTTGACAGTTTCTAGCCAAGCCACCGAGGCTGCCTGACTCCTGTGCTACATTCTCGGAGTCACCACCCAAGGGACAGTCTGGAGTGTCAACCAGGTGATGCTACAACTACAGTAGGTATCACTCGGCATTGACCTTGAAAAGGAGATGCTTTGATGTGGTTGAGCAAGTGTGTGGTCCTTGTGTCCAGTTCTGACCCAATTCAGTGCTCAGAAGGTGACATGCTGCTAGATTCTGCGATCAGTACAGAAGGTGACAAGCTGCTAGATTCTGCAGTCAAGACAGAAGGTGACAAGCTGTACAGTTTCCCTCCACTGCCAGTTCAGCTGCATGCCTGTTCGCCCTGCCTGGGTCTCAGTCAAGCCAACTGAATCCTTTGCTGGTGTGCTGACCTTGTGCGACTGTGCTTCTGAGCCATGAGTAAACTCAGGGAGTGCCCTGAACCTGGGGAACTGTGTAGAAATAATTGCTAACTGCCAAGTCAGCTACAGAATTTGGTTCAAGTGTTTAAAATCAGAGTTCAAGTTTGTTAAAGTTAAGTGCACCAACATCAGCCAACCAGCTGCAACTCATCAGGCCTACATTGCTTTCTATCTGGGTACCCAGTTAGGACTAAGGGGGTTAGCCTGGTACCAGATGGGAGTGGGTGGGTGTTGGGGTTACTGTGTATTGTATGCATACTGGTGGGGGTGGGCACCATTGACTTTGTTATTGCCAATGCTTTCAGTGTTGCTACAGTTGGTCCTTGTCTATTGCCAGCTTCAGGTTGTTTTTCCTCTTTCCAAACTCCCTACTGTAGTCCTACCCCATTGTGTCAAATTATTCATTACAATGACAATATTCGTGACAGTGAACCGGATTCAGTTATTATGCTTTTACATAGTATGATTCGTATGCGTCGGTAAGTACTTATCAATTCCTGATATCTCTGCACTAAAGTGAACAATTACAACACTTTATTATATCATATATCCCCCTCCTCTCCCCCTCCACCCCCCAAACCACCAGGTATATATCATGATAACCTCATATTCCAACCATCTTATAGAGGTTATGACTGTAGGTTAAAAGGTTATTAAGAGAATAACATGTATAAGGCATAAAGGAGGAAATAAGTCAGGCCTAATTTTCCTCCTGATTTGATATTATTAACAAGGTTTGCAGTGGTTCTCAAATCTTCTTGTACCTGGCTAGGTCGCCAGACATATTTGCATTTGCATATTTGACTAATGGTCAACCTTTTTTACATTGGTGTCCTTTGAGCATAGTATTAGCAAAAGCCATTAATTGCATGTATAGTAACAAACTGCAGCGGTTTATGGTATTTCATGTGTGGGGTGACTGAGGGGAGGTGGGTAGGTACAGCATCCCAGGGGGTTGTACCCATTACCAGCTGGTCCACTATAATTTACCCTGGGTGGAGGCACCATGCTATTTGTTTTATCTTTGGAAAATAAGTCCTTTTTTTCCACCAGAACAAGAACCCAGGCCCCTCAACCAAGTCTGAGCCCACCAGGCAGGGGTAGAAGCCTGCTGTTACACGGCACCCAAGTTACACCAAACTCTTCCTGTTTCATGCAACTCTAGCTGCTGAGACCAAGCTCTTCCTGCCTAATGCAACTCCTGCAGTTCAATCCTAGCTCCTCCTATCAAGACAGCTCCAACACTTCAGCCCTGACTCTTCCTGTCTAAGGCAACTCCAGCAGCTGTGTCCTAACTCTCCCTTTTTAAGGTAACTCCGGCAGCTGAAACCTATTTTCCCTATAATGGGAGCTCCAGCAGCTGGACCTAAGTCCTCCCATCTAAGACAGCTCCAGCAGCTGAGACCTAACTCTCCCTGTCTAAGGCAACTCCAACAACTTTGTCTAAGGAGACTTTGTCACCAAGGTGACTCCAGCAGCTAAGACCCAACTCTGCCTGAGGCATCTCCATCTACTGAGACCAAACTTTTCTGGTCTAGGTGGCTCCTGTAGCTGAGACTCAACTGTCCTTTTCTAATGCTGGTAAAACATGAAGATTCGATTGCACTGGGGAATGAAGCCCTATATACATTGCAGGTGGATACAACTGCTTCCCCATACCATGAATGGGAGACTGTATGCCATGCTAGTACTGCTCTGCAGGGGTATCTCTGCTGAGTAAGAGCAGGCTACTTTGAGGCCATTAAAAAAGGTGCCAGTGCACTCAGCTGACTTTAAGGCACATGTCGGGCAAAAAGATTAAGTAATTCACAGTTTATTACAGGACAAACCTTGGTCAACAACTGAACATTTGGCACCAAAATAACCACCTTCTCAGGGAGAAAGAAAGTGGCTGTCGTGTCATGCAACATCAGGGTTTCGTACTGGCCTGTCCGCTACCGATATGAGGAGACACTTTTTCACGGAAAGGGTGGAGTCTATGGGGAATGCGCTGCCTGAGGAGGTGGTGTCCTGTAAGTCGGTGGGCAGTTTCAAAAGAGGATGGGACAAAGTGAGGGGAAGGGTCACCATGGGGGGAAAGGGAGGAGCATCTGCAGTGTAATGGATTGCTAACTGCACACTCAAGCAGGTTTGATAGATCATATGGCCTGTTTCTGCTGGCAGTTTCATCATATGTTCGTATTTTCGTAGGAATGAACACAATAAACTGAAAATTATTTAGCTCTGTTTGCCGGGCATCTGCCTGTAAGTGTGTGTTGGATTTTATTTTATTTTTTCCCATTTAATATGCTTTATTTGTTTATGAAGTGATGCAGAGTTACAATCAGATTCATTACAATGACAATATTCGTGACAGTGAACCGGATTCAGTTATTATGCTTTTACATAGTATGATTCGTATGCATCGGGAAGTACTTATCAATTCCTGATATCTCTGCACTAAAGTGAACAATTACAACACTTTATTATATCATATATCCCCCCTCCTTCTCCCCCCTCCACCCCCCAAGCCACCAGAGTATATGTCATGATAACCTCATATTCCAACCATCTTATAGAGGTTATGACTGTAGGTTAAAAGGTTATTAAAAGAATAACATGTATAAGGCATAAAGGAGGAGATAAGTCAGGCCTAATTTTCCTCCTGATTTGATATTGTTAACAAGGTTTGCAGTGGTTCCCAAATCTTCTTGTACCTGGCTAAGTTGCCAGACATATTTGCTACCAATTGTTCAGCTTGTAAAGCAAACAAAATTTCCCTATACCATTTTAGGAAATGAGGGGTTTACTGGTCAAGTCAATGTCTAAGGATAACCTTTTTTGCACATGCTGATATGAGGGCCATGTGAGCTTTCTGATTACCAATGAGGGAGCCCGAAAAATCACCCACTATGCATACTTCAGGGAGAAACGCCTCTGAGAGTCCTAAGAGAGAGGGTCCAGGCGAGTACAAATTGAGTTCCAGAAAGGGGTGACCTTCTGGCAAGTCCACAGAATATGGTATGAGGAGCCAGATTCTTGACCACATCTGGAACAGAGATCACTGGAAAGGCAACCCGTCCTATGTACCCTCGTTGGGGTATAATAGAGATTATGAAGAATCTGAAATTGCATAAGGTGGTAATGATACCATCTTATGAACTGATATAGATGCCTCCAGATGAGTGGCCAGTTCCTGGGGGAAGTAGTGGGAGGGACAGTCTGACCCCAACTATATATCTTGGGGCCCTCATTGGCAGCCAGAAATGTTTGTAGGGAGTGGTAATAGTATGATACAAGATGAGAGGGAGGAGCAGAGGAGATTAGTGGGAGGACAACAGAGCCAAAAGGACTTTGCCACAGGCCTGTGCCAAAATATTGTGTGAATATATGGGTTATCTGGAAGTATTTAAAGCATGATAGGGTGGGCCAATGGTGTATTTCCCTTGCTCTCTGGAATGGTAGTAATTTACCATCCAAGGTTAGCTCTTGCACTGTTTCTACTCCTATACCTGGCCAAAAGTGCCTAGACAGCATTTGTCCAGCTATTCGCAGGTTAGGATTTCCTGTGAGGGGCTGAAGGATATCTTGAGCTGGTCAAACTTTCAGAAAAGAACAGAGCTGTGAATGGATCAGCAAAGATGCCCCAAGGGGTGTGTCCCTTAGAGAGCATGATAGCCTTTTCCTGGGTATGAAAGAGAGTGCCCTGTGGTCCATTCCAATGCTGCATGTCCACCCACTGTGGAGTATAACCTCGAGTATCCAATGGATGTAGCCAATGGGATATCCTGTGAAAGTGAAGGGGTAAATAGTACATATAAAAGTTGGGAACTTGAAGACCACTATCTTGCTTAGTCCTCGTTAACTTGGAAAGTGCCCAACGGGCTGCCTTATCCTTCCATAAAAAGGAGGCTAGAATTCTGTGTACTTGGGTAAACCAGGATTGGAGAAGAAACCAGTTATACATCTGTAGGGGTTATAATAGCTGGGGTAAAACATTCATCTTTATAATGCTTAGTCTGCCCCATAGCGAGAACGGTAGAAGAGACCAACATTCCAAATCAACTTTAATGCGAGAAATGATAGTGTCTAGGTTGTATTGTTTAAACGTACTAGGAGAGGTACTAAGAAAAATTCCTAAATGTTTAAATTTGTCCTTCCTCCGAGTCAGGCCAAGATGATCTACCTCTGCTTGAAAAGTTCTATTATTAAGGGGCATGATCTCCGTCTTGGTAAGATTAAGTTTGTAGTTAGATATAATATCGAATCGAGAAATAATCTGTGGTGCTGGAGGTAGTGAAGTAGCTGGGGAGGTAAGGTGTAGAAGAATATCATCTGAATACCCTACCTGCTTAGATCCCAAGGCCCCGGCCTACTAAGTGTACCTACTTCCCGCACCAACATGGGGGACCAGAGTTTTGCTGTCCATGGCCCCAGGCTCTGGAATTCCTTACCTGAAAGAGTCCGTACTGCCTCCTCTCACAAGAGTTTCCGGACCTCCCTGTGGGATCATCTTAAGGTGGCTTCTCGCTGTGAATGTCCTAAGCCTCCTTAGCCTCCCGGTGTCCACTGGTGCCGGCTTCTTCTCTCCTGCTCTGGCGTCACCACTCTTGCGCTATGTCCTCGTCCAAATCCCCCTTCCCTTGCTTGACAGACGCTATGATGTTACTATGCTCATAATCCTCACCAGCCCTGTTGGTCATTGAATTTATCTCTAACTTATACCTTGCCCCAGCACTGTATCTGGGTGTACCTTTAACGTAAATGTAAAAACTGTAAAAATTGTCTTTTCTCCTGTTTTTGTACCTGAATGTATTCGTCTGAACCAATTACTGTATCAATGTACCTGTTGTATCCTTTTGTACTCTCCCGGGTCGTTCCTGAAAATAGGCATAAAACTTGTCTAGTGTACTTACCCGGTAAACAAAAAACTAAATAAAAAATACAGAAAGCTTGTACTCTGTGTTGTGAATTGTAATACCAGTAACCTGAGGTGAGGAGTTAAGCTTCCTAATGAGAGGTTCCAGAAATAAGTTGAATAGAAAGGGAGATAAAAAGCAGCCTTGCCTGATTCCTTGGTATAGGGAAAAAGGTTGGAATAGCATGCTGTTGCATAATACCTGAGCCGCAGGGGAGGAATATAAAACTTTAACCCATTATGTAAATTCGCTGGGGATGCCAAATTTCGGTAAAAGTGTAAATAAGTAATCCCATGAGACTCTGTCAAAAGCTTTCTCGGCATCCGGGGACACTAAGGCCGCAGGAATGTCTAAGTCTCTGGATGCCGAGAGGAGATATGAGATTTTCTGGAGGTGGTCAGCAGAAAGTCTCCCCTTGACTAACCCCACCTGTTCCTGACTGATTAGTGAATCCCAGATAGTGTAACAGCTAGTCTTTTGGTTAGAACTTTTGACAGAATTTTGAGGTCCACATTAATAAGTGAAATCAGCCTGTAGTTGATAAGCATCGATGGATCCCGATCCGGTTTGAGGATGACCACAATGGAGGCAGTAGTTAGTGAGAGGTCAGATATGCCCTTTTCAAAAATGTGGTTGTATGTGTCTAGGAGAATAGGTGCTATCTGTTCTTTTAGTGCCTTATAAAAATTTGTAGTTAATCCACCCAGGCCGGGAACCTTATCTGTAGTGAGAGTATTGATTGCCTGGGGGATTTCTGCTAGGGTTAATGGGGCTGTCAGAACTGCCTGTTGGGGAGCTGAAAGTTTAGGAAGTAAGATGCCCTGAAAAAAGGAATTAAACTGTGTTTGGTTGAAAGAAGGAGATGGGGGGCATATAACTGTTGGTAAAAATTTCTAAAGGCTTCTACTATATCACGGGGGGATGTCAAGAGTTGTCCTGAGTCACAGCGTATCGAAAGAACAATTTTATCTGCCACTTGTGATTTAAGGCAAAGGGCCAATAATTTCCCTGCTTTTTCCCCTTGATCAAAATATTTCACTTGGGAACGTAGAATCATATGCTCTGCCTTTTCTCCCAGTAAGTTATTATACTGATATCTGAGGTGCTCTAAAAGTTCCCAATCTTATTGTGGAGAAGAGGAAGAGATACTCTCCTCAAGGTGCTTAATTCGAGAAATCAGAGAGGTGAGCAAGGCCGATGTTTGTTTTTTGCACCTTGCCGAGATCCGAATAAGTTTCTCCCGAAGGGCACATTTCAGACCACCCCACAGTATGTCAAGCTTAGACACAAGGGGAATTACATATCATAAAATTGGTGATCAACGATTGGATGTGCTGTAATGAATCTTTGGCCTTAAGCAGCTGATTATGAATGATTCACACCTTATCTCTGGAAAGAGACAGGGTTAGCTTCAATTGAAGAAAAACAGGATGATGGTCTGAGATAACCTTAGCTGAGTAATGACAGAAGGTTACTCCTGCAAGGGAGTAAGAGCCCAGCAGAAAGTAATCAATTCTCGCGAGAAAGAATTATGTGGGAGAGAGTGGAAAGAATATTGTCGATTGGATGGATTAAGGATCCGCCAGTAGTCTACCAAACCAGTCGACCTCATGAGGTCCAGAAGAGCCATCTGACCTGAAGACAAGGCTTGACGTGAGTGTCCAGATTTGTCTAGTTCATTATATTGTACTAGATTCCGGTCTCCTCCTAGAATTATTGGTAAGGAACACCAACGTGACAGGACTGACATAAGGGTGGTAAAAAAAATCCAGGATCCTCTGCGTTTGGGCCACATATTGCTCCCAAAACTACCTCTAAGTGACCTAAAAGGGCTCTTATGAAAACAAAACGCCCATTAGGGTTGGACATTTCTTGAAGGAGACGGAATGGAATTTTCTGGGCTATTAAAATGGCGACCCCCTCCCTTATGGGTGTCCAGACCCACTCCAAAAACTTGTCCTACCCAGAACTTCCTCATAAGGAGAACTTGGGAAGAGGGCAAGTGAATCTCCTGTAAAAAAGCGATTTCTATCTGAAGTTTTGTAAATGTAATAGGATCTTGGCCTCTTTAGTAGGGGATTATGCTCCTTTAACATTCCAAGAGCAGACATCGTAGACTGCCATGATAATGATATATATACAGTATGGTGGTAATATACCTATCCACATATATTTCCAACAATCCAATAAAGGAATCATTTGAGTATAAACAAGGTTTTATCTGGTGGTATCCTCCCCCCCAGCCAGTAACCCCCAAAAAGATATCCTTTCCCATACAAGGAAAAAGCCCACCCAATCCCCAATCTTAGTCCCCAATACAATAAAAAAGACCCATAATCAAAGATGATTCGATTCCCCAGCAATTGGTCAAACCCACATCCCCTCCCTCCACAATTCGGTGCATGAAACTCAGCCAACATAGCTATTGCCCACCCCACCCCCCACCATGAACATCTTATTAATAATAAAGAAAATAGTTAAATAACTAGCTATAGTAACTTCCAAGCCATATATATGGCAGGGGCGATTTCAGAGTGTCACAGGAAAGACTGACGAAAGTCCAGTGGGAAACGGTAAAGCAGTCGCTTTAGAAACTACTGCATACAGTAGCTAAAATACGCTGTTTTAAAAAACTGAAAACATTGTGACCTCTCCCTTCCCCTATTAATAGCATGGGGGGGGGGGCCGTGTCCAAACCTTAAACTGAGGAAAGGCAGGTCCTTATGGTACTGATTCCATGTCCCAAATTGTTAATATAGTTTTTATTGACAAGTTTTTACAGATTGGGGGGGTAACAGCAGTCACATGTTTTTCTTAGTACACACACATTTGATCATATCAAGAGCAAGCAGTACAGGAAGAGTCACACAAAGTTCATTAAAATCAGTTTCTCATTCACTTATGTATTGGGCAGGGCAACATTTCTTCCTAATATTGTAGTCGTAATTCCCAGGTATGTCTCCTCTCCCACCCCTCTTTCACTCATACACCTCCCCACTACCCCACCTCTCTCCTAGCACCTAGCCTCCCTGCTCCCAACTTTAATTTTATTTTATCAAGGCACAAAACTAGGGTCCCTTGTCATACTGTAAAGAATCCATCTTGTCCATTTCAAAGTACATAAATCTGCTTGATCATTCAATTGATATGAAATTCTCTCTGCCCTATATATTTGATTCATTGTTTCTCTCCATGCCAGTATGGTAGGAGACTGAGGTGAGAGCCAGAGTCTAGTCATGGTCTTTGCCGCCATGAGGGCTATTCCCAGCAGATACCTAGTATTGGGGTCTCTGAATTCCTGGGGGAGAGCTAGTAATAAAAAGCAATCTACGGACAGGATAGTTGGAGCACCCAGCATATCAGACGGTTCCTGCTATAGGGAGGATAAAAAGGGTTGTAAGACAGGGCAGGCCCAGAAGATATGAATGTGATGTATGGGTGTCGCCCCACATTGGCGCCAGCATCTCTTCGACTTCATGGTCGAATACTGGGCTGTAATGGCCGGGGTATGAAAGTATCTAATCATTAGTTGCCAGGAAAATAACCTCCATGCATGGAAACAAGTAAGCTTAGATGATATAAGCCAGCCCCTGTCCCACTGCTGTATCATAACATTTGAGCCTATCTCCTTGTTCCATCTCTCAAGCACTCTGTTGTTGTTTACTCTAATAGTGTTATTGAGTGCCTTGTAGAGGGTGGAGATAGCATGGGGAATCTCATTAGCCGAGAGGGTGGTCTGAAGCAGAACAACCAATGGGGGTATGTATCCAGGTTTGCGCAGTTCAGGGGGTAGGGAGTAGAAAAAGTGTCTTAATTGTAAAAACCTGTGAAAGTCCACCTGTCGCAGACCATAAGTCTGCCTCAGCTCTTGGAAGGACTTGAACTCATTTCCATTTAGTAATTGAGAAAGGGAAAAAAGGCGAAATAGTTTCCACTGTTCAAATGTATGATCATACTGGGTTGGAGGAAAATTCTCCAGGAGAGCAATCGGGCACATGTAAATTAGGAAGGGGATAAGGTCAGATGTCTACAGATCACCCCCCCATGTTTTAAGCTGGTGTGTAATCCACGGACCTGAGTTCATCTGGGATAATGTAGGGTGAGACTGGTATAGGATTGTATGTATGAAGTCCTTAAATGGGAGTAGGCCCTCCTCTATCTCCCTCCACTTAGCAGGGTTGCTGCGCACAATGCGGGTAGCAAGGAAGGAGAGATGAGATGCCCAGTTGTATAGTTTTAGGTTCGGTAGGGCCAGTCCCCCTACTTGCCTTGGGAGACAAAGTATCGAGAGATGAACTCGAGGATGCTTGCCTGCCCGTATAAACTTTAGTATTGCTTTATTCCAGGCTTGAAAAGTTTTTGCTGAAATGCAAATTGGGACATTTTGAAAAAGGTATAGTGCCCAGGGAAGGGTTACCATCTGGAATACCTCCACATGTTGGAGTAAGTTGAGCAGGAGTATGGCCCATCTAGTCAGGTCCGTTTGAAGTTGGGTGTAAAAGGGTTCATAGTTATTTCAGATTATCTGCTTACTAGAGTGGGAGAGATATATGCCCAAGTATTTTAATTTGTCCAGGTCCCATCGAAGTTGGTGGGAACGCTTAAATGTTAAAGGGAGGTCAAAATGAAATGTTAAGACGTCTGTTTTGGAAGTGTTTAGTTTGTACCCCGAGCTCATCCATATTCTTCCAAAATCTGAAAAACAGCTGGAACTGAATGTATGGGGTTGGCCAGGAATAACAGTACATCATTTGCATATAGGGCAATGTGGTGTTCCACCCCCTTCATCCACACTCCAGCTAAATGGGGGGAGCGCCTGATTGCTTGGGCTAAGGGCTCGATGAAGATGGCAAACAGTCCAGGGGATAGAAGACAAACCTGGCGGGTACCCCTGTGCAGTGGAAAGTAGTCAGAGTGGTGACCAGAGACCTTCACACATGCCCTAGGGGAGGAGTAGAGGGCCTTAATCATGGAGACAAAAGTGGAGGGGATCCCCATTTTAAGCATTGTGGTAAACAGGAAGGGCCAAGAGACCCTGTCAAATGCCTTCTTAGCATCTAGGCTGAGAAGGACTGACGGGTCTCTGCAGGACTGCATCTCCTGAACTATATGTAGGGCCCTTCTAGTGTTATCAGTAGTGGATCTCGAGATCTTATGAAGCCTGTTTGATCCAGTCCTATCAGGTGGGGGAGAATCACATCCAGACGTTTGGCCATGATGGACATCAGTGTTTTATAATCTACATTTAACACTGAAATTGGGTGGTACGAGTTACATAGTTGTGGATCTTTATCTGGTTTGGGGATGACAGAGACAGTGGTGTATGACCAGCTAGGGGGAGGAGCGCCCAGCCCCTGCAACAGGTCATTATAGACCTGCATCATGGAGGGGCTAATCAAGGGTTCCACACATTTATAGAATTCTGTCCTGTAACCATCAGGATCGGGGGCCTTCATGGTTTTTAAGTGTGAAATACTGTAGCTGTTCTCAGTTCCATCAGGGTTATGGGGGCTGCCAGAGCACTGTGTTGATCCCTGTTGAGTGTTGGAAGGTCCAGGGGAGAGAGAGAGAAAGGCATCAATGGAATCTTGGTCAGTTGGATGATCTGGGGTGTATAATTTCTTACAGTAATCACAAAAAGCTTTTGAAATATGTCCCAACCTGGTATGTATTTCACCCGTCACCGGATCCCTAATGGTTGCTATGGTAGACAGGCGTCTTTGCCTATGGAGTCGGAAGGCTAATAGGTGAGAGGCCCTGGGCCCTACCTCTCCATACCTCTGCCTAAGAAATGCTAAGGCTATCTCAGTACTTTGCATGCACAGACTGTCTAGTTCCTGTCTGGTCTGCTTCATTTGGGCCTCCACTGATAAATCCCCTTGTTGATGGGCCTCTTGGAGGAAGCTAAGGGTCTGTTCTAGGTGCGATTGTTGCTCTCGACGTTGTTTCGCTAGGGTGGAGGTATGCTGTATTAAGTGGCCTCTAAGGACTGCTTTTAGTGTGTCCCACCTGATTGCAGAAGTAGTGTCCTGAGCATTATTGTCCTCCAGGATCTCCTGTATCCCATCTCCCAAAAATTCCCAGAAGGGTTCACTTTTAAGGTGAACTGGGTTAAGTCTCCATATGATGTTACGTCTGTCTAAGCCCAGGCACCAGTGTGTTATCACTGGAGCGTGGTCTGAGTGGACAGTATCCCCCATGGCAGCCTCCCTAAGAGTCCCCAGGCTCTCCTTTTGTGTATAACAATGGTCAATCGTGGTATACGTACCGTGAGCAGCTGAGTAAAATGAATAACGTCTATTTCTAGGATGAAGGGTGCGCCATACATCCAGCCAGACCACCTCCTGGATAAACCTCTTAAAAAATTTGTGTGGGGCAGGTTGCCGAGTTCTGGTGGAGCTGGTTGTATCCATAGAATGGCTTGGGGCAATATTAAAATCTCCTGCCAAAATGAGGGTTCCCTTGGACATCTCTAATATTTTTCTCAGCAGATAGCTAATAATCGGGGTAAATGAATCTGGAGGGAAGTAGGCATTCGCCAGGGTTACCTTAGTGTCTTGTATCATTCCTTGGACTATTACCAAGTGACCCTCCATGTCTGCCCACTCCCGGGTTGTCTGGAAGGGTATATGACTAGAGATTAGTATGGTGACCCCCCCCTCCTCCTGCCCCCAGCTGGTGAGGATGAGAAAACCTGTGAAAATCCCCTAGAGGTGAATTTTTGTGTTCATTAGCATTCATATGCGTTTCCTGTATATAGGCAATCCCCGCTTGACTTTTCTTAAGCATTGTAATTATTCTTGAACGTTTACTAGGTCTACCCAGTCCATTCACATTCAAAGATATCATTTGTAGAGATTGGTTAGCCATTCATACTTCTCCCAGGTTTACAGGAGTTATACCAGGTCTCTCCACTATTCCTCCTCCTGTAAATCTGCTCGCATTGATATCCATTGTAAAAGGTGACTGCTTGTGGGGTAGTGAGGGGAATAAGTCTCCCTCTAACCTTAAACTCTCCAACTTTAACGAGTAAGGGGAACTACTAACTTGGGAAAAAAACACGGGAAATAAACTGGAGCGGACTCCTGCCAACTGGGCTAGGATCGGTAAACTTTTAGTGGCTTCCATAAGTCTGGGGGTTGTTAGACACCCAGGCTCGAGAGTGCCAGTTTTGGCTTAGTCCACCTCAGTGGGAGGACTGATGTAATATGTCTCTTCTGTGGTGGAAGGGGGGATAGTCATGCCTAAGTCTCCCTCAAGACATCTAACAGTAGCATTCAGTGGAAAAAGTAAAATTCAACTAGTTGTTTTATCTTAAACATAATTTTACCAGGCCAATCTTCTTTAGGTGTTAGGCTACGGTAAGGCCTTGGATTTGACCCTCCTCAGCCACTGATAGGAGTATAGCATATTATGTGTAAAGCTTTGGAGCCAGTCCACCCTCAACCCCGCCGTTACAGCATTGGTGAGGAATGAGAGTAGACCAGATCCTGGCTCCAGTTTATGCTCATTCTTGGCATTTAGTCCCCCCCCTCGGCCCGCAGCCAGGGTGGAGTGGCTGGAGAGGGGAGAAAGGACTGGGAAGGCGGTGAATACCCACCCATCCCATTGAAATCCCCCATCTATTCCTCCATCAGTGAGCTTCTGAGGCGTGGGCTGCTCTGCTCTCCATGTGTGGGTTTATTTCTTATAGGCCAGGTAGTCAAAAATATCCATTATGTAGCTAACATGTGCCCAGGGTATCCTCGACCCAACCTCCTCCCCCCCCCCCCTGTTGTATGGAGGAAAGCAAATAGGGAAGGAAAAAAGGAGAAAAGGGCAATGGCCCCAAGAGGGCCCTAGGCCAAGCCAGCTACCCCCCAGCAACCCTCCGGTCCTCCGCTCCTCCACCCGGTAACCCCCAGCCATGGCCAGTTACCTGCGTCTCAGGGTCATACTTATAGCTGGTAGGGCAAGTCCCTTACATGGCTATGCCCATCCAAACCAGATCTTTATAGCTGTCAGCGCTACCTCTGCCCCACATCATAAAGCGAGGGGAAACAATACAACTAATTTTAGCCCTGAGGTCAGACCGACCTGTGGGGGGGAGGGGGATCCTCGGAGAAGAGCAGAAGGACCGCAAGTCACAGGGAAACCCACTTTTAAGGGGGGAAGCTTAGCCAGCCTACCTGTTCAAGCACATCTCAGCAATAGAGTTAATTAGTCCATCAGACTGTTCATTTCACCGCTTGTGGTGTTAGGTCCGAGTCATTCTTGGCTGAGGCCTGTTGGCGAAGTCCAGCTACAATCTGTTGGAGGGTTAAGGCGCCTTCTTGCCTGCATTGTTCCTTCAGCAGTACGTGGTTCCAGGCCTTCAGTGCCAGTTTGGTCGCCAGGGTCTTATTTGGAGGTTTTTGGTCCAGTGTTATCTTGATACCCTCTTTTATGAGACCTTGGGCTGCCTCCTCCAGACTCTTGTATGTTTTAGGACCATCCTTAAGCTGCACTACAAGTTTCTCTGGGTACGGGGTCCTGAATTTGATCTTCTCCTCTTTAAGTTTTCTAAGGATGGGAGCATATGCATGGTGTCTTACAGGAATAGCAGTGGGGTAATCATTGTCTACATAGATACGCTGGTCTTGGTGTTTTAATTCTCCTATTTGCCATGATTTGTGGAGAACCATCTCCTCCTCCTGGTACCACAGGAATCTAATTAGGATTGCTCACAGGTGGTTGGTTGTCTGGGGGCCCAGCGTGCGGTGGACACGGTCCATTTCTAGCAGGCAGTTTTCTGGCAGATTTAGTGCCTGCTTAAAGAACTGCTGCATAAACTGTATGGGATCCTTGCGTTCAGTACCCTCTGGAAAGCCTGACACACACGCAGATTGTTCCTCCTGCTGCGGGCCTCGGCATCATCCGCTGTCTCCTGCAGGCCTTGCATCTCTCAGTGAAGCTGTACGATGGCATTTTCAGTGCCATCCACTCGAGAGTCTGAGGTTGTGGCCTGTTCCTCGAGGTCATCTAATCTCCTCTCTATCTTTCCAACGGTGGTCCAGAGTGCAGCGAATGTGGAGTCGGTCTCTCTCCTAAAGTCTCTAAGCTCCCTCAGCATTAGATCCATTTGCCTGGAGATGTTTGTGGGCCCAACCGCTTCGGCACCTGTAGATTCGCTTTGCACCGAGACATGCAAGCCGTCGCTATCTGAGCCATTTCCATCAGGGTCAGCTAGATCCAAAATTGACTTAACTTTATCCGGGTTTGTGTCTAAACATCTTTCCTCCTTTTATTTGTGAGGTTGGCCTGGTTTTCAGTTTCTGGAGTTGAATTTTAACAATTTTTCTGCCTTGGTGAGGACGGACCTAAGAGCTCAGGTGGCTTGTCCCAAATTGGTAAACATTGCCAGTCCCAAGTGTGATGACCTGTGCTAGCCAGAAGAAAAAGCCTAAGTATATTTTACTAAATCACCATTCCAATTTCTAGGGTGACCAGCTAGTATGTCCCTCCTAAGTCCATCCAAAGAGACCCATCCATCGTAGGCCCTGAAATTATGCCCATTTTGTAGCCCACACAGGGATATCATATCCCAAGTCTGTCCTCTTTCAGAAAGCTGGGGGGGGTGACCAGTGCATCCACAAGTCAGGGATAAATGTTCTAAAGGTGCCAGAAAATAGATGAGAAGCAGAAAATAAGCTTAGTTGCCAGGGGCCAAATGTTCAGGCCCAAAGGTGAAGAACAAAGTCCATCCCGATATCGCAGAAGTACTGACCTCAGCCAGTTAGGGGCCCCCAGGTTCAGGTGTCCTTGAAGAGATCAGGCAGAAACCTTTTTAGTTCCTTCATCACAGCTTCCACGCTGTCACAGGAGTGCCACTTGTCTTGTACTTGGAGGTATCCAGGATATTGCATACGGAATCGGATCCCGGAGGCTATGATTTTAGTAACCACCGGGTGAAAGGCTGCTCGCTTCTGTCGGGTCCGTGCTGGTAGGTCCTGTGCTAAGCGCAGTTTGGTACCTTCCCATAGAATGTCCTTTAAGTCCCTTGTTTTTTGTAGACTATACAGCTTGTCCCAAACATTTAAGAACTTGAGCATGAAAGGGCGTGGAGGTGAGCCATCGTGAGGTTTAGGACGTAGGGATCGATGGGCCCTTTCTATGATATAAGTAGGGCCACTGGGAGAGGGTCCGGCTACTCGCTCAAAAAATTTCTGTGCTAACTGAATAGGAGTGATTCCCTCCTCTCCCTCAGGTAACCCAAATATAATCAAGTTATTCCTCCTGCTTTACCCCTCCAGGTCTTCCAATTTCTCCTCTAGTTTGGTGAGTTGATGCCGCATGGCTGAGGAATCTGATTCGGCCTTGTCTCTCCAGGCCTTCAGTGAAAAAGCCTGAGCCTCCACATCCCCCATCCGTCGGCCCAGATCTACTAAATCTGCTCATACAGTTTTGACTTCCACAGGGAGTTCTTGTCTGGCAGAAGTTAAGGGCTCCAGTGCCTGCAGGAGCCTATCCTCTGTTAGAAGCGGAGGTGCCGCAGTGGGAGTTGAAATACAGCTGATGAGCGATAACTGGGCCCTAGGGTGTTTGGCCTGCTTGTCTGGCATCTGCGGTGAGGTGTGCTTGGGAGCAGCCTGACGCATCTCCAAATCAGACATGATGCCGGATCCATCCTGCTGCTCCAAGCAATTTCAGGTCCAAAGTAGTCCCGCTATTGTCTATGCTGCTACCGCTAGCTATTTTTGGCAAAAATTAAACTTTTTTTGCAGTAAAATGTTAGTTTTCTGTGGCGAGGTGTGGAAGCGCTGGAGGAGAGCTGCCATCAGGTCAGAGCATCACGTGACTCCCCGATTTTATTTTTTTTTTAACTTGTTTAACTTGGCTTGTGACTGATTTAGATTTACACCGGCTACATCTCTATGCACGGGCACTGCACATTCTTTTTGTGTTTTTCTTCAGTACCATAACCTGGTCAGGTCATGACTTTAAAGAGAGTGATATATGATTTGGGAACTCTTCTATATAATGGAGAAAGTCAAAACAAACAAAAATATTAAGTTTAACCTCAGTTTCGTCTTTTTCCAAATTTAATATTTATTTTTTACACCTACTTTATGAGAGAGATGATATTTTGTGACAAACACCCCTTCAGCTGGGCTTAGGTGCTATCTTTTTTTGTTTTAGTTTAACAGCCAGCTTCAAAAAGATGTTATACTTACTGCTTGGTTCCTGAGTAGTGCAATCAGCTTACTTGGCCATCCTTTTTAGCATTCACCATCTGGGATTATTTACAACTCACTTAAAGGGATCCATCGGTGCTGGAAGATATTAAATATATTTTATCACATAGGTTTTGCAGAAAAATTAGATACTTCAAATCAGTCAATTTGAGATGTTTTGCATATATTTCAGACATTTCGTAAATATTACAAATATATTTGACATATATACACATACAATATGTTTATAAATATGTAATAATATAATATACAATATTACTTTTCCACATGGGTATAATGCTTCTTCCTAACCAGAGTTCAAGACATGTCTGTCAAAGTTCTTTGCAGGGCAATAAACTGGGGTCCTGTAGTGTGGTAACTGTAGGCAGGTACAACAGAAGGGACAGCCTATCATTCCTGTGCATCTTTGTTCTCCAGACTAGACGGGTAGTATTTCCGAGAAGATGGCTCGCCTGTTTCTGTCTTAAATGTTCCTTACAAGGTTCACAAAGCTTTTCTTGATTTGTTCTCCCTTTTCTTCATTTGTCCCAGCATATACCAGTACCAAGGGTTGATCACAATGGGTCCCAATAGTCTTAGCCATTGTTTTGGTTATACGGTTAATTGTGGCTCCAGGAAGACAACTATGACACATAGTTCCAGTGGCAGCCAGAGCGACGTAGGGTTATATCGAGATATATCACAGAAACCGAGAAAACTGTCAGCAGAAACAGGAGCTACAGCCCATTAAGTCTGCCCAGCCCTACCTACACTATCTAATGTTGATTGTGAGGGACTGATTGGCCCTTCACTCATCCTTACCCCTTCCCCTTTTGTCACCCTCCTTACCATCCCCATATGTTCATCCCACCCGCGATTGACCTCCCCTACTGATTATGAATAGACTTCCTCCTTTGTTAGCTTATTCCACCCCTACACTACCCTCTCCATCAAGAAATGCTTTTGGATGTCCCTCTTAAATCTTCCACTACAGTCTGCTTTGCTGCTTGTTATGCTTGTTAGCTGCTAGCCAGCATGTTGAGATGTCCTCTGTTCTTTTTAAATCATACTTTATGGCCCTTAAAGAGCTACTGTCACCTCAAAGAAAACTTAGATAATAATTTGGGTACAATTCTGCTTGCATTCCATTTATATTTTATATATTTCTCCTCCCTATAATTTATTACTAAAGAAATGTGTATGAATATGTGATTGTTGTCCCTTAGAGTTCATTTTGAGTTCATCTGCCTCTATAGCTTACTCCCTACTTCAAGTCATAATCCTCTGTTGTGACATCAAAATCTGTTGCCATGGGAGTAACTGTGCGGTCACAAGCAGTGCTCTATGACTTCAGGTAAGGAGAAAGCAGCAGAAATAGATTAACTCTTCAAGAGCAAAGATCCTGTTTTCATGCAGATTACCTCACTACTAAATAATGTGGAGGAGGAATGCAGAACTAGAGGGAAATACAAGCTGGACAGTGCCTAAATATTATCTTTTGTTAAAAGTTCTCCTGAACATGTCACCAGCTCTTTAATGTGCACCTGAACAACTACCCAAATCAAGTGGAAGGGACCTTGGTGTCATATCCTGCCTCAGTGATTGCACCTGCAAGTGACAGCATGGCTCTTTTGCCTTTGGCCCACAAGGTTGTAGAATAGAGTCCCACACCAGGACTTTGGCTCAAACCCAGAAACACTGGCATTCTAGTACAGTATGGGGGTGCTGTACTGTTGCTGTGTGGGGTCCTTTGACGAGACGTTAATATGAGGTCCCATGTGTCCATCTTTGGAGCTGTCCATGTGGAAGTAAAAGAATCAGAGAGAGAGAATCAGCATTTATATAGCGCTTTTCATACATAGTATCCAAAAGCGCTTTACAAGCAATGCTAGACTGGTAGTGAAGTGACTGAATGTGTGGTGGCAGCCATATCGCACATCATCACCCACAGCCTGGATAATTGCATGAACCAGTTTATGGGAAGGGGAATGTTGGCCAGGACACCGGCAGTGTTCCCTGCTCTTTGCGAAGACTGCCCTGGGTTCTTTTACTTCCACCTGGACAGCCACCAGGGCAACACCAGGATGGGCAGAAGGGACCTCGGTTTAACATTTCATCTGAAGGATGGCACACCCCAGCAGTACAGCACCCCACAATACTGCACTCGGATGACAGCAATTTTTAGGTGCAAGTCCAATCTCGGTGTGGGACGAGAACCCACGACCTTCTGGTCCAGAGGCGGATGTGCTACCAACTGAGCCAACTGAGACCTGTGACATCAAAATCTGTTGCCATGGGAGTAACTGTGAGGTCACAAGCAGTGCTCTATGACTTCAGGTAAGGAGAAAGCAGCAGAAATAGATTAACTCTTCAGGAGCAAAGATCCTGTTTTCATGCAAAAGAACCCAAGGACACTTTTCACAAGAGTAGTGGATCTCACTATCCTGACCTACCTTTCCCTTTCTATAAAAAAAATTCAGGCAATTATCACAGGATGTGTGCAGGTTTCGATGAGTGGAATGGCCACAACTACATGTCTACAGCCAGTTTACTTCCAGTCTGTCTTTACCTGTAAAGTGCTTTGGGATACATTGTGTATAAAACACTGGATGAATACAAATTCTTTTTCATCATCTTTTTCTGCAGCAGGGTGAAGTTGTGCACCCCTCACACTGCATTGTAATGTTAGCACTGGATATATGGGTACAGTATATTTCCTGGTCCGCTTCTGAATAGAGACTGTTTATGCTGAAAGATGTAGAGCTAAGATCTCTGTACTCACTTTAACTGAGTCTCAGTATGGGATTCACACCCAAGTTGGTCACCAGTGGTGAAGGGTAATAACTTCAACCATGCGTACTGAAGCCAGTAATCCTGCACCCTTACTCAGTTTGATATCAACTGATTTCTTTGTAACTGCAATCTGAGGTTCGAAATGCTGAGCTGTAGCTATTACAGAATCATCAGGTTTTCTGCAGCAGGTTTATCCTGCCGCATTCCTCAATCTGAACATATAAACATACAAAGCTGCCATCAGGAGAAGGCCACGTGTTCTCTCAAATCTGCTCGAAGTGGAGCCCCATGTGCTTGTGTTACATTGAATCTAGCCCCACCCTCCCTCTGTATTCTTCCGTTACCCTTTATCCTGTCCCACCCTCTCTCAAAGCTACCGATCACCCACTGATTGACAGCCTCTGCCAGAAGCTCATTCCCTCCTGTCACCACCCTCTCCATAAAGAAGTTTGTCCTGGTTACTTGTTGCATCCCCCTACCCCCACCAGTTTGTAACTGTGCCCCTTGCATTCTTGTTTTCACTTAAACTAAAGAGAGTCCAAATATCCAAGGTTTCTATTGAGTCCCCCCCCCCATTCTCCAGCGAGTAGATATTTAGCTTTCTCAGCCTTTCCATGTGCAGGCTAGTGTGCTGATCCTGGATTATCTTTTTAGCCTTTCTCTAGACTGCATCGAGCTGGTTTATATCCTTTCTCAGGTGGGGACTCCAGTACTGCGCACAGTACTCCAGGTGTAGAGGTAATGTTGGTACCTCATCTCTCAGGTCGCTGCTGTAAAAGGGGATTCCGTGCCAGTTAGTTCACCAGTCAACAAAATCAGTCAATCAATCAATCAATAACATTATGTATACAATGTATGTAGGGATTCCACTACTTAAATAAATGGATTATTTTCTCACGACTCTGACCCAAGTTAAAGATAAACAATGTTATTCACCCAGTGCGCAAATAACACTGTTAATATTACACTTGCCTACATCACAGTCAACTTGATTGACAGCCCATTCTGCCAATCCCACAATGAATCTGCCCTCATTTGTCACACAGAACACAGACATTGTGTACATAGAACATACCATGACCTGTGTTCTAATATGCTATTTATTTCAATTCGTGAGGTGGCGGGACTTTCATAACTCACTCATAGCTTCGCCACTCGTGAGTTATAGTCCCGACCCCCTCACTCATGGAAATAAATGGTATATTAGAACAAAGGCCATTGTATATCCTGTATTTCTTAATAAGAACATTTAAAAGGCTGTTGAAAGGGGGGAAAAGATGGCTGCCTGAGATAGATACGCTACACGTCAACTCCAAGACGTGTTTCTGTAAAAGTGCTTGAATATGGTGAAATACTGCTGTCTCCTACTTTATATTAGCCTATCTGATTTCAGAAAAAAGGAAGGATTGATTTAACTCTTCTTCAGAAGACTATAGTTCCCCATGAATTCATCCTCTGGAAGGGTTTTTCCAGCAGGCTGTGAGCCCAGTGGTTGGGAGAAAACCAAAATCGGCTTTGGATCTTCTGCCTGGGAGGCTTTTTTCAATTAAGACATTTCAAATATGAAAAAAGGAACTCATCAAGTTCAGGAATCTGCACAAAGGAACATTCCTCATCTAGATATGGACTACAAAGTAACTTTTGTATTTTGTATTTTGTAACAAAGTATTTGTATTATTGGCATTTGAGTCGGATAGAGTTTTAATACTTAAATTGTTGTGGATAAAAGAAACACTGATTTATAGAGCATACATATGAACATGCCAGCAGATAAAGGCCTTGTGGACTATCTTGTTTGCTCAATTGGGCAGGTCCCCTCTGTGTCTACATTGGGACCTGCCCCTCCCAATCCTCCCACCCCCACCCTCATTTCCTCCCTCCCTCCCCCCACCAGCAACTTTCCCCTTCATTCTGTACCGTCCTCTCTTGAAGCTATCCATCATTTTCATGGAGATCACCTCCTCTGGCAACACATTGCACTTGATCACCACTCTCTCGGTGAAAAAGTACCTTCTCATTTCTCTCTTAAACCTTCCCCCTACCAGCTTTAGGCTATGCCCCCTAGTGGACTTGTTCCCACTAAGACTGAAGAGGCTCTCCTTGTTCACCCTATTAATACCTTTAGGGCATCTGAAGATCTTGATCATATCCCCCTCTCCCTTCCCTCCTCAGGGGTGTACGTGTTGAGCCTCTTGAGCCGCTCCTTGTAGGTGTTGCCTTGCTGGCCCTGGATCAACCTGGTCACCCTTCTTTTGACTGTCTCCAACAAGTTAACGTCCTTCTTAAGACAAGGGTACCAGTAGTGCTCACTGCAGTGTTGGTGCGGTCTTACTAGTGACCTGTAGAGTGGTTGTATGACCTCCACCTTCCTGCTGGTAATCCCCCCCGGCTATGCAACCCAGCATCTGATGTGCTTTTGCTGCCACTCTCCTGTAGTGTGCTGTGTGATTCAGTTCACTCTTGATGATAACCCCCACGTCCTTTTCTTCCTCAGACTTGATGACCTGCACACCACTCGACCAGTATTTGGTCTATGGGTTTCTTGCCCCTAAGTACATAACCTTGCACTTTTTTAGCACTGAATCCCAGTTACCAACTGCCATACCACTTCTCTAACCTAGCCTGGTCTTCCCTTAATTCTTATCTCTCCTTCTCCTGTTCCACCCCCTACAGAACTTTGTGCTGTTCACAAAAAGGCAGATTTTACCCATCCTCTGTGTCACTGATGAAGATGTTAAACAACACTGCACTGAGCACCAAGCCCTGTGGGATCCCATTGATCATCAGCCTAGATTCCGAGAATTCCTCCTGACCACCACCTTTCAGCTTCTGTCCTTTAACCAGCATTTGACCTATCTAGCGAGCTTGACCCATCCCCAGATTCTCCAGCTTTCTGATCAATACTGAGTCAAAGGCCTTGCTGAAGTCCAAATACAGAACATCAGTCGCTTGGCCCCTGTCCACTGTCTTGGTCACCTAGTCAAAAAATTCAATCAGATTAGTCTGGCATGACCTCCCTAACACAAATCCATGCTGCCTCTTGTGTTGCAGCCCATTTTCCTCGAGAAAGACCACCAGTCTCTCCTTCAAGATAGTCTCCATCAGTTTTCCAACTACTGAGATCAGACTGACCAGCCTGTAATTCCATGGTTTATCCCTTGGACCGCTTTTATGAAGAGGCACCACACGTGCAGTTCTCCAGTCTCAGAGCACACTCTTGGACTCCAGAGAGGTGATAAACAGGTCTACCAGGGGCCCTTCCAGCACCTCCGCCAGTTCCCTCAGGACCCTCGAGTTCACTCTGTCTGGTCCTGGGGAATTTGTCCACCTTCAGGCCCTTTTGCACCCTGTCCACCTCTAACAGGCCATTGGTGACTCCCCTCTTATCATCTACACCCCCTGTCACCTTGTGGCACTGGTCCATCCTTCTCGCTAGTAAAAACGTAGCAGAAGTACTTGTTGAGCACCTCCACTTTCTCTTCACTTCCTTCTGCCCAACCTTTCTCCATTTTTAACCGGAAAATGTCTTCTTTACTATCTGTCTCTTTTCTTCCTTATATATTTGAAGAAGGCCTTCTCACCTGAGTTTACTCCCTGTGCCAGCCATACTTCCCTATTAGCCTTTGCCTCTAACAGCCTGCTCACCACCCCTGGTTTAGCCTTCTGGACCTCCCTATAGGCCATGATTTCAGTGTTTTTCCAGACTTTGCCTTTTCCACACAACAGTGCAGGAGAAAATTCCTCTCCTGTCATAAAGATGTGTTAGAGTTAGGTGTAAGGTTTCAATTGTTTGCACCAGCTAGTGTCTGTATTACACCGAATGGCAAAGATTACATATTAACTAGTGACACCACTGACTACCCTCTTTAACAAATCATGGGAGGATGGGGTGGTACCCGAGGACTGGAAGAGGGCAGATGTGATTCCCCTTCACAAAAGTGGGAGCAAGGCAGAAGCAGGAAACTATAGACCTGTTAGTTTAACCTCAGTGATAGGGAAAATGATGGAATCACTTCTAAAGGAAAGAATTGTCGAGTATCTAGAGGCCAGAGGGGCACAAGACCCTAGGCAGCATGGATTCACAGCGGGAAGGTCATGCCAGACGAATCTGATAGATTTCTTTGACTGGGTGACCAAAGTAGTAGATCAGGGAGGGGCTGTGGACATGGCCTACCTAGACTTTAGCAAGGCATTTGACACAGTCCCACACAAAAGATTAATATACAAGTTAGCCAGCCTGGGAGTGGGTCCCAAGATGACAGCCTGGGTAAAGAATTGGCTGGAGAATAGGACACAGAGAGTAATAGTAAATGGAGTCCACTCAGAAGAAAGGAGGGTTACTAGCGGGTACCGTGAGGGTTCAGATTAGGACCAGTCCCTCTTCAATGTCTTTATAAGCAACATTGCAGAAGGACTGGAAGGAAAAGTATGTCTCTTTGCAGATGACACAAAGATCTGCAACAGAGTTGATGCACAGGGTGGGGTGGAAAGGATGAGAAGGGACTTGGGAAGGTTAGAGGAATGGTCAAATGTATGGCAGCTTAGATTCAATGCTAAGAAGTGCAAGGTAATGCACCTGGGAAACAAAAACCCAGGGGAAGAGTACACAATGGGGGGTGAGATACTAACAACAACAAAAATGGAAAGGGACCTGGGGGTAGTCATATCAGATGACCTAAAGGTGGGCAAGCAATGTGAGAAGGCAGCAAGGAGGGCTGGGGGGATACTGGGATGCATAGGGAGAGGCATCACCAGTAGAAAACAGGAAGTTATTATCCCTCTGTACAGACAGCTGGTGAGACCCCATCTGGAGTACTGTGTGCAGTTCTGGAGACCCAATCTCCGCAAAGACATAGACAGGATGGAAGCTGTCCAGAGGACGGCAACTAAAATGGTGCAGGGTCTGCACCGAAGACATATGAAGAGAGACTTAAGGAGCTTAATATGTATAGCCTCGAGGAAAGGAGGGAGAGGGGGACATGATAGAAACTTTCAAGTACCTCAAGGGAATCAACAAAGTCCAAGAGGGTAGCATCTTTCAAAAAAGAGTGTGCAAGAACAAGAGGGCACAATTTGAAGATAGAGGGGCGGCTCAGAGGTAATTTAGAAGTATTTTTCACAGAGAGGTTGTGGATGCATGGAATGGCCTTCGGAGGAGGTTGTGGAGTCAAAATCAGTGGTGGAATTCAAGCATGCATGGGATAGTCATAAGGCAATTCTGGGGGTTGGGGGTAGAAAGAAGTAGGCTGCTGGTTAACTAGGATCTGCAGCTTATCCAGTAGGTAGGGAAATGGGCAGACTGGGTGGGCCAAGCGGTCCTTATCTGCCGTCAAATTCTATGTTTTTATGTTTCTATGTTTCTATTTTTTGAGACTGATCAACTGGCTGACATTTACGAGGCCAGTATGAAAAGGATCGATTGCCATTAATTTTTTTATCCAGAGAACCACATTCCTTGTTTGTACTTTTAAGTGTTGAGATCAGTTATGAAAAGGATTCGGATGTGGAAGCAGATTCTCCCAGCCTGTCTTAGCAGGAACTATCATCACTGGTGACCAATGCTGAGAGACTTCAGTGAATAAATGTAAAGCAAGAAAATTTCTAATTTCTTCAATTTCTAAAGTATGAGTTTTGTTTATACATATGTTACACTATAGGAAAATATAATATTAAATGGGATAATATATTTGGATAAAAGGTTGAATCTTACTGGAAGACACAGGGGTGGCAGAGGGAAGTTTAAGTTTTGGTTTATAATATAAATGGTCAAATTGTGAAGTTTTTCTTTGTTTTGTGGTCTATCTGACAGGAGATGAATTTAATGTCAGTTTAATGTGTTATTCATTTTCTCCCCCTGATGTATTGGACTTGTTCATCCTTGTACAGATTGCAGCTCTGTGGGTAACAGAGCCTCATTGTGTCTGCAATATTCTTTTTAAAATTACTAAAATATCAGTTATAAAAAACAACATTTAAAAAATAAGAAAAATGTAATTATCTTTGCAACTGTGACATCACATGCAGTAGAGGATAAAGCCACCTGCACTGAATCTTGCTTAACCTACCCGATGAACAAACAAAAGGAATAAGTGACAATTAGACTGTGTTCTCATTAATGGGATAGAATTGTGACATAACCCCGGAGAGCTTGAATTGTTACTGATGTCACAAGGATCCAGGGTCAGACTGCACTGAGGGGGGCCCACCTGGAATGTCAGTATGGGTATCCACCTGAAAAATGGGAACTAGAGCCTTGGACTAAATACTCATATCAGCATTTCACTTCAGTTTGGTACACTGCCTTTACGCTTGCATTTAATAATCAAAAACATATTTATTACAAAATTGATGTTACATGAAAAAATATGCAGAGTGGAGGTACCACTTGAGGGACCCACTTGGAAATTTCCGGGTATCCAGGTGGTCCAGTCCAACTCTGCCCCAAGATGGGAAAATAGCCTTGTTATATGTCGTTGCCCCTTTGTTACCTTTTAGACTGTGGGGCTGGACACCGTAAACAGAAAACAAATTACGTGTTGTTAGGTGCTCCTTGTGATCAGGAAAAGTGACAGTCATACTCCTACAGTGCTGTTCCAAAGGTCTGATTAGCTGAAGGGCAAGCAATAACCTGCTCAGTAAACTGAGTAATCGTTAGAAACAGGGGGGTTGCCTGACCACCAAGCATGATGGAGGCTAGACAAAGAGCTCTGTCTAACCCTGCTCTTAAGCATACAGTATCCTCCACTACTAGTCCTTTTTCCATCATTTATTTAGCAGCATGGTGTTTGGGAACTAAACCTGTACTGGGCACGTTGTTTCTCTTGTCAAGTCTGATGTTATTTAAACAATTTGCAGTGATGAAACTCAGCGGCCAGTTCCTGTCTGCCCCCCCCCCCAAATGGCAACTCCTCAGAGTAGTAAAGCAACGGACACAGACATGGCAAAAAAAGAGGGCATATTTGCTCGGATTATCAATCAAACAGCAGCCATGATGAACTCTGCTGTTCAGACCCAGAGAGAAGTTGTGGACCTGGGTATTAGAGTTGACATGGTCGAGAAGAAATCGACCTGCAGGGATGAGCAGTAATCATCACTTCAGGTTCACATAAGAGAACAAGCACGGATGATCCAATTGCTTTGGTCCTGGACTGAGGATATTGAGAATCGAAATAGATGCAACAACCTCCAGTTCTTCGGGTTCCCTGAGAGGGTGGAGGCAACAGATGTTGTCAGATTCCTGCATAGAATCATCCTGATCCTGTTGAATACTAGGAGAAAAGCCACTCTAAATGGACAGAACCCATGGCTCCCTTGCCCAAATGCCAAAGAAAGGACAGAAACAGAGGTCAATCATGGCTCACTTCCATACTTTTGGGACAAGGAGAACTTCCCCTGGCTGGCAAGGGAGTGAGGTCTGTTAACATGGCAAGGCCATAAAATAGCAGTCTATCTGGACTACTCTAGAGAACATTCCAGAAAACGGAGGGTCTTTACTGAAGCCAAGTGAGCCCTACACAATCTTGGCCTGACTCCCTCCCTATCTCCCTCCCTTAGATACTCAGCCCAGCTGCTGTGACAGTGAATGAAAGCATCAAAGTGTTCAACACACCAGAGGCTGTGAGGAGTATAGTCCTTGGACATGGCTGGACAAAGACATTTAGAAATATTTTGACCATCCTTCATTCTCTGACTCTTCCCCAGACATAGGTGTTGGACTTTTGGCAAATGCAGATAGAGCCTTGGAGGATGAAGTTAACTCAGAGCAAAATCAAGAAGAGCCCTGGCTGCCACAGCGCAGGGACCAAAAAAGGTGCAAGCAGTGGGGAAGAACACACCCCAAGGTCCCGTAGTCAATACCTCGATAGTCCATCTACATTGGGCTCCCTGGATAAGTTGCTGGAGCACCGCACTTTGAACAGATAGGCCCCCCCCTTCCCCACATGTAATACAATGCCAGCATCAAAGACCCTACTCAGCCAGGCCTGAAGTACCACCCAACCCCTGAGGCCAAACATGAAGTCTTGGGCCTCAGTCACAGTGGGGACTGCTGCAACACCAGTTGACTCTTCCAGAAAGGCAGAACCTCACCATCTGCCAGCACATGGATCAACAGGGAAAACTTGAAGGGGAGACGTGAGTACTGTTTCTTTGGCAACCCAGCGGATTTAACTTAACTCATTCTGACAAGGATGTCCCGTGTCTGTGGAGGGTTAGGGTCCGGGGGATGCATGGGATAGAACTGTAGTACTGAGCCCAGGTTTTAGTTGGCTTTAAACTGTGTGAACAATTCTGCCTGGGGCTCCACCTGAAGAGCTACTGCCCAGCACCACCGATACCCCCTGGCCCTGGCAGCCTTCTCTATGGACACCTTGTTATCTCCTTCCTGCCTTTTTTCTTCCCTCCACACACCACCTTGAACATTCAGAGAGGATGCTCTGCTGTGAGAAGCATTTGAGGAGGACCTCTGAACCTCAGGCAGCTTGAAGCAGACTCCCTCTTGAACGTTCACATAGGACAGTCTGCTGCTTCAGCATTTGAGAGGGCACAGACTCTCACTAGCACAGCCAAGCAGCACTGTACTTGAGGGACCTAAAGAAGAGGGGATCCTTCCTTAGCTTATTAAAACCCCCGTCTTCAGGAGCACCATGCTCTCTAGCAAAAGATACTAGTCCTCCCTCCTCTAGCTTGCAGTCTCCCCCCTATTGAAACACTTGTGTGTTAGGAATCTGATCTGATCCATTTCTGGTCATTCATCCATCGACCTGAATTATGTTTCTTCATCTGTCTGCCTGGCTCAGGAGATCAAGCTGGTGGGGGAGAGTCATGGAGAGGCTGCCAAATCATAACAGACTTAGCCACTGGACCTGGTCACTGGACGAGGGCCTACACTAAAGTCTTGTCTTTGGCAAGGACATGTTATAATATACAGTGACCTATAACCAACTTTGTTTTTCTCCCACATGCAGGATGGCCCTACCTTGGCAGGAGACAATAATTCTTTATATAGCTACAGGTCTTAGGAAATTAAGCAGAGTGGTAATGATATGAGGGAAGGGGCTGCACCCTGCTGCATAGTAGATTTCCCTTTTGAAGGCCCCCCATCAGTGTGGGTGTCAGCAGGGGCAAGATGTGGCTATTTCTGTCAGTATAGGATTTCCTCTTCCCTCCTTCCCTTCCCTTAACCCACCCCAACTACCCTCCCTCCTTGGCTGTTGTGATTGGACTATTCAGTGGATTTCTTTCACAGTGACATTGATACTGGAGGTTTGGGAGGGACTGCCCAGCGACTAAGCAACCGAGGCTTCTCTGCAAAGTGGGGTCATGCACGCTACAGAGAATGGGGGTTCCTCAAACTCTTCATTGGATCCACACTCAGCAGCTACCTCCCTACCTCAATCTGGTCTGCACAAAGTAAGTTTCAGGCACAGAAGTCAGCATGTGTTTCTGAGGCTGCAGATGGAGGGAGGGGGCAGAATTCGCCTTGGCCAAGGGACTCCTTGACCTAGAGAAGCCTTGAGGGCCACATCACCTTATTCCCCACCCTGTAGCCCAGGCCAAGATCTGACTATTACTACGATGACTACAGGATTCTGTTGCCCTAGGACACAGCAGCTACGAGGCATCTATATGGACAAAACATGCTGCAGTGAAAGAAGGGAGCTTCAAGCCCTCCATGCCTGTCCTTCATCTCCCCCCAACCTGTGTTGCCTGATGTAACCTCATCTCCCCGGCCCGACTATATACCACTTGCCCTCTGGCTCTGGGGACCTTTTTAAAGAGTTCAGAGGGCCCCCTATTCACTAACATGTTTCCCACTCCTTGGTAAAAGACCTCATCTAATGATACACTCAGATGCCCCCTCTGGCATCCTTCCTATATAAATGGCAATAGTTGTAGGGCTGACACCTCTCTACCTTATGAACACCCCCATACACACCGTGTGTGAGTGACACCCATAAAGGGTGCTTGTAGTGCTCAGTAGGTAGCACACTCGCCTCTGAGGCCGGGAGATCAGAGGGCTGTGGGTTCAGTTCCCACATCTGGCACTTGGGTTAATATCCCAGTACTGACACTGTAGTGCAGCATGAGAGGGGTGCTGCACTTCTGAGATGCCGTCTTTCGGATGAGACATTAAACTGAGGTCCCATCTGCCTGGATTGGTGGTAGTTCAGGTGGATGTTAAAGATCCCATGGCACTTATCGAAAAGAGTAGGGGAATTTCCCCGGTGTCCTGGCCAAATTTCCCTCATTCACTAAAAATACCACCAACAGCTTAATCTGGTTCAAGGTCAGTTGGCATTCATCTGTATCCCCCTCCCGGGTGGTGTACCTGAAAATAGGCAGGATTTGTCTAGTGCACTTACCCGGTCAACAAAAGCTAAATAAAATAAATAAATAAAATAAAAATAAAGGAGAGCAAGGAGGATGATGTACCTCATCTTGCTCCCTAATTCATACCACTATGATCAACCCAAACCCGGACTCCGAGCATCGTGCGGATTTCCAATTACAATGCCAGCTCATATTGGTCTGGGTAGGTTAAGTCTATCCATACTTTTCTTACAACCACACCACAGTTTTTTTCTTTTTAACTCACCCATCATGTAGGAACTCTAGTTTTGGGAACAGGACCCAATGTCTATGACGTCCTGCTCCCTCTCGCCTTGGCCTGAAAGAGGAGAGGTTTGTGTATGGTTTAAGGTTACTCTTGCTCTTTAGGTTGGCATGAAATAGGTAGAAGACAGACACTTGTGTAGGGGTGTGCAAGTATGCACCAATAAAAGGTACTTCTCAGTTGTTTTGTTCTACATGCTATATAAGTTAGGGACCTCAGGTTGGCCACTTACCATCCATATCCACCTTATACTGTACAATGGCTGATGTTAATTGCTCTAGAAGGAAAAAGGTTTTGGCCTTCCTCAGAAAGCAATGCACCACCATTGCTTTTCTATAGGAGATGAAGCTACTCTCTGGAGATGCCCCTTAACTAACAAGGGATTGGGTGGGGGATGGAGGTCCACAGCTTGGTGAAGTCCCTTCCCTAGAGGATTTTGGGCTCCACCAAGGATCAGGAGATTAGATGGGTTCTCATTCACCTTCGGACTCCAGCAGGGGTACTCGTCCTGGGCAGCATCTATGCTCTTAATACAGACTGCCCTGATTTCTTCCTTCACCTAAGAGAAGCCATTGCAGAGTTCAACCCAAATGCCTCACTGCTCCTGCTGACTGGGGATTTCAACCTCATGCTGGACCCTGACCTGGAAAGAAGCTCAAGAAAGGCAGCAGCACACCCAAGAGCTGCAAAGGCGCTGAAAACCTTGATGTAGGAGCACACCCTGGTGGACTTACAGTGTGTGCCATGCCCAGCAGTGAGGGATCATACATGTCACTCCAGGTTTCATAATGCCTTAAACAGACCAGATCTATGGCTGGGGTCTCCTGACATTGTTTGACATTCACAAAATGACTGTCATGGAGATAGGAATTTGGCATATTTGTGATCACACACCTTTATCCCTTGCTCTGGTATGGGGCCCCCTGGCCCCCAAATTCTGCCCCTGGTAATTGGACCAGCTCTTATAGCAGATAAGGATTCTGCTCTTGGGTTACAGGAGTTACCAAGGACTTTTTTATGATAAACCACATGGGTGATACAATGGTTGCCATTCTGTGTGGAGGTATATGAGGCCTACATTAGGGGGCAAATTGTGACTTACGCAGCCTGCAGTAGGCGAGAAAGGCACAAAGAATATGCCAACCTGACTGCCTTCCTCAAGCAACTTGAAACCCTCACTCAGGGGTCAGGCTTAGGGACAAGAAAGCCACCCTTCTAGGCACTACGATCAAACTGAAAGAGATGATGACCTGCAAGGTTGAGCTACCAATAGTTTGTTTGCAACAGAAATACTAGCAAGGAGGGGGAGAAAGCAGGCAAAGTATCAGCGTATCAGCTAAGACAATGCCAGGCTGAACACCACAATACAGGTAAGCTAATCATGAAGCCTGCGGGGGATCAATGATGCAATGAAATCCTATGAAACCCTATACACTTCCACCCACACCTCCCCTCACGCAGTATCAAAACCTTCATGGCCAACATTCCCTTGCCTTCACTCTCTCCAGAGGATGCAGCCACATTGGATTCCCCTCCAACTGCAGATGAGAGAAAGAAGCCCTTTCCCAGCTTAACAGGAACAAAGCAGCAGGTGGGAACAGCCTACCTGCGGGCTTCCTGCAGCTCCACTCAAATATAGTGGCCCTGTTCTCCAGTGGGTATACAATGAACCTCTGCTCAGCTCTGAGTTATCCCCCCTCTTGCGGAAGCTACCATAACTGTTCTGCCAGAGAAGAACAAGGATGCCAGCACTCCGGTCCACTACCGCTCAATATCTCTCATTACCGCAGATGCAAAGGTGCTGGCCAAGGCTCTAGCGAACCATCTGGAAGTCCTCTTCTCTGCATTGACACACCCTTTGCAGTTTGGCTTTATGAAGAGCAGGATGGGCTCTGACCATCTCCACTCATTGGCCTCTCTTTTCATGGCCCATAGGGGTGGTGGTGGCCCCACTCCACCTATAGCAACAGACTTTAAAAAAGCCTTTGATTTGGTGGAGTGGGGCTACCTCCTCTAAGTCTTAGCCAACATGGGGTATGGAGGCACCTTTCAGAGCTGGGTCTGGACCCTGTGTAATTCACCACACCCAAAATCCATACCAACTCCACACTACCAGAAACCTTGCCCCCCTTCAGAAAGCACCTGACAGGGCTACCCCTATCCTCTTCATCCTAGCCACTGAACTCTTCACTATTGCTTTAAGGGTGCATAATGGGATCCCCAGCCTCACACTAGGATCATAGGAATACAAAGCATTGCTCAGTGCAGATGATCTCATGCTACTGACCAGGGATGCTCTGAACTCTCAAAATCCTCTACTAGAAACCCTGCATAGATTTTCAAAAGTCTCAGACTCAAAGAAAATCCATTCGAGACAGAGGTCACGCCTCTTCATCATTCCTGGCCCAGCTCAACATTTACAGCAGGAGGCATGAAATGGATGAAGCAAGGGATCATGTATTTAGGAGTCTGCCTACTACCAGACCCTACTAAATGGGTTCAGGTAAACTCTGGCCCCCTAACTATAAAAATCAAGACTGAACTAGAGTGATGAAGGCTCCGGAAACTCTCACTGGCTGGGAAGATAGTAGCCCTAAAGCTAGTCTCAGTTCCCTAACTTCTGCACCGTCTCTCACACCTGCTGGTATAAAATTTCTCGATCTGGGTTTCCCAGATTGATAGGCTCTTAGTGTACGTCCTCTGGAAAAGGACACCACCCAGATATAGTAGACACAGATTAAGGTATCACTTGTGGATGGGGGTTTGGGCCTACTTTGGCTCCAAAAATATCACTATTCCTTCCTAGGGGCACAAATGTTACACTGGCTGAAGGCTCCCTCCCGTGTAGCTCCACAGTAGGTATAGATAGAGTCAGCTATCCTAGGGGATTCTCTGCCTGAGGTGCTACTGTATACAAAGCAGGTGGGGACTTATAACTTTACACCATGTATACAGGCATCTATACAGGCATGGAGAGCTTTGAGAAAGTGCTTAAAGGCACCACTGGCCCCCCAAGCACCTGTGCCCTCTCTGTCTTATCCCCTTCATTCATATAGGCTGAAAAACCATAAACTGGTCTATAGGGCTGCAAGTTTGGTTCAACCTTAATACAAAAAAGGTCGAACCCCAGTTGTCTGAAGGGTCGGGAACACCCGTGAACTCTTTGTTGTTTTTTGCAAACTTTGGTTTGCTCATCTACCCCCCACCACAACTGATAACTGATCACCGGTCCAGTGTATAATTAAATTCCCTGGTGTCTAGCGGTCCCCCCCCACCGATCGTTGGCGATGTACAATTATATTCCCTGGTGTCTAGTCCCCCACCCCAGCAGGTAGTGTCCCCCCACCCTCCCACCTGACCCGAGAGGCGACCAGCACAGACCTCCTCCTCCATCATGCCAGCCGCCTGACTAGTTGTCAGTGAATGAGCGCATACTTGTACAAACATGCGCTCATTCATTGCCAGCTTCTTCCCATTCATTGAGCTCTTTGAGCTCTGTCGAGACACAGACAAGATCGCAGAGAGTTGCTCCAGTTGCCAGTGGGGGTGGGATGGGGATGGGTGTGGTGGACCCTCTCCAGGGGTCCACAGTGCCCTTCTGCCCCCCCACCAGTGACCAGAACAACCCTCCGTTCCTGTCTGCGCCCTCAACAGAGCTCAAAGAGCTCAATGAATGGGCGTGAGCTTGTGTCCTGTCAATGAATGAGCACATGCTTGTGCAGATGCAGGCAGCCAGTATGGTGGAGAGAGAAGACTGTGTCGGTTGCCTGCTCTGGGTGGGGGTGGGGTGACCACTAGACACCAAGGAATATAATTGTACATCGGCCGGCAGTTGGGGGGGGCACTAGACACCAGGGAATTTAGTTATACAATGGCCCAGCAATCTGCTATAGGGAAGGGGGAGCCACTAGACACCAGGGAATTTAATTATACATCAGGCCGGCGATCAGCTAATGGCTGGGGAGGAGGGGTGACCACTTGACACCAGGGAATTTAATTGTACATTGGCTGGCAATCGGCTTTCAGCGCCGGGGGGTGGGTTTGGGAAAGACACTTGTGGAACCTGGGTCTCCCAGGTAGGGTAGAAATTTTTTTGGTTCAAATTCTAAAGTTCGCAAGGTAGAACTTTTAGAGGTTTGCACAGCTCTACTGGTCTAATTGGAAGCAATCTAGAATATAGGGTCTCCAAGATCTGTTGATCCCTGGTATGTCCCAAATGGTCTCCTTTCAATATCTAAAGCATCATTTCCAAATCCTGCACAAGGACCTTTGGAGAATGCTGCAAAAAAGAAGTGCCACAGAAGTGATACTCCAATTAGCTGAATCACTAGCTTGTCCCGACCTATTATTCCCACTGCATGGCTGGCTGAAACTCAAAAAAGGTAAAGCGGAAGCCATATATTGAAAAATATAGTGGCTGAAATCCCAGATCATTCACAGTCAGCTGGGCAGAAATGAGACACACAATTTGCCACTGAGGCCACTGAAGAAGCATGAGCAGACTGCTGGATGGTGATCCATTCAGTCTGATTGGATAGCAGAGCCCTTTTAATCCAAAATAAAATGATGTGCCAATGGCATAGGGCCTCTGCTATCTTGAAATCTTAACCGTTGATACCATTGGACTGCTGCTGGGGCTATAGCATGCAAGGAGGCAACCTTACTCACATCCTGTGGTCATGCCGCCACATCAACCCCTTCTGGAAGAAGATCAGGTTCTCATGTATGAAAACTCTAAACTGCACTCTACTTGACTTACCCACCTTCTGGCTGCTGGGGATCCCCCCCACCATCCAGTCACATTCCATTAAACCATGGCAGTGGGTTCACGGCAGCTTCAGTGGAGGCAAAGAGGCTCATACTACAGAAATAGTGAACCCCTGAAATCCTAGTTATTGAACAATGGAGAACAGCCTTGGGGAACCCAGTGAACTATGAGTGCATGTCTCGCTGGGCTAAAGTCATGACAAGTAAATTTGAAAAGATATGGACCCCCTTCCTTGCCTCTAACTGGTACAAGTTCTCCACCTGGGCCAACACGACTCCCCTGAATCAAGCCAGATTCCCACAGATTCACCCCTACCCTCCATAGGGTAGGTCCCCTATATCAGGAGGTCCCTGACACTGGGTATGGGGTGGGGAATCACAGGCAAGTACCAGCAGTTATGAAATTCCTGTCCAGTGCCCTTGGGCACAAACCTCCTCTTAATAGAGTACAGTCAGTTGAAGGTACACTAGCAGTTTTCTGTTTTTTTTCTTTCAGGCTCTACTAGACAGGGAGGCATCATCTTTGTGAGTTTATATTCCATGCACACTGTTAATGTTAATCAGCATTGTTTTCTTATCTTACTTATGTTCTTCACATTGTGTAATAGAGACCAATACAAGCATACTGATGTAATGTTTATTTGCGTACCTGAACTCTAAATCATTGTTAATATGCTCCAAGATGTATCACTTTTGTAGATGTCTTGTGTATTACATAAAAGTTGAAATTGTCAATGAAAATTATTAACTAAAAAAAAAAAACAGTTAAGATAGAAACCTACCAAGTGTTCAGCATAGACGGCTCCATGCCTACAAAACAGAGAATTTAGTTGCTGTGGCCTTTCTAATGAAGCAGCTCTCAGGCGCCTAGGAGGCTCACTGGGGCTGTCAGCTCCTTTTCTTTAATTGCACCCCATGGTCGATGCTGGTGCATAAGCAGAAAATAGAGGAGATATGGGAAGCTAGGCTGATAGTGCCCTCCGACCAAGCTCTGCAATCAGCTGGCTGGAGAGGGAAGCGGAAGAGGAGAGAGGGAGAGTGCCTATGTGTGTGTGTGTTTCTCAAATCAATTGACAGTGTTAGAATTAGCACTTAAAGCTTTCCCATCATGCTAAATACACACACACCACACAACACTTCAAACTGAACAGATCAATGAGGCAAGTAGCAACAAGCTACCTAATACTCCAGTATTGACAAATGGCACACAGATTGTGTTTTTCATGACCTGCAATTTACAGGCAGGCCCAACAGCACCTAGAGGTGTCTGATGACAGCAGCCCCATCTACTCCCACTCCTTCCCGTGTTAGGCTAGTCAGCCCTGGCGTCAGGTCCATTACTAAGGGTGTCGGGGTTAATAGTCCAAATGAGTTCCTTGTGAAAACCACAGTAACTGTATACAGTAGACCCGGAGTCTGGCCAAGGACTAAATTGATTGTAATGGTTTTTTAATGTTGTAAAGACTGAAGTGTTTTCACGCCTGAGCTGTCTTCTCTAATAAAGCAGGAGAGAGATATTACACCACCTCTGTATCAAGTACAAAGGCAAATCTTTATTTAAATGGTCTGTGGCCAGGAAGGGCCACGTTGTGCACTTATTTATATGACATAATATGTATAACATTTTTCTCTTTTACATTTAAACAATATACGACCAGTACTGCAATCACAGTAACAAATCAATTTTTTTACACTTAGATCTGCAACTGCATATTCCAATCAGACTCCCTGGTCAACTGGACTGTGCTGTTTTGATGTCCCTTACATTAGCAGAGTGCCGGGTCTGACATTTCAGTTCACAGGGTGGGTTTTAGATTTCTGCAAAGTTATCTGTGCTGTTGCTGTAGTGCACAGTAGGGATGGGCAAATACCTTATTTAAAATATTTTTCCGAGTATTTGTATTTGGGGGCCCAAATATTTGGGTATTCATCTGCATGTAGGAGGAGGGAAAACATCAAATGACTCTATTTCCCCTCACCTAGTGGCCAGGGCTAATCTCCTGGCCACCCTCCCAGCCAATTTCAATCCTTATCCACCCACCTCCCCCTTTCCCAAGTGACCCAGAAATAATGTATTTAATTGTCAGCTCCTGGCATCCTGCCAGAAGCCAACATCACCTTTCAGACTCACTTCTGTCCCCCACCTAGCCTGACTCCCCATTCTTGTGTACTTTTATGTTTTATTGCATGCTCTCTTTGACCCTTACCTTGATTTTGGGGGCTAGTAGCGATAATCAATATCCAGGCTGTGAGATTGCCCCCACTGTGTTCAGCTCTTGCTCCATATCCTCGTGCTCCTCTTGCCTGGTAAGATCTGGCCATTAAGTAAAGTGCCACGCCGGATTTACAGTAATCAAAGTTGCACCTGATGTGGCTGCAAACAGCAGCCAGTCAGTCAGAGCAACGAGCCTCAGCGAAGGAATGCGGGATCGTGGGGAAGGGGTGGTGCAGTTGTCATAGTGATGCCATGCTGCAGTCCTTTTAGTTTTACCAGTTTCCTCAACACCAGAGTTGAGCTATTTTATTTCTCTCCTAGTTTAAATTTTATTTCCAGCCTCCAAGCAATTAATATTAATTTTGGTTTCCCACATCTGGTTAAGATCATATTTCACCTTACTCAGCTTTCGCTCCATATGAGTGGAATTTATCCCCCCCAGGCTAATTGTGTTACACTACAGGTTGTGTCTTGCTTTGTTACTCTTGCACTACGATGCTCTTTACGCTTTCTCTCTTCCCCTTCTTATTTTCCCTCACCTCCTACCCCCTTCCATCTATCCTTACTTCCCCTTTTTCATCATCCTCTCTTCTTCACTCTCTCCCCCACTCTCCTTCTCCAGTCTTCCTGCTTTACCTCACTCTCCCTGTCACCCTGGTTGCAGTCTCCTCTCATCTCCTTGCCTTCATCTCAAAATCCTCCGGTCCCTACTATCCTCCTACCTTCCTAACTCCTATCCATCCTACTCCCCATTCCCTTCCTCTTCCGTTAAGTGTCTCACAGGTTCGCTAAAGCTTCTCATCTCCTTGCTGCTTTTGGTTGCAGTAGACACTGAGCATAACCCTGGCCCTTCCCTTTCATCCCCTCTCCCCAAAGGTTTGAGGGTGACCCAGGTCAACATCCGCAGCCCTCTTCCTAAGATCTACCTGTTGCAACCAGTCATGGTTAACCTCAAACCTGATGTGTTGGTGATCTCAGAATCTTGGCTGTTCCTCAGGATCCCTGATTCTTCTGTTGCTATCCCTGGTTTTGTCATTATTTGACAGGACTGAGCTAAGGGTGTTGGTAGTGTGGCCACATAGATCTCCTCAAACATCCAGTTTAAGTCTGCACTCTCTGCCTCTATTCCCTCTACCTGTGAGGTGCCCCTTCTTAAACTCATCCTCCCGTTCTCCACACCCATATTTATTGCCATGTCTGTTGCTGCCCTGGCATGTCCCCACCTTCAGTAACTGAGCAACTCACCAGCATCTCCTCCCAGGCCTCCTCTGGAGAGTTACTCATACTAAATGATTTCGATTTAAAATTGGCTCTCCCCTCTATTCATAAATTTTCCCTTAACATGAAGTCCTCCTTTTAAACTCAATTCATCTCTATCCCCACTCGCTTTAATTTCAAATCTCTAAATCACTCCCTCTTGGACTGAGTACTCTCCTCCCATACCCATTGTAGTGTGGATACTAATACCGTCCCTGGTGCCCTCAGTGATTACCATATGGTGTACTGCATGAGTAAGTTCCATTAAACAATAGCTCCCTCAAAATCCATCCAAATCTGGTCTTTTCAATCACTGGATTTGTCCAGCCTTCATGATGCCCTGATAGCCTCCAACTGGTCCCCTATTTCTACAGCTGGTAATGTTGACAATGCTCTTAAATTGTTCACCTCCAAATTTATGTCTGGGATCATCATGTCCCCCCCCCCCAGAAGAACCAGGGTCCAAGGTTCTCACCTTCTGTGGATCTTAGCAGAGTTGCTGGCTTGTCACCATGCACATGACCTTGCCTGGAGGACCTACAAGTCCTCTGGCTCCACTTCTGACCTTACAATTTACCAGACCCTTTGTAATGCTTGTACTAATGCTACTAGGCTTGCAAAGTCTGAACACTTCACAGCCACACTCCAGAACAACTTTAATCGCCCCTCTATGTTCTGGAAGGTAATTCATGCCCTTTTCCCTCCTCTGACCCAGTCAGCTCTCCTTGTTCTCAAGATGGGTAATATTCCTATATCTGACCCTGCAGCAGTTGCCTCATCTTTCAATTCCTTTTTCACCTCCTGTGCCCAATTCCTCCTCTCTTCCTCCTCTACCCCCCATTCTTCTCTACCCTCTCAATCTCCTTCTCTACCTGTCCTACTGCATCCCTCCTACATTTTTCCGTTCTCACCCAGTACCCCTGCTGCTACTCTTAAGGCCCTTTTGTCTCTAAATCCAAACAAAGGTGGGAACCCTGGTGGTCTTGACCCCAGACTCCTGTATCTCTCTTCTCATGTCATTGTCTTTGCTATCACCTACTTTCTCAACCTCTCATTCTCGTTATCATGTGTCCTCAACTCTTGGAAGCTGGCTACTGTCATTCCCCTTCCTAAAAGAAGTGACCGCTCTTCCCCTAGTAACTTATGTCCTCTCTCTCTTCTCCCCACACTGGCTAAACTCCAGGAACATTTTGTTCTCTCTCAACTCTCCTCTTTTCTTGACTCAGCCTGTTTCTTCACTCCTTTCCAGCCTGATTTTTGAAAGCCCCACTCCACCTTCACCCCCATCCTCTGGTTTACTGATACTATCCTCTCTGGCATAGATCAGGGCCTTGTCACCTTCACCATTTTTGTCAATTTAGCCAAAGCTTTTGGTACTGTTACCCACCTCATTCTTCTTTATGAGCTTCAGAGTGCTGGACTCTCTGCCTCTTCAATTGAGTGATTCTACTCCTACCTTGAGGGTAGGTCACAAGCTGTTTTACTGGAGACTTCCTCTCCCCTCCACCTCCAATTAGCTTGGGTGTCCTCTAAGGGTCTGTCCTTGTCCCATTTTTTTTCTTCATTTTTCTGAATGATCTCCCCCCTGCCTGATCCTCTGTCTCCATTCATATGTACACAAATGATACAGTTCTCTTTACCATTGGCACCTCTGCCTCTGACCTCATGAACTGGCTCCAATTGGACTTTAACAACATGGTTCTGAGAAAATCAGTTATCCCTCAATGTAGAAAAATGGTCTCTATGACTGTTGAAACCAGGCAGAGGCTTGCTAGCTCACCTCCCCCCATCCTTTCATATCCTAGATGGTGCAATTATTGAAGATATCTCCTCCTTCAAGTACCTTGGGGTCTGGTTGGATCACCGCCTTGATTTTTCTGTTCATGAAGATGCAATCCAAAATAAACTCCACCCCACAATTGGAGCTCTTTACAGAAATAAGAGAAGCATTCTGCTTCCTGTTTGAAGAGAAATCCTCAGTAAGATGATGCTCCCAATTTTTGACTACGGAGCTACTGTTTACAGTGCTGCTCCAAAGCCCACTTTAGCTAGACTGACCACTCCCTTTCACTCATTCTGTCGATTTTCCCTTGACAAACCTCTGTGTACTCACCACTGTTCTTTGTATATCTCCCCCTCTCTCTCCTCTCTTGATGCCAGGCACCTTTTCTACTGTGCCTCATTTATCTCCAAATTTTGGTTTGGCTCCCTCCCCTCATAGCTTGCTTGTCTTCTGTCTTTCCCCTCTTCTACCTCTTACTCCCCTTGCAATGCTTGCCTTCGCTCTCTTGCTTTTCCATCAATGAGAGCTAAAGCTGGCCAAGCTACCTTCTCGTTCTGCTTCCCTAACATTTGGGCCTCTCTCCCCCCTTCTGTTTGCTCTGCTTCTTCCCTTCTCACTCTGAAACTCTCCTCCATGATTTCTCTACTCACCCCTGCAGCTGTTTCTGATACTGGGGTGGACTTCTGTCAACAGCCTTCCTCCCTACACTGACACTAGATTATCCCTTCTCCCCCAGTTATTCAGTCACTACTCTCTACTCCTCATATTAGTGTTTTGTTGCTCACAGTTGAATGTTCTTTTGCCTGTTTTGAACGTAACCCGGGTGCCATGTACCAGCTGGCTACTACCCCTGCCTGGGTGGCCACAAACCAGGTTAGTGGCCTAGGTCTTATTCCTGGTTCAAAAGGGGGGATTCTTTCCCAAGGGTAACAATAAGTAGTGTAGTGCCTCCATGCAGGGTTAAAATACAAGTGGGTCTGATATCTAGCAGTACAACCCCTTGGGATGCTGTACCAACCCATCTCCCTTTACAGTAACCCCACACATGGAATGCCATAAACCAAAACCCATATTTTCAATAACTTGTAATTATTGACTTAAGCTAATAATATTCTCACTAATAATGTGCTCACAAGACATTTTGTAAAAAGGTTAACCAACAATTTATTTACAATGGGGTAGGGCTAGGAACAGGAAAATGGATGGTAGAAAATTTGGCACTGGCATTTAGTAATTGGCAAAACATTAATCAAACACTTTGGTTGGTAAGCTAGGACATTCTCAATGCCCACCTCCCACCAGCACATAATCCAAATTAGTCCTTTCTATCTAACTAGCTAATTGGGTACAAAGAACACACCCCAACTGGTACCAGTTTTCCTAGTCACTGAGATAATAGCCCCGACACTCTATCCCTGGGTACCCAATACTGATGCATTGTGGGCCTGGGGCATTGCAGCTGGTGGGCTGGCATTGGTGCACTTAAACAGACCAGATTCGAACCTTCCCCATGGTTGCAACAACTACTTGATGGAACTTGATACGTTAGCTAGGCCTCTGAACTCAGAACTTTGGCAAACAATGAATGGCAACTATTTACAGTTCCCCAATTGCAGGACAACCCCTGCTTTACTCAAGATTTTGCAGACAGTCTCTTGGCTTATGCAGCTGATGTCTTGTAGACTGTAGATCTGGGGCAGTCGGAATTCCTTGAACACTTGGCAAGCTAAGATGAGCAGCAGGCACATTGCAGCTTGGACCTTTTATCTGCTTCTCTTGCAGCTGTGGCCTTCTCAGCAGCAGGCACATTGCAGCTTTAGCCAGCTGGAACATCTCCCAGCTTCTCTGACTGCTTGTAGTCTCCTTAATGGTGAAGTCACAAACTAGAACAGGCCAGCACCGGGGATCTGGGCCAGCATGCCTTAACCCCCATGTCTAGGCATGACCCCTCAGAGGGAGACGCAGTGGTAGTGCCTAGCTGGCAACACTACCAGGCTGATTACCCAAACTGACCTTGAATGGCAGTCTCTTTCTCTCTCAGGTGCTTTAGTCACATTTGGCTATAAATGGGATCAAGCCGCACTGCTAGAATAGCAGCCATAGCTCTCTCACAATAGGAGTGGACACAGTCTCTGTGTTTCCTACTGAAGGTTAGCGGAAAAACAGTCTCTCAGACATTCATTCATTTCAGATTCTGGCATTAAGCAGAAGACAGGTGTAACCCCTAGGTGGCGCTATCCCAAGGGCTACTTCCCCTGCCTGCTTGGCTAGTAGCAGGTTAAGGGGCCTGAGTTCTGAAATGGGTGCCTCCACCCAGAGGTCAGGGTTGGTGGTGGTCAGACTAACCAGGGCATAGCCCTCCAGGACACTATAACCCCCCTCTTTCCCTGCTAGTGGCCGGAATACTGTACAATAATCACTTTCACAATACCCCTGGTACACCACACAAGTACCCACACTGTTTGCACTTACCACCAGGGCTGGTTCCTCTGGCTCGACCCTGGGGACCCCCTGTAAAACAAGGTTGTGCACAGCAAATAGCAACAGTACAGTACTCTTGGCCACAGTTAGGTTAAATGCAGAAAAAGTTAGATCTGATTTACTCAGGGGACTTGAACAAGGGAGGGGCATAATCAGGGTGATTTACTTAAAGGCTCTATCCATCAAACAGTCATGCATGTACCTCAGAGCCCCTAAACAGTCATAGACTCTGGAGTACGCAGGTGGAGAAGAGATGGGCTAGCCAGGACCATTACCCGGGTAGGTGCAAGCGTCAAGAGGCTGGTTGGTGCCCTGTGATGGAAAACACAACATGCACAGTACACACTATTTGTAATCCAGGCCAGAGGGCTCAGTTCATAAAGAAAAGAAACAACAGGACAATCAGAAGACACACTCAGATTAAACTGTTGCTGCAGGGAGCTACCCTGGTCATTACTCACGATACCCAAGACTGGACACAGGCTGGATGAAAATTGAGACAGCAGGTGGTTGATCTGGATTGCCAGGAGAAGCAGGGCCCACACAATTCACCGAGGCATCATTCCTGATCAGGTGTGGAGCAGGGGGCTGATCCTCAGGCAGGTCTCTCGTCCATGGCTTTCTCTGTGCAATGGGTAGTCTGGCAGGGCCAACGTGGCATGGCCCAAGCCACATGGAGATGAGCATGGATTCATGCCGGTTAGGCTGGATACAGCTTCCAGCAAGCAGAACACAGTTCACACAGTGGGGAACCAAATCAAGACCCACTATCAATACACAGCACATTTACATGTAAATAATTATATAGTACCAGACAAACTGCTCTCCGGTCACTATCACAAAGTCTCTGCTCAAACCAGGAGTTCAGAGGTAGCTGAAAATCCTGACAGGCTGATCGGATTCAGAAAAATCTTCGGTCTTCTTCAGGTTGAGCCTTGTCACACTTCAGTAGCTTACTTCATTCACACAAACCCAGATACAGTCTGAAAACAATTCTCTTCTCCCTCTCAGGGCTGCAGGCAGCCATGCAGGCCAAAACTCAGGCCTCTCCACAGTTCTTCTGCATGAAACTCATGAGAGCTGCTCGACTGTCTCGAGCTGTTGCTTCCTCTGCTTCCAACTTAGATCTCTCCCGACAGCAGGCAGCGTGGGCATTTCCTCCAGATCCAACAGGTTCGGTTGGATGTCTTATCTGTCAGTCACAACATGGCTCCCCTCCAGGTGCAAAAGGCACCAACAGCCCAAACTACAATTCCCACAGATTTTACTCACACAGCCCCTGTAAGCAGGCTCCATTTTAGAGTCTCAAAGAGAGAGTGCCTCAGAAAAGCACTAGCAAACAGGCAAGAAGGAGGGGTGGAGGAACAATGGGGAGTGATCAAAACAGCCATCACAGAGGCAACAAGCCTTTGTGTAAAGCAAATCAATAAAACACAAGGAAGGAAAAAACTGCTATGGTTCACAAAAGAGGTGGCAGGGAAGGTTAAGGAGAAAAGGACAGCATTCAGGAAATATAAGGAAACACAGAAGGAGCAGGACAGAGAACTTTATCAGTTAAAGCAGAAAGAGGCTGGGAAGGCAGTCAGAATAGCAAAGGCCCAAACCGAGGAAAGGATAGCCAATTCTGTTAAGAAGGGGGATAAGACCTTTTATAGGTACATTAGGGAGCAAAGAAAGACCAAAGGAGGGATACTGAAGCTTAATAAAGGGGAGGGAATGTGGGTAGAGGGTGACAGTGAAAAAGCAGGGATACTGAATGAATATTTCTGCTCAGTATTCACAAAGGAAGAGGAGGGGGAGTTACCGAAACCAAACAAGAGAAACACTCTGAAGACAGGGGTCGATACCAGTCCATTTACAGAAGAAAGGGTTCTGAAAGAACTAATAAAATTGAAGGTGGATAAAGCAATGGGGCCTGATGGGATTCACCCAAGAATTTAAAAGAACTAAGGGTAGAACTAGTGACACCGCTGACTACTCTCTTTAACAAATCATGGGAGGATGGGGTGGTACCCGAGGACTGGAGGGCGAGATGTGATTCCTCTTCACAAAGTGGGAGCAGGACAGAGGCAGGAAACTACAGACCAGTTAGTTTGACCTCAGTGGTAGGAAAATGATAGAATCACTTCTGAAGGAAGAATTGTTGAGTACCTAGAGGCCAGTGGGGCTCAGGACTCAAGGCAGCATGGATTCACGATGGAAGGTCATGTCAGACTGAATCTAATAGATTTCTTTGACTGGGTGACCAAAGTAGTAGACCAGAGAGGCTGTGACATGGCCTACCTAGATTTTAGCAAGGCATTTGATACAGTCCCACACAAAAAATTAATGCACAAGATAGCCAGCCTTGGAGTGGGTCCCAAGGTGGTAGCCTGGATAAAAAATTGGCTAGACAACAGGATGCAAAGGGTAGTAGTAAATGGAGTACACAGTGAAGAAAGGAGGGTTACTAGCGGGGTACTGCAGGGTTCAGTACTGGGACCGGTCCTTTTTAATGTCTTTATAAGTGACATTGCAGAGGAACTGGAAGAAAAAGTATGTCTCTTTGCAGATGACACAAAGATCTGCAACAGGGTTGATACACAAGATGGAGTGGAAAGGATGAGAAGGGACTTGGCAAGGTTGGAGGAATGGTCAAATGTATGGCAGCTCAGATTCAATGCAAAGAAGTGCAAGGTAATGCACATGGGAAACAAAAACCCAAGGGAAGCGTACACAATGGGGGGTGAGATACTGACAACAGTAAAAATAGAAAGGGACCTGGGGGTAATTATATCAGATGACCTAAAGGTGGGCAAGCAATGTGAGAAGGCAGTAAGGAAGGCTGGGGGGATACTGGGATGCATAGGAAGAGGCACCAATAGTGAAAACAGGAAGTTGTTATCCCTCTGTACAGACAGTTGGTGAGACACCATCTGGAGTACTGTGTGCAGTTCTGGAGACCCCATCTACGCAAACACATAGACAGAGTGGAGGCTGTCCAGAGGAGGGCAACCAAAATGGTGCAGGGTCTGCACCAGAAGACATATAAGAAAGACTAAAGGAGCTTAATATGTATACTCTTGAGGAAAGAAGGGAGAGAGGGGACATGATAGAAACTTTCAAGTACCTCAAGGGAATTAACAAAGTCCAAGAGGGTAGCATCTTCCAGAAAAAGAGATGTACAAGAACAAGGGGGCACAATTTGAAGATAGAGGGGGGACGGCTCAGAAGTACTGTGAGGAAGTATTTTTCACTGTGAGGGTTGTGGATGCATGGAACAGCCTCCCTGAGGAGGTCGTGGAGTCAAGAACAGTGGGGAACTTCAAGAATGCATGGGACAGGCATAAGGCAGTCCTAGTGGGTTGGGGGGGGGGTAAGAGGAAGTAAGCTGTTGGTTAACTGGAATCTGCAGCTTATCTGTTAGGTAGGAAAATGGGCAGACTAGGTGGGCCAAACGGTCCTTATCTGCCATCAAATTCTATGTTTCTATGTTTACTGATTGGTCCAGTTTGGAAGTTCAAGACCAAAATGGTGGAGATAGCCAGGAAAGTCCTTGCTGCAAAGAAGGCAGGTTAGAACAAACTACAATATTATTATTTTTCTAATAGATAATCGGTAACAAGCACATCTTCTGACAGATCTTCCTCTTGAATTAAAAGTATGCAGAAACGAGCAATTATCAGGCAGCCCTGACAGGACTCGAGCATGGAAACATTCAGCCCCTCCCAGTCCAATTATAACTGCAACCAGGCAGCTTTTAAAGAGACAGTACACAGAGGTTTTACAGGCACTTTCTAGTATTAACATTTAAGCGGCTAGAACGCAGGACACCAGCCTGGCAGTGAGCATTTAGGCAAGCTCAAGGAAGACTTTTCAGGAACCCCCATTTGTAGGGGGGTTACACAGGCATATCTTCTTACTTCAAAAGCTTGGACACAACAGAAGAATTAACCTTCTCACCTGGCAAGGGCAGGCTTAGACAGAACAGCTGATCTCCTCACTTTCAGGTGCAGCTTAAGCAGAAGAGTGAATCTTCCCACTTCACTTGGTACAAAACAAGCAAGGATTATGGCGAGTCTCCCAAGTATACAGAAACAAATCTTCACACTTCTCCCTCCAACCCTTGGTCTCAGAGAAGACAAGGAGAGATTATGGTGAGTCTCTCAAAGTGGACAAAAATAATTCCTCACACTTCCTACTACTGTAAACATCAAGCAACTCCTCTTGGCTAGCATGGCTCCACAAGCCCCAAGCAGGGCATCAAACTTCTCACAGGCATCGCTGGTGATTTCCCCACTTTAGAGAACTTCCAGAGGACTTCTGTAACTTTGGCCAGTAACATCAATACTCCATTTAGACATCCACCCTATCCTAGTGCTGGAAAGCAATGCAGGGCAACATAAAGTAGCAAAAAGCACCTCTTGGAACTAGTGCCTACACAGTCCTTCAGACCAGTTTCTATCCTCCTCGAAGATTACAACAGCATTCTTCTCTTCTAGGAACGTCTCAATCAGCTCTCTCACAGCTGGAATGGCAGGTCCACATTTTCTGGACATTTCTCCCAGAAAGTTGAAAGACAAAACATGAGGCCCCAGGGGCTAGTAGCTGGCAAACCCCAGGCAGGCCTTCTCCACTCTTAGCAGCATCATATTAGAACAAGGGGCTGGAGCCCCCCTCGGAGGGGCTCCTGCAGAACTGAACAGTTTCTATCCTTTGAATTTGGGGAGCTCAGAGCAGCTCCTGATTAGCTGAAGCAGCTGCCTGATTGAAAAATTAATATTCATTGGGCTTACTTGATGCCCTATTGGCTGGCAGTTAAGGTGTCCTTCTTGCAGTCCCAGGGGTTCCCTTGTACAGTCCTGGCTTTCCGATTCGTTGTGGCAGGGGTTAAAGGTGGCTAATATGGCTACTGACAAACAGTTCAAATATAGTCCATACAGAGTCCCAACTTTCAAAGTCCCTTGCAGCCAAAATACATTGTTTTTATATGTTATTTTCCCACAGTCCTTTAGATTCCTTTTTCTCTTGGGGGGGGGCAGTGGCAATAAAGTGGAAATTGCAACAGATACATCCCTTATGCACCCAGCAGATGTCACTTGTGAGGACGAGAAAGATAAGAAGGAGGGGATAAAAATCTCAACCTGCCAGGGGTTCCTTGCAAAGAATCACCTGAGTCACACATATATAGTAGGCATTACTGAAAAGATTAGCAAACCCAAATAAAGACCTGCAGTAAACTAACCTCAAATCACACCCAACAGATTCACCCACACCATTATCACCAGCAGCTATGTCTCCAGGCTGGGAAGGAACACCAGATCAGGGTCTGAAGGACATGGTGCAGGAGGATGATGGGTCATTTGTGTTGTGCCACAGCAGACACAGACCCTCAGAATGAGAATGATGGTGTTGTGTTTCACTGGCAGTGATAGGTCTTCAACAAGCAAAGCCAGAACAGCCAAAACCCTTCTGCCATGCCCACCACACCCAGACACCCATCCTGGCCATACCTAGCATGCATGTAGAACCTGCACCTACTGACTAATGACATGCCCCACAGTCCATGCCTGCAGCGGACAGGTTTGAGGGCCAACAGCATACAAAAGAAAAATATTTACCAGTGCAACAATCACAACTGGTGATACTGTGCTTTCTACAAGCACTAACATAAATATGGATATGTCAGACAAGACAACACCAGTTCAGTACAGAGAGAACCCAAACACAGATAAGACCAACCTGGGAATACTGCTTTCACTGATGGCATTTACACCCCATGATCCTTGACTAAAACTCTCTTGGCTGTTCCCCTTCCTTAGTGATTCCTTCTGTTCACCATCAAGCCGAGTGCATTCTATCCCCACCCTAACTTCCCCTGGCTGTCTCTTTCTGCCCTTGGCTTCCTTGCTGTCACTCTCCTCTGGTTCATTCCCTGCTTGGATGCATATCTTTGCTCTACCATTAAAGGCTGAATGTTTGCTACTTAGTAAGTAGATTTGCATTGTTGTTATCTTTTCCTGTTGTCTTACTGTTGTGTTCATGGTTTGATCATGTATCTATGTTGTCACAGTGTATAATATTCTTTGTACTTGTTTTTTTTTCCATTTACTGCCCAGGTCCACCTTGCAAATGAGTTTTTCTCAATGGTGTTTTGCCTGGTAAGATAAAGATTGATTGATACTGTATGCCACTGTCATTGACTTAGAACACATGAGACTCCAGGCAACTCAGGCTTGCACTTGGCACTGTTTTGCAACAAAATGTCATAAGCCTGTTAAGGGTTGGCCATCACTTTGTCCCAAGCAATGGATAGTCTAGGGTAAATTTTATCTTAGTATGTAGATCACATGGCAAAAGCTCACAGATAACCACAGGCATAAGTCCTTTCACGGCCCTTGATATCATTACCTCAACCAACAGCAGTGACCCTGGACATGCATCTACAGTGGAGTCAGCCATGATGAAGTGCAGTAACTTGCAGTAAGGACATGTCACAAAATCCTGCATGACAAAATGGCTTAATTGCCATTGACTTACAATGGCCCCTGCAGTACACTGCAGCATTCTGTGATATTCTGCAGCATTTCTGCTCTGCATTCTGGCTGCCACATCTGTATCTTGCCTCTACCCACATTTCCAATTTTATGCCATTCTCACAATGCACACCTCTTATCATCAGCTCAGATTATAGAGGAAGACATGACACCACAGCAAAATGCTATTATGTATTACTGGCAGCAGAGGGGATAGGCTCCTGAGACGCCAGACTATACATAGCCAGGACTTTACCTGGACCAAGAAAAACCTGCTGATGGGTAGCACATAGAGACATGTGAAATTAAAAATGTGCCAGTATAATGCTGGTAAAATTACCATTATTATAAGGGTCTCTAGAATGCTGAAATCTGATTGGCTGTCAGCATTCTGAGACCCTTATGTTACTCTCCTTATTAACATACTTGTAGAGCCTGATCACTTGAGTACTGATTTAAATAATCACGGTCCTACTTACGTTTGCAGCATTCTATGTCTGGAACTGATGGCAATCATTAGAGCAAGGCTGACAGTGCCAGGAATAATTTACCCGTGTTTGAAAGAAAGGTCAAATTAAACACTGAACCGTTACTGTTTCCTGTTTTTATGGCTGAGCTGTGCTAGATGATGGGATACAGCATTTACTAAACTAAACTGTTTTATAGAACACTCCTTTGAAGTATTGTTACCAGCGGGGCTAAAGAAATGGACTTTTGAATTTCAGTTTTGAATGAAAGATTCACAGCACAGCTGAGTAGAATGAAGTCCTCCCCCCCACACACACAGCAGACTCACAGCCAAAGAACACACGTTTATCTCATGATGTACTATTCATGTGTTTTATTGTACTGCTTTCTCTGCACTGACTGTACCTGTTTTGTTCTCTCCTGGGTGGTGCCTGAAAATAGGCATTTACTATGTCTAGCACACCTACCCAGTTATCAGAAACAAACAAATAATAGAAATAAATGTAAACCTTTGGAGTAGGGACTATTTTATGTCAAGGGTTAAGAATAACTAGAAAAAATACACACTAACATACATACTAAGAAGCCAGCAGATTGCCGATGGGGGTGCCCAAGCAAACATAAAAATGAGTTAGTATAACGTTCCACCATATACTATAATTACACAAATACAATCTCCGGAAAAAAAAAAAATAGAAAGAAAGTTTAGAAATACTTCGCTTCTCAGAAGATTCCAAATTCTGTCATGATGTTCTCTGCAACACAGAAAAAGTTTTTGTTGTTAAAATTTGAACAAATACAGAGCAGAAACCGAACAAAAATTTATCTCCAAAAAGTTAGGATCTCTAATTGGATGACAGCAGGAAAGAGGAGTTCAAGCTTCTGCAAGTATCAGATGATGAAGGGCAAAACAAAGACCATTATAAAAAGGGTGTCGGAAATGTTGCAATCTGATTTGGCTGTTAGGATTCCAACAGCCTTACATTAATCCCTGTTACACTGTCATGTACAGCCTGATCACCAGCCTGATCACCATGGCACATGGATTCTTTGTGTCGGCAGTCCATCCTCTAGCACTGCTGAATGTCTGGAATGATGCATTCTGATTTTGAGCCAGCATTCTTAAACTGTTGGTGGAAGAATTATTTTATTAAAAATCTCCCTCTAAATGAGGTAAACATTCAAAAAGTGTACTTTTAACACTTGCCTTTTGGAATAATTTCTTCTTATAGCAGTAAGGCATTCCCATGAGTTAGATTAACAGTCAATCACTCCCTAGGGGCAGTATGGCACTCGGCTGCACCTCGTGCCACATTACATCCCTAGGGGGTGATTAACAGACTGTTACTCTAACCCCTGGTCATGCTTTATTGTTTAAAAAATGCCAACAAAACTCAGTAAAATACTGCAGATGCAGAGGTCCAATGACCAAATCCTTGAAAGAGCAAAATATACTCTGCAGGAACGGCGCGGATATACAAAGCTACTGCTGGCCTCCAGTCACACTCCACACAGCAAAATCAGCAATCAGGTGGTTCCAAACAGCTCACAAGATTTCAGCCTCTGACTGGTAAGAGGTCAGCAAAAATAGCAACAAACAGGTGCTTTTCAGTAACATAATCATAAAAGCCAATATATGACAATAAAAGAATCAGTTCAAAAGTTTTTAAGACAAAAGCAAAAATATTTCCACTGAAAGTAAAATTAGTACAAAAGTGTAACTTGATAGCTGATCTCCAAAATAAAAGCTCAGTATGTCAGAATACAATATATTAGCACCAGAAATCCATGGCTGCATAGAGTAAATGCAACAGTGCTGGAGTAGTGAACTGGGTCAAGAAACCTGGGACTGGAGTGGACAAAATTGTGGAACATTTCACGACAAGCCACCCAACATTGCCCTGAAAATACAGCAGTTCCATGTACTAAGCAACTTATACAATGCATTCAGAAGGATGCACAAAATGGGTGTAATATCAGCTCCAAACTGCTATAAATGCAAGAACCCGGACGGATCCTTTCTTCTTCTAATGTGGTTATGCCCGCCAACAAAAGACTACCTGAACAACATTAAAAGTGAACTAAATCGACTGCTGGGCCTAGAAGATTTCCTGGAGCTGGATATCTTTATAGAAAAAAGTATAGGTCAGGCAAGGGTGGTATTATGCAGACAACACGTGATAGCCTCTTATTGCCAGTACAGCCAAAAGACAAAGCATATGCCTGTGGCTTGCCAAAAGAACTCTCGCCTACAGAGAATGGCTGGCAGATCAATAGAGTGTAAAACTTGAGAAACTAGTGCGCAGTATCAGGAATGCCAACGGTAGCATCTCAGAAAATTTGGCCCCTAATTCCAACATAACAATCTCATAATAAAAGAAAGAATCCCCCAACAAAACACCCAAAACCACAATCTAAAAATCCTTACGTACCATAGATCCTGTCTTTCTCCAGAAAGGATGATGCTTCAAAAACTTTGAAAAACATAATATTTAGGTGCAGTTTAGTTAGCATTCCATATGCATTTGTTACATTTCTCCTCCCCATTACTCATTACAGAGAAATTTGCATGGAAACATGCTCTATATTCTTTAGAATTCATGTGCCTCTTTAGCTTACTCCCTACCTCATATCATAGTCCTCTGTTGTGACATCACAATCTGTTGCCATGGGAGCAACTATGATGTCACAAGTAGAGCATTATGACCTCATGTAGGGAGAAAGTAACAGAAACAGATGAACTCTTCAGAAGCAAAGATCCTGTTTTCATGCAAATGGCCTCAGTAATAAATAATGGGGAGGAGAAATACAGAACTAATGTGAAATCTAAACTGAACTGTGTCTAAATATTAGGTTTTGTTAAAGTTGTTCTAATGGTGTCAGCCGCTCTTCAAGGACTTGTCAGCATAACTGGCTAAACCCCTAGTAAGGCTATTCAGTAGATCAATTCAGAGAGGGCAGTTCTGAAAGACAGGAGAGTAGCAGATGTAGTCTCACTGCACAAGGGGAGGACAATGAGCTACCGTAGAACTACAGATCTGTCAGCCTTACCTCCACAGTGGGTATACTGATGGAGTCACTAGTGAAAGAGGACCTCGTGGACTAGCTAGAGAGCAGTGGTCTACAGGATAATACGCAGCATGGGTTTGTGGCAGGGAGGTCTTGTCAGACCAACTTGATGGTTTTATTTGATTGGGCAAGAAAGGTAGTACATAAGGGCCATGCTGTGGATTTACTCTACTGTGATTTCAGCAAGATTTTGCCATACAGAAGATTACTGAGGAAGCTGAAGGACCTGGGCACAGTTAGGGACATAGTTAGATGGGTGGCACACTGGCTGAAGGACAAACAGCAGATGGTGGTGATAAATGGGGTCAAACTGGAAGAGAGGAGGTCACGATTGGGGTGCTGCAATGATCTGTCCTGGTCCTGTCTTCCAATATGTTCACCAGTGATATTGGAGAGGGCATCTGGGGCACACTGTGTCTCCTTGAAGATAACACAAAGCTTTTCTGTGGTAGGGTAGATAGCAACAAAGGGATCAGGGAGATACAAAGGGATCTACAAAGGCTAGAGCAGCTAGAATACTGAGTGACTTTGCATTCCTGGTGAGTCACATTTATAAAATTAGATTCAAAATAGCACTGCGTGAGATTAAATACCATAATGAATTTATATGGATTTTGGCATTTGTGTTTACTAGTACAGCATGTATGCCTTGAAAATATAACAGTGAACAATATTTATATATTCTGGATTTTCTAGGAACACGCTCTTGAAAAAGCTGGCAGGTGAGCCAGTGAAACTTTGAGGGTAAAATATTGGTGGCCAAGCCTCAAGAAAGATAATTTATAAAATGGGAAGGGAAATCCCAGCATCCTGATTGGCCAGGACCTATGCATGGTGACAATACTACCAATGGGTAAATATTTGTCTTTTAAATGCTTGTTTTCTGTTTAAAATATTCCTCACAAACTCATTTTATAAGCGCAATAAGAAACTCCAGGGCATTGGTAGTACTTTGACAACATCCTGGGGCTGAAACCACTTTGCTTGTGGCCTCATGCCATACTATGCCCATGCATGCGTGGTTGTCACAGTACTACCAGTGCCACATCATGTCTTATTGCTTACTTAATGAACTAATTCAAGACTGCAACTAATTAACTAAACATATATTGGCTTTTTATGACTATGTTACTGGCTAACTGGTTGATTGAATACCTCCTTTTGCTCTGAAATTTACCAGTTATTTAGTATAATCTTGATGGACTCTTCAACAAACTTCTCCTTGGGTGTTTTGGTTTGAGTTGAAATCCAATGCCAAAAAGTTCAAGATTATGCACCTAAGGAAAAAAAACAAAACAGGACAGAGTATTGGATGGAAGGGATAAAACTGAGAACTACAGAAAAAGACAGGGACCTGGGAGTCACCATTAGTGATTCCCTCAAACAATCAAGCCAGTGTAACAAGACCTACAGTAAGGGTATTAGGATGATGGGGCGTACTGGAAGGGGCATTAACAGCAGAAAAATGGAGGTATTATTATTACTTTTATATAGATCACTGGTGAGGCCACACCTGGAATACTATGCTCAATTCTGTAATCCTCACCTAAGGAAGGAGTGAACCAGGCTGGAGACGGTGCAACGCAGCGTGACAAAGATGATTTGAGCCCAACAGGGCAGATCTTATGAGTATCATTTCAAGACACTGAACATGTACTTGCTAGAGACCAGATGAGAGATGGGGGATATGCTCAAGGCCTTATAGGTGCCTGAAGGTAATAAACAAGATAAACTGTGGGGAATATTAAAATCAGCTGGGGCTCGGGCTTTTATGTTTGTGGCCCCTTCCCTTTGGAATTCTCTACCAGGTCGGATAAGGGAGTGTACGACTGTGGGGAGTTTTAAACAGGTTCTTAAATCTTTTCTATGGGAAAGGGCATATGGTTCCTGATTGATTATTAATTGCTGTGTGTGTTTTATAATATTTCTTTTGTACTTTTGTTTTTGTATTCTGTATTTTATCTCATTTTACTGGAATGCGCCTTGATATTCGAAAGGCGCAATATAAATAAAAATATTATTATTATTATTATTAACTATTTAGCAGGAGTATGAGTCAAGAAACTGAGGTCATGACCAGAAACTGGCAGGGGAAGGTTTTTGAGGGGTGTGAGGAAGTTCTATTTTATGGAAAGGGCGATGGAGCTGTGGAGCAGTCTGCCAGCAGACATGGTGGGCGCCAAGACCATAAATGGTTTTAAGCATGACTAGGATAGAGTGAAGGGTTTGGTAGTGCTCAGGTCATGAACAGTAGGGAGGGGAGTAGGGGGTGGACAGGGAGGGCTAGAACTTAGAACCTCATAAGGACAATAGGTTCCTGGCACATGGGGAACTACGGGCAGACTAGATGGACCCTTGGTCTTTTTCTGCCATCATTGTCTGTGTTTTTATGTTGCTAGGTTTCAAGAACCATTGTTAAATGAATTATATTTATAGGGAAGAGTTAAATATGTTTTAATGTTTTTTGTATTAAATGTTACCCTCCCTCATGTGCAGGGATTAGCCTCCTATGGAGTCACATTACATATTTATTTGTTTAAGAGTTTCACCAGGAAAGGCACGCTGAACAACAAGTTGCTTGTCTTACGGAGCGTCCTGGGGGAAGATAGTTGGAGTAGATAGACAAAATACTGTAACATACAGCAGCGAGATATCTGACAATATACAAAGCATTATATGTGAGAGAGTAACAAACAGGGAACTATTATATAGTATTTCAGACCAACAGTAGGCGAGTAACAATTAATGATAGAGCAACAGCACTTCAAATTTTTTTATAAAATTTGGTTGAGTAATATGTTCCATATTGCCCACCAAGTTAATATCATGGTTATCTTCATGGTTGGTGGATGTACAACCAAGACATTTATAGAACATAAAACATTATGAACCTGGACTCACTAGCCAACCAGCAGAGCAATCACTCTTTCCCTGGTGAAGAGGTGGTTGTTCTATTAATGTTTTTTTATGTAATATTTGCATATCTGAAAATGCAATCAAATTTAAGCCCCCAAAAAAAATAAAAAAATTGGCACCTAGCTGGAATGGTTTCAGATCGAATATGAGTTGGCAAGGTTTTCCAAAAGTTGAGATGCGCCCAAAAATAGTCAGTCTTGAAGTGGTTAAACAGCCAGAGTATGACCTGAGGCAAGAATGTTATTGTTATGTTGTGTGAAAGTTTGCATTCAATGCAATCTGTAGAAAAGATGTTCACACTGTTTGAACTAAACTGTGGACAAAATGTATTTGAAATAATAAAAGAAGTTAAAAAAAATAATAAAATTTGAGTGGTGGTAGCGGAGGGGGGTAGAGTTCTGCCCTTAAGCATATTTTCAGTGTTAGAATTTTAGCAGTACATTTGAAAATAATTAAAAGCAAATTTGATATAGAAGGTGGAAGGAAGAGGAAGGACAACTACAGACTGATGCCTGCTATAAAAGCCCACTCTTAAATTTGGCTAAAACTAATATTACTAATAATTGCCTCATGTAGCCTTTGTTATACCTCTAAGTAACTGTAGCATCACAGATGGGGCCATTATGGTTGCACTAACAAATTCAGTCATAAAGGTTTTTCTGGGGGAGGAGAGCATAAGTGAGATGCAATTATATAAGAAAAGAGCAATATGTATGGGGTTGTGAGGACTGCAAAAGTAGTGTTGATGGTAACCTCTCAATAGTCTAAGTTGGTGCATTATTCTTCAAAGCTGCACCCTGAAGTGGCTGTAAATGGGAGTAAGAGTTGCAGTGTATAAAATAGCACTATGTGGCTGACAAGCTTTTCATATTGTAGAAACATTCAGGAGCTGGGGGGGGGCGGTGCGGGGGTGATCAGCAAACCCTTTCTTTGAATCTCAGCATTGTGTTTTAAATTTGCGTTGAGTGGGCCAAATGTTAGCAATGATAGATCAAAGATCAATAGAAAATAGATAGACAGATAGATAGACTGATAGATACAGTCTGTAGATAAATAGATAGTTTTATAGATGGAGAGAGATAGATAGCGCAGAGAGAGATACTGTAGATAAAAAGAAGACAGGCATACAGATGGATTATAGAGAGATGCTGGCATGACTGCCACTCAAGATACCAGTAATGTGAGTTCAGAAATTAGACCAAGGCAGCAGTGGTTGTCCAGGAGAGTAGCATTAAGCATTCCAAATGATGCTTTCTTGGGGGTGGTGAGGGATCTGCATGCTACAGCATGGACACCTGAGTGACCACAATTAGTAGTGCATGGGGGGGAAGAGGTGATGCAGATAGACCATGGAGCACTGGCATGCACCTGCATGCGTGCCCACGCCACTGAGCCCTGACTCATGCCAGTAGGTCCACAGAAAAATAAGGCACCCCCCCAGCGTGAGTACCACACTGCTGCCACTCTCATGCATACCTCACACCAACCACCCTCTCACCTTGTGACACTCTGCTATCCTGCAGTGGATGGGATGCTGCCAGTAGCCTCCCAAAGATGATCCCATCCAAGAAGGGAAAGTGTTGGAGGTAAGGGGATGAGTGATGGAGAAGGCATGGACGAGGAAGGATAAGTAGCCTAGCCTATCAATGGGAAGCACCAGTATACAAGGAGCAAAAATAGAAAAAATAGACAGATAACTTAATAAGACAGCTATGTAGACTGCTAGATTAGCTTTATTGCAACCAGCAAATCATTGCAGTGTTTGCAGATAATCATAGTTAAATAACACTTATGTCGATGACCACAATCATATAAATATAAATTTACACAGAATATAGGGCAAGCTTTTCTGAGTGATCTGTAACTATTCCATGAAAGTCACAGTCAGGGGATAAATTGGGCACGAGCCCACAGGAAGTCAGTTCCACCACCTCTTGAAAATTGTGCATGACAGTTCCACCACCTCAGCCCTCTTTCCCCATCAACTAATTGACTACTCTTGGAGAGTTCCAGCACCCAGAAATGACAGCTCCACCACCTAGAAATCTAGATGTGAGAGTTCCTCCACCTAAACAATACCAGTTTAACCACAGTCCATAGCCTCAGTGGCACACAGGGTAGTTTTAATTACCCTATTCATTGTAATTATCTTTCACATTAGTATTTGTACACGTACATGCAATTTTACTTTGTTTGTGCTCCAACCAGTGAGTGTGTTACACTTTGATTCCTATCTGTATTTTACATGAAACTTGTGATTAACCACTTGCATTTACCCCTTTATGTTGACCAAATGTTTATGATTTTTCACTGGGTAGCAGACTTATTCATTGGGAGAAATATGCTTGTTAAGGCTACATTTATTTTACTTAAGTTTTACAAATACGTTTTTATCCAGTTCATATCTCCCTTTCTGTAAAGTCTGAAGTTTCTAAATTCGTAACACATCAGAATATGAAGCAGAACTCTGTGCCGGACAGCTCTTTAGAATAGGAGCTGTCACTTCAGAGATGTTTCTTAACCAGTTATTTGATTATTTACTTTTAGTAATTTGGGTGGGTGCAAAGTTTCACACATTAGTTTTATATTTATTGGGCAGCATGAACCCAAACAAGACATTCCCATCATAACCATTGGTCTACAGTGGGATTCTGAACTGGTTAGTTGACCTCGCTGTTCTTCAGTTATCTTTAGTCACCAAATCCCCCAGGGCCAGACTTATGTGCACCCCTGGGTGCTAAAGGAGATGGATAGGTCACAGGTGGTACCTGTGGCAGACCTATTTATTGAGTCAATTATTAGTGGGGAAGTACCAGCAGACTGGAGGGCCGTGACTGTGGTTTCTCTGCACAAGGGTGGTGACATGGACAACCCTCACTACCATGAGCTGGACATCAATATTGAGGCCAATGATGGAGGCAATCATCCAAAGGAGAATACTGGACTTCTAGGGTATAATGGGCTTACAGACAATGGGAGGATCATGTTAAGCTAAAATGACCAACTTTGTCAACACTCAGATAGCGGAAAATGCCAAGTGGCAAATATCCTGTATCTTGACTTTAGAGAAGCCTTCAACTCAGAGCCACACAGGAAACTTATCCAGAAAATAGGGTAAATAGGGCTAGGAGTGAAACTATCAAGACTGATAGGTAATTCACTGTCTGATAGGATAGGACCTAAAGAATGTGATAAACTCTTAAGTGTCAGGAGAGTTTACAAGTGGTATCCTCCAGGGGTCAGTGTTGGGACTTGTCCTGTTCAATATGTTTATCAGTGGGATTCATCATTAGGAGGCAGTGTGATCTAGTGGCATTGGCCTGGGAACTGAGAGATCACAGGTTCAAATCTCAGCAGAGCCAAATGCTTACTGTGTGGCCTTGAGCAAGTCACTTAAGCCCGGTCCCATGTTATAATGGCAAAAATTAAACAGCGCCTGCTATGACAGCAAGTACACTTGGTGACGGTGCACTACAGAGAAAACATAATGAGCGACGGTCCCAACACACTTGTTGAGACCGATATCTGGTATATTTTTATGTGGTGAGCTGTGGTCCCTGCACCCCCTTATTAATTATAATCAACATTAAGGGGGGGGGCCTGACACTGGGGTACGGAGACAGCTTGGGAGAGTGCTATTTGGAGGGGAGGGGCTCAAATCATTGGAATGAAGGACAGGGGACCATGGAGCACAAATGCAGGGATCAGGGAATAGCAGTCAAAAAACCCCCACTAAGTGTCTACTACAAAATCAAAATAATATATTCACCCCTCGCCAGTCCAGAACCCGATACCACAGCTATACCCTCTGCCACCACACCAGATGACCAGCTGCCAGTTGTATGCCAATCTACCTCCCATATCCTCAATTATGTCAGTCCCTTCCTACGTCACCCTCTCTATGGCCGTTATTGCTCCCTAGACTGCGCTGTTTCCACATCGGCATCATTCCATACTCGCTATACAGGTAATCAAATTGAGTCACTCAAACTGAAGCACCGTATCACTCAATACCCTTAAGCCCCAAGTGTTCCAGTCCAACCAGCTGTGGAAAAGGGTAGCAGCAGGACCCCCACTGAATCAAAGATGCTGCATATTAGTTGGGCTATGCAGGGTAAACAAATTGTAAAAATCAGTGACATAGGGCAGGGGCTGAACAGCAAAGTGAGCCTGTTAGCATATGTCACAAAGCTGCATGGTAGGATGGAGACAGCAGAGAGGAAGTAGAAATGTGTAAGAAGATGTGGAGAGACTTTAACAATGATTGGGCACCTAGCAGCTAACATTCAGTGCCAAAATTTACAGATGGGAGATCCAGTTCAGGTAAGTTCAGAACCACCTAGAGCATTTGCCAGTTTCTGTAAAAGAAACAATATCAGAATCTTTTTCCAGGTTCTGATAATTTTTAAAACTTTTGATTTTGGAGCTTAATATACTTCTCCAGGAGTTTTTTTCCTGGTAAGAAAGCTGGTAGTGATGGTGGTGGTGGTGGTAGAAGGATGCAAAAGGAGGCTGGGGATAGTGTTGCACTACACCGTCACTGACAATAGCTTAAAACTACAATGATAGTTAAAAGAGTTGTACTTTTAACTAGAAGGTTCTGTAACTATTAAAACCTTTTATGGCTTATCATAACATTTAGGGCTTATCATAACTTTTTAGAACCTCAAAATCTGAGGAAGCTGAAGGTGAATAAAGCACCAGGGTCAGATGGTTTCCACTCCAGGGTGCTGCAGGAGATGGCAGAGGTTCTAGCAGAACCAGTGGTGGACCTATTCTGCACCTCCCTGGAAACGGTGGAGGTGCCCCAGGACTGGAGGATGGCTAACGTGGTACCATTACATAAAAGCGGTCCAAGGGATGAGCCAGGAAACTATAGGTCAGTCAGTCTGACGTCCATAGTGGGAGAGCTCATGGAGACGATACTAAAAGAAAGGCTGGTGGCATTTCTGGAGGGCAATGACCTGCACGATGGGAGGCAGTACGGGTTCACTTCATGGAGATCCTGCCAAACCAGTCTTATACAGTACTATGACTGGGTGACGAGGAATTGAATGGGAGCCGTGCTGTGGGTGTGCTAAACCTGGATTTCCAGCAAGGCCTTCAATTCAGTGCCCCATGGACGACTAGGGGTGAAGTTGTCCGGGTGGGAGTGGGAGAAAAGATGGCATGTTGGATCTCAAACTGGCTATGGGGTAGGCTACAAAGGGTGGTGGTGGGGGTCTCGGAGGCTAGATCTGTGATGAGCGGCGTGCTGCAGGGCTCGGTGCTGGGTCCGGCACTGTTCTGGCTACTCATCTTGGACATTGTGCAGGGAGTGGTGAGCAGGATTAGCCTGTTCACCGATGACAGCAAAATGGGTACAGTAGTGGATGATGAAGGGGGATGGATAAACTACAGAGGGACTTGACCAAGCTGGAGGAATGGTCAGGGAAGTGGCAGCTGAGGTTCAATGCAAAAAAATGCAAGGTGTTGCATTTTGGAGCTAGGAACCCGAGGAGAGAATACTGGCTGGGGGTGGGGGGTGGGGGTCAAGCTGGGAAGCACAGAGGAGGAAAAGGACCTGGGGTTATTGATAACAGCAAGCATGAAAAATACTGCCCAATGCAGGAGAGTGGCAGCGAAATCAAATATGATGCTAGGGTGCATAGCATGGGGATTCATGTCCAGGTGCAGGGAGGTGATCTTGCCCCTCTACAGTGTGCTGGTCAGGTCACACTTGGAATACTGTGGGCAGTTCTGGAGGCCGTACCTGAAGCGGGGTATCAAGATGCAGGAGGGAGTGCAGTGTGGGGTGGCGAGGATGACTCAGGGATGGAAGGAATGGACTATGAGATGAGGCTAAAGGAACTGAATATATACGCACTGGAAGAGGGTGGAAGAGGGGTACATGATCAAGACCTTCCAGTACCTAAAAGGTATCAACGGGAGGGGGTGGAGGAGTTGAAACTAAGGAGTGGGAGGGAAACTAGGCGGCATGGGCTAAGAATAGAGGGATGGAGATTCAGGAGGGAGATGAGGAGGCATTACTTCACAGAGAGAGTAGTTATGAGGTGGAACACACTGCCAGAAGGGTGATATCAAACAAAAATGTGGTTGGCTTTAAGAACGTTTGGGACAGGGTACAGGGGTGGGGAAGGATGGGCGAGGAGGACAACAATGAGTAGTCAAGGGGGGAGGGGCAGCTGCCAGCTAGGGAGCTGGCTGCACGATTGAACAAACTTTGATAGACCAGTCGGTCTGTTCTGCTGGCACCTTTGTATGTTCGTAAAACCATTTGTGGTTTCCTGTTGCTTCAAAAAATGTAAAGTGAGGCAAGAGGAACCCACAGGTAAACTAAAGAATTGATGGAATCACTGTAGAAGCCTCACAAGAGAAAGAGAATTAGGCATAATTATAACAGTAACCTGGAAACTTCAGATCTGTGAAAAACATATTGGAAAGCAAACATGATGCAGAGATGTGTCAGCCATAGCTTCACAAGCCGCAGTGAGAAGGTGACCATGCCTTTGTATGGGTCACTGGTCAGGCTGCATCTGGAACACTGTGCAATTTTTGGAATCTTCATCTAAAAAAAGATAAGGATAAACTAAAACAAACGTACGAATGAGAGAATCTAATAGCAGCAGGGGAGAACCTACCAGGATATGATAAAGAACCTTAATATGCATACATTCACAAAGATGTGATGTACACATATATGGAAACCAAAATAACAGAAGAGAGAAAGAAACAAAATGCCTTGGCTGGGATTTGAACCCAGGCTACCCAGAATACCATTCCAGTTGCAATATCAGCTGCACCACCAAGGCAATTGGAAATCTGGGGCTCCCCAAAGCACCTTACTCTTTCTTGCTCCCTTACAAATGTAAATGTAATTAACTGTGCAGCACGAGGTTGTGCATTAGAGAAAGAGTAAGGTACTTACTGCAGAATATCAGATTGTATCAGACTGAGCCTGCTGACTCGTCGCTCGGCACAAACCGTGTGCTCACCTGGAAAAGAAAGCCAAAAAGCACAGTTAATTTAAACACAAAGAAAGAAAAGTGCAAACTAGATATTCTGCCAAAGTACTAGTGCAATTTATTAAAAGTGCTAACACACACTTGTGGCTCTCTAGTGTCTTAACACTTTTAATATCTACTGTGCACCATTTTTCTTTGTGTTCGAATTGATGCTGCTGGTTCCCATATGGACATCTACTGTAACCAGGTGTCCCAGAATTCCTTGCACCTGATATCAGAGCTGGGCTGCAGCTGTGGAAGATTCAACAGGCTGAAGCACATGTTAGATTCTTTATGAGCTCTGTTTTTTTTTGTTTGCTGGTCTTGCTGTCCTCTCTGGGTTAAGTACAGTCACAGAGAACTGTACTTAGCCACTGTAGAACAGCGGGACTGGCAAACAGCTGACTGGAGCTTAAAAAGCTCTAACATGCACTTCAGACTATTGAATCTCCCGTGGCTGTAGCCTAGTCTTGACAGCAGCCGTGGGGAATTCTGACATTTCTGGTTACAGCAAACATCAGCTTAGGAGTCATCGGGATCAGCCAGTTATGATCTGCTATACTGCAGTAAACAGTAAGTAAATATATTGTTTTGCACACAAAGTTCAAATTGCGACCAGAGCCACACTTGGGCATGGGGCTCTTGTTGCTGACTGTTCCCCTTTAATCCACAACAGGCGTTACATTTGGAATTCTGGCTCTGGTCCCAAGTGACATGGGTTTGGTGGTCACAGTAAGGCTGTCATTTCAAAAGACACGAGGAAATGGTCTGAAAAAAAAACAACAACATGAGAAAGCAAAGACCTCATTCATAACCGTTTGACAAAATAATGACAGTTACAGTGCAATGTGGCCAAGAGTTCACCCTAATCACAAGCACTAAAAGCGTTATACTGCTCCTAGAAGGCAGCCTCAGGCCACTTGAGGGAAGAGACAGCTATGAGTGATGACCTTGTAGCCATTCCCTGCGCTGCCTCCACTTTGAACAAAGAGGGCAATTACAAGATTGCAGCAGCCAAGACGTTGAAGCACACTTATCAATTTTGCAATGGACAGCTAGATTGCAGCTTTTTGCATACCCATTTGTGCGTGCTCCACACACACACACACACACACACACACACACACTTGGAGTTGTTTAAGGCTCTGCCCTTTTGGTGTTGGAGAGTGCCAGGATCAGGCCGCCCATGTATTGGCTCTCTGCACTCTGGGGCATGCTCTGAGTTTGAGTTCAGTAGCACTAGCTGATCGTTCTAGTCACAGGTGTTCAGGACAGCTAGAAGGCCATTAGGTGATATTTATCAGCGTACTAATGGGATATGCTTCTGGTTTAGTAGCCAGTGGAATGGACCTCTAGTACCGTATGTACAAGTGTAACACCTCCCGCTTTCCGAAGGAGACATTTTTAGCATGCATTTTTCGGGATCTCTACATGTAGCGGACCCCAACCCCCCAAACAACCTCTTCCATAATCACCACAATTGCTTAGCATTTTATCAGGATTCAGTATATTGCAGAGAGCAGCTGTTACAAAAATGCTGAATATCGTGTCATGTTTTACACATTACATGTGTACTTTGATTTTACTTTGGTGGTTTATATGTATTCTTCTGCTGTATGGTACCTGTTATGGAAAAAAACTACTTCATTTCTGCTTTTGCAATTTTTAGAAAATGTATATTTCCTCTTTAAGAATTCTGAGGTACATTACAATAGTAAGAGACTGCTCACTTCGCAATGCCACTTTAATAAAAGTGAATGCGCTGCTTAGCAGGAATCAGGAACATTTTAGAAAAGGCTGCCTGGACACCGGTGAGTGCTTGTGGCAAGGATGGAGATGGGTGGCAGCCCAGCTCCATAGATGTGGGGGTAAGGGATGGGGTGGCTACATAGTAACATAGAATTTGTCGGCAGATAAGGACCGCTTATTCCATCTAGTCTTCCCTCTTTTCCTTGCCCATTCTACTACCACCGACCCTGCCTGATCCACCCCCCCCCACCTTGATATCAGATTTTCATTATATCTGTCCCATGCATGCTGGAAGCCCACCACTGTTTTTGCCCCCATCACCCCTGTTGGAAGATTTTTCCAGGCTTTCACCACTCTCTCAGTGAAGAAATATTTCTTCACATCCTTCCTAAACTTTGCCCCTCTACCTTCATTGCATGCCCCCTAGTCCTTGTACAACTTCTTTTCTGACAAATGCTCCCTTCCCGTACCTTATTTACCCAAATGAGGTATTTAATGGTCTCTAAAATGTCCCCCCTCTTCCTCCTGTCTTCTAGGGTGTACTTGTTTAGATCCCATAGTCTCTCCTCATAGAACATTTGCTGCAGCCCCTGCACCATTTTGTTGTCCTTGTTTGAATGGCCTGTACCCTGTCTATGTCCTTTTGTGGTGTGGTCTCCAGAACTGGATGCAGTACTCAGGTATGATCTCACCAATAACTGATACAGAGCAACACCACCTCCCTCTTTCTGCTGATGATACCCCTCCCAATGCACCCCAGCATCCCACTGGTTTCTTTTCTGATTTGTCCCATTGCCTTGTCATCTTCAAGTCATCTGTTATCATTACCCCAGGTCTCTTTCCTATTTAGTGACCGTCATTACCTCCCCCACATTCTATACACTGCCTCTGGTGTTCTGCGCCCAAACTACATGATTTTGCACTTTTGGGCACTGAAACTCAGCTGCCATACCCTTGACCATTCCCCAAACTTTCGCAGGTCTCTGTTCAATCTCTCCACTCCCTCCAGAGTGTCCACCCTATTACAAATCTTGGTGTCATCTGCAAAGAGGCACACCCTCCCTTCCAGTTCTTCTGCAATGTCACTTGTAAAGACATTAGAGAGGACTGGACCCGGTACTGAGCCCTGAGGAGCCCTGCTGGTCACTGTCCCTTCCCCTGAGTGAGTGCCATTAACGAACATCCTCTGTCACCTATCTGTCAGCCAGTTACGTGCCCAGTGTACCATCTTGGTTCCCACTCCCAAGCTTCCCAGTTTTTTATGACCCTTGCTGAAGTCTAAGTAGGCCACGTCCACCGCGCCCCCCGATCTATTTCTCTGGTCACCCAGTCAAAGAAATCTGTCAGAGTTGTCTGATATAATCTCCCTCCCGTGAATCTGTGCAACTTTGGGTCCTGCAGCCCACCAGATGCTAGGTAATCTACCAGTCTTTCTTTTAGACGAGACTCCATTAGTTTCCCCACTGCTGATGTCAGACTGACTGGCATAGTTGCTACCCCTGCCTGCAGCACAAGGCCAAATTTGGACATATGTATCATGTAAAATATTAAAGGTTATTCATACTTACTAAAATGTTATGTTAGAAATGAAACACAATATGGCATTGGTTTCATAGGATAAATTCCACCCAGATGTGTTGTGAGGTCTGAGGTACTTACACAAGCACCTTCAGCACCTGGAAGGTGTTTATTCCATGACAAACACCAAAATGAAGGTCTCATTGCACTTATAAAACAGATTTTGTAACCAAAATGTTGAAAAAGTAAATACTATTTACAAAAGATGTGAAAAACAGTGTTTTTCCAACTACCTATCTGTATGCCTTGCTACGAATCGGCCCCTATCTGTCAGGACTACCCAGTCTCATCACCTACCACCCCCAGGAACTTACCCCAAATCTGTTGTTTCTCCAAAGCTTACCCCCCATGGTGGGGTCCCCAGGAAGCACCATTTTCCTTTGGGGTGAAGGATCCAGTCTGAAACATAGAAACATAGATGTTGATGGCAGATAAGGACCTCAAGGCCCATCCAGTCTTTTTTATTTATTTATTAAACTTTAGGATTACAAGTACCTTTGAGCAGGGACTGCTCATTTACAAAGGTTCCATGTCACAGGATGGGGGGTAACATAACACAAAGGTAAACAATGGTAACAAACTTAACATGTAGATTACTAAGGCCTAAATAGTTCAGTCAGTATGTTGAAGTAGAACAACACAAGCTAGCTTCTAACAGAATTCATGGTTGAACAGTATACTTTGTAGGAGGAAGTCAGGAAGAAGCCGGCAGGTAGGTGCCGTTGTCACACAAGGATCAAAAGAGCGAGGGGGACAGGGGCCAGTGGCCACCTGATACAGAGTGTGTCCGTAGGGGAGGGATGGGTGGGTGGGGAGGGGCGAAGATAGAGAGGAAGGAGGCTGGTGCCAAGAAAGCAAGGCTGCCCATTTCTTTTTCTTTCTTTTTTTTTTTTTACTTTATGTTTATTAATTTTCTGTTAATAAACAGATTACAGGTACAGTACTCATACAGGGAATAGGTACATATTGTTTTAGGTACATAGTAGTAATATAATAAATCTGAAGCCCCATAATCTTTTACAGTAGGAAATGGGGGATTACTTCAATTCTTATTTAAACAAGTCCCAAATCATTTGAAAAAGTTGCCATCTCTTCAGCGGTTAAAGGTGTTTCCTGTAGGGAGTATTTAAATACAAGTATTATGAAGCAATCATAAGCGATTGCTATTGAACCTAGTATTAGATATAAAAGGCAGACACTGAATTAAACCTCTTTAAGATTCCATACATCATCCAGTATATCATCACAAAAATAAGGGTAAAAGCTAAAACAGCATTATATATAGTAAAAGTCTAGCCAACTAGTCTACATGTGTAACAGTTTTGCACAGCATGTGCAATTTAAGAAAAACAAAGGTTAATTATGGGCTTTAAACCTGCAGAATCAACATTAAACTGCTGAAGATCCTTTACAGCCCATGCGGTATAGAGACATTATGGAGATTCTTCGCTCTCTGCGAGAGCTCAACCAGTAAATATACACAAGTGTATTCTCTTAAAACGATTAATTGAAGAAAGAAATGAATCCCGTTATCCTTAATACTGAGACCAGAAAATGTCAATAATCAAAACTAAAATGTCTTTCTTTAAAGAGTCATTTCTGAGTTTAGCTGCCACATCACTTGTGATGCCTTGCCTCAATCGTCCGAGTCCGACTGCTGGTGCTCTGCAGCTTCTCTATAGCCTACAAATTCAGCCTCCACCTTCCCATTCCACGCCAGCATCATTGGGTTGCTGAAACTTCAGGTTTTGCCCCGTAAATAATTCGAGCCGAGCTGGAAGTAGAAAGGAATGGATTATGCCTAGCGACCTCAAACAATGGCGAACCACATCAAAACTCTTCAGACGGCGCCCTCGTCTGGAAGGAAAAGTCAGGATATAGCTTGATGTACGTAACTGTTGATATCCAGGGGTATGTGGCTTTAGCAGCTGCAATCAACAGATCTTGGACCTCAGAGCCTGAAGTGCGCATAAGGACAGTCCTAGATTGGTTTGCTCCGGTAGGCCTCACCTAGGGTTAACTCGATAAGCTTGCTTCAATATGGATGAAACAAAATCAGCAGGTACTGCTAGGTGGTCTTTCATCCATTTGGTGAGAACTGCAGTCAATCGACACCTTCTGGAACCCCAACTATTCTCACATTTCCAAACCGGAGTTGATTCTATACTACTTCCATACGGCTTCTCAGTTGGGTATTTTCCTGGGTGAGATTAACAACTGTGGCCATTGTGGAGACACTTCTTTTTTCAGTCTCAGCCATGGACCCGGTTAAGGACTGTATAGCTGCATTATGATTTTCCAATTTCTGTAGGGTCTTTTCTATTTTGGCATTCATTGTCTGCATAGACTCAAGCATTGCTTTCCACGGGGGATCCGATGAGGCTGTAGTAACCGGTTCCTCAATACTCGCTGCTCTGCAGGCCTTGATGTGCTTTGTTGCGGAGACTCTTTCAGTTGCCCCTGATGCTGTGCTTTTTGCCAAACCATCTTAATTGTTAGATCTTTCAACTCTCAGAATGTTCAGGAGTCTGTTTTATTATTTCTTCGCTGTTTAAAGAATAGTAAATTGCTATTTTAAAGCATTAAATATTTATAGATGTAGGAGCTCTGGTGAGTTGCTTCCTACCAAGAAGATTGCTCTCTGGTGCCCTTCCAATTTCTTTTTCTATCTTATGAATGTGCCACAGGCTTGTACTCTGTCAATGGCCTATCCATTCATACTCATCTGTATTGCTCCCTTATGCCTATACCATGCCTGTTTGAAGCCCTGCACTGTATTCATATCCACCACTTCCTAAGGTAGGCCATTTCATGCATGCACCACCCTTTCTGTGAAAAATAACTTCCTCACATTACCCCTTAATCAGCCTGCCTCTAATCTCATGCTGTGTCCTCTTGTTCTGCTATTTTTCTTATATTGAAACATGTTAGACTCTTTCACCTTGTTAATGCCCTTAAAGTGTTTGAACATTTTGATCATATCACCTCTCGCTCTCTCTCTCTCTCTCCCCCTCTGAGAGGTGAGTGCCTGCTTGACGGTACTGGACTTGCAGGGAGCTGGTCACCATCTTGTTACTTCAGTGTTTTTTCCCACCATTTTATCACCAGAGTAAGCTGGTGTGCAGTGAAGAATGTGCAGATGTGCGGAGCTTCTAGCATCACAGCAGCCCCAACCTTGTGACAGCCTCCGCATGTGCTGGAGGCTGCATGGCAGTCAAGCAGCAGACGTTAGAACTCCCCTCCCCAAAGGAGGAGAGCAGCCCTGTGGGATGTTCACTGTTCGTTGTCCCTGTCCTGACCCCTGCAACTGGAGGAGAGCAGTCGCATGGGATGTTCACTGTTCGTTTTCCCTGTCTTGCCCCCTGCAACTTCAGGAGAGCAGTCCCGTGGGATGTTCACTGTTTGTTTTCCCTGTCCTGCCCCCTGCAACTTGAGTTAATCTCTGAACCTGAGTCACTGGAGCAGCAATTGGAAGCCCTACCTCTGCTATGTGGCCAACTCCAATGAAAAGATTTTAATTACATTTCATGATGGTAGGAGCAAAGTAGTGCCTCAGTAGGTGGTTTTGCCACTAGGGGCACTAGGCTAAGAGACCTAGCTCTTCAGACTTTGAGAGATTGTGAGTATATATAATGTATGTTTAAGCAAAAATAAAATCATTTTGCATTTTTTTTTCTTATATTGTTGCAGTTATTTCTATAAGCTGGAGGGCAGGTGGCGTGAGTGTTGTGCAGTAGTGACAGTCAAGTAATTTGTGTACCACTAACATAAGAGTTTATATGAAGCACTCAGGAGCCATTATGAATAACTGCTCCCAAGTGGCTATCTGTTTTGTTTGTATTTATTTGTGGGAAACACATTTTTCAGAGCATTTGTGGTAAGAGAGAGTGATGTGTAAATTAGGAAACCATGAGCTTCGTGTTGAGAGCTGCAGGCCTAGCAGCTACAGAATGTTGGGTCCTGGTCTAATGTGCTTGTGAGGTCCCATCTGAGAAGTGACATTTCAGCTGACAGCTGTTGATCCAGGTGATGTTTTGGGTCCTGATTGAGGGAACAGAGTTAAGAGAGCCTGAGTGTTTTTTTTGTTTTTAATAGTGGAGCATATGGGGGGAGCAAGAGACTGAGTGAGCAAACTGTGGTGTTCTGATGCTGATGAAAAGAGGAACTCAGCAAGAGAGCTTTACAGGCCTGGAACTT